>CM066031.1:1005945372-1007145372 GCA_033557465.1 Ichthyophis bannanicus | reverse complement strand
TCAATATCATTTAACACGGCTACGCCCTCGAGTTTGCTCGACCCGTTTGGGATTCCTTTATCCGCTCGCCATGCAAGGGGGCCTCGAAAGCGGCAGCGGTGGCCGCCACTCTCAACAGATTGTTACGGTTGGGGGCGGTGACGGAAGTATCCAAAAGCGACTACGGTACAGGTCGTTATTCTATTTATTTCGTGGTGCCCAAGAAAGGAGGGGACTTGCGACCCATCCTGGATCTCAAGGCTGTCAACCGCTGCTTGCGGGTACCGCACTTTCGGATGGAGACCTTGAGGTCGGTCATCGTCGCGGTGCATCCAGGGGAGTTCTTAACGTCGCTAGATCTGACGGAGGCGTACTTGCATATTCCTATTCTGGAGGCTCATCAGCGGTTTCTGCGTTTTGCTCTCCCGTGGGGGCATTATCAGTTCCAGGCGCTTCCTTTCGGTCTGGCGACGGCTCCACGTACCTTCACGAAGATAATGGTAGTCGTGGCGGCGGCATTGCGGCGCGAAGGGATCCTGGTTCATCCCTATCTAGACGATTGGTTGATTCGTGCGAAGTCCAAGGAGGAAAGTCTTCAGGTGACGAACAAGGTGGTCCGTTTTCTGCAGAGCCTGGGTTGGGTGATCAATTTTGCAAAGAGTCATCTGGAACCCACTCAGGACCTAGTGTACCTCGGAGTCCGGTTCAACACGTGCTCGGGTCACGTGTTCCTTCCTTCCCCGCGAGCCGAAGCATTGCGCGCTCTCATTCGGAAGTTTCGAGCCACGCCGGCTCCGTCCGCCTGGGACTACTTGCGAGTGCTAGGTACCATGGCAGCGACTCTAGAAGTGGTTCCGTGGGCGAAGGTGCACATGCGACCGTTGCAGCGGGCACTGCTCCGTCGTCGCTGGTCGCATCAAGCGGATCCTTTAAGCAGGAGGCTACCTTGCCCTCTGGCGGTTCGCAGGTCTCTCCGATGGTGGCTTCTCCATCGCAACTTAGCGGCCGGGATGCCGCTAGATCAACCCGATTGGGTACCTCTATTGACGGACGCCAGTCTGACGGGCTGGGGTGCGCATTGCCAGGGCAGTTTTGCGCAGGGCCTATGGTCAGCAGTGGAGACGTCGTGGTCAATCAATCGCCTGGAGCTTCGAGCCATGTTTCTAGCTCTTCAGGCCTTTCAGCTCTTAATTATGGATCGGGCAGTGCGGGTTCTGTCCGACAACTCGGCGACGGTGGCCTACATCAATCGGCAGGGCGGCACGGGAAGCGCCGCCATGGAGCAGGAAGCAGATCTGTTGTTCCGTTGGGTGGAACCTCGGCTCCCGTTGATTTCAGCGGCTCACATTGCCGGAAAAGACAACGTAACGGCCGACTTTCTCAGCAGAGTTCACGTGGATGCCGGGGAATGGCAGCTGCATCCCGAAGTGTTCGGTCAGCTTGTGGAGCGCTGGGGATCGCCAGTGATGGATCTGATGGCGACCTTTCTCTCTGCACAGGTCCTTCGCTTTTACAGCAGGCGACGGGAACGGATGTCGGAGGGCATAGATGCGCTTCTGCAAGTTTGGCCGAGACAGGGACTTCTCTACGTTTTCCCCCCGTGGGCGTTGATCGGTCGGGTCGTTCAGAAGATAGGGCGTCACCCGGGGAGAGTACTTCTGGTGGCTCCCGATTGGCCTCGTCGACCTTGGTATGCGGATCTAGTTCGTCTCCTGGACGGTCGTCCCTGGCGATTACCGGAGCGATCGGATCTCCTGGTTCAGGATCCTCTTTTCATGCCTCAAGTGGATCGGTTCTCGCTTACGGTTTGGCCATTGAAAGGGCATGCTTGAGAAAGCGGGGATACTCGGCGGCGGTGATAGCCACGATGTTAGCATCCCGGAAGCGATCCACGTCGTTAGCCTACGTGAGAATTTGGCGCATCTTTGAGGATTGGTGTTCTCGGCATTGGATTCGAGCGGCCACGGTGGCCGTGCCCGTTATTCTGGACTTTCTGCAGGATGGCTTCGCTAAAGGGCTGGCGGCCAGCTCCTTACGGGTTCAGCTGGCGGCGTTGGCCTGTTATCGAGGTAAGGTCAATGGTGTGTCGTTAGGGGCTCATCCGGATGTTCGGCGTTTTTTAACGGCTATTTCCAAGTTGCGGCCTTCCCTTCGGGTTGGCGTTCCATCCTGGGATCTTAATTTAGTTCTCCGAGCCCTGTGTTGATCTCCCTTTGAGCCGTTGAGGCGCTCTTCTCTGAAGGATCTGACCTTGAAGGCTGTTTTTCTGGTGGCCATTTGCTCAGCGAGGCGTATTTCCGAATTGCAAGCCCTCTCTTGTCGGGAGCCGTTCCTGACCTTCTCGGCTGATAAGGTGGTGTTGCGTACCGTGCCCTCCTTCCTACCTAAGGTGGTCTCTCCTTTTCATATGGACCAGGTGGTCACTTTGCCGGTTCTCGGTTCACGTGATGAGCTCCCCCTCGATCGCGATCTGCGCCGGTTAGATGTTCGGCGGGTGTTGCGTCATTATTTGCAGGTCACGGACTCCTTTCGTAAGTCAGATCGCTTATTTGTGCTGTTTGGGGGTGTGCGTAAGGGGGAGGCCGCGGCGAAAGCTTCTATTGCCAGGTGGCTTAAAGAGGCGATTTCGGCGGCTTATCTGCTTCAAGGCCGCGTGGTGCCGTCGGGGTTATGGGCACATTCCACCAGAGCGCAGGCTTGCTCTTGGGCAGAGCATCGCTTGGTTCCGCCGGGGGATATTTGTAGGGCGGCTACGTGGTCGTCCTTGCATACTTTTAGTAAGCATTATCGTTTGGATGTGGAGGCGGCGAAGGATTCTCGCTTCGGGTCGGCGGTGTTGTCTGTCGTCCGGAAAGATCCCGCCCCTTAGGTACTGCTCTGGTACATCCCAGAAGTTGAGGACTGCACTGCGGAGCGCTAAGGAAATATTAATTACACTTACCTGGTAATTGTAGTTCCTTTAGCGACGACAGTGCAGTCCTCCATCCCGCCCTATTTCTGTCATTTTCAGATTTCCGGAGTGGAGTGCGGATTAAAGAATTTATACAGGTGAGCCGACTCCGTTTTCCTTTTTGTTTTTCGCTGTCTTTTTAGTCTGTCTCTTGCCTCTGATTCTGTTGCTCGGAGGGCAGGGATGGAAGGCCGGGCATGAGCACGGTTGACATAGTAGTTTAAAAAAAAAAAAAAAAAAAAAAAGGTTTTCTTTTTGGATGTCACGTACTGGCTACTTATTTCTTGCTCCTTTGAGTCTGCTTTGTTAATAGTTCACACTGGAAGTAGGAGGGAAGCTGACAGGATATATCCAGTGATGTCATGAATTTGCACATGCCAGTCTCCTAGCTGCAGGAGGAGGTTGACAACCCAGAAGTTGAGGACTGCACTGTCGTCACTAAAGGAACTACAATTACCAGGTAAGTGTAATTAATATTTAATTGAGGGGTAAAATGTTTAGTTTTGGGAGGGGGAAAGTAGAAAGAACAGGAGAGAGGTGAAGGAAGAATTCCAAAACTGCTGTTTTCCTGTTCCTATGCTGAACTCTTTCACAGAAATGTGTGAGAATATTTTGTGTTTGAATGGCTTTTTTCTCTGGAACTCAGTCTGATCTGGATAATTTGTATCAATGAGTCATGTGATTGGATGAGCTTCTCCTATGCTTGGGAGCTTCTGTGAAGTTCTTGCATCAGTGTGTACCTCATCTCTTTTAACACATGATAAACCCATGGCCTAGAAATTCAAGAGTTCCTTTGTTTCTCTTATACTCTTTGCTAGTTTATTTTTATGCAAGCTAGGAAGCCCTTTCCAAAGTATTCTTCCATAGAGGGTGTTCTGGTACTTCCCTCCTCAAATAGAACTCTGGCTGCATGAAAAACATGCCTGAGATTCTTATGCTGTTATGCAGTGAAAAATCAGGGTCTGCTTATTTTGAACAAGCCTAAATAGAATTTGGGGCAATCACAAAGGAGGTTCTGCCTAGATTAGAAGATGCTCAGAATTTTTGTAACCCATTGAACTGAACTGGGATTTAGTGCAAGGAACCATTTAATATAGTAAATGACAGCACAGATAGACCATCATGGGCCATCTAGTCTGCCCAGTAAGGTTGCTAGTGTTGTATCTGCTGCTTTGTGCAAATAACTTCCTCTTTGCCTATGTTTAGGGTTATTTACTGCTTCTTTGTGTAGGTCACCCCATGCCTTTTTTATTTATTTATTTATTTACATTCTCTTATATACCGCGCTATTCTGCATCAGTGCGGTTTACATTGAACAAACTGAAATTACATTGAACAGGGCATTATAACTTGGAGATAACTATTTTACAGGGAACATAACAGCTAAAGGTGTCACTCTATCAACAATGAGCTGCCTGACTAAAGACCGAATACAGTTTAGGACAACTATCCAGAGAGTCGTCATAATTCGACACAGACTCAGCAGCACTTAACAACAACAACAGCCTACATACTCATACCAAATTTTGATAGATAGTGTATTTGGGCTATTGCAAAATTTAGTTCCTGTCCTCCCAGCTGCCATTAACAAATGGGAGGCTATTTCATTTTTTCTTTTTCTAGATGTTTCCACATGTTTCTGTGACTCAGACTCCCAATATCTCAATTGCAGCCAACCTAAAATTTTAGACTGAAATGTTTAATGATAGGCCACTCATAGAAACATAAAAAATGATGGCAGATAAACACGATAAGGCCTATGCAGTTTGCCCATCCACTACCTCCGCTGGTAGGCTGGTCCAAACATCCATCACCCTTTCTGTAAATAAATATTTCCTTCGATTAATTACTCCTGAGTTTATCCCCTTTCACTTTCATCCTGTCCCACCAAATATGAAAAGAAGTTCCTTCTGTATCACATCTCCTCCAGCATCTACATGATAGACAGTTTATTTGTGCTATTGCAAAATTTAGCTCCTGTCTTTTCAGTTGCTGTTAACAAATAGCAGATTCCTACTCTGGTGGGTCCCTTTTATCTGAGCTCTTCTCTGCCACTGGCAACTCTAGACTTTGTTTATTCCACCTCAGTGCTCCATGTGCCTGGAACAAACTACCTGAGTCAGTGCATCGGGCTCCTTCTCTGGCCCTATTCAAGTCCAGCTGAAGACCCACTTGAGTCTGCTTTCGGATCCTGATGTTTCTCCTTCTTTTGTCCAATACTTATGTGCATCTTGCCATACTGTAGTCCCCAATTTTGAGATGTTTTTTCATCTTGATGATATTGTAAGCTCTGATGAGGGACTGTCTTACATTTATATGTACAGCGCTGCGTACACCTTGTAATGCTATACAATTGATTAGTAATAGTAGTAGTAGTATGTTAAGTCTATTTAATGTGAAATATTATATAGATTCCCATTGGCACCCCTTGTGGCCTTGGGGAAGTCACTTTAAGAACATAAGAAATGCCATACTGGGTCAGACCGAGGTCCATCAAGCCCAGTATCCTGTTTCCAACAGTGGCCAATCTAGGTCATACGTACCTAGCAGTTTCCCCAAAAGACACAGGTTCTGCAGTGCTTGTACTAGGCCAAGCATTGATATCCTAGGTCCCTTTTTAATAGTGGTTTATGGACCTTTCCTCCAGGAACTTGTCCAAACCTTTTTTAAACCCAGCTATACTAACAGCCCTTACTACATCCTCCGGTAACAGATTCCAGAGTTTGATTACACGTTGAGTGAAGAAATATTTTCTCCTATTT
Organism: Ichthyophis bannanicus; assembly: GCA_033557465.1. NCBI lineage: Eukaryota > Metazoa > Chordata > Amphibia > Gymnophiona > Ichthyophiidae > Ichthyophis > Ichthyophis bannanicus. The sequence goes on along the minus strand of CM066031.1, from coordinate 1,007,139,681 downwards.
GTCTTAAATAGTTTACCCTGTAGCTTCATTACATGTCCCCTAGTCCTTCTATATTCTGATAGCGTAAACAATTGATCCACGTTTATCCGTTCCACTCCATTCATTAATTTATACACCTCTATCATATCTCCCCTCAGCCGTCTCTTTTCTAGGTTAAAGAGCCCTAACCTTTTTAGCCTCTCTTCATAGGAGTAGCCTTCCATCCCCTTCACCAATTTGGTGGCTCTTCTCTGTACTTTTTCTAATAACTCTATGTCCTTTTTAAGATACGGTGACCAGAATTGCACACAATATTCAAGGTGCGGTCGTACCATGGAGCGATACAGAGGCATTATAATATCCTTTGTTTTATTCTCCATCCCTTTCCTTATGATACCTAGCATTCTATTTGCTTTCTTGGCCGCCGCTGCACACTGGGCGGAGGGTTTTAACATGTTATCCACGATGACTCCTAAATCTTTTTCCTGGGTGGTGGTTTCTAATGTGGAGCCTTGCATCGTGTAACTATAGTGTGGGTTGTTCTTTCCTAGGTGCATAACTTTGCACTTGTCCACATTAAATTTCATCTGCCATTTGGATGCCCAGTCTTCCAATTTATCCAGATCCTCCTGCAGTTTTCCACAATCCTCTTGGGTTTTAACAACTTTAAACAGTTTTGTGTCATCTGCAAATTTGATAACCTCACTAGTTATTCCCTTTTCCAGGTCATTTATGAATATGTCAAAAAGTAGCGGACCCAGTACAGATCCCTGGGGTACTCCGCTATTCACCTTTTTCCATTGGGAATATTGGCCATTTAGCCCTACCCTCTGCTTTCTATCTTTTAACCAGTTCCCGATCCACAATAGTACACTGCCTCCTATCCCATGACTTTTTAGCTTCGCCAAAAGTTTCTGACGGGGGACCTTGTCAAAAGCTTTCTGAAAGTCCAGATACACTATATCAACCGACTCACCTTTGTCTACCTGTTTATGCACACCTTCAAAAAAACAGATCAGATTAGTAAGACAAGATCTTCCTTGTCTAAAGCCATGTTGGCTGTCTCCCATTAGGCCATGACTATCTACATGCTGTGTAATTTTGTTCTTTATGATGGTTTCTACCATTTTCCCTGGTACTGACGTCAGGCTCACCGGTCTGTAATTTCCCGGGTCACCCCTGGAACCCTTTTTAAAAATTGGTGTTACGTTGGCGACCCTCCAATCTTCAGGTATTACAGATGATTTTAATGAAAGTTCACAGATTACCAATAACAGGTCTGCAATCTCATATTTCAGTTCTTTCAACACTCTGGGATGTATACCATCCGGTCCAGGTGATTTGCTACTATTCAGTTTATCAAATAGTTGTAATATATCTTCCCGGTGTAGCGATATTTCTCTCAATTCCTCTGCAGTATCACCTTCAAATACCACTTCAGTCTTGGGTAACATCCCTACATCTTCCTCAGTAAAGACCGAAGCAAAGAATTCATTCAGTCTCTCTGCTATAGCCTTGTCTCCTCTTACTGCCCCTTTTACCCCTCTATCATCTAATGGTCCAATTGACTCTCTCACAGGCCTTTTGCTACGAATGTACTTGAAAAAGTCTTTATTTCGTGTTTTTGCTTCCGTAGCAAGTTTCTTCTCAAATTCCCGCTTTGCCTGCCTTATCAATGCTTTGCATTTAACTTGCCAGTGCTTGTGCTGTTTCCCATCCATTGCCTTGAAAGAAAAGTCCTGGCAATCTACTTCTGGTCATATCTTGTCTAGAAAACCCAGAAGCTGCTGGCTTACCAGGAATCAGCACTGACATTACAGCACTTTAAAAAATAAATAAAAATCATATAGAAAGTAGCTGATAACCCACTTCTTATATTCTGGCACTTATAGAATCCCCTCTACATACCCCCTGCCAAATATGCTCCCACAATTCACAAAATGTCACTTTCCGATGTCTTTATCTTATATTCCATTTGCCTTCTTATGCCTCAGACACTTTATATGATTTAGAGCTCAGATCTTTGGAAGTTACCACCTTCTTCCACTACTTTTAAAATGTGGTTATTGTCTTGTTTCCCATTCTTGCATCTTCTTCTTAATGCATCCTTTCCATTGTATTTCCTGAAATTTTGAGACACTGCGAGAGTCATATTCAGCAATCCAGCGCGCAGTAAAGTTAGCTGAACTTGAACCAGATACTCATTAGGAGTTGTCTGGATAAGTCTGGATAGTGCTGCTGGAAATTAATGGACAGGGCACTTCTCTGGATAGTGACTGCTGCAATCCAGGTAAGTGCCCCTGAATATTTGTCTCTGAGTTAGCTGCAGAATGTAGCATTGAGGCCCATCTGCCCCACTCGGGGCCCGAGTCGGTGGCTGCTGAGTCTCCTGAGCTTGGACTCAGGCTGACAGCCTTGGAGTGCAGATTGTCTGCCTTCATGGCTCAGCAGTGGGTACTGATGGCCAGCCTCGCTGGTGCATCTGCCCTAACCTCCGGGACATCGACGTCGAAGTCGACCCTGGAGACGGAGCCGATACTCGAGACCATGAAGGCTCAAAGTCGTCCTCGGTCAAGGTCCCCCTCAACCTCCCACTCGGAACAGAGGGCGTCGACGCCGGTGCCTTCAGCGTCGGGGCTGGTGCAACCTCGACCCGCGCGGTCAGAGCCCCTCGACTCCTCTTTGCATGAGTCAGCGTGGGAGACGGAGGACGAGGAGTCCCCCGACACCTTCCGGACTCTGTGCGTCCCTTCGGACTCACCGCAGTCCGAGCCCCGGAGTAGGGGCCCCCCCCCCCCCCCGAGGACACCCGGTTCTCGGAGTTCGTGCGGGACATGGCCAAGGTATTGGCGATTCCCACGGATCCCGAGGAGGAGCCTCAAGCCGAGGAGCTCGAGGCCTTCCAGTATGACTCTCCTCCGAAGGAGGCCTTTACTGTGCCGGTTCCTCCGATGCTGGAGCGGCTCCTCTTCCGGATGTGGGAGGCACCGGCCTCGGCGCCGGTCTTGAGCAAGCGGGTCGATTCCATCTATCGACTCCGTAAGAGCCCTGGCTTCCAGAAGACACAGCTGCCGCACCATTCCATGGTGGTGGAGTTGGCCATGCATCGTCTGAAGAGCCAGAAGATACACTCCGTGGTGCCTCCCCAGCAGGGAGGCCCGGAACCTGGATGCTTTCGGCAGAAAGTGCTTCCAGGGCTCGATGCTTGCTTGCCGTGTTCAGTCCTACCAGCTTGTACATGGGCATGTACTTACGAGACCTGGCGAAAGAGCTTGCCGGGTTCTCTGCTGGCCTCTCCGGGGAACCTTTGCAGAGGTTCCAGACTTTATCCTCAGGAATCAGGGACTGTTCTAAGTTCATGTCCCGAGCGGCCTACGATGGCTTCGAGGCTTTGGCTCGTGTGGCAGCAGCCGGCATCGGAGCCCAACGGCAGGCATGGCTGCAGTCATCGGACCTCGAGCCCTGGGTGCAGGATGAGTTGGTCGATGTCCCTTGCCGAGGTGAAAACCTTTTTGGCAAGCCCATTGCCGAGAAGGCTGCTGAGCTCGAAACCGAGCACCTGACCAGGACAAGGCTGTCCAGAAAGACTTCTGCCCCTTCTCACAAAAAGAAGGGCTCGGGTAAAAAGTCCTCCTTTTACCCGAGGAAGGCGGCTGTCTACAAACCTTTCCCTCAGTACCAGGCCTCCCCAGTTCCCCAACAGGGGCAGCAGGCCAAGGGGCAGGGACATGGGCCCCGTAGGCAGAAGACCCCCAAGCCTCCGGCTCCTGCTCCTAGCCAGCAGGGAGGAGTTTTTTATTCCGAAAGCATAGCCTCTCCGCCTCTGCTACCCCATTCCTGCACAGGAGGTCGCTTAACCCTGTTTGCCCACAGGTGGCCACCCATTACAGGGCATGCTTGGGTATTAAGCATAGTCCACAAGGGCTATATGCTTCATTTCCAGCAGTTACCTCCTGTCTACTTCCCAGGAGAGCCTCTGAGGCCTCTCCTGCACACAAACCTCCTCCTCCAAGAACTTCAAAGTCTGCTTCTGGACAAGGCAGTGGAGCCTGTACCTCCTCGCCTACAGGGGCACGGTTTCTACTCCAGGTACTTTCTGGTGCCAAAGAGAACCGGAGGCCTAAGGCCTATCCTAGACCTCAGGAACCTCAACAAGTTCTTGGAGAAAGAGAAGTTCAAGATGCTTACTCTTGGAACACTTCTGCCCTGCCTCCAGCAGGGAGATTGGCTATACTCCTTAGATCTAAAGGATGCGTACGCTCACATCCTCATTCATCCAGACCACAGAAAGTACCTCAGGTTCATGGTGGGAGGAAACCATTACCAGTACAGAGTGCTGCCTTTTGGCCTAACTTCCGCCCCACGAGTCTTTACAAAGTGCCTTGCTGTGGTGGCGGCCTACTTGAGGACTCAAGGTGTTTTTGTCTTCCCCTATCTAGACGACTGGCTCATCCGGGGTCAGACTTACCAGGAGGCCAGGCAGGCCACCTTCAGGACTGTATCACTCCTTCAAGACCTAGGCTTTGTCATAAACTTCGCAAAGTCCACTTTGCTCCCCTCCCAGAGCCTCGAGTTCATAGGAGCACGGCTGGACTCTCTGCAAGCAAGGGCTTACTTGCCAGAGGACAGAGCTCAAAGGCTCATGGAGTTGGCATCCCGGTTTCTCAGCCTGCCAAGGGTTCCTGCCAGGCTCTGTCTGCAGCTCCTAGGACACATGGCATTGACTGTACATGTGACCCCCAGTGCCCGCCTCCACATGAGGCCTGCACAGTGGTGCCTCAGAACTCAGTGGAAGCAAGCCTCTGGGAACCTAGCAGACAAAGTCAGGATGTCAAAGCCATTCCTGACCTCCCTTTAGTGGTGGCTACACCTCCCCAACTTGCTTCAGGGGGTGCCATTTCAAGTGCCTATCCCCACAGTGGTGTTGACAACAGATGCCTCCTTACAGGACTGGGGTGCACACTGTCAAGACAAAATAGCAACCTCCAGTCGCCTCTTCTGGTCTCTCCAGTGGTGGAAGTCCACTCAAAATCTGTTGCTGGGGTCCCCCTTTCAACAGTCGCTACCCCAAGCAACCCTTACAACAGATGCCTCTCCAAGGGGTTGGGGAGCTCATCTACAAGATCTCTCCACCCAGGGCATCTGGTCTCCACAAGAGACATCTCTACATATCAACCTCTTGGAGCTCAGAGCAATTCTTCTAGCTCTGGGTCTTCCACACCCTGCTCAGCTACAAGACAGTCCTCATCCACACAGATAACCAAGTAGCCATGTTCTACGTGAACAAGCAGGGCGGGACTGGCTCTCTGTCGTTTTCCAGAAAGCTTTGAGATTGTGGGCCTTCGCCAGAGAGCATCAAATTCATCTCGTGGCAGTGTATCTTCCAGGGGTTCAAAACTCTTGGGCAGACAGACTCAGTCGAGTTCTGCTTCCACACGAATGGTCCCTCCATGGGGACCAGATAGCCAGGATCTTCCGAATTTGGGGAACCCCGGACATAGACCTGTTTGCAAGTCCGTGGAATGCCAAACTTCCCCGGTTCTGTTCCAGGATTCCGTGTCAGGGAGTTCAGGCCAGGGATGCCTTCCTCCTTCATTGGGGCAAGACTTCCTCTATGCCTTTCCACCCATTCCCCTAATTCCCAAGACACTGTTCAAACTTCAGAGACAAGGGGTCTATGATACTCATAGCACCACATTGGCCACGCCAGGTGTGGTACCCTCTACTTCTGCATCTCTCTCAAGCTCCCTCCCTGGGCTTGGGATCTGCTCCAGACCTCCTGTCCCAGGAGGAGGGAACGTTGTGGCACCCAAATCCCCAGTCTCTTCATCTCAGAGCCTGGTTGCTGAAGGCCTAGACCTTCAAGATTTGCATCTTTCTCAGCAGGTGAAGGATGAAAGACTTGTGTCTGTTGGGGAAACTGCTGGGTGCATATGACCTAGATTGGCCACTGTTGGAAACAGAATGCTGGGCTTGATGGACCTTGGTCTGACCCAGTATGGCATATCTTATGTTCTTATATCCTTCATGCTTCCAGAAAGCCTTCCACTAGACGTTCCTATGCTTTTAAATGGAAAAGGTTTACCATTTGGTGTGTACAGAAGGGTCTTAACCCCCTTGCAATACCTCTGAATTCTTTACTAGAGTATTTGCTGCATTTATCCCATGCAGGCCTTAAAACGAATTCAGTAAGAGTCCATTTGAGTGCTATTGCAGCATCCCTTAAGCCTCTCAATGGACAGCCTATTTCCCCTCATCCTCTTATAGCAAGATTCATGAGAGGCCTTCTTTTAACTAAACCTCCCATTAGACCACCTCCAGTGGCATGGGACTTGAATTTGGTTCTTGCCCAGCTTATGAAGCCACCCTTTGAACCCTTAGCCACTACCTCCTTGAAATTTCTTTCCTGGAAGGTTACTTTTCTCATTGCAGTCACCTCAGCTCGCCGCATCAGTGAGCTGCAGGCCTTGGTAGCTAATCCTCCTTATACAAGGTTCCATCCTGACAAGGTGGTAGTCAGGACTAAGCCACACTTTATGCCTAAAGTGGTTTCACCTTTTCATCTGAACCAGAAGGTGTATTTACCTGTCTTTTTTCCAGGACCTCATTCATCAAGTGCAGAGAGGAATCTCCATACCCTGGATTGTAAGAGAGCGCTTTCTTTTTAATTACAAAGGACACAGCAACATAGAAAGTCCTCTCAACTCTTAGTTGCTTTTGATCCCTCTCATTTGGGACTTCCAGTCTCTAAGAGAACTCCGTCCAATTGGATTGCTCAGTGTATTTCTTTCGCCTACCAGAGTAAGAACCTTTCTCTGGAGGGCCATGTCACAGCTCGCAATGTGAGGGCCATGGCAGCCTCTATAGCTCGTCTGAACTCTGTGTCCATCGACCAAATCTGTCGAGCGGCCACCTGGGCCTCGGTTCATACCTTTACAGCCCATTACTGCTTGGACAAGGACTCCCGCCAGGATGCCTTGTTTGGTCAGGCTGTTCTCAAACACCTGTTCCATACCTAATCAACTCCTACCCCCCATCCCTGGTTGGATGCCCGAGATCCATGGGGGCAGGTAGAGCCCTTCTCAGGGACTCACAACCTTGGAGATCTCCCTGGCATCTCTAGCTGGGGAGTCCCCATATGTGAAGACTCATTCCTGCTTGTTCCTGGAGATAGCACAGTTACTTACCTGTAACAGGTGATCTCTGGGAACAGCAGGAATAAGTCTTCACAACCCACCCACCTCCCCTAGGAGTTGTATCTCTTTATCTGTCTTTCCTTTCGTCTCTCTCTCTGTCTCAGCTTTAAACTCGAACTGGAGAGAGGCGGTTGGGAAAGGCGGGAAGGCAGCGCGCAGGCGCTGTGGGATGCTCCCAAAAGCTTTCTTTCTGGATGCTGGGGAGGGTTCCCGCACAGGCTCCGTCGGTACCGACGATACCCATATGTGAAGACTTATTCCTGCTGTTCCTAGAGATCACCTGTTACAGGTAAGTAACTGTGCTTTACCTGTACTGTTTGTCGCCTCCCACTCAACCAATTTCTAACCCAAGCAGTAACTTTAGGGTCCATCACTAGGGTGCTCAGTTGCCTGTGAGGAACAGTGTCAAAAGGCTTTACTGAAATCTAAATACACCACATCTAGGGCTCTCACTTGGTCTAGCTCCCTGGTTACCCAGTCAAATCCCCGCTCGACTCCAGAAACCTCACTATTTTCTCTTTCAGCAGCGTTTCCAATAATTTACACACCATCGAAGTTAAACTAATCGGCCTGTAGATTTCAACCATATCCTTACTTCTGCTTTTGTGTAAAGGGACCAAATGAGCCTTTTTCCAATCCTTTGGCAACACTCCTGACTCTGAGGCATTGAAAAGGTCAGTCAGTGGAGCTGCTAGAATGTCCCGAAGTTCCCTGCTCTACCTTATGGCTTCCACAGTCCATGTGGTCCCCTATGCCCGCCTCCACATGCAGGCAGCTCAGTGGTGCCTCTGCTCACAGTGAACTCAAGCCACAGGCAGGCTCCAGGACAGGGTTTCGCTGTTCTGTCAACTACACCCAAACTCCCAGAGGGTCCTCACTACAGACGCCTACCTACTGGGCTGGGGTACCCACTGCGAGGAACTGCACATGCAGGGCAACTGGTCTCGAGGACAGCCAGCAGCAGATCAACCTGCTGGAGCTCGGAGCCATTTTTCTGGCCATCAGGGCCTTCTAATACTGCCTGCAACATCAGTCTGTGCTGGTCCAAACTGACAACCAGGTCATGATGATCTACCTGAACAAACGGGGGAGCACAGAGTCTCACCGCCTCTGCCAGGAGGCAGTAGTCCTCTGCTCATACATGATCAGTCAGAGAATGCTCCTCAGGGCGGTATACCTTCCACCAGGACAATGTCCTAGTAGAAAGACTGAGCAGGGTCCTCCAGCCGCACGAGTGGCACCTAGACCCCAGCGTAGCACAGCGTCTATTCAGAATATGGGGAACCCCAAGTCTGGACCTCTTTGCCAGCCCAGCCAACACTCTGCTGCCCCGCTTCTGCTGTCCCCAACCACATCAGTCCCGGATAGCAGCAGACATCTTCATCTCATGGTCGGAGGGCCTGCTGTATGCCTTCCCTCCCATGCCACTAATTGCACGGATCCTCTTCAAGATCCAGCGGGACAAGGCTTCCATGATCCTGGTGACCCCACAGTGGCCCAGATAGCCTTGGTTTCCTCTGTTACTCCAGCTCTCGACTGAGCTCCTGGTTCCCCTGGGAAACTCCCCAGGACTACTGACCCAGGAGGAGGGCTCAATTCTCCACCCTAATCTGGGGTCGATGTCGCTAACAGCATGGCTTCTGAGCGGGCTGCCCTAGCGTCACTCATCCTCCCCAGGGATATGGAAGAAGTCGTCCTGGCCTCTTGTAAGAACTCCACGAGATGAGCCTATGCCTTAACGTGGTGCAGGTTCTTGGTATGGTGTACAGAGCCCAGTGCATATGGTGTTGCAGTACTAACTCTACCACTTGCAGACTGGACTCAAGTTCAGCGCCATCAGGTACACCTGAGCACGTGCTCTCTGCAAACCATCACTCCATAGAGGGCAAGCCTCTTTCTGTGCAGCCTCTCATTACCCTATTCATTCGGGGCTTGCTGCTCTCTAAACCTCCCATCCGGCCACCTGCAGTGGAATGGGATCTCAACGTGGTTTTGACACAGCTTACCAAGCCATCCTTTGAACCCTTGGCTACCTGCCATTTGCATTAACTATCTTGGGAGGTTGTCTTCCTGGTGGCACTCACCTCTGCCCCAGAGTCAGTAAGCTTAAGGCCTTGGTAGCTGAGCCACCTTACACCAGGTTCTACAAGAACAGGGTCATGCTTCAAACCCACCCTAAATTTCTCCCAAGGGTGGTATCGGCCTTTTACCTCAACCAAGCGGTGGTGCTCCCTACCTTCGTTCTATGGCCCCACCCTGACAAGGCAGCAGCCGTAATCCATACTTTGGCTTGGAAAAGGGCCCTATCCTACCTGCAACATACTCTGAGCCACCGCAAAGCCTCACAGCTTTTCATTTCATACGACCCCAGTCGCCTGGGAGAGGATGTTACCAAGCGAACCCTGTCCGTCTGTGTGGCAGACTGCATTGCCTTCGCCCATGATCAGACTGGACTCTTGTTGGAGCATCGGGTCAGGGCTATAGTGACCTTGGTTGCAAGCTTGTGCTCTGTCCCTATGACAGACATCTGCCGGGCTGCCATCTGTTCCTCAGTCCACACCTTTGCAGCTCACTACTATTTGAAGAGAGAGTCCCGACAGGACGGTGCCTTCGACTAGGCCGTAATCTATTCAGGGTCCTACCCTCCGACCCTTCAGTGTTCAGGTTACCGGAGTTACGGTTCTCCCTGGACCCTGGGGTCCTTAGAGTCTCTCCTCAGAATCGCTTGTGGCTGCTCACGGCTGGGCCGTATTTTCTAAATGTTCCCAGTAATCTGTAGCTAGGAGTCCCATATGTGAGGACTGACTTCCTGCTTGTTCCTGGAGAAAGCGTAGTTATTCACCTCTAACAGGTGTTCTCCAGGGACAGCATGAATCAGTCCTCACAACCCTCTCCTCCCTGTGGAGTTGCTGTAATTTTTGCCATTTTCTTTGTCTGCTCTAGCTGTGTCATCTGACTAAGATGGCATTCTTGGGTGGGAAAAGGGACCACGCATGCATGGTGGAATCTCCTAAAGGCTTTCTTTGAAAGCTGGGGAAATATTTCCACAAGGGCTCTGTCGTTGCTCATATGTGAGGACTGATACCTGCTGTCCCTGGAGAACATAGAAACACAGAAACATAATGACAGAAAAAGACCACATGGCCTATCTAGTCTGTCCTTCCATATCAACCACTGCAACAGTCCCCTTTTTTCCTTTAGAGATTCTCTGTGTATGTCCCATGCTTCTTTGAATTTAGATACTGTCCTCAACTTGACCACCTCCACTGGGAGACTATTCCATGGATCCACCACTCATTCCGTAAAGAAATATTTCCGCATATTGCTCCTGAATCTATCCCCTTTTCACCCTCATCCCATGTCCCCTCATAGCAAAGCTTGCTTTCAATTGAAAGAGACTATCCTCCTGTGCATTTATGCCATGGAGTTATTTAAACGTCTCAATCATATCACTTCTATCCCGCCTTTCCTCTAAGGTGTACATATTAAGATCCTTAAGTCTGTCCTCATATGCTTCATAATGAAGACCACTAACCATTTTAGTAGCCACCCTCTGTACTGACTCCAGCCTGTTTATATCCTTTTGAAGGTGCGGTCTCCAGAATTGCACACAGTACTCCAAATGAGGTCTCACCAAAGACTTATACAGAGGCACTATCACCTCCTTTCTTCTGCTGGCCATTCCTCTCTCTATGCATCCAAGCATTCTTCTAGCTTTTGCTGTTGCCTTTTCTACCTGTTTAGCTACTTTAAGATCATCACACACAATCATGCCCAGGTCCCGCTTTTCTAGTTGACAAAAGTACTTCACCCCCCCAATACTATATCGCTCCCTTGGACTGTTGCAGCCCAAATGCATGACCTCACATTTTTTTAACATTAAAACTCAGCTGCCAAATTCTAGACCATTCTTCAAGTTTAGCTAGATCCCCCCTCATGTTATCTACACCTTCCTGAGTGTCTGCTTTATTGCAGATTTTGGTATCATCCGCAAAGAGGCAAACCTTATCCGACAGCTCTTCCGCTATATCACTAACAAAGATATTAAAAAGAATCTGACCAAGGACAGATCCCTGGGGTACACCACTGGTAACCACCTTCTCCTCAGAGTGAGCTCCATTTACCTGTATCCTTTGTCGCCTCCCACTCAACCAATTTCTAACCCAAGCAGTAACAGGGTCCATTCCTAGGGTTCTCAGTTTGTTTATAAGTCGCCTGTGAGGAATGGTGTTAAAGGCTTCACTGAAATCAAAATACACCACATCTAGGGCTCTTCCTCTGTCCACCTCCCTGGTCACCTAGTCAAATCGATCAGATTTGTCTGACAAGACCTGCCTCTGGTGAATACATGCTGCCTTGGATCCTGTAATCCGCAGGACTCCAGAAACATCGCTATTTTCTTTTTCAGCGGAACTTCTAATAATTTACTCACCACTGAAGTTAAACTAACCAGCCTGCAGTTTTCAACCACATCCTTACTTCCAATTTTGTTTAAAGGGACCACATGTGCCTCTCCAGTTCTCTGGCACCATGCTAGCTTCAGAGGCATTGAAAAGGTCATCAGTGGAGCTGCTAGAACGTCCCCAAGTTCCCTCAGTATTCTAAGGTGTACCCCATCCGGTCCCATCGCTTTGTCTATTTTAAGTTTAGCTAGTTCCTCACGAACATAATCTTCTGAAAATTGTTGAAGATGCTACTCACTTCTGTTCCTGTTTGTGGGTGTTTTCTGAGGTCCTGCTCCTGGTTCTTCATCTGTGAACACAGAACGGAAATATTTAAGCCATTCTGCTTTGTCCTCATCAACTTCTACATATTCCTTCCCTTCACCCTCGAGTCTGACAATACCACTTTTGCCCTTCCTCTTCTCACTAACATATCTGAAGAATGTCTTATCCCCCCATTTTATTGCTATGGCTATTTCCTCCTCTTTTTGAATCTTTGCTTTCCTGACTACTTTGCTTCTCTAAGATTTTCCAAATATAGTTGCCTGTCTTCCTTACTCTGATCTCTTGTATTTTATGAAGATCTCCCTTTTTTTCTACACCTTTTCAGCTACTTTCGAAAACCATAGTGGTCTCCTTTTCCTTTTACCTTTATTTACCATTTTAACAAAAAGGTTGGTTGCCCTTAAAATATCCTCTTTCAGTTTTGCCCACTTTTTTTCTACATCCCCCCCCCATCCCGCTAATGACTCCTTGAGGTATTGGCCCATCATGCCAAAGTTAGTTTTCCTAAAGTATAAGACCCTTGCTTTTGAATGGATTTTTTACAGCTCTACCCTTCAACACTAAGTTCAGATTACTCTGTTCCAGTTGTATAAAACTCGCTTTGTGACAATGAGGTCTCAGACTATCATCATATGTCTCCCAGGTTTGAATAGACTCAGCTTTCAGCTTTCACACTATTCTTAGGTGTTCGAATCCACCCTAAAGAGGATCAAAAGTACCAAGACTCATTCCTCAGTGCCACTATAAGAGGGAGGCTAGGACATTGGACTCTTTCGGGAGACTGTTTTCAGAGTTCCATTAACACTTGCATGGCCTCCCACCAGCTCTACATGGGCATGTTCTTGAAGACCAATTGTGACCTAGCTGACATGGCCCCATTTATGCCCCCAGAGAGATTGGAATAATATTGTGCCCTGATGAACTGTTCTAAGTTAATGGTATGGATAACCTATGATGTTTTCAAAATGGCATGTAGGAATGCTGCTGTAGGCATTGGTGCCCATAGACTGGCCTGGCTACAGTCATCAGATCTAGAGTGATCCGTGCAGAAAAAGCTGGCAGACGTCCCATGCTGGGGAGAGAATCTGTTCGGCGAGCAGGTCGAGAAGAAGAGGTACCAGGACAGGGGACAGAAGACCTACCTCCCTCATATAGGTAGGTACTTCCCAGACCTCCCAGCCCAAACAAGTTCCTCACCAGCAGCAGCATCAGGCAAAGCCCCAGAAGGTCCAACCAGTTCCTTGGCCAAAATCAAGGCTGAGGTTTTGACTGGTTCCTTCAGAGCATAGCCACTCTTCCATTGACTGCAAGTGGGGACGGCTCACTCTATTTGCACACAGATGACCCTTCATAACCTCAGCCCCTTTGGGTCCTACAAATCATCCAGACTGGTTACAAATTACTTACTGGATCTGCCACTGAATTGCCCCCAGGGCACATAGTCTTGACCCTCTCTGCATCAGGAACAGCTTCAGAGAGAAATCACTGCCCTCTTGTCAGATATTGTGACCAAGCTCATGCCACCAGAGCAAAGAGGTTGGTGATTTTATTCCAAGTACTTCCTGGTTCCTAGGAAAACGGGGATACCATACCATCCTAGACCTTGGATCTGAACAAGTTCTTGGAAAGAGAAAAGTTCAGAATGATTTCTCAGGGCACCCTGCTTCCTTACCTTCAAAGCGGGGATTAGTTGTGCTCCCTGGATCTGAAGGTTACGTATACCCACATACAGATACTTCTCTATGGACAAGCAGGAAGTAAATCCTCACATATGGGTGATGTCCCTGACAGAACCCTGCACGGGTATGCTTCCCAGTTTTCATTGAAAGCTTTTGGGAGGCTCCACCATGCTGCATGTGCGCCTGCCTTCCCGCCAGCCGTGGTGCCATCTTATCTTGTACCTCCTGTGTTGGGAAGCAGTTAGGATGTAGACGTTCACTATCGTGTACAGGATGGACCTCAGAGCCATGTACCTGCCAGGTGAACGAAACACTCTGGCAGACGAGTTCTCTAGCCGCACAAGTGGATGCTGGACAGGGAAGTTGCAACTCGCATCTTTCGAGAGTGGAGCACCCCCTTGATCTGTTCATTACCCAGCAGAATGCCCGGGTTGATCAGTTCTGCTCCAGAGTAAGATCATACAGCAGACTAGTGTCAGATGCTTTTCTCATTCATCTTCTGTATGCTTATCTTCCATTACTTCTCATTGCAAAGACCCTCTTGAAGCTGAAAACAGATGGTGGTACAATGATTCTCATTGCTTCCTACTGGCCCAGACGGCCTTAGTTTCCCCTCCTGCTGCAGCTCTCCAGTCTAGAGCTGCTATAGCTTGGCCCACACATAATCTAGTAATGTGTGAGGACAGGACGATCTTTCCTCCTTGGCATGGATGTTGAGAGGCTGTCTCAGCTCAACCTTGCAAATGGAAGTGGTTTGCTGTCTGAGGGCTTTGCCCTAGATCCTTTAGTCTCTTCCACACATAAACCTCTTGAATATCTTCTACACCTCTCAGAGTCTGGACTTAAGTCCATCTCCGTCAGGGTCCACCTCGGTGCGATTGGATCCTACCATCGAGGTATGGGAGGGCAAGTCCATCTCTGAACAGCCTTAAATTTTTTATGCGAGGCTTGCTTCTCTTGAAGCCTCCCACAGTGTCTTGGGATCTGTGTGGTTCTTGCTCAGCCCATGAAAGCACCCTTTGAGCCACTCAATTCTTGTCCTCTGATGTTCTTGACCTGGAAGGTATTGTTTTTGGTAGCGGTCACTTCAGCATGCAGAGTGAGCGAGCTTCCGGCTCTAGTGGTTCATATGCCTTACACCAAATTCCACCATAATAGTGGTCGTATGTACTCCTAAATTCCTTCCAAAGGTGTTATCTGATTTCCACCTTAATTGGTGGTTCGTCCAACGTTTTTCTCAAGACCTCATGCATACAAAGGGGAAGCTGCGTTGCACATGCTGGATTGTAAGTGAGCCTTAGCCTTCTACTTGGAGCAGACAAAGACCCATAGAAAGTCCATCCAGCTTTTTGTTTCTTTCGACCCCAATAAGATAGGGGCTGCTGTTTCCAAATGTTCTTTCAATTTGACTGGCACTGTATCTGACAGCTATGGCTGCGTCAGTGGCCAACTTACGCTTGGTCTCCATGGTAGAGATTTGCAGGGCTGCAATGTGATTTTTAGTCCATACATTCCTATCCCACTACTGCCTAGACGGGGATTCCTGACACGACAGCAACTTCGGCTAATCTGTATTCGGCCACATCAATCGCATGTTCCTCTCCTCCCCATCCCAGGCACACCTAGAATCCACCCGGTCCTCAGCTTTCTTCTTCCTTGGCCCAAGACTCTGGAACTCGCTCCCTCCCGCCCTTCGACTTGATCCCTCTTTTAAATCTTTCAAAACGCAACTGAAAACTCATCTCTTTTGCGCAGTTTGACCTCCCTTCACCTTCCCCCCCCCCCCCCTCCCAAATGATAAAATAAAACAGTGTCTCCCCAGTTCCCTTCTATTCCTCCCTTCCCATTGTTGGTCTCTGACCTTGCCACTCTCTACTGTCTCACTCTTCTCCTCTCTATCTACTGTCTCTGTTCCTTTCCTTTCCTTTAGAGGTTTTTTATTGGCGTTCATCTTTCTTTTCTGCAGCATCCTTTTTTAAACTCATGGATTTTAGTTTGATTGTAAACCACCCAGCTACTTTTTGTAACAGGCGGTATATAAAGTTTTAAATAAACATAAACAATCTGTTTGGGGATTAAAATCCAACATCATCTCCCCTAGGCCCATTCTCTTCTAGCCAGGCTACCAAAAAAAAAGGGAAGAGATCAACTCCATCACCAACACATACAAAATGAGTGATTCTGGCCTCTTGCCATTTTGCATTTGTTAGTCCCTGTTGGTCGTCTTGGTTTTTGGTGCTTGTAGCTTGGGAGTCCCATATGTTAGGACTCATTCCTGCTTTTTCACAGAGAAAAGATAATTATTCACCTGTAGAAGGAGTTTTCCGTGGACAGCAGGAATAAGTCCTCAACCCTTCCACCTCTCTGAGGAGTTGGTTTCTGCTACAACTGTTATCAGACTGAGCCATTATGGTGCCACGGCAGCAGGTGAGAAGGAGGCACTCGGGCACCTCCCAAAAAGATTTTCAAAAGGACTATGATGAAATGAGGACAATAGTTAAGAAAAAACTAAAAGTAAAGGCTAAAAAGGTGTTGCTTAAGACTTTTTGTCATATCAAATGTATTCTACACTTAAAAGTTGAAGGAAGGCCAAAAAATTGTCGTCAGGTTTTAAAGGTGAGGTCAAAGAGGCTATTGTAGCCAAAAAAGCATCTTTCTGGAAATGGAAAAAGGAGCCAAATGATGAAAACAGAAAACATAAGCATGACATGAACCCTCCCTCAGGGGAATGCGTTGCATGGTCTGGCCAACCCAAAGTGAAGGCATAAGTCATGGTGGTAACGCAGAAACCCTCCGCTCCTCTGGGAGTCGGCTTGGCCTTGAAGGGCACTATGGATAGATAGATGGACCCTCTGCGGAAGAACTAGTTTGCAGTGGCAGCTTTCTCCCATTGGCTGTGTGTGCAGGCCTGGTGCTGCAAACTTTGTTCTGTGGATACAGTCTCTCCTCTGATGCCATGTACTGTATATTCTAGCCTGCTGGTGGCTAGGGATATTTTGTCAGTTGTGATTCAGAGTTGATCATGGCTTGGCCACTGAACAGCGGATATGTCCTCTAGAGCTGGATAATTCAACTGGTCATAAGGGAAGTCTCCCTTTTGGGCTGATTGGCAAAGTTGGCCAGGCGAGTCTTCTCACCTTCCAGAGGATAGATGGATAAATCCTGGGAAACAAGAAGGAACCTTCCTTCCTTGGCGTGTTGTGCGGGCACGCTGGACTGATTTATGGGGGTCTCGGAACGCTTGGCATTTCATCCTGAAAAGAGGTGGCTGAGGGGAGATATGATAGCGGTCTATAAATTAATGAATGGAGTGGAACGGGTAAGCGTAGATTGTTTATGCATCAAAAAGTAGAAAGACTAGGGGACATGCAATGAAGCTATAGTGTAACCCATATAAGATTAATAAGAGAACATTTTTTCACTCAACGTGCAATCAACCTCTGTACTTGGTTACAGGAGAATGTAGTAAAAGCTGTTAATGTAGCTGGGTTTGGACAAGTTCTTGGAGGAAAGGTCCATAAAACCATTATTAAAGGGGACCTGGGAAATCTACTGCTTGTGGATCCTGTCTCTTCTGGGGAAACTGCTAGGTACTTGTGACCTAGATTGGCCACTGTTGGAAACAGGATACTGGGCTTTGATGGCTCTTGGTCTGACTCAGTATGGCATTTCTTATGTTAAGTTCTTAAAGCCCTTCTCTGCTTTTGGATTGGAATTCCATAATTAGCCCTTTCAGTAGGGCTCGTGGGCCTGGAGGCTCGATCACTTCCAGAGGAGGTTCCTTCTGTTCTTCATTGTGTAGTCTTTGGGGCCCATTCCCACATGTCATCAACGATAGAAGGGTGTTAGATACCATTCAGAGTGGGTATATCCTGGACTGCAAGCAGCTGATTCCAGAGGCATTTGTTGTTGATGGACATGAGAGCCACCACATGGGCCATGTTGTCCTGTGCATACAGGTGGTGGTGCCATGGCCCTGGCTGAGTGGGGCAAGAATTGGAATGCCAAAGGAGGATGATGCCTTCCGATCCATGACCTCAGGTTGGTCACGGTTCATTTGTAGGTATTGCGCTTCTGAATGGCAACTTTGAGATCGGTGATTTTGGCGATGCTCCAAAGGGAGTTTCTAGCTACTGAGACACGATGGCTTTTCTGCAAGTTGCATGCTTTCTAACCTGAAAATCGCTGGTTCAAGACCAGCCTCTGTTTTAAACAACAACAAAAAAAAGTTTCTGGCTTCTCTGGTTTTGGCTGAATCTTATGTTTATATCCCAAAATGGGAGGATTGGCAGAGATGACTGTGTTTTGCCATGTTTGACTCATGCCTGCAGTTCGCCACCCTACCTTCAGCCTCTTCCCTGCCCTGAGGATGCTCTCCAGGGTCATGATGGTGGTGGCGGCTGCACTAAGAACTATGCCTACACCCATTCCTGGATGACTTGCTCATCTGAGCCCATTCTCTGTCAGAGGCCTGTCTGGTTGTGGCCCGAGTGGTGCCCTTCTATAAGTCCTCAGCTGAGTGGTCAATCAGGGAAAATCTCTGTTGGTGCCTTTCCAATCCCTGGACTTCCTGGGAGTGTGGCTCGATGCTTGAGCGGCCAGTCCTCCTGCCAGAGGAGAGAGTGCAGAGAATGGTTGGAATGACTTGCACCGTGTGGTTCTCGACAGGCTCCCAAGGTTTTGGATTATCCCAGCTTTCGGTTTGATGGTGGCGCAATCATCTGGTGCCATGGGTATGCTCATATGAAACACTCCAGTGGCCTTTCCTGTCCGGAGCTCAGGATCCTGCTTCAGCTGAGATTGAGAGCCAGCTTGAAGTGGCGGTTGCATCCATGTTATCTGACAAAGGGCATGCTGCTGGATATCACTGGGCACCCATCTTAGGGGTGGGGGGGGGGGGAGACCTTGCCCAGACTGAGCAGCCCAATGCTGTTGGAGCTGCATGCAGGTGATGTGATCCATCAGTTGTCTCAAAGCAAGGGCTATCTGACTGGCTGCCTCGCACTTTCCCACCCTTGGTTAAGGGCAGGGTGTTGCAAGTGTTCAAGGGCATCACCTTGGCTGTGACATCTGTCAATCGCTAAGGTGGCATAAGTTGTGCAGGAGTGGCCCAAAGGATGACACTCTGGTTTGCCTGGACAGGGATGAGCCTCCTAGCTCTGTCATCTCGGCATATTGTCGGGGTGGTCAATATGGAAGTGATCTTTTGTCATCACTGTTTTAATCCAGGGGAGTGGGCATTGAGTCAGAAGGTGTTTAAGATGCTTCTCTGCTGCTGGCGTCGCGTCTCCCTGGGATGGAATTGAAGGAATCTTACTCCAGTCTCAAGTGTGCCGTTGGTTCACTCGCCACATGGAAACTGGGTCCAAGGGCTTGTCACTCTGATTCAGTCCTGGCTACAGCAATATCTGCTGTATGTGGTTCCTCCATGGTTGCTATTGAGGCATGAGTTTCGACTCATGAAGCGCCATCAGGGCTGGATTATACTAGTGATGCTGGATTGGACCAGGAGAGTGTAATTTAAGGACCTGGTGCAATTCCTGCAGGTCCTCTTCATCTGCCCTATTTCGGGGCCGTTCATCAAACATTAATATTGGTTTGTCTTCAGTATTGAGCCTACACATTCACCAAACATTATCTAGATACTACCTCTCAAAACTTAGAAACACAAGAAAATGATGGTAGATAAAGATCATATAGCCTATCTAGTCTGCCCTGCATTTCATTTGCTAAGATTTGCAGTCCCTTATTTTTCCCCTTAGAGATCCTCTGTGTTTGTTCCATGCCTTCTTGAATTCATAGTCCTAGTCTCTACCACCTTTACTGGGAAGCTATTCCATACATCTGCCACTCCCTCCATAAATAAATGTTTCTCAGACTACTCCTGAGTCTATCCCCTTTTCACTTTCATCATATGCATCCTCATTGCAAAGCTTTCTTTCAATTTGAAAGAGGCTCTCCTGTGCTTTTATGCCAAGGAGTATTTAAACATCTCTACTCTCTCTCCTCTCCAGCCTTTCTTCCAGAATATACATGTTGAGATCGTAAGTCGGTCCCCATATACCTTATGACAGACAACTGACCATTTTAGTAGTCTCCCTCTGTGCTGACTCCATCCTGTTTATATCCCTTTGAAGGTGTGGCTTCCAGAATTGCATATGGTACTCCAAATGAGGTCTCACAAGAGACTTATACAAAGGCACAATCACCTCCTGCTGGCCATTCCTCTCCTTAGGCACCCAAGCATACTTCTAGCCTTTGCCATCTCCTTTGCTACCTGTTTGGCCACTTCAAGATTATTCAATAAAATTACACCCAGCTCTTTCATGCATTGAAGTATTTTACTCCCTGTACTGTACTGATCCCTTAGACTTTTGCAGCCCAAATGCATGCTCCTGCATTTTTAGCATTAAATTTCAGCTGCTAAATTCTCAGCCATTCTTCAATCGTCACTATATCCCTCCATGTTATCTATACCTTCCTGGGTGTCTACTGTGTTGCAGAGTTTGGTATCCTCCACAAAGAGGTAAACCTTACCAGACAGCCCTTCCACAGCATCACTTACAAAAATGTTAAGAATGTGATCAAGGATAGATCCCTGTGGCACATCACTGGTAATGTCATCAGAGTGAACAGTCCAGAGAAGCACGCACACTTACAGAAAACAAGCGACCAAACAGGAGCGAGGTGGTAACAAACAAAATTAATTTATTGGGGTGGATACTAAAAGCAAGGAGACCCAACATGGCCGTGTTTCAGCACTGCCTTTGTCAATGGTACAGGCCTCTGAAAACCAAAAAGTAACAGTCAAATAACATTAATTATTAAGACTATTAGGTGTACCACATTGAAAATTATTGTATACATATACACTGGAATACATCCCATAAACATTTAACAGATATGTTTCTCTCTCCATGCATTTCTAATTGTATTATAACTAGGTCTCTTGGTCTGACCATTCGGTTTTTAAACATCTGGCTCCGGTTTATTAAAAAATTCTATTTTATTCAAGGTTTACAATACCTTTCCAGTGTGGTTTTATTTTTAACTTTTTACTGTTCTAATTTTCTACTTTTCTATTTATTTTTTACTATTTTAATACAAGCAATCAAGGTTGTACATCCACTGTTCTAATACTGCAATTGCCTCTTTGATTTTGTGTTTGTCTAAGCAATCTCCGTAAGTATAGACCGATGGCTGAAAGATGATAGGGCGCTTTTGACTGATCAGATATAGTAAAAATGATCGGAACCACCCCGCCTTCCCTTTTCCTGTTTAAGGTAACACACAAATATGTCGGATATATGGCTCCTTAATTTTATCATTATGCTCTGATAATTTGATGTGTGTTTTTCAATTCTCTTGAATATTTTTACTCTTTTAGTGAATGCCCAGTTTTATTTGGAGTCCTTTCTTATTTTTATTTTATCTTAGCAATTTGTAAGAAAACAAGAAATAGGTTTTAGCGCTTCACCATACATATTAAATTTTATAGCGTTTTGTTGGTAGTGCCTAAGGATATCTATTTTGTCGTCAATGCTCTGTTTTTTCATATATACAGCAATAGTCTATGTTCACATAACATTGGAGATGATTCATCGCTTAATTTTATTTGCATGTCATTTTTATTTGTATCCATTTTATCTTTTTATTTTGATTTTAGTTTTAAACAAACCTTTAATGAGGTTTTTTTTTTAAATGCTTAAACATTTTTAATTGATTTACTCTGCTTAAATAAACTGATCGGTAACAGACATTGTTTACAGCTGTTAACGTCTGGTATCTGATGCCTTTTGCGCCATAGTTTCTTTTTAAATGCTGACATTGACAGATGCCGTGCTTTTTCCCAAATTGAATGGCAAGTGCTGTGCTATTTGAATAAGGTATCCTGTACAATTTTTAACATATCCTTTTGAGTTTTATTTCCCTCTGCTTCGATCTTAGTTTTATTGAAAATAGCACAGTTCATGTGTCTAGCTGTGCATGTGTTGAAAGTTTACGCTTACTCTTTTGTACAAATAACGGCAAGCACTTTTGCCTGCAGTTCATACTATTTTATTATCTTTACTTCTAAATATTCTTTCTTTATAAGTACCTATCTGCAGCTATTAATTCATTGATTAAAGACTAATTTTTATTTTAATGTTAGACATTGAGTTTCCTGATATAGCCCTTCCAGTCCTGGCTTTGCATTTTTAAGGACCACATATAACTCTACATGTTAATTAGTCTCACCAGATGTTCACTCTTTATTTTACCATATGTGGTTTTTTTTTGGGGGGGGGGGGGGTTTGTGCTCCCTCCTCACGCTGTTTTTTATACGGTTGTTTAGTTTTGAAATAAATTTTCATAATAAACAATGAGTTTCTCAATACAGTTCTCCTAGCCCTAATTCTGTTATCCCAAGGGAATATATATATATATATATATATAGATAGATAGATAGATTCATGTGTTGACTCTTCCTACTATGTTCATTCATATACAGGTTACACACTTATTTCATTCATAGTTCTATTGTGGAATCATCAGTGGAATTACTTAACTTTTGGTTCATCCTTTGCTGACTCGCTGCAGCGTGAGTTTTGTCTTATGTGTTTGGTCATTCGGGATAATATATTTTTTATCATTTCACATGTTCCACTTTGTAGATCTTTTATTGATTTTTGTTTTAGTTAATTTATTCATCCATTTATTTGTTTTATAAGGTTTGTTTTAATAGGATTTTATTTATTATCGGATAATTGTTTTCCCTGTGGCCTTGAATATTAGGTTGATCTACAATTGTAATTATTTGAGATGCAATTATATATACTATGTTTTTTAAATCATTTGTACAAAATACTAATGTTTATACTCTGTAGATACATTGTTATAATTTTGATATATTCACCTCTAATTTACATCTTACAGTTCTTCTAATATGCCCTGTTACTTCTCTAGAATATTCTTCTGCTAGTTTGTTTCATTATGTATTCTGATTTTAATTATACAAATTTATATATTTTAATAATCAGAAATATCTGATTTTAATTTACATTATGGTTTGTGTGTTATTTTTTGTTTTGTTTTTTTACTTTTTATTTATAGAATAAACTACAAGGATAGATACACTTGCACAGGTAATCAGGAAATCTGAGAGTACACAAACGCATAGGAAAAATGAAAATCCAGAAGAAATAAATTAACCTGAAATTTTCACTCTAGCCCACAATATGACAGAATCTAAGAAAAGTTTTGTGTTAAATGTTTATGGGATGTATTCCAATTTTTATGTATACAATCATTTTTAATGGGGTACTTAAGAGTATATCCTTTCATAGTCTTAATTGTTTGCCTGCTGTTACTGTTTGGTTTTCAGAGGCCCTGTACCCATGACGAAGGCAGTGTTGAAACATGGCTGTGTCAGGTCTCCTTGCTTATAGCATCCACCCCAATAAATTAATTTTGTTTACCACATTGCTCCTGTATGGTCGCTCCTCAGAATGAACTCCATTTACTTGTACCCTTTGTTGCCTCCCATTCAACCAGTTTCTAACCCAGTTGCTCACTTTAGGGTCCACTTTATAAGTTGCCTGTGTGGAACAGTGTTAAAGGCTTTGCTGAAATCTAAGTACACCACATCTAGTGCACTTGTCCAACTCTGTGGTCATCCAGTCAAAGAAATCTGATTTGTCTGACAAGATCTGCCCCTAGTAAAAACATGCTGCCTCGGAGCCTGCAATTCAGTTGGATTCCAGAAACCTCGCTATCCTCTATTTTAGCAGGAAGTTGTGTTGGGGGGGGGAGGGGTCAGAAACAGCAGGCTATGTATGCCGAAGCACATAGCCTGTAGCGGGCCACTGCTGCCGTGGCACCAAGCCAAGCCTTTCCCCCTCCACTGACCCTGCAGGTGGCATTGGCAGCAAGAGGGGGGCAGCACAGCACAATGTGACTCTGCTCTGAACAGGGATGGCACAACCAGGACTTCTGCCTGGGGCGGCAGAAACCCTTGCCTGGCCTTGCTACCGCTTTCGTGTTAATTTAACTTGCATGTTTGAGGATTATTTCCAAGATAATGCTTAATGTCTTTTTTTTTTTTTTTCTTATTTTTGTTCTATCCTTGGTTGTCTGTCTCATGTGTGAACAAAAGTTATACTCCCACTGTGTACAGATGAGGACATGGCATTCTACTCGCATCCGAGTGTAGGAGTGGGCAAACTAGGGTCCATAGGATAGTTTTATCTGGCTCGCTGCTTCAATTTGTGTTGACCGGTCTGTTGATTCAGAAGCAAGGTTTGCATCTGGCGACGTTATGGGCAAAGGCCCAACAGTGGCACACCTCTGTGCAAATAGTTCAGACATTTATCTATGACAAAGCAGGCTGCAGCAGCATTCTCAAGTGTTGTTTTTTTGTTTTCAGTGCACACACAAATATAAAACATTGGCAAATAACACCACAGGTATGACCTGTTACCATGCTTTTCTAGTCCAAAAAATTCTCTAGTTCGTTTTTCATCACAAAAGTTAAGGGGAACTTTCCATGTCATGATGATAAATTTCAGAGGTCGTATGAAAAAGTGGTTGATGCTGTAATGTTTGGTTTTATAACCCTGTCCATTTCTAAATATTTTGGGGCTCCACCCATCCATTCATCTCTAGGCTAAGCTAAAAGTGGTTCACACAGTAGGATGATCCTAAACATTCCAGTAAATCTACTACAAAATGACAGGCTGTCATCCAGCAAGCCACTTTCACTGCAAACACGTTGTACAGGCAGGCCAGCCTCCGGATCATGTGCGAGTCACAGGGAGGGGGCCAAAATCTTATTAAACCTCACCCTCTGTGGCCTGCATTTGTATGCACATTGTAATGATTTAGTGCCCACATATCTGTTGTCTGCAGACAAGTGCTCAGACACCACATTAGATACCCAACCATAGTTCTGATTGGATGATGTTTTTTGCAGCAAGTCAAAAAGATGACTGGTAAGGTTTATTGTTAAATCATCATATTTTGAAGGAGCAACTCATCTAAACCAGTACTTTAGAGTTTTGTGAAAATAAAATAGTAAATGATTTAAGATTAGGGTTCCCAGTGTGACCACCCTCCCACTGCCCCCAGAAGAGAGATGGTGCATGGAGCTTTACGGGGGACTTGGTCAGTTCCTGCAGCGGGAGTGGTGCCCTGATAAGCCCTGTGGACCCCGGTAAGTGTTTCTGTTGGGCTGGGGTAATGGAAGGAATGCAGCGGCCGCATGGATCAGGGCTGTTCACTCTGCACCAGCTGGCAAGCACAGCTCTCTGTGATGGGGCTGTGCTGCAGCTGCTGCAAATTGGGAGAAACGGCATTGGAGTTGGGAGACACTTTGGATACTCCCGATTTGGCCACATCCTTGACGGAAGATCATGGGGAGGCCATGGCTGATGGCGGTGGGAACCTCTGCCATCTTAGATGAGCCATTCACTTCTGTCTTTGATAGCCTGGGACCTCCGGTCTTGTGCAGTGCACATGATCTGTGTCCAAATTCAACATCTGTCAGGTTGACAGACCCTGGGGGATTGGGAAGATCAGGGGATTCTCCTCTTCCCTGAAGTTAGTCCTACTACTTCATCAGGCCTTCCTGTTGGAGCAAGTTAGGCGGTCCTCCCACCCCAGGGAGTGTGGACGGGGGGCACTGGCAAAGCATCCCAGACTGGAAGTGGATACCAAACGGTTCTCTGGTGTCCTGGGAGGCTCTGAATTTCCTGGAGGGCCTGGTGAAACCACCTGGAGCAGCTCCAGGAGGGGCTGGAGGAGACGGAGCTCAAAGAGGTGGAGGATCCCACAGTGGTTCATATTTTCCGCAGGGATGAGTGCCTGTCCTTGATTACAGAGTCCCTTGTGGCACTTCGCTTTGCAGAGCCGGCTCCAGTGTCTGATCTGAATGAGGACCCTCTCATGGTGGGGATCAGGTGACCGCCTCAATCCTTCCCAGTGCATAGAGCTCTGCGGCCATGCTTTCTGAAGAAAGGGCTACTCCAGATGCAGGCTTGTGGATCAGGCTACCGTAGCATGGCTAGGCTCTACCCTATTCCACCAAAGGAGAAGTTGCACCTGCCCCACTGGTCCACCTTCGAGCCTATCACCACTACTGTTCTTACTAAAGTATTTTCTTCTACCCGAAAAACCTCCTGCCCTGCTGATCCCATTCCTTCACCATGGTTACTGGAATCTTCCCTTGCTTTATCCCCCTTTATTCTCTCACTCTTCAACTCTAGTCTTTCCTCTGGTATCTTTCCTACTCCCTTGAAGCATGCCTCTGTCCACCCCATCCTTAAGAAAGGTTCTCTTGACCCCTCCTCTCTTTCCAGTTGGCGTCCCATTTCTAACCTTCCTTTCCTCTCTAAACTTCTGGAAAAATTGGTCTTCTCTCAGCTTTCCTCCCACCTTGAGGTTTCTTTCACTCTCCATCCTCGTCAATCAGGTTTTCGCCCGGGTCATAGCACGGAATCTGTCCTTCTTTCCCTTCTTAACGATCTTCACATTGCTCACGACCGTGGTTCTCTCTCTCGCTGTCTCTCTAGATCTTTCTGCTGCTTTCAACTTGGTTGATCATCGTATTCTTCTATCTCGTCTTCAGGATGCCGGCCTCTCCCGTTTGGTTCTTCGTTGGTTCCACTCTTTTCTGTCTAGTCGTTCTTTCTCAGTTCACACTGGCTCAGGTCCTCTCCTTCCACTTCTCTCCCCTGTGGTGTTCCCCAGGGCTCTGTTTTTGCTCCTCTTCTCTTTAATGTGTTTCTGGCCCCTCTCGCTCTCCTTATTCAACAGCACGGTGTATCTGCCTATTACTATGCTGATGACATTTTTCTTCTCTTCCATACTGACTCAGCTGCTCCTGACATCACTGCCTTCAAACCTGTCTCTCTTCCGTAGCCTCCTGGCTTTCAGCCAATTTTCTTCACATCAATCTCTCAAAAACCTCGGCTATCTGGTTCACCTTTGGTAATCCCCCCCCCCCTCCTCTCACTCCCTTGTTCTCTTCCACACCCATCCCCACTGTCTCTTCTTTGCACTACTTGGGTGTTATTCTCGATTCTTCCCTCTCCTTCAAAGAACATATTTCCTCTGTTGTTCAACGTTCCTTCTTTACTCTAAGACAGCTTCGTGCTGTACGCCCTTTTCTCTCCCCCTCCTCCATGGCCACTCTTATCATTTCCCTCGTTATGTCTCGTCTTGATTATTGTAATGTCTGTCTTGCTGGGCTTCCCCAATCCCAAATTTGTCGTCTTCAACGGGTTCAAAACACTGCTGTCCGTGTCCTCTCTCATGCCTCACGTTTTGATCACATCACCCCCTTGCTAATACATTTTCACTGGCTCCCTGTTACCTTCCGTGTTCAGTTTAAAGTCCTCATTTATGTGCACAGGGTACTCCACTCTGGTATCCCCCTGTATCTTGCCAATCAAGTTCACCTCCATACCCCGCATCGGTCTCTACGTTCCATCCATGCCAACCGTGTCTTTCTTCCCTCTCCCTCCCAGGCTCACTTAGAATCCACCCGATCCTCAGCTTTCTTTTTTCTTGGTCCGAGGCTTTGGAATTCACTTCCTCACTCCCTTCGATTAGAAGCTTCCTACCCGTCCTTTAAAGCTAAACTAAAAACTCATCTTTTCTGTTCTGCATTTAATCTCCCCCTTCCTGCTCCGTCCCCTTCTCCTTCCTAGTACTACCATGCCAGCTCTTTATCCCTTTCTTTCCTCCACCCTTCTGTATTGTCGATGTGTTTCCCCTCCCCCCTTATGTTGCCACCTTTGTTCCCCACTCTGTTCTCTGTCTTCATCTCTTTTCTGTATGATTTTATGGCGTTCTCTCTCTGATTCTCCTTTCGCAGCTCTTTTTAATCTGATTTTATGTATTGTGAACCGCCCAGATGCTAACCGTATTGGGCGGTATATAAAGTTTTAATAAACATAAACGTAAACATGCGCTAATGGCAGTGGTGACACGTAAAACCACAATACCTGTAGAAGGCCGAGCGGCTGTCAAGGACCCTCAAGACTGCCGCATGGAGGTACTTCTTAAACAGGTTTTTAAAGTATGCACACTGGGGCTCCAGGATGCAATTTGTGGTGCCTTCCTAGCTCATGCCTGCCTCCGTTGGTCACAGGGGTTGGCGGAGAGGGGGTGGGGGTCCCAGGGGTCTCAGCTAACCAGGCCCTGGATGCTCAGCTGGAGTCAGGTACGTTTTTCTTTTTTGGCAGACTTGCTCTATGACCTTCTATGGGTCTCTGCAAAGAGCATGGCCACAGTGGTGGCTGCATGTTGCTGCTTGTGTTTGTGCAATTGGTTGGCAGATCTGGCCTCTAACACCAAGTTGGCCAAGCTCCCTTTTAAGGGGTAGTCTGCTCTTTGGGGAAGACTTGGAACAGTTTGTGAAGTCTTTGAGTGAGTCAAAGGCTCCCCACTTGCCAGAGGACAAGCCTAAGGTGTGCAGATGGTGCACGGGTTGCAGCCATGACAGACTTTCAGGGGTCTCACCTGGATTGTAGCAGTTGCCCTCAGAGAACCAGTTTCCTGCAACATGGCTCTTCCTTTTGAGGTAGCAGTCTTGGAGGCATAGGTTTCTCCTTTAACAACCCGGCCCCAGTCAAGCCCGCCCAGTGGTTTGAGGGCCCTATTGGGGGTGCTACCATTGGGTGGCCACCTGAGATCCTTTCTCCCCGCTTGGGTCTTGGAGATTATCTGTGAAAGATACACTCTCAAGTCACTCGCCTTCCATGGGAGGTGTTCATGGCCTCTCTCTGGGTCTGTGCTGAAGTGGCTGGCCATAACAGAAAGACTTGAGAACCTGTTGCTACTGGAAGCTGTAGTGCCGGTCCTGTGGGCAGAGTGGGCCTCAGCTGGTACTCCACTTAATTCATAGTCCCCAAAAAAGAGGGCTCCTGGCATCCCATCCTGTACCTCAAAGGGGTCAGCAGAGACCTCCGGGTATCATGATTCTGCATGGAGACCCTCCAGTTGGTGCTGGTGGCAGTCTGCCAAGGTGAATTTCTTCTCTTTCGACCTCATGAAGCCATAGCTGTACATGCTGGTTCAGGCAGAGCCATCAGCATTACTTGCGGTTTGCAGTGATGAGGGGCCACTTCCACTTCTAAGCATTGCCTTTTGGTCTGGCAACGGCCCCCCTGAGTGTTCGCCAAAGTGATGATGGTAGCGATCCATCTTTGCAAACAGGGGATCTTGGACCACCCTTATTTGGATGACTGGCTGATCCAGGGAAAGTCCCTGAAGGACAGCCACCGCTCAATGGAGGTGGTGGTGTGCAGTCTGCAAGATCTCGGCTGGGTGGTCAATCTGGCCAAGAGGCAGTTGCAGCCCTCACAGTCCCTGGAGTACCTGGGCACCTGCTTCGACACCCTTCAAGGCAAGGTATTCCTTCCGGAGGGCAAATTGGCAAAACTGCAGGGGTAGATCCAGTGCCTCAGACTAACTTAACGGTCACGGGCTTGGGACTTACCTGCAGGTGCTGGGGTCCATGGTGGCCTCTCTGGAGCTAGTCCCCAGGGCCTGTCTCCAAATGCGAGCTTTGCACGTTCATCTCCTGAGTCATTGATTGCCCACAACGCAGTCTATGGAGGTTCGTCTCCTCTTGTCCCAAACAGCACAGAGCAGCCTAGGTTGGTGGCTGGACATGGTGCGCTTAGTGGCTGGCGTGCCCCTGCAGACCCTGGCCTGGGTGATAGTCGCCATAGATGCAAGTCTCTGCAGTTGGGAGAGCCACTGCCTGGCACAGGGTTAGTGGTCAGCCGAAGAAGGCCAGTGGCCCATCATCCGGCTCAAGACCCATGCCCCTCATGTCACAAGGTGGTGCACATTCTGTCAGACAACGCCACTATGGTGGCACATATCAACCACCAGGGAGGAACTAGAAGTTCCCAGGTCATGGCATAGGCCTACTGCTCCTGCACTGGGCCAAGGCATATTTTACAGCTCTTCTGGCAGCACACATGACCGGAATGACAAACATACAGGCAGATTATCGGAGTCTCCACATGTTGGATCTGGGGAGTGGTCTCTCTCGGAGGAGATCTTCCAGACCTTGGTTGCGTGCAGAGGGTGGCCGGTGATGGATCTGATGGCTTGCCTGGACAACACCAAGGCACCACATTTCTTCAGTCACCAAAGTCTGCAGTGTCTGAAGGCCTTGATGCTCTCATTCAGCCATGGCCCCAGAAGGGGCTTCTCTACTAATTCCCTCCCTAGCCCCTGCTGGGGAAGTTAATGCAATGTGTTGAGGCTCACCGGGGGCAGGGTACTGTTGATGCCTCAGATTGGCCGTCTCAGCCATGGTATGTGGAGCTGATTGCACTTCTGTGCAGATGATCCCCTTCATCTGCTTCTGGTGCCATACTCGTTTACTCAGGGTCCAGTGTGCCTGCCAGCAGTAGATTTGTTCTTACTTACGGCCTGGCTCTTGAGAGGGCTAGATGAGGCTCCAGGCTATTTGGAGCTGGTGGTGATAACTTTATTCTCCAGGACCAAGCAGGAAGTCAGCCCTCACATATGGGTGACGTTGGCGCTGACGGAGCCCCCATGCGGAGCATTTCCCCAGCTTTCACAGAAAGCCTTTGGGACTGCCAGCACGCATGCGCAGTCCCCTTCCCGCCCAAGGGTGCCATCTTGCTCAGTCTTCTTTTTTCCGCGGAGCCCGACGGACGTGGTTCGTGTTCACCCGTGAAAAAAGTTGATTTTTTTGTGTTTTTTCTTGGTTCGACGGATTTTTGTCCTTCGTGGCTAGCGTTCACGCCATTTTTCTATTTTTCACTGGCAGCCCTGTCTTTTGACCTCGCAGGGGCCCTTTTCCCCCCCGATGGCTGCCAGCGTTTTTAAAAAGTGTGATCGGTGTAAGAAACTTATGTCTCTCACCGACACACATGACTGCTGCCTCCGCTGCCTCGGACCCGATCATGACCCGATGATCTGTGGTCCGTGTGGGGAAAATGTCCTCGAAGGCGTTGAGGAGTTGGCAACACCAGAAGGAAAGAATCTTCTCTGACTCTGCGTCTGGCCAGGCCCGGACTTCGTCAGAGGCCTCGACGTCTTGGGATTCCGATCCCGAGCATCGCCGGGGATCCTCTGAGAGGGGGGTCTCCCTCGCGGGAGCATTGCAGGAAGCAGAAACCTGTGAGGGCGGCGTTGGTGGACGCACTTGGCTCCTCGGGCCAGGTCGCATAGCCCCGACCGCCGTCCCAGGTTTTTGGAGTTGGAGAGGCCTGCAAAACAACCTCGTGTGGAGCCTGAGTCCCCGAGTCACTTGAGTGCTGTAGTCCTCGTGGACTCTCCTCCGGGGGAGCCGACGTCGGGCCTGACGCCGTTGGGACCCGAGTCAGGGGCTGCTGAGTCTCCTGAACTCGGACTCAGGTTAATGGCCTTGGCGAGCAGCTTGGCTGCCTTCATGGAACAGCAGCGGGCACTGATCGCCGATCTCACCGGTGCATCTGCCCCGACCACCGGGACATCGATGTCCAAGTCGACCCCGGAGGCCGAGCCGATCCTCGAGTCCATGCGCTCTCGAATCGATCCTCGGCCAAGGTCTCCCTCGGCCTCCCGTTCGAGACCGAGGTCGTCTATGCCGGTACCCTCGGCGTCGGGGCGGATGGCATCGGTGCCTGCCCGACCAGAGCCGCTCGATTCCTCCTCCGAGGAGTCGGGCTGGGAAATGGAGGATGAGGAGTCCCCGGACACCTTTCAGACCTGTTGTGTCCCTTTGGACTCACCGGAGTCCGAACCTCGGAGACGGTCCCCCCCAGAGGACACCCAGTTCTCAGATTTCATGTGGGACATGGCCAAGGCCTTGGCCTTCCCTGCGGATCCCGAGGAGGAGCCGAGGAGCTCGAGGCCCTGCAGTATGACTCTCTTCCCAAGGAGGCCTTTACTGTACCGGTTCCTCCGATGCTGGAACGGTTGCTCTTCCGCATGTGGGAGGTGCCGGCCTCGACGCCGGTTCTGAGCAAGCAGGTCGATTCCATCTATCGAGTCCGCAAGAGCCACGGGATCTAAAAGGCACAGCTACCGCACCACTCCATGGTTGTGGAATCGGCCATGCATCGTCTGAAGAGTCAGAAGATGCACTCCTTGGTGCCTCCCAGCCGGGAGGCCCAGAACCTGGATGCCCTCGGTAGAAAGTGCTTCCAGGGCTCTATGCTTGCTTGCCGTGTCCTGACCTACCAGCTGTACATGGGCATGTACCTTCGAGACCTGGCAAAGGAGATTGCCGGGTTATCTGCTGGTCTCTCCGAGGAACCTTTGCAGAGGTTCAAGGCCCTGTCATCGGGGATCCGAGAGTGCTCGAAGTTTATCTCTCGAGCAGCCTATGATGGCTTCGAGGCTTCAGCCCGTGTAGCCGCGGCTGGCATCGGTGCATGCCGTCAGGCTTGGCTACAGTCATCGGACCTCGAGCCATGGGTGCAGGACAAGTTGGTCGATGTCCCCTGCCGAGGTGAAAACCTCTTTGGCAAGCCCATGGCTGAAAAGGCTGCGGAACTCGAGTCCGAGACTCTCACCCGGACAAGGCTGTCCAGGAAGACCTCTGCCCCTTCTCAGAAGAAGGGGGGCTCGGGAAAAAAGACCTTTTACCCGAGGAAGTCATCTGCCTACAAATCATATCCTCATTTTCAGGCTTCCACAGCTCCCCAGCAGGGTCAGCAGGCCAAGGGGCAGGGACATGGGCCCTGTAGGCAGAAAACCCCCAAGCCACCAGCTCCAGCTCCTGCACAGCAGGGAGCGGGGTTTTAACTCCAGTGGCATAGCCTTTTCTCCTCAGCTGGCCCCTCCCAGCACAGGAGATCGGCTGACTCTGTATGCCCACAGGTGGTCAGCCTTAACAAGGGATACCTGGGTGCTAAGCATAGTCCAGAGGGGCTATCTCCTCCACTTCCACCAGGTACCTCCCTCCTATTTTCCAGGGGAGCCTCCAAGACTCCCTCTGCACAGGGACTTACTCCTGCAGGAGTTAGCAAGTCTTCTGAAGGAACAAGCGGTGGAACCGGTGCCTCTCACCTGAGAGGTCAAGGCTTCTATTCCAGGTACTTTCTAGTACCAAAAAACAGGAGACCTCAGGCCCATCCTAAACTTGCGGAATCTCAAGTTCCTGGAGAGGGAAAAGTTCAAGATGCTTACCCTTGGAATCCTGCTGCCCTACCTCCAGCAGGGAGATTGGCTATGCTCCTTAGACCTAAAGGATGCTTATACGCAAATCCTTATCCAGACCACAGACAATATCTCCGATTTATAGTGGGAGGAAACCATTACCAGTACAGGGTACTCCCTTTTGGCCTAACGTCTGCCCCCAGGGTTTTCACTAAATGCCTGTCGGTGGTGGCGGCCTATCTCAGGGTTCAAGGATTCTTTGTCTTTCCATACCTGGATGACTGGCTCATCAGGGGTCAGTCTCCACAGGAGACCAATCAAGCCACCCTCCGCACTGTCGCTCTTCTCCAGCATCTGGTGTTTGTCATAAACTTCGCAACGTCCGCTTTGCACCCCTCACAGAACATGGAGTTCATAGGAGCAAGACTGGACACCCTTCAAGCAAAGGCTTTTTTGCCAGTGGACAGGGCCCACAGACTGAAGGCCAGCCAATTCCACAGCTGCTCTCCGCCAGACAATTCCTGAGGCTCTTAGGCCACATGGCATCAACGGTCCATGTAACTCCAAATGCCCGTCTCCACATGAGGCCAGCTCAGTGGGGCCTCAGAACTCAGTGGCTGCAGGCCACGGGAAACCTGACGGACAAAGTGAGGGTATCCAAGCTACTAGCTTCTTCTCTACAGTGGTGGCTTCATCTTCTGAATCTGCTAAAAGGGGTGCCTTTTCAAGTATCTCAACGTTCTCAAGTGCTGACAACCGATGCTTCTCTCCAAGGTTGGGATGCACATTGCCAAGGAGCATGCACCCAGGGCGTCTGGTCCCCTTGGGAGTCCGCACAGCAGATCAATTTCCTAGAGCTCAGAGCAATCCGCCTGGCCCTCCGGACTTTCTCTCATGTCCTCTCTCGCCAGTCCGTCTTAGTGCAGACGGACAATCAAGTTGCCATGTTCTATGTGAACAAGCAGGGGGGCACAGGGTCCCGACCTCTCTGTCAGGAGGCACAGGACCTGTGCTCCTGGGCAGTCAATCATGGCATACTTCTCAAGGCGGTCTATCTCCCTGGACAAGAGAATTACCTGGCAGACAGATTGAGCAGGATTCTGCAGCCACACGAATGGCAGTTGAGTCCTCTGGTGGTTCAACAGATCTTCCTGAGATGGGGTCTTCCCACCATAGATCTCTCTGCCAGTCCACTGAACCATCAATTGCCCAGTTTCTGCTCCAGGCAACCTCATCCTCTCAGAGTAGCAGCAGATGCCTTTCTCATTCCATGGTCTACAGGCCTCCTATATGCGTTTCCTCCCACGCCTCTTGTTTCCAAGACACTGTTCAAAGTGATCCAGGACAAGGCCTCGGTGATCCTGGTGGCCCCCATGTGGCCAAGGCAACCCTGGTTCCCACTTCTTTTGCAACTAGCGGTGGACACTCCTCTTCCTCTGGGGATGCAACCTGATCTCCTGTCTCAAGAGCAGGGATCTCTCTTACACCTCAACCTGATGGCCTGGCTGCTGAAAGGGTAGTTCTAGCACCCTTACTGTTGCCTAGGGAAGTGGAGGACGTGGTCTTGGCCTCTAGGAGGCAGTCCACTCGGAGGTCTTATGCCCTTAATTGGCGTAGGTTCTCTGCCTGGTGTGCTCAACACGAGGAAGATCCTTTCTCATGCCTGGTACCAGTGGTGCGCAATATTTGCTTCACCTGTCCAACCTAGGCCTAAAATCCAACTCTGTTAGGGTCCATCTCAGTGCTCTGTCAGCGCACCATTCACCGGTGGAGGGTCAGTCTCTCTCAAGCCACCCTTTTAGTGGCTCGCTTCCTCAGAGGCCTCCTTTTGTTTCAGCCTCCAGTTCGTCCACCTGCCCCTGAGTGGGATTTGAATGTGGTCTTGCAACAGCTTACTTGCCCACCATTTGAGCCTATGGCTACTTATCCTTTGCGTTTTCTCTCCTGGAAAGCGTTGTTTTTGGTAGCTCTTACCCTCCAGCATGGCGAGTGAGCAAGCTTCAAGCCTTGGTGTCAGATGCACCATACACTAGGTTCTATAGGAACAGAGTAGTCTTACGGACTCACCCTAAGTTCTTTCCTAAGGTTGTCTCCTCCTTCCACCTCAACCAGGAGGTGGTTCTTCCAACTTTCTTTCCCAGGCCGCATGCCAGCCAGGCTGAGATGGTCTTGCATACCCTGGAGTGTAGGAGGGCATTGTCCTTCTACCTTGAACGTACGCAGGGACACCGAAGGGCTGTTCAGCTCTTCGTCTCTTTTGACCCTAATAAGTTGGGGGTACCTGTCTCCAAGCGTACCCTGTCCATTTGGGTAGCAGACTGTATCGCCTGGGTGTACAGGGCAGCCGGCCTCTCGTTGCAGGGTCAAGTCACGGCTCACCGTGTCAGGACGAAGGCTGCGTCAGTGGCTCATCTCTGCTCTGTTCCATTGGCAGACATCTGCAGGGCCGCTACTTGATTTTCAAGCCAGACTTTGCGGCCCACTACTGCCTCGAGAGAGAGTCCCGCAGGGACAGTGCTTTCGGACAGGCGGTACTCCGTAATCTCTTTGAGGTATAGGCAGCTCCTACCCCTCCGGCCCTGGTGTTGGGCTACCATTCGGGGGCGTTCTCAGAGAAGATTCTTTTCGTACATGCTGAGGCTCTAGAGGGAGCATATTTTATCAGCTTTGGGTCCCCGGTAGCCTTAAGCTGGGGAGTCCCATATGTGAGGACTGACTTCCTGCTTGGTCCTGGAGAAAGAGTAGTTACTCGCCTGTAACAGGTGTTCTCCAGGAGCAGCAGGAATCAGTCCTCACAACCCTCCCTCCTCCCCTTGGGAGTTGCAGTCCTATGATTTATTTTGTTTTTGCTGTCTTTTAGCTATGTCATCAGACTGAGCAAGATGCCACCCTTGGGCGGGAAGGGGACCGCACATGCGTGCTGGTAGTCCCAAAGGCTTTCTGTGAAAGCTGGGGAAATGCTCCGCAAGGGGGCTCCCTCGGCACTGACGTCACCCATATGTGAGGTCGGATTCCTGCTGCTCCTGGAGAACACCTGTTATAGGTGAGTAACTACTCTTTACAGGCATGCTGATGCGCGACCTCCTTGGCTTACATCCACGTATGGCGGTGGTTTGAGACATTTATTTATTTATTTAAAGTCTCTTTTATACCGCGCTATTCAGCATCAGCGCGGTTTACAATAAACAGTGAACATACACATTTCCAATAGTACTTTGTGTTTACATATGAACAGGATAATCAACTTGGCTAACAGGGTAACTATGTACAACCATAAAATATACAATATATACAATTTGTAGGTGCTCAGAATATGCTGTCCGAGCCTTGTGGGCACCTATTTTGGCCATCCTGTATTTCCTGTAGGATGGGCTTGACAAGGGCCTGGTTCTGAATTCCTTGAAAATCTAGGTGGCAGCTCTGACGTGCTACCATGGCTGGGTACAAGGTGTGTCCCTGGCGGCTCATGTGGACATTGCCTGTTTTTTGTGGGGTATCAAGCACCTCCGACCCCCATCTCGGCCACTGATCCTGCCTTGGGACCTTATCCTGGTGGTGTTGGCACTGACTGCTCCTCTGAGCCCATTTGGGGGGGCCACAGTCAAGGACTTAACTCTGATGGCAGTATTCCATGTGGCGATTTGTTTGGCATGATGCATTTCAGAGTTGCAGGCCTTGTCCTGTATGGAACTGTTCCTTGTTTCTCTTAGGAGCAGGTGGTGCATCTGATTCGTCCTTCCTGCCCAAAGTGGTTTCAGCCTTCCATCTCAACCAGATGGTTGTCCTGCCCTCCTTTTTGGGGCAGGATGATACACAGGAGGTTATTCTCCTTCACAAATTGAATGTCAGAGTCTTAAAACATTACCTGGCGATGACTCTGCTCTTTCGGTGATCCGAGAGGCTGTGTTTGTCCTCTATGGTGGATCCCGGAAAGGGGAAACTGCCTCCAAGACCTCCGTTGACTGCTGGATCCGAGAGGCAATCAGCTCTGCGTATTTGTTGAAGGGCAGGTGGGTGCCCACGGGCCCATGCTTCTTCTTGGGCCAAGGCGGGGAGTGTTCCCCTGCTAGATATCTGTAAGGTGGCCACTTGGTCCTCCCTTCATTCCTTTGTGCGACATTACTGTTTGGATGTGCAGGCCTGGCAAGAGACGCGTTTTAGATCTGCAGTCCCGAGGGCTGGGCTTTCGGGTCCCTCCCATGGTTGGACCTGCTCTGCTATGTCCCACTTATCTGGACTGGACTGGAAGAATGCTCTTTAAGGTGAAATTAGACCTTACCTGCTAATTTTCTTTCTCCAGGAACAAGCAGGAAGTCAATCCTCACATAATGGTTGATGTCGGCACCGATGGAGCCCTCAGAAGCATTCCCCCAGCTTTCAAAGCAAGCCTTTGGGAGATGCCACCACATATGCGTGGTCCCCTTCCCCTCAAGGGTGCCATCTTGCTCAGTCGTCTTTTTATTTTTTCTGCGGAGCCCTTCAGACAAGTCAGGCTTGTCCCCAGAAAAAGTTGTTGGGTTTTTTTTGTTCCTCGAGTTTTCAACTCGTCTCTGGTATTGCACCAGTCCTCTTCCCGCTCCCGACCTTGGTACCTTGGCATCTGGTTCGGTTTTCAAAGTTTTGTTTTCGTTTGGTGCTCTAAAATTATATCCTTGACCAACACACACGACTGCTGCCTTCGTTGCCATGGGCCAGACCATGACCTGGTGGCCTGTGGCCTCTGCAAGAGGATGTCCAGCAAGGCCCTCAAGAGCTGCCAGCAGAAGCATGACAAGTTCTTCCCTGAATCCCCAGTGCTTCCTAAAGCCGGGGCCTCGTCTGAGGTCCCGACACCTCGGGCGGAGCTTTCCAAGCCCAAGCCTCATCGTGGATCCTCAGAAAGGGGGTCTCCCTTGAAGGATCACAGAGTAAACTCTCAAAGGCAGCGTCTTGGATGGTTCTGACCGACCCTGAGCTCGGTCCTAGATCAAGGCGATTTTCTGAGGCGTCTGAGAAGGAGCAACCTGCAAAGGTCCCCCAGAAGGAACCGGCCTCGGTCCCCAGTCACCATCCTCGTTGAGGATTCTCCTTTTGGGGAGCCGGCTTCGGGTCCGAGCCAAAGGCTGCGGAGCCTTCTGGGCTGGAGTCCAGAATGGCAACCCTGGAACGCAGTTTGTTTTCCTTCATGGACCAGCAGTGGGCGCTGTTGTCTGGTTCCACCGGTTCATTTGCCCCATCCACTGGGCTGTCTATTTCCAAAACGTCCCTGGAGGCTGAACCGATCTTCAGCAGAGGTCACTCTCCGATTCCTGCTAGTCGGGACCGCGGTCATCCCCAATAAGTCTACCGGGTGCCAGCTGCAAAGCTTCGGGGCCCTCGAGGCCTGCGGAGCAGCCCTCAGGTGAGTCCTCCATGGACTACTCCCAAGTGGGAGATGGAGGACGATGAATCCCCCATACCCATTGCCACTGCAACATCCCTTCCAATTCCCCCCGTGTCGGAACCTTGATGGCGGTCCCCGCTGGAGGACATGGGTTTCTTGGACTTTGTCAAGGACATGTCCAAGGTCCACACATTCTCAACCAAGTCTGAGGAGGATCCTCGGGCGGATGAGTTAAGATCCTCCAGTACAAGGCCCCTCTGTGGGAATCGCTAATAGTACCTATTCCTCCCATCCTGGAACGGCTCATGCTCTGCATGTGGGAGACACCAGCCTCTGTACTGGTGGTAAGCAGACGGCTCGATTTGATGTATCCGGGTCTGCCAGAGCCCGGGCTTCCAAAAGTCACAACTGCCACATAACTCCATGGTGGTGGAGTCGGCCATCCGTCGGCTGAAAAGCCAGAAGATGCACTCCTTGGTGCCCCTGGCAGGGAGGCCTGCACCTTGGATGCTCTCAGCAGAAAGTGCTACCAGGGCTTGATGCTCCTCTGACGCATCCAGGCCTACCAGCTGTACATGGGCATGTACCTGAGACCTGGTGAAGGAATTAGCCGGGTTCTCAGCTGGTCTCTCCGAGGAACCCTTGCAGCGCTTCAAGAGCCTGGCCAAGGCCGTCGGTGAGTGCTCCAAATTTGTCTCGAGTGGCCTATGATGGCTTTGAATCAGCAGCTCAAGTAGCCGTGGTGGGCATCGGTGCACACCACCAAGCTTGGCTTCAGTCGTCTGATCTCAAGCAGTGGGTTCAATTCAAATTGGTTGATGTCCCATGCCAAGGGGAGAACCTCTTTGGCAAACCCATGACTTGACAAGGCTGCCGAGCTGGAGACAGAAGAAGACCACTGCCTCTCCCCGATGGAAGGGCTTGGGTAAAAAACCCTTTTACCCAAGGAAGGGAGCTGCTTACAGAAACTACCCACCCTATCAGGCCTCATCGGCTCCCCAACAGGGTCAGCAGACCAAGGGACATGGGCATGGCCCGCGTAAGCAGAAAGCTCCAAAACCCCCGGCCCAGCCAGGGGGAGCTTTTGACTCCTTGAGCATAGCCTTTCTACCCCAAGTAGAGCAGCAGCCCACAGGGGGACGTCTGGCCCTCTATGCCCAGAGGTGGGTGACCATCACCACCGATTCCTGGGAATTCAGGGTAGTCAGGGAGGGTTACCTCTTCCACCTGACTCAGACACCTCCCACTTACTTCCCGGAAGAGCCCCTCTGGTCTCCCCTCCACCGGGACCACTTTCTGAAGGAGTTGTCCTCGAGAGAGCCTGCCAAAGCGGTGGAACTGGTGCCCCACCACCAAGGGCAAGGAGTTCTACTCAGATACTTCCTCCTGCCAAAGAGGACAGGAGGCCTAAGGCCCATCCTCAACCTGTGCAACCTTAACAAATTCCTGGTGAGGGAGAAATTCAAGATGCTCTCCCTTGGAACGTTGCTGCCATACCTCCAGCAGGGAGACTGGCTATGCTCCTTAGACCTCAAGGATGCTTATACCCACATCCTTATCCAACCCAACCACAGGCAGTACCTGCAGTTCGTAGTGCAGGGCAGGCACTTTCAATACAAGGTGCTCCCCTTCAGCCTAGCCTTTGCCCCAAGAGTCTTCACAAAATGCCTGAC
The DNA here is from genome assembly GCA_033557465.1 of Ichthyophis bannanicus. Lineage (NCBI taxonomy): Eukaryota > Metazoa > Chordata > Amphibia > Gymnophiona > Ichthyophiidae > Ichthyophis > Ichthyophis bannanicus. The sequence continues at coordinate 1,007,099,952 of CM066031.1, read as the reverse complement.
AGTAGTGGCCGCCTTCCTCTGGCTCCAGGGGGTCTTCATTTTTCCCTACCTGGATGACTGGCTCATAAGGGGAGGCACAGCCTTGGAGGTGCAGCAGGCCACTGCTCGCACCATCCAGGTTCTGCAACACTTGGGCTTTGTCATAAACTACCCCATGTCTCACCTCCCCCACACACAGTGCCTGGAGTTCATCGGAGAAAAGCTTGACACCCTCCAGTCACGGGCTTTCTTGCCCAAGGACCGATAAGATCATCTCCGGTCCCTAGCTCAGACGTACAGCACTGTCCCTCGGTGCCCGCCCAATTACTTATGTGCCTCCTCGGGCACATGGCCTCAACAGTCCATGTCACTCCGAACGCTCGCCTCCACGTGGGAATGGCACAATAGTGTCTCTGGGACCAGTTGACTCAGGCCACTGGTCATCTCTGGGACAGAGTCTCTGTGACCCACCAGCTGGCAGAATTCCTGGACTGGTGGCAATTGCCCCGGCATCTCGAAAGGGGCATGTCTTTTCAGGCCCCAAGTCACTCGAGGGTCCTCGCCACAGACGCCTCCCTGCTCGGCTGGGGAGCCCACTGCAGAGATCTCAGCACTCAAGGCAACTGGTTACCAGACGAGAGCACCCATCAGATCAATCTCCTGGAGCTCCAGGCCATACACCTTGCCCTAAGGGTCTTCTGTCACCACCTATGTCACCAGCCCATGCTGGTCCAGATGGACAATCAGGTGGCGATTTTCTACGTGAACAAACGGGGCACGGGGTCTTGTACCCTTTGTCAGGAGGCACTGGTCCTTTGCTCGTACACAGTCCATCAGGGAATCCTCCTGTGGGCAGTGTACTTGCCAGGCCAGGACAACCTGCTGGCAGACATGCTCAGCAGGGTTCTCCAGCCGCACAAGTGGCGGCCGGACCCTAGGGTAGCCAGTCGGCTTTTCCGTCTCTGGGGGGAACCCGTGATGGACCTGTTTGCCAGTTCAGATAACTTTCAGTTGTCCCACGTTTGCTCCCAGCAGGCCCACCCCTCTAGGGTGGCAGTGGATGCATTCCTGGTCTCATGGGTCGGAGGGCCTCATGTACGCCTTCCCTCCGATGCCATTGCTTGCCAAGACTCTGTGCAGGGTGCTCCGCGACAGGGCCTTGCTCATCCTGATAGCTCCTTGGTGGCCCAGGCAGTCATGGTTTCCACTGCTCCTGAGGCTGGCGGCGGAGGTCCCCATGCCCCTGGGAACCGATCTATTCCAGGAGGGGGGTGGTCGCTCCTGTACCCCAACCTCGGGTCCCTCTCTCTGACAGCATGGCTGCTGAGAGGGTAGCTGTGGCCCCTCTCAATTTCCCAGTGGATATGGAGAACATTCTGCTGGCCTCTCGCAAGGTCTCCACTAGGAAGACTTATGCCCTGAAATGGCGCAGGTTCTCGGCTTGGTGCATCCAGCAGGGGGCTGACGCTTTCTTTTGCCCGGTGCCTCTGGTATTACAGTACCTTCTCCACCTGTCTGTCCAGGCTCAAGTCTAACTCCGTTCAGGTGCACCTAAGTACCCTGGCAGCGCACTACCATCCAGTGGATGGTAAGCCCCTCTCAGCCCAACCTTTGGTGACCCGTTTCCTTAGGGGCTTTCTCCTATCAAAGCCCCTGGTTCTCCCTCCGGTAACCGAATGAGACCTCAGTGTGGTGTTAAGGCAACTCACTCGACCGCCCTTTGAGCCTTTTGACTGCCACGTTTGCCTACCTCTCATGGAAGGTGGTTTTCCTGGTTGCGCTCACTTCCACTCGCAGAGTCAGCAAGCTTAAAGCCCTTTTGGCGGAGGCACCTTATACCAGGTTCTACAAGAATAGAGTGGTGCTTTGCACATACCCCAAATTCCTGCTGAAGGTAGTGTCGCCCTTCCATCTCAACCAGGAAGAGGTGCTCCCTATCTTTACAAGACCTCATTCAAGTTGGGCAGAGATGGTCCTCCACACTTTGGGCTGCAAGAGGGCCTTGTCCTCCTATATCCAACTCACTCATGGCCACCGCAAGGCTTCTCAGCTGTTTATCTCCTACGACCCCAATAGGCTGGGGGAGGCTGTGACTAAGCATACGCTAGCCACCTGGATGGTGGACTGTATCACCCTCATTTATCAGCAGGCGGGGCTCCTGCTGGAGGGTTGCATCACAGCGCACCGTGTCAGGGCATGGCAGCTTCGGTGGCAAACTTGCGCTTCGTCCAATGGTGGGCATCTGCCAGTCTGTCACCTGGTCTTCAGTACATTACTGCCTGGAAAGAGTCCTGATGGGACAGTGCCTTTGGCTAGGCTGTGCTCTGTAACCTTTTTGGGGGCTAGGCAATGCCTAACCTCTGACCCTTCTGTGTTCAGGCTACCGGAGTGCTGGTGCATCGGACATGAGTCCTTCTGTGGTCTGTGGACACAGACCAAATTCTTCAGCTTGTGGCTCCCCTGGGGGGGGGGGGGGTGGAGTCCTGTTTTTCTTCTACGGGTTTTCGGTAGCCTGTAGCTGGGGAGTCTGTGAGGACTGACTTCCTGCTAGTTCCAGGAGAAAGCGTAGTTATTCACCTGTAAACAGGTATTCTCCAGTGACAGCTGGAATCAGTCTTCACAACTCTCCCTCCTCCCCTTGGAGTTGCTTCTTTATTATCCTCTGTTTTTGTTTTGTTTTTGTTTTTGCTGTCTTTTAGCTGTTATCTGACTGAGCAAGATGGCACCATTGGGCAGGAAGGGGACCACGCATGCGTGGTGGCATCTCCCAAAGGCTTTTTTGAAAGCTGGGGGGATGCTTCCGCAAGGGCTCAGTTGGTGCCGATGTCACCCATATGTGAGGACTGATTCCTGCTGTCCCTAGAGAACACCTGTTACAGGTGAGTAACTACGCTTTCCTGTAGTTCCTCTAGTCCAGTACCGGACCTGCACCCTCCTCCACCCTCCCCCCCCCCCCCCGGCAGTTTTTGGGGGGTGTGGGTGACGCATTGCTTCAAGTTTAAGAGCAGTTTTCTGCGTGCGTCAGGGGACCCTCACACAGTTGAGTGTGTTGCCTTTTCCTATTTGGGCTATTCATATATTTAAAAAAAAATAAAAAGATAAAGTATAGCCAAATGTTTTGTGATTTACTACGCAAGACACAAGTACGGTTTAGGGCTGTACTGTTTGTAAGCTAATTGGCTAGTGATATGGTAGTTAGAAGGATCAAGGTGCTTGCTTAGCGGATTCCCCCGCCATTTTGGCACTTAAAGGGGGCAGGGAGATGATCCAGGCTGGTGTGGAAGAAGTGGCCTGGCTATTGGTTTTCTGCTTGATGAGTGCCAAATACTGGCTCAGGTCAGTGGGCACAGGCTATTAGAGTTTTGCTCAATCTCCACTGCTGGTTGGTGTGCATATACCCAATTGTCTGGACTGGAGGAACTACAGGGAAGAAAATCAGCAGGTAAGATCTAATTTCACCATGGTCCTAATGTATTAATGAGAGAGCACTGCGTATGAGTACCAGTACCTTTTTTTTCCTTAGGAAAAATGCATTGTCTGCCCCCATTACCTCAAACAGTGGGAGGCAGGGGAGTGCTGTCCACATACGTCTGCCTCCTTGCTTCCATCTTGCAAAATGATTGCTTCTGATCCAGTACAGTATGTCCCAGCATGCACCGCACAGTCATTCTGCCAAATAAGGCAATTTTTGTTTTACTTGGCAGATTGAGCCCCTCCCCTCCTGTGCATCCTGAGATCAGTCAGTCTACTTAGGCCCACACTGTGTATCCCAGGAAGCACGTGGGCAAAGGGGGGGGGGGGGGTGAGGGAGTCATTCTGTCAAGGCAATTTTAGTCTTGAGACAGACTCTGCGGGGTGCATGCTGTGAGACAGTGCATGGGGTCAGGTGCCACCATCTTGCAAGATGGTGGTGCGGAAGCAGAAGCATGTGGACAGCATGCTTGCCTCTCATCATTCAAAGTACTGGGGAGTATGTGGGGGGGGTCACACCTAGAACCCTAATATTTACTGGGGGTCGAGGTAGGTCATCTATTAGTCATTAGAGCCACCAATACATTTTTCTTGGGTGGGGTGGAGGCGGTCTTGGGGGGGCACCAAGACCCTAACCTTTTGTTGGATTTTTTAAGGGTGTGGGGTTTAGCAGATTCTTATGCCACCTATGGCAGATTGAGGATCTGGACCTCCTTGGGTCATCTGAGAGAATGTGTTACACTTCACCTCAGAAGACCTATTTGCGCCCAGCTGCAGTATCACATGTGGGCATGCATCTGCCTTTATTTGCACACATTTTTATGCTCGGGTAATTTGCATATTTTTTAGTGCATCTGGGAGCAAATATTTTCAATTTTTCCTTGTTAAAAAGCTGTATGCTGAGCTATAGCACCTGGCTCTTAATGCAAAAGTTTCTGCATCAACCTGCTAGTCTGCCCAGTAAAGTGTTTAGGGTTGTAACTAGGTGCTCTGCTTTTTTTTTTTTTTTTTTTAAATGTGAGTCATTTAAATTTTGTTTTGAGCAGGAATGCTCCTCTTTCTGTATATGGATCTTCTGTGTTTATCCTAAGCCTTTTTGAGTTCTGTCCCTATTTTTGTCCCCACCACCTCCAGTAGGAGAGCATTCCAGGCAACCACCACCCTTTCAGTGAAAAACCTATTTCATGATGTGGCTTTTAAAATTATCTTCTTTTAGCTTCATTGTATGTCTTGTAGCATTTTATAGCTTCCCTGTTTTTAGAAAAGGTTTGTTCATTAATAACTTTCAAGTATTTAAAGACTATATCATATCTCCCCATGCCTCCTTTCCTCTAAGGTATATATTTTCATGTTGTCAGATTCATTCTTTTAGGGCTTCTGATGCAAGCCTCATACAGTTTTTGGTCAGTGTCCTCTGAATTACTTAAATTTTTATCTTTAACGAGATACGGCCTCCAAAACTGAACACAGGCAAGGCCTCACCAACAACCTTTATAGGGGCATTGCCACCTCTTTTCAGTTGGTTATGGCCCCCCTCTGAGCTGCCTAACATCTTCTTGCTTTGGCCACTACCTTGTCGCATTGTTTCACATCCTCAAGATTCTTGGACACTATCACCCTGAGGGGTCTCTCCTGGTCTGTGCATGTTAGCCTCTTGCCACCTTCTCACGTACCATTTCTCTGGATATCTGTACTCCAAGTGCATCATTTTGCAATTCATTGCATAAAATCTTAACTGCCAAGCACTAAACCATTCATTTCTCATATTATATAAACTCTGGGGTGTTCACCTTGTTGTAAATCTTTGCCAAAAGGTCTGTCTTTTTGTAGATGACAATGTTGTTCACAAAGATACTGAATAGACACCAGAGCTGATCCTTGAATCACTCTACTACTTACAGTAACTTTCTTCATTCTGAGTGAATTCCATTTACCACCACCCTCTCATGTCTGTCAACCAGTTTCTAATCCAGTTCACCACATTTATTTATTAGTATTTAGCTGACGCCTTTCCAGTAGCAGCTCAGGGTGAGTTACAATCGGGTATAGTGGATTGATCCTAACGTCAAGCTGTTCGGTTTGTTCCTCTTTTGAAAAACGATATCAAAGGCTTTGCTGAAATCCAAGTAGACCATGTCCAGCAAATGACCTATCTCCAGGAACAAGCAGGAATGAGTCTTCACATATGGGTATCGTCGGTACTGACGGAGCCTGCGTGGGAACGTTCCCCAGCGTCCAGTAAGAAAGCTTTTGGGAGCATCCCACAGCGCCTGCGCGCTACCTTCTCGCCTTTCCCAACCGCCTCTCTCAAGTTCTTCTTTTCCACGGAGCCAGCAGGTCGTGTTCCTGTCACCTCAGAAGAATTCTTTATTTTTTTTTCTTTATTTTTCTGTGTCGCGTCTGCCTTCTTCAACGTCAGACCGGTACCGCCGGTCTTTTCTTTTCTTTCTTCAACTGTGCATTTGCGGTTTGGGCCTTAGGCCTGAACAATTTTCTCCTCATGGAGAAGCCCGCTTCTGGGTTTAAAAAGTGCACGAAGTGTGGCGGTACTATTTCTGTCACCGACACCCATGATTGGTGTCTAAAATGTTTGGGTCCTGACCATTCCATCATGGATTGTGTGTCCTGTACCATGATGTCTAAAAGAGGTCGGCAGAATCGAGAAGCCAAGCTCAGTACCCTGTTTCCCTCTGATGCAGCCTCGGTGGCATCGACGTCTTCCAGGGCTGCTTCTTCCTCCCATGGATCTCAGGTAATCAAACATAAATCTAGCCGGTCCTCGAAGGGCAAATCTCCCTTTAAGCATCGAGATGCCTCCGGGCTTCTCCTCGAGGAATCCGCACCGGCAAAATTACCCCGGCGGGAGGTTCCGGCTTCCAAAGCATTATCTATGGGGTCACAGGTTAACATCGATGGCTCGGCCTCGACCAATCACCTGTTGCCGTGTTCTGGGGTACCGGTGGCCTCCACCGGTACCGACATCCAGACTCCGGTGGCGTCGATGGATCAGAAGATTCTGGCCATGCAGCGCACCCTAACGGCGTTTATGCAGGCTTCGACGCCTTCGGTACCGCAACAATCCCCGCTGCCGGTACCGACTCCGGCACCGGCATCGTTTCCGGTGCCGGTACCGATTGCATCGACATCGGTGTCGACTGCAACGGTACCCTGTCCTATGATGCCCATCGGTACCGAACCGGTACCGCTTACTCCCGATGTCGATCCCACTCGGTACGCGTATCGGGCTTTACAGGAGCATCCAGACAGGCGATACTTCGATTCCTCCGAAGACTCTGAGTCGGAGGCTTCTGTCGAGGCACCGGTACTTCTTCCTCAGGAGCCAGATTCTCCAAAACTAAGAATGTCTCCTCCAGAAGACTTGCCTTTTCAAGACTTCATTAGGGAAGTGGCTAGGGGCCTCTCCATTACAGTGGCCCCTGAGTCAGAGCCTAGAGCCAAGCAATTAGATATTTTGCAATACCCTAAGGCTCCTAAAGAGGCAGCCACCTTACCTATTCATGAGATTCTCTATGATCTCATGTTGAGCATGTGGGAGACTCCTCTTACTACTTCTCCTCATTCTCATAGGTTAGACACCATGTACCGTGTCCCTCCTTGTCCTGGCTTTCATAAGTCTCAGCTTCCTCACCACTCTATTGTGGTAGAGTCGGCCATGAGGAAAATAAAGAGTGCAAAGAGACACTCATCTAATCCAGGACGTGAATGCAGAACCCTTGATGCTTTTGGCAGAAGGGTTTTTCAAGCTAATATGCTTGCTGCCAGAATCAACTCCTATAGTCTTTGGGGATGTTTCTAAAAAGTCACAGATCATCTGCAGACTTTGGCCCCTTTTATTTCAGAAGATAAAAGGCAGGAATTTCTCACTTGGCTTAAACATGCCCAAGATGTTTCCAAATTTTCCAACCGTGCAGCCTTTGACTCTTTTGAGTGTGTAAGTAGAGCCTCGGCTATTGCCATGGGTGCACGCAGAATTGCTTGGTTACAAGCATCTGATTTGGAACTCTGGGTCCAAGATGAATTGGGAAATCTTCCTTGTACAGGTGAAAACCTTTTTGGCAGAGATTGGAAAGCAGAGGCCACTCAGATGGATGCTGAGAACTCTGCTTTGGATCGATTTTCAAAGTCTACCTCTGCTCCTGCTAAGAAAAGATTGTTCAAGAAGACACCTTTTTCTAAAAAGGGAAGATACTATCCTGCTTATGGTCAACAGGCATCTTCTGCAGGTCGTTTTGCTGCAAAGCGTCAGCAACCACCTAAACAGGCCAAGTCAAAGGCTGCCAGGCCTCCCACGGCCCAGCAGCCTCAGCCTCCTCAAGGCTTTTGACTTGCAACTAGAGAACTTAGCCTTTCTGGCTCTGGAAGAAGCAGAGCCCCTCACCATTCCAGGAAGGTTAGCTTACTTTGCCCCCAGATGGAAGCAAATCACAGCAGAGCAATGGACCCTCTCCATTATAAAGGAAGGGTACAAGCTTCATTTCTTAAACCTTCCTCCCCACACAATGGTGAAACAGTTCAATTCTCCAACATCTCTCCTCAACCTTCTGGGTCAGGAGATTGCTACCCTTCTTGCCCAAGGGGCAATAGAAGAAGTACCCCTTCTTCAACAGGGCTCAGTGTTCTACTCCCCTTATTTTCTTATTCCAAAGAAAACAGGGGGCTACAGACCCATTTTAGATCTCAGAGAATTGAACAAGTTTCTATTCAAAGAGAAATTCAAGATGATTTCTCTCGGTACTCTGCTGCCATACCTTCAGAGTCAGGATTGGCTTTGTTCTCTAGATCTCAAGGATGCGTACACCCATGTCCTCATCCATCCAACACACAGAAGGTTCCTTCGGTTCCTCTTTCAAGGAAAGCACTACCAATACAGGGTGCTTCCTTTCGGTCTGGCCTCTGCACCAAGGGTGTTCACAAAATGCATGGCAGTAGTAGCTGCATTTCTGCGCACTCTAGGAATATTCGTTTTCCCATATCTGGACGACTGGCTCATTCGAGCCCCATCCCAGTCAGAGGCCCAGACTTCTCTAACCTGCACAATGCGTATCCTTCATTATTTGGGACTGGTAATAAACATCCCAAAATCCCATCTCACCCCTACTCAGTCCCTGGAGTTTATAGGGCCTTGCTGGATACCACAACTGCAAGGGCCTATCTTTCTCAGGCCCGTTGCCTATGCTTGATGCAGTTAGCCTCCCAGACACAGTTAAAGTCCCATTTAACTGCTCGAGAGATGTTACAACTATTAGGCCACATGGCATCCACCGTGCATGTGGTTCCGTATGCTCGCCTTCACATGAGGGCAGCTCAATGGACTTTGTCCACCCAATGGACTCAGGCATCAGGTTGCCTGTCAGACAAAATAGCAAACTCCAGTCGCCTATTTTGGTCTCTCCAGTGGTGGAAGTCCCCTCCAAATCTGTTGCTGGGGTCCCCTTTTCAGCAGTCGCTACCCCAAGCAACTCTGACAACAGATGCTTCTCCAGTGGGTTGGGGAGCTCATCTGCAGGATCTCTCCACCCAGGGCATCTGGTCTCCACAGGAGACTTCTCTCCAAATCAATCTCTTGTAACTCAGAGCAATATTCTTAGCTCTCAGAGTATTCCATTCCCTGCTCAGCTACAGGACAGTCCTCATCCATACGGACAACCAAGTAGCCATGTTCTATGTAAACAAGCAGGGCGGGACTGGCTCTCTGTCGCTTTGCAACGAAGCTTTGCGACTGTGGGCCTTCGCCAGAGAGCATCACATCATCTTCTGGCAGTATATCTTCCAGGCATTCAAAACTCTTGGGCGGACAGACTCAGTCGAGTTCTGCTCCCACACGAGTGGTCCCTCCACATGGACCAGGTAGCCAGGATTTTTTGAATTTGGGGAACCCCGGACGTAGACCTCTTTGCAAGTCCGTGGAATGCCAAACTTCCCCGGTTCTGTTCCAGAATTCCGTCTCAGGGAGTTCAGGCCAAGGATGCCTTCCTCCTTCACTGGGGTCAAGACTTCCTTTATGCCTTTCCTCCAATTCCCCTAATTCCCAAAACACTATTCAAGCTTCAGAGAGATCGAGGTACCATGATCCTCATAGCTCCACATTGGCCACGCCAAGTGTGATACCCTCTACTTCTGCATCTCTCTCAAGCTCCTTCCCTGGACTTGGGCTCTGCACCAGACCTTCTGTCCCAGGAAGGGAGAACATTATGGCACCCAAACCCCCAGTCGCTCCATCTCAGGGCTTGGTTGCTGAGGGCCTAGACCTTCAAGATTTTCATCTCTTTCAGCAGGTCAGAGATGTTATTCATGCCTCTAGAAAGCCTTCTACTAGGCGTTTCTATGCTTTCAAATGGAACCTTGCATTGTGTAACCATAGTTTGGGTTCTTCCCTAGGTGCATAACCTTGCACTTGTCCACATTAAATTTCATCTGCCATTTTGATGCCCAGTCTTCCAATTTATCAAGATCCTCTTGCAATTTTCCACAATCCTCTTGGGTTTTAACAACTTTAAATAGTTTTGTGTTATCTGCAAATTTGATAACCTCACTTGTTGTTCCACTTTCCAGGTCATTTATGAATATGTCAAAAAGCAGCGGACCCAGCACAGATCCCTGGGGTATACCACTATTCACCTTTCTCCACTGGGAAAATTGGCCATTTAGCCCAACCCTCTGCTTTCTATCTTTTAACCAGTTCCTGATCCACAGTAGTACACTGCCTCCTATCCCATGACTCTTTAGTTTTGCCAAACGTCTCTGATGAGGGACCTTGTCAAAGGATTTCTGAAAGTCCAGATACACTATATCAACCGACTCACCTTTGTCCAGCTGTTTATTCACACTTTCAAAAAAACATAACAGATTAGTAAGACAAGATCTTCCTTGTCTAAAGCCATGTTGGCTGTCTCCCATTAGGCCATGACTATCTACATGCTGAGTAATTTTATTCTTTATGATGGTTTCTACCATTTTTCGCGGTACTGACGTGAGGCTCACCGGTCTGTAGTTTCCCGGATCACCCCTGGAACCCTTTCTAAAAATTGGTGTTACATTGGCGATCCTCCAATCTTCAGGTATTAAAGATGATTTTAATGATAGTTCACAGATTACTAATAGCAGGTCTGCAATCTCATATTTCAGTTCTTTCAACACCCTTGGATGTATACCATCTGGCCCAGGTGATTTGCTACTCTTCAGTTTATCTAATAGTTGTAATACATCTTGTCAGACGGCTGCCTAGGGTGAGAACTTACACAATCTTGACGATGCATATATTCATATGATTCTTGCAAGGTATTGTGGGTATTGTAGTTCATTCACTCCCAAACACAGCTGATGACAATAATTTGAGTTGTGAAACCAAGTGGTAAGATCAATAAAATACTACTTTTATTGATGGGGTTTAATTCACCCAGCACATGTATGCTTGATAGCACTATAAATGAGGTTACTTGCTTGCAGTGTTTAAAATGGATAACAAAAAGTCACAAAGTAAACCAGAAAACAACCTTCAGCTTGTCAGGCAATTAGCTAATGCTTTCTTAGCAAATAATTACCAAATACAAAGGCACAAGGAAAACAATAAACTTTGCTGGTTAGGTTAACTTCTGCTTATTTTCCACGCAGATCTCAGCAGTGATTCTCCCTTGCTCACACACACAATCAGGTGCAGCCCTAATTACTATCAATGGACCAGCTGAAAGCCTTTAGCTGGCTGGCTGCAACTGTGTGAGCCCAAATCCTGCTTTAAGAGCTGTTTGCAGTGGAAATAAAGAACAAAGTTAGGTTTCTTTGTGATGGCTGATGTGTTTGCTCATAGAAAACTAGCAATAGCATTTAGATAAAGAACAGTCCATGTAAATAGTTTCATCTGCTGTATTTCCCCCTGCATCAACAATCATAGGGTCAATATCATACATTGGCACAGATGAGTCTTTCATTAAGGCACTATCATGAGAATGCTTATTCCCTTGCTGCCATTCTCTATTATAGATAGGGTCTGGATCAGTGTTCATACCTGAGCCTCTCCTGCTATCATTATTCCTCTCTGTATAGCCTGGCCAATATGTAATCCAATTCTGATGTCCAGCCTTCCAATCTTGATCCCTGGACACTGTATCTTCTCTCACATACCTTCTGGCCTTGGTCTGAAAGTCCCTTCCACATGCAGTTTTCTCTCTTCCAGATAGCCACTGGTGATTCCTATCTCTGCCACTCCATTCCTCTGGCTGAATCCAGTCCAATGGACTCTGCTGGCTTTTGGAATACCTCCCAGTATGAGTACTGCCTTGGAATCTCCCAGACCTTCCAATGGCCTTTCTTCTCTTCCTTCCAGAGAGTTTCCTTCTCTCTCTATCTGCTTGGCTTGGCTTCTGTTTCTCCAGGTGATACTGGTGCTTGTAGCCGTTGCTGTCTCTGTATCTCTTCCTCCCTCTGTAGCTGAAACTGAAGAATAAGCTCTATTCTTATCCTGTTCTAATGTGTGCTGCTCCCTAACACAGCGCAGCTGTGTTGAATCAGGCCCTGCCCTTTGAGATGAGTGCTTAGGGATTACCTCATAGCTCTCTTGATTGCACACACATTCTCTCACTTCAGCCCCTCTCATGGCTGCTGGAAACCTGGTGCATTCTGGGACTGGTAGTCTTTTATGTGAAAACTCTGTTTTCTCACTTCTATCAGAACTGACAGGTTGCTTGTTCAGAGTCACATCATCTTTTCTATAGCTCCTACCTGAGCTATGATAAGCTTCCTTATCACAATCTTCCCGATGTATCGATATTTCCTTCAATTCTTCCGCACCTTTAAATACCACTTCAGTCATGGGTAACATCCCTACATCTTCCTCATTAAAGACCGAAGCAAAGAATTCATTCAGTCTCTCTGCTATCGCCTTGTCGCCTCTTAGTGCCCCTTTAACTCCTCTATCATCTAATGGGCCAACTGATTCTCACAAGTTTTTTGCTACGAATGTACTTGAAAAAATCTTTATTTCGCGTTTTTGCTTCCGCAGCAAGCTTCTCAAATTCTCCCTTTGCCTGCTTTATCAATGCCTTGCGTTTGACATGCCAGTGCTTGTGCTGTTTCCAGGTTTTGTCGTTTGGCTCTTTTTTCCATTTACTGAAAGATGCTTTTTTGGCAACAGCCTCTCTGACCTCACCTTTAAAACATGCTGGCAGTTTTTTTGACTTTCTTCCACTTTTCTTAAAGCGTGGAATACAGCTGGTCTGGGCTTCCAAGATAGCATTTTTCAACAACACCCAAGCTTGATGTAAGTCTTTAACCTTTGCAACTGCTCCTTTTAGTTTTTTCTTTTAACTATTTTCCTCATTTTATCATAGTCTCCCTTTCGAAAGTTAAAAGGTAGTACACGCATGCATGGTGGCATCTCCCAAAGACTTTCTTTGAAAGCTGTGGGGATGCTTCCACGAGGGCTCTGTCGGTTCTGACATCACCCATATGTGAGGACTGATTCCTGCTGTCCCTGGAGAACACCTGTTACAGGTGAGTAACTAACTACGCTATCCAGGCTATCACAGGACAGAGCCAAAGACTGATTTTGACACTGACCCTCGACCAGTTTAATCTTAGCAGAAGGCAATTAAAAAGCTCTAGAAATCGGAGGTCTTGACTCTACAGGTATTTTCAAAATAGTAATGAAAAACTGCTTGAAAACCTCCAAAGATGAAATGGAAGGAATCTTAGGAAAATTCAATACCTTTGAGTTCCTACTTCTGGAAGAATTTTCCAGGACCTACATTTTTCATTGTAAAGTTTGAGTCCTTCATAATGGCTACAATAGAGTCCTGGATTTGATCTAGATGAGTTTCAATAGACAAAATCTTCGCAGGAAGGGAACCTCTACTTTCTGTCCAAATTAAGCCAACTGGCTTTAGATAGACTGGAGTTGCCCCGACAGAGATTACTCAAGTTTAAAAAGGGCTTCACACAATGTTTCAAGCAAAAATACTTGAGGTCTCACCAAAACAGTCTGTTCTTGCTTTAGCTGCTGTTTGTTTATTATTTATTTTATTGCTTTTATATACTGTGCTCTTTAAAATCAGTGCGGTTTACAGATAACAGTTTTGTGCAGAACAAGGGAACTGTTATGCACTTACATTGAACGGGTGATACAACTTGGTTTTCAACTGGGGAAACTATCTACAGCTATCTACAATATAAACATGAGTTGACTGTTATGTTAAATTATATTGTGTGGTGATCACTGCTGCCCAAGTGGCACCCACCAGGATATTAGACGCATTCAGGCCAATATTTAAACTCTCCGGTTGGTGTTTTTAAATGCTGGCTACAGCATTTAAAATGAAACTGGTTATTCAACCCCAGAATCCAGATGTTCTCTGGCACTGACTATCTGGCTTCAACGATGATCGGCAGCACTATCTGGATAGCAGCGATGTTCAGCTGCTGCCCAGAGAGCAGACCACACAAAGTTAGGTTTGCGGGGTTTTTTTGTTTTTTTTTGGGGGGGGGGGGCAGGGGCCGGTTCCTGACTGCATGTGGTTTACCCAGTTAACAGTGATCAGAGGAGATGTTCAGTGGCACTATCTGGATACGGTGCTGCTAACCGGCTAAGGGCCCTTGAATATTGGGCCATTGTTTCAATCTGAGTACTAATTCCAGGTTCACCCATTCTCATGTGGATTCCTTTATTTGTCAGAGCATCTTGAGGGGCATCTGCAATTTCTCTACTACTTCTGATCCTGCAGAAGGGATGTGGGAATTGGCAACAGTACTATCACTCAAAACTACCAACATTACAAATTAAGAGGTTTACATTGCTTTAGAGCAGCGGTTCTCAACCTGTGGGTCGCGACCCCCACGTGGGTTGCCACAGGATTCAGCGGGGGTCGCCTCACTCCGCTGTTTAAAAAAAAAAAAAAAGCGCACAAGTTGCTGCCGGGTCCACTTCTTGGCAGTGGCAAACTCACTGACTTCAATCTTCTGCAGCTGCGACTCCCTGTCTCTTAGGGAACCGCGGCTATGCCAGTGAAGCCATTGCGGAGCCTTTCTGTCTCTCGATGGGCTCCATGCAGCATTGTCCCGCCTCCAAAGAAAGTTGTTTACCACTTCCTTTGGAGGCGGGACAGTGACATGCTGTACGGAGCCCGTCGAGAGACAGGAAGGCTCCGCAACGGCTTCACAGGCACAGCCGCGGTTCCCTAAGAGACAATGAGCCACGGCTGCAGAAGAACAGGGCAGTAGCAGGCAGACAGGGAGAGGGGAGGAGGGGGCAGGGAACCTGCAACGAGGCTGACATGGAGGGAGGGAGGGGAGAGCTGATGGAGGAGGAGGGAGGGGGGCTGACATGGAGGGAGGGAAGAGACAGGGGGACATGCTGGACAGAGGGGAGAGACAGTGCGGGTTAGGATTATGATGGGCAGATGGGGGGGCTAGGACTGTTAATGGGTTGAATGGGGAAGGCTAGGACTGGGAATGGACTGATCAAGGGGGGTTGGGACTGGTAATGTGCTGATCATAGAAACATAGAAACATGATGACAGAAAAAGACCACATGGCCTATCTAGTCTGTCCTTCCATATCAACAACAGTCCACTTTTTACCTTTAGAGATCCTCCTTGTTGGTCCCATGCTTTTTTGAATTCAGTTACTGTCCTCATCTCTATCACCTCCACTGGGAGACTATTCCATGGATCCACTACTCTTTCCGTAAAGAAATATTTCCACATATCACTCCTGAATCTATCTCCCTTCACCCTCATCCCATGTCCCCTCGTAGCAGAACTCGCTTTCAATTGAAAGAGGCTCTCTCCCTGAACATTTATGCCACGGAGGTATTTAAACATCTCAATCATATCACCTCTATCCCGCCTTTCCTCTAAGGTGTACATGTTAAGATCCTTAAGTCTGTCCTCATATGGTTTATAATGAAGGCCACTAATCATTTTAGTAGCCACCCTCTGTACCGACACCATCCTGTTCACATCCTTTTGAAGGTGTGGTCTCCAGAATTGCACACTATACTCCAAATGAGGTCGCACCAAAGACTTATACAGAGGCATTATCACCTCCTTTTTTCTGCTAGCCATGCCTTTCCGTATGCACCCAAGCATCCTTCTAGCTTTTGCCGTCGCCTTTTCTACCTGTTTAGCTACTTTAAGATCATCAGACACAACCATGCCTAGGTCCCACTCTTCTTCAGTGGACAAAAGTACTTCACCTCCTATACTGTATTGCTCCCTCGGATTGCTGCAGCCCAAATGCATGACCTTACATTTTTTAACATTAAATCCCAGCTGCCAAATTCTAGATCATTCTTCAAGCTTAGCTAGATCCCTCCTCATGTTATCTACACCTTCCTGGGTGTCTACTCTATTGCAGATTTTGGTATCATCTGCAAAGAGGCAAACCTTACCCGACAGCCCTTCCGCTGTATCACTAACAAAGATGTTAAAAAGAATCGGACCAAGGACAGATCCCTGGGGCACACCACTGGTAACATCCTTCTCCTCAGAGTGAGCTCCATTTACTTGTACTGTTTGTCGCCTCCCACCCAACCAATTTCTAACCCAAGCAGTAACTTTAGGGTCCATCCCTAGGGTGCTCAGTTTGTTTATAAGTCGCCTGTGAGGAACATTGTCAAAGGCTTTACTGAAATCTAAATACACCACATCTAGAGCTCTCCCTCGGTCCAACTCCCTGGTCACCCACTCAAAGAAATCAATCAGATTTGTCTGACAAGGCCTTTCTCTGGTGAATCCATTCTGCCTCGGATCCTGTAATCCGCTGGACTCCAGAAACCTCACTATTTTCTCTTTCAGCAGCGTTTCCAATAATTTACTCACCACCGAAGTTAAACTAACTGGCCTGTAGTTTTCAACCACATCCTTACTTCTGCTTTTGTGTAAAGGCACCACATGAGCCTCTCTCCAGTCCTTTGGCACCATTCCCGACTCCGAGGCATTGAAAAGGTCAGTCAGTGGAGTTGCTAGAACGTCCCCAAGTTCCCTCAGTATTCTAGGGTGTATCCCATCCGGTCCCATCGCTTTGTCTACTTTAAGTTGAGCTAGTTTCTCACGAACACAGTCTTCTGAAAATTGTTCAAGATGTCCCTCGCTTCTGTTCCTATTTGTGGGTGTTTTCTGAGGTCCTGCTCTTGGTTCTTCATCTGTGAACACAGAACAAAAATATTTGTTAAGCAATTCCGCTTTATCCTTATCAGCTTCTACATATTCCCCCCCCCCTGCACCCTTGAGTCTGACAATACCACTTTTGCCCTTCCTCTTCTCACTAATATATCTGAAAAATGTCTTATCCCCCCATTTTATTGCATTGGCTATTTCCTCCTCCTTTTGAATCTTTGCCTTCTTGACTACTTTGCTAGCTTCTCTACGTTTTCCAAATACAGATGCCTGTCTTCCTCTCTCTGTGATCTCTTGTATTTCATGAAGGCCTCCCTCTTTTTCTTCACTTTTTCAGCTACTTCCTTAGAAAACCATAGCGGTCTCCTTTTCCTTTTGCCTTTATTTACCATTTTAACAAAAAGGTTGGTTGCCCTTAAAATATCCCCTTTCAGTTTTGCCCACTGTTTTACTACATCCCCCAGCTGTTCCCATCCCACTAACGACTCCCTGAGATATTGGCCCATCTTCGCAAAGTTAGTCTTCCTAAAGTCTAAGATCCTCACCTTGGAATGGATTCTAACAGCCCTAGTCCTAATACTGAACCACACCATCTGGTGATCATTGGATGCAAAATGATCTCCCACTACAACATCAGAAACACTTTCACCATTGGTAAGCACCAAGTCCAGTATGGTCCCTTCATGTGTGGGGTCTGTTACCAATTGCCTGAATAGCTCTCCTGTAGAGAATCCAGGATCTCCTTACTTCTAGATGATACTGCAGCAGGAATGTGCCAATCAACATCTGGGATATTTAAATCTCCTATCAGTAGCACTTCCCCTTTCCTAGCAATGCTGCGTATGTCTTCAATTAACTCTGTCCACCTCTTCCTCTTGTGATGGAGGTCTGTATATCACACCAATGCAAATAGATTTCTCTTTCCCTCTTTCTAGTTTAACCCACAATGCCTCCTCTCTCCCTTTTAAGCTCTGTAATTCCAAAGCTTTAATAGTAGTGTTTACTTACATATAGTGCCACTCCTCCTCCCCTTCTTCCTACCCTGTCCTTTCTGAATAAAGTATAGCCAGGTATAGTTACATCCCAGTCATGGTTTTCTGTGAACCATGTTTCTGTAACTGCCACTAAATCCAAGTCAGCCACTCCCACCAAAGCTTCAACATCAGGGATCTTGTTTCCCATGCTAACGGGCATTTATACACACTGCTTTCCATATGTTACCCCTGTTACCCATTTCCATAAAGGTATTTAATGTATCACCTACCTGGGGGCTTTCACTTACCTGGGGGCTTTCGTCACCTATCCCCGGGGAGGTTAGGACTGGAAATGGGCTGATTAGGGGAGGCTAGCACTGGTAATGGGGTTGAGGGGGGACTAGCACTGGAAGCGAGCTGATTGGAGGCTTCGACTGGGAATGGGCTGATTGTGTGGAGGGGAGGATGGAGCTGCTGGCCCTGGAAGAAAACTGGGGGCTAGGGCTACAAATGGGCTGATACGAGGAGATGGGAGAATGGAACTGGAAGGGAGTGGATCTGAGAGGGGCTGCCATGGTATTTGTACTAGAAGGGACTGGTCAGTGGGGAAGGAGGGGGACTGGAAGGGAATGGACACCAGTGGCAGTCATGGGAATGCAAGTTGACATTGGAAGGTACTGGGAGTGAGGACTGGAAAGGGGCTGATACTGGGAAGGTTACTGGGACTGGAAATAGGCTGATGGAAAGAAGTGAAGAAAACAAAAGAAGAGATAAGTAATGGCAGATGGACCATAGACCACAGGAAAGCAGAAGCCTCAGATCGGGACCAGCAAGATCAGAGAATAAATTGGTCAGACAACAAAGGTAGATAAAATAATTTTATTTCATATTAGTGATTTGACTACAAAATCATAATTTTGAAATCAAATATTGTTACTACTTGTTGTGGTTTAAGTAAATTTTATAAATATAAACATATTGCAAAGGCCTATAATACATTAATAATTCAACAAATGATTACAGCGACAATGCGTTAATGATAAAGGAAGACACACATTTGATTTTATCATTGGGGGTCACCACAAGTTGACCAATGGTAAAAGATACAAAAAAGGTTGAGAACCACTGCTTTAGACTTAAATGCATGTTAAATCATGCAGTAAAGTAAGTAAAAGTACACCATGCTTCAAACATCTTAATTTGCAATGGTTTGCTATCAATATTGAGCAAAATAAAGCTATGGGGGTTATTTTTCTTTTTTAACAAGTATTGTAAAGCCTCAAGAATTTCTTTTATGTAGCTTGCAGTGCTCTCTTTAAAGAGTCTTCCTGGAGCGTCATTTCTGCTTGCTGTATTTTGTAATAGTGTTCTAAAGGGAACAGTCATCAGACTTGTGTTCCAAGGAGCATAGCCCTGATGCAAAGAGCCACTGTGGCCCTGTGTCAATGTGCTTACCCCCAGCCTATTAACATGAATGCTTCAGCACAAACAAGCTGAAGAAAAAGCCCTGTGCTAGAGCTCAGCGCTTTAGCGCAGGGTTTCATAGCATGACTTTAATGCAGACTCTTTGCATTGGAATACAATATTCAAATTACCCAGTGCGCAAAAAGTCAGTGTTAAACTGGCAGAGCAAACCAAACGCATGGGCACAGAAGTCGGTGCAAGTTTGTCCTGTTCCGGAGAAACGTGATCATCTGAGGTGAAGTTTGACACTTCACCTCAGATGGACCTAGGCATCTGGGAAAGCCCCCAATAGGATCAACATACTGTCGGGTCTGATGCTCCCCCCCCCTCCCCCGGACATTGCCCTCCTGCACCAGAAACACAGTCCCTGGTGGCCTAGCAGCCCTGATTCTCCCTGCCCCCCCCCCTCCACCCTACCCAATTAAAAAAAAAAATCCATGGTGGTCCCCCCCACTTCTCCTCCAGTACGTTTAATCTTGAGTGGAAGTGGTGTCCACATGCTCTTGCCCCTGTGCCACCATTTTTCAAGATGGCTGCACAGTGGTAGGAGTATGTGGGCAATGCTCCCGCTCCATATTAAAGGTAACGAGATAGGAGTGGGAGGCCACCAGGGATTTTTTTTTTATTGGGTAGATGAGTGAGGGAGATCGGAGCCACTAGGCCATGGGGGATTTGTTTTCTATCAGGAGGGGAAATCAGTGTTAGAGGGCACCGGTCCCCAGACAGTATTCTGATGGCATCGGGGGTTTTCCTCCGATGCTTGAATCATCTGAGGTGAAGTGTCAAACTTCATCTCAGATGATACTTTTGCTCCTGGCTGGATCTTTATGCCTGCCCAAAGCTGCCGTGAAGATCCAGCGTTAAAAAAACAGTATAAAACTATGCTAAGTTTCAGCACAGTTTTTTACATTGGACATAATTACTTATGCAATGATTTCTATGCCAAGTACACCACAGTTTGGTGTGGTTGGGCTTTTAGGTGTTTTTCTGGAGCTAGCCTAATGCGTGGGGAGCGCCAGAAAAATGTTGTGCTAAGCTTTTCTACATTAGCCTGAAAGTGTCTCCTGCAATGCTGAAGATCCCCTGCTGTTAGGATGTCAGCATTATGACTGCCCATTTCCCGTGAAGTCCTAGTTTCAGATCCTTCTGTCCACATAACTTTGGTGGTCCAGCCTTCTGACCTTCCTGTACTGCATTCACCCCACCGCTAGCTCCAAAAACTCAAACTGAGTCAGTCCAGCATTGCTGCTGTTGAATGCCAAAAAGGAGAGGACCCTCCATGTGGTGCAGTGTTCAGTGATTTGAGATTGGATGGGCAGGAAGAGCATACACCCACTACAAAGCATTTTTTTACTCATAAATGATAGAATACATTGTTTTGTGTTTGGTCTGTTCAGGATTCTTATTTTAGAAAAACACACATGCTTATTACTTTGGAGAAACTCAATCTGTCTCCCCCAAATCAGTACTCTTGAGTCCTTCATTCTGATTTTCAATATATCCACAAAGAGTATGCCTGAGAGATTTGTGTGCACGGTCTCCATTGTATATAAAGTTCTCCAGGAACAAGCAGGAAGTCGGTCCTCACATACGGATGACGTCTGCACTGACGGAGCCCGTGTGGAGCATTTCCCCAGCTTTCAGAGAAAGCCTTTGGGAATGTTACCACGCATATGTGGTCCCCTTCCCACCCAAGGGTGCCATCTTATTCAGTCTCTTTTTCCACGTAGCCCTTCAGACATGCATCTCATCCCGGAAAGGTTTTCTTGCCTAGTACATTTTTGTGCTATCTCCAGGAACAAGCAGGAATGAGTCTTCACATATGGGTACGTCGGTACCGACGGAGCCTGCGCGGGAACGCTCCCCAGCTTCCCAAAAAAGGAAAGCTTTTGGGAGCATCCCACAGCGCCTGTGCGCTGTCTTCCCGCCTTTCCTAACCGCCTCTCCTCAGTTCTTCTTTGCCACGGAGCTAGCAGGTCGTGTTCCTGTCACCGCTGAAGAAGTTCTTTGTTTTATTTTATTTCTTTGGTCGCGCGTCTGCCTCCTCCGACTCGGACCGGTACCGCCGGTTTTTCTTTCTTTTCTTATAAAAAAAAAAAAGACATTTTTCCCTCACTTAGTGTGTTTTTCTTCTTTTGGGCCTTAGGCTCCACAAGGAATTTTTCCTCATGGAAAAACCAGCCTCCGGGTTTAAAAAATGCACTAAGTGCAGCGGTACTATTTCTGTTACCGACACCCATGAATGGTGTCTTAAATGTTTGGGTCCTGAACACTCCATTTCGGATTGTTCGTCCTGCTCTTTGATGTCTAAACGAGGTTTACAGAACCGAGCAGCCAAGCTCCATGTGCTGTTTCCCTCTGATGCAGCTTCAGTGGCATCGACGTCTTCCAGGGCTGCTGCTTCCTCCCATGGATCTCAGGTAACCAAACATAAATCCAGCCGGTCCTCGAAGGGTAGATCTCCTTCCAAGCATCGAGATGCCTCTGGGCTTGCCCTCGAGGATTCCGCACCGGCAAAACAACCCCGGCAGGAAGCTCTGGCTTCCAAAGCTCCTCCTATGGGGTTGCAGGTTGATGTCGATGGCACGGCCTCGACCGATCACCTGTTAGAATGCTCTGGGGTACCGGCGCAACCGTCCGGTACCGAATTCCAGGCATTCATAGCGTCGATGGATCAGAATGTTCTATCCATGCAGCAGGCTATCACAGCCTTCATTCAAGCTGCGACGCCGCTGATGCCACAACAAACCCCGTTGTCGTTATCGGCTCCGGTACCGGCACCAGTGTCGGTACCGGTACCGACTGCATCAACATCAACCAGGATGTCGACTGCAGCGGGTCCCTGTCCAGGGATGCTCATCGGTACCGAACCGGTACCGATGACGCCCGATGTCGATACCGCTCGATACGCGTATCGAGCTTTAGAAGAACACCCTGACAGGCGATACTTTGATTCCTCTGAAAATTCTGATACATCGGAGGAGTCTGCTGAAGTATCCATAGCCCTTCCTGAAGAGCCGCCTTCTCCAAAAAGAAGGATGTCTCTTCCAGAGGACTTGTCCTTTCAAGACTTCATAAGAGAAGTGGCTAAAGGACTTTGTTTCAGTAACCTCTGAATCAGAGCCTAGAGCTAAAAAATTGGATATTTTAGGTTATTCTAAGTCTCCTAAGGAGGCAGTCACCTTGCCAATTCATGAGATTCTTTGAGCACATGATTGACTTATGGGAGACTCCTCTCACTATCTCTCCTCATTCTCGAAGATTGGACACTATGTACCGTGTCCCTCCTTGTCCTGGTTTTCATAAAACACAGCTTCCTCACCATTCTATTGTGGTGCAGTCAGCTATGAAAAGGATAAAGAGTGCAAAAAGACACTCCTCTGCCCCTCCAGGAAGAGAATGCAGGACCTTGGATGCTTTTGGTAGGAAAATCTTCCAAGCCAGTATGCTCATTGCCAGAATCAACATCTATAGTCTTTACATGGGTATGTTTCTAAAAGAAGTTGCAAATAAACTGCACACTTTCCTCCCTTTTCTTCCAGAGGATAAAAGGGAAGAATTCCTTATTTGGCTTAAGCATACTCGAGACATTTCAAAGTTTTCCAACCGTGCAGCTTTTGACTCCTTTGAAGGTGCCAGCAGAGCTTCGGCCATTGCCATAGCTGCTCGCAGAATTGCTTGGCTCCAAGCTTCTGATTTAGAACCTTGGGTCCAGGATGGCTTAGGAAATCTTCCCTGTACAGGTGAAAACCTGTTTGGCAAAGAATGGCAAATAAAAGCCACTCAAATGGATGCAGAAAATTCTGCTCTGGATAGACTTTCAAAGTCAACCTCCATTCCTGCCAAGAAAAAACCTTTCAAGAAGTCTTTTTTTCAAAAAGGGCAGATTTATTTTATTTTTATTTAACATTTTTTATATACCGCACTATTCATCATCAGTGCGGTTTACAATTAACAACAATATACCTGTCAATACATGACTGATCTAGGTTTACAGATAACAGGGAAGATAAACTGGGTGTGAACTGGGGGTAACTATCTACATAATTATACAAATTATATATACATTGAATAGGTTACATCAAGATTTGATATTTGACAAGAATAGTGTTTCACGTTTTGATCCTTTGTTCTGGATTGTTATGTGTAGGAGTTATCTGAGTGAGGCGGGAGCCGGTTCTATTGTGTGTATGGTAGCCTGAAGTGCAAAGTGAATAAATAGTGCTTGATGGACTTTCTAAATTGGGTGATATCCCTGATTGATCTGATGTTTGGAGGTAGTTTGTTCCAGCACTTGGGAGCATAGGACACAAAAGCTCTGTTAGTAGTTTGTTGTGTCCATTTTGTGGAGATACTAGGAGTAACTAGTGTGTTTTCTGCTACTAGTCTCCTGGGTCTGTTTGGTGTGTGGGTGAATAGCTTTGAGATCGATGCAGGAGATAATTTATTAATAGCCTTGAATGTGATGAGGGTTTTGTATATTCTGCAGTTTATCGGGAGCCAGTGCAGATCTATTAGTATTGGTGTTATATGATCTCTTATAGAAGCTCCAGATAAGATGCGGGCTGCCGCGTTCATCGCTAGTTGAAGTGACTTTAGTGTATTCTTGGGGAGGCCATGAAGGTTGATATTCACATAGTCGAAATGCGGTGTGACTATTGCTTGGAAAACTGTACGGAAGTCCTTGGTCTCCATCATTGGTTTCAGGTGGCGCAGTGTTTTTAGTTTGTAGTAAATTGACCTTATTGTGTTCTTTATGTGCTCTTTAAGATTGAGTTGTTGATCGAGTATCACACCGAGGTACTTTATGGAGGCCTTAATTGGGAGTTCTGCATCTCTTACTATGAGGGTGGTTGGCGGAGAAAATTGCTTGTTTCTTGTGGCTATGAGTACTTCGGTTTTCTTGAAGTTTATTCTCATGTTCTGATTGAGAAGCCAGTCGGTTATTGCATTGAAACATTTGATTAGTGGAGAGTAGTCAGGATTTGATATGTTGATCGGTGTGAATATTAGTACGTCATCAGCGTATAATAGGCAAGATATACCGAAATCTCTGGTGATTTGGCAGATTGGCTGCATGTATATATTAAAAAGCAGCGCAGATAGAGATGAGCCTTGAGGTACTCCCTGTTTCTGTTTGAAGGGTTCAGATGTAATGTTGCCTGTACGGACCTGTTGCCATCGCTCATCTAAGTAAGATTTGCACCAGTTCCAGGCTTGGTTACGGATGCCTTTTTCGTGAAGTCTAGCTAGCATAATCTTATGGTCGACTGAGTCGAATGCCGCTGATATGTCCAGAAAAATCATTGCAATGGCCATGTGAATGTTGTCAATCCCACAAATGAGTTTGTTTAGTAGTGAAGTCATGAGTGTTTCTATTCCGTGAGCTTCTCGGAATCCGTGTTGGCATGGGTCCAATGGGGCTGCTGTGTCAATGTGTTGTTGGATCTGCCTCTGAGTTTCCTTTTCAAGTATCTTGGCTAGGTAGGGAATGCTGGAGATTGGGCGGTAGGACTCTTCCTTCGTTGGGTCCATCTGGTTGTTTTTTAGCAGAGGGCGAATTGATGTTTGTTTAAGGGCGGTAGGGAAGATCCCAGTTAGATAGGAGATGTTTGCGATCTTAGCTATGTAAGGGCTAAGCTCGGCACGTAAGGTTTTGATCCATTGTGCTGGACATGGGTCATTTGGTGCCGTGGTGGTGTTTATGGTAGCGATAATTTCTTCGATGGTTTTTCTTGATGGTGGTGAGAATTTATCGAGTGATGCTTGAGCTTGCGGGAGTTGGATTAGTATTTGTGATGGCGCTGTGTTTGCCTTGACCATTTTGGCTTGGATGAAATTAGCATATAGTTGTGGTTGTATGGATTCTTGATGCGGTGGCGATGGATCTTTGGTTAATGTTTTTACTAAATTGAAGAGATCATGTGGTCTGTTTAGTGTTTTGCTGAGAAGATTGGAGTGGAATTCTTTCCTTGTAGTCCAAGTTAGTTCGCGATGCTTTTTGAGGTGGGTAAGATATTCTTCTTGTACCTGGCTGTTGTGGGTGTGTCTCCATTTTCTTTCTAACTTCCTCAGTTGGAGAAGCGATGTACGTAGTTCTGGAGAGAACCAAGGGGCATCTTGTTTTTTATTGGAGCGATTTCTGGGTGGGAGCTTCTTGTTCATGCTTGGTTGATGGGCATACTGATAGTGTCGTTCCAGTTAGAGATCAACTCGTTCAGATTGTCCGTTGGCTTGAATAGTTTTGGCAACGCTTGTTTAGTGAAGGTCTCTGTGTCTAACGGTTTAAATCGCCTTGCGCTTGTTGTTGAGGTGACTGGCTGGGCGAGTGCGTTTGAATTTGTTGGAATCTGGAATAAGAGCAGGCTATGGTCTGACCAAGGGACTGGGATAATAGATGGTTTGGTGTAATTAATTAAGCTCGAGACTGCTGATGGAACGAATATCAAATCGAGGATGTTCCCTTGATTGTGTGTGGGGTTGTGCACGATTTGTTTGTATCCAAGGTCTGTCATTGCATCGAGGAATGTACTGGATAAGTCGTGATGTAGAGAGGCAAGGTTAAAATCACCTAACAACCAGTTTGGTTTGTTGGGGTTGTCAGGATTGCAGGCCAAGTTTATTATATCTGAGAGATCTTCTGATACTGCGTTTGGTGCTGAATAGATGAGATTGATAGAGTTGCTTCTATTTGCGATAGTTATAATGTCTAGATGCTGGGAGCTCCTGGTTAGATTCCCTTCTACTTCTGGCCAACAATCCATCTACAGGTCGCTTTGCTACTAAGCGTCAGCAACCTAAACAGGCCAGGCCTAAGTCTACAGGGGCTGCTGCAACTCAGCAGTCCCAACCTCCTCAGGGTTTTTGACTTGATGCTAGAGAACCTAGCCTTTCTGGCTCTAAAACAGCCAGAGCCTCTCACCATTCCAGGAAGGTTA
The DNA here is from genome assembly GCA_033557465.1 of Ichthyophis bannanicus. Classification (NCBI taxonomy): domain Eukaryota; kingdom Metazoa; phylum Chordata; class Amphibia; order Gymnophiona; family Ichthyophiidae; genus Ichthyophis; species Ichthyophis bannanicus. The sequence continues at coordinate 1,007,073,999 of CM066031.1, read as the reverse complement.
GCTCATTTTGCTCCCAGATGGGAGCAAATTACAGCAGAGCAGTGGACTCTCTCCATCATAAGGGAGGGCTACAAACTTAATTTCTCAAACCTTCCTCCTCACACCATGGTGAGACACTTCAATTCTCCAACATCTCTTCTCGACCTTCTAGGTCAGGAGGTGGCTACCCTTCTTGCCTAAGGGGCAATAGAAAAAGTACCTCCTCTTCAACAAGGGTCAGGGTTTTACTCCCCCTATTTTCTCATCCCAAAGAAAACAGGGGGGCTACAGACCCATATTAGATCTCAGGGAACTGAACAAATTTCTATGCAAGGAGAAATTCAAGATGCTTTCCCTGGGCACTCTCCTTCCATACCTTCAGAGTCAGGATTGGCTTTGTTCTCTAGATCTCAAGGATGCGTACACACATGTGCTCATCCATCCATCTCACAGAAAGTTCCTCCGTTTTCTTTTCCAAGGAAAGCATTACCAATATAGGGTGCTTCCTTTCGGTCTGGCCTCTGCTCCAAGAGTGTTCACCAAATGCATGGCAGTAGCTGCATTTCTACGCACTCTGGGAATATTTGTATTCCCATACCTGGACGACTGGCTCATCCGAGCTCCATCTCAGTCAGAGGCCCAGACTTCCCTGGACCGCACAAGGCGCATTCTGCAGTATCTGGGACTTGTGGTAAACCTCCCAAAGTCCCAGCTCACCCCTACTCAGTCTCTAGAGTTCATAGGGGCCTGGTTAGACACTACCACTGCAAGGGCCTATCTTCCTCAGGCCCGTTGCCTACGCCTAGTGCAGTTAGCCTCCCAGATTCAGTCAAAGAGCCATTTAACTGCCCGGGAGATGCTGCAACTGCTAGGCCACATGGCATCCACAGTGCATGTGGTCCCCTATGCTCGCCTTCACATGAGAGCCGCTCAGTGGACTTTGTCCACCCAGTGGACTCAAGCATCAGGGGCTCTGTCAGACAAAATAGTAACCTCCAGGCGTCTCTTTTGGTCTCTCCAGTGGTGGAAGTCCACCCAAAATCTGTTGCTGGGGTCCCCCTTTCAACAGTTGTTGCCCCAGGTAACTCTCACAACAGATGCCTCCCAAACAGGTTGGGGAGCTCATCTACAAGACCTCTCCACTCAGGGCACTTGGTCTCCACAGGAGACCTTTCTTCATATCAACCACTTGGAGCTTCGAGCAGTTTTTCTAGCTCTCAGGGTCTTTCATACCCTGCTTATCTACAAGACAGTCCTCATTCATACGGACAATCAAGTAGCCATGTTTTACATAAACAAGCAAGGAGGAACTGGCTCTCTGTCACTTTGCAACAAAGCTTTAAGATTGTGGGCCTTCGCCATAGAGCATCAAATCCATCTCCTGGCCCGTATACCTCCCAGGAATCCAAAACTCTTGGGCAGACAGACTGAGTCGAGTTCTGCTTCCACATGAATGGTCCCTGCACATGGACCAGGTACTCAGAATCTTCCAAGAATGGGGAACCCCGGACATAGACCTCTTTGCAAGTCCGTGGAATGCCAAACTTCCCCGGTTCTGTTCCAGAATTCTATGTCAGGGAGTTCAGGCCAAGGATGCCTTCCTCCTTCACTGGGGTCAAGGCTTCCTGTATGCCTTTCCACCCATTCCCTTGATTCCCAAGACTCTGTTCAAGCTCCAGAGGGATCAAGGATCTATGATCCTCATAGCTCCACGCTGGCCACGCCAAGTGTGGTACCCTCTACTTTTGCATCTCTCTCAAGCCCCCTCCCTGGACTTGGGAGCTGCTCCAGACCTTCTGTCCCAGGAGGAGGGGACTTTGTGGCACCGAAACCCCAAGTCCCTTCACCTCAGAGCTTGGTTACTGAAGGCCTAGACCTTCAGGATTGAAATCTTTCTCAACAAGTGAAGGATATCCTCCATGCTTCCAGAAAACCTTCTACTAGACGTTCCTATGCTTTTAAGTGGAAAAGATTTTCCATTTGGTGTACTAAGAAGGGTCTTGACCCTCTAGCACTACCTTTGATTTCTCTATTGGAATATCTCCTGCATCTCTCCAATGCAGGCCTTAAGACGAATTCAGTAAGGGTCCATTTGAGTGCTATTGCAGCATCCCTTAAGCCTATCAATGGACAGCCTATTTCCTCTCATCCTCTTATTGCAAGATTCATGAGAGGCTTAACTTTAACCAAACCTCCCATTAGACCTCCTCTGGTGGCATGGGACTTAAATCTGGTTCTTGGCCAGCTTATGAAGCCACCTTTTGAACCCTTAGCCACCACCTCCTTGAAATTTCTTTCCTGGAAGGTTATTTTCCTCATTGCAGTCACCTCAGCTTGCCGCATCATTGAACTGCAGGCTTTAGTGGCTAATCCACCTTATACAAGGTTCCATCATGATAAGGTAGTCCTTAGGACCAATCCACACTTTATGCCTAAAGTGGTCTCACCTTTTCATCTTAATCAAGAGGTGTATTTACCTGTCTTTTTTCCAGCTCCTCATGCATCAAGTGCAGAGAGGAATCTTCATACTCTGGATTGTAAGAGAGCTCTTGCCTTTTACTTACAAAGGACACAGCAATATAGAAAGTCTTCCCAACTCTTTGTTGCTTTTGATCCCTCTCATTTGGGACTTCCAGTCTCTAAGAGGACACTGCCCAATTGGATTGCTCAGTGTATTTCTTTCGCCTACCAGAGTAAGAACCTTTCTCTGGAGAGCCATATCACAGCTCATAATGTGAGGGCCATGGCCACCTCTATGGCTCATCTAAATTCTGTGTCCATAGATCAGATCTGTCGAGCGGCCACCTGGGCCTCGGCCTAGTGGTTGGGGCCTAGTGGTTGGGGCAAGGTACTTCAGGCCGGAAGGTCAGGGGTTCAAATCCCACTAGAGGACAGCAACCTTGGGCCGGAAGGACTGGGGTTTCTAGTCCCACAGGTGCTCCTTGTGGTCTTGGGCAAGCCACTTAACCCTCCATAGCCCATGTTCTCTGTAAAATAGTTATCTCCAAGTTATAATGCCCTGTTCACTGTAATTTCAGTTTGTTCAATGTAAACCGCACTGATGCAGAATAGCGCAGTATATAAGAGAATGTAAATAAATAAATAAATAATAAATAAATAAATACCTTCACAGCCCATTACTGCTTGGACAAGGACTCCCGCCGGGATGCCTTGTTTGGTCAGGCTGTTCTCAAACACCTGTTCTCAAACACCTGTTCCATTCTTAATCAACTCCTACCCTCCTTCCCGGAATGGATGCCTGAGATCCATAGGAGGAGGTAGAGCCCTTTCCAGGGTCTCATAACCTTGGGGATCTCCCAGGCATCTCTAGCTAGGGAGTCCCCATTTGTGAAGACTCATTCCTGCTTGTTCCTGGAGATAGCACAGTTATTTACCTGTAACAGGTGATCTCTGGGAACAGCAGGAATAAGTCTTCACAACCCACCCACCTCCCGTAGGAGTTGTATCTCTCTATCTATCTTTCCTTTCCTCTCTCTCTCTTTGTCTCAGCTTTAAAACTCGAACTGAGGAGAGGCGGTTAGGAAAGGCGGGAAGGCAGCGCGCAGGCGCTGTGGGATGCTCCCAAAAGCTTTCCTTTTTTGGGAAGCTGGGGAGCGTTCCCGCGCAGGCTCCGTCGGTACCGACGTACCCATATGTGAAGACTTATTCCTGCTGTTCCCAGAGATCACCTGTTACAGGTAAATAACTGTGCTTTCTGGCTAGTGTTGGTTCTGCATCCCACCTCTCAAGCACCGCTGCTTCGGGGGTCGGTCTCGGGAGCCCCTTTTTTCCCCTTCTATTCTACTTCAGCGCTTTTATGCCCTTTTTAACCACTGGCTGCATCGAGGGTCTTTGACCTCGCTGGGGGCCCTTTTTGCCCCAATGGCCACCAGTTTCAGAAAATGCAATCGGTGCTCTAAGAACATGTCGCTTACAGACACCCATAACTGTTTTCTCTGATGCCTGGGCACCAATCAGTACCCGGAACAATGCTCCTTATGTAAAACAATGTGCTCTAAGGCAATCCAGAGCCACTGGCAGAAGTAGGATGACATCTTCCATAAGTCAGGCTCAACCCCGGTAGCCGGTTCCCCTGTGGGTCCCACAGGCTTTCTGACCAAGGGTCCCCCTGCGTGTGAGCGAGAGGAGGAAGGCCTTGCGGACAATGTCCGGGGGGTCGGACAAGGGTGAGAAGTCACGCGCCTGGTCCCTCAGCCCCCTGCGACATTCCAAAGAGTCGGAGAGGGAGCGGCCAAGAAAGTTGCTTCAAACTGATGTGTAGTCCTCTGGCGATGGCACCCAGTCCTCCCAAGGGTTGTCCTGGTGAGGGCTCCCTCTCCTCCTCGACACCTGACCTGGTTACCCTGGCATCGGTGTTGCAGGGCCCCACTCCTGAGTGGGAGGCCCGCATGTTGGCTTTAGAACACAGCGTTTGTGTTCCTCGCTGCCCAGCAGGCGCAGGTGCTCGGCCCCACTGGTACATGGCATGAGACCACAGGGACCTTGACCTCGAGGACTCCCCGAGCTGCCACAGTGATCTCTGAGAGCCAGGTACCTTGTGAAGATTCTCAACAAGGGTCTCGATCTCTTTCCTGTTCCTCAGGGACAAGGTCATTTCGGGCGAGTGCCTTCTGCTCTGGCAAGGCTCCAGCCTCAAGAGCTCAGCGCAAGTCATCGACCCACCTGACCTCAAGTCCTCCATGGACTATTCAGAGTGGGAATCCGATAGTGACACTTCACCAGAAATTTGGGCCCACTGAGATCTCCCCTTGGACCCATCCCTGCCGACCCAACGATGGCAGTCCCCTCCCGAAGGCACCTCTTTTCTTGAGTTTGTCCATGATGTGGTGCGGGCCCTTGCGTTTTCTACTGAGTCAGATGAGCCACCTCGAGTGGAGGAGCTTGATATACTTCATTATGAGGCCACCACCAAGGGAAACTCTCACAGTCCCGGTCCCCTCCATTCTTGACATGCTCCTCCTCCATATGTGGGATACCCCGGCTTCAGTTCCGATCATCAGCAGACACCTGGACTTCATGTACAGGGTCTGGCAGGGACCAGGGTTTTGGAAGGCACAACTTCCCCACACCTACATGGTCGTCAAGTCGGCCATGCGTAAGCAGAAGAGCCCGAACACTGTCTTCAGCCCCTCCCAGTAGAGTGTCTCGCACCCTTTATTTATTTAGCTGTATTTATGTCCCGCTTTTCACCGGGTCAAAGCGGTCAATTGGGGGATACATTTAACACGAGGGGATATGAGACACATATGTTAATACTTACAGGGAACATGGGCAATGGAGGGTTAAGTGGCTTGCCCAAGACCACAAGGAGTGCCTATAGGACTAGAAATCCCAGTCCTTCTGGCCTGAGATTGCTGTCCCCAGGTGGGACTTGAACCCCCGGCCCTCCGGCCTGAAGTACCTTGTCCTAACCACTAGACCACTCCTCCCCATGACACCCTTGGACGCAAATATTACCAGGGCTCCATGCTAGCCTGCCGCTTCCAGGTCTACCAGCTCTATATAGAGGACAGCAACCTTGGGCCGGAAGGACTGGGGTTTCTAGTCCCACAGGTGCTCCTTGTGGTTTTGGGCAAGCCACTTAACCCTCCATAGCCCATGTTCCCTGTAAAAGAGTTCTCTGTGTGCTGTGCTTTCCTGTCTAATCAATGTGTTTATACCTCAAAAATTTCCTGTCATGATTTGACAATTTCCAATCTGTAATCAAACCGCTGCTGATCGCTGGAAGTAGCGGTATACAAATGTATACTAAATAAATAATTAAATAAATATTGGTATGTTCCTCTGGGACCTTACCAAAGAACTTGGACGTTTTGCATCCGGCCTCGACGGGGACCACCTCTGGCACTTCCAGGTGCTCTTGAAGTCCGTCGGCAAGTGCTCCAAATATCTTTCTCGAGCTGCCTATGACTGCTTTGAGTCCTCCACACAAGTGGCAGCAACCGGCATTGGCACCCGCCAGCAGGCTTGACTCTAGTCCTTTGGCTTGGGGTAGTGTGTTCAGGAGAAGCTCCTCAATGTCCCTTGTCTCGGGAAGCAACTCTTTGGTAAGCCTATGGAGGACAAATTTGCCGAGATTGAGACCGAATAAGTCACTCGTACTTGGCACTCCAGGAAGATCTCTAGGAAAAAGCTGTAAGGGAAGAAGCCCTTCTTCCACAGGAAGGCCCAACCCTACAGGGGATATCCCCTATACCCAGCCACGCAAGCCCCACCACAGGGCGGTCAGTGTAAGGGCACTGGCCAGGGACCTCGCAAGACCAAAGGACTGAAGACCCAGGTGCCAGACCAGTCATAGCCAGGCTTCAGATTTTGATACCTTTGACATAGCCTCTCGATCACTGGATGCCCAGTTGCTGATGGGGGGGCAGACTATTCCACTTTGCCCACCGGTGAAGTTCGTCACCACCGACTCATGGATTCTCCAGGCAGTTGAAGAGGGCTACTTCCTCTTCCTAGACCAGCCTCCTCCCCCCTACTTTCCTGGGTAGCCCTGTTGGCCTCCCCTGCACCAGGTCCTGCTGATTCAGGAGCTTGCAGGCCTCAGGGATGGGGTAGTGGAGACCTTACCACTTCACCGTATGATGTAAAGGGTTCTATTCCAGATATTTCCTTGTCCTGAAAAGAACAGGAGGTCTCAGGTCCATCCTCAATCTGAGGAACCTGAACAAATACCTTGTGCAGGAGAGGTTTAAGATGCTCGCCCTTGAAGCACTGCTGCCCTACCTCCAGCAGGGTGATTGACAATGCTCCTTGGAGCTAAAGGATGCTTACATTCACATCCCTATCCATCCCAGTCACAGGCAGTACCTAAGGTTCTCCAGGACCAAGCAGGAAGTCAGTCCTCACATATGGGTGATGTCGGTGCCGACGGAGCCCTCGCGGAGCAATTTTCCCCAGCTTTCAAAGAAAGCCTTTGGGAATTGCAGCGCGCATGCGCGGTCCTCTTCCCGCCCAAGGGTGCCATCTTGCCCAGTCTTCTTTTTTCCACGGAGCCCTACAGACGTTGTTTGTGAATCTCCACAGAAAAGTTGATTTTATTTCTCTTTTTTCTCTCGGTTTCGAGCCGGTTCTTTTCCCGCCCGGACCCGCGACGCCGGTTGCGAGTCCGTTCTTTATTTTTCGGTTTTTTGTCCTTCGTGACAGATTTCGCGCCTTTTTACTTTTTCACTGGCAGCCTGGTCTTTTGACCTCGCAGGGGCCCTTTTTCCCCCGATGGCTGCCAGCGGGTTTAAAAAGTGTGACCTCTGTAAGAAACTCATGTCTCTTACCGACACACACGACTTCTGCCTCCGCTGCCTCGGACTCGATCATGACCCGATGATTTGTGGTCCGTGTGGCAAAATGTCCTCAAAAGCGTTGAGTCGGCAGCATCAGCGGGAACGTATCTTCTCTGACTCCGGCCGGGCTCGGACCTCGTCAGGCTTCGACGTCTCGGGACTCTGGTCCTGAGCATCGTCGAAGTTCCTCTGAAAGGGGGTCTCCTACCCGGGAACATCATCGTAAGAAGAAACCCACGAGGGCGGGATCGGTGGACGCTCCTGGTTCCTCGAGGGCCAGGTCGCATAGCCCCGATTCCCGTCCCGGGTCCTCGGAGGTGGAGAGGCCTTCCAAACATCCTCGTCTCGAGATGGACTTGCCCGCTCACGTGAGTACTGTTGTCCTCGTAGACTCGCCTCCGAAGGAGCCGACGTCGGGCCCGACGCTGTCGGGGCCCGAGTCGGGGCTGCTGGGTCTCCTGAGCTCGGACTCAGGTTGACGGCCTTGGAGAGCAGTCTGACTGCCTTCATGGACCAGCAGCGGGCATTGATCGCTGGCCTCGCCGGTGCTTCTGCCCTGACCGCCGGGACGTCGACCTCCAAGTCGTCCCGGAGACCGAGCCGATCCTCGAGTCCATGAGGGCTCGAGTCGATCCTCGGTCGCGGTCTCCTTCGGCCTCCCGTTCGGGACCGAGGTCGTCGACGCCGACTCCCTCGGCGTCGGGACGGATGGCATCGATGCCCGCCCGACCGGAGCCGCTCGACGACTCCTCCGAGGAGTCGGCCTGGGAATCCGAGGACGAAGAGTCACCTGGTTCCTTTCGGACTCTGTGTGTCCCATCGGACTCCCCCGAGTCCGAACCTCGGAGACGGTCCCCCCCGGAGGATACCCGGTTCTCGGACTTCGTGCGGGATATGGCCAAGGCCTTGGCCTTCCCTGCGGATCCCGAGGAGGAGCCTCGAGTCGAAGAACTCGATGCCCTCCAATATGACTCTCCCCCGAAGGAGGCCTTTATTGTACCGGTTCCTCCGATGCTGGAACGACTTCTCTTCCGCATGTGGGAGAGCCCGGCGTCGTCGCCGGTGTTAAGCAAGCGGGTCGATTCCATTTATCGAGTCCGCAAGAGCCCCGGCTTCCAAAAGGCACAACTACCGCACCATTCCATGGTGGTGGAATCGGCCATGCATAGACTTAAGAGTCAAAAAATGCACTCCTCGGTGCCCCCCGGTAGGGAGGCCCGAAGCCTGGATGCCCTCGGTAGGAAGTGTTTCCAGGGCTCTATGCTTGCTTGTCTAGTCCAGACCTACCAGCTCTACATGGGCATGTGTCTCCGGGACCTGGCTAAAGAAATAGCCGGGTTCTCTGCTGGTCTCTCCGAACCTTTGCAGAGGTTCCAAACCTTGTCAACTGGTATTCGGGAGTGCTCAAAGTTTATCTCTCGAGCAGCCTATGATGGTTTTGAGGCATCGGCTCGAGTAGCCGCAGCCGGCATCGGTGGACGCCGCCAGGCTTGGCTTCAGACGTCCGACCTCGAGCCATGGGTGCAGGACAAGTTGGTCGATGTCCCCTGCAGAGGTGAAAACCTCTTTGGTAAGCCCATAGATGAGAAGGCTGCACAGATCGAGACCGAAACTCTCACCAGGACTCGTCTCTCATGGAAGACCTCTGCCCCTTCTCAAAAGAAGAAGGGCTCAGGGAAAAAGCCCTTTTACCCGAGGAAGGCGGCTGCCTATAAATACTACCCTCAGTATCAGGCCTCAGCAGCTCCCCCACAGGGTAAGCAGGCCAAGGGACGGGGTAATGGGTCCCGTAGGCAGCAAGCCCCCAAGCCTGCACCACCGGCCCCTGCTCAGCAGGGTGGGGGTTTTTGACTTTATCAGCATAGCCTCTCCCCCTCAGCTGGTTTCTCTCAGCACAGGAGGCCGGCTGGTCCACTTTGCCCACAGGTGGTCCAACATCACCACAGATACCTGGGTACTTCACATAGTTCAGAAGGGCTATCTTCTTCACTTTCACCAGGTACCTCCCTCCTACTTTCCAGGGGAGCCTCCGAGACTCCCTCTGCACAAGGACTTACTCCTTCAGGAACAGGCTGTGGAACCGGTGCCCCACCACCTGAAGGGTCAAGGGTTTTACTCCAGGTACTTTCTGATACCAAAAAGAACAGGAGGCCTCAGACCCATCCTGGACTTGCGAAACCTCAACAAGTTCCTTGCAAAGGAAAAGTTCAAGATGCTTACCCTTGGAATCCTGCTGCCCTACCTCCAGCAGGGCGACTGGCTATGCTCCTTGGATCTAAAGGATGCGTATACTCATATCCTTATTCATCCAGACCACAGACAATATCTCAGGTTTGTTGTGGGAGGAAATCATTACCAGTACAGAGTACTGCCCTTTGGCCTATCCTCCGCCCCCAGGGTGTTCACCAAATGCCTGGCAGTGGTGGCGGCCTATCTAAGACTTCAAGGCTTTTTTGTGTTCCCATACCTGGACGACTGGCTCATCCAGAGCCCAGTCTTCCCAAGAGGCCACTCAGGCCACTCATCGCACTGTGACTCTACTCCAGCACTTGGGATTTGTCATAAACTTCGCAAAGTCCACTTTGCTCCCCTCTCAAAATCTCGAATTCATCGGCGCCAGGTTGGACACTCTTCAGGCGCGGGCCTTCCTCTGGACAGGGCCAAGCGGCTCATGGATCTCGCCAGCCACTTTCACAGCAATGCCCTGGTCTCGGCCAGGCAATTTCTGAGACTGCTCGGCCATATGGCTTCCACGGTCCATGTGACCCCCAATGCCCGCCGGAACATGCGACCTGCTCAATGGTGCCTTCGCACACAATGGCATCAGGCCACTGGGAGCCTAGCGGACTCCGTACAGATCTCCGACCAGCTGGTCTCTTCTCTACAATGGTGGCTTCATCTGCCTAACCTAGTACTAGGAGTGACTTTTCAGCCCCCTCCGCATTCTCAGGTCCTGACAACCGATGCTTCTCTCCTGGGTTGGGGAGCACATTGCCAAGGGACGTGTACTCAAGGTCTCTGGACTCCTTGGGAGTCTGCTCAGCAGATAAACTTCCTGGAGCTCAGAGCCATCCGCCTAGCGCTCAAAGCATTCTCTCACCTGGTTTCTCACCAGTCGGTGCTGATACAGACAGACAATCAGGTTGCAATGTTCTACGTGAACAAACAAGGCGGAACAGGCTCCTTCCTTCACTGTCAGGAGGCACAAAAACTATGCTCTTGGGCCGTCCACCACGGCATCATCCTCAAAGCTGTCTATCTCCCAGGTCAAGAAAATTACCTGGCCGACAAGCTAAGCAGGATACTCCAGCCACACGAGTGGAGGCTGGATCCGCTGGTGGTTCAGCGGATCTTTCTCAGGTGGGGCCTCCCCACCATGGATCTGTTTGCCAGTCCTCTGAACCGGCAACTTCCCAGATTCTGCTCTCGACAACCGCATCCTCTCAGAGTAGCGGCGGATGCTTTTCTGATTCCATGGTCCACCGGCCTCTTATATGCCTTTCCTCCCATGCCGCTGGTGTCTCGGACACTCTTCAAAGTTCTCAGAGACAAAGCCTCGATGATCCTAGTGGCTCCTCGGTGGCCGAGACAACCTTGGTTCCCACTTCTAATGCAGCTGGCGGTGGACACCCCTCGTCCTCTGGGGTTTCAGCCCGACCTCCTGTCACAGGATCAGGGGACTCCTGCACCCCAACCTACGGTCCCTTCATCTGATGGCCTGGCCTCTGAAAGGGTAGTCCTTGCTCCCCTCCGCCTGCCTCCAGATGTGGAGGAGGTCGTCTTGGCCTCCAGGCGGCCCTCCACCCGGAAGCCCTACTCTCTTAAGTGGCGTCAGTTCTCCGTCTGGTGTGCTCAGCAGTCTCAAGATCCCTTCTCCTGTTCAGCATCAGTGGTCTTGCAGTACTTGCTTTCCCTCTCCAATCTTGGACTTAAGTCCAACTCGGTCAAGGTCCACCTCAGTGCTCTTTCTGCACATCATATGCCGGTGGATGGGCAGACCTCTTTCTAGCCACCCTCTGGTGGCTCGTTTTCTCAGAGGCCCCCTTCTCCTTAAACCACCTTTGCGCCCACCAGCCCCGGACTGGGATCTCAATGTGGTTTTACAGCGGATTACCTGTCCGCCTTTTGAACCTATGGCTACCTGTCCTCTTCGTTTTCTTTCTTGGAAAACATTGTTCTCCAGGACCAAGCAGGAAGTCAGTCCTCACTTATGGGTGAGGTCGGCGCCGACGGAGCCCTCGCGGAGCAATTTTCCCCAGCTTTCAAAGAAAGCCTTTGGGAATTGCAGCGCGCATGCGCGGTCGTCTTCCCGCCCGAGGGTGCCATCTTAGCCAGTCTTCTTTTTTCCGCGGAGCCCTACAGACGTCCCCGTCTTGTCCCCGTGAAAAAGTCGATTTTTCTTCATTATTTTATCCTTTTTCCTTCGGTTCGACGCCGATCTTTTTCCCGCCCGGACTCGCGACGCCGGTCACGAGTCCTCTCACTTTTTTTTCGGTTTTTCTGACTTTGTCAGCTTTCGTTTTCGATTTTCCCTGGCAGCCCGGTCCTTTGACCTCGCAGGGGCCCTTTTTCCCCCGATGGCTGCCAGTGGCTTTAAGCGGTGTGGTCAGTGTGACCGAAATATGTCACTCACTGACACACACGACTTTTGCCTCCGCTGCTTGGGCCCGGATCATGAGGAACTGATCTGTGGGCCCTGCGGCAAAATGTCCTCAAAAGCGTTGAGAAGTCGGCGGCATCAGCGTGATCGAATCTTCGCTGACCCCAGCCGTACCCGGACCTCGTCGGAGGCCTCCGCGTCAAAAGGCTCCAGCTCGGACCGTCGCCGGAGTTCCTCCGACCGGGGTTCTCCCTCCGGGGACCATCGTCGGACGGTGAAACCCGCGAGGGCGGCGTCGGTGGACGCTCCTGGTTCCGCGAGGGCCAGGTCGCATAGCCCCGATAGCCGCCCCGGGTCCTTGGAGAAGGAACACCTCCCGAAGCGACCTCGCCTGGAGTCGGAGATGCCTGCTCGGGTAAGTCCTGTGGTCCTTCTGGACTCGCCTCCGCGACAGCCGACGTCGGGCCCGACGCCGTCGGGGCCCGAGTCGGGGGCTGCTGGGTCACCTGAGCTCGGACTCAGGTTGACGGCCTTGGAGAGCAGACTGTCTGCCTTCATGGACCAGCAGCGGGCACTGCTCGCTGGCCTCGCTGGTGCCGCTGCCCCGACCGCCGGGACGTCGACGTCCAAGTCGACCCCGGAGACCGAGCCGATCCTCGAGTCGATGAGAACTCGAGTCGATCCTCGGTCGAGGTCACCCTCGGCCTCCCGTTCGGGACCGAGGACGCCAACTCCCTCGGCGTCGGGGCGGCAGGCGCTGCGCCCTGCCCGGGCCGACCCCACCGATTCCTCGTCGGAGTCGGTCTGGAAGTCTGAAGAGGAAGAGTCACCTGATTCTTTTCGGACTCGGTGTGTCCCCTCGGACTCACCTGAGTCCGAACCTCGGAAGCAGTCCCCCCCGGAGGATGCCCGGTTCTCGGACTTCGTTAGGGATATGGCCAAGGCTTTGGCCTTCCCTGCGGATCCCGAGGAGGAGCCTCGAGCCGAAGAGCTCGACGCCCTCCAGTATGACTCTCCCGCGAGGGAACACTTTACTGTACCGGTTCCTCCTATGCTGGAACGACTACTCTTCCGCATGTGGGAGAGTCCGGCCTCCTCGCCGGTCCTGAGCAAGCGGGTCGATTCTATCTATCGGGTCCGCAAGAGCCCTGGCTTCCAAAAGGCACAGCTACCACACCATTCCATGGTAGTGGAATCGGCCATGCATCGTCTTAAGAGCCAGAAGATGCACTCCTCGGTGCCCCCTGGCAGGGAGGCCCTTAACCTGGATGGCCTTGGTAAGAAGTGTTTCCAGGGCTCTATGCTCGCCTGTCGTGTCCAGACTTACCAGCTGTACATGGGCATGTATCTCCGGGATCTGGCTAAAGAGCTAGCCGGTTTCTCCGCTGTTCTGTCCGAGGAACCCTTGCGGAGGTTCCTGGCCTTGTCCACTGGCATTCGGGAATGCTCAAAGTTCATGTCCCGGGCAGCCTATGATGGCTTTGAAGCGTCGGCTCGAGTGGCCGCAGCCGGCATCGGTGCCCGCCGACAGGCTTGGCTTCAGTCGTCAGACCTTGAGCCCTGGGTGCAGGACAAGTTGGTCGATGTCCCCTGCCGTGGCGAGAACCTCTTTGGCAAGCCCATGGCGGAAAAGGCTGCACAAATTGAGACTGAGACTCTCACCAGGACCAGGCTTTCTAGGAAGACCTCCGCCCCTTCCCAGAAAAAGAAGGGCTCGGGACAAAAGTCCTTTTACCCGAGGAAGGCGGCTGCCTACAAACAATACCCCCATTATCAGGCCCCTGCAGCTCCCCAACAGGGCCAGCAGGCCAAGGGACGGGGTAACGGGTCCCGTAGGCAGCAAGCCCCCAAGCCTGCACCACCAGCCCCTGCTCAGCAGGGCGGGGGTTTTTGACTCGCAAAGCATAGCCTCTCCCCCCCCCGCTGGTTCCTCCCAGCACCGGAGGCCGGCTGGTTCACTTCGCCCACAGGTGGTCCAGCATCACCGCAGATGCCTGGGTGCTTCAAGTCGTGCGAGAAGGCTATCTTCTCCACTTCCACCAGGTCCCTCCCTCCTATTTTCCGGGAGAACCTCCGCGACCCCCTCTGCACAGGGAATTACTCCTTCAGGAGTTAGCAGGTCTTCTGCAGGATCAGGCGGTGGAACCGGTGCCACACCACCTGAGAGGTCAAGGCTTTTATTCCAGGTATTTTCTGATACCAAAGAGAACAGGGGCCTCAGACCCATCCTGGACTTGCGCAACCTCAACAAGTTCCTTGTGCGGGAGAAGTTCAAAATGCTTACCCTTGGAATCCTTCTGCCCTACCTCCAGCAGGGAGATTGGCTATGCTCCTTGGATCTAAAGGATGCCTACACGCACATCCTCATCCACCCAAGCCACCGCCAATACCTAAGGTTTGTGGTGGCAGGAAATCATTACCAGTACAGAGTACTGCCCTTTGGCCTGTCCTCCGCACCGCGAGTCTTCACAAAATGTCTCGCGGTCGTGGCAGCCCATCTCCGGCTTCACGGCCTCTATGTCTTTCCGTACCTCGACGACTGGCTCATCAGAGCAGCGTCCGCTCGGGAGGTCACCAACGCCACGCGCCGCACGGTGACTCTTCTGCAGCACTTGGGCTTTGTTATAAACTTCGCAAAGTCCACTTTGCTCCCCTCACAGGATCTCGAGTTCATCGGCGCAAGGCTGCACACTCCTCAGGCGCGAGCATACCTACCGCTCAACAGGGCTCAACGGCTCATGGACCTAGCCGACCGCTTTCGCAGCCAGCCCCTGGTCTCCGCCAGGCGCTTCCTGAGACTACTCGGCCATATGGCTTCCACCGTCTATGTGACCCCCAATGCCCGCCTGAATATGCGGTCTGCTCAATGGTGTCTCCGCCAGCAGTGGCGTCAAGCCACAGGCGGCCTAGCAGACCTAGTGCGCGTCTCCGAGCCGCTGATCTCGTCTCTCCGGTGGTGGCTCCGGCAGCCGAACCTCATATCCGGAATGCCTTTCCAGTCACCTCAGCCGACCCGGGTGCTGACCACCGATGCATCCCTCCTGGGCTGGGGAGCACATTGCCAAGAGGCACGTACTCAGGGCCTCTGGACCACGTGGGAGTCTGCTCAGCAGATCAACTTCCTGGAGCTCAGGGCGATCCGCCTAGCTCTCAAGGCCTTCTCCCACCTGACTTCCCACCAGTCCGTCCTTGTCCAGACGGACAATCAAGTTGCCATGTTCTACGTGAACAAGCAGGGGGCACGGGCTCCTTCCTCCTCTGCCGGGAGGCACAGAAGCTCTGCTCTTGGGCCGTCAGTCACGGCATTCTCCTCAAGGCAGTTTATCTCCCGGGCCAAGAAAATTGCCTTGCGGACAAACTCAGCAGGGTCCTCCAGCCGCACGAGTGGCGTCTGGATCCCTTGGTAGTTCAGAAGCTCTTCCTCAAGTGGGGCCTCCCCACGGTGGATCTCTTTGCCAGTCCTCACAACCGGCAGCTTCCTCGCTTCTGCTCTCGTCAGCCACACCCCCTTCGGGTTGCGGCGGACGCTTTTCTGATCTCATGGTCGGGGAGCCTTCTGTACGCTTTCCCTCCCATCCCGCTAGTCTCTCGGACTCTTTTCAAGGTTCTTCGAGACAAAGCCTTCATGATCCTGGTGGCCCCTCGCTGGCCCAGGCAGCCGTGGTTTCCGCTCCTACTGCATCTGGCGGTGGAGGATCCAATCCCTCTGGGGGTACAACCGGATCTCCTCACTCAGGATCAGGGGTCCCTACTGCACCCCAACCTCAGGTCTCTCAACCTCATGGCCTGGCTGCTGAGAGGGTAGTCCTTGCTCCCCTTCTCCTGCCGGCGGAGGTGGAGGAGGTCGTCCTGGCTTCGCGACGCCCTTCTACCCGCAAATGCTACGCCCTTAAATGGCGTCGCTTTGCAGTCTGGTGTACCCAACAGTCTCAGGATCCCTTCTCCTGCCCGGTGTTGGTGATCTTGCAGTACTTGCTACACCTCTCTAATCTGGGACTTAAGTCCAACTCCGTCAAAGTTCACCTCAGTGCTCTTTCGGCACATCATGTGCCGGTGGACGGTAGACCTCTCTCAAGCGACCCTCTCGTAGCGAGGTTTCTCCGAGGTCTCCTTCTACTTAAACCACCTCTGCGCCCGCCAGCGCCTGACTGGGACCTGAATGTGGTTTTGCAGCGGATCACCTGTCCGCCTTTTGAACCTATGGCTACCTGTTCTCTCCGTTTTCTGTCTTGGAAAACACTGTTCTTGATAGCCCTCACTTCCGCTAGACGCGTAAGTGAATTGCAGGCCCTCGTGTCTGATCCCCCTTACACTAGGTTCTACAAGAATAGGGTAGTCCTACGGACTCACCCAAAATTTCTGCCTAAAGTGGTCTCCCCTTTTCACATCAATCAGGAGGTGGTACTTCCAACCTTCTTTCCCAGACCACACTCCAGCCGAGCTGAAACGGTCCTCCATACCCTGGACTGTAGAAGGGCATTGAACTTCTACCTTGACCGTACGCGGGAGCACCGTAAAGCTGCTCAGCTTTTTGTGTCTTTTGACCCCAATAAATTGGGGCTCCCGGTCTCCAAGCGTACTCTGTCCATCTGGGTTGCGGACTGTATCTCTTGGGCTTATGGGGCAGCCGGACTCTCCTTAGAAAGTCGAGTCACGGCTCATTGCGTTCGGGCAAAGGCTACGTCAGTGGCTTACCTCCGCTCTGTTCCGCTGGCAGACATCTGCCGGGCCGCTACTTGGTCTTCGAGCCAGACTTTTGCGGTCCATTACTGTCTCGAGAGGGAGTCCCGTAGGGACAGTGCTTTCGGACAGGCAGTCTTCCGTAATCTCTTTGAGGTCTGAGCAACTCCTACCCTCCATCCCGGATGTGGGCTACCGGTGGGTGATAATTCAGCGAAGATTCTATCCTTCTGTGCTGCTGAGCTAGAGGGAGCTCATTTTTGTGCTTAGGGTCTCCGGTAGCCTTGAGCTTGGGAGTCCCATAAGTGAGGACTGACTTCCTGCTTGGTCCTGGAGAAAGCGTAGTTACTCACCTGTAACAGGTGTTCTCCAGGAGCAGCAGGAATCAGTCCTCACTACCCTCCCTCCTCCCCTTGGAGTTGCAATCGTCTGCTTATGTTCTTTTTGCAAATTTTTATGCTGTCTTTTTTAGCTATGTCATCTGACTGGCTAAGATGGCACCCTCGGGCGGGAAGACGACCGCGCATGCGCGCTGCAATTCCCAAAGGCTTTCTTTGAAAGCTGGGGAAAATTGCTCCGCGAGGGCTCCGTCGGCGCCGACGTCACCCATAAGTGAGGACTGATTCCTGCTGCTCCTGGAGAACACCTGTTACAGGTGAGTAACTACGCTTTCTTGGTGGCCCTCACTTCTGCTAGACGCGTTAGTGAGCTGCAGGCCCTGGTGTCTGATTCTCCTTACACTAGGTTCTACAAGAAGCAGGTAGTCCTACGGACTCACGCTAAGTTTCTTCCCAAAGTGGTTTCCCCTTTTCACATCAACCAGGAGGTGGTGCTTCCGACCTACTTTCCCAGGTCACACTCCAGCCGAGCTGAAATGGTCCTGCATACCCTGGACTGTAGAAGGGCGTTAACCTTCTACCTTGACCGTACGCGGGAGCACAGAAGGGCTGTTCAGCTCTTCGTCTCTTATGACCCCAATAAGTTGGGGCTCCCTGTCTCCAAGCGTACTCTGTCCATCTGGATTGCTGACCGTATCGCTTGGGCTTACGAGGCAGCCGGCCTCTCGTTGGAAAGTCGAGTCACGGCCCATCGTGTTCGGACGAAGGCTACGTCAATGGCTTACCTCCGCTCTGTTCCATTGGCAGACATCTGCCGGGCCGCTACTTGGTCTTCAAGCCAGACTTTTGCGGCCCATTACTGCCTGAGAGGGAGTCCCACAGGGACAGTGCTTTTGGACAGGCAGTCCTCCGTAACCTCTTTGAGGTATAGGCAACTCCTACCCTCCATCCCGGCTGTTGGGCTACCGGTTGGAGACGTATTCAGAGAAGATTCCTTCCTTCTGGGCTACTGAGCTTGAGGGAGCTCCTTTTTGTGCTTAGGGTCTCCGGTAGCCTTAAGCTTGGGAGTCCCATATGTGAGGACTGACTTCCTGCTTGGTCCTGGATAAAGTGTAGTTACTCACCTGTAACAGGTGTTCTCCAGGAGCAGCAGGAATCAGTCCTCACAACCCTCCCTCCTCCCCTTGGAGTTGCAGTTCTATGCTTTCTTTTTGCTAATTTTTTTGCTGTCTTTTAGCTATGTCATCTGACTGGGCAAGATGGCACCCTTGGGCGGGAAGAGGACCGCGCATGCGCGCTGCAATTCCCAAAGGCTTTCTTTGAAAGCTGGGGAAAATTGCTCCGCGAGGGCTCCGTCGGCGCCGACGTCACCCATATGTGAGGACTGATTCCTGCTGCTCCTGGAGAACACCTGTTACAGGTGAGTAACTACGCTTTCATGGTCAGGGGCGATCATTACCAGTACAGGGTACTTCCCGTCGGTCTTACTTCCGCACCACGGGTCTTCACCAAGTGCTCGCAGTGGTGGCGGCCTCCCTCCACCTCCAAGGAGCCTTCATCTACCCTTACATAGACTAGCTCATAAAGGGAGACATGGCCTCAGAGGCCCTACAGGCCACCGGCCACACCATCAGGCTTCTACAACACCTGGGAATTGTGGTAAACCACCCAAAATCCCACCTCACTCCAGTGCAATCCTTGGAGTTCATAGGAGCCCGCCTGGATGCTCTTCAGGCCAGGGTCTTTCTTCCCCGGGACAGGGCAGAACGCCTCGTATCTTTGGCATCCGAGGTGCAGAGTTGCCACACTGTCTCGGCTTGGTCGATGCTTCACCTCCTGGACCACATGGCTTCCATGGTCCATGTTGTACCCAATGCCCATCTCCATATGTGGACAGCACAGTGGTGCCTCTGCACTCAGTGGACCCAATCTACGGGCCAGCTCCGGGATCCCATCTCTGTCTCACTGCGACTGGCAGAGTCCTTGATCTGATGGCAGGACACACAGCACCTGCTCCAGGTCATGCCCTTCCAGATCCCGACTCCCCAGAAAGTCCTGATGGATGCCTCCCTCTTGGGCTGGGGGGCCCACTGCGAGGAGCTGTTCAACCAGGGGACCTGGTTTCTCGAGGAGTGTCAGCAGCAGATCAATCTGCTGGGGCTCCGAGCTGTCTCCCTAGCTCTGAGGGCATTCCAGCACAGACTGCAGCACGAAGTGGTGTTTGTACAGACGGACAATCAAATCACCATGTTTTATCAGAACAAACAAGGTGGCACCAGCTCCTACAGCTTCTGCCAGGAGGCGGTGGCCCTTTGCTTTTATGCGACGATCCAGGACATCCTCCTCAGGGCAGTCTATCTGCCAGGCTAGGGCAATGCCTTGGCGGGCCAGCTGAGCAGAGTCCTCCAGCTGCACAAGCTGTGCCTGAGACCCAAGACAGTGCAGCAGCTGTTCTGGCTCTGGGGTACCCCAGACCTCAACCTCTTTGCCAGCCCATCCAATGCTCAGCTCTCCTGGTTCTGTGGTCCCCATCCGCACCTGGCCCAGGTGGCTCCGGATGCCTTTCTCCTCTCATGGACGAATGGTCTGCTTTATGCTTTATTTTATTTATATTTATTATTTATTACATTCTCTTATATACCGTGCTATTTTCCATCAGTGCAGTTTACATAGAACCAGTTAAATGCACTTTTCAAAACTGTCGATTAGTGTTTACAATTAACAGGAAACAGAACTTGGATGAAAACGTGGGTAACTATTTACAACTGTACAGAGCGAACTGGCTGAACATCTGTTTGGCTTGGCTAGTTTACTGATGAGGCATTTGGGGTGCTTTCCCTTCCACGCTGCTGATACCCCGGCCCCTCTTCAAGGTCCAGCGGGACAGGGCCTCGGTGATCCTCGTAGCCCCAGCAGCCATGGTTCCCCCTGCTACTCTGTCTCTTGACAAACCCCCGGTTCCTCTCGGGAGTTCACCAGGGCTTCTAATGCAGGAGGGAGGCTTGCTTCTCCACCCCAACCTTGGGTCCCCATCCCTGACAGCCTGGCTGCTGAACGGGTCACCTTAGCACCCCTTCGCCTTAACAGGGAAGTTGAGGAAATCCTGCTGGCCTCCCGCAAGGACTCTACGAGACAGGCTTATACCTTCAAATGGCGCAGGCTTTCAGTGTGGTGCTCAGAGCAATGCGTGAACCGTTCTGCCTGGTGCACTCAGTCCTGCAATACTTGCTCCATCTCTTGCAGTCTGGGCTAAAGTCTAACTCAGTCAGGGTTTACCTGAGCGCGATCTCTGCGAGCCACCACCCCATCGAGGGCAAACCCCTTTCGGGGCAGCACCTCTTCTCTTGTTTCATGCAGAGCTTGCTCCTCTCTAAGCCCCCTATCTGCCTGGCCCTAGCAAAATGGGACCTCAACGTGGTCCTCGCGCAGCTAACCAAGCTGCCGTTTGAGCCCCTGGCTACCTGCTCCTTGTGGCACTTATTCTGGAAGGTCACCTTCCTGGTGGCGCTCACCTCTGCCCGCAGGGTCAGCGAGCTCCAGGCCTTGATGGCTGAGGCCCCATACACCAGATTTTACTGGAACAGGGTGGTGGTTCTCACCCACGCCAAGTTCCTTCAAAAGGTAGTCTCTGACTTCCATCTCAACCAGGAGTTGGTGTTGCCCATCTTCTTACCAAGGCTGCATGCCAACCCTGCGTCGGCTGTCTTTCATGCTCTGGACTGCAAGAGGGCCCTGACCTTTTAATTGCAACGGGCCCAGGGCCACTGCAAAACTAGTCAACTTTTCGTCTCTTACCATCCCAGCAGCCTGGGACAAGCAGTCACCAAGCGGACCTTGTCTGTTTGGGTGATGGACTGCATCGCCTTCGCCCAGGCCCAGGCAGGGCTGTCACTGGACTGTCGGGTCACCGCGCACCATGTCCGAGCAATGGCAACCTCTGTCACCAGCCTCCGCTCGGTGTCCCTGGCGGACTTCTGCCGGGCTGCCACCTTATCGTCCACTCACAACTTTGCGACGCATTACTGCCTAGAGAGGAAGTTCCGTTGGGACAGGTGCCTTCGGCCAGGCTGTACTCCGTAATTTGTTCGGGGTTTAAGCAACTCCTGTCCTCTGACCCTGCTTGTTCAGGCTACTGGAGACTGGCTCTCCCTGGACTTGGGGGTCTTTGTGTCTGCCTTCGGATTCGCTGTGGCTGCTCACGGCTCCACGTGCCTTCTCCCACAGGTCCTCGGTAGCTTGTAGCTAGGGAGTCCCATATGTGAGGATTGACGTTTTTGCTTGTTCCTGGAGAAAGCGTAGTTACTCACCTGTGACGGGTGTTCTCCAGAAATGGCAGGAATCTGTCCTCACAACCCTCCCTCCCCCCCTTCTCCCCTTGGAGTTTTTGTCCATTTTGCCATCATCTTAATGGGGCAGTAGCTGTGGCACCTGACTGAGTGAGATGGCACGCTTGGGCGAGAAGGGGACCACACATGTGTGGTAGCATTCCCAAAGGCTTTCTTTGAAAGCTGGGGAAATGCTCCGTGCAGGCTCAGTCGGTGCTATTGTCACCCATATGCAAGGACTGATTCCTGCTGTCCCTGGAGAATACCTGTTATAAGTGAGTAACTACGCTATATCCAGAAAACCTTTTTAAGGAATCTTGAAAACCTGCCTGACTAGGATATTCAGAAGAAGGCTTGAGAAAATTGCTCTAAATCACTACATAGTCCACCTTTTGGTCATGGTGAGTCATCCTTTTTTGTCTAAAGATACTGAGGTGGTTGCTTCTCTCAGCACTAATGCTACTTGGTTTGAATTCCTAGAAAATTAGAGTTTTGGAGAAGTTTCCATAGTTTGATCCCTGTTAACCCCAACTCTTGATTCAGTCTTCTGAGATGAGTAGTTCTCTTTTTGTCCATTCCGACTGTCTTTTTGTGATGAATGACTTTTCTTCTCAGGAGGCATGTGAACGTAGTCTGGTAGAGATGGAATCTTCCCATCAGCAGGCCATGATGGAGCTACAGCGACATCACCAGCGGGAGCTGGAGAGACTGAGGCAAGAGAAGGAGGAGCTGCTGGCAGAGGAGACAGCAGCAACAGCTGCAGGTATGAACTGGGAGCCACTCACTCTTACCCAATATTTCCAGGGCATTTCCTTGCGCAACTTCTACAGGCTCAGCAACCGTTATTTTTCATTTCATGCTTAAGACACAAGTGTACGTTTTTCTCCAGACACATTCAAAGGGCGACGTGCCCGAACTGAGCCTTGTGCTGGATCTCTCCCAGCTCAGAAGTTTTGTTGCTTCACTGAGCATGCGTGTCTGCTTCTCACCTGCTTGTGCCCACAGAATCAGTTTTTTTAACTTACTGCGCTCAGCCTGCATGGGTCTCCCTTTTTTCTTTGGTTTCTGTCTGCAATTTTATCTTTTCTCTTGTGTTTCTCGTCATTCTCTCCTTTCTACCAGCTTTCTTTCTGTGAGCATTGTTACCGTGTCTAAAACAACAGCAAAAAAAGCTGTGTTTTTCTTTTCTTCACCGCATGACTGTGGGGAGTGCCTTTAGCTGGTACTCTCTCCTCAGCGGTGGTTAGCTCAATCAAGTCCTCTTTCAAAAAAAAAAAGTTGAGAGAAAGTAAGAGGAGCTTCTTCACAAGCTGCAGCTCCTTCATAATGGTGCCATGAGTTTAATCTTGCTCAGCAGTCTGTCGCCTCTGTGAGGTCATTTCTCATGTCTGACTCCTCTTCCCCTTGTCAGGCCAAGCACAGTCTTGGGGGGACTCTCTCAAAACCGCCTTGGTACCGGTTTTAACATCTCCGATTGCGACTACAGGATCTGGGGGTCTGCCTTGGCTACTTCTGCTGTTGGGTGGCATCCCTTTCCCTCCCGAATTAACTCAAAAGTATGTTGGTGTCATCCTCTAGGGGACATGCCTATGTCGGATCAGAAGGCTAAATCCAAACATAGGCAGCAGCTGCTCCTGCCACAATCGGGTAAGCATTATTTTCCAGGAACAAGCAGGAAGTCAGTCCTCACATATGGGTGACGTCAGCGCCGACGGAGCCCTTACAGAGCATTTCCCCAGCTTACAAAGAAAGCCTTTGGGAATGCTATCACACATGCATGGTCCCCTTCCTGCCCAAGGGTGCCATCTTGCTCAGTCTCCTTTTTTCTGCGGAGCCCAATGGACGCATGTCCTGTTTCCCCAGAAAAATTCCTTAAATTATCCTCTATAATTGAGTTTTCCCGGTTTGTGTACCGGTTCCTCTTCTCACCTCGAGCCAGTGCTGTTCTTTGCTCCCTTTTCTCTCTTTTTAATTGAGGCTTGCCTCGAACGGCGTTGGTGCCCTTTTTCTCCTGGGGGTTGTCGACCATGTCCAGGTGTGATCTACCATGTCTCCCGGTGGCTTTAAAAAGTGTGATCGCTGCAGTCAAATTGTCAGACACCCACGACTGCTGCTTGCACTGCCTCAGCCTGGACCATAACAGTACCTCCTGCGACCAATGTTAAGCCATGACTCTGGACCAACATGAAAAGGTTGGCGTTGCAGGAGATGTTCCCGTAATCCGGCTCAGCCCTGGCTTCACTGACCCTAAGCCAAAGCAGAGCACCTCCCATGAGGCCTGGGTGTCTTAGGAGTCCTGCAGCAGTGGCTCCTCCGTAAAGATGCCAGACCCTGCCAAGAAAAAGAAAATAATCCAGTACAAACCGTGGATTGCAAAGGAAGAATTTATTTTATTGATCGAATCCAGCCATTGGCCCGTAACCCAGGCCGTGTTTCGTTCTGCCTTCCTCAGGGGCTAATATGGCTAGAAGATACAAACATACAATCACAGAAACATATGAGAAATAATTAAACACTCATGTAAAACATGAGAACAAGACATGAACACCATTAACGTGTTCTAAATTGTAAATATAAATTAGCACATATCTAAAAATTACAAATATGACTTTCATGTACAGCACCATACTTAAATCGGAGACAAAAAACATAAATCAATGTACAATTATAATGAAAATAAACAGTTATGAATAAACACGTTGAATAAATAAAACATATAAATATAAAAATCATAATTACATATAAAACTATAATTATATATACTGTGAAAGAACTCACCGAGGGTGTGACAAATGATATAGTAAAGACATACCTGTGCATCTTTATTATATGTCCAAATCGATCTATACCACTAAGGGAAGGAAGATAACATAAAGGAGCACCAAGTGAAGAGAAACAGTGGAATAAGTGGACGCAGCAAAATTCAGGAATCGTCTCAAAAAGGCATTTATATACATAATTTATAAAAATAATTTCTGAAGAGGTATAACCAAAGAAATAAAACTTTCCATTGCATTTTACACTACATGAAACAATAATAAATCTTAATATATAACCTGTAAAGCCTAGGCCCAAAGAGAATTGTTTTTCATTATATAACTGGTATATATTATTACTAAAGACCATATATCAACTAGGTATATGCATACTGTGGATGATCGTAGTCCAATTTAATGATCCCTCTCAAACGAACGGCCAGGAGAATCCTCATTAGTAAGTTAGTAAAGCATTGTTTGAAATGTGCACGTTATAATTTTAGAATCGAAACAAGTGAGAATACTATATTGTTTAATTATAATGTAAAAAACTTGTCCGTTACTACCAGTTGTATATTAAAGATCAAACCGCAAGAGGGATAATCCATATCAATAGAAATACGAGAACTCTCCCTCCGCTCAATCCATGCAAATCGCCTGATTCTGCCTTCCCCCTCAAGCCCACCTCGAATCCACACACTCCTCTGCCTTCCACTTCCTCGGTCCCCGTCTCTGGAATTCGCTCCCCCCGGACCTCCGCCTGGAACCCTCCTTCAAAACCTTTAAAGCCCTCTTAAAGGCTTATCTTTTCTGCTGAGCTTTTGATCTTCCCCTGCCCCCCTCCCGTCTCTCCCCACTCCCCCGGTAATCCCCTTCTAGCTGATTGTCTCCTGTTTTTTTTCTTGTTTTTACATCCTCTCCTGCCTGTCCTATAACAAATTTGGCGTTCCTTTCTTTTTCTAAGCAGTTTCTTATGCAAATTGTGAACCGCTCAGACGCTATTGCAATGAGCGGTATAAAGTTCCTAAATAAAGATAAAGAACTAAAACACACTTGCACTGTATTAAATATATAAAAAAAATGTAACAGAAGGACATGAATTAACGGACATATAATAAAAAGTAAACGAGCCTGTGCAATGTAGAATCACCTACTGCCGCGGATGTCTACTTTGATCCGATTCTAAAAATATAAGGAATCTGACATTAAAACGCGAACTATAACGTAGAGGCTCTAAACCACAGGTTTTCAAGGATTTTTGAACCTGCGATTAAAGCAGAAAGACATAAAATAACTGCCACATGAATTAGTGTCTAAAAAGTAAAAATGCCTGTGCGATGTAAATCCATTTTCAAAGATTTTTGAACCTAAAAATATAAAGATTCTGGCATATTTTTAGAATCGGATCAAATTAGACATCTGCGGCAGTGGGTGATTCTCCATTGCACAGGCATGTTTACATTTTATTATAGATTGAGTGTTCTCTGGATGTGTAGAAGTGGTTCATTTAATATTTATGGCAGAAAATGGATTTACATCGCATAGGTAATTTTATTTTTTAGACACTAATTCATGTGGTAGTTATTTGATGCCTTTCTGCTTCAATCGCAGGTTCAGAAATCTTTGAAAATGGATTAACATCGCACAGGACAAGTTTTTTACATTATAATTAAACAATATAGTAGTCTCACTAGTTTGGTTTCTAAAATTATAACGCGCACATTTCAAACAATGCTTTACAAATTTACTAATGAGGATCCTCTTGGCCGTTCGTTTGAGAGGGATCATTAAATTGGACTACGATCATCCACAGTATGCATATACCTAGTAGATATATATGGTCTTTAGTAATAATATATACCAGTTATATAATGAAAAACATAATTCTCTTTGGGCCTAGGCTTTACAGGTTATATATTAAGATTTATTATTGTTTCATGTAGCATAAAATGCAATGGAAAGTTTTATTTCTTTGGTTATACCTCTTCAGAAATTATTTTTATAAATTATGTATATAAATGTCTTTTTGAGACGATGCCTGAATTTTGCTGCATCCACTTATTCCATTGTTTCTCTTCACTTGGTGCTCCTTTATGATCTGTTATCTTCCTTCCTGTAGTGGTATAGATCGAATTGGACACCATATCAGAGTGGCTCCTATCACAAAACCTGAGAATACAACACAAAAAGACGGAAGTCCTGTTCGTCTCGAGGAACACCAACTTCACCCCTCCTAGTTGTATTAACGTAAAGGATGCCCAACTCCAAGTTAAACCGACAATACGCTACCTCGGAGTAACGCTGGACCAAAACCTTGATATGAAGAACCACATAGCCAACACAGTCAAGGCAATCTACTTTAAAATCAGATCCCTCAGACACCTACGCATGCTACTCGAACCGGATGATTTCCGTACCATTTATCAAGCCCTTATACTCCCCCATTTTGACTTCTCAAACTCCATACTACAAGGACTCCCCCGGTCCACCCTGAACCCCCTGCAATTAGCCATGAATAGTGCAGCGAGGGTACTCCTCGGGGCATCCAGGAGAGACCACGTAACACCCCTTCTAAAACAGCTACACTGGCTCCCCATTCAAGCAAGGATCAGTTTCAAGACCTTACTGCTAACATTCAAAGCGGCTAAGGGGCTCACCTCTTCCTCTCTCTCAAACCTCATACAACCACTTGCACCAAACAGGCCACGAAGAACAGCAGAATTAAACACACTAGTTATCCCAAATGACACCACAAGATGCACTAGATCAACAGCCAACAGAGCCTTCCAATTCTGCGCCCCATCTCTATGGAACACCTTACCAGCTCAAATCAGAGCAATACCTAATCTAAGTCAGTTCAGAAAGGCTTTAAAGCATTTCCTCTTCCTTAAATATCTCAATGACAACTCCGAACATAACCCCCAGGTGAATAGCAGAAGTGGTCAAACAGACCCCGCAATCAGACCAACTTCACAATGTAAATAACAAGTTGTTCCATATACTATTGTACCACTGTTGTATATAGTTAACCAGGATATCCTTCATCAGATAACCCTGCATTGTATTTAGTTTCCCCTATTTCGCCAAGTTATACTTCCTGTTAAATGTAACGACCAGACATGTGTAAACTGTCGGATGTTTTCTGTTCAATGTAAACCGCGCTGATGTCTAATAGTGCGGTATATAAGAATTGTTAATAAATAAAATAAATAAATAATAAAACGCACAGGTATGTCTTTACTATATCATTTGTCACACCCTCGGTGAGTTCTTTCACAGTACAGTCAAACCTCGGTTTTCATGATTAATCCGTTCGAAAAAGTCTGACTAAAACCGAAACGTATGAAAACTGAAGCAATATTTCCCATAAGAAATAATGTAAATCCAATTAATCCGTTCCAGACACCCAAAAATATTCACAAAAAATACATTTTATAGAAAATAACTATATTTTACATACAGAAAACAATGAGAAATAAATATGAATGACTAATGAAATGGATAAATGAACATTTAACATCACACTTACCTTTATTGAAGACTCTTGTTGGCATATGGAAGACGGCGAGGAGGGGAGAGGGAGGAGGAGAGGTTATTGTTTGGAAGGGGAATCCCCCTCCATAAGGACCTCAGGTATCAAGGCCCTATCCGGGGTTACTTCCCTTCTTTGTCTTTTACTGGCACTAGGACCAGCTTGAGAGTCACTGGACCCCTGTCGCACAAAAAATCTGTCCAGAGAGGAGGTCTGTTTCTGGCGTCTCTTTAAGATTTGCCTAAAATGGAACAAGGCATTGTCATTGAACATGTTGCAGACACGGCTTGCAACAGCTTTGTTAGGGTGATATTTCTCCACAAAATTTTGCAATTCACTCCACTTTGCACACATGTCCTTAATCACTGAAGAAGGCACCTTCTCTCCTCTCTCTTCTTCCTCCTCCTCCTCTGAAGCAATTTCCTCAGCTACTGTCTGTTGCTGTTCCAGTTAAAGGTCTTGCAGCTCTTCAGTGGTTAGCTCTTCCTTGTGGTCCTCCACCAACTCTTCCACATCCTGGCCACTCACATCCAACCCCATGGAATTTGCCAAAGAGACAATAGACTGCACAATAGGCGTAGGGTCGTCAGGGTGAGCCTCAAACCCTTCAAAATTCGTCTCGAGGACACATTCTGGCCACAGTTTTCTCCAAGCAGAGTTCAACATCCTGGAAGTTACCCCCTGCCAAGCCTTATCTATAAGGCTTATGCAATTGAGGATATTGAAGTGATCCCTCCAGAACTCTTAGGGTCAATTCAGTGTCCGAGGTCACTTCAAAGCATCTTTGAAACAGTGCTTTAGTGTAGAGTTTTTTGAAGTTTGAAATGACCTGCTGGTCCATGGGCTGGATGAGAGGAGTGGTATTAGGGGGCAAGAACTTCACTGTGATGAAACTAAACTCCTCCAACAATTGGCCTTCCAAGCCTGGAGGATGAGCAGGAGCATTGTCCATTATCAGGAGGCACTTGAGTGGCAATTGATTTTCCAGGAGATATTTCTTCACACTCGGGCCAAACACTTCATTGACCCACTCAATGAAAATTTGCCTCGTGACCCATGCCTTATTGTTAGCCTTCCACATCACACACAATTTACTCTTGATGACATTGTTTTTCTTGAACACTCGGGGATTTTCAGAGTGATACACCAGTAAAGGTTTCACTTTGAAATCCCCACTAGCATTACCACACAACAAAAGAGTTAGCCTATCCTTCATAGGCTTGTGTCCTGGCAGTGCCTTTTCCTCCTGCATGATGTAGGTCCTCTTTGGCATTTTCTTCCAAAAGAGGCCTGTTTCATCACAATTGAAGACTTGTTGGGGGAGGAATCCTTCAGCCTCTACGTACCCCTTGAATTCATCAACGAATTCTGCGGCCCCAAGTTTGTCCGAACTTGCAGCCTCGCCATGCCTTATCACACTGTGTATGCCAGTTCGCTTCTTAAATTTGTTAAACCAGCCTCTGCTGGCCTTAAATTCAGTAACATCAGCACTTGTTCCAGGCATTTTCTTTGCAAGATCCGCATGCAACAGCCTTGCCTTTTCACAAATTATCGCCTCCGAAACACTATCTCCTGCTAACTGTTTTTCATTGATCCACACCAACAACAACTTCTCAACATCTTCGATTGTTTGCGATCTCTGTTTCGTTAGTAACATCAGCTTCCTTGATTTCGTTTTTCTTCACCAGGATGGAACTGATTGTTGATGCGGACTTCCTGTATATCCTGGCGAGATCGGCCACGCGTACGCCACTTTCATACTTTGCTACGAGTTCTTTCTTGAATTCTATCGTGTTTCTTGCCGCCTTTGTCAAAGGGCTGGCACTCGGAACTTTCTTTGGCCCCATGGTGACTTATTTAGCAGTCGCACTCAATGAATGCGTGGGGTGATGCTCACTCAACGAGAAACAAAGGCAGACTGAGTCCCAGCAGGGGGTCCTAATTGAGCGTCGGAAACATCGGAAGCATCAGAACAGCTCCAGGCACTTCTCTCACCTCACCGGACAGCGCACACAGAGATTCTGATCGCCGACTCTCTTCCCCGAAGCATCAGAACCACTCCAGGCACTTCTCTCACCTCACTGGACGGCACACATACAGATCCCTCAAGGTTTCCGACTGCACTGGCAACGATCCCCGGCCTGCTTTTTCTGGCCAGCCCACTCCTCTTCCTGGACGGCCCGGGGGGGTCCTCACAGCGCCCGACCTTGACGCAATCTGGTGCAGGTGCTTCACCTGTACCCCTTCACACTGCTAGGAGCGTCTCTCTTGCCTCCGCACCTGATATCCTCACCGGCCTTTTTGCAGGGCGGCTACGTGCCTCCTCCGGCGCTCTCTTCTCTCCGCCACTGAGAAATTTCCAGGGGCTTGCGCTACCCGCACTCACCCGCTGCCGTAGTCTGGGCTCTCTACTCTTTATCTCCGGCAGTCCCCTTTACCCAGCCAGCGTTTCGCACCGACTTATTGCTTTGTATGTTAGGTTGTACAGTATTTCTTTGGGTAGTGGCTGCTTTAAGGCCTTAGGCTCAGCTGGATCCCACAGGGCTTTGAGCTGGCTAACTGGTACGAGATGTTTTAATATTTCTTCCTTTTTTTTTTTTTTGCTTAACCTACAGTACCTTATTCTGTGCCGAGGGTGGTTTCCTGCTACTTCCTGGTATGAGCTTTCTCTTTCTTCCCCTTCGCTGCTGGATGCCACTCGGGTTTCACTGCTCCTTTTTTTCCCCTCCGATCTTCCTGCCACGTTCTTGCTCTCGCTACTCCCCAAGATGGCCGCAGCAGTCCCCTGACTCACTTCGCCTGTTCACAAGGCTGTCTGCTACGCAGTCCCGCTCCCCGCCGGATCTCTTATGTGGCTCCTGGTGCACGTTTGTTCTCCGACGCTCTCCTCAGCACTCCGTTGCCTTCTCATCTGCACTATCACGCGGTTCTGCACTATCACGCGGTTCCCCTCTCCGCTGCCACAATCTTCAATTTATGAATCCTCCGTTGGTTTCTGCGGCCCCTTCATTGCTCCGCTGCCCGATCGCTGCTAGGGAAGCTTTGTAATGGAGCTCTTCTACAGCCCCGCCATGGAGCCCGATGACGTCACCGGACCATTTCAAATTGTACGAAAACCGAGCGGACGTACGAGAACCGAGACAACATAGCAGTGAAAAAAATCATCGAAAACCGAAGCTAACGAAAACTGGGGCATACGAAAACCGAGGTTTGACTGTATGTATAATTATAGTTTTATATGTACTTATTATTTTTATGCTTTTATGTTTTATGTTTTAATTATTTATTCAACGTGGTTATTCATAACTGTTCATTTTCATTATAACTGCACATTGATTTATGTTTTTTGGCTCCGATTTAAGTATGGTGCTGTACACGAGTCATATGTGTAATTTTTATATATGTGTTAATTTATATTTACAATTTAGAACATGTAATGGTGTTCATATCTTGTTCTCATGTTTTACATTTGAGTGTTTAATTATTTCTCATTATGTTTTTATGATTGTATGTTTGTAACTTTTAGCCATATTAGCCCCTGAGGAAGGCACAACGAAACACAGCCTGTGTTGGGCCAATGGCTGGATTCGATCAATAAAATAAATTCTTCCTTTGCAATCCACGATTTTTACTAGGTTAGTTGGTTGCACGTGGATTCGTGCTTTTTTGTTGGACACAAGAAAAAGAAAATATCCTCGAAGCCAGTCAAGGTCCCTCTGGTGAAACCCGCTAAGGTCCCGCAGCAGGACTCGGATGACTCCGAGCAGCGCCTTCCCCCCCAAGGTCTTTAGGAAAGAGTCCTCAGCCGGCGGTGACCGTGTGAGGCTCCCCGAGACCATGATCCTCATTGAGGACATGGTCGCAAGTGCTGGCACCAGACCAAAAACCCTCGGTGCACGCACCAAAAGCTGCAGAGCTTTATGGTATAGAGGCTAGAATGGCAGTCTTGGAGCAGACTATCTCTGCCATCCTGGCCATGCAGCAGGCAATGTCAAGTTTGTCCGCATCATCTGCCCTGACAACCGACCCCCGACTGCGGTGGCGTCCTCGGGCATCAAGCCGGGCCCCAAGCGCTATCAGCCTCGGGTGTGCCCTCTGCACTGATCGAGATCCTGATCTTTGGGTGTCCGGTCCTCCCCAGCTAGTTTCTGGGAGTCTGACCCGAGACCTTTCGGGGAATCCAGGCCTTGCAGCACAGGAGTGCTGAGCCTTGGACTCCTTGACACCCTCGGGCTCAGACTGAAACATAGAAATATGACGACAGAGGGGGCGTAGCTTGCCGCGAAGCGTGATGGCCACTTAAAGAACTCGCTCCTGTATCTCATTACAGAATCTACCCTCTCTTCCCGTTGAAAGTTGTGGGAGACGAAAAAAAAAATGCTACACAGACAAGGGGGATTATGGCGTCTTTAAAACCCGCTAAGCTGGATTTCCAGCCTTCCACGGGTCAAGCGGTAAAACACTTAAAACAAGATGCGGCCTCCCCGCAAAAAGGGAAGCCGGAAAAGGAGGCTGATGAAGGCGTTCGCGAAATTTTGGCTGAGCTGAGATCGATGAAGGAGTTGCTCGCCAATAATGGAGAGACACTTAAGCAAATGCAGGAGGAATTACACGAGGTTCGTGAGAAACTCAGTAATATGGATGGCTGCCTGATGAAAGTTGAGGCCCTGGCCCAAAAGCACGAGGGCTTGGGTTTGCAAATAGCCCCCCTGGCAAAAAGAGTTGCTGTGTTGGAGACACAACTCGAAGAACAGAGCAATAGATCTTGAAGGAGCAACGTCCGGATCATGGGTATCCCGGAGGGAGCAGAGGGAAAGGATCCGATTGGATACATGGAAAAAATGATCCTGGAGCTCTTACAAATCAAGTTTGCAGTCCCTTTTGAGCTGGAGAGAGCACATCGAGTCCCCACAATGATGGCGGCTCAGGTAAAAAGGCCGCGACCAATGGTGATTAAGATTCTGCGATATCCCCAGGTCCTACAAATAATGCAAGCAGCGAAACAGAAAGGCTCCATTCAGCTCAATGGCAATAAGATCGCCTTCTATTCAGATTTGTCGAAACGGACAGTAGAACGGAGACGGGAGCTACTCGCCTGTCGACCGATGCTTCAAAGGATCCAGGCGCGCTATGGTTTATTCTATCCAGCCAAGATGCGAGTCACTGTGGACAACGTCACACGAAATTTTGATAACGCTGCGATGCTGCGATCATTCCTGCAAGACTACTCTCAGATGGAGACGGGTCACTGATAGTGGGAACTTGGACTGCCATGTCAAGAAGTCGAGATGTTCTTACTCAACGTGGCTATAGGCGATTGCGCAGCAAAGAGGACAATGTCAGATGGTTGAAGGTGATCGTTAGGCTTGATAAAATCCAGGCCTGATCTGTATAACTTCGGTTAAATATACTGATGCCTATAATTATGGGGGCAGCAGACACAGAGGGAACGTGTATAGGATGAATGATTGATCGTTTCTGTGTATGGATACGAATGATTAAAAGACGAGAGGAGGACAGGGATGGAAGGCGTAAGAGGGAAGAGGGGGTTGTGAATATGTCTTTGTTGTAGGTTAACTACAGGGGGGTGGGTGCTGGTGTTCTGATTGCAGAGGGGGGGTACTCCACCATACAAACAGGTTTATTAGTAATAGTTATGTATGTACATTGGCTATATTTTCAAAATGTGGTAGAATACAAATGTAAGATGAGAATACACTTGGCGACGGATGCTGATCCCAAAGAGTTGTGTACATTACCAGATGGCTAGTAGTGGGATACGAGTTTTATCTTTAAATGTCCAGGGCATTAACAACCCTATCAAGCGCACGAAAATTTTAACTTATTGTCAAAGACAAGGAGCAGATGTCTTGTATTTACAAGAAACGCATTTGACCCTATCTGAATCCTACAAAGTTAACAATGGCGTATACCAGAATATTATATCTTCTCCAGCAGCTAAAAAGAAGGGTGGAGTAATGATCCTCATCCGGAGAGCTTTGAACCCAATTGTTAAAGAGACCAGGATAGATCCCAATGGCAGATGGGCGAGAGCACAAGTACAGATAGGGTCAGATGATTATCTCTTAATGACAATTTATGGGCCTAATACTGAAGATCCAAATTTTTTCCAGCAAATGGCATTGGAAGTGAAGGATGTGGCTTCAATGCACATTATACTTGGAGGGGATTTTAACATGGTACAAGATCCCCTGCTAGATCGCACCCCCTATAGGCCCCAAAATAAGCCCAGGGCATCTGGAGTATTGCAAGGTATGCAGGAGACCTTTGAACTAATTGACCCATGGCGTCTTATGCATTCCAAAGCTCGGGAATATACATACTACTCCCTGCCGCACAATACACAAACTAGAATCGACTTCTTTTTGATGTCTAAATCACTATTACCTCGACTCACAAAAGTAGGGACGAACGCAAAAACAATTTCGGATCATGCAGCGATAGTTCTTACGCTGGGATCCAAGGCCACTGGGCACTTTTGCTCGAGATTTAGAGTTGATAAAGCTTGGCTGTCTGATGCGGAGTTTGTGAGTTATATACGGGAAGGTATAACCACATATCTGGAATTTAACAAGGTGGGTGACACTGCTATATGGGCCTGGTGGGAAGCTCTCAAAGCGACTCTCCGAGGCTATATATCCACTTATGACATTCAACAAAAGAAACTCCAGAAGGAACAGTTGGAGGAGTTGCAAGGTTCAATTAGGGCAGGAGAGAGGCTTCTCGCTCGGAAAGCTGACCCATTAGTTTTACTTCGACTACAGCGACTGCGCTACCAATACAACGCTATACTGTGCAAAGAAGCGCAGCAGCAACTACAAGCCCAGCAAAGTGTGTATCACTTTGAGAGTAATCGAGCCAGCCCGCTTTTGGCTAGATCGCTGAAGGCCAAAGGCGCGGTTAAACGCATTGCAGGATTCGCAGGGTAAATTGCTTGTGAAAGATGACGATACCCTAGAGAAATGCAGAGTTTTATTTGGACCTATATAAGTCGGAAGTAACCTGGAATGAGGAGGCTTTCCAGAGACTGATAAACAATGTTCAGGGACCTAAATTATCCCAGCAACAGGTATCGATGCTGGTAAAAGAGATCACCTGTGCTGAAATAGAAAGAGCTATGTGCCAGCTGGCTAAGGGGAAGGCTTGCGGCCCTGATGGCATCCCACTGGAATTTTATGTAACCTTTTCAACGCTGCTAGTTCCTGAGCTACAAACTTACTACAGTCGCCTGTCTGATGAACATCCTGAGATCGGAGCACTTGCTGAGGCTACTATCGTTATACATCCTAAACCCGGTCGAGATCCCCAAAGGATAGAAAACTATCGACCCATCTCCCTGCTCAATTCAGACTATAAAATCTATGCCAAAATCCTTGCTAACCGACTGAGTAAGGTAATGAGTACTCTTATACACCCGGACCAATCTGGCTTCATGTCTGGAAGATCGACTGTTGATAATGGCAGGCTGTTGGCCCACATATTGCTGGAGTCTCAAAGTCAACAACCCAGTTGTGGGGCTGGCATTGGACGCCGAAAAGGCCTTTGATCGGGTCGAGTGGGCTTTTCTCTTTCGATCCCTACAGTGGTTTGGGTTTGAAGACAGATTCCTGAAAAGTGTTGAGATGCTATACACCCGACCCACGGTTCGGATCATAGCTAATGGAGCGACGACATCGGTTTTCCGACTACACAGGGGCACGAGGCAGGGCTGCCCATTATTGCCACTGCTGTTCAACTTGGCCCTTGAACCGTTGACCCTAAGCATACGACAGCAGGATAACATCAGAGGTATTGAGCTCCATGGGTGTCATTGCAAGTATCTGCCTACGCAGATTTACTTTTCTTTGTGGAGCCGCAGTCGCTGGATCCATTACTGGACACTATCGCAACCTACTCGACTATCTCCGGCTATAAGTTGAATCTCACTAAAACAGTAGTAGTCCCGTTAAACCATCTCGTCTCTAGGGATATGTTAGATCAATACCCGTTCAAGATTGAATCGACTTTCTTCAAATATCTGGGAGTCGAATATGGCACCACCTTGGCAGAGACGGTGACACGCAATGAAGCTTATTGCGAGAGGATTGTGCGAGAGTACACTCACAAGTGGAATCCACTCCATTTGACGTGGTGGGGTAGACTGGAGACTATAAAGATGATGATAATACCTAAAATTAACTATATTTTAAGTATGATACCAGTAATATTTCCTGTGCGATTTTACATGACACTAAGCAGAATCCTATCTTCCTTCTTGTGGCGTAATAAAACTCCCAGAATAGCGCTCTGGAAACTTAAGTTATCCAAGGAGCGGGGAGGAGTACAATTTCCCGATTTCTACTGGTACCATGTGGCGGCACTATTGCGGCATGGGTGCCTTTGGAGTGAAGAAGAGCTGCGAGTGGAAGATCCACAGTGGCTATGGATAGAGGCCGCAATCAGTAAGCTGCTCCCTCTTAGGACTTGTATTGAGACTATAAGTGCTAAAGGGGGGAAATCTAATGTAGTCATCCAAGCGACGCAACAAGCGTATCAACTGCTGCAAAAGTCAATTGATGGTGGGTTGGATTATACTCTAGAGACACCCATTTGGATGAACCCCAGATTTAAGATAGCAGGGGGATGCTTTTTATGGCCCCTATGGCTCAAGCACGGGATATATACTCTTGGACATTTAATTGCTGATGGCATTTTTAAGACCTATCCGATTTTGCAACAAGAATTCGGCCTTCCAGATAGTTGTATGTTCCAGTGGTGTCAGCTACGACACTGCCTTGGGAAAGCTGCGGTCTCGCCAATTGCAATATCTGCTTCCAGTGCATGGATGAGGAAAGTAAGGGAGCTACGGGATGGACCACGGATTGTCTCGAAAATAGTCTCAATTCTCAGGGATGACCAGACCAGATGGTGTAAAGATTTGCAGTCCATCTGGGAAGAGGAGGCAGGTCATATGGAGAATCCGGAAGACTGGACTCATTTTTGGCATTCTCAGATAAGGGTAACAGGCTCAGCCTCCCTAACGCAAACGCTATATTTTCTGGCACATCGGGCCTATTTGACTCCAGTTAAGATAGCGAAATGGCAATCCCAAGCTGATAATCGGTGTTGGTCCTGTCAAGAAGAACCTGGTACGTTGGAGCATATGATATATACTTGCTGGAAGTTACGGAGGTACTGGCGACAAGTCTGGGACAGAATCTGTCAACTGCTAAGTATACAAGTGCCTCTTACATTTCGGATACTAATGTACCGCTCACATGCCGGAATACCTGAGCTACGGAGGAATGACTATTCAATTTTGGATTTACTACTTGGACTTGCTTTGAAAGTCCTTATGAGTCATTGGAAAGATTTTAGTGCTTTGGCTTTCGAACACTGGTGGAATTCTTTGTGCTCACCGCATGTATGAACAAATCTATGTCAAACAAAACCCATATCTTTCATCCAGGTTGCAAAAATGGATAGTCCTGGACACCAAGATTTTTCCAAAATAGAGGAGACTGGATTTGGGTTTAGGTATCTGTCGCTAAGTGTTTTGATGTATGCCACATTGTCTTTCGACTCATAATATCAGACATGAATGTAAAGTGGTGACAGAATGCTTATCTTTGTATAGGAGTCGAAATGTATTACCGAACACTGTATTCTATAGCCAAAGTTGTTTATTGTGTTGTTTGGTTGTAATAAGTTTCTTCTTCTTTTCTGTGTTTTGAAACGGCTAAATAAAGTTTTCAAAAAAAAAAAAAAAAAGAAATATGACGACAAAAAGACCACATGGCTTATCTAGTCCTTCCATATCAACAACTACAACAGTCCCATTTTTTCCTTTAGAGCACTGTTCCCTCTAAGCTGTGCGCGTGTGTGCATGCACACACCTCGCCGAGCGAGCGCACATACTTTACAACAGAGCGCACAAAAATTACAGCTCTGATTCTGATAGAAAACAACACAGACATCTTAAAATTTAAAAGTTATGATTGTAATTACTAGAAATTTCCCGCTTCATTTAGTAATCGTCTATTCTCATTTAATTTGATTAAAATCAATGTGGTGTACATACTGTATTCTGACGTGTAGTCAAATTTTAAAGTATATAACTCCGAGTGTCGTCATGTGGCACACAAAAATTTAACCTTCCTTCAAAAGCTGCGCACAGCTGATATTTTATGCACACACAGCCTACAGAAAATTAGAGGGAACATTGCTTTAGAGATCCTCTGTGTTTATCCCATGCTTTTTTGAATTCAGATACTGTCCTTATCTCTACAACCTCCACTGGGAGACTATTCCACAGATCCATCACTCTTTCTGTAAAGAAATATTTCCGCATATTGCTCCTGAATGTATTTCACCCTCATCCCATGTCCCCTTGTAGCAGAACTTGCTTTCATTCGAAAGAGGCTCTCCCCCTGTACATTTATGCCACGGAGGTATTTAAACATCTCAATCACATCACCTCTATCCCGCCTTTCCTCTAAGGTGTACATATTAAGATCCTTAGGTCTGTCCTCATGTGCTTTATAATAAAGACCACTAACCATTTTAGTAGCCACCCTCTGTACTGACTCCATCCTTTTTATATCCTTTTGAAGGTGCGATCTCCAGAATTGCACACTACTCCAAATGAGATCGCACCAAAGACTTATACAGAGGCACTATCGCCTCCTTTTCTCTGCTAGCCATTCCTCTCTGTATGCACCCAAGCATCCTTCTAGCATTTGCTGTCGCTGTTTCTACCTGTTTAGCTATTTTAAGATCATCAGACACAACCACGCCTAGGTCCTGCTCTTCTTTAGTGGACAAAAGTACTTCACCCCCTATACTATATTGCTCCCTTGGATTGCGGCAGCCCAAATGCATGACATTACATTTTTTAACATTAAATCCCAGCTGCCAAATTCTAGACCATTCTTCAAGCTTAGCTAGATCCCTCCTCATGTTATCTACACCTTCCTGGGTGTCTACTCTATTGCAGATTTTGGTATCATCCGCAAAGAGGCAAACCTTACCCGACAGCCCTTCCGCTGTATCACTAACAAAGTTGTTAAAAAGAATCGGACCAAGGACAGATCCCTGGGGCACACCACTGGTAACATCCTTCTCAGAGAGAGCTCCATTTACCTGTACTCTGTCGCCTCCCACCCAACCAGTTTCTAACCCAAGCCGTAACTTTAGGGCCCATCCCTAGGGTGCTCAGTTTGTTTATAAGTCACCTGTGAGGAACAGTGTCAGGCTTTACTGAAATCTAAATACACCACATCTAGGGCTCTCCCTCAGTCCAACTCCCTGGTCACCCAGTCAAAGAAATCAATCAGATTTGTCTGACAAGACCTGCCTCTGGTGAATCCATGCTGCCTCGAATCCTGTAATCCACTGGACTCCAGAAATCTCATTATTTTCTCTTTCAGCAGTGTTTCCAATAATTTACTCACCACCGAAGTTAAACTAACCGGCCTGTAGTTTTCAACCACGTCCTTACTTCCGCTTTTCTGTAAAAGCACCACATGAACCTCTCTCCAGTCCTTTGGCACTACTCCCGACTCCAACGGGGCATTGAAAAGGTCAAGTCAGTGGAGCTGCTAGAACATCCGCAAGTTTCCTCAGTATTCTAGGGTGTATCCCACCCGGTCCCATCGCTTTGTCTACTTAAAGTTGAGCTAGTTTCTCACGAACGCAGTCTTCTGAAAATTGTTCAAGATGCCCCTCACTTCTGTTCCTGTTTGTGGGTGTTTTCTGAGGTCCTGCTCCTGGTTCTTCATCTGTGAACACAGAACAGAAATATTTGTTAAGCAATTATGCTTTATCCTCATCAGCTTCTACATATTCCTCCCCTTCATCCTTGAGTCTGACAATACCACTTTTGCCCTTCCTCTTCTCACTAACATATCTGAAAAATGTCTTATCCCCCCATTTTATTGCATTGGCTATTTCCTCCTCTTTTTGAATCTTTGCTTTCCTGACTACTTTGCTAGCTTCTCTTAAGTTTTTCCAAATACAGATGCCTGTCTTCCTCTTTGTGATCTCTTGTATTTCATGAAGGCCTCCCTCTTTTTCTGCACCTTTTCAGCTACTTCTTTCGAAAGCCATAGCGGTCTCCTTTTCCTTTTACCTTTATTTACCATTTTAACAAAAAGGTTGGTTGCCCTTAAAATATCCCCTTTCAGTTTTGCCCACTGTTTTTCTACATCCCCCAGCTGTTCCATCCCGCTAACGACTCAGAGATATTGGCCCATCTTGGCAAAGTTAGTTTTCCTAAAGTCTAAGACCCTCACCTTTGAATGGATTCTAACAGCCCTAGTCCTAATACTGAACCACACCATTTGGTGATTACTGAATGCAAAATGATCTCCCATTATAACATCAGAAACACTTTCACCATTGGTAAGCACCAAGTCCAGTATGGCCCCTTCACATGTGGGGTCTGTTACCAATTGCCTGAATAGTTCTCCCTGTAGAGAATCCAGGATCTCTTTACTTCCAGATGATACTGCAGCAGGAATGTGCCATTCAACATCTGGCATATTGAAATCCCCTCCCCCGAGACCTCTCGACACAGACATCCCCTCAGAGCCATTTTCCCCCAGAACTCCAGCACCATTCCCTACCCAAGGACATGGCATTCCACAACTTCATCTGGGATATGGCCCGAGGCCTCTTGGTCCTAACTGAGTCCGAGGAGAACCCATTCACCGAAGAACCGGATATCCTGCAGTATGAGTCCTCACCAAAGGAGTCTCTATCGGAGCTGGTGCAACCTATTCTCGAGTAGCTGCTCCTGCAGATATGGGAAATCCAGGCCTCAGTGCTGGTAGTCAGCTGGCGCCTTTATGCCATCTATCGCATCAAGAGGAGTCCAGGCTTCGATGCAGAAGCTCAAGAGTCAGACTTACTCTTGTGTACGCTTGGGTAGAGAGGCCAGAGCCCTCGCTGCCCTGGGGCGCAAGTGCTTCCAGGGGTCCATACTGGGCTGCCGGATACAAACCTATGAGCTCTACATAGGGATGTATCTTAAGAGTCTCATTCAGGAGCTCACAGGCTTCTCAGCAGGGCTCACCGGGGAACCCCTGCAACGGTTCCAGGCCTTGGTGGCCTCCATCCAAGACTTCCCTAAGTTCCTGTCTCGTGCCGCCTACGGTAGGTTTGAGGCTGCAGCCCAGGCAGCGGTGCTTGGCACCAGTCCTAGCTGCAGACCTTGAACAATGGGTCCAGGAAAAGCTGCTGGATGTCTCCTGCACTGGGGAGAACCTGTTGGGAAACCTATGGCCGATAAGGCAGCAGAGGTGGTGACCAGGCAAAGGCTCTCAAAGAAGACTATCCTTCCTCGTAAGAAAACCTCGGGGGAAAAGGCCAACTTTGATGGAAAGGGCCCTTCTTTTCCTTGAGTCACCATTACCAAGCCTTCCCAAGCCAGCAGCAACAGGGATCCCAGCCCAAGGGCCAGGGACACGGATCCAGGAAGCCAAAGGCCCCCAAACTGCAGACACTGTCTCCGGCTCAACTTGGTAGGAGCTTTTGACTCCTTCCCCCTGGGAGACCCTCACCAGCCCACAGGGGGCTGCCTGGCATTTTTTGCCCACAAGTGGCCAGAGGTCACCTCGGACCAGTGGCCACTCTGGCTGGTGAAGGAGGGTTATCACTTCTGCTTCTAGCTGCCACATCTGAGGCATTTTCCAAGAGAGCCAGTGCGACCGCTCCTTCACCAGGCCCTCTTGGTCTCAGAGCTAGCAGGTCTACTACTAAGGGGCAGGGCAGTAGAGCCTGTTCCCCAGCACCTCTGGGGCAAGGGCTTCTACTTAAGGTACTTTCTTGTCCCCAAAAGAAACGGGTTCTCAGGCTCATCCTGGACCTCCGAGACTTGAACAAGTTTCTGGTGAGGGAGAAGTTCAAAATGCTCTCCCTTGGGACACTGCTGCCTTACCTCCACCAGGGAGCTTGGCTGCACTCCTTAGGCCTATAGGATGCGTACACTCATATCCTGATCCATCCTTCCCACAGGCAGTACCTACAGTTCGTCGTGGGAGGAGGACACTACCAGTATATAATGCTAACCCTTTGGCCTGGTCTCCTCACCAAGGGTCTTTACCAAGTGCTTAGCGATGGTAGCCGTCCACCTGCACCTACAAGGGGCTTTTGTCTTCCCCTGTCTGGACGACTGGCTAATCGGGGGGGGATTGGCCTTAAGTCGGTCAGGTCTTAGAGCGAACAACTCTCCTACTGCAGCACCTGGGGTTTGTCATCAACCCCCCAAATCCCATCTCTCTCCAGTCCAAAATCTGGAGTTCGTAGGGGCTCAGTTGGACACGTTAAAAGTCAAGGCCATCCTCCCAAGAGAAAGGACAGACCACCTCATACAACTGGTAGGAGAGGTACAACACCGCCGGTCAGTACTGGCTCGCTGCCTCCCCTGCCTGTTGGGCCACATGGCTTTAGCAGTCCATGTCACACCATTAGCCTGCCTACAGAGGCGTACAGCCCAGTGGTGCCTCCGCTCGCAGTGGACTCCAGCCACAGGCAGGCTACAGGACAGGGTCAGAGTCACCCACCAATTGGTGGAGTCCCTCACCTGGTGGCAAAACTTGTGCCACATCCAGGCAGGAATGCCATTCCAGGCACCCTGACAACAGACGCCTCCCATCTGGGTTGAGGGGTGCATTGCAGGGGCCACCACACACAGGGCAGTTTGTCCCAGGAGGAGTCACTCTTGCAAATCAACCTCCTAGAACTCAGGTCAATCTTCCTGGCCCTGAAAGCGTTCAGCCACCGCCTGCGGCACAGACTTATGCTGATCCAGACGGACAGCCAGGTTGCCATATTTTATATCAACAAACAGGGAGGCACGGACTCATACTCCCTCTGCCACTAGGCGGTGGCCCTCCTCTCCTTCGCAGTGCATAACAGCATGCTGCTGTAAGCAGTATACCTGCCAGGCCAGGACAACTACTTAGCTGACAGGCTGAGCAGGGTCCTTCGCCCACACGAGTGGCGCTTGAACCCCAGGGTAACGAAGCAATTCTTCCACCACTGAGGCAGGCCCATGATAGACCTATTCGCTTCCCCGGACAACATACAGCTGCCTTGTTTCTGCTCACGCCAGTCACACCCAGGGAGAGTGGCAGCAGGCGCCTTCCTGATCCCGTGGTCAGAGCGCCTACTCTATGCGTTTCCACAGACTTCCCTGGTGGCCAAG
Source organism: Ichthyophis bannanicus (assembly GCA_033557465.1). Lineage (NCBI taxonomy): Eukaryota > Metazoa > Chordata > Amphibia > Gymnophiona > Ichthyophiidae > Ichthyophis > Ichthyophis bannanicus. The sequence goes on along the minus strand of CM066031.1, from coordinate 1,007,031,280 downwards.
ATCCTCTTCAAGGTCCAGAGTGAGAGGGTGTCAGTTATATTGATCGCCCCTAGGTGGCCCAGGCAACCCTGGTTTCCTTTGTTGCTTTCCCTGTTGGTGGCACTCCCAGTTCCACTGGGCCGGGCTACCTCCTGCATCCCAGCCTGGGATCACTAATGCTAACAGCATGGCTGCTGAAAGGGTAGCTTTGGCTCCTTTCAATCTCCATGGGGAAGTTGAGGAGATCCTATTGGCCTCCCAAAGCCCTCCACCAGACTAGCTTATGCCGTTAAGTGGAGGAGGTTCTCCGCCTAGTGTGCAGAGGAGGAGAATCCCTTCTCCTGCCATGTGCAACTGGTTCCTCTACCTACTGCACCTCTACACCAGGCTGAAATCCAACTCGGTGAGGGTGCATCTGAGTATCATAGCTGCGCACCACCATCCTATAGAGGGGAAACCCCTCTCAAGCCTGCCCCTGGTCTCTAGGTTCCTTCGGGGCCTCCTGGTATCCAAGCCCCATCTCTGCCCTTCAGCAGTGGAATGGGACCTCAATGTGGTGCTCTCCCAGCTCACCAAACCACCATTCGAGCCCCTAGTCACTTAACACCTAAGATACTTGTCTTGGAAAAGTGGCCTTCTTGGTTACCCTCACATCCGCTTGAAGGGTGAGCGAACTCGGGCCCTGGTGGCAGATCCACCATATATGAGGTTCTATTAGATCAGGGTGGTGCTCTGCACACACCTCAAATTCCTCCCAAAGGTGGTTTCTCCTTTTCCTCTCCACCTTCTTTCCGCAGCCTCATGCTGGCAGGGAGGAACTAATACTTCATACACTAGATTGCAAGTGGGTCCTGTCCTACTTACAGCTGACTCAGGCCCATTGGAATGCTCCTCAGCTTTTTGTGTCTTATGACCCCAGCAGACTGGGGCTCCCTGTGACTAAGCGAACTTTGTCCACTTGGGTAGCAGACTGTATTACCCTTGCCTGTCAGCGAGCTGGCCTCCCCCTTGAGCACCAGATCACAGCGCAGTGCTTGAGGGCGACGGCTACGTCAGTGGCCAACCTCCATTCAGTGCCAGGACGGATATCTGCAAGGCCCCCCACATGGTCTTTGATTCATACGTTCGCAGCTCACTACTGCCTGGAGAGTGCATGCCACAGGGATAGTGCGTTTGGCCAGGCAGTACTCCGTAATATTTTCAGGGTGTAGCCAACCCCTGCCCTTCTGTGTTCAGGCTACAGAAGTGATAGTGTTGTTGAACACTAGGGTCTGCAAAGTCTCTCAGTGGGGACTCACCTGCAACTCACAGCTACCTGATTGGTTGCTGTTGGTGCTACCCTGGTTCGGTCCTTGGCAGCCTGGAGCTAGGAAGTCCCATATGTGAGGACTGACTTCCTTATGTAACTGTTTATTTTTTTTTTCTCCAAGAACAGCAGGAATCTGTCCTCACAGCCCTCCCTCCACCCCTTGGAGTTGCCTCCCTACCTTGTTTTATTTTTGCTGTTATCTTAGCTATGTGATCTTACTAAGGAAGATGGCACCCTTGGGCGGGAAAGGGACCACGCATGTATGGTAGCATATCCCAAAGGCTTTCTTTGAAAGCTGGGGAAATGCTCTGCATGGGCTCATTTGGTGCTGATGTCACCCATATGTGAGGACTGATTCCTGCTGTTCCTGAAGAACACCTTTTACAGCTGAGTAGCTATGCTTTCCAAGCAAAAATCCCCATCCTCCATGCTTGATAGTCCGTCCCCCCTCGGGAGGCCTCTCAACCTTCTGTCCTCCCTTCTCTCCCTGCTGCAGAAGTTCCTTCAGGATAGTTTGGCTGTTCTGCAGGTCTCCCTCAAAACCTTGAACTGTGCTGTAGCATGCCCTCAGACCCCCAGATACCACCCTCTCAAGAAGTCCCCGACTCACCCCCTCTAATTGACTGCCGCAAACAGTCACCTCTCGACTAGGATGTTCAGTCACTACAGTCTTACCCTTGGGAATCCTGTGATATGGAGGACCCTGTTCTGGTCTCCCCTGACCAGGACCACCAGGACTAACCACCTGAGGACTTTTCCTACCTGAAGTTTCTTCAGAAACTCTCCCGGGCTCTTGCTGTTAGTGACCTGCGACCCTGAGCAACAAGCAGGATTTTTATTCCATCTTGAAAGCTTGTAGCGCTCCTAAGGAAATCCCGTCACTCCAGGCCCCTCAGATCCTTCAAGATCTTCAATCCTCCATTTGGAAAATGCCATCGTCAGGTAGTGCTGCCTCCCAGCGCATTGATCTTAAATACGAGGTCCTGCCTGCACCGGGCTTCCATCATCCTCAGCTTCCTCATCAGTCCATTGTCCATGAGGCTGTCCTTTAAAAAAAAAAAAAAATCCAAGAGCACCAAGCCGTTGTCCCAGTTGTCTCCAGGGAAGGAGCAACATACCCTTAACGCCATAGGACATAAGTCTTACCAGAGCAGTACTCTTGCAAAGCACATTTTAGCTCACCAGCTGCATATGTGCTGCACTATCATCATGATCTTCAGCTGGGTGACTTCACTTCAGTGGACCCAGCTCTGTTGGCTGTGGACTTGTATGAATCACACTACCACATTATTTGGGCCACTCTTATCTATGATTATGTGGCCTGCTCTACAGCCACGGCTGTTTCTGCCAGGAGAACTGCATGGCTTTGTGTGTCTGGACTTTGAGAGGACCTTCATGACTGCCTAGTTGGTGCCCCTTGCCAGGGCAACTACGTCTTGCTTCTGAAGTCCGAGGTATTTTTGAAAATCAAGGACCACGCTACCACTGTCTGAGAGCTCTTGGCTCCACCAGCAGAAGAATCTTCCTCTACCCAGTGCTCCACCTTTGCTGCCTTATTGGTGCCCTTTCCATCAATACCTCCAACAATTTTATCCGCAGCATTGCTACCAGCCCTACTTATGGCATTCCCCTCCGCGCACCCAGGATAAGGTATGCCAATCATACCCGCAGCAGGATTGCTACCGAGGAAACCCCAGATGCTTCTGCAAATCACTCTGTCCGAGCCCTCCCCTGGTTTTTGACTACCTGTTAATGGGGGGTGGGGCGCATCCAACATTTCACAGAGGCATGGCAATCTATTGCCATGAACCACTGGGTCTTCTCCATTGTACAGTCAAGGTACAGGCTGCACTTTGATGTTTTACCAGCCCATGGCACCAGCCGGCTCTCCCCCAATGCAGCATGTACCCCAACTAGCACAGGAAATAACTCAGCTCCTCCTCAACAATGCCACTGAGCTTGTCCCACTTCCCGAGGGGGGTCAGAAGTTTTATTCATGCTTCTTCCTGATCCCCATGAAATTTGGGGGCCCTCAAGTCCCTAGACCTCGGTTATCTCAGTCTTTTTTCATTGTGGGAAAAGTTAAAGATGCATTCTTTGAGCACAGTCCTTCCCCTTCTCAGTCCTCAGGATTGGCTTTCCTCTCATGACCTAAAGAATGCCTATACCCATATCCGTCCTCGTTACTGGAAGTTCCTTCGCTTCACCTTCCTCGACCACCACTGAGTGTGGCAGTTGTTGCGGCCCACTAGTGACGTCAGGGTCACTGCATTTACCCTTATCTGGATGACTTGCTTGTTTCAGGTGCTTCCCATGCCATCACATCTCAAGCCATGCAAAAAACCTCTGACACTCTGCAGACCCTCTGCTTCATCCTCAACACAGAAGTCCAAGCCCATCCCTCAACAATGTCTGAATTTCATTGGACTTTACAGGCCAAAGCCTGCCTTCCCATCCAGAGAGCCCAAGTCTTGGAATTCCTCAGCAGCGTCCTTGCCACATGCCAGTCAGCGCCAGCATGTGTGCTCCTGCATCTACTGGGGCACATGGCTGCATCTGTGCATGTAGTAACTCTCGCCCAGCTGCACATGTGCCCCCTGCAGTGGCATTTCAGACTCAACTGGTACCAGTGCTCCCATCCTCTTCAGGCCAAGATTTATCTCGAAGGCCCACAACGAACAGTTCTTTTTGACAGCCTCAGATGGTGGACTATTCCTTCCAACCTCTCTGTGGGTTGTCCCTTCCAGATGCAACCTCATCACATTGTCATCACTACTGATGAATCCACATACTGCTGGGGAGCCCATCTGCATAGTCTTTCCACCAAGGCACATGGTCTCCTCAAGAACGATCCATGCATATCAACATTCTTGAGCTATGAGCGATTTACTACACCCTTATGGTCTTCATTGATTGGGTGCAACGCAAGATTGTCCTTGTCCACACTGGCAACCAAGTCCATGTTCTACAACAAGCAAGGTGATACAGGCTCGCTTTGACTGTGCCACAGGCCACGTGACTCTGGACATATGTTCTTTCTATAGATGCCATGCTACGGGCAGCCTACCTTTCCTGGAACTCAAAACCAGCTAGTTGACAAGCTGAGCCACCAGCTGGACCAGCATGAGTGGTCCCTTGATTCTGTGGCCTTCAGGACATATTTGGTCGGTGGAGGGAACCAGATTTGGATCTCTTCGCCTCCATGGACAGCACCAAATATCTACTCTTCTACTCCATCTGACCATGCCCACAGAGACAAGTGTTCAATGCCTTTGCTCTGGATTGGTTCCACTGTCTTCCCTATGCATTTTCTCTGTTCTTGCTCATCACATGGGTTCTGCTCAAGATCAAGCAAGACAGTGCTTCTACAGGATCCTCTGATTGCATTGGGGATTCAGCCTGGCCTGTTGATACAGCATCAGGGCCACCTACTACATCCCATCCTCCATAGTCTATGGCACATGGCTTCAGGGCACAATGCGTTGATTTCTTCTCTACCACAGGATGTCCTTTCCTTGCTGCCTCTCGTATCGGTGTAAGTGGTCCCTTTTTAAATACTGGGCTATTTGAATGGCTACGATCCAGTCCAGTGCTCTGTGGGTCAGCTTCTGTCTTACCTCCTTCATGTGTCCCACTCAGGTCTACAGATAAATTCAGTACGTTTTCATCTCAGCCATCGCTGCATCTCATGACCCTGTAAGTGGGCAACCTATCTCAATGCATCCGGTTATATCCAGATTTATGAGGGATCTCATGAATACAAATCCTCCTATTTGACCATCTACGCCAGCCTGGGACTTGAATGACGTCCTATCTCAGTTGATGCAACCGCCATTTGAGCCTCTCTTCATTTCATTCAGATATCTTACCTGGAAAACAGCTTTCCTTGTAGCCATCACTTCAGCCAGGTGGCGGGGGAGATTCAAGCTCTGGTGCATTATACCCCATATACACAGTTCTTTCATGACAATTGACGTCCAGACTCAACCTAAATTTCTCCTGAAAGTGGTCTGAGTTTCACATCAACCAGCCCATTGTGCTTCCAACCTTCTTTCCAAACATCCCTGCTGACTCTCTGGAGGAGAAGCTGCACACACTGGACTGCAGAAGGGCTCTTCTCTATCTGCATTGTACTGAGCCTCTCCATCATCCCACTTGTTCTTGACCTTCAGTCCCATTAAACGTGGACTCCTGACAGCAAAGTAGACTATTTCTGTATGGATTCTGGACTGTATTTCTGCCAAGAGCAAGTACTCTCCTCTCTGGGGCATGTTGCCCCTCACAAGCCACTTTCATTGCCAATTTGGCTTCTGTCTCCACCCACGATATTATACAAAGCAGCCACTTGGTCATCCATTCACACCTTCGCTAAGCACTACAGTTTAGATTGCTCATCTGCAACGGATGTTGCCTTTAGCCAGGTGGTCCTCCGGAATCTGTTTGCTACCCGATTTCTTTCCACCACCCCAGTTCCTTTCGGGGTCGCCTAAGACTGTAGGACATGGTGATTCCCAGCTTTGAGCTCACCTTTCAATGTGCCTGCATCCCCCTGCTTGTCTCTGGAGAAAGCTTAGTTGCTTACCTATGAGTTACATCAGGGGTATGCAGCCACACTTTCCCACCCGCCTTCCCCGCAAAAAAAAAAGGTAAAACATCAAAAGCAAGAACTGTATCTGACTTCAGCTGTTCTCGGTGCCTCCATGGCATGGCTTCTCACCACTTCTCTCTACTCTGCTCTGGTACAAACTGATTCTCTGGGCACAAACAGGCGGAAAACAGGCACGCATGCTCAGTGAAGCAACAAAGCTGCTCCGAACTGTGGGAGATCTGGCACAAGGCTCAGTCCGGGGACTTCACCTCTGAGTGTGGCTGCATACCACTGCTGTCTATGGAGAACCTCTGTACAGGTAAGCAACCACACTATTTGGTGCTTCTCTTGCAATCTTATCTTGTTTTGCAGCCATTGAAGCTATGAAGAAAGCACATAAGGAAGAACTTCATTGGGAACTGGAAAAAGCACGGAGTTTCCCATATGGGAAGAGCAGCAACTCAAGCCAAGAGGCATTACGTCAGCAGCACCGGTATGTCACTTTTGTACTTTGCATGTTTCAGTGGTTATAGAGGTTTTTTTGTATGAATCATTTTAGCAAGCCACAACTGCAAGACTGCTCATTGGGTCTGTGAGGTTAAAGACTATCTCCAAACAGCAGCACCAAGATCAGACTTCCCTTCTGTGTCTGACAGGTCAGATGTGGAGTCTTTAAAACGGGACCTGCAGGCACTCTCGGAGCGCTACTCACATAAGTGCCTTGAGATTAATGCGTTGACACAAACTGCAGAGGAAAGAGATCGTATGCTGTTGAGGTGCCAACAGGAAGGACGAGAACTGCTGCGGCAGAATCAGGTGAGATACTGCACTTCCATCCACATCTCTCATCACTGAGGACCCAGGTTCATTAAAAATTGACATATGGGTACATGTATGGAATTATACATATATGTATGTATGTTCCAAATCATCCTGCTGTAGACCAGACTAGAGGGTTATATCTTCCTGCCAGCAGATGGAGACAGAGAGAGAACCAGTCAGAAGCTTCAATGACATCACTGGCACATATACATGCTCCCCTAGGGGATAGCTTCAGTATTTTCTCTCTCTGCAGACAGTGGACTTTGGTTAGTCTGCTCCTAGCAGTCATTTTGAGAGTGACAGTCCAGTGTAGCTCTTTTTTAGTACTGGACATCCCCAGGGCACACGAGAGGTGCCTTCTGTTTTCTGGGATTTTGCCAGTGTGCTTCTGATCAGTTTGAGCTGCCTGGAGGAGGGGGTGGGGCTCCTGCTCAAGAGGAGTAGAGCAGCCTCAGGTGAACCAGAGTTCCAGCCTTCTGAAAGGAGATTTTTTGTCCGGCCTTTCTTTCTTTCTTTTGTTTTTCATTAAAATTAAAAAAAAAAAGGCACAGTTTGTTTCGGGGAAACAGTTTACCTCACCTAGTGGCTGGTTCCTGCAGGCCTTGCGCAGTAACTTTGACTACTACTGCATCCCTTCCATTTCTTCACTTTATTTCTAACTCAAAGGAAGCTGGTTTGAAAACAGCTACTGACTTGAGTGGGGGGGGGGTGGGGGAAAGAAGGCGGTTGGGTTTGGGAAGGGGGAAAAAAAACAACTAGCTACTCCATTTTTTTTCCCTTCAGCTTAACGTTTCTTCACCAGTCCAGCTGTTTTTTAGCTTCTTTCACGGTTTCTCTCCCGGAACTATTTTTTTTTCACTGCAGGAGCCCTTTTTTCACTGTTTTTGTACCGCGTTCAGTTTTTGGCATAGCTGCTCTTTTTCTCTGTGAAACAGTACCGCATCACTTTTTTTCTGTATGGATGCCCTCTTCTCTTCAGCTCTGCCTTGGCTGTGGCTGCAAGGGTTGGGGTGTTTTTTTGTTTATTTATTGAAATTTTTAAACATACTTACAAAGGAAGTACACAGGTAATCAAGATGCCAATGTCATTACAGAAACAAAAAAAAACAGGAAACCATCCATATATATAAAAAAAAAAGAAGAATATCAGCAATCATATTCTTAGCCCACTATAAAGGGGAGAATTACAAAGCAATTAATGCAAAGAAATATTCAGGAACCAAAGTCCCACTACTAAGACAGCACAAACCTAATGTCCCCACTTCTCCTAACATAAGTGTGCACAACTATTTACTATCCAAAAATAACTGCAATTGAGAAGGATCAACAAAGATATACTTGGACCCCTGAAATGTAATTAAACATTTACAGGGATAACGATGAAAAAAACTAGCTGATAGGGCCAAAACCTTAGGCTTCATAGCTAAAATATCTTAGCCCCCACTGTCTCACAGCTTTGTAACTTCTCTTCGGAGGTTAGTGACCAGCTGTCTGACGTGGAAGAGCGTTTGGGGAATATGTCTTCTCAGCTTATTAAGTGTGAAAATCAGTGTGCTACTCTTAAGGCTACTAGTGTGTCAAGTATTAAGGAAAGTTTGCTTGTTCATCACATGATGGAAATGTATGACAATCTGTTTAGAGCTAAAAATATTAGGTTGTTAAATTTTCCTATTTGTCATTTGTTATCTGCAGAAATTTTATTTCGGAAGTATTTAAAGGAATCTTTGGGTTTGGCTTCTGCTGACTCTGTTTTAATTTCTAAGTTATATTATTTGACTGGGAGGAAGGTAACTGCTGGCGCACCTGCAAGGGTTGGGTTTTGATAGATAACCTCTGCGCTTTCTGAGCATCTGACCCAGAGGAAAGTTCTTCAGCAGGCATGTCTTCTACACCTTGTGAGGGTGTGGAGAGTTCAGCTGTGGCTTCTCCTTTGCCCTCCCTCGTGCTGGCCCCGCTGAGCGATGTCTCTCTTCCTGGGGAGTCCAATTCATCCCAATTTGTTCTTGTTCTGTCAGGCTTGGGATCTTTGGCATTCTGGCTTCATGGCCATTCCTTCCAAAGCCCCCTCTCCAGGACCACCTGGTGTCTCAGTATCCAAGGACCCGTCATCCAGAAAGCGAGCGAGGACAACCTTGTCTGATCTCCAGGAACAAGCAGGAATGAGTCTTCACATATGGGTACGTCGGTACCGACGGAGTCTGCGCGGGAACGCTTCCCAGCGTCCAATCAAAGAGCTTTTGGAAGCATCCCACCACGCCTGCGTGCTGCCTTCCCGCCTTTCCCAACTGCCTCTCCTCAGTTTTCATTTTCCGCGGAGCCGGCAGGACGTCCTCCTATCACCGCAGAAAATTCTTGTTTTATTTCTTTAATTTTCTTGTGGTCGCGGCTGTCTTCCCGACACCACCGGTACCGCCGGTGTTTTCTTTTCTTTTCTTGTAAAATCTTCCTTTTTCACGGGATATTTTTTCTTCATAGTGTCCCGCGGTTTCTTAGGCCTTTCAGGCCTCTTCTTTTCCTTCATGGAACCGCCAGCCACTTTCTCCAAGAAATGTTCAGACTGGGGCGGTACAACTTTATTTTTAGACTCTCGAAGTCGTCGTCTAACCTGCTTGGGTCCTGACAAAAGTATGCTGAGAAGAGGTCTTCAACATCGAGGTTCCCTCGATACACGGTTCCCTCCAACTTCGGGGCACCGTCCCCTTCTACACAGGATCAGGTAACCCACAAACAGTCTGTTAAGACTAGCCAGCTCTCGAGTGGTAGGTCTCATGCACAGCATGTAGACGGCTCCGGCCTTGCTCTCGAGGGCCCACTGGCTTCAAAACCCCGGCGGGAGTCTTCGGTCTCCAAAGCCTTTCAGGGGTTTCAGGTGGTTCCTGGGGTTCACCCCTCACAGAACATACCTGAGCCGTATCCGGTGTGGCAGCCGCTTCAAGCGGTACCGATACCCTGGCATCGGCACTGGTGTTAGATGAGATACTCCTCACCATGGATGGTCATCTGGCGTCCTCGGTGCCTTCGGGACCGGTGGATACTCTCTAGACTGACTTTCCATTATCGGTATCAGCACCGATACTACCACTGACGTCGGTACCCTCCAGATGTGCATCGATAGCCTCGCTTCTTTCAATGCCGAGTCTCGAATTGATCTCCAGTTTGGAGGACTCCGTACCGACTCGCCTTGGTACCGGCTCTCGGCGGTACCGAAGGCTCGGTTCCGATGATTCGGATCCGCAACTCTCGGTTCCCTCGAGGCCGATTGAGCTGCCCTTGATGCCAAGTTTGGAATCTATCTCTAGTCTGGAAGACTGGGTACCAATACGCTTTGGTACCGACACCGATCGATACCGGTGGCTCGGTACCGAGGATAGCGCCCGGAGGTTTTCGGTTACCTCGGTACCGATTGAACGGTCACTGATGACTGCTCCGATGTCTGTCGGGCTCGACTCCGACATCGGTACCGGTATTGGCATCGGTACCGGTATCTACAGTAGCATCGTGACAAACTCCTGCCATGCTTTTTTCAACAGGATCGCTCCCTTCTATACCAAGCTTGGAGTCGATACCTGGCATGGACAATGTGGTAACGATGGTCACTGCTTCTGACAGCCAGTACCGGCGACCATCCCTTAAGCATTCCACACTGCACTCGGCAGGATCTTCTATTCCTATATATCTGGATAGCTCTGTCGGTGCTCAGGCTAGTTCTTCAGATCTAACCTGTCCAAGGGAGAGTCCTGTTGGGGATCCCTCTTTTCAGAGTTTCCTCCTGGATATAGCAAGATCTCTTGCCATTCCTATCCCAGGACATGATCCTACACAAGGCTCTGTTTCTACCAAAACAAAGGAGAACATAATGCTTCCTTTGCATCATTCCTTGCAGGATCTCCTTCTAGGAATGTGGGAAACACCTTTAAGGGTACCCCCACCTTCCAGAGCAACTGATCTTTTATATCAGGTGCCCCCCTCTCCAGGGTTTCAAAAGACTCAACTTCATCATTCCATAGTAGTGGAATCAGCAATGCGGCGGGTAAAGAGTAAGAAAAAGCATTCTTCTTATCCACCAGGTCGTGAGTCAAAGACACTAGATGCCTTTGGACGTCAAACCTTCCAGACATCTATGCTTTCTGCAAGAATTCTCTCATATATTTTTTATATGAGTCTATCTCTTGAGGAGGTCACAAAGCAATTACATCTTTTGACTCCTTCCCTTCCAGAGTCCAAGAGTGCAAGCTATTGTTCACTGCTCAAACATCTCCAGAATGTCTCTTGGTTTCTTACTCGTGCTTCCCTAGACTCTTTTGAGTCTGTTAGCAGGACTTCTGCTATAACTATAGGGGCACGACGTAGAGCCTGGCTCCAAGTTTCAGACTTGGACAAATGGGCACAGCAAAGACTGGGACATACTCCTTGCACTGAGACAATCTTTTCAACAAGGAGTCTTTACGTCAGGTTACTCAGTTGTCCACTGACTTACCTGTTCCTAGGGGCTGTTCTGCACCACCTTCTGTCCCAGTAGGTAGGAAATGTCCTGCCAAACTTTCTTCCCATAGGAGAAGAAGATTTTATGCATCATCTGCCCATCATACAGATGTTCCCAAACAGGGGAAGCATCTTCCTGGTCTGCAGAGTTCAACCTCTCACCAGGCTCAGCAAACCCAGCAACCACAGGGTTTCTGATCAATCCATCAAATGCTTGTGACTCTTGGGATTAGAATCTGCAGTTGCTTCTTCTCAATAGAGGCAATCCACTGCTGTCATTCTAAATCCTAAACATGGATCTCTTCCCAAAAGACATCCATTCTTTCTATGTTCTATGAGCTGTCAGGATGTTCATGCTTCTAGGTCACAGGGTTCTCCTCTTCTTCCTGCTAGGGAAAGAGGTCTGTCCACTATCAAACGATAGTTCTCCAGGACCAAGCAGGAAGTCAGTCCTCACATATGGGTGACGTCGGCGCCGACGGAGCCCTCGCGGAGCAATTTTCCCCAGCTTTCAAAGAAAGCCTTTGGGAATTGCAGCGCGCATGCGCGGTCCCCTTCCCGCCCAAGGGTGCCATCTTAGCCAGTCTTCTTTTTTCCGCGGAGCCCTACAGACATGGTCTTCTTGTCCCCGCAGAAAAAGTTGATTTTTCGTGGTTTATTTCTCTTTTTTTCTTCGGTTCGACGCCGGTCTCTTTCCTGCCCGGACTCGCGACGCCGTTGCGAGTCCTTCTCTTATTTTTCGGTTTTTCTGATTTTTCTGTCAGTTTCGTTTTTCGGTTTTTCGCTGGCAGCCCGGTCCCTTGACCTTGCAGGGGCCCTTTTTCCCCCGATGGCTGCCAGTGGTTTCAAAAGGTGTGTTCAGTGTGACAGAAATATGTCACTCACTGACACACACGATAATTGCCTCCGCTGCCTTGGCCCAGATCATGAGGAACTGATCTGTGGGGCCTGCAGCAAAATGTCCTCCAAAGCGTTACGGAGTCGGCGGCATCAGCGAGAAAGAATCTTCGCAGATCCCACCCGTACCCGTACCTCGTCGGAGGCCTCGGCGTCCAGAGGCTCCAGCTCTGAGCATCGCCGGAGTTCCTCCGACAGAGGTTCTCCCTCCGGGGATCATCATCGGAAGGCGAAACCCGCGAGGGCGGCGTCGGTGGACGCTCCTGGTTCCGCGAGGGCCAGGTCGCATAGCCCCGATAGCCGTCCCGGGTCTTTGGAAAAGGAACGTCTCCCGAAGCGACCTCGTTTGGAATCGGAGATGCCTGCTCGGGTAAGTCCTGTAGTCCTCCTGGACTCGCCTCCGAGGGGTCCGACGTCGGGCCCGACGCCGTCGGGGCCCGAGTCGGGGGCTGCTGGGTCACCTGAGGTCGGACTCAGGTTGACGGCCTTGGAGAGCAGACTATCTGCCTTCATGGACCAGCAGCGGGCACTGATCGCTAGCCTCGCTGGCGCCTCTGCCCCGACCGCCGGGACGTCAACGTCTAAGTCGACCCCGGAGACCGAGCCGATCCTCGAGTCCATGCGGGCTCGAGTCGATCCTCGGTCGAGGTCACCCTCGGCCTCCCGTTCGGGACCGAGGTCGTCGACGCCGACTCCCTCGGCGTCGGGGTGGCCGACGCATCCGCCCGCCCGAACTGACCCCACCGATTCCTCCTCGGAGTCGGCCTGGGAGTCTGAAGTGGAAGAGTCACCTGATTCTTTTCGGACTCGGTGTGTCCCCTCGGACTCCCCTGAGTCCGAACCTCGGAAACAGTCCCCCCCCGGAGGATGCCCGGTTCTCGGACTTCGTCAGGGATATGGCCACGGCTTTGGCCTTCCCTGCGGATCCCGAGGAGGAGCCTCGAGCCGAAGAGCTCGACGCCCTTCAGTACGACTCTCCCGCCAGGGAGCACTTTACTGTACCGGTTCCTCCCATGCTGGAACGACTACTCTTCCGCATGTGGGAGAGTCCGGCATTGTCGCCGGTATTAAGCAAGCGGGTCGATTCCATCTATCGAGTCCGCAAGAGCCCTGGCTTCCAAAAAGCACAGCTACCACACCATTCCATGGTGGTGGAATCGGCCATGCATAGGCTTAAGAGCCAGAAGATGCACTCCTCGGTGCCTACTGGCAGGGAGGCCCGCAACCTGGATGGCCTCGGTAAGAAGTGTTTCCAGGGCTCTATGCTTGCTTGTTGGGTCCAGACCTACCAGCTCTACATGGGCATGTACCTTAGAGACCTGGCTAAAGAGATAGCCGGATTCTCTGCTGGGCTGTCCGAGGAACCTTTGCGGAGGTTCCTAGCCTTGTCCACTGGTATTCGGGAATGCTCCAAATTCATTTCTCGAGCAGCCTATGATGGCTTTGAAGCATCGGCTTGAGTGGCCGCAGCCGGCATCGGTGCCCGCCGACAGGCTTGGCTTCAGTCGTCTGACCTTGAACCCTGGGTGCAGGACAAGTTGGTCGATGTCCCCTGCCGAGGTGAGAACCTCTTTGGCAAGCCCATGGCTGAGAAGGCTGCACAAATTGAGACGGAGACTCTCACCAGAACTAGGCTCTCTAGGAAGACCTCTGCCCCTTCCCAGAAGAAGAAGGGCTCGGGAAAGAAGTCCTTTTACCCGAGAAAGGCGGCTGCCTATAAACACTATCCTCAATATCAGGCCTCCGCAGCTCCCCAACAGGGTCAGCAGGCCAAGGGACGGGGTAACGGGTCCCGTAGGCAGCAAGCCCCCAAGCCTGCACCACCGGCCCCTGCTCAGCAGGGTGGGGGTTTTTGACTTCATCGGCATAGCCTCTCCCCCTCAGCTGGTTCCTCCCAGCACAGGAGGCCGGCTGGTCCACTTTGCCCACAGGTGGTCCAACATCACATCAGATGCCTGGGTGCTTCATGTTGTGAGAGAAGGCTATCTTCTCCACTTCCACCAGGTCCCTCCCTCCTATTTCCCGGGAGAGCCTCCACGACTCCCTCTGCACAGGGACTTACTCCTTCAGGAGTTAGCAAGTCTTCTTCAGGAACAGGCTGTGGAACCGGTGCCCCACCACCTGAGGGGTCAAGGCTTCTATTCCAGGTATTTCCTAATACTAAAAAGAACGGGAGGCCTCAGACCCATCCTGGACTTGCGCAACCTCAACAAGTTCCTCGTGAGGGAGAAGTTCAAGATGCTTACCCTTGGAATCCTTCTGCCCTACCTCCAGCAGGGAGATTGGCTATGCTCCTTGGATCTAAAGGATGCCTACACGCACATCCTCATCCACCCAAGCCACCGCCAATACCTAAGGTTTGTGGTAGCAGGAAATCATTACCAGTACAGAGTACTGCCCTTTGGCCTATCCTCCGCACCACGAGTCTTCACAAAATGTCTCGCGGTGGTGGCGGCTTATCTCCGGCTTCACGGCCTCTATGTCTTTCCGTACCTAGACGACTGGCTCATCAGAGCATCGTCCTCTCCAGAAGTCACAAAAGCCACACACCGCACTGTGACTCTTCTCCAGTACTTGGGCTTTGTCATAAACTTCGCAAAGTCCACTTTGCTCCCCTCGCAAGATCTCGAGTTCATCGGCGCAAGATTGCACACTCTTCAGGCGCGAGCTTTCCTGCCTCTCGACGGGGCTCAACAGCTCATGGACCTAGCCGGCCGTTTTCGCAGCCCTGGTCTCGGCCAGGCGCTTCCTGAGACTACTCAGCCATATGGCTTCCACCGTCCACGTGACCCCCAATGCCCGCCTGAATATGCGACCTGCTCAGTGGTGCCTTCGCAAGCAGTGGCAACAGGCCACGGGCGGCCTAGCCGACTTAGTGCGGATCTCCGGCCCGCTGGCCTCTTCTCTACAGTGGTGGCTTCATCAGCCGAACCTGGTACTCGGAATGCCTTTTCAGTCTCCTCCGCCGGCTCAAGTGCTGACGACCGATGCTTCTCTCCTAGGATGGGGAGCGCATTGCCAAGGGGCATGTACTCAAGGTCTCTGGACCACGTGGGAGTCTGCGCAGCAGATCAACTTCCTGGAGCTCAGAGCGATCTGTCTGGCTCTCAAGGCTTTCTCCCACCTGACTTCTCACCGGTCCGTCCTTGTCCAAACGGACAATCAAGTTGCCATGTTCTACGTGAACAAACAGGGGGGCACGGGCTCCTTCCTTCTCTGTCGAGAAGCACAGAGGCTCTGCTCTTGGGCCGTCAGCCACGGCATTCTTCTCAAGACAATTTATCTCCCAGGCCAAGAAAATTGCCTGGCGGACAAACTCAGCAGAATCTTCCAGCCGCACGAGTGGCGACTGGATCCCTTGGTAGTTCAGAAACTTTTTCTGAAGTGGGGCCTCCCCACGATGGATCTCTTTGCCAGTCCTCTCAACCGGCAGCTTCCTCGCTTCTGCCCTCGGCAGCCGCATCCCCTTCGGGTAGCGGCGGATGCTTTTCTGCTCTCATGGTCGAAAAGCCTTCTCTATGCCTTTCCTCCCATACCGCTAGTCTCTCGAACTCTTTTCAAGGTTCTCCGAGACAAAGCTTCCATGATCCTGATAGCTCCTCGGTGGCCCAGACAGCCGTGGTTTCCACTCCTGCTGCAACTAGCGGTGGAGGATCCGTTCCCTCTGGGGTTTCAACCAGATCTCCTAACACAGGATCAGGGGTCCCTACTACACCCCAACCTCAGATCTCTACATCTGATGGCCTGGCTGCTGAAAGGGTAGTCCTTGCTCCCCTTCTACTGCCGGCAGAGGTAGAAGAGGTCGTCCTAGCTTCCCGGCGACCTTCTACCCACAAATGCTACGCCCTTAAATGGCGTCGCTTTTCCGCTTGGTGTGCCCAGCAGTCTCAGGATCCCTTCTCCTGCTCGGTGTCGGTGATCTTGCAGTACTTGCTCTATCTCTCTAATCTGGGACTTAAGTCCAACTCTGTCAAAGTTCACCTCAGTGCTCTTTCAGCACATCATGTGCCGGTGGACGGCAGACCTCTTTCCAGCGACCCTCTCGTGGCAAGGTTTCTCCGAGGTCTCCTTCTACTTAAACCACCTCTGCGCCCGCCAGCACCTGACTGGGATCTGAATGTGGTTTTGCAGCGGATCACCTGTCCGCCTTTTGAACCTATGGCTACCTGTTCTCTCCGTTTTCTTTCTTGGAAAACCTTATTCCTGATAGCCCTCACTTCCGCTAGACGCGTAAGTGAATTGCAGGCCCTCGTGTCTGATCCCCCTTACACTCGGTTGTACAAAAATAGGGTAGTCCTACGGACTCACCCTAAATTTCTTCCAAAAGTGGTCTCCCCTTTTCACATCAATCAGGAGGTGGTACTTCCGACCTTCTTTCCCAGGCCACACTCCAGCCGAGCTGAAATGGTCCTGCATACCCTGGACTGTAGAAGGGCATTGAACTTCTACCTTGACCGTACGCGGGAGCACCGTAAAGCTGCTCAGCTTTTTGTGTCTTTTGACCCCAATAAATTGGGGCTCCCTGTCTCCAAGCGTACTCTGTCCATCTGGGTTGCTGACTGTATCGCTTGGGCTTATGGGGCAGCCGGACTTTCGTTAGAAAGTCGAGTCACGGCTCATTGTGTTCGGGCGAAGGCTACGTCAGTGGCTTACCTCCGCTCTGTTCCATTGGCAGACATCTGCCGGGCTGCTACTTGGTCTTCGAGCCAGACTTTTGCGGTCCATTACTGCCTCGAGAGGGAGTCCCGCAGGGACAGTGCTTTCGGACAGGCAGTCCTCCGAAATCTCTTCGAGGTTTGAGCAACTCCTACCCTCCATCCTGGATGGGGGCTACCGGTGGGTAATAATTCAGTGAAGATTCCTTCCTTCTGTACTGCTGAGCTAGAGGGAGCTCATTTTTGTGCTTAGGGTCTCCGGTAGCCTTAAGCTTGGGAGTCCCATATGTGAGGACTGACTTCCTGCTTGGTCCTGGAGAAAGCGTAGTTACTCACCTGTAACAGGTGTTCTCCAGGAGCAGCAGGAATCAGTCCTCACAACCCTCCCTCCTCCCCTTGGAATTGCAATCATCTGCTTTAGTTTTTTTGCAAATTTTTATGCTGTCTTTTAGCTATGTCATCTGACTGGCTAAGATGGCACCCTTGGGCGGGAAGGGGACCGCGCATGCGCGCTGCAATTCCCAAAGGCTTTCTTTGAAAGCTGGGGAAAATTGCTCCGCGAGGGCTCCATCGGCGCCGACGTCACCCATATGTGAGGACTGATTCCTGCTGCTCCTGGAGAACACCTGTTACAGGTGAGTAACTACGCTTTTCCTGTGCCAGCATGTCTTTCCTTTCTATAAACTTACTACTTTGTAAGTTTTTCTTCAGCTCCATTCTCTTTACCCTCTTACCAGGTTTTTCCTCTGTAAGAGCGGTATTGCTTCACTGGAGGGCTTTTTCTTCAGCCTCTCTAGTTTTGTTACTTTTCCAGTGCGGAGTTCTCGTCTCTGAGTTGACTCCTCTTTTTCAATCTTGATTTGAAAGCAGTTCATCAGACACGTCCAGAGTTTTCTACTCTTGTTCTGTCCTTTCTGTTTTTAAACAGTAACATTCTTTCTGCTGTCTGCCAAGCAGCTGCCAATGCAGGAGCCTTAATGTTTGGACCACTGGTTCTTGTCCACCAGCAACCAGATTTGTCCTCCACTAACATTCTGTCTGGTCTTAGTAGTGGCTACAAGTCAGTGCTGTCATCTGTCTTGGAAATTTTTTCACTACAAGCTTGTTGGATTGTCTTTTCTCTTTCTGCCATCTCCATTCCCCTGGGTTTGGCAGCATAGTTGACATAGGTACTGGCTCTTCTACAGCCAGTTCTATCTCCTCATTCTCCTGCATCATGCTCTCTGCAATTCTACAGAGAAGCTCTCCACTATGGGCCCTTGCTAGAGAGCATGTTTTTTTTTTTCTCCAACAGCTATCCTAGATGGTTGAAAAAGGCTTTTTCAGTCATGTCTCCCATGACTAGAAAAGTTATTCTTTTTAATATAAAGGACATAGGCCTTCTCTTACGTGAAAGCTTAAGGAGTTGCTAATTCCCTGCTTTGGTCCATAGTATTTCCAATCGGGAATATGCTTTCTCCTTCCAGCTTGTCCTCATGGTAAGAACGCATGATACCTTTTTTGCCCTTAAGCAGGTCAGCATGGTATCTCATTCCTATGCGTCTTCTGCTCACTTACCATGCTAGAGTTCTAGAATACTCAGGACTTGCTGGCTGCAGACTGATATCATCCTCTGCTTTTCACGTAACCATCCTGGTTATTCCACTACCTAGCATCCCTGTAGCTCATAACCAGTGGGAATTGATTCTCTATATATCTTCTCAAGTAGGTTCCACCTTCTTGTTATTAGATGAATCTTTCCTCTCCACATTTTCCTATGTGAATACCATTTTGTAGGCATATCTCTGTCTGCTTAATTGCAGACTCCCATATAGAGGCCTAGATATATTCATACCTATAGCATACATCTTACAGATGTGTATGTATGTGTGTATGTATGTAATTTTTACTATCGGTAGATATATATTCTGCTTTATCTACCTGACTGTCGAGGCTCATATAGCTATATGATTCTGACAGATGGGCTTTACCCATACTTATGCTATCCAGCATGTTTTGGGGTCCTACACTCACAACCACTTCAGTGGAGTTAACTCCCACCATAACCTTAAGGTTTAGGTACCTCTGAAGCTCTCCATGTTCCAATATCTCTCCTTGCTGACTTAAGAGAGACATTGCGGATCTTCAGCTAATCACAGGTTCTAACGCCTCCGTCGTTTGTCCTTTCTTTTGGGATACAAGGGGTTCCCATACCCTTTCTCCCCACAAGGACTGGGCCTATTTGTCCAAATCGGTTAGCCTTTCTCTTTTTGTTCCTAAGAGTGAGCCACTCTGCCGCCAAGAGAGTTCAGATTTTATCATAAAGCCTTCCGCTGAAGGCCCACCGTTTTTGTACTATCCCAGTTTTTCCTACTGGGGTTACCTGTTACCTTTCAGGATTCTGACCTCCATTGTTTTCCTACAGGTTTACTACCTCCACTTCACAGTGAGGTCCTTCTCGAGGTTCCTCTACTGGGTTCCCCAGTAGATCCCATGAACCTCCATACTTCTCTGAAGTCCTGTTAGGGGAGGTCCATATTGCAATATTTTTTCTTTGCAATATCATTGATGACAATTATCATCCACACATGGACTCCTTGTCTGCAATCCTATGCTAGGTTAGCTGTTCCACAGCACCTTTCTTTCTTCAACTCATACCCTCCATCCTCAGGATGCCTGGTGTTGTGGGGGATAGCATGTTCCAACGTATGACATGCTGGGACTCCAGGCATCTCAGCTTGGGAGTCCCCATATGTGAAGACTCATTCCTGCTTGTTCCTGGAGATAGCACAGTTACTTACCTGTAACAGGTGATCTCTGGGAACAGCAGGAATAAGTCTTCACAACCCACCCACCTCCCCAGGAGTTGTATCTCTATCTTTCCTTTCCTCTCTCTCTCTTTGTCTCAGCTTTAAAACTTAACTGAGGAGAGGCAGTTGGGAAAGGCGGGAAGGCAGCACGCAGGTGTGGTGGGATGCTTCCAAAAGCTCTTTGATTGGATGCTGGGAAGCGTTCCCGCGCAGACTCCATCGGTACCGACGTACCCATATGTGAAGACTTATTCCTGCTGTTCCCAGAGATCACCTGTTACAGGTAAGTAACTGTGCTTTCAGGATATGGAGAGGTCACCTGGGCTCCTGGAGAGTGGTATTTCTCAGAAGACAGTTTGAGGAGGACGGTCTGGTCAATGAGTTTGACCGTGAAGACAAGGAGTTGCCTCCAGAAGAGGACGCTGATCTTAAAGATAACTGCCAGGATGTACATCCCTTTTGTAAGGAGGAGCTGCCGGCTCTCATTTCGCAAATTGTGGAGTCCCTCCATATTGTTGACCTCTGCCAGAAAAGCAGGAAGCTACCTAGTCCAAGTCTCAATTCTTGGAGGCATTTGTGAGCCATCTAGAGCCTTCCATTTTTCTTTAGAGCTTCAGCAGATGGTTTCCTTAGATTGGGACTCTCGTGACACATCCTTGCACTCTGCTAGGTGTCTGAGCTGTTTTTGTCTGGTCGCCTGCAGACCTTGATAAGTGACTCTGCTTTTCTAAGTTGGATGACCTGGTGGCAAGCACACCACCATCCCGGTGGCAGGAGGAGCCGCACTCCAGGATCAGCAGGATAGGAAGATTGAAGACCTTTTGAAAACTGCCTTTTCTTCCTCCTCACTCTCCAGGCTTCTGTCTATAGGGGTTTAACAACTTGTGCCCTGCTCATATGGATCAACTCTTACTGCAGGACTCTTCAGCCTTTTTGGAATCGGTATCTGCCTTTTTGGTCGATGCCCTCTGTATGACCTTTGGTGGGCAGCGCTGTCAGTTGCAGCACTTAGTGGTGTGAGGTGTTGTGACTTCGTCATTGGAATTTTGATGTGGCTTCCAATGCCCACCTGGCCAAGCTTCCATTCAAGGACAAGCTCCTGTTTGGGGAGGATCTGGAAAAGCTTGTCAAGGATTTGGGTGAGGTTAAACCTTAGCTTTTTCCCAAAGACAAACCCAAAGGGTCTTCTCATTGGTTGGGCACTGGGTCATCGTCCCCTTCTTCCTCCAGAATGTGCTTTTGAGATTCACACTGCTATTGGCCCAGCAAATGATCTTATTTGATGCCCAAATCGAGTGGCAAGTCACATCCCTTTCAAGAGGGGTTTATCTAGGGGCAATTACTCCTCTTCCAACAAGTTCTCCGGGGCCTATTCTGGGTTGCTGCGGATCAGTGGGCGGTTGCACCTCTTCTCCTGTGAATGGATCTGCATTACCATGGACAGATGGGTCTTCGACCTAATATCCCATGGTTACGTTCTGGACTGTCAGGGCCATCAGGGATGCCTTTGTGATCTTCCCTTGTGGGTCACCTCGCAAAAGGCTTCTGAAGCTTCTGGCAATTCGTCCACTTCCCCCTTCGAGATTGGATCCGACCACTGTTCCATCTACTTCATCGTGCCCAAAAAGGATGGTTCCTTTTGACCCATCCTAGATATTGAGGGGCCAATCGTTCTCTGTGTGCTCCATTTTCGCATGGAAACCTTGAAGTCTGCCTCTAGCGGTCCACACGGGCTGATTCTTAGCTTCCCTGGATCATGCTGAGGCCTACTTCCATATTCCCATCTGAGAGGACTAGCAACATTTCCTGCGCTTTGTGGTACTGGGGCATCACTTCTTTTCAAGTCCTACCGTTTGGTCTTGCCACGGCTGCTTGCACCTTCTCAAAGGTCATGGTAGTGGTCGCAACTGCCTTTCATCATCAAGGGGGGGGGGTCTATCTCTCCTTATCTGGATGATTACCCTTTCAGCAAACCCGTGGAGGAGAAGGCCGAGGAGCTGGAGAAAGAACAGGTGACCCTCACCAGTCTCTCCAGGATGACTGCGGATCCCGTGCGGCAGAAATGGGCCAAGAAGGCCTTCTTTCCGTGCCAATGACGGTACTTTCCTTCCCAGCTGCAGGTGCAGCCTAAAGCCACAGCAGAGAGAAAACCCCAAAGGCACAGCCTGCCCCCAGCCCAAGCCAGGTTTGGGTTTTTTACAAGATCCTCAGAAGCATAGCTAGTCAGCCGTTGTTCGCTGAGGTCCCCCTGCAGGTGGGGGGGGGGGGGGCTTGTCCACTCTGCCCACTGGTGGCCTCTCATCACCTTGGATGCCTGGGTGCTGCAGATCATCCAAAGTGGCTATCTGTTCCATTTTACCCAGCTGCCGCCCCCTCAATTCTGGGGAGCACCCCATGGACCCTGTGCACCAGAGCCTGCTGCAGACAGAAGTCATGGTCCTGCTGGCTGACCTCACCATCAAGCCAATTCCACGACCCAGATTGGGCAAGTCTTCTACTCTAGGTATTTCCTGGTCCCTAAAAAGACCAGCGGATTCTGCCCCATTCTGGATCTGCAAAACCTCAACCGGTTCCTGGTTAAAGATGGGTCTCGTTGTGGACATTGCTCTTGTTCCTCCTACAAGACTGGCTATGCTCCTTGGATCCAAAGGATGCGTACACACATTCTGATCCACCTGCATAATAGTATCTTCAGTTCATGGTTTGCGGCCAGCACTATCATTAGCAGGTGCTAACCTTCATGTTGGCCGCAGCCCCCAGGCTCTTCACAAAGTGTCTGGTGGTCATGGCCACCCTCCTCTGGACCCTGTGGGTCTTTGTCTTCCCATACCTGGACAACTGGCTCATAAAGGACCCCACGCTGACCAGTGTACGGCAGTACACTAAGCTTCAACATTCAGATGCTCGAAGGGTTCTGCTTAGTGATCAACTATCTGGTTTCACCTCCAGCCGGTGTAGCAATTAAAGTTCATCAGGACTAGCTTTGATGATACATAAAAGATAAAAGAATTTCTGCTTGCAAACCGCCTGCAGCATCCCATCGAGGTGATGGGCACACGGATTTAGAGAGTCCCATGGTGTCGAAACACTCCTCACCACCCTCTACAGTAACCTAATTGCTGGAATTGATAACATCCGTCAAGGGTTTGTCCTCAAAAAAACAATGCAATGTGTGCCTTCGAGTCAGTCCTGACTCCTGGCGACCCAGAAGCTCCTGGGTTTTCTTGGCAGTGTCACCGGAAGTAGATTGCCAGGCGTTTCTTCCGAGGCAATGGAGGGTTAAGTGACTTGCCCAAGGCCACAAGGAGTGCTAGTGGGAATCAAATCCTGGTTGCTTGGTTACCAAGCCAGTGTTCTAACCACTAGGCTACTCCTCCACGCCTCATCTTCATGGATATAGCTGCTGCTTTTGACTCAGTAAGCCACAAGCTTCTCCTGGGACGCCTCAAGGAGAAAGTATCCGTGACACAGCACTAGAATGGTGCAAGTCATACTTGTCTGACAGATGGCAGCACATACGATCCGAGGCCTCAACATCAAAACCTTTCCACCAGAGGCAAGGCGTGCCACAAGGATCCTCCCTCTCCGCCCTGATGTTCAACATATACATGCAGCCCATCTGTAACCTCATTCGATCATTCAATGTCAACTGCTTGATATATGCAGATGATGTACTGCTCTACATGCCATTCTCAACAGAGTAGCTGGACCTCTCCCCACTGACAGACTGCTTTGACGCAGTATCCATATGCCTCGAATCTCAAAACCTCCAAATACAGCACAAGAAAACAGAGGTCCTTTTTATTACGAGGAACCAAAACTTCACCCTGCCACCCCACTTAAAGCTTAAGGAAGCAGAGCTACAAACCAAATCCACAATCCGATTCCTTGGAGTCACGTTAGACCAACGACTGGACATGAAGGTGCACATAAGCAACATAGCAAGAGCAATTTACCACAAAATTCGAACACTCAGGCACTTATGCTACCTACTAGAGCCGGACGACTTCTGGACAATCTATCAAGCGTTGATTATACCGCACTTTGATTACGCTAATGCAATCCTACAAGGGCTCCCACAATCCACCCTGAACCCGCTCCAACTCGCGATGAATGCCGCGGCAAGAGTTCTACACGGGGCTTCTAGGAGCGATCATGTTATGCCCATCCTGAAGCACCTCCACTGGCTCCCTATACATGCAGACTCGCTTTCAAAACCCTACTGCTGACTTTCAAGGCCATCAATGGGTTCTCCTCCACATCACTAGCAGAGTTTATCCAAACCACGTCCCCCAATAGGTCCAGAAGATCTGCAGCAGTCAACACACTGATAATTCTGAAGGAAATAACCCAATGCACCCATGCAACAGCAAAAAGGGCTTTCAGATTCTATGCACCCAGATGCTGGAACACCCTACCACCCAGCATCTGGGCAATCCCTGACCTAACCCAATTTAGGAAGGCATTGAAGCACCACCTCTTCCTCAAATACTACCCAGAAGACAGTGCTCCAATAGCCCCCTCCCCCATCTAGTACAGCCACATAACATACCCCGCAAGCCATCCATGACTACGATTACTTTTGACATGACATAACGTGTCGCCTAGATGTAAATAGTTACCCCAGTTTTATCCAAGTTGTAGTACCTGTTCTTTGTAAACACAGATCAGCTTGCTGCACTGTGCTAGTCATTCTGTTTCATGTAAACCACACTGATGTTGAATAGCGCGGTATAAAAGAGACTGTAAATAAATAAATTACAGCATCAGCGCCACACCACAGCCCGTAGGCTTCTGAGAACCCTCTGACACAGTGGCTATGGTGCATGTCACCCTTCATTCCTGCTTCTGCATGCGGCAGGCACAATGGATCTTGCAGGACAGGGTTGTGGTCACTGCGCTAATAGTGCAGGTCCTAGAGTGGTGGCTCGTGCCCAGAAACCTGCATTGGGGTCTCCCGTTCCGAACAGCAGTGCTCTGCAGGCTGCTTGCAACAGATACCTCCAAGCTTGGCAGGGGTATGTAACTGGACGACGTTCACACCCATGGTCGGTGGTCCAAGAGCAAGAGCCTCCATCAGATCAACTTCCTCAAACTCTGGGCCATTGTAAATGCTCTCCATGCCTTTCTGGTGCACCTGGTGTATCAGGTGGTTCTGATCCAGAAGGACAACCAGGTGGCCATGTTCTGTATGAACAAGCAGAGGGGCATAGGCTCATACCTCCTATGCTGGGAGGCTGTTCTCCTGAAAATTCTCCCTGCTCGATGGCATAGATCTCAGGGAGACATATTTGCCCGGCAAGCTCAACGGCCTGGTGGATTACCTCAGCTGGGTGCTTCAGCCACACGAGTGGACCCTCGAGGGAGGTGGTAGACTGGATCTTCCAGGAGTAGGGCACCCACAAGGTGGATCTTTTTCGCTATGGCACAGAATACCCAGGTAGCTCGGTTCTGCTCTGAGACTGGACAGCACTTGTCTGGCCCCAGATGCCTTCCTTCTCCTCTGGGGGGACGGCCTGCTCTATGCCTACCCCTCAGTACTGCTCGTCACGAAGACTCTCATGAAGCTCCAGGCCGAGGGGAAATCCATGATTCTCATTCTCTACTGGCCTCAAAAACTGTGGTTCCAGCTACTGCTGCAGCTCTCGCAGAGGGAGCCTCTCCACCTGTGCTCCAACTGAGACCTCATCTTGCAGGCAAATGGCTCCTTGTTGCATCCTAACGTCCACTCCCTGGCACTCATGGCATGGATGCTGAGTTGGGTAGCCCTTGGGGAACTCACCTTCACCAAGGATGTTACTGAGATCCTGCTGCCTTCCTACAAGGATTCAATGTGTAAGGTCTACGCATTCAGGTGGCAGCAGTTTACCATCTGATGTGCTGATCGGGGGCTGGACCCCTTTATCTGCCAAATGGATCAGCTGGAGTACCTCTTGCACCTCTCCAATTCTGGGCTCAAGACCAATTCAGTGCATGTTCACCTCATCATGGCTGTAAGGGGAAGCCAATTTCAGCTCAATCTCTGGTAGGCCGATTCATGTGGGGCTTGCTGTCCGGCAGAGGGAGCAGCCAGCCAAGATTCCTTGAAAGGATTTGCTTGCGGACAGGCCTCGGCAGGTAGACACAGTCCTCATCAAGGATTCCCCTCCTGGGGAGCCAGCGTCAGGCCCAAGTCCATCGGTGCCCGCGTTAAAGGCTCCGGAGCCACCGGGACTGGTGTCCAGGATGACGGCCTTGGACCGCAGTGTGACTGCCTTCTTGGACCGCAGTGTGACTGCCTTCTTGGACCAGCAGCGGGCGCTGATGTCTGGCACGTCTGGTTCCTCTGCCCCGACCACCAGGGGTTCAACGTCTTAAGACGTCCCCAGAGGCCAAGCTGATCCTCGAGGCTATGCGGGTAAGAGACGCTCCTTGGCTGAGGTCGCACCCGATCTCCCATTAGTCAGGGCTGAGGTAATCACCAATGAGTCTTCCAGGCTCGGGGCATGCGGCGCCAGGGCCCTCGAGCCCCAAGGAACACCACGGGTCCTCCTCGGAGTATTCTGACTGGGAGACCGAGGATGAGGAGTCCCTGGACACCCGTTGGCACCGTGTTGTCCCTTCCGATTCCCCAGTCTCTGAACCTCGGAGAAGGTCACCTCCAGAGGATATGGGCTGCTTGGATTTCAAGGACATGTCCAAGGCCTTGGCTTTTCCTACTGAGTCAGAGGAGGATCCTCGGGCCGACGAGCTCGAGATCCTCCGATACGAGGCTCCTCCCCAGGAATCACTCATAATGTTCATTCGTCCCATCCTGGAACAGCTTATGTTCCGCATGTGGGCGACACCAGTGTTGATGCCGGTGGTCAGCAAGCGGCTCGACTCGATGTATCGAGTCTGCCGGAGTCCTGGGTTTGAGAAGTCACAGCTGCTGCACCAACTCCATGGTTGTGGAGTCGGCCATGTGTCGGCTGAAAAGTCAGATGCACTCCTCTGCGCCCCTCGGCAGGGAGGCCTACACCTTGGATGCCCTCAGCAAAAGTGCTACCAGGGCTCGATGCTGAATTGCCGGATCCAGGCCTACCAGTTGTACATGGGCATGTACCTCAGGGACCTGGTGAAGGAACTCTCCGGGTACTCAGCTGGTCTCTCTGAGGAACCTTTGCAGCGCTTCAACAGCCTGTCCAAAGCCATCCGTGAGTGCTCCAAATTTGTCTTGGGCAGCCTTTGATGGTTTCGAGTCAGCGGCCTGGGTAGCCACAGCAGGCATCGGTGCGTGCCGCCAAGCTTGGCTTCAGTCGTCCGACCTCAAGCAATGGGTACAGGACAAGTTGGTCGATGTCCCGTGTCAAGGGGGAAAACCTCTTCTGCAAACCCATGACCGATAAGGCCACAGTGCTGGAGACAGAGTTCATGACAAGGACTAGGCTCTCCAAGAAGACCACTGCCCCTCACCGAAGGAAGGGCTTGGGTAAAAAGCCCTTTTACCTGAGGAAGTTCATTGCTTACCGAAACTACCCACCTTACCAGGCCTCCCCGGCTCCCCACAAGGGCAGCAGGCCAAGGGACAAGGGCATGGTCCACGTAAGCAGAAGGCCCCCAAGCCCCAGGCTCCGGCCAAGCCTGGAGGGAGCTTTTGACTCCTGCAGCATAGCCCCTCTCCCAGTAGGAGATCAGCAGCCTACAGGAGGCCGCCTTACCCTTTATGCCCACAGGTGGGGAGCTATAACCACAGACTCCTGGGCATTAAAGGTTATTTCCTCCATCTGAGCCAAGTACCTCCACACTACTTCCCGGGAGAGCCCCTCAGGTCTCCCCTTCACCGAGACCACCTTCTGAAGGAGTTGGCAGGCCTTCTCGAGGACCAAGCGATGGAACTGGTGCCCCACCACTCAAGGGCAAGGGGTTCTACTCCAGGTACTTGTGCCAAAGAGGATAGGGGGCCCAAGGCCCATCCTCGACCTGCGCAACCTCAAATTCCTGGTGAGGGAGAAGTTCAAGATGTTCTCCCTTGGAACATTGCTGCCTTACCTCCGCCAGGGAGACTGACTATGCTCCTTAGACCTAAAGGATGCCTATACTCACATCCTAATCCACCCAAACCACAGGCAATGCCTTCACTTTCTGGTGGGAGGCAATCATTTCCAGTGCAGGGTGCTTCCCTTCAGCCTAGCCTCGGCCCCCAGGGTATTCACAAACTGTCTGGCAGTGGTTGCCGCCTTTCTCAGGCTTCAGGGGATATTTGTCTTCCCCTATCTCGACGACTGGCTCATCAAGGGCACTACAGCTCCCAAAGTGCAGCAGGCCATGACACGCACTACCCAGGTCTTGCAACATTTGGATTTCGTTATAAACTACCCCAAGTCAAACATTTGCCTGTCGCAAGGGCTGGAATTTATTGGGGCAAGAATCGACACCCTTCGGTCAAAGGCCTTCCTGCTTGCAGACAGGGCAGCCAGGCTCATGGCGCTAACCAGAGATATGCAGCACCGCCCCTCGGTTCCCTCCAGGCATCTTCTGTGCCCTTATGGTCTCCATGGTGCATGTCACTCCAGATGCCCACCTCCACATGCGAACAGCACAGTGGTGCCTCAGACCAATGGTCCCAGGCCACGGGACACCTCCAGGACAGAGTCCGAGTGACCTGCCAGCTGATAAAGTCCCTGATCTGGTGGCTGTCGCCCCAGCACTTAGAGGCGGACAACCACTTGAGGGTCCTCACCACAGATGCCTCCCTGCTGGGCTGGGGAGCCCACTGCAAGGGCTACCGCATCCAGGTCACTTGGTCCCCGGACGAGAGCATTCAGCAGATCAACCTCCTGGAGCTGCAGGCCATTCATTTCGCACTGAAGGCCTTCATCACTACCTAGGCCACCTCTCAGTCCTAGTTCAGATGGACAACCAGGTGGCCATGTTCTATGTGAACAAGCAGGGAGGCACGGGGTCCTGTGCCCTCTGCCAGGAAGACCTGGATCTGTGCTCTTATGCAGTCCAACAAGGCATCCTTAGAGCAGTATACCTGTTGGGTCAAGACAACTTGCTGGCCGACAGACTCAACAGGATTCTCCAGCCGCACGACTGGCAGCTGGGACCAGGGGTAGCCAGCAGGCTTTTCCGGACCTGGGGGGAACTGGTGATGGACTTGATTGCAAGCCTGGACAATCATCAGTTACCCTGCTTCTGCTCCTGGTAGCCTCACCCCGCCAGGGTGGCCACCGATGCCTTCTTGGTCTCATGGTCAGAGGGACTTCTGTACGTTTTCCCTCCAACAACACTGATCGCCAGGACTCTGTTCAAGACTCTCCACAACAGGGCCTCGGTCATCTTGATAGCTTCAAGGTGGCCCAGGCAACCGTGGTTTCCACTGCTCCTACAACTGGTGGTGGAGGACTCCATACCCCTGGGGTCTGCCCCTCGACTCCTTTTCCAAGGAGGGGAGCTCTCTCCTACACCCCAACCTCAGCTCCCTCTCGCTGACAGCATGGCTGCTGAGAGGGTGACTTTAGCCCTGCTCCACCTCCCTAGAGAGGTGGAGGATGTTCTGCTACCCTTACACAAGGTGTCTAACAGATGGGCCTATGCCTTTAAGTGGCGTAGATTCGCACTTTGGTGCACTGAGCAGGGAGCCGACCCTTTCTCTTGCCCGGTGGTCACAGGGTTGCAATACCTGCTCCACCTCTCATGCGGGGCTCAAGTCTAACTCTGTTACGGTACACCTTAGTGCCCTAGCGGTGAACCACCATCAGGTGGACAGGAAGCCCCTCTCAGCCCATCCCGTGGTGTCCCGCTTCCTAAGGGGCCTACTCTTGTCTAACCCCCAGTTCACCTCCCGGCGACCGAATGGGATCTCAAAGTGGTGTTGGGGCAGCTCACCCTGCCACCATTTGAGCCCCTGGCTACTTGCCACCTTCGCTATCTCTCTTGGAAGATGGTTTTCCTGGTCGCGCTCGCTTTTGCCCATAGGGTAAGCGAGCTCCAGGCCCTCATGACTGAGGTGCCTTACAAGAATACGGTGGTGCTTGCATGCATCCCAAATTCCTTCCGAAAGTGGTGTCCCCTTTCCACCTCAACCAGGAGGTGGTCCTCCCTACCTTCTTTCCCAGATTGCATGCCAGTCGAGCAGACGGTCGTCCATATCTTGGACTGTAAGAGGGCGTTATCCTTCTATATCCAATGCACTCAAGGCCACCATAAAGCCTCTCAGCGTTTTGTTTCGTACGACCCCAGTAAGCTGGGGGAGGTGGTGTCCAAGCGTACGCTATCCACATGGGTGGCGGGACTGTATTGCCTGGGTTTATGAGGAGGCGAGGCTTCCGTTGGAAGGCCTGGTCACGGCACACCGGGTCAGGGCTATGGTGACTTCAGTAGCCAACTTGCGTTCGGTCCCACTAGCAGACATCTGCTGGGCCGCCACCTGGTCTTCAGTCCATACCTTCACATCTCATTACTGCCTGGATAGAGAGTCCCAACGGGACAGTGCCTTCGGCCAGGCCATGCTCCATAACCTTTTTGGGGTCTAGGCAGCTCCTACCCTCCAACCCTTCTGTGTTCAGGCTACCGGAGTGCTAGTGTTCTCAGACACAGGGGTCCTGTTTGGTCCGTTTATTCGGACTTCATTGCTGCTGCTTGTGGCTCTCCACGAGGGAGCCCTTTTTTGGCTATAGGTTCTTGGTAGCCTGTAGCTGGGGAGTCCCATATGTGAGGACTGACTTCCTACTTGTTCCTGGAGAAAGTGTAGTTACTCACCTGAAACAGGTGTTCTCCGGTGAAAGCAGGCATCAGTCCTCACAACCCTCCCTCCTCCCCTTGGAGTTGCAGTCATACCATCTTTATTTGTTTTTGACGTCTTTTAGCTATGTCATTTGACTGAGCAAGATGACACCCTTGGGCAGGAAGGGGACAACGCATGCGTGGTAGCAATCCCAAAGGCTTTCTTTGGAAACTGGGGATTTGCTCCATGTGGGCTCCGTCGGCACTGATGTCACCCATATGTGAGGACTGATTCCTGCTGTTCCCAGAGAACACCTGTTACATGTGAGTAACTACGCTTTACCACTGGAGATGGAGACATGGCTGACTTATCCAAAGGTCGACGCTTTGGTGACAGGAGTCACCAAGCACATGACTATTCCGATAAAAGGAGGAGTGGCGCTTTGAGATCAACAGGACCATAAGGTCGAAGGACACATCAAGATAGCTGCCTTCTCTACTCTCTCTCTCCGGGCCTTAGTTTGTGGAAGTCTGGCAGCCCGAGCACTCCTACAGTGGATTCAGCTCTTGCCCGATGATCTGACTTTGGCCACTTGGAGTTGGTTACAGCCTTCTTGTCTGATGCCTTTTATGACCTACTTCGCCTCTCTGCTTACTCCGTTGCTGCCATGACTTGTCGTTGGCTTTGGCTCTAACAATGGTCTGCAGATACGGCTTCAAAAAGTCGCCTCGCTAAGCTTCCTTTCAAGGGTAAGCTGCTTTTTGGAGAAGACCTTGACAAACTTGTCAAGGACGTGGGGGATGTAAAGCCTCAGCGTCTTCCAGAGGACATGCCTCATTCCATTTTTCGACACCCGGGTCAACAGTATCAGTCGTCCACCTCAGTCCAAGGTTCAAGACTCCAGATGCTACTGGCCTGGCAAATCCTTCGCGACATCTTTGTCAGGACGCTCAGGGCAGCAGTTCCAGCCCTTTCAAGGCACCTGAAAGGGCAAGGACACCTATTCAGCCCCCTCAGTTCTCCGGTGCTTCCTGTTCTGCGCGCTGATGGGACAGGGAGCCCCTCTGGAAGGCCACGGCTGGTAGGAGGACAGCTGGCGCTATTTTCCTGAGAGTGGGCCAACATAACCTCCGATGTATGGGTCCCCAACATTGTCTGCTGGGGCTACGTTATAGTGTGTCTCAGATCCATCCGAGACACCTTCCTCATAGTGCCCTGCAGCTCTCCCCAGAAGAAGACCACGATAGAGACAACCCTGCAGCATCTTCTGCAGTTGAGAGCCATTCGACCAGTCCCTCCTTCCAAAAGAGGTTCCGGTCGTTACACCATCTACTTTGTGGACCCAAGAAAGACAGATGGTGGCGGCCTATTCTGGACCTCAAAGCAGTCAATCACGACCTTCGGGTGCCTCTCTTCCACATGGAGATGCTACGGTCTATTCAGGCTGTCCAGAAAGGAGAGTTCCTTACCTCTTTGGACTTGGTGGAAGCGTACTTCCACGTTCCCATCCGCGAAGATCAGCAAAATTTCCTGCGTTTTGCCATCCTCAGCTAGCACTTTCAATTCTGCGTGCTGCCATTTGGCCTAGCATCAGCTCCACGTACCGTCTCCAAGGTGGTTATGGTGATGGCCGGAGCAGCTCTTCGGAAACAGGACATTCAAGTCTACCTGCATCTAGATGACTGGCTCATCCAGGTGAATTCCTTGTCAGAGTCCCACGAGATGGTCTCCCGGGTAGTGGCTTTCTTGGAGAGCCTCGGCTGAGTAATCAATCATTCCAAGAGTTGCCTACAGCCTTCTCAAATGATGGACTTCCTCAGAGCTTGCTTCGATACCCGGTAGGGCAAGGTTTTTCTGATACAGGAGAGTTTCCATAAGCTCATGTCCCAGCTCAGAACATTTCTCGGACAGAGTAGACACAGAGTGTGGAACTATTTTCAGATCCTTGGGTCAATGGCAGTCACGGTGGACATCTTCCTGTGGGCCCGCACATGTGGCACCTCCAAAGGTCCCTTCTCTCCCGCTGGTCCTGTTTCAGAGGACTACAGCAGATTCCTGCCACTCACTCGAGTGACACTGATCAATCTTCTCTGGTGGCTCTCTCCCAGCCAGCTGCTCCGGTACATCCCCTTGGAAACTCCTCGATGTGTTCTGCTGACCACCATCACCAGTCTCTCGGGCTGGGAGCTCATTGCCTGAGCCAGACAACTCAGGGATCCTGGACTCCCAGAGGTCTGGTGGACTACCAGCTGCCTTGGAAGCCCAGATGGTCCGCCTGGCTCTTCAGCATTTTCTGCCTCTTTCAATCCCAAGCAGTCCATGTCCTTTCTGACAATGCGACAATGGTGGCCTGTCTGGCTCAACCAGGTATGGTCATCCTTGTAGTGCCTGACAGGCCTTGGCAACCATGGTATACAGACCTAGTATGCCGCCTCCAGATGTCTCCTTGGCTTCTTGGGTCCCACCAGGGTCTCCTGCTCCCTCCCCCCATGGACGACCTGCTCCCTACTTGCTTACAACCTAGCTCTTCAGAGTCACCTCCTAAGTTGCAAGGGTTACTCGTGTAAGGTGATAGCAACCCTCTTGAAGGCAAGAAAACCCTCCACCTCTTAGGTGTATGCAAGGGTCTGGTACCTTTTTGAAATCTGATGCTCTCGTAAGGGCCTCTCACCTTGGTGGGTGCAGATCCCGCATATCTTGGCTGTCTTTCAGGACAGCCTCAATAAGGACCTCGGCTCTCTCCAGGTTCAGGTCTCTGCACTGACATGTTTCTGGGGATGCAGAGCACGCCATTGCATCCCACACAGATGTCAGCAGGTTTCTCTGGGGCATGCATGTCCTTCGCCCGATGATCCTTCCATGGGACCTCTTCTTAGTGCTCAGGAACCTCATGAGGCCACCTTTTGAACTGCTTAAGTGAGTCACCCTCCGAGACTTGTCACTCAAGATGGCATTCCTTGTGGCCGTCACTCAAGATGGCATTCCTTGTGGCCATCACCTCGGCTAGGAGAGTTTCAAAGCTGCAAGCTCTCTCTTGCCTGGATCCCTTTCTTTCCTTCTCCGCGGAAGGGGTTTCTCTTCAGGTCGTTCCTTCCTTTTTACCAAAGGTTCTTGCACCTTTTCATATGAACTAGACTCTCCTGGCTTTTTCAAAGGAATAATGCTCTGGGCCTGACAAAGGCCTTCATGCAGTCTATCTCTGCAGAATTCTGCAATGCTACCTGAAGGTCACAAATGCCTTTCACAAGTCTGATCATATTTTTGTCTTGTTTGCTGGCCCTCAGAAGGGCCTTGTGGCTTCCAAAGCCACTATTGCCTGCTTGCTCTGCCAGACCATTGAGTCGGCTTATCCTTCTACAGAGCAAATCAGTGTCGTCGTGCCCCCCCTCCCCCCCGGCACATTCCACTCGTTTCAAGCGACCTCGTGTGTAGAATGGTCATAGGTTGCTCCCCTTGACGTTGGGTGGCTACCTGGTCTTCCTGGTCCACCTTTGTGCGTCAGTATCGCCTTGATCTCCAAGCTTGAGATGTGGTGTGCTTTGGGGCCAGTGTGGTGGTGGCGGTTGTCTCTTCCTGCACTGGGGTGTGGTGTAGCTTAGGTACTGCTCACTTGTCTGGACTGGACTAGCAGGATGAATTGGAGGGAGAAATTCCACTTACTGTTAATTTCCTTTCCTGGAATTCTGCTAGACCAATCCAGGACTCACCCTTGCTACTTTTCAGACAGCCTTGCTGGTAGAGCCGGTGATCTCTTATCTTCTCAGACAGCCTTGCACAGAGACGAGCATTTCATTCTTCTTGAGCTGTTCCGCTTCTATGGAGTTCCGCAAGAGCTCCTTGTTCATTCTGTATGGTTGCACCAAGCTCTGTTCCACCTTTTTCTTTTGCTTTAGAAGAGTATACTGAAGGCGACCCCTAGGGGTACAGCTATATATTTACCAGGGCTGAGCAAATCAGACTTCTGGTAGCTTTCTCTGTCTCAAACATCTGCTGGCAGGGGGATTTAACTCACTTGTCTGGACTGGTCTAGCAGGATTCCAGGAAAGGAAATTAACAGTAAGTGAAATTTCTCTTTCCTCACCGCCAGATACTAGCACACTATTTCAAAATCTGAAATCCCCCCCTTCTACCCAACGCCCTAAATATGTGTTTAGAAAACATTTTTATTTCTTTTTTGCCGTTTTCATTTTATTTGGCTTTTTTATTTATTGTAACTTTAAAATCTTTCCTTATTTTGTCTTTTTTCAGAATTATAGACACTAAATTCCTGTTCCAGATCTTCCTGCTAGACCAGTCCAGACAAATGGGTTATCTCCCCCTGCCAGCAGATGGAGACAGAAACTAGAACTATGCAGTGACATCACCACTGGCATAAAACCTAGCACAGCTAGAGGGAGCCCTCTGTATTTTCTCTGTCTCCAGTAGATGGTGGTTGCTGTTTTCCTCTACAGTTAAGGCCTAGAGCACCTGGCGGGTACTGGGGCCCACAGGTCAGTTGAGCTCGGTCTTGGGGGGACCCCAGGGCACATATGAGAGATCCCTGTGACTGGCTGACTTGCAGTTCATCTTGGGGAAGAGTTCCTGGCTAAGAGATCCTGTGTAATTTTGGGTTTCTTCAGGATCACAAGGATTCCCTGCAGGGGTACCTGTTAGCTCTTTAGCTTCTTAGTTATTTTCTTTTGTTTCACTTGAAATTTTAAAAAAAAGCCATACTACAAAGGCACGAGGGCTGATAAGCCTCCCTGTATTCCCCTCCCTCCCTCCCCATGGAAGGCGATGCTGCCCTTTTTATTTATTTAACAGGTTTAATATACCGCTATATCATTTCAATCAAAGCGGTTTACATTGAAACTTAAACTTGGTAATGTACTGTCACACCCTTGCCCCCTGCCTCAGGCTTAGAGGGGCGAGGTTGCAGTTAACTTATCTTATAAAGCTTAGATAAACTATCTTTCCCTCTGATGCATGCTGGGAGTTGTAGTTTGGCCTTTTAAGATGAAGTGTAGTCATGAAACCAAAGATAAAGGCAAATGACAATTTATTTCAAAACGCAAACAAAGTCCATGTAGACCGTAACAGGATACTCCTCCATTCATTCGCTCAGGATTATTTACAACGCAGCATGGATGAGCTTCACTATGGCTTCACAGTCATTAACTATATGCAGCTGCTTAACAATGTAACTGATATGGGAAACACAGCTTCTTCCCTCAACAAAGTAAAAATGTCATCTTTTTAACTTTGTCTTCACTAAGCATTTAATAGCACATGTAACAGGTATTTCCCCACTAGAAGAGCAAGTTCCTACCTTCACTTCAGGCTAGGTTTCAATACACTGCTTCTAGGAGACTTTCACATTTTCAGCTATCCTTTAGCATAGGGATCCAACGCTAGTAGCTTGGCATAGAGTACAGTCCATGGGCATTTCTGGCGACAGTAAATCCTGCTCACTAGGCTCAACCTGCATCTCCTCTGGCTCTGATAATGCAGTGCCCTGCTCTGAGCTCTTAAAGTATGTCTCCGGGTGTATTCTCTCTGAGGATCCCCGTGTCTCTCCTGAGCCCAGCTCCACCCGGTAAGGACAGATTGTACCTGAAGCTGTGGACACTTCTCCCTGGCTGTATTCACTTGCCTCTCTCCAGCCTCTCGGAAACAGTTCTTGCTTCGCTGCTCTGAGTTCCCTCTTGGAGCTCTGCCAATGCTCCCTATTCCAAGCTTGGCTCCTTTGACTCCTGTGCTGAGTCCTGGGCTCCCACCTCTGAGCTCTCTGAACCTTCTGATCAGGAACCTGGATGTGAACCCGTTCCTGCTCCTCTGCTTCCTGCAGTTCTTGCTTCCTCTCCCTCTCCTGCTTCTTTTCTTGCTTTGACTTTAGCAAAGGTTTATATCCCTGCTTCCAGGGCACTAACTTTCCCTCTCTGCTCAGGTGCTTGTAATTATCTCTCAAGCCTGCAACTACGTCAGCAGAGCTTGGGTGTGGCAGCCTAGGTTTAGTTTCTCTCAGCTTACTTTCTTTATGTAGAAGCTAAAATCCATGCACTGCAGGGATTTCACTTTTCCTCAAAGCAAATTCATCACCTTTTCCTATTTCCATAAGCTCAATACAAACTTCCTTGTCACAGTACATTAAACAGGGACATTGATAACTTGGATTTTTTCTGAGGCAATGGAGGGTTAAGTGACTTTCCCACGGCCACAAGGAGTGCTAATGGGAATTGAACCCTGGTCTCTGGGTTCCCAAGTCGGTGTTCTTAACCATTAGGCTGCTACACCACTCCCTTTGGGACCAACAAGACTGCAAGACTGAAGGTTAGTTACTCTTCTTTGACAGGCCAGGCTACAGCATGCGGAGATCTAGGGGCAAGTACCCTACTGCAGTGGATACAGCTGCTTCTGGATGATGTGGACTCTGTTCACCTAGAGTCTGTGGCAGCTTTCTTGGCAGATGCCTTTTATTATCTCTGTGGCCCATCGTTGGCTATGGCTCCGAAATTGGTCAGTGGTTGCAGCCTCTAAGGGCCTCCTTGGACAAATTGCCCTTCGAAGGCAGCTTCCTCTTTGGGGAGGCACTTGAGAAACTGGTTAAAGATCTAGGGGAGGTTAAACCTTGGAGATTGCCAGTCGCCCAAGGTATCCTGTAGGGAGTCCTCTAGTGCCTCGTCCTCCCAGCCTCTATTTCGGGACGCCAGACGCTATTGTCTGAGCAAATCGGCAGCTGCTTCTTTGACTTCTGGTTCGAGGTCTCAGCCCTTTCATGGGGGTTGTTGCCTCTATTCCTAACCCTCCAGGCCCAAGAAGTAGTCGTCCTCTTCTTCCCAACTCTCCTGCTGATGGGCTGCGAGCCCATTCCAGAATGCCGCAGGTAGGAAGGGAGTCTGCCAGTTTTACCACAAATGTGTCTCACACCCGATCATTGGGTTTTGGATATCATCGGGCACAGTTATGTGATGGAGTGCGAAGACCCATTAGACTATTTTGTCGTTTCCCCTTGCGGCTCCGCTACCAAGACAGCTGCCGTATGAGATACTATTTAGTGGCTCCTGGACCTTTGCGCTATATGTCCTGTACCTTCTGTGGAGTGGGGTCTGGGGTGATATTCTATCTACTTCATAGTCCCCAAAAAAGACTGCTCCTTTTGGCCTATCCTGGATCTCAAAGGGGTCAATCACAGTCTGTTTCCTGTTTTCGCATGGAGACGCTGCAGTCAGTCATTCAGTCGATGTGACAGGGAATTTCTCGCTTACTTGGATCGGGCAGAGGCCTATTTTCATATTCCCATCCAGCACAATCAGCAATGTTTCCTGCAGTTTGCGATGCTGGGGACTCATTTTCAGTCTCAGGCACTGCCGTTCAGTTTAGTAACAGACATGAGGCGTGTGCGTATGGGTTGATGGACCTTGGTTTGACCCAGTATGTTAGGCGTGTGCGTACACCCTTATCTCAATGACTGGCTTATCTGGGCTGAATCCCCGATGGAGGCACTTCGATCTGTTCAGCAGGTAGTACAGCTCCTCAAGGATATTGGCTGGGTTATCAATCACAGCAAGAGTTGTTTGTCTTTTGTCCAGAGCCTAGAGTTTCTGGGTACTCGTTTTGGCACACTTCAGGGAAGAGTGTTTCTGACTGCGTACTGCTGGGCCAAGTTCACCTGTCAGCTCCAGGATTTTCTGGTTAAGCTAGCTCCCACTGCCTAGGATTATCTGCAGCTCCTACGGTCAATAGCAGCGCCCTTGAGTTGGCTCCCTGGGTGTGTTGCTGTCCCAATAGTTGCCCGTCACTCAGAATTTTGTGGTCCATCTCTCCAAAGGTGAGATGCAGTCTTTCTTGTTAGGCCTTTCTGGACAAGATGCAAGTCTAGCTAGGTGGGGTGGGGTGGGGGGGGGGGCTCATTGGTCTAGACAACCCAGTGTTGCTGGTCCTAGCTGGAAGCCAGGTGGGCCATCAATCATCTGGAAGCGAGGGCAGTCAGTCTGCCTCTGATGCACATTCTCCACCAGCTCCAGGGTCGCACAATAAGGTCCCCTGACAATGCAGTGGCAGTAGCTTATGTGAATCGGGGTGGGACCAAATTCCAGGAGTTGTGTGAGAAATGTCCTTCCTTTTCCCATCGGCAGAACACCACCTACAGGCCCTGTCATAAGAACATAAGAAATAACATACTGGGTCAAACCAAAGGGAGGAGTAGCCTAGTGGTTGGGGCAAGGTACTTCAGGCCGGAAGGTCGGGGGTTCAAATCCCACTAGAGGACAGCAACCTTGGGCCGGAAGGACTGGGGTTTCTAGTCCCACAGATGCTCCTTGTGGTCTTGGGCAAGCCACTTAACCCTCCATTGCCCATGTTCCCTGTAAGTATTAGTGTGTGTCTCATATCCCCGCGTGTTAAATGTATCCCCCACTTGTGTTGTGACCGCTTTGATTGAAGTATAAGGTGGTATACAAAACTGTCTAAATAAAATAAATAAAGGTCCAGCAACCCACAACCTGTTTTCATCTGTGGCCAATCCAGGTCTACCACTTTCAATCTCCCCCTCTCTCCAATACAGTCATTGTACTGATTCTGTCCTTCCTTGCTACATCCATCCCATTAAGCTCTTTCCTGTCTATACAGCCATCACCGTGACCTTGCCATGACCGCCTTTTATATATTCCTCCTTTCTATGATGCTGTCGTCCATGTCTGTCCTTTCTCACTTTCTTGTCGATTATTGCCATTCTTTTCTATTTCCTAGTTTCTGTAGCTGCCTTTTATTGCAAACCATTCTGATGTGTTTCTTGAGCAGTATATCAAACTTTCAATAAAGATAAAGACAAGTACCTGGCAGGTTCCCAGAAAGGTGCACAGGTTCCACAGTGTTTGTCCCGGGGTAAGCAATGGATTTCCCAGATCCTCTTTAATAATGGTTTATGGACCTTTCCTCCAGGTACTTGTCCAAACCTTTTTTTAAACCCAGCTACACTAACAGCTTTTACTACATCCTCTAGTAATGAATTCCAGAGTTTGATTACGTGTTGTGTGAAAAAATATTTCTCCAGGACCAAGCAGGAAGTCAGTCCTCACATATGGGTGACGTCGGCGCCGACGGAGCCCTCGCGGAGCAATTTTCCCCAGCTTTCAAAGAAAGCCTTTGGGAATTGCAGCGCGCATGCGCGGTCGCCGTCCCGCCCAAGGGTGCCATCTTAGCCAGTCTTCTTTTTTCCGCGGAGCCCTACAGACGTACCCGTCGTGTCCCCGCTAAAAAAGTTGATTTTCGTGAGTTTTTCTCTTTTTTCCTTCGGTTCGACGCCGGTCGTTTTCCTGCCCGGACTCGCGACGCCGTTGCGAGTCCTTCTCTTATTTTTCGGTTTTTCTGATTTTTGGTCAGTTTCGTTTTCGGTTTTTCGCTGGCAGCCCGGTCCTTTGACCTTGCAGGGGCCCTTTTTCCCCCGATGGCTGCCAGTGGTTTCAAGCGGTATGGTCAGTGTGACAGAAATATGTCACTCACCGACACACACGATAATTGCCTCCGCTGCCTAGGCCCGGATCATGAAGAAATGATCTGTGGAGCCTGTGGCAAAATGTCCTCCAAAGCGTTGAGGAGTCGGCGGCATCAGCGGGATAGAATCTTCGCTGACCCCAGCCGTACCCGGACCTCGTCGGAGGCCTCGGCATCCAGAGGCTCCAGCTCTGACCATCGCCGAAGCTCCTCCGACAGGGGTTTTCCCTCCGGAGACCATCGACGGAAGACAAAACCCGCGAGGGCGGTGTCGGTGGACGCTCCTGGCTCCGCGAGGGCCAGGTCGCATAGCCCCGACAGCCGTCCCGGGTCTTTGGAGAAGGAGAACCTCCCGAAGCGACCTCGCCTGGAGTCGGAGTTGCCTGCTCGGGTAAGTCCTGTAGTCCTTCTGGACTCGCCTCCGAGAGGTCCGACGTCGGGCCCGACGCTGTCGGGGCCCGAGTCGGGGGCTGCTGGGTCACCTGAGGTCGGACTCAGGTTGACGGCCTTGGAGAGCAGACTATCTGCCTTCATGGACCAGCAGTGGGCACTGATCGCTAGCCTCGCTGGCGCCGCTGCCCCGACCGCCGGGACGTCGACGTCTAAGTCGACCCCGGAGACCGAGCCGATCCTCGAGTCCATGCGAACTCGAGTCGATCCTCGGTCGAGGTCACCCTCGGCCTCCCGTTCGGGACCGAGGTCGTCGCCGCCGACTCCCTCGGCGTCGGGGCGGCCGACGCCTCCGCCTGCCCGAGCCGACCCCACCGATTCCTCCTCGGAGTCGGCCTGGGTGTCTGAAGAGGAGGAGTCACCTGATTCCTTTCGGACTCGGTGTGTCCCCTCGGACTCACCTGAGTCCGAACCTCGGAAACAGTCCCCTCCGGAGGATGCCCGGTTCTCGGACTTCGTCAGGGATATGGCCAAGGCTTTGGCCTTCCCTGCGGATCCCGAGGAGGAGCCGAAGAGCTCGACGCCCTTCAGTACGACTCTCCCGCCCGGGAGCACTTTACTGTACCGGTTCCTCCCATGCTGGAACGACTACTCTTCCGCATGTGGGAGAGTCCGGCCTCATCGCCGGTATTGAGCAAGCGGGTCGATTCCATCTATCGAGTCCGCAAGAGTCCTGGCTTCCAAAAAGCACAGCTGCCACACCATTCCATGGTAGTGGAATCGGCCATGCATAGGCTTAAGAGCCAAAAGATGCACTCCTCGGTGCCTCCTGGCAGGGAGGCCCGTAACCTGGATGGCCTTGGTAAGAAGTGTTTCCAGGGCTCTATGCTGGCTTGTCGTGTCCAGACCTACCAGCTATACATGGGCATGTATCTCCGAGACCTGGCTAAAGAGATAGCCGGATTCTCCGCTGGACTGTCCGAGGAACCTTTGCGGAGGTTCCTGGCCTTGACAACTG
Source organism: Ichthyophis bannanicus (assembly GCA_033557465.1). Taxonomy (NCBI): domain Eukaryota; kingdom Metazoa; phylum Chordata; class Amphibia; order Gymnophiona; family Ichthyophiidae; genus Ichthyophis; species Ichthyophis bannanicus. The sequence continues at coordinate 1,006,990,190 of CM066031.1, read as the reverse complement.
GTATTCGGGAATTCTCCAAATTCATGTCCCGAGCAGCCTATGATGGCTTTGAAGCATCGGCTCGTGTAGCTGCAGCTGGCATCGGTGCCCGCCGACAGGCTTGGCTTCAGTCGTCTGACCTTGAACCTTGGGTGCAGGACAAGTTGGTCGATGTCACCTGCAGAGGTGAGAACCTCTTTGGCAAGCCCATGGCTGAAAAGGCTGCACAAATCGAGACGGAGACTCTCACCAGGACCAGGCTTTCTAGGAAGACCTCCGCCCCTTCCCAGAAAAAGAAGGGCTCGGGAAAGAAGTCCTCCTTTTACCCGAGGAAGGCGGCTGCCTATAAACACTACCCTCAATATCAGGCCCCCGCAGCTCCCCAACAGGGTCAGCAGGCCAAGGGACGGGGTAACGGGTCCCGTAGGCAGCAAGCCCCCAAGCCTGCACCACCAGCCCCTGCTCAGCAGGGTGGGGGTTTTTGACTTCCTCAGCATAGCCTCTCCCCCTCAGCTGGTTCCTCCCAGCACCGGAGGCCGGCTGGTTCACTTCGCCCACAGGTGGTCCAACATCACTTCAGATGCCTGGGTGCTTCAAGTCGTGCGAGAAGGATATCTTCTCCATTTCCATCAGGTCCCTCCCTCTTATTTTCTGGGAGAACCTCCTCGACTCCCTCTGCACAGGGACTTACTCCTTCAGGAGTTAGCAAGTCTTCTTCAGGAACAGGCTGTGGAACCGGTGCCCCACCACCTGAGAGGTCAAGGCTTTTATTCCAGGTATTTTCTGATACCAAAAAGGACAGGAGGCCTCAGACCCATCCTGGACTTGCGCAACCTCAACAAGTTCCTCGTGCGGGAAAAGTTCAAGATGCTTACCCTTGGAATCCTTCTGCCCTACCTCCAGCAGGGAGATTGGCTATGCTCCTTAGATCTAAAGGATGCCTACACGCACATCCTCATCCACCCAAGCCACCGCCAATACCTAAGGTTTGTGGTGGCAGGAAATCACTACCAGTACAGAGTACTGCCCTTTGGCCTATCCTCCGCACCGCAAGTCTTCACAAAATGTCTCGCGGTGGTGGCGGCCTATCTCAGGCTTCACGGCCTCTATGTCTTTCCGTACCTCGACGATTGGCTCATCAGAGCGTCGTCCTCTCCGGCAGTCACCAATGCCACACACCGCACGGTGACTCTTCTGCAGTACTTGGGCTTTGTCATAAACTTCGCAAAGTCTGCTCCCCTCACAGGATCTCGAGTTCATCGGCGCAAGACTGCACACTCCTCAGGCTCGAGCTTTCCTGCCTCTCGACAGGGCTCAACGGCTCATGGACCTAGCCGGCCGTTTTCGCAGCCAGTCCCTGGTCTCCGCCAGGCGCTTCCTGAGACTACTCGGCCATATGGCTTCCACCGTCCATGTGACCCCAATGCTCGCCTGAATATGCGGCCTGCTCAATGGTGCCTTCGCAAGCAGTGGCAACAGGCCACCGGTGGACTAGCCGACTTAGTGCGCATCTCCGGGCCGCTGGCCTCTTCCCTACAGTGGTGGCTTCATCGGCCGAACCTGGTGCTCGGAATGCCGTTTCAGTCGCCTCAGCCGGCTCAAGTGCTGACGACCGATGCTTCCCTCCTGGGTTGGGGAGCACATTGCCAGGGGGCATGTACTCAAGGTCTCTGGACCGCGTGGGAGTCTGCTCAACAGATCAACTTCCTGGAGCTCAGAGCAATCCGTCTGGCGCTCAAGGCTTTCTCCCACCTGACTTCTCACCAGTCCGTCCTTGTCCAGACGGACAATCAAGTTGCCATGTTCTACGTGAACAAGCAGGGGGGCACGGGCTCCTTCCTTCTCTGCCGAGAAGCTCAGAAGCTCTGCTCTTGGGCCGTCAGTCACGGCATTCTTCTCAAGGCAGTTTATCTCCCAGGCCAAGAAAATTGCCTGGCGGACAAACTCAGCAGGATACTCCAGCCGCACGAGTGGCGTCTGGATCCCTTGGTAGTTCAGAAACTCTTTCTGAAGTGGGGCCTCCCCACGATGGATCTCTTTGCCAGTCCTCTCAACCGGCACCTTCCTCGCTTCTGCTCTCGTCAGCCACATCCCCTTCGGGTAGCGGCAGATGCTTTTCTACTCTCATGGTCGGAAAGCCTTCTCTATGCTTTTCCTCCCATCCCGCTAGTCTCTCGAACTCTATTCAAGGTTCTCCGGGACAAAGCTTCCATGATCCTGGTGGCTCCTCGCTGGCCCAGACAGCCGTGGTTCCCACTCCTGTTGCAATTAGCGGTAGAGGATCCGTTCCCTCTGGGGTTTCAACCGGATCTCCTAACACAGGATCAGGGGTCTCTGCTACACCCCAACCTCAGATCTCTCAACCTAATGGCCTGGCGGCTGAAAGGGTAGTCCTCGCTCCCCTTCTCCTGCCGGCAGAGGTGGAAGAGGTCGTCCTAGCTTCTCGGCGACCTTCTACCCGCAAATGCTACGCCCTTAAATGGCGTCGCTTTTCCGTTTGGTGTGTACAGCAGTCTCAGGATCCCTTCTCCTGCTCGGTGTCGGTGATCTTGCAGTACCTGCTCTACCTCTCTAATCTGGGACTTAAGTCCAACTCCGTCAAAGTCCACCTCAGTGCTCTTTGAGCACACCATGTGCCGGTGGACGGCAGACCTCTTTCCAGCGACCCCCTCGTAGCACGGTTTCTCCGAGGTCTCCTTCTACTTAAACCACCTCTGCGCCCGCCAGCACCTGACTGGGATCTGAATGTGGTTTTACAGCGGATCACCTGTCCGCCTTTTGAACCGATGGCTACCTGTTCTCTGCGTTTTCTTTCATGGAAAACCTTATTCCTGATAGCCCTCACTTCCGCTAGACGCGTAAGTGAATTGCAGGCCCTCGTGTCTGATCCTCCCTTCACTCGGTTCTACAAAAATAGGGTAGTCCTACGGACTCACCCAAAATTTCTTCCAAAAGTTGTCTCCCCTTTTCACATCAATCAGGAGGTGGTACTCCCAACCTTCTTTCCCAGGCCACACTCCAGCCGAGCTGAACGGGTCCTGCATACCCTGGACTGTAGAAGGGCATTGAACTTCTACCTTGACCGTACGTGGGAGCACCGTAAAGCTGCTCAGCTTTTTGTGTCTTTTGACCCCAATAAATTGGGGCTCCCGGTCTCCAAGCGTACTCTGTCCATCTGGGTTGCTGACTGTATCGCTGGGCTTATGGGGCAGCCGGACTCTCCTTAGAAAGTCGAGTCATGGCTCATTGTGTTCGGGCGAAGGCTACGTCAGTGGCTTACCTCCGCTCTGGTCCGCTGGCAGACATCTGCCGGGCCGCTACTTGGTCTTCGAGCCAGACTTTTGCGGTCCATTACTGTCTCGAGAGGGAGTCCCGCAGGGACAGTGGTTTCGGACAGGCAGTCCTCCGAAATCTCTTCGAGGTTTGAGCAACTCCTACCCTCCATCCCGGATGGGGTCTACCGGTGGGTGATAATTCAGTGAAGATTCCTTCCTTCTGTGCTGCTGAGCTAGAGGGAGCTCATTTTTGTGCTTAGGGTCTCCGGTAGCCTTAAGCTTGGGAGTCCCATATGTGAGGACTGACTTCCTGCTTGGTCCTGGAGAAAGCGTAGTTACTCACCTGTAACAGGTGTTCTCCAGGAGCAGCAGGAATCAGTCCTCACAACCCTCCCTCCTCCCGGTGGAGTTGCAATCATCTGCTTAAGTTTTTTGCAAATTTTTATGCTGTCTTTTAGCTATGTCATCAGACTGGCTAAGATGGCACCCTTGGGCGGGAAGGCGACCGCGCATGCGCGCTGCAATTCCCAAAGGCTTTCTTTGAAAGCTGGGGAAAATTGCTCCGCGAGGGCTCCGTCGGCGCCGACGTCACCCATATGTGAGGACTGATTCCTGCTGCTCCTGGAGAACACTTGTTACAGGTGAGTAACTACGCTTTTCTCCTCTTAGTCTTAAATGGGTTACAATGTAGCTTCATTGCGTGTCCTCCAGTCTTTCTACTTTTTGATGGCATAAACAGATCTACGTTTAATCGTTCCACTTGCCACTCACCCGCTCCCTGGACCTTGAGGGTTTCAGGAGGGGGTGGCCTTTAATGCCCTTCAGGATTGAGAATTGTAGTTGTGTGTGCTCAAGTAGTAAGGCAGGCAAAGAAAATTTCTTTGAGGTTTATTTCCGCATTGCAGTTCAAGTGCAAACAGACGCAAATAAAGTATAATAGCACAAAACAAGAGTGAGAAACCAAAACAAGGTATTGCACTGCTAGGCTAAATGTCCATTATCTTCTGTGATCACATTCAGTTGTCATGTGACCCTTTTTCACTAACAGAAGAAACAAACTTTGGCAAACAGCAATGCACCTGGTATGCAGACAAGTATGCTTTGACTTATTCCCTTCTGATAAGTTTCTCAGCCTAGGAATCAATACAGCAACTTCTGTTATATTTCTTCATATAACTTTGTACAGCATTTCAATTAAATGTCCTTCTCAATGACACAGGCTGAACAGTCCATTGGCATGTCTGGCTCTGTGAACGGTAGAGAAGAAACTAAAGGCATTTCCTCTTCACAGCTGTTTGGGGGCTGTGCTACATTAGAGGAAGAAACTGCTCTGCTTTCAAGGAACTCTCTGAAATCTTTAAGAAGCAATTCAGCCTGCGTTCTTCCTGGGCTAAGCTGATAATGTCTTCCTCCTTCTGGTAACTGTTTGTTTAAACTGCTTATCTCTTGATAATTAGCAATGCTGCTTTTACTAGGACAACAGTTCTGCGTGTTTGAATTATCCTTCCCCCACTTATCCCTAAACGTAAGTGCTGGGTTTAAAACTTCAGCTGTGAGTGGAGAGTTTCTCAACAGTGTGTTAAAAGTAGGTCAGGCTTCTCTTGGCACACATCTCTGTAATAAGTCTCAGCTGTTCCCTTACTATAGGTTTCTGCTGGCTTGTGAGAATAGCCTAGGCTGCTTACATGCTTTTCAGACTGCAACCAATTGCTACCATGTTGTCTGACTTTGTCTTGGCTTTTAACGTTAGCCTTTACTCTTTCTGGCTTCCCAATGTTAAACTTGCTAGCTGCTTCAAACTCACTGTGTACCTTGTGCTGTGGCTTTCTCCAGGGTATTTCACTGTCCCTCTGCCTTCGGTTCCAAGGTTCTGCTTGGTCCTCTAGAAGCCTGTGCTGTAGCCTTGGGTCTCTCAGTGCTCCTGAATCCTTCTGGTCACAGAAGATTCTCCCTGCCCCTTAGTCTCCCAGGTACTTGCTTCCTGAGTCCAGTCTTCTCCTTAGTGGATCACAGCTGCCTAATTGCTCTCTCTCCAACTCTTCCTCCTCGTCGTCGTCTTTCAAATCCGAATCAAAATCTGACTCTCTCTGTTTCTGAGTGCTTAACAAGCTGCCTGTGTACTGCACTGCCCGCCTCCTGCTTGGGCGTGCCCAATCAGGGACTTGGCTTCTCTCCTTCCTTGAGGTGAGGTGTGGTTCCTGATTAGCTCTGTGTTCTCTCTGAAGAGAAAATCCTGCATTCTCTTGCAGTACCGGTTCTCTCCACCGGATCACTATCTGTTTCTATAGCTTCTTGAGAGGCTTCTACGTCACACACTCTATTCATTAATTTATAGATCTCTATCATATCCCTCCTCAGCCATCTCTCTTCCATTTTGAAGAGCCCTATCCTTTTAAGTCTCTCCTCATAGGGGTATCCTTCCATACTCTTGGCCATTTTTGTTGTTCTTTGTACCTTTTCTTTTTTGAACATTTCTGCTATATCCTTTTTAAGATATTGGTGACCAGAATTGCACACAATATTCAAGGTTCGTTCGCACCATGGAACAATAGAGACATTATGATATCCCTGGTTTTATTCTCCATTTCTTTCCTTATGATTCTTAGCATTCTGTTTGCTTTCGTGGCCACCACTGCACATTGGGAGGAGGGCTTCAACATATTACCCATGCTGACGCCTAAATCTTTTTCTTGGGTGGTGGTTTCTAAGGTGGTACCTTGCATTGTGTAACCAAAATTTGGGGGGTTCTTTCCTAGGTGCATAATTTTGCATTTGTCTACACTAAATTTCATATGTCATTTGGACATCTAGTCTTCCAATTTATCAAGGTCCTCTTGCAATTTTCCTCAGTCCTCTTGTGTTTTTACAACTTCAAATAATTTTGTCATCTGCAAAGTTGATCACCTCACTCATTATTCCTATTTCCAGGTAATTTATGAATATGTTAAAAAGCAGTAGGCCCAGCACAGATCCCTGGGGTACTCCACTAGTCACCTTTCTTCATTGAGAAAATTGGCCATTTAGCCCTACTCTGCTTTCTATCTTTTAACCAGTTTCTGGTCCACAATAGTACACTACCTTCTATCCCATGACTTTTTTTTTTTTAATTTCGCCAAGAGTCTCATATGGGGGTGTCCTCCCTACCCCCCAAAAGCTATGACTGAATATGCAGGATGTCAAGGTCTACAAATTCTTCAGAAAGAAAGTGTTCCAAAGGTCTTGATGCCTGCTTCTGTCATGGCTGCAGCAGTATCTGCTGTCCTCCGCCACCCCCCCATGGCCCTTGATGGTTAGAGCTATCCAACAAATTGTGGATAATTGAGCCTTACTTATCCTGGTGTCCCTATTTATATACCGATCAGGTCATTCTTTTGTTGGGAGACCCATTTGGATTTCTATCTGACAGGGAACTTCTGCAGTGGGGCCAATGGAAGATCCAGCTGTGTTTCGGCTTACAGTCTGGCCCTCAAAAGGGCATGACTCAGAGCAGTCATCTATTCCCAGGGAGATATCATTCTCCGGGAACAAGCAGAAAGTCAGTCCTCGCATATGGATGACGTTGGTGCCGACGGAGCCCTCGTGCGGAGGAAATCCCCAGCTTTCAGAGAAAGCCTTTGGGAGTTGCCATTCACATATGCGCGGTCCCCTTTCTGCCCAAGGGTGCGATCTTGCTCAGTCTCCTTTTTTTCCACGGAGCCCTTCGGACGTAGTCCACTGTGTCCCCGAAAAAAAGTTGATTTTTCTCTTACTTTTCGACCGGTCGACACTAGTACCTCTTACCACCTTTGGCTCGGAACGCCGGTATCGAGTCCGTCTTTTTGGTTTTTGTCCTTTCTCTTTTCACTGGCAGCCCGGGGCACTTTTTCCCCCGATGGCTACCAGCGGGTTTAAGAAATGCGATCAGTGCATGAAACTTATGTCCCTCACCGATACGCAGGACTGCTGTCTCTGGTGCCTCGGGCCTGACCATGACCCGATGGTCTGTGGACCATGTAGGAAGATGTCCTCTAAGGCCCTGAAGAGCCGCCAGCAGCAGCATGATAGGATGTTTTCTGAGTCCTTGCCTCTGAGAGCCCGGACCGATGACGCCCGATGTCGATACTGCTCGATACGCGTACCGAGCGTTAGAAGAGCACCCTTGGTGATTCTGATACATCAGAGGAGTCTGCTGAAGTATCCATAGCCCTTCCTGAAGAGCCGCCTTCTCCAAAAAGAAGAATGTCTCCTCCAGAGGATTTGACCTTTTAAGACTTCATAAGAGAAGTAGCTAAAGGACTTTCTATTTCAGTAACCTCTGAATCAGAGCCTAGAGCAAAAAAATTACATATTTTGGGTTATTCTAAGGCTCCTAAAGAGGCAGTCACCTTACCAATTCATGAGATTCTTTATGAACACATGATTGATTTATGGGAGACTCCTCTCACTATCTCTCCTCATTCTCGCAGATTGGACACTATGTATCGTGTCCCTCCCTGTCCTGTTTTTCATAAAACACAGCTTCCTCACCATTCCATTGTGGTGCAGTCAGCTATGAAGATAGAGTACAAAGAGACACTCTTCTGCTCCTCCAGGAAGAGAATGCAGGACCTTGGATGCTTTTGGTAGGAAAATCTTCCAGGCCAGTATGCTCATTGCCAGAATCAACTCCTATAGTCTTTACATGGGTATGTTTCTAAAGGAAGTTGCAGATAAGCTGCACACTTTCCTCCCTTTTCTTCCAGAGGATAAAAGGGATGAGTTCCTCATTTGGCTTAAGCATACTCAAGACATTTCAAAGTTTTCCAACCGAGCAGCCTTTGACTCCTTTGAAGGTGCCAGCAGAGCTTCTGGCATTGCTATAGCTGCTCGCAGAATTGCTTGGCTCCAAGCTTCTGATTTAGAACCCTGGGTCCAAGATGGCTTAGGAAATCTCCCCTGTACAGGTGAAAACCTGTTTGGCAAAGAATGGCAAATAAAAGCCACTCAAATGGATGCAGAGAATTCTGCTCTGGATAGACTTTCAAAGTCAACCTCCATTCCTGCCAAGAAAAAACCCTTCAAGAAGTCTTTTTTTCAAAAAGAGCAGATTCCCTTCTGCTTCTGGCCAACAATCCTCTACAGGTCGCTTTGCTACTAAGCGTCAGCAACCTAAACAGGCCAGGCCTAAGACTACAGGGGCTGCTGCAACTCAGCAGACCCAACCTCCTCAGGGTTTTTGACTTGATTCTAGAGAACTTAGCCTTTCTGGCTTTAAAACAGCCAGAATCTCTCACCATTCCAGGAAGGTTAGCTCATTTTGCTCCCAGATGGGAGCAGATTACATCAGAGCAGTGGACCCTCTCCATCATAAGAGAGGGCTACAAACTTCATTTCTTAGACCTTCCTCCCCACACCATGGTGAGACACTTCAATTCTCCCACATCTCTTCTCGACTTTCTAGGTCAAGAGGTAGCTGCCCTTCTTGCCCAAGGGGCAATAGAAGAAGTTCCCCTTCTTCAACAAGGGTCAGGGTTTTACTCCCCCTATTTTCTCATTCCAAAGAAGACAGGAGGATACAAACCCATATTAGATCTCAGAGAATTGAACAAATTTCTATGCAAGGAGAAGTTCAAGATGCTTTCTCTGGGCACTCTCCTTCCATACCTTCAAAGTCAGGATTGGCTTTGTTCTCTAGATCTCAAGGATGCGTACACACATGTCCTCATCCATCCATCTCACAGAAGATTCCTCCATTTTCTTTTCCAAGGAAAACATTATCAATACAGGGTGCTTCCTTTTGGTCTGGCCTCTGCTCCAAGAGTGTTCACCAAATGCATGGCAACAGTAGCTGCATTTCTACGCACTCTGGCGCACTTTGGCCGTTTTTTCTTTTTTACCTTTTGTAGAGACTTCTTGCTTTCTTCCAACACAACCTTCTTGATGTCATTCCATAACTCTTCTGGAACTCTATCATTTGTATCTAAAGCAGCAAATCGATTTTGCAGGCAGTCTTTAAATTCCAGTGGTATATTCTCAAGGTCATATTTTGCTGCATTCATGAGTGGTTTGCTCTTTTTCAGCTTTAGCTTGAGTTTGCATACTAGTAGTTGATGATCTGTACCACAGTCAGCTCCAGGTTTTGTCTTTGTTGATGTCATAGAGCTTTTCCATCGTTGACTTCCACAGATGTAGTCAATTTGATTTTTATACAATCCATTGGGTGAAGTCCATGTGTACAGTCGCCGCTTGTGTTGCTGGAAGAAGGTGTTCAAGATGAATAGATCGTTGGTCTTGCAGAATTCTATCAGTCTTTCTCCAGCTTCATTTCTGTTGCCAAGTCCATATTTTCCAACTACTTTGTCGTCTTCTTTGTTGCCAACCTTTGCGTTCCAATCACCCATGACTATCAGGATATCCTGTTTGCATGTTCTGTCAATTTCAGCTTGTACTTGTTTATAGAACTCTTCAATTTCATTCTCTTCTGCAGCTGTTGTTGGGGCATATACTTGAATTATAGTTGTGTTGATAGGCATTCCTCGTAGACGAATAGAGATTAAGTGTTCGCTGATTGCATTGTATTTCATTAAAGTTCTTGCAAGTTTCTTCTTTATTATAAATTCAACACCATTTCTTCTTTGTCTTTCATTTCCAGCATAGTAGACCATGTGATCATCTGATGCAAAGTGCCTGATGCCAGTTCATTTCAGTTCGCTGACACCCAACAGATCAAGTTGTACATGTTCCATTTCATTCTTGACCACCTCCAACTTCCCTTGGTTCATGCTTCGTACGTTCCATGTTCCAATGTGTAAGACATCTTTACAGCTTCTGACTCTCATTTCATGCGCAGCTACATCAGCAGTCAGACGTCCCGAGGGCTTTGATCCAACCACATCATAAATGCTGGCTTTACTCTGAAAAGTCTTCAGCTCTTCCCCAGTAGCTAGTTGAGTGCCTTCCAACCTGGGGGTCTCATCTTCCAGCACTACAGCACAATTTGTTTTGTTGTAACTATCCATTGGGTTTTCATGGCAAGATACAGAAGTAGATTGCCAGGCCTTTCTTCCGCGCAGTTTAAGTTTGGTGGTGTTGCCATTGTCACAGAAATGTGATCCTCTGCCGTCAACACTATCCCATTCTGCTGCTGCCCAGATGGGTGGTTTGTCTTGGTTACCTGTCTCCAAGCGTACCCTGTCCATCTGGGTAGCAGACTGTATCGCTGGGCGTATGCAGCAGCCAGCCTCTCATTGCAGGGTCGAGTCACGGCTCACCGTGTCAGGGCGAAGGCTGCGTCAGTGGCTCATCTCCGCTCTGTCCGTTGGCAGACATCTGCAGGGCCGCTACTTGGTCTTCAAGCCAGACATTTGCGACCCACTACTGCGTCAAGAGGGAGTCCCGCAGGGACAGTGCTTTCGGACAGACGTAACTCCATAATCTCTTTGAGCTATAGGCAACTCCTACCCTCCGGCCCTGGTGTTGGGCTACCGTACGGGGGCGTTCTCAGAGAAGATTCTTTTTGTACATGCTGAGGCTCTAGAGGGAGCTCATTTTTTAAGCTTTGGGTCCCCGGTAGCCTTTAGCTGGAGAGTCCCATATGTGAGGACTGACTTCCTGCTTGGTCCTGGAGAAAGAGTAGTTACTCACCTGTAACAGGTGTTCTCCAGGAGCAGCAGGAATCAGTCCTCACAACCCTCCCTCCTCCCCTTGGAGTTGCAGTCATATGATTTATTTTTTGTTTTTTGCTGTCTTTTAGCTATGTCATCTGACTGAGCAAGATGGCACCCTTGGGTGGGAAGAGGACCGTGCATGCGTGCTGCAGTCCCAAATGCTTTCTATGAAAGCTGGGGAAATGCTCCGCATGGGGGCTCCATATATGTGAGGACTGATTCCTGCTGCTCCTTGAGAACACCTGTTACAGGTGAGTAACTACTCTAAACTTTCTCAAGGTGTGTACAGTGTGTGGCCTTAACTTGTTACCGTGACTGATGTGCAAGGCTTCTTTGCTTATTGGGATGGTTTGTTTTTTTTTCCTCTGAGGTTAAGAATTTGTGCTCACCTTGCTGTCTGCTCAGGCTTCCTTAGGATCTTAATCTGGTACTCCAGGTTCGTGCTGGTGCTCCTTTTGAGCCTCAGATGCATAACATAACATACAAAGATGGTATTTCTGGTTGCCGGCTGCTGTGCCCAGAGGATGTCAGAGCTACAGACTTCATCATGAATGTTCTGTGAGTTAGCAGTGGCTATCTGCATGCTTTCCTCTGTTCAGCTGGTCTTTTCCTTTCATGTAAATCAGCTGCTTGCTCCTCTTCTTTCAAGACTTGGGGATGAAAATATTGGAGTGCTGGTGGTTGCTCGAGCACTTTTACTAAGGTGACAGCAGCAAGCTGTGTTCTCTGCCTCCATCTGATGGTAGGGGGTGCATAACACATGCCTCTGGAGCCAAGGATAGGAAATCATAGTGAGTAATTTTAGGCTTTGAGGAATTCTGGTTATAAGGATTTTTCAAGCCTTAAATGGCTGTGATTAAGTATTCTCATTCTTAGATCCAGAGCTGTTTCATAAACAATTTTTGAGTGATGCTCCTTTAAACAACTCGAGAGAAATCCCGTGCTCCTTTTTGATTTGATTTTCCAATGAAATTTTTACACCTAGTGTTTTTGAGTGGTTCCTGCAATTGTAGCTTAATTTGATTCTTTCTCTTTTGCTCCCAGGAGCTGAACAGTCGCCTATCAGAAGAGATTGAAAAGCTGCGAGCATTTATGGCAAAGCATCATGCCGGTGGTGATGTGACCCAGAACAGTGACAGAAGCTCCTATGAGCTTGAGGCAAGAGAGCATTGGGTAGCCATTCCAGGAGCAATGCTAGTGACTTGAACAGGCAGAGAACTCATTATGGCCCGTTGAGCTGAATCCCAGTAGCTGACATGGCCAACTGCAATATTGTCCTGAATTGTTCGCAGTGGGCATGGTCAGTTTAAACCATCATTATTAGAGTCTTGTTGCTAAAAGGAGCGGTGCACATTATTTCATAGAGCCAAATATGCATTATTGCTTAAGTGCACAAAAATACATGGTATGTATTGCAAGTTCTATTGCATGAAATGGGGCCCATGATACATACTACAAGGTACTTCAGCCTGGTTATGTTCCAAACGCTGAAATACTTGTGAGCAGGGCAGGAAGTTACAAATGACTGCAGTGAACATAGTTGTCCTAACTTTTTATGTGTCATTTTGTGTACTGGCTTAAGCTCCAGTCTGTGTCCTGTGTGGGTTGGAGAAAAGAGGTCTGTTTACATAACTCAGAGTAGGACTCAAACTTTTCTCGCTGCCATTTAAAATAGTGTCTTGAAGTGAAGTCCCCTCACAACGCTCTGTAGAAAGCCATCCTGCTTGATGGTAAGATGTGCACCCGGAATTTAGCCTATAGGTTTTTCTGGGAGCCCACCCTCTCTCCCTTAGATACGGTGATCTAGGCCAGTGTGCAGGAGTTGGGGGAAAGGCAAAGCTCTGTCTGCTCAGCCAAAAGGCAGACTCTAGCTTTCAGCAGTTCTGAAGGATATCACTTTGATTGTACTGACATGTTTTTGCTTTTTTTTCCCTTCTTGATTTGTTGGTCTGTCTTGCCTTTTCCCTGTGGGGTTTCCCAGGTCTTGCTGAGAGTGAAGGAGAATGAACTGCAATACTTGAAGCAGGAAGTTGGCTGCCTGAGGGAGGAACTTCAGACTATGCAGAATGTATGTAAAATATGACTTAATTTGTTTTCTGCCCAATTCTGTTTTCTGGGGAATGGGGGAGCTTCTGTTTGCGGCTAAAACAAGAAATAAAGGAGGTGTGAGAAGGCATTTAGAGCTCAAAATAGGGATTGTTAAAGCGCATGGTAGAGAGAGAATGGGATTAAATAAATGACTGGCCCTGCAAGATGTTGGTATAGAGCTCCATATGCATGAGTCAGTTTGTTACATGCTGCATCAAATGCTAGATATGGTTAAAATCTGCCTTCTGGTGACTCGAGGTAACATGAGGCTGCATTGCCTATGGACGGTCCCAGGGTCAGCAGGGGATGGTTGTGCAGGCAGCATTCAGCCCTGACAGAGGAGGGGTTATTTCATTGGTTAAAGGTGAAGCCTAGTGGGCATGTTCACAGGGCTCATGATTCCAGAGATCTGGGTAGAGCACTGAACTGGGGAAAATCCTCCATATACTTGCAAATGAAGGCTCATGGTTTAAGAGAACATTTGAAGGGCACATGAATGAGTCAGGTATTCCAGTTTCAGCTATTGAATGAATTTAGGAAGTTCTTTGAAAGTTTGAGATGTTTGCTTTTTAGATTATATAGGTGATAACATAGACTAATAGGTATCACAGCAGATACCATGTCAAAAAAATTCTGGACTCACAGTAGGTGGGGATAAAAGAAACAGAGTTGTGTCGGCAAGCTTAGGGCTTTTTATTTCTGACTGAGCCTGTGATGTGTTCAAAATTGCAGCTTTTTGTCCTAAGTTGACACAGATCAAATGCCTTCCAAGACTTAGTATAGTGGAAGCGATTCTCCATATCCTGTGGCAGGTTGTGAATTCCATTTTCTGAGGATTTTGCAGGTGCTTTGCATAGCATGATGGGAACCAGTTTATCTCCAGGAACAAGCAGGAATGAGTCTTCACATATGGGTACGTCGGTACCGACGGAGCCTGCGCAGGAACGCTCCCCAGCGTCCAGAAAGAAAGCTTTTGGGAGCATCCCACGCGCATGCGCGCTGCCTTCCCGCCCATTTACTTCTCTCTCATCAGTTTTCCGCGGAGCCAGCAGGACGTCTTCCTGTCACCGCAGAAAATTCTTCTTTTTATTCTTAGTTCTTTGTGGTCATGTCTGCCTTCCCTCGACGCCACCGGTACCGCTGGTGCTTTTCTTTCTTTTTACTAAAGAATTTCTTCTTTTCTAAAACTTTTTTCCTGTTTAGTGCCTGACGGTTTCTAGGCCACTATCCTTCCATTATGGAAAAGCCAGCCACTATCCTTAAGAAATGCTCCAAGTGTGACGGTACAAATATATTTTCAGACACTCACACTTGGTGAATAAAATGTTTAGGTCCTGACCATTGCCCTCTGGAGTGTCTCTCCTGCTGGAGCTCAAACAGAAGAAGTCTTCAGAATCGAGCACAACTCGATACCCGGTTCACATCGCACTCAATGTCACCAGCTAGAATATCTTCTTCACAGGATCAGGTAACCAAACAGTCTGTAAAGACTAGCCAGTCCTCGAGTGGTAGATCTCCCTCTCAGCATCGAGATGGCTCCGGCCTTGCCCTCGAGAACATTTTGGCAATAAAGCCCCGGCGGGAGTCTTCGGGCTCCAAAGCACTAACGGGGCTCCAGGTTGTTCCCGGGGTTCTTACCTCGTTGAACACATCTGGGCCATGCTCGGTGGTTGTGGCCGCTTCGAGTGGTACCGACACCCTGGCATCGGCTATGGTGATGGATGAAACACGCCTCACCGATGAACGTAGTCTAGCACTCTCGGCTACTTCGGCACCGCTAGAGTTGCTGCAGACCGTTCCTCGAATATCGGTATCGGCTTCGGTACCGGTATCGACATCGGTGTGGGTACCGTCCATGCTTCCTTCGACAGACTCGCTTCCTTCGATGCCGAGCCTGGAATCGATCTCTAGCATGGAGGATTCGGTACCACATTGCTTTAAAGAAAATCCGATGCTTCATCTTTTCCAGTCTTCCGATCCCGATGACTGGGATGAATCCATCGGTACCAAGGCTGATTTTTCGACAAGTCTAGCCTTTACCCCTCAATTTAGAGGGTCCTCCTCAGGGGAGGTTTCTTTTCAAGCTTTTCTGCTTGATATGGCAAAGTTACTTGCCATTTCTATACCTGGTAAAGAATCCTTACCGAGGGATTCAGAGACACTGCAATTCCCTGGGATTCCAAAGGAGGTGATCATGCTTCCTTTACATCAGATCTTACAAGATCTACTGTTAAGAATGTGGGAAACTCCTTTAAACGGTATCCCCACATTCTAAGACACTTGACACCATGTACAAGGTGCCACCTTCTCCAGGTTTTCAAAGGACTCAACTTCCTCATCATTCTATTGTAGAATCAGCAATGAGGTATTAAGAATGCAAAGAAACACTCTTCTTATCCGCCAGGTCATGGGTCTAGGACTTTAGATGCCTTTGGACGTCGATGCTTCCAGGCATCCATGCTTTCAGCAAGAATTATCTCATATATTTTCTATATGGGATTATTTCTTGAAGAGGTCACAAAGAACTTAGTCTTTGAATCCTTTTCTTCCAGAGCATAAAAGATCAGACTATTTCTTATTAGTCAATCATGCTCAAAATATCTCGAGGTTCCTTAATCGTGCTTCCCTGGACTGTTTTGAGTCTATTAGCAGAATCTCTGCTATAGCCATAGGAGCACGTCGCATAGCCTGGCTCCAAGCTTCAGACTTGGATAGATGGGTACAAGAAAGGCTGGGAAATTCTCCTTGTACTGGTGAAAATCTCTTCAACAAGGAGGTTTTATTTCAAGCTAATCAGTTAAGCACTGATGCTGTTGCTGTCAGAGGATTCAAAGGGTAAAGGAAGAGAAGAGGATCTTCCGCAGGAGTACCAATGGAGCAGAGCGGAAGCTAAAGGCCACGGCCAACACAAAGGAGTGGTGTAAAATAACCTTAATTAACAGACCCTTTTCACCAAGGGAGGTTCCTTAAGGAGATGGTTCAAATGATCTTCGGAGTAGCTGAAAACATTGTCCCATTGTGTGAAGGCCATGGTATTCTTTGTGTTGGCCGTGGCCTTTAGCTGTCAGAGGATTGTCAAAACTTTCCTCTACTTTATCAACTTAGGGGAAAAAAGTTTTATCGATCTTCTACCCATTGTACAGATGTTTCCAAGGATGGGCAACATCACACCAGGCTAAGAAAATCAAAACCTCAACAGGCTCAGCAAACCCAGCAATCGCAGGCTTTCTGATATTTTATTCATTTTTTCTGTGTGAGGTTTAGAACCTTTGAGCCTACTTCTTTTCAAAAGAAGCATCTAAATTTATCTCATTCATGCTGACATATCAGTCATACATTGACTCAATCCTCGACTCTGGGCATGAATCTCTTGCTACAAGATAAATCTATCCTCCTAGCTCTAAGAGCTATTAAGGACTATCATACCCAGAGATAACAGGTTTCTCCTTTTAAAACAAAAGGAGGACTAACAGCTAACAACAAGGTGAGCTATACCCTTCACCTTGACACTTTCCTGTACAAGGATATATCATACTTTTAACTGCAAGGGGGCCCTATCTCTTCAAAGACTTGCCAAATTGTAAGTTTTCTCAACTATGTATTATTTTTTATCCCTCTTAGCCCAGACATTCAGTCTCTAAGAGTACTACTAATCAACTGGAGGGCTTATTCCCTAAACCACAGGATTTTCTTCAATACCTACTCCAGTAAGTAGTTCCCATACAGAGTTTTTTCTCCCCCTTTGCAATTCATTTTCTTTCAAATACCTTTTTTTTTAATCAGCTTTTTGGACATAAATTGGGTATCACTACTCCATATTATGTCTGTTGGTCCTCTCCAATCTATAGGACCTAACTTTTATGCTGCCTTAATAACAGATAATTCCAAAAGAGGTCCAGAACTAATTTTTGGACTATTTATTGTTACAGGCAGCCTGTCTACTATTCTTAGCCACCTTCAATTCTCTTTGGCTCCAACAGAATAGATTAGGTTGCACACTGGCAATTCAACAGCCAGATCTACGCAACCTACAGCATGCTCTCTGCAATTCTACAATGAAGCTCTGCAACTGTGGGCTTTTGCCAGAGAGCCTCAGAGCTACTCTTAATAGGTAGCTGCCAGGTAGTTAAGAAGGGCTTCAACTGGTAAACTCTGCCAGTCATGCTCCTACATGACTGGTTTCCTTTCCAACTCTTACCATATTCCTTAATTTCCTTTTAAGGAAAGGTAACCAGGGTTTAGATCACGTGAAAGCGTAGAAAATTGCACAATTCCCTGGTTTGTTCCACATCTCACTGGAACTTCCACAACAGGGATGCATTTTTTTCACTGCAGTTGGTCCTTAGTCACTACTTTCCTTCTAATTTTCCTATACTTCATGGTAGCTTATGTGGAGCAAGAGAACGCATGATACTCATATTGCCCTCATAAGGAGGCAAACATGGTATCCCCTTATATTGCGTCTTTCTCTCCAGCTACTATTTGAAATTATAGAAGGACCCAGACTTCCTGTCTTAAGACTAAGGATCTCCTCTGCACTCATTCACATACGTCTCGAGACCTGGTTATTCAGGGGCTAGATCTTTTCAAGAAGTCTACCCCTATCCCTGTAAGTGAAGAACATAATACCAGTTTTCCACGAAACTTTTTCTATAGTTCTTGCATTTAACCACACAGAGATTCTCCATCAGTATTCTCAAGTAGGTCTTAATCCTTCTTGTTATTGGGGCAATCTCTATACAACATCTGACTTTGAAAGATTGGTTTAATGCTGCCCCAACATATCATAAAACTCAATGGACAAGCAATTTCTATGGTAAATTGGGATATACCTTCTTTTACCGTTACCCTTTCAGGTTACATCACATCTGAAGCTCTACATGTAAAGTCATCATAAGTGACATCACTTACGAAAGGCTTTTACTGATCTTCAAGAAATTGCAGGCTCAACGCCTAGTACAAATGTCTTTGTCTTTCATTGGAATAAAGGGAGTCTTAAAGGCCTACCCCCTTTTTTCTGCAAAGGGTATTTCTGCCTTTTCATCCAAACCAGTCAGATTATCTCCACTTTATTCCTAGGACTTTATTCTGCTCCAAGGACAAAAAGTTCAATTTTTTGGACTTTACAGAAGCTGTAGCTATTTCCCAAAAGTCCAACCTCATTGAACTTCCCCAGTACTTTCTTCTGGGATTAGTTCTAGCCTTGAGGGTTTCTCATCTCTTCTTGTATTGCAAATTATTTTTTCCCTCCTCTTTACATTGAGGGAATTTCTTTGAGGATAATGTACTGGCTCTCAACCACAGACCCATATTACCCTCAAGTATTTTTGCAATATTTTTGAGTTGAGATCCACATTAGAAAATTGGGACTCAATATTTTTCGAATATTTATGATTTACACAAGGACTCCCCTCTGGATACCTTGTTTAGTCAAGCTGTTCCACAGCGCCTCTTTTCTTTTCTAGTTCAACTCCTACCCTCCATCCCTTGGATGCCTGAGGTTTTGAGGGATAAGCATGGCCCATCTTTAGATTTGCAACATGCTGGGGCCTCCTCCAGGCATCTTAGCTTGGGAGTCCCCATATGTGAAGACTCATTCCTGCTTGTTCCTGGAGATAGCACAGATCTCCAGGAACAAGCAGGAATGAGTCTTCACATATGGGTATGTCGGTACCGACGGAGCCTGCGCGGGAAGGCTCCCCAGCTTCCCAAAAAAGGAAAGCTTTTGGGAGCATCCCACAGCGCCTGCGCGCTGCCTTCCCGCCTTTCCTAACTGCCTCTCCTCAGTTCTTCTTTGCCGCGGAACCAGCAGGTCGAGCCCTGTCACCGCTGAAGAAGTTCTTTATTTTATTTCTTTGGTCGCGTGTCTGCCTCCCCCGACTCCAGACCGGTACAGCCGGTCTTTTCTTTAAAAAAAATAAAATAAATAAAAATAATATATAATTTCCCTCACTTAGTGTATTTTTTCTCTTTGGGCCTTAGGCCTCACAAGAAATTTTTCCTCATGGAAATACCAGCCTCCGGGTTTAAAAAATGCACTAAGTGCAGCGGTACTATTTCTGTTACCGACACCCATGAATGGTGTCTTAAATGTTTGGGTCCTGAACACTCCATTTCGGATTGTCCGTCCTGCTCTTTGATGTCTAAATGGGATTTACAGAACTGAGCAGCTAAGCTCCATGTGCTGTTTCCCGCTGATGCAGCTTCGGTAGCATCGACGTCTTCCAGGGCTGCTTCTTCCCCCAATGGATCTCAGGTAACCAAACATAAATCCAGCCGGTCCTCGAAGGGTAAATCTCCCTCTAAGCATCGAGATGCCTCTGGGCTTGCCCTCGAGGATCCTGCACTGGCTAAACAACCCCAGCGGGAAGCTCCGGCTTCCAAAGCTCCACCTGTGGGGTTATAGGTTGACATCGATGGCACGGCCTCGACCGATCACCTGTTAGAATGCTCTGGGGTACCGGCACAACCTTCCGGTACCGAATTCCAGGCATTCATGGCGTCGATGGATCACAATGTTCTGTCCATATAGCAGGCTATCAATGCCTTTATTCAAGCTGTGACGCCGTTGATTCCACCACAAACTCCGTTGTCGGTATCGACTCGAGTACCGGTACAAGCGCCGGTACCGGTACCGACTGCATCGACATCGACCAGGTTACCGACTGCAGCGGTTCCCTATCCAGGGCTGCTCATCGGTACCGATGACGCCCGATGTCAATACCGCTCGATACGCGTACCGAGCGTTAGAAGAGCACCCTGACAGACGGTACTTTGATTCCTCTGGTGATTCTGATACATCAGAGGAGTCTGCTGAAGTATCCATTGCCCTTCCTGAAGAGCCTTCTCCAAAAAGAAGAATGTCTCCTCCAGAGGATTTGTCCTTTCAAGACTTCATAAGAGAAGTAGCTAAAGGACTTTCTATTTCAGTAACCTCTGAATCAGAGCCTAGAGCAAAAAATTAGATATTTTGGGTTATTCTAAGGCTCCTAAAGAGGCAGTCACCTTACCAATTCATGAGATTCTTTATGAACACATGATTGACTTATGGGAGACTCCTCTCACCATATCTCCTCATTCTCGCAGATTGGACACTATGTATCATGTCCCTCCTTGTCCTGGATTTCATAAAACACCGCTTCCTCACCATTGCATTGTGGTGCAGTCAGCTATGAAGAGGATAAAGAGTACAAAGAAACACTCTTCTGCTCCTCCAGGAAGAGAATGTAGGACCTTGGATGCTTTTGGTAGGAAAATCTTCCAAGCCGGTATGCTTATTGCCAGAATCAACTCCTATAGTCTTTACATGGGTATGTTTCTGAAAGAAGTTGCAGATAAGCTGCACACTTTCCTCCCTTTTCTTCCAGAGGATAAAAGGGAAGAATTCCTCATTTGGCTTAAGCATACTCAAGACATTTCAAAGTTTTCCAACAGGGCAGCCTTTGACTCCTTTGAAGGTGCCAGCAGAGCTTCAGGCATTGCCATAGCTGCTCACAGAATTGCTTGGCTCCAAGCTTCTGATTTAGAACCCTGGGTTCAAGATGGCTTAGGAAATCTTCCCTGTACAGGTGAAAACCTATTTGGCAAAGAATGGCAAATAAAAGCCACTCAAATGGATGCAGAAAATTCTGCTCTGGATAGACTTTCAAAGTCAACCTCCATTCCTGCCAAGAAAAAACCCTTCAAGAAGTCTTTTTTTCAAAAAGGGCAGATTTCCTTCTGCTTCTGGCCAGCAATCTTCTACAGGTCGCTTTGCCACTAAGCGTCAGCAACCTAAGCAGGCCAGGCCTAAGTCTACAGGGGCTGCTGCAACTCAGCAGCCCCAACCCCCTCAGGGTTTTTGACTTGATGCTAGAGAACTTAGCCTTTCTGGCTCTAAAACAGCCAGAGCCTCTCACCATCCCAGGAAGGTTAGCTCATTTTACTCCCAGATGGGAGCAAATTACATCAGAGCAGTGGACCCTCTCCATCATAAGAGAGGGCTACAAACTTCATTTCTTAGACCTTCCTCCCCACACCATGGTGAGACACTTCAATTCTCCCACATCTCTTCTCGACCTTCTAGGTCAGGAGGTGGCTACCCTTCTTGCCCAAGGGGCAATAGAAGAAGTTCCTCTTCTTCAACAAGGGTCAGGGTTTTACTCCCCCTATTTTCTCATTCCAAAGAAGACGGGGATACAGACCCATATTAGATCTCAGGGAATTGACCAAATTTCTATGCAAGGAGAAGTTCAAGATGCTTTCTCTGGGCACTCTCCTTCCATACCTTTAAAGTCAGTATTGGCTTTGTTCTCTAGATCTCAAGGATGCGTACACACATGTCCTCATCCATCCATCTCACAGAAGATTCCTCCATTTTCTTTTCCAAGGAAAACATTATCAATACAGGGTGCTTCCTTTTGGCCTGGCCTCTGCTCCAAGAGTGTTCACCAAATGCATGGCAACAGTAGCTGCATTTCTACGCACTCTGGGAATATTTGTATTCCCATACTTGGACGACTGGTTCATCCGAGCTTCATCTCAGTCAGAGGCCCAGATTTCCCTGGACCGCACAAGACGTATTCTGCAGTATCTGGGACTTGTGGTAAACCTCCCAAAGTCTCAGCTCACCCCTACTCAGTCCCTAGAATTCATAGGGGCCTGGTTGGACACTACCACTGCAAGGGCCTACCTTCCTCAGGCCCGTTGCCAACGTCTAGTGCAGTTAGCCTCCTAGATTCAGTCAAAGAGCCACTTAACTGCCCGGGAGATGCTACAACTGCTAGGCCACATGGCTTCCACAGTACATGTGGTATCCTATACTCGCCTACACATGAGAGCAGCTCAATGGACTTTGTCCACCCAGTGGACTCAAGCATCAGGAGCTCTCTCAGACCAAATAGCAACCTCCCAACGTCTCTTTTGGTCTCTCCAATGGTGGATGCCCACTCAAAATCTGTTGCTGGGGTCCCCCTTCCAACAGTTGTTGCCCCAAGCAACCCTCACAACAGATGAGCTCCCCAACCTGTTTGGGAGGCATCTACAAGACCTCTCCACTCAAGGCACTTGGTCCCCACAGGAGACCTCTCTTCATATCAACCACTTGCAGCTTCGAGCAGTTTTTCTAGCTCTCAAGGTCTTTCATACCCTCCTCAGCTACAAGACAGTCCTCATTCATACGGACAATCAAGTAGCCATGTTTTACATAAGCAAGGAGGAACTGGCTCTCTGTCGCTTTGCAACGAAGCTTTAAGATTGTGGGCCTTCGCCAGAGAGCATCAAATCCATCTCCTGGCAGTATACCTCCTAGGAATCCAAAACTCTTGGGCAGACAGACTCAGTCGAGTTCTGCTTCCACACGAATGGTCCCTGGGAACAGCAGGAATAAGTCTTCACAACCCACCCACCTCCCCTAGGAGTTGTCTCTCTCTCTATCTTTCCTTTCCTCTCTCTCTTTTTGTCTCAGCTTTAAAACTCGAACTGAGGAGATGCGGTTAGGAAAGGCGGGAAGGCAGCGCACAGGCGCTGTGGGATGCTCCCAAAAGCTTTCTTTTTTTGGGAAGCTGGGGAGCGTTCCCGCGCAGGCTCCGTCGGTACCGACGTACCCATATGTGAAGACTTATTCCTGCTGTTCCCAGAGATCACTTGTTACAGGTAAGTAACTGTGCTTTACTTACCTGTAACAGGTGATCTCTGGGAACAGCAGGAACAAGTCTTCACAACCCACCCACCTCCCCTAGGAGATGTTCTCTCTTTTTCTCTCTAATTTGTCTACTTCCCTCCTTCGGTCTCAGCTACAAACCATACTGATGAGAGGGAAGTAAATGGGCGGGAAAGTAGCGCGCATGCGCGTGGGATGCTCCCAAAAGCTTTCTTTCGGGACGCTGGGGAGCGTTCCCGCACAGACTCCGTCGGTACCGACGTACCTATATGTGAAGACTTATTCCTGCTGTTCCCAGAGATCACCTGTTACAGGTAAGTAACTGTGCTAAACCTCCTGTTTATCCTATGAAGGATACATGGCATTGTGGATTTGATTTGATGCATTGTCATAATGCTGCTGTACGCTGGTTACATGGTTTCTGTGCTCTCTTGTGGCAGGATAAACAGTATGCATCCAGTAAGTACAAAGATATCTATGTGGAACTGAACAATATCAAAACACGCTCAGAGCGGGAGATTGAGCAGCTGAAGGAGCACCTGCGACTTGCCATGGCTGCACTCCAGGAGGAGGCCACCATGCATAACAGCATTGAGTGATGGTGAGACTGAATCAGCATCTGAGCCAGTGACAATACTGGGTTTTAAACTGGAAGTCTTATATGCATTCTTCATCAATTTAAAATGATACTTCCAGTTAACTGTAATTGTGGTTATTGGTGTTGATTCTCTTCAACAGGATGTGGTTCCATTGACTTGTTTGTTGGTAATATAATCCCTTTTCTATTCCTGGCAGAATTCTCTGCAGATTTGTTTTTAAAATTTTATTTTTATTAAACATTTCCACTTGTCCCAAAACATTAAACCATGCAGAGTTTGACCATAAACCCCTTCTCCCCCTCCATGAGAGACCTCTAACTCCCCCCACCAACTGCAGATCCAGTACAGAACTCATAATAAATTCCAGGATTTTTCACTAATTCATGATTCCAGATCTTCCTGCTAGACCAGTCCAGACATGTGGGTTATCTCCCCCCAACCAGCAGAAACCCAGTGCAGCTAGGGGCACTTTCCAGTATTTTCTGTCTTCAATAGATGATGGTTAATGTTCTCGGTGCAGCTCAGACCTTCAGCTACTGCCAGCCATTTTGAGGGCGCCTGGTAGCTCAGCTGGGTGTTGAAACTGCCAGATCATATTTGAGATGCCTCCAATGAAAACCAGTCAGACTAGAGGGGTAACTCCTGACCACGAGGATCAATTGAGTTGGTGTGAAAGATTCTCTGTAGGGGGTGCCAGGCCTGCTTCCTCAGTCTTTTATTTTGTTCCTGTCATTTATTTTATCTAAGTGTAAAAAAATTATTAGGATACACTTCTGACAGAAATTGGGCACAGGCCCTTTCCATATCATCCCTCCAGTCCAGATTCATGGGTTAAGCCTTCCTACCAGCAGATGGAAACTGAGAACCACTGGTTTGATAATGCCCCTATAAGAGTCCTGCTCAGAGGCTCCTCAACTCTGTATTTCTCAGTCTCTAGCAGATGATGGATATCTAGGCTCCTGCAGTCTAGACTCCGTTGGACAGCTTGAAGGCAGAAGAAGAGGGGAAAAACATTTATCAGAGGAGAAGCTTTGGGGAAAGGCCCAGATTAGAGCAAGCTGTACAGTGGGACTTCACTATCCCTGGCTTGCCTCAGCTGAGGGTTCACTGATGTCGGCCTGGGGTGTCACACCTGATGGACCAGGTCCCTCCCCTGATATGCTCTGCTCTGTCTCCCCACCCCTCCTTTTTATTTGTTTTATTTTACCAGTGATTGAGGCAGCGGCAGTACCCACTCGGTGAGCTGCTGCTTTGCAGCTACGTGGCCCGACTTGCAAAAGAAAAAAAAAAAAAAATCGCGAGCAGAGGAGACATTGAATGGGCAGTGCTCTGTGCCGGGCAGCAGTTATTGCCACAGCGTCTGGAGCATGGTTCTAATGGTGCATGCTGTTTGGGGGGGACATTTTTTGGTGCACTTTTGGGACTGCCAGCATGCCAGGGCAGTGTGCCATGTGCAGGACCTGCAGCAGCCGCTGGAGTGTCTCTGCTGACTCCGGGGTCTGCTGCAATTGTGCTGAAAGGAGCTGCGACTATGAGCAGTAGAGTCGGTAGCGTGAGAATACACCAGAGAAGGCTGAGGGAGACATAGACATGGTTGGTGCACACATGGTCTCTCTTTAGCTGCAGGCAGACACTATTTCGGCTGGAAAGACTGCTATTTTGTCCTGGCCTTTGTCGGGTGGGGGAAAGCCCAGTCTGGCTGGGAGCTCTGGTAAGTGCATTTTCGGGACCTGGAAGAGGTTCTGCAGGGGCTGTAGGGAGGGATAGCAGCTCATGCAGTGGAGTTTTGGCCAGAGTTTGTGCTCTTAGTACATCAGGCCTATTGCATACAGCAGAGCCTGATGTCTCTGGGGAATGATGGTCAGCAGGAATCTAGGGCACAGCAGGACTAGTTCGCCCCTCCAGTCAAGCGGCCTCAGAGATTGGCTGGAGGAACTAGAGGACCAAGCATCTGGGGCCTTAGGGGGCTCAGACAACCCCCCCGGAAGATCCTTCTGACAAGCTTGAGGAGTTCCGAGGGGAGAGCCTTGAAGAGGGTGAGCTTCCCCAAGAGAGGATCCCTCAGTAGTATGGGTGTTCCATAGGGGCAAGTTGCTGTCCCTCATCACCCAGTCAATGGCAGTGCTCAATATATTGATGCTGGAGGACCCCCTGTTGTAGCGTATCTGGAAACCCTCCCAGGCTTTCCCAGAACATAGGGCTATCCAGGATACAATAGACATGGAGTGGAAGGCTCCAGAAGGCCAGCTTACGCATATGAAGAGCAATGTCTAGAGGCTATACCTGGTCCCGCCAGAGGACAAGGAGCATTTTTACTTTCCGAC
Source organism: Ichthyophis bannanicus (assembly GCA_033557465.1). NCBI lineage: Eukaryota > Metazoa > Chordata > Amphibia > Gymnophiona > Ichthyophiidae > Ichthyophis > Ichthyophis bannanicus. The sequence continues at coordinate 1,006,964,660 of CM066031.1, read as the reverse complement.
AGTGGACGCATTGGTGACAAAGGTGACCAAGAAGACCACCATCCCCATAGAGGGAGTGGCGTCTCTCAAGGACCTGCAAGATAGGAAGCTGGAGGCTATGCTGAAACAGTCGTTTGAGGTCTCTGCGGGCATCTAAATGTGGGGCGTACATGGCACGGGTCTGTAGGCATTGGTCTCGGAAGGTGGTGGAGGCGGCATCAGAGCTGCGAGATTCGCTCTCGGAGGCCGCTCGTATTGTCAGGTTTGGCTTCCCTGGCTGATCTGTTTTATGATCTGATCTGCATGTCTGCTAAGAACATGGCGTCTGTAGGGACTGCGCGGCAACTCTTGTGGTTGCGTAACTGGTCGGCGGATGTGTCTTCCAAGGGACGTCTCAATAAGTTTTGTGTTTTTTTTGTTTGGGGAGGCATTGGAGAAGCTGGTGAAAGATTCTGGGGAAGTCCAAAGCCCCCCAGTTGCTGGAAAAAAAGCTAAGTTGGAGAAGTCTGATGCTGTGACTCAGGGGCGTGCCAAAGATTTTTCGGAGATTTCAGCCCACAAGCAGGAAGTCAGTCCTCACATATGAGTGACATCGGCACTGACAGAGCCCTCGTGGAAGCATCTCCCCAGCTTTCAAAGAAAGCCTTTGGGAGATGCACCATGCATGTGTGGTCCCCTTCCTGCCCAAGGGTGCTATCTTGCTCAGTCTCCTTTTTTCTCCAGGACCAAGCAGGAAGTCAGTCCTCACATATGGGTGACGTCGGCGCCGACGGAGCCCTCGCGGAGCAATTTTCCCCAGCTTTCAAAGAAAGCCTTTGGGAATTGCAGCGCGCATGCGTGGTCCTCTTCCCGCCCAAGGGTGCCATCTTGCTCAGTCGTCTTTTTTCCGCGGAGCCCTACAGACGTTGTTTGTAAATCCCCGCAGAAAAGTTGATTTTATTTCTCTTTTTTCTCGATTTCGACGCCGGTTCTTTTCCCGCCCGGACCCGCGACGCCGGTTGCGAGTCCGTTCTTCATTTTTCGGTTTTTTGTCTTTCGTGACAGATTTCGCGCCTTTTTACTTTTTCACTGGCAGCCCGGTCTTTTGACCTCGCAGGGGCCCTTTTTCCCCCGATGGCTGCCAGCGGCTGGTATTCGGGAGTGCTCAAAGTTTATCTCTCGAGCAGCCTACGATGGTTTTGAGGCATCGGCTCGAGTAGCCGCAGCCGGCATCGGTGGCCGCCGCCAGGCTTGGCTTCAGACATCCGACCTCGAGCCATGGGTGCAGGACAAGTTGGTCGATGTCCCCTGCAGAGGTGAAAACATCTTTGGCAAGCCCATGGATGAGAAGGCTGCACAGATCGAGACCGAGACTCTCACCAGGACTCGTCTCTCAAGGAAGACCTCTGCCCCTTCTCAGAAGAAGAAGGGCTCGGGGAAAAAGCCCTTTTACCCGAGGAAGGCGGCTGCCTATCAACACTACCCTCATCAGGCCTCAGCAGCTCCCCCACAGGGTAAGCAGGCCAAGGGAACGGGTAATGGGTCCCGTAGGCAGCAAGCCCCCAAGCCTGCACCACCGGCCCCTGCTCAGCAGGGTGGGGGTTTTTGACTTCATCAGCATAGCCTCTCCCCCTCAGCTGGTTTCTCTCAGCACAGGAGGCCGGCTGGTCCACTTTGCCCACAGATGGTCCAGCATCACCACAGATACCTGGGTGCTTCACATAATTCAAAAGGGCTATCTTCTTCATTTTCACCAGGTACCTCCCTCCTATTTTCTAGGGGAGCCTCTTCGACTCCCTCTGCACAAGGACTTACTCCTTCAGGAGTTAGCAAGTCTCCTTCAGGAACAAGCTGTGGAACCGGTGCCCCACCACCTGAAGGGTCAAGGGTTTTACTCCAGGTACTTTCTGATACCAAAAAGAACAGGAGGCCTCAGACCCTTCCTGGACTTGCGCAACCTCAACAAGTTCCTTGCAAAGGAAAAGTTCAAGATGCTTACCCTTGGAATCCTGCTGCCCTACCTCCAGCAGGGAGACTGGCTATGCTCCTTGGATCTAAAGGATGCGTATACTCATATCCTTATTCATCCAGACCACAGACAATATCTCAGGTTTGTTGTGGAAGGAAATCATTACCAGTACAGAGTACTGCCCTTTGGCCTATCCTCCGCCCCCAGGGTGTTCACCAAATGCCTGGCAGTGGTGGCGGCCTATCTAAGACTTCAAGGCCTTTTTGTGTTTCCATACCTGGACGACTGGCTCATCAGAGCCCAGTCTTCCCAAGAGACCACTCAGGCCACTCATCGCACTGTGACTCTACTCCAGCACTTGGGATTTGTCATAAACTTCGCAAAGTCCACTTTGCTCCCCTCTCAAAATCTCGAATTCATCGGCGCCAGGTTGGACACTCTTCAGGCGCGGGCCTTCCTCCCTCTGGACAGGGCCCAGCGGTTCATGGATCTCGCCAGCCACTTTCACAGCAATTCCCTGGTCTCGGCCAGGCAATTTCTGAGACTGCTCGGCCATATGGCTTCCACGGTCCATGTGACCCCCAATGCCCGCCTGAACATGCGACCTGCTCAATGGTGCCTTCGCACACAATGGCATCAGGCCACTGGGAGCCTAGCGGACTCCGTAAAGATCTCCGACCCGCTGGTCTCTTCTCTACAATGGTGGCTTCATCTGCCAAACCTAGTACTAGGAGTGACTTTTCAGCCCCCTCCGCATTCTCAGGTCCTGACGACCGATGCTTCTCTCCTGGGTTGGGGAGCACATTGCCAAGGGACATGTACTCAAGGTCTCTGGACTCCTTGGGAGTCTGCTCAGCAGATAAACTTCCTGGAGCTCAGAGCCATCCGCCTAGCGCTCAAAGCCTTCTCTCACCTGATTACTCACCAGTCGGTGCTGGTCCAGACAGACAATCAGGTTGCAATGTTCTACGTGAACAAACAAGGCGGAACAGGCTCCTTCCTTCTCTGTCAGGAGGCACAGAAACTATGCTCTTGGGCCGTCCACCACGGCATCATCCTCAAAGCTGTCTATCTCCCAGGTCAAGAAAATTACCTGGCAGACCAGCTAAGCAGGATCCTCCAGCCACACGAGTGGAGGTTGGATCCGATGGTGGTTCAGCGGATCTTTCTCAAGTGGGGCCTCCCCACCATGGATCTGTTTGCCAGTCCTCTGAACCGGCAACTTCCCAGATTCTGCTCTCGACAACCGCATCCTCTCAGAGTAGCGGCGGATGCTTTTCTGATTCCATGGTCCACAGGCCTCTTATATGCCTTTCCTCCCATGCCGCTGGTGTCTCGGACACTCTTCAGAGTTCTCAGAGACAAAGCCTCGATGATCCTAGTGGCTCCCCGGTGGCCCAGACAACCTTGGTTCCCGCTTCTAATGCAGCTAGCGGTGGACACTCCTCTTCCTCTGGGGTTTCAGCCCGACCTCCTGTCACAGGATCAGGGGACTCTCCTGCACCCCAACCTCCAGTCCCTTCATCTGATGGCCTGGCTGCTGAAAGGGTAGTCCTTGCTCCCCTCCGCCTGCCTCCAGATGTGGAGGAGGTCGTTTTGGCCTCCAGGCGGCCCTCCACCCGGAAGTCCTACGCTCTTAAGTGGCGTCTGTTATCCGTCTGGTGTGCTCAGCAGTCTCAAGATCCCTTCTCCTGTTCAGCATCAGTGGTCTTGCAGTACTTGCTTTCCCTCTCCAATCTTGGACTTAAGTCCAACTCGGTCAAGGTCCACCTCAGTGCTCTTTCTGCGCATCACATGCCGGTGGATGGCAGACCTCTTTCCAGCCACCCTCTAGTGGCTCGTTTTCTCAGAGGCCTCCTTCTACTTAAGCCACCTTTGCGCCCACCAGCCCCGGACTGGGATCTCAATGTGGTGTTACAGCGGATTACCTGTCCGCCTTTTGAACCTATGGCTACCTGTCATCTTCGTTTTCTTTCTTGGAAAACCTTGTTCTTGGTGGCCCTCACTTCTGCTAGACGCGTTAGTGAGCTGCAGGCCCTGGTATCTGATCCTCCTTACACTAGGTTCTACAAGAACCAGGTAGTCCTACGGACTCACCCTAAGTTTCTTCCCAAGGTGGTTTCCCCTTTTCACATCAACCAGGAGGTGGTACTTCCGACCTACTTTCCCAGGCCACACTCCAGCCGAGCTGAAATGGTCCTGCATACCCTGGACTGTAGAAGGGCGTTAACCTTCTACCTTGATGGTACGCGGGAGCACAGAAGGGCTGTTCAGCTCTTCGTCTCTTATGACCCCAATAGGTTGGGGCTCCCTGTCTCCAAGCGTATTCTGTCCATCTGGATTGCTGACTGTATCGCTTGGGCTTATGAGTCAGCCGGCCTCTCGTTGGAAAGTCGAGTCACGGCTCATCGTGTTAGAGCGAAGGCTACGTCAGTGGCTTACCTCCGCTCTGTTCCATTGGCAGACATCTGCCGGGCCGCTACTTGGTCTTCAAGCCAGACTTTTGCAACCCATTACTGCCTGGAGAGGGAGTCCCGCAGGGAAAGTGCTTTCGGACAGGCAGTCCTCCGTAACCTCTTTGAGGTATAGGCAACTCCTATCCTCCATCCCGGATTTTGGGCTACCGGTTGGAGACGTATTCAGAGAAGATTCCTTCCTTCTGTGCTACCGAGCTTGAGGGAGCTCCTTTGTGCTTAGGGTCTCCGGTAGCCTTAAGCTTGGGAGTCCCATATGTGAGGACTGACTTCCTGCTTGGTCCTGGAGAAAGAGTAGTTACTCACCTGTAACAGGTGTTCTCCAGGAGCAGCAGTAATCAGTCCTCACAACCCTCCCTCCTCCCCTTGGAGTTGCAGTTCTATTCTTTCGTTTTTTGCTAATTTTTTGCTGTCTTTTAGCTATGTCATCAGACTGAGCAAGATGGCACCCTTGGGCGGGAAGAGGACCGCGCATGCGCGCTGCAATTCCCAAAGGCTTTCTTTGAAAGCTGGGGAAAATTGCTCCGCAAGGGCTCCGTCGGTGCCGACGTCACCCATATGTGAGGACTGATTCCTGCTGCTCCTGGAGAACACCTGTTACAAGTGAGTAACTACTTTTTCCGCAGAGCCCTTCAGATGTTTGTCTGGCTTGTCCCCGGAAAAAGTTGATTTTTTTTTTTTTTCTCCAAGTTTCATACTCACCTCCGGCATCGCACTGGTACTCTTCCCGCTACCGACCTCATTGACTTGGTGTAGAGTTTGATCTACTTTTGTAGTTGTTGTTCTTTTCTTTTCTTGGCGTCTTTGCGCCCTTTTTCTCCCACTGGCAGCCTGGCGAGTCTTCGACCTCACAAGGGTACTGTTTTTCCCCCATGGCTACCAGTGACTTTAAGAAGTGTGATCAGTGCTCTAAAATTATCTTTGACACACACGACTGCTGTCTTAGCTGCCTTGAGCCAGACCATGACCCGGCAGCCTGCAGTCTTTGCAAGAGGATGTCCAATAAGGCCCTCAAGAACCGCTAGCAGCAGCACGATAAGCTTTTCCCCATGTCCCCTAGTGCCTCTGAAGGCCCCGACATCTTGGGCGGAGCCTTCCGAACCCAAACCTCATCATGGGTCCTCTGAAACAGGGTCTCCCTCAAGGGAACCCTGGAAGAAGAAGAAACCCTTGAAGGCGGCATCCTTGGATGGTTTCGACCAGCTGGTTGCTCCTCGGGCCTGGTCCCGCAGTCCAAGACATCCATCCAAAGCATTGGAGAAGGAGCATCCTGCGAAGGTCCTCCAAAAGGATCCAACCGCGGACCGGCCTTAGTCCCCAGACACCATCCTCATTGAGGTTTCCCCTTCGGGGGAGCCAATGTCTGGCTGAGTCCCTGTACCGAAGGCTGCGGAGTGCAGTTTGTCTGCCTTCATGGACCAGCTGCGGGTGCTGTTGTCTGGCACGACTGGTTCATCTGCCCCGACCACCGGGCTCTCGATGTTCAAGACGTCCCCGGAGAACAAGCCAATCCTGATTTGGAACAGTGGGTGCAAGACAAGCTGGGGAATATTCCTTGCACAGGAGAAAACCTCTTTGGCAAGGATTGGCAGGACAAAGCTGCTCAGCTTGAGTCAGAGAACACCACCTTGAATAGATTATCAAGGACCACTGCCAACCCAGCTAAGAAAGACAGCTAAACCCTTTTTCAACAGGAAAAAGAAATTCTATCCATCTTTACACCCAGACTGTCCACTGCTCAGTCCATGCCCCCCAAAGGGGCAGCAGTAACCCAAACAGAGAAAGGTTCAAGTCCCCAGAGCTCAATCAGCTCAGCAGACACAGCCTCCTCAAGGTCTTTGATACCTTCCTAGGGAACCTAGTCATCCTAACTCTAGGTCCAGAGCCTCTCAACATTCCAGGCAGACTCTGTCATTTTGCCAAGAGATGGCAACAGATAACATCAGAGCAATGGACTCTTTCCATTGTGACTGAGGGGTACAAACTCCACTTCCACAGTATACCCCCTCCCTCCACTCTGAGAGTTCAATTCTCAGCCCCTCCTCACCATTCTCTTGTGTCAAGAAGTCACCTCACTCCTTGCTCAGGGGGCAATAGAGGAGGTACGTGTTTCTCAACAGGGCATGGGTTATTACTCCCCCCTACTTCCTCATACCAAAAGACAGGGGGGTACAGGCCCATTCTGGACCTCAGGGAGTTAAAAAAAAAAAAAAAAAAAAAAAAAAAGTGTCTGTTCCGAGAAAGATTCAATGTGATCTCTCTCTCGGAACACTCCTCCCTTACATTCAGAGTCAGGATTGGCTGTATTCTCTAGACCTGAAGGATGCATATACACATATCCTTATTCATGCAGATCACAGAAGGTTTCTTTGATTCCTCTTTCAGGGAATAAATTACCAGTTCAGGGTTCTACCCTTTGGACTGGCTTCTGTCCCAAGAGTCTTCACAAAATGCATGGCAGTAGTTGCAGCATTCCTGAGAACTCTAGGGATATTAGTCTTCCCCTACTTAGACGACTGGCTCATCCGAGCATCAACAGCTCCAGAAGCCAGCTATGAAAACTGTCCTGCCTGCTCGAGAAATGCTTCAGTTATTGGAGCGTATGGCGTCCACTGTTCACGTGGTCCCCTATGCTCACCTGCACATGCGAGCAGCACAGTGAACTCTGGCCTCTCAGTGGACACAGGCATTGGGTTGCCTGGGGGACAGAATCAGAAACTCTGCATGCCTCATTTCGTCCCTGCAGTGGTGGCAATCACTAGAAAACCTTTTCGTAGGGTCACCTTTTCAGCAGCCACTACACCAAGCTACCTTGATGACGAATGCGTCCAAGTCAGGTTGGGGGGCTCATATGGACAATCTCGCCACTCAAGGTCTCTGGATCGAACAGGAGGCTTGTCTTCACATAAATCTACTGGAACTCAGAGCCATTTTCTATGCTCTCCAAGTATTTCAGAACCACCTGAGCTACAAGACAATTCTTGTCCAGATGGACAATCAGGTAGCTATGTTCTATGTGAACAAGCAGGGTGGAACAAGTTCTCAGGCATTGTGCAATGAAGCTCTACGCCTCTGGGCCTTTGCAAGAGGTCTTTGGATACACCTGCTGTCGGTGTATCTTCCAGGCACACAAAATCTTCTGGCAGACAAACTCAGTCGAGTTCTGCTGCCACATGAGTGGTCTCTTCATCTGGAGCAAATTGCTCGAATATTTCGGATCTGGGGAACTCCAGATATAGACCTCTTTGCAAGTCCTTAGAATGCCAAACTTCCCCGATTCTGTACCAGAATTCCTGCTCAGGACAGTCAGGCAAGGGATGCCTTCCACCTCCACTGGGGTCAGGACTTCCTCTATGCCTACCCACCCATTCCCCTCATTCCCAAGACTCTGTTCAAGCTTCAGAGAGACAAGGGCCATATGATCCTCATAGCCCCACGCTGGCCACAACAGACGTGGTATCCACTGCTTCTACGTCTCTCTCAAGCCAGACCTCTGGAGTTGGGATGTGCTCAAGATCTTCTATCCCAGCAGGATTGGGATGCTTTTGCACCCAAATCCTCAGTTTTTACACCTGATAGCGTGGCTGCTGAGAGCTTAGAGTTCCAGGATATCAACGTCTCTCAACAGGTTAAAGATATCCTTTTGGCCTCAAGAAAACCTTCCACAAGGCGGGCCTATGCCTTTAAGTGGAGAAGGTTCTCTATTTGGTGTTCGAAAAAGGAACTTAATCTTTTTCAGTTCCAGTGGAGGCATTACTGGAGCATCTCCTCCACCTATCATCCTCTGGTCTTAAGACCAATTCAGTAAGTGCCATTGCGGCTTTCCACAAGCGCTTTGATGGACCGCCTGTCTTCTCTCAACTGCTCATGGCGCGGTTTATGAGAGGCCTACTCTTAACTAAGCCTCCCATTAAGCCACCACCTGTGGCATGGTATTTGAATCTTGTCCTCGGACAGCTTATGAAACCGCCCTCGAACCCTTAGCCACTATGTCTTTAAAGTTTCTTTCCTTGAAGGTAAACTTCCTAATTGCCCTCACTTCTGCAAGGCGCATCAGTGAACTTCAAGCCTTAGTGGCTGATCCTCCCTATACAAGGTTCCACCATGATAAAGTGGTCCTTAGGACTCATCCTCACTTTATGCCAAAGGTGGTCTCGCCTTTTCATTTGAACTAGTCGGTATACCTTCCTGTCTTCTTTCCTAGGCCTCACGCCTCTAGTGCAGAAAGGAATCTTCACACTCTAGACCAGGGGTGGGCAAACCTTTTGACTCGAGGGCCGCAATGGGTTCATATATTGGACCCGGGGGCCGGACCAAGAGTAGATGGACGGTGTGTATGTGTGAATTAATATAAATTTAAATTTGTAACATTAAATGTTTAGATTAATTTAAGGTAGAAAAGCATAAAAAGAGTTATTTTACAAAACTTTTATGCAATGTATTTCTTTCATAAAATAGTACCTTCAATTTTAGTGGCCGTAGTTTGCCCATCCCTGCACTAGACCATGCCTCCCTACTTCCTTCTGTGGGTGGGTCTTTTGGTTTCTGAAGCGTGGTAGCCAAAGTGGGGGCTGTCCCACCCGCTTCATCCGAAAAGATGGGGTGGGCAAGATATGAGCGAGATTTAAGATTCTGAATCACCTCACATGAATCTGCAGTTATTGCGTGTCGAAGCGTCAGGAAGTGGGATATCCAGATCCTCCCAAGTGACCAGCCCATTTCCTGTCCTAGCCCCCCCATAGCCCATTATCAGTCCTAACCCCCCCATAGCCCATTACCAGTCCTAACCCCCATCACCCCATTTCCAGACAGCCCCCATCAGCCCACAGCCCATTGCCAGTCTTAACCCCCCCCCCATAGCCCATTACCAGTCCTAACCCCCATCACCCCATTTCCAGACAGCCCCCATCAGCCCATTGCCAGTCCTAACCCCCCCCCCCCATCGGCTCACAGCCCACTGCCAGTCCTAACCCCCCCCCCCCCATCGGCTCATGGAAATTAAAAAAAAAACCAAAAAGCTGGCCGCTGCCGCCGCAGCAGCATGGAGTGTCCCGCGGGGCCCCCTCTGCCCGGCTGAACTCTCCCGGCGCAGCTGAAGCCCTCTGCTCTGGCTTGCAGATACGCGAAGGGAGAGTGTCCCCTGCGGGCTTAACAGAGACGCGAGGGAGACACTCTCCCTTCGCGTATCTGCAAGCCGGAGCAGAGGGCTTCAGCCGCGCCGGGAGAGTTCAGCCGGGCAGAGGGGGCCGGATTAAAAGGTCCACCGGGCCGTAGTTTGCCCATCCCTGCTCTAGACTGTAAAAGAGCTTTAGCTTTTTACCTTCAGAGTATTATGCAATATAGAAGAGCTTTGCAGCTTTTTGTTGCCTTTGACCCCAGTCACCTTGGGTTACCAGTTTCCAAGAGAACTCTCTCTAAGTGGATTGCAGACTGCATATCCTTTACCTATGAGAGCAAGGGACTTTCTCTCGAAGATCATGTCACAGCTCACAATGTGAGAGCAATGGTGGCCTCTATGGCCAACCTTCATTCAGTGTCGATTAACGACATTTGCAAAGCAGCCACTTGGTCCTCGGTCCACCCCTTTGCAGCCCATTACTGCTTGGACAAGGACTCCCATCAAGATGTCTCGTTTGGCCAGGCTGTTCTCCAGTATCTTTCATTCTTGGAACAATTCCTTCCCGGCGTCCCGGGTTTCGATGCCAGAGATCCTTGGGAGGAAACATGACCCACCCAAACCTGGGTTTCACAGCTCCTGAGGTCATCTCCCTGGCATCTCTAAGCTTGGGAGTCCCCATATGTGAAGACTACATTCCTGCTTGTTCCTGGAGATAGCGTAGTTACTCACCTGAACAGGTGATCTCTGGGAACAGCAGGAATTAAGTCTTCACAACCCACCTACCTCCCCTAGGAGTTGTATCTCTCTCTTTCCTTCCTTCTCTCCTTTTGTCTCAGCTATAAACCCAACTGAAGTGGAAGAGTTGGGAAGGCAGCAGCGCAGGCGCAGTGGGATGCTCCCAAAGGCTTTCCTATTGGATGCTGGGAAGCGTTCCTGCGCGGGCTCTGTCGGTGCTGACGATTCCCATATGTGAAGACTTAATTCCTGCTGTTCCCGGGGATCACCTGTTACAGGTGAATAACTACGCTTTCATGGATGTGGTGTGTACTATGGTAGTCTGGGAGTTTCAGTTAATCTACCAACATGAGCCCTCCTCGTACAATCTGTGTTTGCAGATGACTAGAAAGGTCCTAAAGGGCTGAGAAAAGCAGCAAGAATCCCTCTTTGGGCTGTAAGAGTCGGCATCCTGAGCATCAACATCACTGTTGATGCCCTCATGGGGCTCTGCCAAGGCATTGGCATGGTGCATTGCCCGTGCTCACTCAGAGCTGAGGGACCATGGTGCCTTGGAATGGGAGCCTGTCCATTGACCTCCAGTCAGAGCCATGAAAGGAGCCATCATTCACTCTGTCAATGTCAGTGGGTGCCTGAGCCAGCAAGCCAAGGGCTACAGGCATGGACACCAGAGCCCTTCTGGATGTGACTAACAAGCTGCCCCGGCCGGAGGAGTTGACTCCCAACGCCCCAGAGGGCCACCTGAGAAGTGCCAGAGTCAGTGGCTGAAGTTGTTATCCTGGCCCTGATGACCTCTGAGATGGTGATGCTGGAAGAGCGCCTTTGAACCCTTGAGGTGCATATGGTGTTCCTGGCTGTGGGGCCCCGATGCTCTCAGCATGGTCTCATACTATACAACCCATCCTGGAGATTGATGCACTCCCTGCTGAGGCTGGGACGTCAGGTCGATGTTTGGAGTCCCACCAGTTCTGACTGCCATCTCCTCGTCCAGTGTTTCGGATTAGCATGCACTCACACCCTCAAGAAGTGCACCATTGGCCCTATCTACATCTGGCCTTCCCGCCTGATCGACTTCGGAAGGAGGCATAATGCTATTTTGACCTCCTCTTGGACTCTGAGGGTGGGAGATGGCGAAGGAATCAGTGGTATCCATGCAGGCGTCCCTAGACCTGCCCTTGGACCCTTCTCCCTCTATACAAGGGAAGGAAGTCTCTGCCGGAGGACATGTTTTTCTCCAGGAACAAGCAGGAAGTCAGTCCTCGCATATGGGTGATGGCATTGATGTAGCCCGCATGGAAGCATCTCTCACCAGCTTTCAAAGAAAGCCTTTGGGAGATGCACTCTGCATACCACCTAGTCCTCTTCCTGCACAAGGGTGCCATCTTGCCCGTCTCCTTTTTTTCCATGGAGCCCTCCGGATTTCTGTGGTTTTTGATAACTTTTTGTCTGGTTTGCGTACTGGTTCATTTCCTGCCCGCGAGCCAACTCGCCTCGGCGTCGCTCCTCTGGTTCGTTCCTTTGTTTTTGCTTATTTTCTTGAAGGTATCCTTCGGCCGGCATTTGCATCTTTTTTTCAGCAGAGGGCCTCAGACCCCTGCTGGGTGGCAGGGCCTCGGACCCCTGCTGGGTGGCAGGGCCCCCTTTTTCCCTGATGGCCTCCAGCAGTTTCAAGAAATGTGATTGGTGCACCAAGATGTCCCTCACCGATCCGTATGATTGCTGCCCCCGGTACCTTGGCCCGTAACATAATGAGTCTTGACTGCAAACTTTGCAGGATCATGACCTCAAAAGGTCTTTAAGAGCCATCATCAGTAGCAGGAAAAATTTTTCCAAAAGTTCAACTCCACACCGGTAATACCTTGCTCCAGGGCCCCCTCCGGTACCTCGGTGCCCCACGAAGGCCGGGCCCCTCTGAGTCCCACAGCTGCGATTCCTCCGAGAGCAAATTCCTGGAGGTGGAACACAAGAAGTCAAAGTCCTCGGAGACTGGGTCCGTGAATATGGGAAAATCCACTCCAGGACCTGCAGTCCCCAGCATGAGTCAGAGGAGTCAAAGTGGGAGTGGCCATTCAAGCTGCCCTCAAAGGAGTCATCACTACCCACAACATACATTGGACACCCTAGGTGATCATCATTGATGCCACCCCACGCCAGAGGATGTTGCCTTCTTCGACTTTGTACAGGACATGGCTAGGGCACATGCTATCGAGGCAGAGGAGGATTTGTGCATGGAGGAACTGGAGATCCTCCTGGAGGAGGCTCTCATGGTGCTCATTCTACTGATCCTACAACTCCGCCTCTGCATGAAGGAGAGACTGCCATTGGGGCCCATTTGGTGGCAGCAGGAGACTCGACGCCATGTACCGAGTCCGAGCCCCTGGGTTCAAGAAAGTCCAACTTCCCCACAACTCAATGGTTATTGAGTCCTCCATGTGCAGACTCAAGAGCCAAAAGATCCACTCCTCAGTGCCTCATGGAAGGCTTTTCAGGGCTCAATGCTGATATACCGGGTCCAGTCCTACCAGCTGTACATCAGCATGTACCCCAAACAGTTGTCAAAGGAGCTCGGTGGGATCTCGGCAGGCCTCGATGGGGAATCCCTCCAGAGGTTCAAGACAATGACCTCAGTGGTCAGTGCTCGAAGTTCCTGTCTCGAGCAGCTTACAGTGGCTTTGAGTCTGCAGCCAGGATCACTGCAGCTGGCATTGGGGCCCGATGCCAGGCATGGCTGCAAATGTTTGATCTCGAACAATGGGTTCAGGACAAACTTATTGATGTCCCCTGCATTGGAGAGAACTCTTTGGGAAAACCCATGGCAGACATAGCAGCAGAGATCAAGACAATGTTCCTCACGAGGACCAGACTCTCAAAAAAGACTTCTGTGCAGCCCCAAAAGAAGGCCTCTGGAAAGAAGCCCTAATTCTTGAGCAAAAAGAGCGGCTTTGGCAGCGCCTCACAATTCCAAGCTGCCTTGGCCTCTTAGCACAGCCAACAGCACAAGGGACGGGGGCATGGTCCCTGTATGCAAAAGACCCACCCCCCATTCCCAGGCACTTGCCTTAGCTCAGCCTAGGGGAGGAGCTTTTGACTCCTGGGGCGTGATCTCCCTCAGGAGGTCTCCTACAGCCCACAGGGGGTGGCTGGCCCTGTTTTCCATCACCACTGATACTTGGGTCCTAGGCGAGGGCTACCTCTTCCACCTACAGCAGATGCTACCCTCACACTTTCCAGAAGAGCCCGTAAGACCTCTCTCCACCAGACCGTGCTCCTCGCCAAGCTTGCAGGTCTCCTCGAGGACAAGGTGATGGAGTTGGTGCCAAAACATCTCTGGTACTTCCTTGTCCCCAAGAGAACAGGGGGCCTCGAGCCCATCCTGAACCTACGGGATCTAAACAATTTCCTGATAAAAGTTCAAAATGCTGTCCCTTGGAATATAGTAACATAGTAAATGACGGCAGATAAAGACTATCATGGTCCATCTAGTCTGCCCAGGAAGGTGATAAGAATAGGTGTATCTGCTGTTCCATGCAGCTCACCCCTCCTCATGCCTTTGTTTGGGCGTGTACCCACCGCTCCATGTAGGTCACCCCTATTTGTTGAGCTATAAGAGAGAGTTATGTTTATTTTGATTTTATCCTCTTGCTATAAAGGGATCCTCTGTGTCTCTCCCATTCAGTTTTGAATTCTGTCACTGTATTTGCCTCCACCACCCTTTCAGTGAAAAAGTATTTCCTGACGTTGCCTTTCAGTTTACTCCCTTGCAGCTTCATGGTATGCCCTCTAGTTTTACAGCCTCCCCATCTTTGGAAGAGGTTTGTTTGTTCATTAATACTCTTAAGTATTTAAAGGTCTGAATCATATCTCCCCTGTCCCTCCTCTCCTCCAGAGTGTACGTATTTAGGTCTTCAAATCACTTCTCATAAGCCTTCTGACGCAGGCTCCAAATCATTTTGGTCATTTTCCTCTGAACCGCTTCCAGCCTTTTTATAGGACCAGCAAGGGAACAGCACTAACCGCTCGTAGCGGAACAAAAACAAAACCAAGGAGCGGCAGGTTCAACACCCAACACCTTTATTGAACAAATAAGTGGCCTAAACCCAACACAGGACCGTGTTTCGTGTTTTACTTCATCAGGGGCTATTGGGGCACACTAAAAACATAAATCATAAAATTACAATGTTAAGTAAATACAATTAAAACAGTAACTAAAAAAGGCTAAGACAATAAATATGAACATAAATTTTAATTTGACATTTTAATTTATCTAACACCTTAAAAGACTACGTATCGCTCTACCATAAACGTCTTATATCTCAAATGTAACATAGTGTTTCTAAATATCAAGTGTATCACATAAAAACAAATATAGAACTCAAAAATAATTAGAAATACATAAAAAATGCAATTAAAATCATAATTAAGAAAATGTAAGACCTATACACGCATATGTCTAATATCTTTTGTGTCACATCAAACAAATATGAAAACACAAAAATAAAAATACAATAAAAATATCATTAAAATTATATATTAGGCCCTTAAAAATACAATAAGAATTAGGTAAAAAGAACAGATAAGACAATTAATCAATTATACATAGTAAAAGATCACATGTAAAAGGATCCCATATAAAGGAGAAACTGAAGGGATGAGGAGAACTAATGAGAGAGGAAGTGAGTGTAAATAAATAAGATTACTAAAAGAAAGACATTACCTGATTGGTGTGTGGTGATCACTGACTACACAATACACAAAGTGTAATTGAAGCCACTAATGTCATAAATAAAAAAACTCTTCTGTAAAAAAGAACATGAGTTTAGAAATTTGTTTAAAAATAAAATGCTACCCCAGACAGTTAAATTATTCATCATAAGGGAAGAGTAATGCACTAAAGAGAGACATTCATCAATCAACTATTTAACCATATTATGAATGAAAGTTCAATGTGTTTAAGATGGCAACAGGGGACCTTATATAAATATATGAGTAAAGTCATGAATCCCTACCTCATCTGAAAGAACTTTATGGGTTAAACACGCCATTTGTTTGAAATGGCAACAGGGGACCTTATATAAATAAATAAGTGAAGTCACGAATCCCTATCTCACCCGAAAGAACTTTATGGGTTAAACGCACCATTTGTTAAAGAATTAATAATTTACTTATGGGTGTTGGAAGGGTCCATATTCTGGAGAGCCTATGGGCATGCCGCTTATAAATAAAATAAAAGAACATACTGACATCTGGCTATGGATACTAAAAAATTAGCAACAAATTGAATGCTAGGTGTATGGGCACTAAACATCATTGTGCAAACATTTTCAATGAGTAGAAAAAAGTGAAAACACTGTCTAAAACGAAAGACACCATTGTGGAGTGTATCCCTGTATATAAACCACCGAGGGATCTCCCATACGAATTGTATAAATCAAAGGGAACACTGACTGATATTTGTATTAAAATCTAACACTAACTAAAAATTATCAATATTAAAACTTACAAGAATTATCAAAATCAGTCTTAAATGTTTGAGAAGACCAGGGAAACTTTACCAACGCGTGTCCCTCATTCGCACTCTAAAAAGGTGTGCCGGTACTCCAATTCAAGTGACGGCAAAACAATGCATGTTCAAAACATAAATATCTCTGAAAAGGTCAAAGTTTTTGTGTTAACAAAAACCTAGCAATGTTGATTATAACAGAATATTTTACCTGTGTTCGAAATGCCGAAAGATACGACTGCAAACATGTATTACTCCTTCAATCATTCAGAAAAAAATGCCAACGCATGCGTGTTAAGAAGGATACGAAACCGGAAGTGTTTGAGCCGTGTGTGGATCTGTCATTATAAAATGTGCAAATATACAGCAAAGAATAAAACTTTTTTAACTCAGATTTGTTTTTGCAAAAGATAACTGACCAAGAGTCTAAAAGAAAAAGTCAATTTTATTCAAGAACCTTGAAGCCGACAAGAGCATATGAAACTTCTGTGCATGAACAACCATTGGGAAACGGGGTTTTTAAGACAAAGGAGAACTTTAAGACACCTAGATTGCATTTTGCCTCAAACTTCTGTCATAGACATGAGTGCGAATGAGGGACATGCGTTGGTAAAGTTTCCCTGGTCTTCTCAAACATTTAAGACTGATTTTGATAATTCTTGTAAGTTTTAATATTGATAATTTTTACAGTTAGTGTTAGATTTTAATACAAATATCAGTCAGTGTTCCCTTTGATTTATACAATTCATATGGGAGATCCCTCGGTGGTTTATATACAGGGATACACTCCACAATGGTGTCTTTCGTTTTAGACAGTGTCGTCCGTTTTAGACAGTGTTTTCACTTTTTTCTACTCATTGAAAATGTTTGCACAATGATGTTTAGTGCCCATACACCTAGCATTCAATTTGTTGCTAATTTTTAGTATCCATAGCCAGATGTCAGTATGTTCTTTTATTTTATTTATAAGCGGTTACTCCGACCTCCCGTTCTCATTAAATGCAGTTTGCACAATGTGTTATTTTTTCAGTGCGTCTCTTTATCCTTTTTAATGGCCAATCAATGATTGGGTCCAATAAGCATTGATTTGATTTTATGTTACAAGTTGTTTTAGAAGAAGATTATGTTCAGCGGCATGCCCATAGGCTCTCCAGAATATGGACCCTTCCAACACCCATAAGTAAATTATTAATTCTTTAACAAATGGTGCGTTTAACCCATAAAGTTCTTTCGGGTGAGATAGGGATTCGTGACTTCACTTATTTATTTATATAAGGTCCCCTGTTGCCATTTCAAACAAATGGCGTGTTTAACCCATAAAGTTCTTTCAGATGAGGTAGGGATTCATGACTTTACTCATATATTTATATAAGGTCCCCTGTTGCCATCTTAAACACATTGAACTTTCATTCATAATATGGTTAAATAGTTGATTGATGAATGTCTCTCTTTTTTAGTGCATTACTCTTCCCTTATGATGAATAATTTAACTGTCTGGGGTAGCATTTTATTTTTAAACAAATTTCTAAACTCATGTTCTTTTTTACAGAAGAGTTTTTTTATTTATGACATTAGTGGCTTCAATTACACTTTGTGTATTGTGTAGTCAGTGATCACCACACACCAATCAGGTAATGTCTTTCTATTAGTAATCTTTTATTTATTTACACTCACTTCCTCTCTCATTAGTTCTCCTCATCCCTTCAGTTTCTCCTTTATATGGGATCCTTTTACATGTGATCTTTTACTATGTATAATTGATTAATTGTCTTATCTGTTCTTTTTACCTAATTCTTATTGTATTTTTAAGGGCCTAATATATAATTTTAATGATATTTTTATTGTATTTTTATTTTTTGTGTTTTCATATTTGTTTGATGTGACACAAAAGATATTAGACATATGCGTGTATAGGTCTTACATTTTCTTAATTATGATTTTAATTGCATTTTTTATGTATTTCTAATTATTTTTGAGTTCTATATTTGTTTTTATGTGATACACTTGATATTTAGAAACACTTTGTTACATTTGAGATATAAGACGTTTATGGTAGAGCGATACGTAGTCTTTTAAGGTGTTAAATTTTAATTTGACATTTTAATTTATCTATGTTCATATTTATTGTCTTAGCCTTTTTTAGTTACTGTTTTAATTGTATTTACTTAACATTGTAATTTTATGATTTATGTTTTTAGTGTGCCCCAATAACCCCTGATGAAGTAAAACACGAAACATGGTCCTGTGTTGGGTTTAGGCCACTTATTTGTTCAATAAAGGTGTTGGGTGTTGAACCTGCCGCTCCTTGGTTTTGTTTTTGTCCAGCCTTTTTATATCCTTTGCGAGATATGGTCTCCAAAACTGAACACAATATTCCAAGTGGGGCCTCACCAGCGAATTGTACAGTGGCATTAGCCCTCTTCCTTTCTACTGGTAATTCCTCTCTGTATGCAACCCAGCATCCTTCTGGCTTTTGCCACCACCCTGTCACACTGTTTTGCCATCTTGAGATTGACAGAAACTGTCATACCGAGATCCATCTCTTGGTCCGTGCACACCAATCTCTTGCCCCCTATCGCATACAGTTCCCTTGGATTTCTGCATGCCAAGTGCATGACACTGCACTTCTTCACATTGGTCTAATGCTTGGCAGTTAAGATTTATTCTTCCAGCTTTTGTAGATCTTTCCTGATGTTCTCCACTCTCTCAGGGGAGTCCACTCTGTTGCAAATGTTGGTGTCATCTACAAAAAGACAGACTTTTCGATTCAGTCCTTCGGCAATATCACTCACAAATATATTGACCAGTACCGGTCCCAGGACCAAACCCTGGGGTACACTGCCAATCACCTTCCTTTCGTCCAAGTGAATGCCGTTTACCATCACCTTCTGTCGTCTGTCAGTCAACCAATTTCTGATCCAGTTCTCTGGTCACCCAGTCAAAGAACTCAATTAGATTTGTTTGGCAAGATCAATCTTTGGTAAAACCATATTGCCACGGATCATGCGACCTGTTGGTTTCGAGGAAGTCCACTATTTGCTCTTTCAGGAGCACCTCCATTACTTTTCCGGCCACTGAAGAACAGCTTACTGGCCTGTAGTTTCACTTCTTCCATATTACAACTTTTGTGGAGAGGTATCACATCAGCCCTTCTCCAGTCTTGTGGAACTTCTCCTGTCTCCCAGGATCTATTAAAAACATCCTTTAATGGCCCTGCAAGAACTTCTGAGCTCTTTCAGTATCCTGGGATGTATCCCATCTGGTCCCATAGACTTGTCCACTTTCAGTTTTGCAAGCTGTTCTAACACATCATCTTTTGTGAATGGTGTGATATCTACTCCATTCCCAGTTGTATATTTGTCAATCATAGGTGGTACTTCTCCAGGATTTTCTCTAGTGAAAACAGAGCCAGAAGTATTTGTTTAGCATTTTCGCTTTTTCAATGTCACTTTCCACGAATCCATTCCCAGCACTTTTGAGTCCTGCAATTCCACCTCTGATTTTCCTCCTTTTCCGAATATACCCGACATGTTTTGTTGCCACACTTCACATCTTTAGCCATCTTTTCTTCTGCCTTTGATTTTGCTATCCTTATTTCGCGGGGTGAGCTCCCTGGCAGTGTCGGTACCCAAAAAGATAAAAAAGAGGATTTGGAGGAGAGAATATATTGACATATTCTCCCTCCTGCTCAGGGATCAGGATGATGACTCAAACAGCGGAAAAGATAAGGATAAAAGAAGCGAGAGGGATAAAAAACCTAAAATTCCCAAATCCATTAATAATTGGGTGACAGCATTCCACGTCTTTATGAGCGTGGTCATGGAGAAAGAACCCGAAGCGGGGCCATACCTGACCAGGTACCTGGACACGATCGCCAGAGCACATAAACAATACGGGGGATGGGCCTGGCTGAACTACGATGTGAAGTTCAGGAGGAGCATGGCGGAAGATCCCTCCCTAGCATGGCACCATAGAATTCTGGACATGTGGACAGAAGAAATGGCGCCCAATAGGCCCTGGTGTCAAGACGGGCTGCAGCAGCCGCTGCCTAGCACGCAGTGACGACAGCCTTTTCAGAACACGCAATGGCGACAGGCCAATCAGTTACCAGGGAGAAGGGCATGCCGGCAGTACAACGCAGGGAGTTGTACATGGCAGCCATGTAAATTTAAACATTCCTGCTCAGTATGCGGAAGTGGACACCCCGCCTTCGCATGCAGGGCTCCAAGGGAGGCCAAGCCTTTCAGAGCACTACAGCAACGATCCACCGAAGGGGTTGGCTCCAACACCCATCAGAATTGAGCATATGCATCCATGGCTAAGAGCATACCCTAAGCAGGACATAGCTATCAGTATCGAGGATGGCTTCTCACAGGGCTTCCGCATCCCATCCCTAATTTTGATGAAAAAAGTGCAAACGCGCTTACGCAATAACCCACCATCTGTCCAAAAACACAACGAGATCGCCCGTAGCAAGATTGCGAAAGAATTAGGTATGGGGAGAATAGCGGGTCCTTTCCATTCACCACCATTTAAGGACTTTGTAGTCTCCCCATTGGGGGTCATACCCAAAAAGGAGCCGGGACAATTCCGGTTAATTCATAACCTATCATACCCGGAGGGACAGTCAGTCAACGATTATATTGATTCAGCATTATGCTCGGTCAAATATGCAACCATGGATCAGGCAATCAGGCTGATACGTAGCAAGGGGCCGCGAGCACAACTGGCGAAGGCTGACATCGAGTCCGCGTTCCGGTTACTGCCAGTGCACCCCGAATCTTTTCCATTGTTGGGTTTCTCGTTCAATGGGGAGTTCTTCTATGACAAATGTTTGCCCATGGGATGCACAGTATCATGCGCATATTTTGAACAATTTAGTTCATTCCTACACTGGGTAGTCGAAGACCTGGCGGGCCCCAATACGGTTGTGCATTATCTGGATGATTTCCTATTTGTAGGAGAAGATCATGATGACTGCAAAAGGATATTGGATATCTTTGAGCAGAGGGCACGAGCGTTTGGGTTCCCGTTGGCGAAGGAGAAGACAGAGGGCCCGAAAAGGATCATCACTTTCCTGGGCATACGGTTAGATATGCCGGCACACCGGTCGCGTTTGCCAGCAGAGAAGGTGCTAAAGTTGAGAAAAGATATGCAACTCCTGCACAGCCAGTGGAAAGCGACACTCCAACAACTTCAGTTCATCCTGGGCCTACTATGCTTTGCATGCAGGGTGATACCCATGGGGAGGGTGTTCTGCCATCGTATGGCATGGGCAACGAAGGGTATCGCTAAAAGATACCATCGCATCAGGGTCACCAGGGAGATACGGGAAGACCTCCAGGTCTGGCTTCAATTCCTTCGCACTTTCAACGGCCTTGCCTTTTGGCAAGCGCTCCCGGTATCTAATGCGGAACTCGAATTCTTCACTGATGTCTCGGGGGGGATTGGTTTCGGCATATACTATAAAGGGGCGTGGTGCTCCGAGACATGGCCCATGGAGTGGCATGCGGATGGAACCACCAGGGACATCACGTTCCTGGAGCTCTTCCCGCTAATGGTAGCCCTGAGTATCTGGGCCCCGGAGCTCGCCAACAGAGCTATCACCTTCCATATTGATAACCTCGCGGTGGTGTGGGCGGTGAACTGTATGAGAGCCAAGACACCAAAGGTAGTGGCACTATTAAGGCAAATAGTGTTGCTGTGCCTGGCACATAACATAACCCTTAGAGCTGAGCACATTGAAGGCGAGAATAATAACATTGCCGATGCTCTTTCTCGTTCTAAGATCTGGCTTTTTCACCAGCTGGCGCCCGAGGCCGACGCGGTCAAGACAGAGGTGCCCGATGAAGTCTGGGAGTATGGTCCACCGAGATCTGGGAGCTCCTGTTAGGTGCCTTAGCAGAGAATACCCGGCGCAGATACATAGCGGCATGGGAACAATACCAAACATTTTGCAGAGAGGCTGTCATACAGCAAGAAGATTAAAAGTGGCGACGGTTCTGAGATGGATTATGCAGTGCAAAAGCAATGGCTACACAAAAGCTGCAGTACAAGCCCGTTTAGCGGCTGTATCCTTTTTTGCAAAGGCTATGGGGAAGAAGAGCCCCAAGGCTGAGTTTATCATAATGAAGGTAATGAGAGGCTGGTCCTTGGGGCAGCCCCGAAAAGTAGACAAACGCCGCCCGATCACTCATCAGATGCTCCAACAACTGCTGGTAACGACTAGCCAAGTGTGTTATGATGAGTATGAGACGAGGCTGTTTCGATGCGCCTTTTCCTGGGCCTTTTACGGAGCATTTCGAGTAGGGGGGAGCTAGTAGCTTCCTCATCCTCGGAGCAGGGGACAGCCCGCGGAGGTATGGAAAAGCGCGATGTGAGCATACTCACTAGGGCAATAGTGCTGCAGTTGCGCCGATCCAAGACCGACGCCGAGGGAAAAGGGGCACAGGTGGTGCTGTCTGCATTGCACGATGACCCCTCATGCCCACTGAGAAATGCTTTAGCCTACCAACAGTTACGGGCGCACTCAGAAACTCAATGGTTCGTACACGCGAACGGTGCCCCCTTATCACGTTTCCAATTTATCAGAGTACTCAAGCTAATAATTGAAAGAACGGGACGGGATGCAAGCTTGTACGGCTCGCACTCCTTTCGCATTGGAGCTGCTTCAACGGCAGCCAGCATAGAGATGTCCAGAGAGCAGATAATGAAGATAGGCCAATGGCGCTCGGATAGATACAAACTGTATATACGTCCAGCGCAGTGAGGAATGATGGGGCTAAGTAATTTAAAAAAAAAAAAAAATGTGTAACAGACAGAGAGCGGGATGTGGTAATATATGGAAACATTTTGTGTACAGACAAAGCGAATGATCGTTGTTGGATAAGTGCTGCCGTAATCATATCTTTCTGATTGTGACCCACGCAGGAGTAAGTTTCCACCTATGGCCGCGAGAAGTGTGGATATGTGGCCATTCATTTGTTCACTGGGCCCAAAAAAGGACACGTTGCAGACCGCAGGGGTTGAATTTGGGATTACCAAGTGCAGAAGTTTCTGTGGTGTGGCTGGGAAGACGGGGTATGGTGTGGGACCAGCTAATGCCGTCATTACTCCAAAGGAAGAGATCTACCGGGAACCCAGTGATGATTGTGATCCACTTGGGGGGCAACGACCTTGCGTCTACGTGCAGCGTCGAGCTCACCAAGAGGATGCAAGGCGACCTGCTGACGCTGGCTAACACGTTCCCCGGGACGCTCTTAGCATGGTCACACATCATACTGCGGCGAGTGTGGAGGGGCGAGAACTCCCACAGGGCGTTAGAGAAGACTAGACGAAAAGTGAACAGATGGATGGCCCGCTTCATGGGGGCCATAGGGGGATACAGCATCACGCACGACCTCATAGAAGAGAGATGCCCGGGATTGTATCGCGCAGACGGAGTGCACTTGCCAGACATTGGAATGGACATTTTTCTCTGCGCCATACAAGATGCGGTCGAACGCCTATGGTAGAAGCAAGTGTTGGCCACAGCGGCGCGTTGATCGGTGGGGCCCCGTCAACAAGCGAGGATTCGCTGTTGGCGGGGTTGGCTGGAAAAACGCACCCGGTGAGAGAGAACACAGCCTAGGCCTTAAGGAAAGGGGGCGAGGTACAGGAGAGAAACACGGACCTGTCCCCGGAGAGAGTGAGATGGTGACAAGAACACCGCGCAGAGGGCCCCCTGCCTTGCTTTGACGGCGGGCAAGGGGGGGTAAAGAAGAAAATGTTGCCAAGTCTGCTTGAACGGCAGGCGTTACAGCTTTTCGACTGAAGGATATGGAAAGACTAAGGGACTGAGAAAAAGCTTTCACGGCATAAAATTCGCTTCCTGCCATTTGCAAAGTAGGTGGGATATTGGCTGTGTCTCTCGAGGGGGCAGAAGGAAAGAGGTGCTACAAGGAATTTGTATACAGTGCTGTTGTTGATTGTTACGTGCATGCTGTGGCCAACAGTTTTTGTGCTGTTAATAACCATTGTTTGTAAATAAATAGAAATAGTTTGGTGAAAGAAACCCACTGGTGTAACATTGTGACTTATTGGCGGGAGGGGGGGGGGAACGCGACGGGGTAAGGGGAGGGGAACCCAAGGCGGTCATGCCAGTTGCGTGGCTGTGCAAGCTGTTCTAACACATCATCTTTTGTGAATGGTGTGATATCTACTCCATTCCCAGTTGTATATTTGTCAATCACAGGTGGTACTTCTCCAGGATTTTCTCTAGTGAAAACAGAGCCAGAAGTATTTGTTTAGCATTTTCGCTTTTTCAATGTCACTTTCCACGAATCCATTCCCAGCACTTTTGAGTCCTGCAATTCCACCTCTGATTTTCCTCCTTTTCCGAATATACCCGACATGTTTTGTTGCCACACTTCACATCTTTAGCCATCTTTCTTCTGCCTTTGATTTTGCTATCCTTATTTCTCTTTTTATATTTTAGTTTTGATTTTGTATTCTTTTCTGTGTTCCTCTGTTTGCGAGCTTTTGAATTTTCTGAAAGCTGTGGTTTTTGCCTTTATTTGTGCAGTCACTTCTTTCAAGAACCAAATAGGTTTCCTTTTCCTCTTGTTTTTATTTACTTTACATATGTATCTGTTGCACCTTTTATTGCCTCCTTTAGTTTAGCCCAGCCCATTGCAATTCCACTTCCCTTATCCCCTCCCACCCTGCCAACTCCTCCTTCAGATACTTGGCCATTTTTACTGAAGTCAGCGTTTTTGAAATCTAGGACTTCGAGCTTGCTGTGATTGGATTCCACCTTGGCTTTTATCTTAAACCACACCGAGTGATGATCGCTGCTGCTCACGTGGGCACCCACCCGGATATTTGATAAGCTATCTCTGTTGGTAAGCACTAAATCCAGCATGGAGCTCTCCCTGGTCGGTTCCAACACCATTTGTTTAAGTAACTCATCTTGGAAGGCTTCCACAATCCCCCCCCCTCCCACCCCACTCCAGATTTTTAGAAGGAACACTCCAGTCCACATCAGGTAGATTAAAGTCACCCAATATGATCATTTCCCCCTTCATGGCTGTCTTTGCAATATCAACAATCAATTCACAATCCATTTCTTCGGTTTGAGTTGGAGGCCTGTAAACCACACCAGTATGGATGACAGTGCCGCCATCTCTTTCCAGCACAATCCAGAGCGGCGCTCCTTTTCCCTATGTCCCCTGCATTTCAGCAGCTTTAATATTGCTTTTGACATACAGGGCTGCTCCTCCTCCTTTTCTACCCTGTCTCTCTCCTAAATAGATTATAGCCAGCTATGGCTATATCCCATTCATGCGACTTGTTAAACCATGTTTCTGTAATGGCGCAATGTCCATTTCCACCATTAGGGCTTCCAGATAAGGAACTTTGTTAGCTAGACTTCAAGCATTTGTACTCATTGCTTTCCAGCATTTGTTGAATGGCTTGCCTGCCTTTTGCATGGATTTTGGTCTATACGTCCTTTCCCACTTGCTACTGATGTGTTCAAAAGTGTGGCTGTTTACAGTATTTTGCTTTTGCTGGGAGTGACATACTGAACTTGTCCATCTCTATCCGTCACCCCCTTTCCCTAGTTTAAATGCCTGTCCACATACTGCTGGAATTCCTCACTTAAGACAAGCTGGCGGATGTGCCTTGCTTGGAGGAAAACCTCTTTGGCAAGCCAGTGGAGGAAAGGGCAAGTGAAATAGAGAAGGAGCATGTTCACCATCTCCAGGCTTGCAAGGAAAACTGCCGACCTCACAGAAGAAATACTAGGGGAAAATGGCCTCCTACCAAGACAAAGTGCCAGTAGTATCACAGGGTGCTTAGCTGAAAGCACAGTCCCTGTGCTAGCAGAAGCATGGTAAGCCTCAGAAGGCCCAACCCGCTCCTCAGCAGAAGCCTGGGGTGAGATTTTGACTGGTTCCTCGGGAGCATTTGCCAATCACCCATTAGCAAATGAAGTGCCTCTTCAGGTGGGGGGTTGGCTTGTCCACTTTGCACACTGATGGCCTCTTATCACCATGGACGCCTGGGTCCTCCATATCATTCAAAGCGGGTACATGCTGCACCTCGCCCAGTTGCCGCTGGGGAGTTCACTATGGACCTGCTACATCTGGGTCTCCTCCAGGAGGAAGTCGCCACCCTTCTGACAAAGCTCGCCATCAAGCCATGCTCAGGTTGGGTTGGGTTTTTACTCCCGGTACTTCCTGGTGCCCAATAAGTCAGGGGGGTTCTGACTCCTCTTGGATCTGCGAAATCTCAACTGTTTTAGTGTGGGAGAAGTTCAAAATGGTCTCACTGGGGACATTACTCCCTTATCTTCTCAAGGATGATTGGCTGGGCTCCCTGGATCTAAAGGATACGTATACTCACATCCCGATCCATCCCGTTCACAGAAAGTACTTCCGCTTTGTGCTCAGGGGTCAGCACTACCAGTATTGAGTTCTTCCCTTCAGCTTCATGCCAGCCCTGGGGGTCTTCACAAAGTGTCTCACAGTGGTAGCTGCTTACCTCAGGACCCTGGGGGTCTGTCTTCCCTTACTTAAATGACTAGCTCATAAAGTGCTCCACGCCAGGTGGCATCCAGCATTCAGCCCACACAACTATCCAGGTGCTCGAGTGGCTGGGGTTTGTTGTGAACTACCCAAAGTTGCACCTCCCTTTTCAGCAACTGGAGTTCATCATGGCCCTCCTCAATACAACTCTGGCTTAAGCTTTTCTCCCAATGGACCACATGTAGAGGCTCACAAAGGTAGTCGGTGACATCCGACAAAAGCAACACACCACAGCTCGCAGGATGCTGAAGATGCTTGGCCACATGGTGCATGTGACCCCAATGACCCATCTGCATGCGGCAGGCTCACTGAACCGAGCACCTAGTGTTTTGGGACCAGGTGGCGGTTCCCACCCCTCTTATGTAATCCCTTCACTGGTGGCTAGAGCCACAGAACCTGCTCAGAGGTCTACCCTTCCAGTTGTCTGTGCCCCAAGAGATGCTTACCACAGATGTTTTTAAACTGGGCTGGTGGCTTACCTGGATGGCCTACGCACTCGAGGCCTGTGATCGGAGCAGGAGAGCCTACACCAGATAAACGTCCTGGAGCTTCGGGCCACTGCAAATGCGCTCTGTGCGTTCCACATGCACCTGTCCAACAAAGGTAGTCCTGATTTAGATAGACAACCAGGTGTTGATGTTTTACATCAACAAGCCAGAGGGGAACGGGATTGTACCTCCTGTGCTGGGGGATGGTGTGCTTGTGGAAGTTTGCTGCGGCACATGGGATGGAACTGAGGGTGATCGACTTGCCTGGAGAGCTCATTGTCCTGACAGACCACCTCAATGGGGTCTTTCAGCCTCACAAATGGACCCTCAGCAGGTGAACCAAATCTTCTGGTGCACTCCATCAGTAGACATCTTTGCCGCACAGCACAATGCCCAAGTGGATTGGTTCTGTTCCATGATGGCTGCCGGAGGCCAGCTGGCCTCATATGCCTTCCTTCTGCATTGGGGAGTGGGACTGTTATACGCATACCCCTGTTTCCCCCTCATAGCGAAGATGTTGAAACTCCAAGCAGACCCAGGGTATCATGATCCTCATCCCCTCCTACTGTCCCGAGCAACCGTGGTTCCCCTTGCTGCCCCAACTCTCTCTCAGTGGGAGCCTCTGTGTCTGGGCTATGCTCCAGACCTAATTTCTCAGGAGAATGGGACCTTGTTGCACACCAGTTTCCGATCCCTGGCCCTCACGGTTTGGATGCTGAGCAGGTAGTCCTCTCTGCGCTTAACCTGTCTCAGGATGCGATGGATGATGTTCTGGTTTCCCACACGGATTCCATGTGCAGTTCTTATGCCTTCAAGTGATGGAGGTTCTCAGTCTGGAGTGCTAACAGGGTGCTGGTTCCTTTCTCCTGCCTGGTGGAGAAGCTCCTGGAGAATCTCCTGCACTTCTCCAACAGATCTGAAGACCAGTTCAGTCAGACTACCTGTGTACAATTGGGCCTACCATCACAGCTTAAAGGGCACGCTTAGCTCGACTCTTGGTGGCTCGCTTTATGCGGGGCTTACTCCTCCTGTCTCAACCTCCGGTTAAACCCCTGCTAGTGGCTTGGGACCTCAGTGTGGTCCTGGAGCAGCTTCTGTCAGCTCCCTTTGAGCTGCTTGCATCACAAGCATATTCAATCAACTGTCCCACTGTATATATGTTGTGCTATTCTGCACCTCCTGCATGTCGTCCCCCCCCCCCTCCCCTTGTTCTCCTTAAGAGAATTCCTTGTAATGGTTTGAATTATGTTCTTCTTAATGCAAGTTCTATGTAACAGTTTTTTTGCGTTTCATTGTAAACTGTCTTGATTAAATGAGAAGGCGGTATAGAAAAATTGTTAAATAAATCCTGTCCACTAAAATTCCTGACCTGGAAAATCGTGTTCCTTGTGTTAATCACTTTGGCATATCGTGTCAGTGAGCTTCATGCTTTGGTGGCTCACCTGCCATATATAGGTTCCACCAGAATAGAGTGGTGTTGCGTACGCACCCGTGGCTTTTGCCCGATGTGATCACTTCCTTCTACCTCAATCAATTAGTGGTCCTGCCCTCCTTTTCTTTTCCCAGGCCTCACACCAGCTGTGGGGAGGCCACGCATATGCTAGTGCTGCAATATATATCTGTTTTTCTCACTTAGTAGTTCCACTGAAACTGAGATCAGGAAAGCTTTCTAAACAAAGTGCACTTCTTAACGTCTTATCTGGAAACTAAGACGTATGATGCAAATACAGAAAAAAAAATATTTATTTATTTTATTTACATTCTCTTATATACCGCGCTATAACAAACTGAAATTGCATTGAACAGGGCATTATAACTTGGAGATAACTATTTTACAGGGAACATGGGCTATGGAGGGTTAAGTGGCTTGCCCAAGACCACAAGGAGTACCTGTGGGACTAGAAACCTCCGTTGAAATTACCTTAGGACCCAAGAGTGAAACAAGACATATCGGTGTAGTCAACTCCTATGTTGTTGCTGTCCTGTTCATCAGTCACAAAAAGATAGTAGTATACACAGTCATAAAAGGAAACAGGATGCAAATATCTTTTTTTTCTCTGCACTGAGCTTAATGAGCAATGCAGAGTATATATGCAAACTCTATATTTATACATTACTGACCGCAGTGATGAGAAAACACACGTTTCAAATATCAACTTGCAAGTCTGGCGAAATAAGGCCTTGACCTACTAAAGAAGAAAATCCGCATATTAACCCCCCCCCCCCCCCCCACTAACAACTAATTACTAAATTAAAGCCAGGCTTTTCAAATCTTTTGCAACCAGAAAATGTTATCCTTTTTGAAAGCACTGCATAAGGAAAGCAAACAAGTGAATCATTATACGCTTTCTCTTCTAATACGAACAACTTATGTTTAAGATCTTAGACCTCATCTTTTTGTTTTTCTTGAGACTTTTCATGTGCCATGGTCTCTCACCATGTAAGGATGACCCACTCAAGACTAGTGTGCAGTCCCCCTAAATCATTGACTGCCATTTCATATTTCAAATGTCAAAGCTTATCCTCTGAAAAAAAGTCCCTCCTAAGGGAAATTGTAGTGTTTTCATTACCACTAGTCATTGAGTGCCGCCATACCACAGGTTCTATAGCAAGATTTCCCACCATGTTTAGTACGCATACAGGCTGCCCTTCTTAATGCTAAAGCCCATGCCCGCCCTTGCTACTCATGCAACTTCTGTTCTGCTGGCAACTGAACAAATCGCCCATCATAGTCACAGTTCGGATAAACATATAACATGAAAATTATTCTCACGATATGCTATAGGAAAAATGATCCCCCAGGCATATCTAGAGTGTCTACACTAATTCTCCAGGACCAAGCAGGAAGTCAGCCCTCACATATGGGTGACATCGACGTCGATGGAGCCCCTGCGGAGCATTTCCCCAGCTTTCTATGAAAGCCTTTGGGAATACTGCACACATGCGTGGTCCCCTTCCCGCCTAAAGGTGCCATCTTGCTCAGTCTCTCTTTTTCCGTGGAGCCCATTGGACGTGTGTCTTAGTTCCCCTGGAAAATAGTTAGATTTTTTCGTCTATTCCTTGCGATTTCTTCGCGGTTTTTGTCCGGTTCGACGCCTGTTCCCCTTCTCACCGGGTTCGGTACACCAGTATCGAGCCCGATTTTATTTTTTCGGTTTTTGCCCTTCGTGGCTGGCGTTCGCGCCCTTTTTTTCCTTTTCCCTGGAAGGCCGGTCCTTTGACCTCGCGGGGACTCTTTTTTTTTCCCCGATGGCTTCCAGTGGTTTTAAGAAGTGTGATCGGTGCAAGAAACTAATGTCTCTCACTGACACACACGACTGCTGCCTTCGGTGCCTCGGTCCTGATCATGATCCTAAGATCTGTGGACCGTGTGGATAAATGTCCACTAAGGCACTGCGAAGTCATCAGCACCAGAAGGAAAGGCTTTTCTCCAATTCCTCCTCCAGCCTGGCCCGGACCTCGTCTGAGGCCTCGACGTCTCGGGAGTCTGACCCCGAGCATCGTCGGGGTTCCTCGGATAGGGGGTCCCCCGAGCGGGAGCGAAAGAGGAAGAAGCGGCTCGTGAGGGCGGCGTCGGAGGAGGTCCCTGGCTCCTCGAGGGCTAGGTCTCGGACCCCCGACCGCCGTCCCGGGCCCGTGGAACAGGAGAAGCCTTCAAAAGTACCTCGGGTGGAGCAGGAGTCTGCTGGACACATAAGTCCTGTTGTCCTCGAGGACTCTCCTCCTAGGGAGCCGACGTCGGACCCGGCGCCGCCGGGGCCCGAGTCAGTAGCTGCTGAGTCTCCTGAGCTGAGTCTCAGGCTGACAGCCTTGGAGTGCAGACTGTCTGCCTTCATGGATCAGCAGCGGGTGCTGATGGCCAGCCTTGCTGGCGCATCTGCCCCGACCACTGGGACATCGATGTCGAAGTCGACCCCGGAGACCGAGCCGATATTCGAGACCATGAAGGCTCGAGGTCGTCCTTGGTCGCGGTCACCCTCGACCTCCCGTTCGGGACCAAGGGCATCGACGCCGGTGCCTTTGGCGTCAGGGCGGGTGCTGCCAGGCCCCACGCGATCGGAGCCTGACTCCTCTTCGGACGAGTCCGCCTAGGAGACGGAGGATGAGGAGTCCCCTGATACCTTCAAGACTCGGTGTGTCCCGTCGGACTCACCGCAGTCTGAGCCCCGGAGTAGGTCCCCTCCAGAGGATACCCGGTTCTCGGAGTTCGTGCGGGATATGGCCACTGCTTTGGCGATCCCGGCGGATCCCAAGGAGGAGCCTCGAGCCGAGGAGCTCGAGGCCCTCCAGTATGACTCTCCTCCAAAGGAGGCCTTTACTGTGCCGGTTCCTCCGATGCTGGAACGGCTCCTCTTCCGGATGTGGGAGGCACTGGCCTCGGCGCCGGTTCTGAGCAAGCGGGTCGATTCCATATATCGACTCCGTAAGAGGCCCTGATTTTCAAAAGGCGCAGCTACCACACCATTCCATGGTGGTGGAATCGGCCATGCACCGCCTGAAAAGTCAGAAGATGCACTCCGCGGTGCCTTCTGGCAGGGAGGCCCGGAACCTGGATGCGTTCGGTAGAAAGTGCTTCCAGGGCTCGATGCTTGCTTGCCGTGTCCAGTCGTACCAGCTGTACACGGGCATGTACTTGTGGGACCTGGCAAAGGAGCTTGCCGGGTTCTCTGCTGGTCTCTCCGGGGAACCTTTGCAGAGGTTCAAGTCCTTGTCTTCAGGGATCCGGGAATGCTCTAAGTTCATGTCCCGAGCGGCCTACGATGGCTTCGAGGCCTCGGCCTGTGTTGCGGCTGCCAGCATCGCGGCTCGACGCCAGGCATGGCTGCAGTCATAGGACCTTGAGCCATGGGTTCAGGACAAGTTGGTCGATGTCCCTTGCCGAGGTGAAAACCTTTTTGGCAAGCCCATGGCCGAGAAGGCTGCTGAGCTCGAGACCGAGCACCTCACGAGGACAAGACTGTCTCGAAAGACTTCTGCCCCTTCACACAAGAAGAAGGGCTCGGGTAAAAAGTCCTTTTACCCGAGGAAGGCGACTGCCTACAAACAGTTCCCACCTTACTAGGCCTCCCCCGCTCCGCCAAGGGGCAGGGACATGGGCCCCGTAGGCAGAAAGCCCACAAGCCTCCGGCTCCTGCTCCTATTCCTACTCAGCAGGGTGGGGTTTTTTGACTCCCAAGGCATAGCCTCTCCGTCTCTGCTGCCCCATCCCTGCACAGGAGGTCGCCTAGCCCTGTGTGGCCACCCATTACAGGGGACAACTTGGTCTTAAGCATAGTCCACAAGGGCTACCTACTTCATTTTCATCAGTTGCCTCCTCCCTATTTTCCAGGAGAGCCTCCAAGGCCTCCTCTCCATACAGCCCTCCTCCTGCAGGAGCTCCAGGGTCTGTTACGAGACCAGGCGGTGGAGCCTGTGCCTCCCCACCTACAAGGTCACGGGTTTTACTCCAGGTACTTCCTAGTACCAAAGAGAACAGGGGATCTCAGGCCTATTTTCGACCTCAGAAATCTCAACAAGTTCTTACAGAAGGAGAAGTTCAAGATGCTTACTCTTGGAACACTTCTGCCCTGCCTCCAGCAGGGAGATTGGCTATGCTCTTTAGATCTAAAGGATGCGTACACTCACATCCTCATTCATCCAGACCACAGAAAGTACCTCAGGTTCATTGTGGGAGGAAACCATTATCAGTACAGAGTGCTGCCATTTGGCCTCACCTCCGCCTCCAGAGTCTTTACCAAATGCCTGGCAGTGGTGGCGGCCTACTTCAGAAGTCAGGGTATCTTTGTCTTCCCCTATCTGGACGACTGGCTCATCAGGGGTCAGACGTGCCAGGAGGCCAGGCAAGCCACCCTCCGAACGATTTCTCTACTACAGCATCTGGGCTTTGTCATAAACTTCGCAAAGTCCACTTTGCTCCCCTCCCAAAACTTAGAGTTCATAGGGGCAAGACTAGACTCTCTGCAGGCAAAAGCTTTCTTGCCAGAAGACAGAGCCCAAAGACTGATGACCTTGGCAAACCAGTTTCTCAGCAGGTCACTGGTCTCTGCCAGGCTCTGCCTGAGGCTTCTTGGCCACATGACTTCGACAGTGCATGTCACACCCCATGCCAGGCTTCATATGAGGCCTGCGCAATGGTGCCTCAGAACTCAGTGGTCGCAGGCCACAGGGAGCCTCAGAGACAGAGTAAGGGTGTCCAGACCATTCCTGCACTCCCTACGTTGGTGGCTGCATCCCCCCAACTTACTGGAAAGGATGCCTTTTCAGCCACCTGGGTTCACAGTGGTATTGACCACCGATGCCTGTCTACAGGGCTGGGGAGCACACTGTCTGGGCAAGTGTACCCAGGGCCTGTGGTCTCCCTGGGAGGCCCAGCAGCAGATCAATCTACTGGAGCTTCGGGCTATTCGTTTAGCCCTCAAGACTTTTTCTCACACCCTGGCTCACCAATCTGTGTTAGTGCAAACAGACAATCAGGTAGCCATGTTTTATGTGAACAAACAGGGAGGCACTGGGTCCAAGCTCCTTTGTCAGGAGGCGCAGGACCTCTGCTTGTTTGCGCTCAAGCACAACATGTTGCTCAAGGCAGTTTATCTCCCTGGCCAGGAGAATTACCTAGCAGACAGGTTGAGCAGAATTCTGCAGCCACACGAGTGGCAGCTCCATCCCTTGGTAGTTCAGAAGATCTTCCTGAGATGGGGACTTCCATCCATAGATCTCTTTGCCAGTCCCCTGAACAGACAGCTGCCCCAGTTCTGCTCCAGGCATCCGCATCCTCTGAGACTAGCAGCAGATGCTTTTCTTATTTCCTGGTCCCAAGGCCGCCTATATGCGTTTCCTCCCACGCCTCTGGTGGCCTGAACCCTGTTCAGAGTTCTGAAGGACCAGGCCTCGGTCCTTCTGGTAGCCCCCAGGTGGCCGAGACAACCTTGGTTCCGACTTCAGCTAGCAGTGGACACTTCACTGCCCCTAGGGTTGCAGCCCGACCTTCTTTATCAAGACCAAGGGTCTCTTCTGCACCCCAATCTCAAATCTCTCAATTTGATGGCCTGGAAGCTGCAAGGGTAGTTTTGGCTCCTTGGGGCCTACCTCCTGAAGTTGAAGAGGTCGTCCTGGCCTCTAGGAAGCAGT
Source organism: Ichthyophis bannanicus (assembly GCA_033557465.1). Taxonomy (NCBI): domain Eukaryota; kingdom Metazoa; phylum Chordata; class Amphibia; order Gymnophiona; family Ichthyophiidae; genus Ichthyophis; species Ichthyophis bannanicus. Next base: position 1,006,930,721 of record CM066031.1, on the reverse strand, counting down.
CCACTAGAAAAACCTATGCCCTGAAGTGGAAGAGGTTTTCTGTGTGGTGTCAGCTGCGTACAGAAGATCCTTTCTCCTGTACTGTACCAGTGGTGCTTCAGTTCCTGCTACACTTATCCAATCAGAGCCTTAAGTCCACTTCTGTTCGGGTCCACTTCTCAGCTCTAGCAGCTCACCACTCACTGGTGGAGGGACACACTCTATTGGTTCACCCCTTGGTGTCCCGGTTTCTCAGAGGTTTGCTCTTGCTCAAACCTCCTGTCCGTCCTCCAGCCCCTGAGTGGGAGTTGAATGTGGTCTTGCAGAAACTGACTCGCCCACCTTTTGAGCCGATGGCTACTTGTCCTCTCCGCTTCCTTTCCTGGAAGACACTCTTCCTGGTAGCCTTAACCTCGGCCAGACGGGTGAGTGAGCTTCAGGCCCTAGTCTGTGACAGGCCTTACACCTGCTTCTATAGGAACAGGTTAGTCCTCAGGACTCATCCAGAGTTCCTCCCTAAAGTTGTCTCCTCTTTCTACCTCAACCAGGAGGTGGTTCTTCCAACATTCTTCCCTAGGCCTCATGCAAGCCAGGCTGAAGCGGTCCTGCATACCCTGGACTGTAGGAGGGCTTTATCCTTCTACCTGGACCGTACGCAAGGACATAGAAGGGCTACTCAGCTCTTCATCTCTTTTGACCCTAATAATTTGGGGTTAGCTGTGTCCAAGCGTACCTTGTCCTTATGGGTGGCCGACTGTATCACTTGGGCTTACAGGGCGGCTGACCTTCCCTTGCAGGGTCGGGTCACGGCCCATCGTGTCAGGGCAATGGCTGCCTCAGTAGCTCATCTCCGCTCTGTACCGTTGGCAGACATCTGCAGGGCTGCAACTTGGTCCTCAAGCCAGACTTTTGCAGTTCATTACTGCCTGGAGAGGGAGTCCTGTAGGGACAGTGCTTTTGGCCAGGCAGTCCTCCAGAATCTCTTTAAGGTTTAGGCAACTCCAGCCCTCCGTTGGGCTAACGGTGGAGGTTCTTTCAGTGAAAAGCCTTTCTTTGATGCTGGGACTAGAGGGAGTTCTCTTGTTCAGCCTGGGTTCCTTGGTAGCCCAGAGCTTGGGAGTCTCCCATATGTGTGAGGACTGACTTTCTGCTTGGTCCTGGAGAAAGAGTAGTTACTCACCTGTAACAGTTGTTCTCCAGGAGCAGCAGGAATCAGTCCTCACAACCCTCCCTCCTCCCCTGGGAGTTGCAGTTGTACATAGTTTATTTTACATTTTATGTGCTGTGTTTTTTTTAGCTATGTCATTTGACTGAGCAAGATGGCACCTTTAGGCGGGAAGGGGACCGCGCATGCGTGCAGTATTCCCAAAGGCTTTCATAGAAAGCTGGGGAAATGCTCCGCAGGGGCTCCATCGACGTCGATGTCACCCATATGTGAGGACTGATTCCTGCTGCTCCTGGAGAACACCTGTTACAGGTGAGTAACTACTCTTAAAGGGTTTAAGATGGGCAGTAAGTACAACAAATTGGACACTAGTAATATCAGGTAAGAGAGCACTTTCCATAACTTCAGAAGTAGTACCTGAGCTGGAAAGAAACTGTTAATCTGCTATATAAGAATAATCACAGTATTGAAATGATTACTTAAACTAAGGAGGGGGGAGGGTTTAAGACTTAGCTTATTAGTGTCTAAAACCAAAATCAGCATCTACTACTGTCTTTATAATAGATCTTTACTTAATCCATATTCAGAGCTGTTCTCGCACTCTAAATTTTCCTTATGAGACCCTAGTACCCCCTGGGTCCCTTTCCACAAGCTTGTCCCGACAAGTTGCTTCAGGAGATGCCCCTGGAGGTCTGTCCACTACTGGGTGGTAGTGACCACCAATGCCAATCTAGGGGGCTAGGGCCCACTGTCTGGGTTGAATGACCCAGGGGAGGTGGCCCATCAACCGACTCAAGGCAGGAGCAGTGTGGTTGGCTCTACTAGGTTTCTTGCCTACCCTGCATGGGCAGGCAGTGTAGGTGTTATCTGAAAATGTCACAGAAGTGGCATACTTCAACCACCAGGGAGGAACGAGGTCCACAGGAGTGGCAGAGGTGAGCCTGATGTTCCCATGGGCGGAGCAGCATTTGCAGGTCTTGTCAGCACAGCACATTGTGGGAGAAAACATAAAGGCAGGTTTTCTCAGTCATGTTTTCTATCCAGGTGAGTGGGAACTGGGCCTTTTGCCGAATAGTGGAGCATTGGGGGGGCTCCAGAAGTGGATTTGATGGCCGTGAGGGCCAACATCAAGGTACCGGAATTCTTCAGTCATTGCAGTGGTGGATGCTCTGGTGCAGCCCTGGCCCCTCTCAGGTCTCTTACATCATCCCACCATGGGTGATGATCAGTCAGATTCTTGGATGTGGCTTGCTTTCTCAAGAGAGTGCAGGTATTGTGCCCACTGGTTCAGCCGGTGATTATCTTAGGATATTTCCCTGGTTCTTCAGGTGCTTTTTCAGACCCCCTTTGAGCCCTTGAAGAGGCCTAGGGCCTGACCATGAGCCCTCCATCTGCACTCTGCTTGCAGATGATGTGTAAGGAGCTCTGGAATCAAAAGAAGTGGTGGAAATCATTGTTCAATTCCTCAGTCGGCAGCACCGACAATATCTATGTCCTTGAGGGCCTCCGCAGAGTCCTTGGCTCAGCATGGCACCCAAGTTCTCTTTGGAACCAATGGACTGCAGTGCCCTGGATGCAGAGGCTGTCTGACAAAGATCTGCCCAGTCAGCATCAAAGGGTGATGCCAAGGGACAGATGAAGACCCATGGGCACCAGCATCGAAGCCCCCCTCAGTGTAACACAGGACAAGCCTCCCCCCAAGCTGCCTCATGGGAGGAATCGGTGCCCAAGACCCTGGTGGGCCATCAGGAGACTTCCAATGCAGTGACCATCGTGGAGTCCTCGACGAGAGAACCAGCACTGGCGGCCACGGTTGCTCTCCTGGCACCATCCATATCTGAGACCATGCTCCTGGCTGTGTGCATGCAAGTTCTCGAGTGCAGTTTGGCCACGTTCTTGGCTTTGCAGGCCACGAGGGACTGAACACCTTCCCCGTGGCTGCCACTGGAACTTCAACCTATTCTCAAGAGCCATGCTTTTCCCAGCCAAGGGGAAGATCTGGGTGGACACTCACTCTGTGTCTGTACCCCAGAGATCCCCTTGGAGTGTCTCCAGATCAGAGAACCGTTGTCAGGAGCAACAGGAACATCTGACCCTGTCCACTCCTCCTGTGCACTGACACCATAGAATGGTATTGGGACAGCTCCACTTGGCCCCCTTTTCGACTTCCTAATGTACTCTGACTCTGATGGATGGGAGACTGAAGAGGAGTCCCCACTGCCCGAATGCCATCGGGATATACCCTCATACCCCTCTCCGCTTTATGAGTGCTGTAAGTCTCCACCTTAAGACATCTCTTTCCATAAGTTTGTCTGAGACATGCAAAGGCTTTAGACTTTACCATAGAGACGGAGGAGGAGCCCAGGGTGGAAGAGTTGTAAATCTTCCAATATCCTCCTCCTCCTCCCCCCCCTCCCAGGAGGCCATTATGGTTCCCACCCACTGTATCCTGGAACAGTTGTGGTTTTTGTATGTGGGAGAACCCCCCTTACAGTACCTCCAGTCAGTTGCTGGCTAGACTCCATGTATCGAGTGTCCAAGAGCCTATGTGAAGAGTTAAGTTCAAAAACCCATTCCTCAGTTCTCCAGGCCAGGGGGCCTGGACTCTGGATGGCATCGGGTGGAAGTGCTACCAAGGCTCCATGCTGGCGCTCCACATACTGGCATATCAGCTGTACATGGATATGTACCTGAAAGATATTATGGTGGACTTAGCCAACTTATCAGCCCTGCTGTCCGGTGTCCACCTGGACCGTTGACACTCCCTGGTGTCGAAGGGTAAAGATTGCTGCAAGTACTTGACCAGGGCGGCCTGCGATGTTTTCAAGTCCATGGCCAGGGTTGCTGCTGTCTGCATTGGAGCCCCAGCGCCTCACCTGGCTGCAATCCTTTGACCTAGAACAGTGGGTGCAGGACAGGTTAGCGGATGTCCCATGCCGTGGTGAGACCTTTTTGGCATGCCCATGGAGGACAAGACCGATGAGCTGGAGAGGGAGCAGCTCACTATGAACAGGCTCTCTTGAAAAACAGCCGATCCCTCCAGGAAGAAGTCTTCAGGCAAGAAGGCTTTCTCTGGGAACAAGCAGTAAGTCAGTCCTCACATATGGGTGATGCTGGCGCTGACAGAGCACTGTGCGGAAGCATCTCTCCGGCTTTTAAAGAGATCTTTGGAAGATGCACCACGTATGCATGGTCCCCTTCCCGCCCAGGGGTGCCAACTTGCTCAATCTCCTTTTTTTTTCTGTGGAGCCCACCGAACATGTCTGATTTCCCCGGAAAAAGTTAATAAAATCCTCAGTGAAGTGTTTCCTTTTTTCTCTGGTTGTGACAGGTTTCTTTCTCGCTTCTGAGCTCCAGCATTGTGGCTCGGACTCATTTTTGTAGTTTTTTCCCTCTGCGCAGATTCGTGACTTTTTTTCCTACTGCTGGCTGCTCCTCAGGTCTTTGACCTCACTGGGGTACTTTTTTCCCCGATGGCCAGCGGCTTTAAAAAGTGTGATTTGGTGCACCAAAAACGTGTCCCTCACCGACACACATGATTGTGGCCTTCGGTGTCTAGGGGCTGGCCATGACCCAGAGGCCTGCAGACTTTGCAGAAAGATGTCCACTAAAGCAGGGGTGGGCAATTCCGGCCCTCGTGCACCACAATCCAGCCTGGTTTTCATGATGGCCCTAATGAATATTCATGGACCTATTTCCATACAATGGAAGGCAGTGGATGCAAATAGATCTCATAGACCACTGGGACCTCGACATTGAGGACTTCCCTGGTTGCAGAGCAGATCCTCATGAGCCAACTGCCTCGAGCTGATCCTCGGCAGAGGTCTGAAACACGGTCCTGCTCCTCTGGAACAAAATCCTCACTGGCGAGTTCTTGTGGCTCCAGCCATAAAGCCCATAGATCAGGCCCAGCGACTTATAGCACTGGTTCGTGAACTGCAGCAGAACCCATCTACCACAGCTCGAGGGATGCTTAACATCCTTGGCCATAACACCCTGTTTGGTGCGGCGCCCCGTTGCTGAACTGTTTGCTGCTGTCTCTGCCTGCTGCCTATCTTTGCCTGTTACCTGCTGTGTTATTAATCCTGCTGTGCTGCTGTGCCATTTACCTTGTTGCTGCAATACGCTGATTTCATCTCCTGCTGCCTCCCCAGGTTCGTTGCTCCACCCCCGGAAGTGACGCTGGCTCCCGTGCACCATAACACCCTGTTTGGCGCCCCGCGCCGCATGCGCGCGCACAAGGAGCAAGACTTGCTCCTTGTGCGAGCTCCTTGGGGTGAGGTCCGGGGCGGTAGTACCGGGACTTCTATTTCCCGGCCTTTACGTTTTCGGTCTACGTTTACTGCCTCTCTCCACTTGTTTGGGTACACCCCTCGTTTTAGCGTTTTTACCTCTGTGCCCTTCGGTTTCTTACTCTTGCTCCTCTCTCAGGTCATGGCCGCCATCCCGGTTCACTGGGGCTGGCGCCCAGCCCCTGCGATTGTTGCTCCCTCTGCTCCTCTTTTTCGTCAGCTCTCATGCCTAGCTTCCTGTCCTGATACTTCGTCTTTCCCCTCCTCTTCTCCCCTTCTCTCCCTTCCCCCGGTGTATCTACAACGTGCACTGGTAAATTGCCGTTCTGTCCGCTCCAAATCTCTCCTGATTCATGATCTGATCATAGCACATAACCTAGATATTCTGTTCTTAACTGAAACTTGGCTGAAAGAAGGGGATGAGCCCTTCCTAAACCGTTGTCTTCCCCCAGGTTATTCCTTTTTTTCTGTGTCCCGCCGGGGTAGGTGCGGTGGGGGTGTGGCTATCCGCTACCGCTCTTCTCTCTGTCTGTCTGAACTTGTCTCCTCTCCTTCCTTGCATTACCCCGAGACCTTGCTCGTAAAATTGAGTTCTTCTACCACTCCTTACTATTTTCTTCTTATTTATGCGCCTCCCTCTCTCTACTACCTCTTGGTATTCTCTATTGGCCACTATAGCCGAGGCTACTCTGCTCTATCCCCATCTTCTTATATTAGGGGACTTTAATGTGCACGCTGACTCTCCTTCTTCGGCAAAGGATTCCTCTTTTCTTACCTTTCTTTCTGACCTCTCTCTTCGTCAATCTGTTTCCTTTCCCACTCACGCTGCTGGTCATTCCCTTGATCTTCTTATTACCTCTGTCTCCTTTCCCCTTCTCTCTTCATCTTTATCCTCTTTTCCCCTCCCTTGGTCAGATCACCATTGCCTATTGTTTTCTGCTCCTGCTCCCCCTCTGACCTCCTCTACTCTTCCAGACCCCCACTCTGCCCAATTACCTACTCGGAAAATCACTGCAGACACTCTTCTACAATTCCCATCCTCTGCCACTCTGTTTCCCTCGGACTTTGACTCTCTCTCTGTGGACGACAAGGCCCAATGCTGGAATTCCACCCTCCAATCCGCTCTGAATCTGGTCGCCCCAGTCCGTTCCTGTCCCCGCCCCTCTCATCACCCACACCATCCCTGGTTCCATCCCGGTCTCTTTCTACATCGTCGATATCTTCGCCGGGCAGAAAGGCTTTGGCGAAAGCATCCCTCCCCCATCACGTTGTCAGATTTTCGTCTTTGTCATCAGCACTACCGGTCCCTCCTTCACACCGCAAAACGCGACTATTTTTCTAATCTCATCTCTTCCTCTTCCAATTCTTCTCGTCGTTATATTCTATACTGCACTCCCTTACTGCTTCTCACTCCCCTTCCTCTTCTTTCTCTCTTTCTGCCTCTTCCCTTCCTGACCCTTCCTCCCTTGCTACTTTCTTTGCTAACAAGGTTAACTCCCTTCGTCAGTCCTTCCCGTTGTGTCCTCCCTCCCTTTCCCCCCCTGCCCTACCCTCTTCCCCACCTCTTCCTTCCCTATCTCAATCTGTTCCTACGCTATCTCATCTCTGGTCCTCTTTTACCTTGATCACTCCCTCTGTTCTCCAGGAAACCTTCCTCTCTCTCCGCAAGACCACCTGCTCTGCTGATCCTGTCCCATCTTCGTGGCTTCTTGAACCCTCTTAAGCTCTTTCCCCCTATATTCTTTCCCTGTTTAATTCTAGTCTATCTTCTGGTATTTTCCCTAATGGCTGGAAACACGCTACTGTCCGTCCTATTCTGAAATCCCATTCTTCTGATCTCTCTGTGCTTGCCAACTGGCGTCCTGTTTCCAATCTTTCTTTTCTTTCTAAATTTCTTGAGAAACTGGTTTTCACACAACTCTCCTCCCATCTTGAAGCTTCCCTCACTCTTCACCCCTGCCAATCCGGTTTTCGCCCTGCCCACAGCACTGAAACGGTTCTTCTTTCTCTTCTTAATGAACTCCACGCTGCTCACGATCGGGGTCTCTATACACTGGCTGTTTCTCTTGATCTCTCTGCTGCTTTCGACCTGGTGGACCACCGCACTCTTCTCACCCGTCTGCAGGAAGCTGGTCTTTCTGGGACGGTTCTCCAATGGTTTCATTCTTTTCTCTCCTGCCGTTCTTTTTCTGTAGTCTCTGGGTCCTCCTCTTCTGTTTCTACCCCTCTCCCATGTGGGGTTCCTCAAGGGTCTGTTCTTGCACCGCTTCTCTTCAATATTTTCCTGGCACCCCTCACTCTTCTAGTCCAACAGTTTGGTATCTCCGCATACTACTACGCGGATGATATCTTCCTTTTGCACCGCACTAACCCTATTTCCCCAGACATCACTCCCCTCAATCTCTGTCTTGCTGCTATTGCCACCTGGTTTTCTTCCAATTTTCTGCAAGTGAACCCCTCTAAGTCCCATGCCATCTGGTTCACGTTTGGGGGTCCCTCTCCCTCTTGTGCCCCCTCCTTCCCTTCACAACCTATCTCTCTTGTTTCTTCACTCCGTTACCTAGGTGTTATACTTGATTCCTCTCTTTCTTTCAAGGACCATATCTCTTCCATTATCCAACGCTCTTTCTTCACACTTAGACAACTCCGTTCTATCCGTCCTTTTCTGTCCTCCTCCGCCTTAGCTACCCTCCTCCTTTCCCTTGTGATGTTCCGTCTCGATTATTGTAATGTTGTCCTTGTTGGTCTACCCAAATCCCAATTGTCTCGTCTTCAACGTATCCAAAATTCAGCTGTCCGTCTTCTTGCCCATGCCTCACGTTTTGATCATGTCACCCCGCTTCTCTTTCGCTATCACTGGTTGCCTATCTCCTTCCGTGCTCAATACAAAATTCTCATTCTTACACACAGGGCTGTTCACACTGGCACCCCCCTTTATCTCGCTGATCAGATACATTTTCGCCCTCCCCCCCGCTTACTCCGCGCCATACACTCTAACCGACTTGCCCTCCCCTCACCTTCCCAGGCTCACCTTGTCTCCACTCGTACTTCTGCTTTCTACTTCCTAGCCCCCAGCCTCTGGAACTCACTCCCTTCCTCACTTCGCGCAGAGGAGTCTTATCACACATTCAAATCACAACTCAAAACCCACCTTTTCAGTCTAGCATTCGACCTGCCATTCCCAGCTCCCCCCCTTCCCCCTGCTACCCCCTCCCCTTTGTCTTCCTGACATTTAATTATTGCAATATGGTTTGTCCCTTTCTTGCCTTTCCTTTCCTCCTCTCTCCTGTCTGTTTTATTGGCGTTCCTTTTCTTTTTCTCAGCCATTTTAAACTGTTTTTAGAAAACTGTTTTAACTTGTATTGTAAACCGCCCAGGTACTATTAGTGTTGGGCGGTATATAAAGCCTAAATAAACGTAAACGTATATAGCTTCAACAGTCCATGTCACATCTCTGGCCCGTCTCCCAGATGAAGCAAGCGCAGTGGAGATTCCACACAGTGGAGTCGGGCTACGGGCTGACTCAGACACAGTGGTTGTTATGCCACCACTCAGGGAGTCCCTCTGCTGGTGGCAACAATGGAAGAACCTGCTCGAGGAGCTACCTTTTCAGGTCTGTCCACACCAGCATGTCCTGACTACAGATGCTTTCAAGCTGGGCTGGGGAGCCCATTTTGATGGCCTATGCACACAGGGCCTGGGTCGGCTCAGAAGAGCCTGCACCATATCACCTTCCTGGAGCTTCAAGCCATCTCCACTGCCCTCCAGGCTTTTTGGGATTAGCTAGCCAACCATATTGTCCTTATCCAGATGGGCAACTAGGTTCTACATCAATAAACAGGGCGGTATGGTTTCATACCATCTCTGGAAGTTCACCATCACACGGGGCATGACCCTTCAGGGTCGTGTATCTGGCATGGTAGCTCATTGTCCTGGTGAACTGGCTGAGCAGGGTCCTTCAACCACAGAAGTGGACCCTCAGCAGGCAAGTGACCGACCGTATCTTCTGGATCTGGGGCACACCAAGCATAGATCTCTTTGCGTCCCTACACAATGCACAAGTGCTGCAGTTTTGCTCGCAGATCCCATGCAGCACTCTGACAGCCTCCGATGCTTTTCTGTTGAACTGGAGCCTATTCACCAATCCCTCTGGTGGCCAAGAGCCTCTTCAAGATTTAGGCAGACAAGATTCTCATTGTGCCCCACAAGCCCAGACAGCCGTAGTTTCCTCTCCTGCTCAGTCTGTCTCAGAGGCCGCCCCTCTGAGTCGGCTGCGACCCAGAACTCATCTCGCAGGGTGGCAGGTCTCTTGTTCACCCCGTCTGTTCCTTGGTTCTCATGGCGTGGATGCTGATCAGGTAGTTCTTGCAGAGCTCCGCTTGCCTGCCATTGTGGAGAATGTACTCCTTGCTTCATGTAAGGACGCCACGTGCTGTGCCTATGCTTTCAAATGGGAAAGATTTTCCCACTGCGTGCCAGCAGGGCTCTGGACCCCTTTTCCTGCTCAGTGGAAGTCCTATTGTCCTATCTCCTCCATCTTTCCGACTCCAGCATGACATTGAACTCGGTTCACATCTATTTAAGTGCCGTGACGGTGTTCCATTGGGGCTCTGATGGCAAACCCATCTCTACTCACCCTCTCGTGGGCTGCTTTATGAGAGGTCTCTCGCATCTTCTTGTCATGCCCCCACCTGTGGCATGGGACCTTAACGTGGTATTGGGATAGCTCCACTTGGCCCCCTTTGAGCCACTCAGTGCCGGCTCGCTTAAATTCCTCACCTGGAAGGTAATTTTCCTGGTGGCAGTTACATCTTTGCGCAGAGTGAGTTACAGGCACTGGTGGCACACCCTCCATACACGAGATTTCATCACAAGAGTGGTCCTATGGATCACCCTAAATTCTTGTCTAAAGTGGTTCTGCCTTCCATCTCAGTCAATCGGTGGTTCTGCCCACATTTTTCCCCAAGCCTCATTGTAAGAGGGCTCTCGCTTTCTATCTTGAGCGAACGAAAGCACACCCCACCATTCCTCCAAACTCTTAGTCTCCTTTGATCCCAATAGGCTAGGCGTGGCCATCTTGAAACCGCACCCTTTATCTCTGGGTTGCGGACTGCATCTCCTTTGCTTATGCTTGGGCTGGACTAAGCTTAGAATACCATGTCACGGCTCATAATATCCAAGCTTTGGTGACTTCTGTGGCAAATTTGTGCTCGATCTCCACGGTGATCTATAGGGCTGATACGTGGTCTTTGGTCCACACCTTCATAGCCCATTACTGTCTGGATGGAGATTCCCCTCATGACAGCAACTTCGACCAAGCTGAACTCCAGCACCTGTTTGGGACTTGAATTCAACTCCTTCCCACTAGCCCTTCTGTCCGTCCAGGCTACTGTAGAATCGACCTGATGTTGATGTCCAAGCCAGACTCTGACACTCAAACCTACAGAGAATACTCATTCTGTTTCTCTGTTTGTTTTTCTGGTTGCCCTTTTGGTCTTTTCAGATTTTTTCAGTAGCTTATAGCTCGGGAGTTCCATATGTGAGGTTTTCATTCCTCCTTGTTCCCGGAGAAATCATAGTTACTCACCTGTAGCAGATGTTCTCTGGGAACAACAGGAATAAGTCCTTATTTTCCTCCCTCCCCGTATTTCTTTTTGGGCTTGATTAAGCTTTGTCATCCTACTGAGGTAAGATGGCACCTTCGGGCAGGAAGACGGGCACACATTTATTTATTTATTGAATGGTTTTATATACCGCCTTTCAGAAAAATCAAAGCGGTTTACATAGAACAAAACTTGAACATTACATTGAAACTTATTCAAACAATTGAAATTACAGTGAACATTAAATTGTATATAATAAAAATGGTAATTTGAGGGTTACAATGCTGAGTAAATGCTGATTAGGTATGTACGAGGGTCATTTTTAAAGTAAGAACCGATTGCGCATCATGTCCGCGCAATCTGTCAAGTGACGTCCGTTCAAGGTCAGCCACTCTTGGCCAGTCTCTCACTACGCCGCCATTACGTTTCACGTCTGCCAGTGTTGGTTGTATGGTTATACTGCTTCGTTTGTCGCCATGTAAATCAGTAATCCCTCCGATTGTGAAGTGCGCTCGGTTATCCGTTTTTTAAATGCAAAACAAGTTCGTCCAGCTGAAATTCACCGGCAGCTTGTTGAAGTGTATGGGGAAGGTGTAATGAATGATGTTTAAGGAAGGAAGGACAAATGTTCATGATGAACAACGATCTGGACGGCCTACTGTCATGAATGAAGACCTGACACAAGAAGTTGATGAGGAAATTCGCCAAAACAGGTGCTTCACTATAGACGAGCTGCATCAGACATTTCCACAAGTTTCAAGATCAGTAGTTTATCACATTGTTACTGACAAACTGCACTACAAAAAAATGTGTGCGAGATTGGTGCCAAAAATGCTGGACGAACTTGTTTTGCAATAAAACCGGATAACCGAGCGCACTTCACAATCGGAGGGATTACTGATTGACATGGCAACAAACGAAGCAGTATAACCATACAACCAACACTGGCAGAGACGTGAAACGTAATGGCGGCGTAGTGAGAGACTGGCCAAGAGTGACTGACCTTGAACGGACGTCACTTGACAGATCGCGCGGACACGATGCGCAATCGGTTCTTACTTTAAAAATGACCCTCGTAGATAGTTTAAACATATATACAGATTTAAATATTTACAAATTTCAAAAATCTTATCTGAGCAAGGAAAAATGTATTGTAGTTCACTAGAATTATTAGTGTAAAGAGTAAATGTGATAATGTGGAGAATTGGGTATTGTAAGATAGAGTAAGAAAAAGGAAAAAGTAAGTTGTGAATTAATGAATATGAGTATACATGAGTTTAAGTGGGAAATATTTCATCTATTGGGAATGAGTCTCCAAAGTACTCTATAAATAAGTGAGTTTTAAAATCTTTTCGAAATGCTGAAAGATCTGTGATATCTCTGAGTTTATCCGGCAGAGCGTTCCATATTAAAGGAGCATTGAAGCTGAATGCCCTATTTGTAGTAGTTTTATTGAGTTTTGAAAAGTGGAGCTCCCAAAAACTTTCTGTGGAAGCTGGGGAGCATTCCCACATGGGCTCAATTGCTGAAGTCGCCCATATGTAAGGACTTGTTCCTGCAGTTCCTGGATAACACCTACTATAGGTCAGTAACTGCACTATATTCAACAGCACTAACCGTGTTCGTGCTTCTGAATATCCCCCTAAGCGTCATTTACACATTTTACAGGTCTGTACATCATGTAAATAAATGCCTTTGAATATCGAGCCTTAAGTTTTTTTAATCGATTGAAAGCAAAATTTCATAATTTGCCTTGTTCCCTGGCTGGATTAATTTACCTAGTTGCTTTCTATCCACCTTCTAGGGTGTAGTTTGGGTATGTGAGAATCACAGGTCCTGCAGATTTAGCGTCTCAGCAGAAACAGGAGATGGGGTTGATTCCTTACACAGCCCTGACTGATAACTTGCCATCTGCTTGCTTCTAGGTGTTTCATCACTCTTGGAGAAGGTCTCTGGGGACTCCTGAGAAACATGCCCTCCCCCCTTCCCCTCAGGGAACTAGGGGTCACCTTCTGTCAGCCTGCAACTGTTGACAGCAAGAGCATTGATGGAAAGCATCAAGAACGAAATAAATTGCTGAGCACAGCTTCTCTACCATGCACCACTTGCACCTTTTTCAGGATTTTTATATGGAAAATGTATTTTTCCCCACATTCCCCAAAGACCATTTTGAAGGGACTTCAGAACGTTTAACTTTGTGGGAAGGCCCTGAAGTTACCTCTTTGGGTTCAAAACTGTTTTCAAGCTTTTTTTTTTTTTTTTGAGCTCCCCACCCCTCTTCATATGTTTTTGGTGGAGAAGAATTAGCAGGGAGACACCCAGCAGCCACCTACCCACAGATGACGATCCAGGATGATGTCAGAGCCTCCATGTATATGCATAGCAAGGAGCATTTTTTTTTCTGTGTGTGAAATGAGTGCTTTTTTTCCCTATCATTGTGGAAAGGGTGGAGGAAAGGGGCTTGGGGTGGACTGTTTTAGATTTCTATTTATTTCCAAATTATTGCCCCAGCTAAACTGAGGCTTTTTATTACTGGACAGTTGTACACTCATTTTAAAATTAGTATTACCACCCATGGCCTGATGAGAAATAAGCTAACCTGTCAAAAAAGATTACTATGCACGTTTCCAGAAGTTTTCAGCATCCAGTACCTGTAAATGTAGAATAGAAATCACACCTTTAAGGGATTGATTTTATGGGCAAACCATAGTGTATGCTAAGCACAGCCATACCTTGAAGTCCCAGTTACTGCGCACACAGCTTCGTGTATGCCAATTAGCCATATGGCAAACTCTGCCAATCATTTATTTGCCTATAGGTAGGTGGTGTTAGAATGCAGTCTTAGCTTGAGCTAAGAACTTGAGAAACAGAATAAACTTTGGGGTCTGCCTTCATGTACACATTCTTTTAGTTTAGCTCTTAGAAACAAATCTTCCTCTATTGCTCTTTACAAAGATTTCTGAAGGCTCTGCTGCTTCCCTCTTCTGCAGCCTGGTGCTTTGGAAAGAGGAGTTTTAAGATTTTATCTGATGTACAAGTCCTCTGGATGCTGTGTTTTGCACATCACTGGTGATTCCATCCAAATGGATGTGTGCACTCCTGTATTAAATTTGTCCTCACTTGTGATACCCTTGACAGCTTGGTTTCACATCCAGGCAACAGCCCAAACCTTTTTGGTTAAACTGCAGTTTAGGAGTGCATGCTATATTGTATAAGAAGGTTCTGCTACAAGTTGAGTACTGTTTGCTTGCAAATTAACGCAGAACACATGGTTTTTAGGTAGGAGGCTTGAAATACACTTCTGTTTTCTCATCAGTTGGCCTGTGAAGGCATGCAGTCTTGCTTCCTTCTTGTGTACATACAGCCAAGGTTTGCCATTTTTGATGTTATAAGAGATTTACGGAGCACAAGTGAGTGATTGCTTCACCTTATCAATGGCTAAACCACACAGACTTCTGTAATTTAATAAAATTGTAAACTTCAAAGCGAAAAATTCTGCTCACTTTCTTTACTGCAGTGTTGTCAGGTAAGCTTCTGAAATACCATCTCTTATTATCTGGAGCTGGGTGTGAACAATATTTTATGTATTTCTTCCAGGCGATCCAGATTAGCCACCGTCAGAATGCTGTGCTTGGACCATTGGTCTGATCTGGTATTTATTCGGTTGTGATACATGGGTTTTATTTTGTCTTGATTTGGTATTTTAAAATGTCAATACTAGTTTCACTTACACTACATAAAATATAGCATATATGTTACATATATAGCATATATGTTGCATATCTCCAGGAACAAGCAGGAATGAGTCTTCACATATGGGTATCGTCGGCACCGACGGAGCCCGCACGGGAACGCTCCCCAGCGTCCAATAGGAACGCTTTTGGGAGCGTGCATCCACGCATGCTCGCTGCCTTCCCGCCCATCTACCTCCCTCTCTTCAGTTCTTCATTTTCCGCGGAGCCGACAGGACGTGAACCCTGTCACCGCAGAAAATTCTACTTTTATTTCTTATTTTGTGTGGTCGCGCTTGCCTTAGTTCGACGCCCACCGGTACCACCGGTGTTTTTTTCTTTCTTAAAAAAAACAAAACACATAGAACTTGTGTTTTCAGTCAGGGGTTTTCCCCTGCTTGGTGCTTGGCGCCATTTTGGCCACTAGGCCTCTTACTTTAACATGGAGAAACCAGCTACTGGTTTCAAGAAATGTTCAAAGTGTGGCAGTACAATTTCTGTCTCAGACACCCATGACTGGTGTCTTAAATGTTTAGGTCGTGACCATTGCTCAGCAGAGTGTCTCTCCTGCAGGAAGCTGACTAAAAGAAGTCTTCAGAATCGAGCAAATCAACTCGGTGCCCTCTTTGCATCGGACACGATGTCGGTAGCATCAGTGTCCTCCAGGGCTTCTACTTCTTCCCAGGGATCTCAGGTAACTAAACATAAATCTAAGTCTAAGCAGGTCCTCGAGAGGTAGATCTCCCTCTAAGTATCGAGATGCCTCTGGCATTGCCCTCGAGGAACCTGCACCAGCAAAACAGCCCCGACGGGAGTCTTCGGGCTCCAAAGCATTATCGGGGCTCCAGGATGTTCTCGAGGCTTCGACCTCGATAGACATTCCTGTTCCATGCTCGGGGGTTGTGGCCGCTTCGATTGGTACCGACACCCCGGCATTGGAAATGGTGATGGACAAAAGAATCCTTGCCATTGAACGCAGTCTAGTGAATCTTTGCAAGCATGGGGGATCAGGTACAGACTCGCTTCGGTACCGACCTCGAGCGGTACCGAAGACATCTTTCGAAGAAGAACCCGGTGCTTCATCCCTTTGAGTCTTCCGATGACTCAGATGACTCCACCGGTACAAGAGCTGAACTTTTACAAGATTCAACTCCTTCTCCTCAACGCAGAATGTCCCCTCCTGAGGACAGGTCTTTTCATGATTTTGTGCGTGATATGGCAAGGGCTCTTGCCATTACAGTGGTTCCTGAAAAGGAGCCTAGGGCAGAAGAATTAAGAATTCTGCAATGCCCCTTGGCTCCAAAGGAAGCAGATATGCTCCCTATACATCAGATCTTACATAATCTAATGTTAAGGATGTGGGAAACTCCTTTAACAGTATCCCCACATTCTAGACGCCTTGACACTATGTACAGAGTGCCACCTTGTCCAGGTTTTCAGAAGACTCGGCTACCACACCATTCTATGGTGGTGGAGTCTGCCATGAGACGGATTAAGAGTACAAAGAGACACACTTCTAATCCACCAGGTCGTGAATCTAGAACCCTGGATGCCTTTGGGCGTAGATGTTTTCAGGCCTCCATGCTTTCAGCAAGGATTAGTTCCTATATTTTATACATGGGAATGTTTCTTGAGGAGGTTACAAAAAACTTAGAGCTTTTGAACCCTTTCCTTCAAGAGGATAAAAGAGCAGACTATTCATCACTAGTCAAGCATGCTCAGAATGTCTCTAAGTTCATGAATTGTGCTACCTTTGACTGTTTTGAATGTTATTAGAACTTCTGCTATAGCTATTGGAGCACGACATATTGCCTGGCTCCAAGCTTCAGACTTGGAAGAATGGGTGCAAGAAAAGCTGGGAAATATTCCTTGCACTGGAGAGAATCTTTTTGGCAAGGATTGGCAATCTAAAGCTAATCAGCTTGACACTGATAATGCTACCTTAAATAGATTGTCAAAAATTTCTGTTAACCCAGCTAAGAAAAAGTCCTTTAAGAAACCCTTTTTCTCCAGGACCAAGCAGGAAGTCAGTCCTCACATATGGGTGACGTTGGCATCAACGGAGCCCCCATTCGGAGCATTTCCCCAGCTTTCAAAGAAAGCCTTTGGGAATGCAGGCACGCATGCGCAGTCCCCTTCCCGCCCATAGGTGCCATCTTGCTCAGTTGTCTTTTTTCCGCGGAGCCCTTCGGACACCTGTCCTTGTCACCCGTGAAAAAAGTTGATTTTTCTGCATTGGGTCGAGTTTTTTCTTAGGTTCGACATCGGTTCCTTTCCCGCCTGGACTCGGTACACCGGTGCCGAGCCCGGATCTCTTTTTTCATTTTTTGTCCTTAAGAGACTGCGTTCGCGCCTTTTTTCTTTTCCCTGGCAGCCCAATTTTTTGATCTTGCAGGGGCCCTTTTTCCCCCGATGACTGCCAGTGGCTTTAAGAAGTGTGATCGGTGCAAGAAACTGATGTCTCTCACCGACACACACTGCTGCCTCCGGTGCCTAGGACCAGACCATGATTCTACGGTCTGTAGTCCCTATGGCAAAATGTCTTCCAAGGCATTACGGAGCCGTCAGCACCAGCGTGAGGATCTTCTCCGAATCTGCCTCTGGATGGGTCCGGACTTCGTCAGAGGCCTTGACGTCTCAGGAGTCTGACCCCAAGCATCGTCGGTGCTCCTCTGAAAGGGAGTCCCCCTCGAGGGAGCATTGAAGGAAGAAGAAACCCGCGAGGGCGGCATCGGTGGACGTTCTTGGCTCCTGGAGGGCCAGGTCGCATAGCCCCGATCGCTGTCCCGGGTCTTCGGAGTCGGAGAGGCCTGCAAAACATCCTCGTGTGGAGTCGGAGGCCCCGAGTCACGTGAGTACTGTTGTCCTCGTGGACTCTCCTCTGGGGGAGCCAACGTCGGGCCCGAGTCTGCTGGGTCTCCTGAGGTCGGACTCAGGTTGACGGCCTTGGAGAGCAGATTGTCTGTCTGCCTTCATGGAGCAGTAGCGGGTGCTGATCGCCGGTCTCACGGCGCATCTGCCCCGACCACCGGGACATCGACATCCAAGTCGACCCCGGAGGCCGAGCCGATCCTCGAGACCATGCGAACTCGAGTCGATCCTCGGCCGCGGTCACCCCTGGCCTCCGAGGTCATCGACGCCGGTTCCCTCGGCGTCGGGGCGGATGGCGTCTGTGCCTGCCCACTCGGAGCCGCTCGATTCCTCCTCGGAGGAATCGGTGTGGGAAATAGAGGAGGAGGAGTCCCCTGACACCTTCTGGACTCGGTGCGTCCCTTCGGACTCAACGGGATCCGAGCCTCTGACAAGGTCCCCCCTGGAGGATACCAGGTTCTCGGATTTCATAAGGGACATGACCAAAGCACTGGCATTCCCTGTGGACCCCGAGGAGGAGCCTCGAGCCGAGGAGCTTGAGGCTCTGCAGTATGACTCTCCTCCCAAGGAGGCCTTTACTGTCCCGGTTCCTCCGATGCTGGAGTGGTTGCTCTTCCGCATGTGGGAGGCGCTGGCCTCGATGCCTGTTCTAAGCAAGCGGGTCGATTCCATCTATCGAGTCCACAAGAGCCCCGGGTTTCAAAAGGCACAGCTACCGCACCACTCCATGGTTGTGGAATCGGCCATGCATTGCCTGAAGAGTCAGAAGATGCACTCCTCGATGCCTCCCGACAGGGAAGCCTGGAACCTGGATGCCCTCGGTAGAAAGTGCTTCCAGGGCTCTATGCTTGCTTGCCATGTCCAGACCTACCAGCTGTACATGGGCATGTACCTTCGGGACCTGGCAAAAGAGATTGCCGGGTTCTCTGTTGATCTGTCCAAGGAACCTTTGCAGAGGTTCAAGGCCTTGTCTTCTGGTATTCGAGAGTGCTAGAAGTTTATATCTCGAGCAGCCTACGATGGATTTGAGACTTTGGCCCGGGTAGCAGGGGCCGGCATCGGTGCACGCCGCCAGGCCTGGCTACAATCCTTGGACTTCGAGCCATGGGTACAGGACAAGTTGGTCGATGTCCCTTGCTGAGGTGAAAACCTCTTTGGCAAGCCCATGGCCGAAAAGGCTGCAGAACTTGAGACCGAGACTCTTACCCGGACGAGGCTGTCCAGGAAAACCTCTGCCCCTTCTCAGAAGAAGAAGGGCTCGGGGAAAAAGACCTTTTACCCGAGGAAGACCGCTGCCTACAAAACCTACCCTCACTACCAGGCCTCTGCAGCTCCCCAATAGGGCCAGCAGGCCAAGGTGCAGGGTCATGGGCCCCATAGGCAGAAGGCTTCCAAGCCTCCTACTCCGGCTGCTGCTCAGCAGGGAGGGGTTTTTTGACTATGCCGGCATAGCCTCTCCTCCTCTCCAGGGCACAGGAGGCCGGTTGACCCTGTACGCAGACAGGTGGCCAGCCATCACAGGGGATACTTGGGTGTTAAGCATCATCGAAAGGGGCTATCTGCTCCACTTCACCCAGATACCCCCCTCCTACTTTCCAGGGGAGCCTCCAAGACCCCCTCTGCACAGAAACTTACTCCTTCAGGAGTTGGATGGTCTGCTAAGGGACCAGGCGGTGGAACCGGTGCCTCACCACCTGGAAGGGCAAGGCTTCTACTCGAGGTACTTCCTGGTACCAAAAAGAACAGGAGGTCTCAGACCCATCCTGGACCTGAGAAATCTGAACAAGTTTCTGGAGAGGGAAAAGTTCAAGATGCTTACCCTTGGAATCTTACTGCCCTACCTCCAGCAGGGAGATTGGCTATGCTCCTTAGACCTGAAGGATGCTTATACTCACATCCTCATCCATCCAAGTCAGACAATTCCTCAGATTTGTGCTGGGAGGAAGACACTTCCAGTACAGAGTGCTTCCTTTTGGCCTCACCTCCGCCCCCAGGAATTTTACAAAATGCCTGGCGGTGGTTGCGGCCTACCTCAGGAACCAGGGGATCTTTGTGTTCCCTTATCTGGACGACTGGCTTATCAGGGGCCAGTCTCCACAAGAGGCCAGGCAGGCCTCCTTCAGAACCATATCCCTGCTTCAGCACCTGGGGTTCGTGATAAACTTCCCCAAGTCCACTTTAGTCCCCTCGCAGGATGTGGAGTTCATAGGGGCAAGATTGGATACCATCCATGCCCAGGCCTACTTGCCTGTGGACAGAGCTCACAGACTGATAAAGTTGGCCGGCCAGTTTCGGGTGAACTCTGTTGTCTCCACCAGACACTTCCTCTGGCTCTTAGGTCACATGGCTTCCACGGTGCATGTCACCCCAAATGCCCGTCTGCACATGAGGCCGGCTCAGTGGTACCTCAGGGCACAGTGGCTACAGGCCACAGGGAAATTGTCAGACAAAATAAAGGTGTCCAAACTCTTGGTGGATTCTTACGCTGGTGGAGACATCTCCCAAATCTGGTCAGGGGTGTTCCTTTTCAGGCCTCCCCACACACTCAGGTACTGACAACCGATGCTTCCCTGCAGGGCTGGGGAGCACACTGCCAGGGGGCCTGCACCCAAGGCCTATGGTCTCCGTGGGAGGCCGCCCAGCAGATCAACCTGTTGGAATTGAGAGCCATTCAACTAGCCTTACGGACTTTCTCTCAGATCCTGTCTCACCAGTCTGTCCTAGTTCAGACGGACAATCAGGTGGCTATGTTCTAAGTCAACAAGCAGGGAGGGGCAGGATCCAGACTCCTGTGCCTGGAGGCACAAGCTCTCTGCTCCTGGGCTATCAAGCAGGACATGACCCTCAGGGCGGTCTACCTCCTGGGCCAGGAAAACTACCTGGCAGACAGGCTAAGCAGACTCCTGCAACCTCACGAGTGGCAGTTGGATCCTCTGGTAGTTCAACAGATCTTTCTGAAGTGGGGACTTCTGACCATGGATCATTTTGCCAGTCCGCTGAACAGGCAACTACCCAAGTTCTGTTCCAGACAACCGCACCCTCTGCGGACGGCGGCAGATGCATTCCTGATCCCCTGGTCAGAAGGCCTGCTGTATGCTTTTCCTCCCACACCTCTGGTAGCCCGGACTCTCTTCAAAATCCAGCAGGACCGGGCCATGGTGATCCTGATAGCTCCCAGGTGGCCCAGGCAGCCATGGTTCCCTCTTCTGCAGTTGGCGGTGGATACTCCACTTCCTCTGGGGCTGCAACCCAACCTTCTGACTCAGGATCAGGGGTCCTTCTTGCATCCCAACCTCAAATCCCTCAATTTGATGGCCTGGCTGCTGAAAGGGTAGACCTTGCTCCCACCAAAGGAGGTTGAAGAGGTAGTGTTGGCCTCCAGGAAGCATTCCACTAGGAAGGCCTATGCTCTAAAATGGCGTAGATTCTCTACTTGGTGGTCTCAACAGAAAGAGGACCCTTTCTCCTGCTCAGTCCAGGTGGTGCTACAATACCTGCTCCACCTTTCCAACCTAGGACTTCAATCCAACTCTGTCCGGGTTCACCTCAGTGCCCTCTCAGCTCACCACTCGCCGGTGGATGGGCAATCTCACTCAGGCCACCCTCTGGTGTCTTGCTTTCTCAGAGGCCTGCTTTTGCTTAAGCCTCCTTTTCACCCACCGGCCACTGAGTGGGATCTCAATGTGGTCTTGCAGCAGCTGACTCGCCCACCTTTTGAGCCGATGGCAACCTACCATTTACGTTTCCTCTCCTGGAAGGTGGTGTTCCTTGTGGCACTCACCTCGGCTAGGCGGGTGAGTGAGCTTCAGGCCCTAGTCTCGGATAGGCCATATACCAGGTTCTATAAGAACAGGGTAGTCTTGAGGACTCATCCTAAGTTCCTTCCCAAAGTAGTGTCGTCCTTCCACCTCAACCAGGAAGTGGTACTTCCGACGTTCTTTCCCAGGCTGCACGCCAGTAGGGCAGAGACTGTCTTGCAGAAGGGCGCTGTCCTTTTACCTTTAACGTACGCAGGGGCATAGAAGGCTTCTCAGCTCTTCATTTCCTTTGACCCTAATAAATTGGGGTTGCCTGTCACTAAGCGTACGTTGTCCATCGGGGTGGCAGACTGTATCGCCTGGGCGTACAGGGCAGCCGGCCTCTCCCTGGAGGGTCGAGTCATGGCCCACCGGGTCAGGGCGAAGGCCGCATCAGTAGCTCACTTCCGTTCTGTTCCGTTGGCAGACATCTGCCGGGCTGCCACTCGGTCTTCAAGCCAGACTTTTGCGGAACACTACTGCCTTGAGAGGGAGTCCCGTAGGGACAGTGCTTTCGGGCAAGCGGTACTCCGTAATCTCTTTGAGGTTTAGGCAACTCCTACCCTCTGGCCCTGGTGTTGGGCTACTGTTCAGGTGTGGTCTCAGAGAAGATGCTCTCACTCTTGCTGAGGCTCTAGCCCAGAGCTAGGGAGCCACCCATATGTGAGGACTGACTTCCTACTTGGTCCTGGAGAAAGAGTAGTTACTCACCTGTAACAGGTGTTCTCCAGGAGCAGCAGGAATCAGTCCTCACAACTCTTCCTCCTCCCCTTGGATTTGCAGTTGTATATAGTTCATTTTCTTTTTGTGCTGTCTTTTAGCTATGTCATCAGACTGAGCAAGATGGCACCTTTGGGTGGGAAGGGGTCTGCACATGCGTGCTTGCATTCCCAAAGGCTTTCTTTGAAAGCTGGGGAAATGCTCCACATGGGGGCTCCGTTGACGCCGATGTCACCCATATGTAAGGACTGATTCCTGCTGCTCCTGGAGAACACCTGTTACAGGTGAGTAACTACTCTTTCTCTAAGAAGAAAAAGTTCTATCTATCTTCCACCCAACAGGCATATGTTCCCCAGAAAGGGCAACAACAGACGAGACAAAGAAAACCCAAACCTCAACAGACTCAGCCTCTTCCAGGGTTTTTGACTTTTGTCTAGAGAACTTAATCATTCTTCCTGTGTTCGGCCCAGAACCTATAAATATTCCAGGCCGTATCTGCCATTTTGTCAAAAGATGGCAACAAATCACATCAGAAGCCTGGACTTTGTCCATAGTGAGTCTGAGGTACAAGCTTCATTTCCTCAGCTTGCCACCACCCACACTAGTAAAACAGACAGATAAGGTCTCAGAAGCCTCTGCATAAGAACCAACCTGCCTAATGTCTCTACCTATGTTCTCCACACCATCTGCAAAATACATTGAGGACACAATCATATCTCTCAATACCACTACGGCTCAAACGATCCCTGCCCAGCATTTTGGATAAAGGAGCTACGCAGTGAGTTCAGTCCTTCATTGCAAGACTTATGAACCTATCTTTCACAACCAGTTCCTTCCCCACAGCACTCAAACATCCATTAGACCTCTCTTAAAAAACGCCAAACTAGACCCCCAAAGAGTCGACTCACACAGGCCCATAGCTAGTATTCCTCTCCTAGCTAAGATAATAGAGAAAGAGGTACAAAGACAAATCCAAGATCATATAGACTCTGCAGCCCCTGTAGACCAGTGCCAACATGGGTTCAGAGAGTCTCACAGACTAGAAACCCTCTTTACCACCCTCTTCAATAATATAATCACAGGCATCGACAACATCCGGCAAGGCTTTGTTCTTATCTTCTAAGACATCGCTGCAGCATTCGACTCAGTAAGTCATGAACTCCTCCTCGAGTGACTGAAAGAGAAGGGCGTTTGCAGCACTGCACTTGAATGGTGTAAATCATATCTTGCCAGAAGATTGCAACTTGTAAAATCCGGATCAGAAGAATCAAAACCCTTCCATCAAACGCAAGGTGTACCGCAAGGTTCCTCTCTATCATCACTCATGTTCAACATATACATGCAGCCCATCTGCAGTATCATCAGATCTTTCAATGTGAACTGTTTGATATATGCAGATGATATGCTCTTATACATGCCGTTCTCTACGGATCAAATGGACTTTTTCCCCCTGATAGAATGTTTCAACGCATTCTCCAGGACCAAGCAGAAAGTCAGTCCTCACATATGGGTGATGTCGGCGCCGACGGAGCCCCCGTGCGGAGCATTTCCCCAGCTTTCAAAGAAAGCCTTTGGGAATTGCAGCGCGCATGCGCGGTCCCCTTCCCGCCCAAGGGTGCCATCTTGCTCAGTTGTCTTTTTTCCGTGGAGCCCGACGGACGTAGTTTGTTTTTCACTGAGGAAAAAGTTGATTTCCCTGTTTTTTCTTCTTCGGTTCGACGCTGGATCCTTTTCCCGCCTGGGCCCGATACGCCGGTATCGAGCCCACTCTCTCTTTTTTGGTTTTTGTCCTTTGTGACTAGCGTTCGCGCCATTTTTTTTTTTCTTCACTGGCAGCCCGCCTTGTCTTTTGACCTCGCAGGGGCCCTTTTTCCCCCGATGGCTGCCAGCGGGTTTAAAAAGTGTGATCGGTGTAAGAAACTTATGTCTCTTACCGACACACATGACTGCTGCCTCCACTGCCTCGGACCCGATCATGACCCGATGATCTGTGGTCCGTGTGGCAAAATGTCCTCGAAGGCGTTGAGTCGACAGCACCAGAAGGATAGGATCTTCTCTGACTCCGCGTCTGGACGGGCCCGGACCTCGTCAGAGGCCTCGACGTCTCGGGACTCCGGCCCCGAGCAGCGTCGGGGTTCCTCTGAGTGGGGGTCTCCTTCGTGGGAACAGCGCAGGAAGAAGAAACCCGCGAGTGCGGTGTCAGTGGACGCTCCTGGTTCCTCAAGGGGCAGGTCGCATAGCCCCGATAGCCGTCCCGTGTCTTCGGAGTCGGAGAGGCCTGCCAAGCATCCTCGTATCGAGATGGAGTCTCCTGGACATGTGAGTGCTGTAGTCCTCGTGGACTCTCCTCCAGGGGAGCCGACGTCGGGCCCGACGCCGTCAGGGCCCGAGTCGGGGGCTGCTGGGTCTCAGCTCGGACTCAGGTTGACGGCCTTAGAGAGCAGCCTTGCTGCCTTCATGGAACAGCAGCGGGCATTGATCGCCGGTCTCACCGGTGCATCTGCCCCGACCACCGGGACATCGATGTCCAAGTCAACCCCGGAGGCCGAGCCGATCCTCGAGTTCATGCGGGCTCGAGTTGATCCTCGGCCACGGTCTCCCTTGGCCTCCCGTTCGGGACCGAGGTTGTCGACGCCGGTACCCTCAGCGTTGGGGCGGATGGCATTGGTGCCTGTCCGACCGGAGCCACTCGATTCCTCCTCCGAGGAGTCGGGCTAGGAGACGGAGGACGAAGAGTCACCCGACACTTATCAGACTCACCGGAGTCCGAACCTCGGAGACGATCCCCACCGGAGGATACCCGGTTCTCGGACTTCGTGCGGGCTATGGCCAAGGCCTTGGCCTTCCCCGCGGATCCCGAGGAGGAGCCGAAGAGCCGAAGAGCTCAAGGCCCTCCAGTATGACTTTCCCCGAAGGAGGCCTTTACTGTACCGGTTCCTCCGATGGTGGAGCGGCTGCTCTCCCGCATGTGGGAGACCCCGGCCTCGACGCCGGTGTTAAGCAAGCGAGTCGATTCCATCTGTCGAGTCTGCAAGAGCCCCGGGTTCCAAAAGGCACAATTACCGCACCACTCCATGGTTATGGAATCGGCCATGCATCGACTGAACAGTCAGAAGATGCACTCCTTGGTGCCTCCCGGCCGGGAGGCCCGGAACCTGGATGCCCTCGGTAAGAAGTGCTTCCAGGGCTCTATGCTTGCTTGCCGTGTCCAGACATACCAGCTCTACATGGGCATGTATCTCCGAGATCTGGCAAAGCAGATTGCCGGGTTCTCTGCTGGTCTCTCCGAGGAACCTTTGCAGCGGTTCCAAGCCTGTCCACTGGTATTTGAGAATGCTTGAAGTTTATCTCCCGAGCAGCCTACGATGGCTTCTAGGCTTTGGCCCGAGTAGCCGGGGCCGGCATCGGTGCCCGCTGACAGGCTTGGCTACAGTCATCCGACCTCGAGCCATGGGTGCAGGACAAGTTGGTCGATGTCACCTGCCGAGGTGAAAACCTCTTTGGCAAGCCCATGGCTGAGAAGCCTGCAGAACTCGAGACCGAGACTCTGACCCGGACTCGGCTGTCCAGAAAAACCTCTGCCCCTTCTCAGAAAAAGAAGGGTTCGGGAGGAAGTCATCTGCCTATAAACAATACCCTCATTATCAGGTCTCTGCAGCTCCCCAACAGGGTCAGCAGGCCAAGGGGCTGGGTCATGGGCCTCGTAGGCAGAAGGCCCCCAAGCCACCAACACCGGCCCCTGCTCAGCAGGGTGGGGGTTTTTGACTCAGAAGGCATAGCCTCTTCTCAGCTGGCTCACATCAGCACAGGAGGCTGGCTGGCCCACTTTGCCCACAGGTGGTCAGCCATCACATCAGATACCTGGGTGCTCCATATAGTCCACAAGGGCTATCTTCTCCATTTTCACCAGGTACCTCCCTCCTATTTTCTAGGGGAGCCTCCAAGACTCCCTCTGCACAGGGACCTACTCCTTCAGGAGTTAGCAAGTCTGCTAAAGGACCAGGCTGTGGAACCGGTGCCCCACCACCTGAGAGGTCACGGCTTTTATTCCAGGTACTTTCTGGTACCAAAAAGAACAGGAGGCCTCAGACCCATCCTAGACTTGCGCAACCTCAACAAGTTCCTGGAGAGGGAAAAGTTCAAGATGCTTACCCTTGGAATCCTTGTCCTACCTCCAGCAGGGAGATTGGCTATGCTCCTTAGATCTAAAGGTTGCTTATACTCACATCCTTATTCATCCAGACCACAGACAATATCTCAGATTTGTTGTGGGGGGAAACCACTACCAGTACAGAGTACTACCCTTTGGCCTAACCTCCGCTCCCAGGGTGTTCACCAAGTGCCTGGCGGTGGTGGCGGCCTACCTGAGGCTTCAAGGTCTTTTTGTGTTTCCATACCTGGACGACTGGCTCATAAGGGGCCAGTCTTCCCAGGAGACTAGTCGGGCCACCCTTCACACTGTGGCTCTGCTTCAGCACTTGGGGTTTGTCATAAACTTCGCAAAGCCACTTTGCTCCTGTCCCAGAACTTAGAATTAATAGGAGCAAGGCTAGACACTCTTCAGGCGAAGGCTTTTCTGCCAGTGGACAGGGCCCACAGGTTGATGGATGTAGCCAGGCAGTTTCACAGCAATTCCCTGGTCTCCGCCAGGCAATTCCTGAGACTTCTCGGCCATATGGCTTGCACGGTTCATGTAACCCCCAATGCCCGCCTGCACATGCAGCCTGCTCAGTGGAGCCTTCGAACTCAGTGGCATCAAGCCACAGGGAGCCTTGCAGACTTGGTGAGAATATCCACCCTGCTCGTTGTCTCTCTACAATGGTGGCTTCATCTTCCGAATCTGGTACTCGGAGTGGGTTTTCAATCCCATCCGCATTCTCAAGTGCTGACGACAGATGCTTCTCTTCTAGGTTGGGGAGCACATTGCCAAGGGGCATGCACTCAGGGTCTCTGGACCCCTTGGGAGGCTGCTCAGCAGATAAACTTCTTGGAGCTACGGGCAATACGCCTAGCTCTGAGAGCCTTCTCCCACCTCACATCTCACCAGTCTGTACTGGTCCAGACGGACAATCAAGTTGCCATGTTCTACGTGAACAAACAAGGAGGCACGGGTTCCTTCCTTCTCTGTCAGGAGGCACAACGACTGTGCTCTTGGGCAGTCAATCACAGAATCCTCCTCAAGGCTGTCTACCTCCCAGGTCAAGAAAATTACCTGGCAGACAGACTGAGCAGGATCCTGCAACCACACGAATGGAGATTGAATCCGTTGGTGGTTCAGCGGATCTTTCTCAGGTGGGGCCTCCCCACCATGGATCTTTTCGCCAGTCCTCTGAACCGGTAACTCCCGAGATTCTGTTCCAGACAACCGCATCCTCTGAGTAGCACCGGATGCCTTTCTGATTCCGTGGTCCCAAGGCCTACTGTATGCATTTCCTCCCACACCACGAGTGTCCCGAATGCTGTTCAAGGTCCTCAAGGGCAGGGCCTCAATGATTCCGATAGCCCCCAGGTGGCCGAGGCAGCCGTGGTTCCCACTCCTGCTGCAATGGCCGTGAACACTCCTCTTCCTCTGGGGATTCAACACGATCTCCTTTCTCAGGACCAGGGGTCTCTCTTGCACCCCAACCTCCATTTGAACCTATGGCTACCTGCCCTCTCTGTTTTCTCTCCTGGAAAACCTTGTTTCTGGTAGCTCTTACCTCTGCTAGGCGAGTGAGTGAACTTTAGGCACTAGTGTCTGATCCCCCTTACACTAGGTTCTACAGGAATAGGGTAGTCTTACGGACTTACCCGAAGTTTCTCCCTAAGGTTGTCTCCTCTTTTCACCTCAATCAGGAGGTGGTTCTTCCGACCTTTCCCAGGCTGCATGCCAACTGGGCTGAGATGGTCTAGCATACCCTGGACTGTAGGAGGGCGTTGTCCTTCTACCTTGACCGTACGTGGGAGCATCGAAGGGCTGTTCAGCTCTTCATTTCTTTTGACCCTAATAAATTGGGGTTACCTGTTTCCAAGCGTACTCTGTACATATGGGTCGCTGACTGTATCGCCTGGGCTTATGGGGCAGCCGGCCTCTCGTTGGAGGGTCAAGTCACGGCTCATCGTGTCAGGGCGAAGGCTATGTCAGTGGCTCATGTCTGCTGTGTTCCGTTGGCAGACATCTGCCGGGCCGCTACTTGGTCTTCAAGCTAGACTTTTGCAGCCTATTACTGCCTTGAGAGGGAGTCCCGCAGGGGCAGTACTCCATAATCTCTTTGGGGTTTAGGCAACTCCTACCCTCCGGCCCTGGTGTTGGGCTACTGGCCGGGGGTGTTCTCAGAGAAGATTCCTTCCTTACGTACTGACGAGCTAGAGGGAGCTCATTTTTTCCGCTTGAGGTCTCCGGTAGCCTTAAGCTGGGGAGTCCCATATGTGAGGACTGACTTCCTGCTTGGTCCTGGAGAAAGAGTAGTTACTCACCTGTAACAGGTGTTCTCCAGGAGCAGCAGGAATCAGTCCTCACAACCCTCTTTCCCCTTGGAGTTTGTAGCTTCTGGTTCCCACAACGGTTGCCCAAAATATCACCAATCAGAGAATTACTTAGACGGCAGTTGCTTTAGCTCAAAAGACTTTTATTTAGAATAACAAAAGTGATTATAAAATAGCAAACAGCAAATGCCTATCTAGAGATGGCAGACAGCATTTTCTTACTCTCTCTGTAAAGGGGAAGAAAATACTGCCCGCCCTTCCCCTAAAATAACCACCTTATATACATTTCTCCCTGTATCAAATGTCTGCTTCAAATTAGCCTCAGTGAATCCATCATAACTACTTAGATGTCAGCAGGACCTCAGGGTTCTGCAACACTTTTCCCAGGGGAGAATCTCCTTACATGTGTACATCTGGACTTTGCTCTTAGACCTGCTTATCTATACATGGCCTATGACCTCTATGCTTTTAGGTCTATTTATCTATGCATGGCCTGTGACCTCTGCCCCTTCCTGTGTATTTTCTTCTTCTGGCACTAATTGAAACCAGGCAGAGAGTATTTTGTGCTCATTTGTTTGAATTCTTTGCTTGACCTGTAATTGCATGTTAGGCCCATTATTCTGCATACTTCTATCCAGAATATGGTTTCCCAGAATCCTCCATAACAGGCCGCATCCATTTTCTTATGGCAAGCATATACTCTCATACAGCTATTGTCTTCTTGTCTTCTGTGCCATCCATCCTCCTGTGTAGTTTCACCAGGCAAGAGTTCAGTCATATAAAGCCAATATATAAGAAGACCTAACTCAAATTTCCCAACAAGTTGTAGTCATATGATTTATTTTTGCTATTTTGCTGTCTTTTAGCTATGTCATCAGACTGAGCAAGATGGCACCCTTGGGCGGGAAGGGGACCGTGCATGCGCGCTGCAATTCCCAAAGGCTTTCTTTGAAAGCTGGGGCAATGCTCCGCACGGGGGCTCCGTCGGTGCCGACATCACCCATATGTGAGGACTGATTCCTGCTGCTCCTGGAGAACACCTGTTACAGGTGAGTAACTACTCTGTATCAGAATGGCTCCAATCTCAAAACCTCCGTATTCAACACAAGAAAACTGAGGTACTCTTCATCACGAGAGACCCCAATTTTACTCCACCATCCCATGTAAGAGTTGAAGTGGATCTGCAGACAAAAGACACAATAAGATACCTTGGGGTCACGTTGGACCAACGTCTTGATATGAAATCACACATAGTTAGGCAATATAGTAAAAGCAATATACTTCAAGATCTGTACTCTCAGGCATCTGCGTTCCTTATTAGATCCAGATGGCGTCTGGACTATATACCAAGCACTAATCTTACCCTACTTCAACTATGCCAATGCCATTTTACAGGGCCTCCCACAATCTACCTTGAACCCTTTACAGCTTGCCATGAATGCTGCAGCAAGGGTCCTCCATGGAGCCTCTAGGTGTGACCATGTGATGCCTATCCTGAAGCAGCTTCACTGGCTCCCCATACACGGAAGGCTTGTATTCAAGACCTTACTACTGACTTTCAAGGCCATTAATGGTCTCTCATCCTCCTCACTTACAGAGCTCATTCACACCGTGCCACCCAACAGATCCAGAAGACCAACAGCTTTAAACTCTCTAATAATTCCGAAGTCCTTGACAAAATGCAACCTAACAACGGCGAACAGGGCCTTCAAATTTTTTGCCCCAAGATGCTGGAATGCTCTACCATCTGACGTTCGTGCTATCGTTGACTTAGTTCAGGAAGGCACTCAAATATCACCTGTTCCTCAAGTACTATCCAGTCAGCATTGAAGCCTAGATAACCCCACCAAAGAAAATAACCACATGTTACTTCTAGAGCTTTATTATCACGCCTTCTTGTAGATATTTTATGTAAATAGTTCACCCATGTTATTCAAGTTTGTACACCTGTTCTCTGTAAAACCGAACAGCCTGTTGTTCTGGTCCTTTTTGTTTTAATGTAAACCGTGCTGATGTCGAATAGTGCGGTATATAAGAAATGTAATAAATAAATAATAAATAAATTCAACTCTCAACCTCTAGGCATAGACCTCTTGCTACAAGAGGTTTCTACTTTTCTATCTCAAGGAGCTATAGAAGAGGTTCCTCTATGCCAACAAGGTACAGGGTTTTACTCCCCCTACTTTCTCATTCCAAAAAAGACAGGGGTTTTAAGGCCAATCCTAGATCTCAGAGAGCTGAACAAATATCTAGTCCGAGAGAAGTTCAAAATGCTTTCCCTCTGCTCTCTTCTGCCATACCTTCACAGGCAAGATTGGCTATGTTCTCTAGATTTAAAAGATGCCTACATGCATATCCTTATTCATGTAGATCACAGGAAATTCCTCCGGTTTCTAGTCCAGGGAAGACATTTCCAATACAGAGTCCTTCCCTTTGGGCTGGCCTCTGCTCCAAGGGTCTTCACAAAATGCATGGCAGTAGTAGCAGCATTCATGAGGACCCTGGGGATTTTTGTCTTCCCTTACTTGGATGATTGGCTTATCTGGGCTCAGTCAGTTCAAGAAGCTCATCAGGCCCTATTGTGAGCAAAACAAATACTCCTGTATTTGGGATGGGTCATAAATCTTCTAAAGTCCCAGCTCACCTCATCTCAGTCCCTCAAGTTTATAGGGGCTCGCTTGGACACACAGCTTGCAAGGGCTTTCCTGCCCCAACCACACTGTCGGCGAATCATCGAGCTAGCATCTCAAGCAGCACTGCAGACCTTCCTTTCTGCTCGACAGATGCTTTGCCTACTAGGTCACATGGCATCTACGGTCCATGTAATACCTTAACGCTAGTCTTCACATGAGAGTGGCCCAGTGGACCTTAGCTTCCCAATGGTCCCAGGCCTCAGCAAGCCTGTCAGACAAGATCAGAGTTACCACACGCCTGATTCTGTCTCTCTGTTGGTGGCAATCTCTGGAAAACCTTTTAATAGGCTCTCCTTTCCAGCAACCACCACCTCAGGCTATCCTAACAACAGACGCCTCCAAGATGGGTTGGGGAGCCCACTTGGGCAATTTATCAACGCAGGGCCTTTGGTCCTCACAGGAGGCTCTTCTTCATATAAACCTATTAGAACTCAGAGCCATCTCCAATGCTATTCAAGTCTTTTGCACCCAGCTCATAAACAAAACAGTTCTGGTGCAAACAGACAATCAAGTAGCCATGTTTTACCTCAACAAACCAGGCGGAACAGGCTCTCTGCAACTATGCAACGAAGCTCTGCGAGTATGGGCCTTTGCCAGAGAGCATCAGATTCATCTGCTGGCAGTCTGTCTTCCAGGTGTTCAGAACGTTTGGGCAGACAGTCGAGTACTCCTGCCACACGAGTGGTCACTCCACTCCTACCATCTTGCTCAGGTTTTTCATGCCTGGGGAACACCAGACATAGACCTCTTTGCAAGTCCACAGAATGCCAAACTTCCCTGGTTTTGTTCCAGACTTCCAGCACAGAACTGTCAAACCAGGGATGCATTCCTGCTCCATTGGGTTCAGGATTACCTATATGCATTTCCACCAATCTCTCTAATCCCCAAAACCTTATTCAAGCTCCAGAGGGACAAAGGACGCATGATCCTCATAGCGCCTTCCTGGCCGAGGCAAACATGGTATCCTCTTCACTTGCGTCTCAGGCCACCCCTCTGGAGTTAGGGAGTGCTCCAGATCTTCTGTCCCAGGACAGCAGATCTCTACTGCACCCCAGTCCCTACATCTCAAGGCCTGGTTACTCCAGGCCTAGACTTTCAGGATCTAGACCTGTCTCAACAAGTGAAGGACATTCTTCTGGCCTCCAGGAAGCCTTCCACAAGATGCTCTTACGCTTTTAAGTGGAAAAGGTTCTCTTCCTGGTGTTATCAGAGAGGACTTACTCCCTCTTTAGTACCAGTAGACTCTCTTCTAGAGTATCTCCTTCATTTGTCGGCTTCTGGTCTTCAGACCAATTCTGTTAGAGTCCATCTTAGTGCTATTGCTGCATCTCATAAGCTCATAGATGGACAACCAATTTCTTCTCATCCTCTTATTTCCAGATTTATGAGAAGACTACATCTAACGAAACCTCCCATTAAACCACCTCCAGTGGCATGGGATCTAAACCTTGTTCTAGGTGTACTCATGGAGCCACCTTTTGAGCCTTTGGCTACTTCGGATCTAAAGTTTCTTTCATGGAAAGTTATTTTCCTAATTGCCATCACTTCTGCTAGGTGCATTAGTGAACTTCAGGCTTTAATGGCTGATCTGCCTTATACAAGGTTTCATCATAAGGTGGTTCTTAGGACTCATCCTCATTTTCTTCCAAAGGTGGTTTCACCTTTTCATCTAAACCAGTCAGTTTATCTTCCCGTTTTCTTTCCCAGACCTCATTCTTCCTCTGCGGAAAGGAAACTTCATACTTCGGACTGTAAAAGAGCTCTCGCTTTTTATCTCCAAAGGACCCAGCTTCACAGAAAGTCTTCTCAGCTTTTTGTGGCTTTTGACTCTAGCCATTTAGGACTTCCTGTCACTAAAAGAACCCTCTCTAAGTGGATTGCAGATTGTATTTCCTACACATACCAAAGTAAAGGAATACCTCTTGAAGGCCATGTCACAGCTCATAATGTCAGAGCCATGGCAACCTCAACAGCTAACCTTCGTTCCGTGGCTATTGATGAAATCTGCAAAGCAGCAACTTGGGCCTCAGTACATACTTTCACTGCCCATTATTGTCTGGACAAGGACTCCTGCTGGGATGCCTTGTTTGGTCAAGCTGTTCTGCAGCACCTTTTCCACTCATAGTTCAACTCCTACCCTCCATCCACTTGGATGCCTGAGGTCCCTGGGGGAAGCATGGCCCATCTACATAGATTTGCTACATGCTGGGTCTTCCCTAGGCATCTTTCAGCTGGGGAGTCTCCATATGTGAAGACTCATTCCTGTTTGTTCCTGGAGATAGCGTAGTTACTCACCTGTAACAGGTGATCTCCGGGAACAGCAGGAATAAGTCTTCACAACCCACCCGCCTCCCCTAGAAGTTGTCTTTCTCTCTCTCTTTCTCTATTTTTATCTACTTCTCTCCTTCGGTCTCAGCTTTAAACTCAACTGAAGAGAGAGAGGTAGATGGGCGGGAAGGCAGCGTGCATGCGTGGATGCACGCTCCCAAAAGCGTTCCTATTGGACGCTGGGAAGCATTCCCGTGCGGGCTCCGTTGGTGCCGACGATACCCATTTGTGAAGACTTATTCCTGCTGTTCCCGGAGATCACCTGTTACAGGTGCGTAAATACGCTATATAGCATATATGTTACATATATAGCATATATGTAATTCCATTTCTCCACAGTGCTTTAGACAGTGAGGAGAGTAAACAAAGGTGCAAGGAGAGAATTCAAGACACTTTTAAAGGAAAAGGGGGAAATGAGGGGAAAGCTCGAAGCATGGATTAATACGATGGTGAGCTTCAGTATGAAACCATGCATTTGGAGCACAGGAATTTGGGACTGATAGGGAATGGGAGTGATCAACAAAGGGAATCCAGGGGTGAGCAGATCTCATAATATGAAAAGATAGTAGAGCCACTTGACTGCAGGGAAATGGTATAACCAGGAGATGTGGTGGTAATACATCTGTTTAAAATTGGTGAGACCATCTGAAGTATGGGTTCTAGTTGAAAGGCTGCATCAGTAAGTGGTGGACCTAGAATGGCCCTCCCACTAGAGGTGATGGGGACAAAACAGTGATGAAATACAAAAAGGCATAGGTTAAGCACAGAGATTCCTATATAGGAAGAGGCACATTCCTGCACAAAGCAAAACTTCCAGATCTTCCTGCTAGACCAGTCCAGACTCTAAGTGGGTTCTCTGTGTAGGGGAGAGTCATGGCAGCAGTCAGAAGAAAAACGAGTAACCGTGCAGCAGCAAGGTGGGAAGGAGTGTGCGTATGCTCGGATCAAAAAGATCTCACTGAGCTGGAGAGCCTGGCATGAAGGCAATGTCAGGGACATCACCTGTCAAGTGTGACTTCATATCCCTGCTGTCTATGGAGAACCCCTGTTACAGGTAAGCAGCTCCACTTTCCATATCTTTCTGCTAGACCAGTCCAGATAAGTGGGAGGTTTCCCCTACCAGCAGTTTGGTGGAGACTGAGAACCAATGAAATGCCCAGGTTTCAATGACATCACTCACTTGTCTATCAGCCTGGGTGACTAGAGGGGCAACTCTGTATTCTTCTGTCTCCAGCAGATGGTGATTGGATTTTCTCAGCTCTGATTAGATCTGAACAATGAACTTTTGATTGAGAGGAAAAGATTATTCTCCAGGAACAAGCAGGAAGTCGGTCCTCACAGATGGGTGACGGCACCGATGAGCCCACGTGGAGAATTTCCCCAGCTTTCAAAGAAAACCTTTGGGAATGCTACCACACATGCGTAGTCCCCTTTCTGCTCAAGGGTGCCATTTTGTTCAGTGTCGTTTTTTCTGCAGAGTCCAACGGACGTGGTCCTCTTCTCTCCCGGAAAAAGTGATTCCTCTTCCAAATTTCTTCGGTCTCATACCATCTCTCCGCCCTGAGTCGGCGCCTTGGTGCCGTTCTCAGCCTCATGTGGTTCCGGTTCTTTGTCGAGGTTCCTCCTTGACCAGCGTTCGTGCCTTTTTTTGCCCAGGGGTCTTTGACTCCAGCCAGGTGTTTTCCCTCCCTGACTCCCAGTGGATTCAAAAAGTGTGACCAATATGGCCAGACCATATCGGTTACGGATACACATGACTGCAGCCTCTGCTGTCTGGGCCCGGACCATGACATCTCCTCCTTTGACCGGTGCCAGGCCATGACACCCAAGACCAACAGGAAGAGGTCAGAGTTTCAGGGGAAGATGTTCCCCAAGCCAGACTCCACTCCAGCATTTCTCTCTCCCAGTCCAAAGGAGGGTTCCTCGCGGGAGGTCCAGGCATCCTCTGAGTCACATGGCAGCAGCTCCTCTGGTTGGTTGCCTGACCCTCCAAAGAAGAAAAAAAAGGTGCGGCCTCCCAAGTTGCTGATGAAATTTGGAAAGGTCCTGTGGCAGAACTCAGGCGACTCAATGTGGCACCCTCCTAAATGCTCAAGGCAAGAGCCCTCGGCTGGTGATGACCGTGTCAGGGCTCAAGAGCCTATAATCCTCCTAGAGGACCTACTCTCCAGACTGCCAGCATTGGACCTGAGGCCCTCTGTGTCCACACCAAAGGCTACTGAGTCATCAGGTCTCAAGGCCCATATGTGGCCATGGAGCAGAGTCTCTTCTCCATACTGGCCTTGCAGCAGGCGTTGATGTCTAGACTCCCAGCATCATCGGCCCTGACACTTGGCCCCCTGGCCTCTGGGGATCCCCGAGGTGTTGAGCCAGGCACCAAGCACCATCGGCCTCGGATAAGTCGTCTGCTCCGGTCCTGATTTTCAGGATTCCAGTCCTCCCCGGCAAGCTTACAAGGGTCTGGCCCCTGGTCCTCAGGTGGTCCCCAGTTCCTCGGGGCTTCCCTCAAAGCTGAGTCCTTGTCTACCTTGGGATCTGAATGGGAGACAGAGGACGAGGCTTCTCCTGAGACCACCTGGCATTGGGATGTCCCCTTGGAGCCTTCACCCCTGCAGCCTCGATGCCACTCCCCACCAATGTCGTGGCGTTACGTGATTTCATTCGGGACATGGGCCAAGCTCTCTCGGTGCAGACGGAGTCTGAGGAGGACCCACGCACCGAGGAGCTGGAAATTTTGCAGTATGAGTCTCTGCCCAAGGAGACTCTCACAGTCCCGATTCTGCCATTCTCGAGACTCCTGCTCCGGACCTAGGAGACGCCAGCCTTGATGCCGGTGGTCAGTCAGCATCTCAATGCCTTTACTGGGTCCAGGGTTCCATAAGCCCCAACTCCCCCACAACTCAATGGTGGTGGAGTCTATGCAGAGGCTCAAGTCAAGACCTACTTGTCCGTAATCCTGGGCAGGGAGGCCCAGGCCATAAGTGCTACCAGGGCGCCATGCTTGAGTGCTGTATACAAGCCTATGAGCTGTATATGGGAACATCAAGTATGGTCCGGGAGCTCTTGGGGTTCTTGGTGGGCCTCACCGGGGAACCCCTCCAGTGCTTCCTGTCCTTGACCGGGGCTGTCCAGGACTGCTCTGTTAATCTCTAGAGCTGCCTATGATGGGTTCAAGACCTCAGCCTGTGTGGTGCCTGCAGGCATTGGAGCTAGGCATGGCTGCAGACCTCTGACCTGGAGCAGTGGGTGCAAGAGAAGCTGCTGGATGTGCCCTGCAATGGGGAGTATCTTTATGGAAAGCCTATGTCTGATAAGGCCGCCGAGGAGGTAACCCAGCAGATTTTCCAAAAAGGCCTCGGCTCTCCCCAGGAAGAAGCCTTCGGGGAAAAAAGACTATTTTCCTGAGGAAAAACAGTTCGGGAACAAGCAGGAAGTCTGTCCTCACATATGGGTGACTTTGGCACCAACGGAGCCCTCGTGGAAACATTCCCCCCCCCCCCCCCCCCCAGCTTTCAAAGAAAGCCTTTGGGAGATGCCACCATGCATGCATGGTCCCCTTCCCGCCCAAGGGTGCCATCTTGCTCAGTCTCCTTTTTTCCACGGAGCCCCTTTTACGTTTGTCTGGCTTGTCCCCGGAAAAAATTGATTTTTCTCTGTTTCAGATTCACTTCCAGTATTGCACCAGTACTCCTCCCGCCTGCCGACCTCGTTGTCTCGGCATAGAGTTCGGTCCATTTTTGTAGTTTCGTGGGGTTTTTTTTCCTGGCGTCTTCGTGCCTTTTTTCTCCCACTGGTAGCCCAGAGAGTCTTTGACCTCGCAGGGGTACTTTTTTTCCCCCATGGCTATTAGTGGCTTTAAGAAATGTGATCAGTGCTCCAAAATTATGTCTTTGACCGACACACATGACTGCTGTCTCCGCTGCCTTGGGCCAGACCACGACCCAGCAGCCTGCGGTCTCTGCAAGAGGATATCCAGTAAGGCCCTCAAGAGCCGCCAGCAACAGCATAAGGTTTTTGTTCCCCCCCCCCCCAAGTCCTCGGTCGTAGGTCCTCAGAAAGGGGGTCTCCCTCAAGGGAACCCAGGAAGAAGAAGACGAAGAAGCCCTCAAAGGCGGTGTCCTTGGACTGTTCTGACCAGCCGGGTGCCTCCCCCAGGCCCGGTCCCGCAGTCCGAGATGTCTGTCTGAAGTGTCTGAGAAGGAAAGACCTGCGAAGGTCCCCCCCGGAAGGATCCGACTGGCTGTGGAGCCTTCTGGTCTGAAGCGCAGTTTATCTGCCTTCATGGACCAGCAGCAAGCGCTCTTGTCTGGCATGACCGGTTCATCCGCTCTGACCACTGGGCCCTGGATGTCCAAGATGTCCCCGGAGGGGGACTTGGCTGGGAAGTGTGTCGGAGGTACTTGGGGCAAATCCAATGGTCCTTGGGACTGCTGCCGCTGTGCAGCGCTGCTACAGGATGCCCTCGCCTTCCCCTGAGCACCGGACAAGCATCGGGGAGCTAGCCTGCATGCTGCGAGGACCCCTGATCGGAGTTTAAAAGCTGCCAGTTCTCTTTCTACCTGGACTTGGCTGGGAAGTGTGTCAGAGGTACTTGGGGCCAATCTAATAGCCCTTGGGACTGCTGCTGCTATGCAGCACCGCTACAGGATGCCCTCGCCTTCTTCGGAGCACTGGACAGGCATTGGGGATCTAGTCCGCATGCTGCGAGGGCCCCTCTGATCCTTGTTTCTTTCTATAAAATTTTTTTCTTGTTTGACCGCGGAGCATGTTTGTGGAGTGTGTTCAAAGGGGCGAGCCATGCCCCTTTGGCGTCACCGCGGTGTTAGTACATTTCTGCTACCTGTGGTTGTGTTTTTCTTTCTATTTTGGTTTATTGTATTTGATACCATGGGGAAACGAAAGGCAAAGGTTGGGAGTGGTGCCGGGGGTGGTTCAAAAGGTATTGTAAAACTGGCTGACCCCCTCGATAAACACTTTGCTAATCTTCCTTTAGCGCAGTCGTCTCCAGAGGGAGCCTCCCTGAGTTCGGGAGGGAGGTCTCCCCCCACCCTGTCCTCTTCCTTCGTTGCTCTCTGCTTCTTCCGGGGAGTCCTCTGAAAAGGTAAGGGGGTCTAATTTTCCTGTGACTTTTCCTAATCTGGTTTCATTGGTTAGGTCTGGTAGTGTTGTTGAACTCCTGACCTTATCACCTGACACGGAGGCTACTTTGAAGGATGTCTGGGGGGGGGGCTTTGAAGTCTATTGATAAGATGTCTACTACTTTAAATGCTTTATGTACTTTCTGTCAGGAAGCTGTAGTTTCCCTGCAGTAGCTTGATGGGAAAGTTTCATCAGTTGATGTGGCACTTCCAAAATTGGAGGCTCAGGTTTTGCCCTCACATACAGTTAAGACTGCGGGTATTACAGATTCTTTGGTTTTGCATAATAAACTTGAAGCCTTGGAGAATTCTATGCGTTCATGTAACCTGCGTTTTTTGAATTTTCCTTATTTTTCTCTTCTCGCTCCCAAAATTCTGTTAGATAAATATTTGAAGGAAGTGCTATTGATTTCTGACTGTTGAAGCTTCTCAGCTTTATTATATTCCCTCCAGCTCTAAGAAAGTTAATCCTGTCGAGGGGGAACTTGATGTGCTAGAACCCACTTTTTCTAACTTGACTGCCTTTTTAGAGGACTCCCTGGATTTAATCAACTCACTTTCCACTTTGTTGGTGACTTTTATGTCTAGAGAAATTAAACAACGTATTCTTCGTGCTTTTTTTCAAGTATAAGTCTGCCAAATTCTGTGGATACTGTGTGAATGTTTTCCTTGACGTTTCCTGTAGCACCCAACTCAAGCGGAGGCTCTTTTTTTTTAGCTTTAAAGCCTCAGGTTTTGTCGTTGGGAGCTGCTTTTTTTGCGCTTCCCATGTAAGTGCATCATCAATTATGATGGTGCATTTTATGTTTTTGTAGATGTTACTCATCTGGAAAACTTTATCTTAGAGAAGCAGAGGACACTAGATGTGACAAAGGGTGATTAGTTGTAATTGGCCTATCGTGGGCTTTTGCCTTAGTTGCTATTTTTTGTTTTCTTATTTCCGATTATTAATCTTATTTCCGGCTGGGTTCCTTAATGTGGACTTTATCTATTTCGTTAAAATGTATGCATATGTATATTGATTTCTTGTATTTTTGATTGGCCTTTGTCTTTTTTGGTTATTGTAATTTGATCAAAATCTATAAAAAAAAGTCCCCGGAGGCCGAGCCGATCCTCGAGGTCCTTTGGCCTCGAGTCGATCCTTGGCCAAGGTTGCGATCTGAGTCCCGCTCGACGGGACCATGGTCATCCCCGGCAGGTTTGCCGGGCACTGGCCGCAGGGCATCAGGAGACCCAAGGTCCATGGAGTAGCCCTCCTATGATTCCTCAACGGACTACTCAGAGTGGGAGACGGAGGATGAGGAGTCCCCCGATACCTGTTGCCACCGCAATGTCCCATCTGTCTCGGAGCCTCAATGGTAATCCCTGCCCCCGAGAATATGGGCTTCCTTGATTTTGTCAAGGACATGTCTAAGGCCTTGGCGTTCCCAACCGAGTCAGAGGAGGATCATCGGGCAGATGAGTGAGTTGGAAATCCTCCAGTACGAGGCCCCTCTGCGGGAATCTCTCACGGGGGGAACCCATCATGGAACGGCTGATGCTCTGAATGTGGGAGACACTGGCTTTGGTGCCGGTGGTGAGCAAATGGCTCAACTCGATGTATCGAGTCTGCCAGAGCCTGGGCTTCCAAAAGTGTGAGCTGCCACATAACCTCCATGGTGGTGGAGTCTGCCATGTGTCGGCTGAAAAGCCAGAAGAGGCATTCCTAGGTTCCCCCCCAGAAGGGAGTCCCACACCCTGGATGCCCTTGGCAGAAAGTGCTACCAGGGCTCGATGCTCATTGGCTACATCCAGGCCTACCAGCATGTACCTGAGGGACCTGACAAAGGAATTTGCCAAGTTCTCAGCTGGTCTGTCTGAGTAACTCTTGCAGCGGTTCAAGAACCTGGCCAAAACAGTCCATGAATGTGCCATATTCATGTCTCGAGTGGCCTATGACTGGTTTGAGTTGTCAGCTTGAGTAATAGAGGCTGGCATTGGTGCATGCCACCAAGCCTTGGCTACAGTCGTCTGACCTTGAGCAGTCGGTTCAGGACAAATGGGTCTATGTTCCCTGCCAAAGAGAAT
The DNA here is from genome assembly GCA_033557465.1 of Ichthyophis bannanicus. Taxonomy (NCBI): domain Eukaryota; kingdom Metazoa; phylum Chordata; class Amphibia; order Gymnophiona; family Ichthyophiidae; genus Ichthyophis; species Ichthyophis bannanicus. The sequence continues at coordinate 1,006,889,872 of CM066031.1, read as the reverse complement.
CTCTTTGGCAAACCCATGACTGACAAGGCTGCCGAGCTGGAGACAATGTTCATGATGAGGACCAGGCTCTCCAAGAAGATCTCTGCCCCTCCCCAACGGAAGGGCTTGAGTAAAAAGTCCTTTTACCCAAGGAAGGGAGCTGCTTACCAAAACTACTCACCTTATCAGGCCTCACCAGCTCCCCAACAGGGTCAGCTGGCCAAGAACCATGGGCATGACCTGCGTAAGCAGAAGGCTCGAAAACCCCAGGCACCAGCCCAGCCAGGGGGGAGTTTTTGACTCCTTGAGCATAGCCTATCTGCCCTAAGGAGATCATCAGCCCACAGAGGGACGTCTGGCCCTCTATGCCCAGAGGTGGATGTCCATCACCACCGATTCCTGGGCACTGTGGGTAGTCAGGGAGGGTTATCTCCTCCACCTGACTCAGACACCTCCCCCTTATTTCCCAGGAGAGCCCCTCAGGTCTTCCCTCCACCGGGACCTCCTTCTGGAGTTGGCAGGTGTTCTCGAGGACAAAGCAGTGGAACCAGTGCCCCACCATCTCAAGGGCAAGGGGTTCTACTCCAGGTACTTCCTCATGCCAAAAAAAGACAAGGCCTAAGGCCCATCCTCGACCTGCGCAACCTCAACAAGTTCCAGGTGAGGGAGAAGTTCAAGATGCTCTCCCTTGGAACATTGTTGCCATACCTCCAGCAGGAAGACTGGCTGTGCTCCTTAGACCTCAAGGATGCTCACATCCTCATCCACCCCAACCACTGTGGTTTGTAGTGGGGGGTAGGCACTTTCAGTACAGGGTTCTCCCCTTCGGTCTCTCCTCTGCCCCAAGTTTTCACAAAATCCTTTACAGTCATGGCTGTCTTCCTCCTGCTTCAGGGGATCTTCGTCTTTCCCTACCTGGATGACTGACTAATGAAGGGAGGCACAACCTCGGAGGTGCAGCAGGCCACCGCATGCCCCATCCAGATTCTGCAACACTTGGGTTTTGTCATAAACTGCCCCAAGTCTTTCCTCCTCCTGACAGTGTCTGGAGTTCACTGGGGCAAAGATCGGCACTCTTCAGTTGAGGGCTATCTCCAGGAACAAGCAGGAATGAGTCTTCACATATGGGAGACGTCGCCGACGGAGCCCGCACGGGAACGCTCCCCAGCATCCAATCAGAAAGCCCTTGGGAGCATCCCCCGCGCCTGCACGGTGGCTTCCCACCCTTCCTACTGCCTCTCCCCAGTTTTTCGTTTTTAGCGGAGCAGGCAGGACGTCCCTCCTGCCACCGCAGAACTTTTCACCTTTTCTTGTTTCTGTAGTCGCGGCTTTTCCCGCCGACAGCGGCACCTCTGTGCCCCTTTTGTTTTCTTTTCTCACTTATTTTTCGTCGCCTAGCGGGACCTTTTTTCCCTCTGGGCGCCGAGGCCTACCGGACTTACAGCATAGAGCCCCAGAAGTGCCCTCGCTGCGGGGACTTAGTTTTCCACATGGACTCCAATGCCTGGTGCCTCTCTTGTTTGGGGCCTGACCCTTTCCCCCTGGGTCCTCCGGGCTACAGTGTCGGGAGAAGACCTTCCCTTTTTCGGGTATCCCTCGATGACGTTTTCACGCCCAAGGCGCGGTCATCGGGTTTTTCTTCTCTCCAGGATCAGGTAACCACGCAACAGTCTGTTAAGACTAGCCAAGTCTTGAGGGGCGAGTCTCATGCACGGCATGGCGACGGCTCCGGCCAACCCCTCAAGTCCCCCTTGGCTACTATACCCCGGCGGGAGTCCTCGGGCTCCAAAGCATCTACGGGGTTTCGGGATGTTCCTGGGGTTCGCTCCTCACAGAACATTCCCGAGCCGTGCTCGAGGGAGGTACCCGCTTCGAGCGGTGCCGATTCCCCGGCATCGGCGCCGGCGTCGAGTGTTCCACTCTTCGCCAGGGATCGTCAGCTGGTGTCTTCGGCGCCTCCGGGGCCGATCGACTCGACTGAGTCTGACCTCCCTATATCCAAGCCGTGCTCGAGGGAGGTACCTGCTTGGAGCGGTGCAGACCCCCCTGCATTGGTGTCGGTGTCGAGCGTTCTGCTCCTCACCGAGGATCGTCCGGGGCCGATCGAATCGGTCCAGTCTGGCGTTCCTTCATCCCTGCCATGCGCGGGGGTGGTATCCGCTACGGGCGGTGCCTACCCCTCGACGTCGGTGTCGAGCGTTCCGCTCCTCACCGGGGGCTGTCAGCCGCGGTCCTCGGCGCCTCCGGGGCCGACCGACTCCTGCCTGTATGGCGCTCCTACGGGGGTGGTATCCGCTTCCGGCGGTGCCGACCCGTCGGTGTCGAGTGACCCGCTCCCCACTGGGGATCACCTGCCGCTGCCCTCGGCAGCTCTAGGGCCGACCGGCTCGACACAGTCTGGCGGCCCTACGTTCAGGCCATGCGCGGGGGTGGTACCCGCTTCGGGCGCGTCAGCGTCGATGGTTCCACTCTTCGCCGGGGATGGTCATCTGGCCTCGCTCCCTTCGAGGTCGGTCGCTTCGACCCGCGCTGGGTTGACGGTATCCCAGCCCTGCGCGAGGGTGGTACCGGGTTTGCACGGCACCACTCTGCCGGAGACGGCAGGGGCGTCGAGCGCCAGGGACCACCGTCGGCCTTCCCCGGGAGCCTCTGGGTATGTCGATCAGCCCCAGACGGGCGACCCCCCGGCATCGTCGCGGCCGTCGAGGGCCCCGCCCTTTCCGAGAAAGGGTGCCCCGGGGTCTTCGATCGCTTCGATCCAGCCTGGTTCCGCGCCGTCCCGCAGCGGTACCCCGGCGTCGGTGCAGGAGTTTTGCACTTCCCTCCCCTCAGGGGCTCGTCGTCGGGCGACCTGGGTACCCTCGGGGACGGGTCATATGCCCCGGAAGGATTTCCCTCCAGGTCAAGCAGGCTCGAGAGGGGGCCCGGCATCTGGCAGTGCCCGCTGCCCGACATCGGCGCCGGCGTCGGATGACCCCCTCTCCACCGAGCTTCATCCTCGGGGGCCCTTGATGCTTGCGACGCCGATCGATGCAGTTCCGATCCGCTCCCCGGGATCAGCACCGTCAGCGCGGCTGCCCCCGCTGGGGCCCTCTAGAAGGGAGTCGATGCCCAGCCTGGAATCGGTATCCAGCCTCGAAGACTTGGCCATGACACGTCTCGGGATCGGCCCCTGTCCCCTCCCGCGATGCGGAGCGGAGATCGTTGGCCACTGCCCTCTGGCTGCCACGGAACCGCTTCAGTTGCCGGGGCAGCACCGCCCCCGGGTTCGGGGCCGAGGCCGATTCCGGCGGCTCCGTCGGTGCCATCGACCCCTTCGATGCCTAGCATGGAATCAATTCCAGGAGCCGACGACGCCTTGTTGACTACCCTGGTCCGGGGCTGTTGGTCCCCTCCTCTGCCCAGCGGGCATCAGCCCGAGAGGCTTCTCGGTGCCCTGGCGGCCTCTCCTGCCTCCGCCTCCCACGGCATAGCCCCTCCGGGAGAGCCGTCTTTTCAGAATTTCCTCCTTGACATGGCGGACTTGCTGGCCATCCCTATCCCGGACCTAACTCCAGGCCCTGCGGAACGGGCCGCCGTGATGCTTTCTCTGCATCCCTCCCTGCAGGATCTCCTGCTGGGGGCTTGGCGGTCGCCTTTGAGGGTTCCGGCACCGTCGACTGCGATGCATGCTCTGTATCGGGTGCCCCCCTCCCCGGGTTTTCGGCAGCACCAGCTTCCGCATCGTTCCATTGTGGTGGAATCGGCGCTGAGGAAGGCTGGAAGCAAGGAAAAGCATTCTTCTCGCCCTCCAGGCCGCGCCTTGAAGACGCTAGATACCCTAGGACGTCAAACCTTCCAAACGTCTATGCTGGCGTCCAGGATTATTTCATATATTTTTTATATGAGTCTGTCGCTCCGGGAGGTCACCTGTCTGCAACCAGGACCTTTGAATATTCCTTGCTTCTTTATCACTGCAGGAATATCTCTGGGTTCCTTTCTCCTGCTTCTCTAGACTCCTTCCTGTCGGTCAGCAGATGCTCTGCTGTCGCCATTAGAGCATGCCGTACAGCATGGTTGCAGGCATCCGAGTTGTGTAGACGGGCACAGCATAGCCTGGGTAATTCTCCCTGTGACGGAGATCACCTCTTCAATAGCGAAGCCTTACGTCAGGTCGCGCAGTGCTTCGCTAACCTTCCCAGTGTTCGAAGCCATCCTAGGGCCCGGCTTCCCCCCGGCGGTGGTGCACGCCTCACCAGGCCCTCCTTTCCTCGGAAGAGGAAATGTCACCCCTCCGCCCACCCACCAGGTGCGCCCAAGCAAGGGACCCCTCACCCTGGGTTGAAGTTCCCGGGCCCGCACCAGAACTCTCATACCAAGCAGTTTTAGTCTCCGGTGGGCGGCTGCCTGCAATTTACCTTCTTACCAGAAGTTTGCAATTGAGCTCTACTCTGGGGCTCGTTCAGTAGGGCAAATGGTTCGGGGGCTTATCCAGGGGTTCAGGTATTCTCCTTCTGTTGGTAGAAGGAGACCACCTCTACTCCATGATAGCTCTGGCCCACGGTCAACTGGCTTACCCTTGGGTACGGCCCCGTACCCTTCTCGGCCAGTATTCCCCTGCTGATTGCTTCCGTACCGGAATTTCCTTCCAGCCGCTATACTCCCCCAATGCTTACCAAGGACTATGCCCTCATGTCCCCCGATTAGTATGGGGGGCGAGTTTTTGTAATCAGGTCCTGGGGACACCTATAGGGCCTCAAGCCCCCTGGTGTGTTCTTCCGGACTGATGCTATCCTCTGTCCTTCACGCTACCGTGCCGTTCGTTCGCCGACCTGCCCTTGTTCCACCGGAATAGATCCCTCTCCCAGACTGATCTTGACGCCACCTCCCCAGGTGGACGTTCTGTGGATCACTGGCAGGTCCGCCTTACCAGTGTTATGCTCATGGAGGTAGGTTCCTCGGCGTACCTGCGTTAGTGCCGGGGTGGGGCATTCTCCATGCCCAACGGCCTAGATATGCCAGATATCACCTGTTCGATAGGCGCATTTTGGGGGATGCCCACAGTGCCTGTGTTCTGCCGCCTATTTTTTTCCCTATGGCCGGTACTCACGCCCCCCACCCCCTCCGGGGTCCGGCCAGTCCGCCTGCCTATTCCTTAGATCGGCCCTCGGACTGGTTGTACTCTACTGCTGTGAAGTCAACAGCTTCTATTTTCAGTTATGCCCTCCTCCCGGAGGTTCAGACCCTTGTCTCCCTATCTCTTCGCTAGGGCAGGCTGTGTACTCCTTCTGCTCCGGGGTACACCCCTACTCTTCTCCGGAATAGGCTATCCAGATCGGCCAGTCTTCTACTGTTAGTCCTCTGAGTTATGGACTCTGCTCCTAAGGGAGTGCTCAGCTTTGCATAAAGCTTCCTTGAAGACCTGCCGTCCTTCTCCTGACCCAGCTGACTCCTGGATCTCCTGGCCTTCCGGATTTGGAACTTCCTCCTCGCTGCGGTGGAGTTCCCTTGAAGACCTCGCTACTGCGTCTACAGTACCTCCATCACAGTCCTACTTCCTACAACTCAGTAGGTAAGCTTTACATGGTACTCAGTCATTAATTCATTAAAAACTTAATGATACTTCCATGCACTCTGACTACTCTCCCTGTAGTCTTTGGGTTTTGCTGTTCCTCTCTTCTCAACTCCTACCCTCCATCCCTCGGGGGATGCCGGAGATTCAGGTTGGGCAAATGCCATCCCGTCCTGGGCCGGGCTTACGGGATCTCCCCCGGGCATCCTCAGCTAGGGAGTCCCCATATGTGAAGACTCATTCCTGCTTGTTCCTGGAGATAGCACAGTTACTTACCTGTAACAGGTGATCTCCGGAACAGCAGGAATTAGTCTTCACAACCCGCCCACCTCCCATAGGAGTTGTATCTCTTTCTCTCTATTCCTTCCTCTCCTTCTGGCTCAGCTATGAAACTCAACTGGGGAGAGGCAGTAGGAAGAGCGGGAAGCCACCGCGCAGGCGCGGGGGATGCTCCCAAGGGCTTTCTGATTGGATGCTGGGGAGCGTTCCCGTGCGGGCTCCGTCGGCGACGTCTCCCATATGTGAAGACTAATTCCTGCTGTTCCGGAGATCACCTATTACAGGTAAGTAACTGCTTTCTTGCCCAGGGACTGAGTCAATTGTCTCAGGACTCTGACTCAAAGTACAGTACTGTCCCTCTGTGCCCGCTTGGCTTCTCCTGTGCCTCCTCGGGCACATGGCCTCCACGGTCCACATCACCCCCGACGTTTGCCTCCACATGAAGACCATGCAGAGGTTTCTCCAGGACCAGTAGTCTCAGGCCACCGGCCACCTCCGAGACAGTCTCTGTGACCCGCCAATTGGTGGATTCTCTGGTCTGGTGGCAGTCTCCCCAGCATCTCGAGGTGGGCATGCCTTTTCAGGCCCTAAGCCCCTCAAGGGTCCTCACCACAGACGCCTCTCTGCTTGGTTGGGGAGCCCACTGCGGAGATCTCCACACTCTGGTCAACTGGTCACCAGACGAGAGCACCCAGCAGACCAACCTCCTGGATCTCTGAGCCATACATCTAGCCTTGAGGGTCTTCTGTCACCACCTACGTCACCAGCCGGTGCTGGTCCAGACGGACAACCAGGTGGCGATGTTCTATGTGAACAAACGGGGGAACGGAATCTCGTACCTTTTGTCAGGAGGCACTGGTTCGCTGCTCGTACGCAACCTAACTGGGTATTCTCCTGCAGGCAGTGTACCTGCCAGGTCAAGACAACCTGCTTGGCCGACAGGCTTAGCAGAGTTCTCCAACTGCATGAGTGGTAGCTGGACTCCAGGTAGCCATTCGGCTTTTCTGGCTCTGGGGGAAACCCGTGATGGACCTGTTCGCCAGCCCGGACAATTTTCAATTGCCCTGCTTCTGCTTCTGGCAGGCCCACCCCACCAGGGTGGCAGCAGACGCATACCTCGTCTCATGGTCAGAAGGCCTCAGGTATGCCTTCCCTCCTATGCCGCTGATCGCCAAGACCATATTCAGGATTCTCCACGACAGGGCCTCACTCATCCTGATAGCCCCTTGGTGGCCCAGGCAACCGTGGTTCCCGCTGCTTCTACAGTTGACAGTGGAGATCCCCATTCCCATGGGGGCCGCCCCAGGACTCCTCAGGAGGGGGGCGCTCTCCTGCACCCCAACCTGGGATCCCTGTTGACAGCGTGGTTGCTGAGAGTGTGATTCTGGCCCCTTTCAACCTCTCTGGTCCCTTTCAACCAACCTCATGCAGCTGGAAAACATCCTGCTGGTCTCGCTCAAAGCCTTTACCAGGAAGGGTTACACCCTGAAATGGCGCAGGTTCTCCGTTTGATGCGCTGAACACGGGGCTGACCTTTTCTCCTGCCCGGTGCCTCTGGTGTTACTGTACCTTCTCCACCTCTCTCAGTCCGGGCTCAAGTCTAATTCCGTCCGAATACATCTTAGTGCCCTGGCGACGCATGGTGGATGGTAAGCCCCTCTGTCCAACTGTTGGTGACTCGTTTTCTTCGGGGCCTGCTCTTATCGAAGCCCCCAGTTCACCCGCCCTTCGAACCTCTGGCTACCTGCCACCTTCACTATCTCTCTTGGAAGGTGGCTTTCCTGGTTGCTTTTACCTCTGCAGAGCTAGTGAGCTTCAGGCCCTTGTGGTGGAGGTGCCCTATACCAGGTTCTACAAGAACAGTGGTGCGTCGAACGCATCCCAAATTCCTTCCAAAGGTAGTGTCGCCCTTCCATCTCAATCAGGAAGTGGTGCTTCCTAGCTTCTTTCCAAGACCTCACTCCAGTCGGGCAGAGACGGTCCTCCACACCTTAGACTGAAAGAGGACTTTGTCCTTCTATAGCCAGTGCACTCAGGGCCACCACAAAGCCTCTCGGCTTTTCATCTCCTACGACCCCAGTAGGCTGGGGGAGGTGGTGACCAAGCGTATGCTGTCCACATGGGTGGTGGACTGTATCACCCTCACTTATGAGCAGGCGAGGCTCCTGCTGGAAGGCTGCATCACGGTGCACCGTGTCAGGGCCATGGCGACTTAGGTGGCAAACTTGCGCTCCCTCCTGATGGTGGACATCTGCCGGGCTGCCACCTGGGCTTCAGTCCATACCTTCACAGCCCATTACTGCCTGGAGAGAGAATCCCAACGGACAGTGTCTTCAGCCAGACTGTGCTCTGTAACCTTTTTGGGGTTTGAGCAACTCCTACCCTCCAACCTTTGTGTTCAGGCTACTGGAGTGCTGGTTCATAGGACACAGGGGTCCTACTGTGGTCTGTGTATACAGACTAAATTGCTGCCGTTTGCATTTCCCCATGAGGGAGCCCCTGTTTTTGCTATTGGCTCTCGGTAGCCTGTAGCTGGGGAGTTCCCATATGTGAGGACTGACTTCCTGCTTGTTCCTGGAGAAATGTAGTTACCTGTAACAGGTGTTCTTTGAGGACTACAGGAGTTGGTCCTTAAAACCCTCTCTCCTCCCCTTGGAGTTGGTACTTTACCATCTTTTATTTTTGCTGTCTTTTAGCTATGTCATCTGACTGAAATTCTAATGTGAAAAACGCTCAATTTGATCAATATGGAACCAAAATCTTCTTTTCAGCTATATTATCACTTATGGTTACTCTTAAAATTATTCTCAATACAGTTAAAGGTCTCAGATTTTTTAGCACTTATTTTTGGACTTTTAATATGTCCAATATTAGTGCCCAATAGCATCAATGAATTCAACAAGCTATTATTATATATTGTGGATTTCTTAACTAACCCAAAATAATACTCTTGAGAGCGTATGGAATTAATATCTCACTTTCGCATTACTCAAGTACAAATGCTGTTTTAAACGTTCACTACCACTAGTTGTTCAATATACAGCAAAACCTGTGTGCTGAACGTCAATTTCAAGTTCCTCTTCACACTCCCTTTTCACTCTCAGATCCCAACGCCTTCCCTAGGCGCCTTCACCACGTTTCACTTCAATTGTTTCTTCAGGGGATCACTAGTCACTTTAAACTCTAAAAAATAAAACCCATCTCAGTAACCACTCACTATCATATCCCTCTCTAAGTTCCTAACCAACGTTTCATTGTCTACCTCGTAGTTATGCGGCAGCAAATCACCTACCGGAAAAGTGAATGATGCTACACACGCCTCAAAATTGACTTTGCTCCAGCAACTCCACTATAATAAAACTTCATTTGGACCGCTTTTAGAAGAATGCCACGCATGCAGGTTGAAGAATACCACTCGTTATTTAAAGCTTACTCATCTGCTCTGCTATTGGCTGTCCATACTTCCTACCTCCAAATGACGTCATTCACGCCACTAATATTATGGAGCTCTCTCGTCCAGCTACACTATTGGGGGTTCTTACTTCCCACTCCCAAATGACGCCACTCCCAAATGACGTCACTCCCATCCTGGGTACTACAAAACCTTCACTTCTATCCCTTGATGGATCCCACTGCTCGCTCTCGAAATACGGTATTCCCGGTGCCAGTATCATGAAGCGAAACATTTTGTCTTGAACCTCCGGTACACTGTGTCATTTTACCTCACATAACTACTAATTTTCAGATATCAAACCGTTTTAGTCCCTGACCTTAGATCTTTTGATATCGCCAAATAATACCTAATCTTCATACTTCATATCATATTCATCCCTAACCATAAATCTTTTATCTAAATCTAGATATCTCCAGGGCATGTAGTCCCCCTCACTCACGTGCTTCTTTCTCGATCTTAAATCTTTATATATAAGACGACCAATCTGTTAACATTAAGGCCTGCCGGTAACACCGATTTCAAGATAAATATCCATTTTTGTTCTCTGATAAGCAAAGATTGTTCTTGCGATTTACCAGCAATCCCCGACTCAACTCTATCAATGCAAAAGCATCTTAATTGTTCAAAGACAATTTGGCCTATCTGGATGTAGTTATAAGTAGAGGGAAAGGTGAATGGTCAACATCGGTCTATCGGAAAATTACAAACCGTAATACATTTTTGCATTTCGGAAGTGCGCACCCGCTGAGGTTAAGAGTCTTCCCTTTTCCCAATTTTTAAGGTATAGGCGGAACTGTTCCGATGACTGCAAGTTTAAAAGGTTATCAAAACAATTGGCAAGTAATTTTAGGGAAAGAGGATACCTTAGAACCGTGGTGAAGCGAGCATATTCTAGGGCCCTTTATAACAATAGAAGTTTCCTTCTGGAGCCCAAAAAAATAGAAAGTGTTGATTCTAGCAACATTAATTTGATTACTCATTATTCTCCACTGAGTTCAGGTATTCAAAGAATATTAAAGAAATACGGGAATATTCTAGAGGCTAATCTCCAGGAACAAGCAGGAATGTAGTCTTCACATATGGGTATCGTCGGTACCGACGGAGCCTGCGCGGGAACGCTCCCCAGCGTCCAATAGGAAAGCTTTTGGGAGCATCCCAAAGCGCCTGCGTGCTGCCTTCCTGCCTTTCCCAATGGTCCCTCTCCAGTTCTTTGTTTTCCATGGAGCTGACAGGTCGCACATCCTGTCACCGCAGAAAAAATTCCCTTCTTATTCTTTTTTGTGGTCGCGTCTGCCTTCCCTTGACGCTACACCGGTACCACCGGTGGTTCTCTCTTTAAAAAAAAAAAATCTTCTTTCTGGAGTCTTTTCCAGTAATTTTCTCCTCAGATGCCACGTGCCGTTTTGGGCACTAGGCCCAACTCTTTCCCTCAGAATGGAAAATCCCGCTTCGGGTTTTAAAAAGTGTTCTAAGTGTGGCAGTACCATCTCCGTCACTGACACCCATGAGTGGTGCCTCAAATGTTTAGGTCCTGACCACTCTATCTCAGAGTGTGTTGCCTGTGGGATGATGTCGAAAAGGGGCCGGCAAAACCGAACTGCTAAACTTAGCACCCTTTTTTTCCTCCGATGCAGCCTCCGTGGCATTGACATCTTCCAGGGCTTCATTTTCCTCTCATGGATCTCAGGTAACTAAACATAAATCTAGCCAGCCCTCAAAGGGTAGATCTCCTTCTAAACATCAAGATGCCTCTGGCGTTGCCCTTGAGGGACTTTCACTGGCAAAATTGCCCCGGCAGGAGGCTTCGGCTTCCAAAGCACTAACGGGGCTCCAGGATGTTCTCAAGGCTTCAACCTCGGCAGAACTACTGGTGCCATGCTCTGGGGTTCCAGACGCTTCATCCGGCACGGATACCCAAGCATCGGCAGCGTCGATAGACCAGAGATTCTTGGCTATTGAACGCAGTCTGGCGGCTCTTCTCACAGCCTCGATGCCCCTGAAACCGCTTGACAATTCAACCGGTACCAGCACAGACTGCATCGACATCGGCAGGTATTCTACCGGGACTGAGTCATGCGTCTCTATCTGACATTGACAAGGCGGTACCAGACCACTCCGATGCCAACTTCGATCGGTACCGGTACCGTGCCTTGCACGATCACCCGGATCGGAGATACTTCGAAACCTCGGATGAGTCTGAAGACTCTGAAAGCTCTGCCGATACCAGAGTACTTCTTCCTGAGGATTCCTCTTCTTCTCAGCGTAGGATGTCTCCACCAGAGGATATGTCCTTTCAGGATTTTATCAGAGATGTGGCCCGAGGTCTTACCATCACAGTGGCTCCTGAAAAAGAGCCTAGGGCAAAGGAATTAGAAATCCTACAATACCCTAAAGCTCCCAAGGAGGCAGCTACCTTACCTATTCATGAGATCTTGCATGATCTTATGTTAAGGATGTGGGAAACACCTCTAACCACATCTCCTCACTCTCGAAGACTCGACACCATGTATCGAGTTCCTCCTTGTCCTGGGTTTCAGAAGACTCAATTACCACACCATTCCATGGTGGTGGAATCAGCCATGAGACGGATAAAGAGTGCAAAAAGGCATGCATCTAATCCTCCAGGACGTGAGTGTAGGACTCTTGATGCCTTTGGACGTCGATCCTTCCAGGCTTCCATGCTTTCTGCTAGGATCAGTTCTTATATCTTGTATATGGGAATGTTCCTTAAAGAGGTCACAGGAGATTTAGAGCTTATGAGCCCTCTCCTTCCTGATGATAAAAGGCAAGATTATCTCGCTCTTGTCAAACATGCTCAGGATGTTTCCAAGTTTGTGAATCGTGCAGCCTTTGACTGCTTTGAATGCATAAGCAGAACTTCTGCCATTGCTATAGGTGCACGTAGGATTGCCTGGCTCTAGGCATCTGACTTGGAAATTTGGGTACAGGACAAACTAGGGAATATACCTTGCACAGGAGAGAATCTCTTTGGCAGGAATTGGCAGGAAAAAGCTAATGAGATAGATGCTGACAATATCACTTTGGATAGATTGTCTAAATCTACAGCTGATCCTGCGAGGAAAAGATCCTCTAAGAAACCATTCTTCAGCCAGAAGAAAGTTTTATCCCTCCTATACCCAGCAGGGACATCGTTTAGGTCAGTCTGCCCAAAAGGGACAGAAGCAACAACCTAGGCCAGCGATGGCGAACCTATGGCACGCGTGCCAGCTGTGGCACGCGAAGGCCTTGCAGCTGGCACGCGTGAAGGTCCGCAAAAAAAGAAAAAGCGGGCTCTGGCTGCTGCCGCGGACGCGGCAGCATGCAGTGTCCCGCGGGGCCCCCTCCGCCCGCTAAGCCCCTCTGCAAGGGCTTTCAGATTCGCGAGGGAGACAGCGTCTCCCTCGCGTCTCTGTTAAGCCCGTAGGGGTTAATGGGAAATTTCCCATCAGCCCCTTTAGACGCGAGGGACTGATGGGAAATTTCCCATTAGCCCCTGCGGGCTTAACAAGAGACGCGGGGGCGACGCTGTCTCCCACGCGAATCTGAAAGCCCTTGCAGAGGGGCTTAGCGGGCGGAGGGGGCCCCGCGTTCGCGGCAGCAGCCAGAGCCCGCTTTTTCTGTTTTTAAATTTGCCGGGGGGGGGGGTGTTAGGACTGCTAATGGGCTAGGGGGGGGGTTAGGACTGCTAATGGGGGGGGGTTTGGACTGCTAATGGGCTGGGGGGGGGGTTAGGACTGATAATGGGCTAGGAGGGGGGGGGTTAGGAATGCTAATGGGCTGTGGGCTGATGGGGGCTGTCTGTAAATGGGGTGATGGGGGTTAGGACCGCAAATGGGCTAGGTGGGGGGGGGTTAGGACTGCTAATGGGCTAGAGAGGGGGGGTTAGGACTGCTAATGGGCTAGGGGGGGTTAGGACTGCTAATGGGCTGATGGGGAGGGGTTAGGACTTGAGGTGGGCTGTTGGGTGGGGTTAGGACTGGAAATGGGCTGAGGGGGGGTTAACACTGGAGGTGGTCTGATGGGGTTAGGACTGGTAATGGGCTATGGGGGGGATTAGGACTGATAATGGGCTATGGGGGGGCTGGGACAAGAAATGGGCTGATGGGGAGGGGTTAGGACTAGAGGTGGGCTGATGGGGTTAGGACTGGAAATGGACTGTGGGCTGATGGGGGGGTTAGGACTGGCAATGGGCTATGGGGGGCTGACTGGAAGTGGGGGGTTAGGACTGGTAATGGGTTATAGGGGGGGGCTTAAACTGAAAATGGGGTGATGGGGAGTTAGGACTGGAAGTGGGTTGATGAGGGGGGGATAGGACTGGTATTGGGTTGGGGGCTGCTAGGACTGGAAATGGGCTGATGCAGGGACTAGAAGGGAATGGATGCTGGGTGAGGCTGGAACTAGAAGGGAGCTGGTGTTGGGGGAGGATTAGAATGGGATGGGGCTGGGAGAGTAAAATGGAGAGGGGAAAAATATTTTGTGTGGGAGGGATAAAAAATCTACAATTGGCCGGGTATTGGGAGAGTAAGTGGGGATTGAGGACGGAGGGGTAAATTTTGAGTAGATGAAATAGGAATGAGGAAAGAGCCAAAGGAGAAAGATTAGTATGTTAAAGCAGATGTAGAGAGAGAATGGAAAAAAAAACAAGAAGACAGAAGAAAGGACAAATGGACAGCAGATGGAGAGTTAGCAGAAGACACGAAGAAACCAGAAGAAAGTGGCTGGAACAATTGCAACTGAAAAAAAATGCACAAAAGGTAGAAAAATATCTCTTTATTTTGAATTTATTAACTGGAATATGTCAGCTCTGGGAAATGTGCATCATTAATTTTTGCGCTTTGTTTAGTACAAGAGGAAATTAATATATAGTTTTATTTCTACAGTGTTGTTGTATATTCCAAGTTTGGCTTTTGGGGTTCCCAGTTTAATTATTGTCTTCCTGTTTCTAAATTGTGATTCCTTGTTTGGTGATGGTCTGTTCTGCATGTGTAACTGAGCTGAGGTATTCTGTTTATATAATTCCTATTTGACATTGCCACTTGTTCTTTCCCCAGTAGGTCATGTATTGTTGTTCTCTGAGATGTATTGGTTTAATATTTGCAGTGTTGCCTTTTGATAGGTATGGTGTGGTGCTTTGTGAGTCCTGGTAGTGCTGTTAGGATACGGCGGGTTTGCTATGGGTTCTAAATGGGCAGCGTTTGTAGTAGTTCCCAATGTGCCTGGCGGTTGGTACTGGATTATAGTAATGTAGAAACCTTTTAGTCTTTCTTTATCCATATACTCATTAAGAGGCATGTTTACTAAAAGTTAGTGTATGGTAACATTATGCAAATATTTATGCAAATGAAGCACCTTATGCAAATGGGGCTTTAATTGACGTGCTGGCACTTTGAGGAAATTCTTTGGTTTTGTGCGGCAGTTTGGGCACTCGGGCTCAAAAAGGTTAGCCATCACTGACCTAGGCAAAGGAAGCCAAAAGCAGCTAAGCATCAACCGGCTCAGCAGACCCAGCCTCCACAGGGGCTTTGACTCCTATCTAGAGAACTTTGCCTTCCTGGCCCTGAACGGCCCAGAATCCTCCACCATCCCAGGAAGGTTATGTCATTTTGCCCCCAGATGGGGTCAGATAACAGCAGAAAATTGGACTCTGTCTATTGTAAGAGAGGGGTACAAGCTTCATTTCCTCAGCATGCCCCCTCCTACAATGGTAAGACAGTTCAATTCTCAGACCTCTCTCAACGTCCGGTTAGGTCAAGAGGTCACTGTGCTCCTTGCGCAAGGGGCAATAGAAGAGGTACCCATGCCCCAACGGGGTACAGGGTTTTACTCCCCCTATTTCCTTATTCCAAAGAAAACAGGAGGACACCAACCCATTTTAGACCTCAGAGAATTGAACAAATTCCTGTTCAAAGAGAAGTTCAAAATGATTTCTCTAGGAAATCTGCTGCCATACCTTCAGAGTCAGGATTGGCTTTGTTCTCTAGATCTCAAGGATGCGTACACTCACCGAAAGTTCCTTCGCTTTCTGTTTCAAGGGAAGCACTACCAATACAGGGTTCTTCCTTTTGGCCTGGCCTCTGCCCCAAGGGTGTTCACAAAATGCATGGCTGTGGTGGCAGCATTTCTCCGCACCCTAGGAATATTCGTCTTCTTACTTAGACGACTGGCTCATTCGAGCCGCTAAAGAGCCAGAGGCTAGGGTTGCGCGCTCTCGCACAATGTGCATCCTTCAGTATTTGGAACTTGTCATAAACTTCCCAAAATCCAACCTTGCTCCTACTCAATCCCTAGAGTTTATAGGAGCTCTGCTGGATACCAGACAGACAAGGGTCTTCCTTCCACAGCCCCGCTGCCTTCGCATTGTGCAGTTAGCTTCCCAAGCAGTGCTAAAACCTTACCTCGCTGCTCGGGAAATGTTAGTTGCTAGGCTACATGGCATCTACCGTGCATGTGGTTCCTTATGTCGCCTCCATATGAGGGCATCCCAGTGGACTTTAGCCACTCAGTGGACTCGGGCGTCAGGTTGCCTGTTAGACAAAATAGCAAACTCAGATCACCTTATTTTGTCCCTCCAATGGTGGCAGTCACCACAAAACCTTTTGGTGGGGGTCTCCTTTTCAGCAACCCCCACCCCAAGCCACTCTAACAGATGCTTCACAGGTGGGTTGGGGGTACCTGGACTCCACAGGAGGTCTCTCTCCATATCAATCTCCTGGAACTCAGAGAAATCTTCCTTGCTCTTTGAGTATTCTACACCCAGCTCAGCTACAAGACGGTCTTAGTTCAAACGGATAATCAAGTAGCCATGTTCTATGTGAACATGCAGGGCGGAACAGGCTCTGAGCATCTGATTCATCTTGAAGGACTAGAAAAGGGGACTGTTACTTCTGGAGAGAGATCTGCAATTGTGAGTATATACTTCTGGGAATTTTCTGAAAGGAGTTCTTTGTATTAAAGCTAATTAATCTGTGAACCCACTATTTTTGTTAAATCAGTCAGGGCCTAGCAGCAGCAGTTTAAGTTTAAATTTAAAACACAGAAGAGAACTTTCTGGTTACATTTCATACCCAGCAGAGAGCTTGTAGTTTAAATTTAATAGTCACTCAGGGCCTAGCATCAGCAAAGTACTTTTAGCTTAAATTTAAAACACAGAAGAGAGCTTTCTGGTTTAATTTAGAACCCAGCAGAGAGCTTGTAGTTTAATAGTAGTTTTTATTCAGTTTTTACATATAAAATAACAATACAAACGATCATGATATAGCAGGATACAAGCAGATGCTATTGATCAAAATAGCAAAAGAATATAATAACTTGAACAAGACAGTACAATAACGTTAACAAGAACTAGTATCAGTCCATGCCAGCACGCCACCCTCCCTTTCTCCGTTCAATGTGGTTACAGCAGAAACCATTCCACAAGGCAGCCTCCAGCAATCACTTTCATCAAACATAATTTTGTAAAGCTGACCATTTCTTACTGAGTTTACCAGACCATGGGTTCTTGGCTATATAAATCTCTTCGTAGGTCTTATGTAGGATTAAGAGACTCCACCAATGCTCGAAACAAGCTTTGTCGAGATTCTTCCAGTGTATTAGAACTATTTTAAGCGCTATCCCGAGCATTAAGTCCAGCAGTTTACTATCCCATTTCATCAGAGTAGGTTCCAGAGCTATGGATTTATAGATCACTATCCGATAAGTGATAGGAGTTTGTAAGTTGAGGATCTGTGATATGCGTTCCCAAACTCTGTTCCAATATATTTCCAGGGATTTACAATGGAACAACATATGTGCCAGTGTCCCAATTTCCATGTTGCAGGACCAACATCGATTTCCCTCCTGTAGTGTCCATTTCATTTTCTTAGCCGGTGTAATATGCGCTCGATGTGCTATAAAGTACATAGATTGTGTGAGAGACGCTGCTCTCGTGGCACGCATTTGAGTTCCCCAAAAAGTGTCCCAATTTTCCGGAGGTAGATCTTGACCGGTTTCAGTAGCCCACACCGACTGTGTCTTAGAACATGTCTTGTCACTTTTGGATCGGAGAATCGCAACACATCTCGAAACAGCTTTGGCATCTGTTTGTAATTCTTGAAGTTTCTGTCGCAGCGGCCATCCTGTACGTATCAAGACAGGTGACACACCCGCTTTGCTCATACAGTATCGGAGCTGACACCATTGGAAATAGCATGTATTAGGCAATCGGAATTCCGTCCTTAATCTGTCAAAGGTTTTAAATGCACTTCCATTGATCAGTTGTCCAATGGTGATAAGATCATGTTCCACCCATTTTTTCCATAAGATAGGCTTCCCTCCGATGATAAGGCGCGGGTTCAGCCATATGGGCATATCTGCGGCGAAGTCATCCCCTCCATCGATACATGATGCCAATAATCGACAGGCATGCTGTGTTTCTCGGATAATAGTATTATGTGGTGCCGTCTGGTCTACTACTGTGCCTATCAGTAGCCATGTAGGTAGGGGGGAATGTAGGGCCCGCTCCACACTCAGCCATCTAGGTCCTTTATCCGTGTCGTCAGAGTCGACCCATTGAGCACCCTGCTTTAAAAGAGAGGCAGTGTGCAGCCAGCCGAGATCTGGGAAATGGACACCTCCTTGTGTATTAGGTAACTTCAGTTTCCAGGCAGCTATTCGAGGTACTCGGTTGTTCCATAGAAAGGCTATCAGTTGACTATTCATTTTCTTATAGAAGGCTGACGGGAAACGTAAGGGTATCATGCTTAATATATAGCTGAGTTTTGGTACCAACATCATTTTTATCGTTTCTAGCCTGCCCCACCAGCTCAAATGAAGGGGGGTCCACTTGCAGATGTTATGTACAATTTCTTGACACATCTTAATGTTGATTGCGACAGTCTCTTCCAAGGTGGTGCCATAGGTCACGCCCAGGTATCTAAAGGATGACTTCTCATATTGAAAGGGGTATCCACGCATCATTTCTTCGCTGACCTGTTCATTCAGAGGAATAATTGTTGTTTTATTCAGATTTACTTTATATCCGGATATCGCTGAGTATGCATCTATGAGTTGCAGTGTTTCAGGAAGGTCTGATGGTTGTAGAAAAATGAGCAGGTCATCGGCATATGCTGACAATTTACAGGGACCATCAGCCAACTCAATTCCTTTTATGTTTTCCTTCTGTCGGAGCGCTATTAATAAGGGTTCCAGGGCTAAATTAAAAAGCATCGGTGACAGGGGGCAACCCTGTCTGGTCCCTCTTTGCAACTGAAAAGGGGCTGAGAGGTGTGAGTTGACCGCTATTCGAGCTGTGGGTTTGGTATATAACAATTCAACGCATTTTAGGAACTTTTCTCCTATCCCAAACCACCGTAGGGATCAAAATAGAAAGGACCATTCCAGTCGATCAAAGGCTTTTTCGGCATCCAATGCTAGCCCTATCAGGGGCTCGGCCTTGGTTTTGGCAGATGCCAGTACATGTGCCAATAATCTTCCATTATCTGTAGTGGATCTGTTTTGTATAAATCCACATTGATCCTCATGTATCAAATCTTTTAAGATCCGTCCTAATCGGTTAGCAAGCACTTTAGCATAGATTTTATAATCAGAGCTTAGGAGAGAGATGGGTCTGTAATTCTCTATCTTTTGTGTATCCCTGCCCGGTTTAGGGTGAATTACCACCACAGCCTCTGCCAGGGCTCCAATCTCTGGAGATTCATCTTGCAGGCCACTGTAGTAGATCTGTAGCATGGGAGCCAATTGGATGCAATATTTAGTATAGAATTCCAGTGGGATACCATCTGGACCGGCGGCTTTGCCACGAGCCATCTGTTTGATCGCATCTTGTATTTCAGTTACTGAGATCTCTTGTTCCAGCGTTCGACTTTGATGACTGGTTAATGTGAGTCCTACTATCTTGGAGACAAAATCTTCAAAGGCTCTGTCACTACATTGGGTATCTGAGCGATATAGTTCCTCATAAAATTCTTTGCAGCGGTCTAGTATTTTGTCAGATCTCAGTAGAAGACCCCCGGAATTGTCCTGCAACGCCGCTATAGCGGTCTTGCTGGTTTTTGGTCTGAGCTGCCGAGCTAAAAGGGATCCAGAGCGGTTGCTTTCATAGTAGTATATACTACGTTGTAGCTGGATACTACTCAGTGCTTCTTTGTTGAGGAGAGCATTATATTGGTAGCGCAATTTTTGGAGTCTAATCAATATCATTGAGTCAGCTCTTTTGGCTAGTAACCTTTCCCCAGCTTTTATTTGGAGTTCCAATTCATCTTTCCCTTTTTTCCTGGCTTTACGCCGTCTAATGGTGTAGGTGGTAATATGAGCTCGTATGGTCGCTTTAAAACCTTCCCACCAGCTCCAGATGGAGGTATCAGTGGGTGTATTGTATTTAAAGTAGGTCTCAATTTCCCCTGACAGTAGCTGTACAAAGGAGTCATCTGCTAGTAGGGATTTATCAAATGTCCATCTTGGCGGAACATGCTGTGTAACGGTGGTGTTCAACACTAGGGAGACAGCGGCGTGATCCGATACCGTTGTAGCATATATCTCTGCGGACAACACTTGGGGCATCAGCTCTGTGGACAGTAGGAAGAAATCGATTCTTGTTTGGGTATTGTGTGGGATGGAATAAAATGTGTAGTCTCTTTCTTGGGGATGAAGTAGGCGCCATGGGTCTACCAAGTGTAGCTCTGTTATGATGCCTTTAAGAATCGCCTGCGATTTGACTTTGTCTACAGCCCGATAGGGCGTGCGATCTAGCAGTGGATCCAAGATGACATTGAAATCGCCCCCTAATATGATATTGGTGTGAGCTGCGGCTGTAACTTCTTTAGCTATCAGTTTGAAAAAGTTAGGGTCATCGAGGTTGGGCGCGTAAATATTGAAGACTGTGTAAAGCTGTTGATTTATTGTCAGCGTCACTCTGGCCCATCGACCTAGCGGATCAATCTGTGTGTCGGTAATGGCGGATTGCAGGAATTTGCGCACTAATATTATTACCCCCCCTTTGCGTTGAGTGGCAGAGGCCGAGGCCGCCACCAGGAAATATTTAGAGGTTACTTTCTGCGATTCAGTATCTGTTAAATGTGTCTCTTGTAAGAGGGCAATATCTGCGTTTTTTTGCTGGCAGTACGCTAAAATCTTCTTTCGCTTGACAGGGCCAGTAATACCTTTTACATTTAACGAAAGTATTAAAAGATCACTAGACATCAACGTTGGAATAAGCTGTCTTATAGGTGAAAGCTATCCTATGGATAGGCTTGCCGCGTACTTGCATTTTGCATGTATGTGGAGGGTTTTGTACTGGACTGGACTGACACAAACAACTGCATAACTGGCAAACATTGTATCGCTAAGGTGAACACAATCCACTGAAACAGTAACCAACCCCGACCTCCCGTTGCCACCCCTACATTTCAAGCAGAAATATCTGTTTAATTAAAACTATTTAGAACAACAGAAATACAATCAATGAGGTGTTTAACAAGGCTTAAGGCGTTCTAAAATTTGTGAGAACGCACGGCCGCACCCCCTGAGTATATGCTGAGTTCTCTATACTGCGTGAGAGATCAGAATATTGACCTCAGGTTTTCATACCGCATTTTTCTTGTAGGAAAGTTTTCAGCTTTTCAGCGTCAACAAAATTCCTCGTTTCATTATGCAGCGTGACCCGCATGGTTCCTGGGTAGTATAGCCCGTATCTTGCCTGTGCACTTTGTAGCATGGGTCTGCAGGCCAGCAACGCTTTTCTCCAATCTACCGTTTGCTTGCTCAAATCCGGATAGAGTGCCACTTTGTGTCCCTGGATTTGCAGTGATCCGGCCTTCCGTGCAGCTTGAAAGATCTGTAGGACCTGTGGGTATCTCAGTACCTTCATTATGAGTGGGCGCGGGTATCGTGTGTTTTCAGCTTTGTGTGTTGGGATTCGATGGGCCCGTTCTAGTTCAAAAGGCCTTGCAAAGACAAGCTGCAGCATCTCCGGTATGGTTTTTTCCAGAAATCCAATCGGATCGGTACCTTCAGCGCCTTCAGGGACTCCAACAAGGCGGATATTATTTCTACGGGTATGGTTATTTTGATCTTCAATCAGATTTTCTATGTGCCGGACTCGTTTGACCAAAGGGCCCAGCTGTTCTAATGCAACGCCATGCTTCTGGGTTTGTAATTCAACTGCATTAAGTCGAGTGGTGATGGCGAGGAGTTTCTCTTTTACCTCCAGCAAGTCTTCTTGAATCATGTTCAGTGAACTAGAATTGGCTGCAATCATTTCTTTAACGCATTTCAATTCCTGTAGCACTTCACGTAGGCCACCGGCAGTCACTCCCTCCTTCTCTCCCGCGGCCATTTTCTGCGGGGAACCCACTTCGGGTTTGGATCGTTTCGCTGCTGAGCCGGATCCCTGTGGAAATTCCAGCCGGGCAGGCTTCAGGGATGCCATCCAGCTGTATTGCGGTGTTATTGATGTAGGTAGGGGGTACAAACTTCAATGTACTACCGGGATATGTTCAGGATTCTTGGGCAGCAACGGGAGCAAAAATTCAGGCGTCCATTCTGTTCAGTGGCTAGCTCCGCCCCTCGAGAGCTTGTAGTTTAAATTTCATAATAAGTTAGAGCCTAGCAGCAGAAAAGAGCTATAATTTTAAATCAAATCAGAATATAGCTTATCTCAGCAGCACCAGACAGGGTACTGTGTAGCAGCCCTCTTTTAATAAGTGTTATTTCCCTCCCTCCCTCCCCAACACCCACCCACCCCTGGGATAATCGTAGTTTTATAGGTACTTACACATCTTAAGACAGGAGGTGCTTTCAGGTGAAGCTCTGTTACCCAAATCAGTCATACACTAAGGACCTGAGATTAATTAAGCTTCAGGTGAACAAGGTATATTAAACGTATTAGGTACATTTTTATTAGTATAAATATCCATAGCAACCCTTAGTAAGTAAAGAACTTAAAGATCTAAACACAAACTTAAAACTAAGATGCAGACAGCAGTCCAGCAGCGAGATGGGGGCTTTCCAGTCTTTTGCATTGAGTGTCACATGTATGATTTTCTAACAGTTGGTGAGAGGTCTTACGTGTGCACTAGGTACAAGGAGCTCCTTGATCTCAGGGAACGAGTCTGCTCTCTAGAGGCTAGAGTAGCAGACTTGGAAAACATAAGAAAGACAGGTACATAGACGAGACCTACAGGGATATAGTCCTGAAGTCCCACCTCTAGTCTAGCAGCATCCCTGTTGCCATGGAGGAGAGAGGTCACGTGACAGGAGAGCATCACCCTGGTGTGGCAGGAAGTGATCCTGTAACTAGGACCTGTCCTCCAGGTGATGTAAAACCCTCTCACACCGAGGAAGTTTCTCCAGGACCATGTGCCCATGAGGGAAGGGTTAGGACAGCCGTTATAGTTGGTGATTCAATCATTAGGCATGTAGATAGCTGGGTGGTTCGTGGACGTGAGGATCGCCTGGTAACATGCCTGCCTGGTGCGAAGGTAGCGGACCTCACGCGCCACCTAGATAAGGTCTTAGATAGTGCTGGGGAGGAGTCTGCTGTCTTGGTACATGTCGGTACCAGTGACATAGGAAAATGTGGTAGGGGAGGATCTGGAGGCTAAATTTAGGCTTTTAGGTAGGAAGTTGAAATCCAGAACTTCCAGGGTAGCGTTCTCCGAAATGCTTCCTGTTCCATGCGCAGGACCCAAAAGGCAGGCAGAGCTCCGGAGTCTCAATGCGTGGATGAGACAATGGTGCAGAGATGAGGGTTTTGGATTTGTTAGGAACTGGGGAAAGGAGGGGTTCTTCCGAGGGGATGGGCTTCACCTTAACCGGGATGGAACCAGGCTGCTGGCATTAACCTTTAAAAAGGAGATAGAGCAGCTTTTAAACTAGATAATAGGGAAAAGCCGACAGTCGCCCAAGAGCGGATGTTTCGGAAGAATGTATCCTTGAAGGATACTACCAAAAGCAGAGAGGTTCCAAAAAAGAGTAAAGTAGCCCAGATGCCCTCGAGTATGGAGCAGACAGAGCTTAAAGATCCAAAATTACCCATGTCTATCAATAGCCAAATTAATATGAATAAAATACAGTCTCTAAAATGCTTGTATGCAAATTCTAGAAGTCTAAAAAATAAGATGGGAGAGTTAGAATATATAGCACTAAATGAAAGGTTAGATATGATTGCAATATCGGAGACATATGGTGGAAGGAGGACAACCAGTGGAACACTGTGATACCTGGGTACAAACTATATCGTAATGATAGAGCTGATCAAATTGGTGGAGGGGTTGCGCTCTGTTAGAGAGGGCATTGATTCAGAAAAGATTAAAGTTTTGCAGGAAACAAAATTTGCTGTAGAATCTCTATGGATTATAAAAAGGGGAAGGCGATGGCAGTGGGGTGTCCTATCGACCACCTGACCAGAATGAACAGATGGATGATGAAATGCTCAAAGAAATCAAGGAAGCTAACAAAAGTTACAGCGCAGTAATAATAGGTGATTTCAATTACCCCGGTATCGACTGGGTCAGTGTCACAGCAGGACATGCTAGGGAGATAAAGTTCCTAGATGAAATAAATGACTGTTTCTTGGAGCAGCTGGTTCATGAACCGACCAGAGGGGAAGCCATATTAGACCTAGTCCTTAGTGGAACACCAGATCTAGTGCAAGAGATAAGGGTGTTGGGGCCACTTGGCAATAGTGATCATAGCATGATCGCATTTGATTTAATTAGTGGAGGGATAGTAAGGAAATCCACAGTACTACCTTTTAACTTTCGAAAGGGAGACTATGATAAAATGAGGAAAATAGTTAAGAAAAAACTAAAAGGAGCAGTTGCAAAGGTTAAAGACTTACATCAAGCTTGGGTGTTGTTGAAAAATACTATCTTGGAAGCCCAGACCAGCTGTATTCCACACTGTAAGAAAAGTGGAAGGAAGTCCAAAAAATTGCCAGCATGGTTTAACGGTGAGGTCAGAGGCTGTTGCCAAAAAAGCATCTTTCAGGAAATGGAAAAAAGATCCAAACGACAAAATCTGGAAACAGTACAAGCACTGGCAAGTCAAATGCAAGGCATTGATAAGGCAGGCAAAGGGAGAATTTGAGAAGAAGCTTGCTGAGGAAGCAAAAACGCGAAATAAAGACTTTTTCAAGTACGTTCTGTAGGGATTATAATGTTCTTGGTTCATAATCACTCAATGGCCTTTATTCTGCTCTAATAAAAATATACATCAACCAGTCTGTCATTACAGTGGGCAAGGAAAGACAGGCCAGCATGAAATCATATAAATCTTTGCACTGCATGTTGCTGAGCTGGAGGGCCCAGGAATCATGCAAGCATGAACACAGGAAACCACAAGCAAACATGAGCAAAGAAGAATATGCTGAGCACATCAAGCCCTGAAGAAAAAGACAGTTGATAGTTGATGGATATGGAGTAAGAGCAAACGAAAAGGAACTTGAGTGGGTATCAAAACAGGAACAGAGAGGTCAGCAGCAGGAAACGAAGGGAGGGGGGAGAAAAGAGACAGAGAGGGCTCACAGAAGGATGAATGTGGAGACTGCATACACGGAAGCAAAAAACGTATATATGTAACACGACTATTGTACTCAGTGGGAGGAGGGATTCTGAGGTCTGATGACTGACAGAAATTCTCCTCTCCCTTGCCTGTATTTGTCCATCAGTTATCTAATAAACAGAGATTCTGATTGCACCTGTAGTGACTTTTTGGATCTGGACTATACAGGAAATTAGTGATAATTAGTAATCGGTCTCTTGTAAGTAACAGGGCCTTACAGTTCGTAGCAAAAAAACAGTGAGAGAGTCAGTTGGTCCATTAGATGATAGAGGGGTTAAAGGGGCACTAAGAGGCGACAAGGCGATAGCGGAGAGACTGAATGAATTCTTTGCTTCGATCTTTACTGAGGAAGAGGTAGGGATGTTACCCATGAGGGAGGAGTGGCCTAGTGGTTGGGGCAAGGTACTACAGGCCGGAAGGTCAGTGGTTCAAATCCCACTAGAGGACAACAACCTTGGGCCGGAAGGACTGGGGTTTCTAGTCCCACAGGTGCTCCTTGTGGTCTTGGGCAAGCCACTTAACCCTCCATTGCCCATGTTCCCTGTAAGTATTAGTGTATGTGTCTCATATCCCCTCGTGTTAAATGTATCCCCCAACCGCTTTGACCCGGTGAAAAGCGGGATATAAATGCAGCTAAATAAATAAAAATAAATGACTGAAGTGGTATTTAAAGGTACGGAAGAATTGAAGGAAATATCGATACATCGGGAAGATGTATTACAACTATTAGATAAACTGAAGAGTAGCACATCACCTGGGCCGGATGGTATACATCCAAGGGTGTTGAAAGAACTGAAATATGAGACTGCAGACCTACTATTAGTAATCTGAACTATCATTAAAATCATCTGTAATACCTGAAGATTGGAGGATCGCCAAGGTAACACCAATTTTTAAAAAGGGTTCAAGGGGTGATCCGGGAAACTATAGACCGGTGAGCCTGATGTCAGTAGTGGGAAAAATGGTAGAAACCATCATAAAGAATAAAATTACTCAGCATGTAGATAGTCATGACCTAATGGGAGACAGCCAACCTGGCTTTAGACAAGGAAGATCTTGTCTTACTAATCTGTTATGTTTTTTTGAAGGAGTGAATAAACAGGTGGACAAAGGTGAGTCGATTGATATAGTGTATCTGGACTTTCAGAAAACCTTTGACAAGGTCCCTCATCAGAGACTTTTGGCAAAACTAAAGAGTCATGGGATAGGAGGCTGTGTACTATTGTGGATCAGGAACTGGTTAAAAGATAGAAAGCAGAAGGTTGGGCTAAATGGCCAATTTTCCCAATGGAGAAAGGTGAATAGTGGTGTACCCCAGGGATCTGTGCTCGGTCCGCTGCTTTTTGACATATTCATAAATGACCTGGAAAGTAGAATAACGAGGTTATCAAATTTGCAGATGACACAAAACTATTTAAAGTTGTTAAAACCCAAGAGGATTGTGGAAAATTGCAAGAGGATCTTGATAAATTGGAAGACTGGGCATCAAAATGGCAGATCAAATTTAATGTGGACAAGTGCAAAGTTATGCACCTAGGGAAGAACAACCCAAACTATGCTTACATGATGCAAGGTGCCACATTAGGAACCACCACCCAGGAAAAAGATTTAGGCGTCATTGTGGATACCATGTTAAAACTCTTGGTCCAGCGTGCAGCGGCGGCCAAGAGAGCAAATAGAATGCTAGGTATCATAAGGAAAGGCATGGAAAATAAAACAAGAGATATTATAATGCCTCTATATCGTTCCATGGTGAGACCGCACCTTGAATATTGTGTGCAATTCTGGTCGCCGTATCTTAAAAAGGATATAGCAATTTTAGAAAAGGTTCAGAGAAGAGCCACCAGTACGGTAAAGGGGATGGAAGGATACTCCTATGAAGAAAGGCTAAAAAGGTTAGGGCTCTTTAACCTAGAAAAGAGACGGCTGAGGGGAGATATGATAGAAGTCTATAAATTAATGAACGGAGTGGAACGGTTAAACGTAGATCGATTGTTTACGTTATAAGAATATAGAAAGACTAGGGGACATGCAATGAAGCTACAGAGTAAACTATTTAAGACTAATAAAAGAAAATATTTTTTCACTCAACGTGTAATCAAACTCTGGAATTTGTTACCGGAGGATGTAGTAAAGGCTGTTAGTGTAGCTGGGTTTAAAAAAGGTTTGGACAAGTTCCTGGAGGAAAGGTCCATAAACCATTATTAAGAAGTGACCGAAGATATCAATGCTTGACCCAGTACAAGCAGTGTGGAACCTGTGTCTTTTGGGGAAACCTCTAGGTACATATGACCTAGATTGGCCACTGTTGGAAACAGAATACTGGGCTTGATGGACCTTGGTCTGACCCAGTATGGCATATCTTATGATCTCCTTGTGGTGTATCTTCCAGGCATTCAAAACTCTTGGGCAGACACTCAGTCGAGTTGCGCTTCCACACGAATGGTCTCTCCCTGCAGACCAGGTGGCCAAAATTTTTCATATTTGGGGAACCCCGGACATAGACCTCTTTGCAAGTCCGCTGAATGCCAAACTTTCCCCGGTTCTGTTCCAGAATTCCAGCTCAGGGTTGTCAGGCCAGGGATGCTTTCCTCCTCCATTGGGGTCAGGACTTCCTGTATGCCTTTCCTCCCATTCCCCTAATTCCCAAAACCCTGTTCAAGCTTCAGAGAGACAGAGGTCATATGATCCTCATAGCTCCACGTTGGCCACGGCAAATGTGGTACCCTCTGCTCCTGCATCTTTTTCAAACTCTGCCTCTGGAGTTAGGATCTGCTCCAGATCTTCTTTCTCAAGAGGACGGGATGCTGTGGCATCCCAATCCCCAGTCTCTGCATCTCAGGGCCTGGTTGCTGAAAGCCTAGAACTTCACAGTGTTAACCTTTCCCAGCAGGTAAAGTATATCCTTTGTGCTTCCAGGAAGCCTTCCACAAGACGCTCTTATGCATTGAAGTGGAAAGGTTTGCAATATGGTGCTCGCAGAAGGGTCTTAACCCTCTTGCGATATCTCTGGAATCATTACTGGAGTATCTCCTTCATTTATCAAATGCAGGGCTTAAGACCAATTTGGTGAGAGTCCATTTGAGTGCTATTGCAGCTTCTTTCAAGCCTCTAAATGGACAACCTATTTCCTCTCATTCCTTTCCTGGAAGGTCATCTTTCTTATTGCAATCACATCAGCACGTCGCATCAGTGAATTGCAAGCGTTGGTGGCTGATCCTCCTTATACAAAGTTCCATCATGATAAGGTAGTCCTTAGGACTCATCCACACTTTATGCCAAAGGTGGTGTCGCCTTTTCATTTAAACCAAGCGGTTCACCTTCCTGTATTCTTTCACGCCTCAAATGCAGAAAGTAATCTTCATACTTTGGACTGTAAAAAAGCTTTGGCCTTTTACTTGCAAAGGACACAGCAACATAGAAAGTCCTCAACTCTTTGTTGCTTTTCATCCTAGTCATTTGGGACCTCCAGTCTCCAAAAGAACACTGTCCAGCTGGATTGCACAGTGTATATCTTTTGCCTATGAGAGTAAAAACCTTCCTCTTGAAGGCCATGTCACAGCTCACAATGTTGAGAGCCATGGCAGCGTCTATGGCTCATCTTCACTCGGTGTCTATCGACGACATCTGTCGAGCAGCTACTTGGGCTTCGTTTCATACCTTCACAGCCCATTACTGCTTAAACAAGAGCTCCCGCCGGGATGCCTTGTTTGGTCAGGCTGTTCTTCAACACCTGTTCCATACTTAATGAACTGCTACCCACCATCCCTGGTAGGATGCCAGAGATCCAGGGGGGGAAGTGGAGCCCTTTCACAGAGGCACACAACTTCTGGGGCCTTCTCGCTGGCATCTGCAGCTAGGGAGTCCCTATATGTGAAGATTACATTCCTTCTTGTTCCTGGAGATAGCAGTTACTCGCCTGTAACAGGTGATCTCTGGGAACAGCAGGCATTTAGTCTTCACAACCCACCCACCTCCCCTAGAAGTATCTCTCTCTCTCTCTCTTTCCCTCTCCTTTGTCTCGGCTATAAACTCAACTGGAGAGGGACAGTTGGGAAAGGCGGGAAGACAGCACGCAGGCACTGTGGGATACTCCCAAAAGCTTTCCTATTGGACGCTGGGGAGCGTTCCTGCGCAGGCTTGGTCAGTACCGACGATACCCTGTGATAAGGAAGCTTATCATAGCTCAGGAAGGAGCTATAGAAAAGGTGAAGTGACTCTGAACAAGCAACCTGTCAGTTCTGGTAGAAATAAGAAAACAGAATTTTCCCATAAAAGACTACCAGTCCCAGAATGCACCAGGTTTCCAACAGCCATTAGAGGAGCTGAAGTGGGGAAACGTGTGTTCAATCAGGAGGGCTATGAGGTAATCCCTAAGCACTCGTCTCAAAGGGCAGGGCCTGATTCAGCACAGCTGCGCTGTGTTAGGGTGGAGCACTCATCTAGGCAGAATAAAGGTAGAGTTTATTCTACAGAGAATCATCATCCTCATCTTCATGATCAGCTTGGATATCCTCAGTTTCATCTAGAGGATCATCAGAAGCAGAAGCCAAACCGGACGGACAGAGAGGGCAAGAAACCCTTTGGAAGAAAGAAGAGAAAAGCCTTTGGGAGGTCTAGAGGAGTCTGGAGCAGTACGTATACTGGGAGGCATTCCAAGGGCAAGAATACACCATTGGACTGGGGAAAGCCAGAGGAATGGTGCTGCAGGGCTAGGAATCTCCAGACGGTACCTGTGAGGGAGACGGCTGCACGTGGAAGGGACCCTAAGACCCGTGCCAGAAGGTATGTGAAGAGAGATCCAGTGTCCAGGGATCTGGATTGGAAGGCTGGACATAAGAACTGGACTATATACTGGCCAGGCTATATAGAGAGGAACTCTAACAGCAATGGGAGCTCAGGTATGAACACTGATCTATGCCCTAGCTATAACCTTGAAAGACAGCAGGGAAACAAGTATTCTCCTGAAAGTGCTCCATTGAGAAATTCATCTGTGCCAATCCAGGATATTGAACCCATGATTGTTGAAGAAGGGGGAGTGATTGCAGATGAAGGATGTGTTTACATGGATTGCTCTCTGTCTAAACTCCTTTGGTAATTTTCTGTTATAAAGTACAGCAACCATCACAAAGAAATACAAACTTGTTCTTTAATCTACTCAGAAAAGCTCCTGAGTAGGATTTTTAGCCACACAGTAGAAAGCAAGCCAGCTAAGGGGTTTCAGCTGGGTAACTGCTAGCAATTGAGCCTTACCTATTTGCTTGTGAGCTCTGAGGGAATCACTTCTGAATCTATGTGGGAAGATATAAGAAGTTAACCTGAAAAGAACAGTTTTTCCTTTCTTTGTGGATTTTGTTTGTTGTTTGATACACTGCTAAGAAAATATTAGCTAAAGCCTACAGAAAAGACCAGTTTGTTACCAACCAGGTCTTATTTCTTTTGCTTTGATTGCCTGACAAGTTCAAATGTTGTTTTCCTGGTTTTGTTTTTCCAAGTTTAACACTGAAAGCAAGTAACCTATTTTATGTGCTACCAAGCATATCTGTGTTGGGAGAAATAACCCCCATAAATAAATATCTTATTGGCTTTACCATCAAGCACAACTAATTATTGTGAGCAGCTGTGTCTGGTGTGAATGAACTGCATTGCCCACAATCCCTTGCAAATCATATTGATATATGCACTTGCCAAGACTGTGAACATTCTCACCCAGGCAGCCGTCTTACAACCCATATGTGAAGACTAAATTCCTGCTGTTCCCGGAGATCACCTGTTACAGGTGAGTAACTATGCTTTCCCGGGCTAGCGGACAAAAAATTACGTTGTGTATGGCAACGTAATCGTAATTTAAAAGAACAACTCAGCCCTGCAATATTGAGATCTCCTGTTTTAACAGTAACTTCATCGGACATTAGGAAGGGCCACAAAGTGTGGGAGTTGTAATATATGCAACATTACTATGGAGATAAGATGTTTTCACACATCAGGGATCCACATATTTGTTAAGACGACGTACAACCTGTGATTCCACTAATGTAGTATGTCATTCAGTGCCCTTGTGGATTAATTTATGTGGGGAAGACAATTCACCCTTTTAGAGTTAGAATGAGGGAACATCGAAGTTGGTTGAAATGTAAGGTCAGGGAGGCACCACTGGTTCAACACTGTATGGCAATGGGACATGTCTTTGAACAATTAAGATGCTTTTGCATTGATAGAGTTGAGTCGGGGCTTGCTTGTAAATCGCAAGAACAATCTTTGCTTATCAGAGAACAAAAATGGATATTTATCTTGAAATCGGTGGTACCGACAGACCTTAATGTTAACATAGATTGGTCGTCTTGTGTATAAAGATTTAAGATCGAGAAAGAAGCACGAGAGTGAGGGGGACTACATGCCCTGGAGATATCTAGATTTAGATAAAAGATTGATGGTTAGGGATCAATATGATATGAAGTATGAAGATTTGGCGATATTAAAAGATCTAAGGTTAGGGACTAAAACAGTTTGATATCTGAAAATTGGTAGTTGTTGTTGTTAAGTGCCGTCGAGTCGGAGTCGACTCATGGCGACCCTCTGGATAGCTATCCTAAATTGTGTTCGGTCTTCAGTCAGGCGGCTCATTGACGACAGACTGGTACCCGTAGCTGCTGTTATTGTAGCGATCCATCTCATTGCTGGCCTTCCTCTTTTGCGTTGACCTTCTATCTTGCCAAGCATGATGTCTTTCTCTAATGATCTCTCTCTTCGCATGATGTGTCCGAAGTATGAAAGCCGAAGTCTTGTCATCTGAGCTTCTAAAGAAAGCTTAGGTTTGATCTCCTCTAGTACCGACTGGTTTGTTCTTCGGGCAGTCCATGGTATACACAGTATTCGCCGCCAGCACCATAATTCAAAGGCATCAATTTTCTTCCTGTCTGTCTTTTTCACTGTCCAGCTTTCACATCCATATGATGTTATTGAAAATACCATGGCTTGAACAAGTCGAATCTTTGTATGGAGAGACACATCTCTGCTCTTGAGAATCTTATCTAGGTCTTTCATAGCCATTCTGCCAAGAGCAATGCGTCGTCTGATTTCTTGACTGCTTGTTGCTTCTTTATTGATAGTTGATCCAAGTAGGTTAAAGTTGTTCACAATTTCAATTTCTTCTCCTTCAACGATGAACCTGTTGATTATGCCAGTTGTCATGATCTTTGTCTTCTTTACATTAAGGTGCAGGCCCATTTTGAGACTATGTTCTTTGATTGTGAGAAGCAAATGTTTCAGATCATCTTCGCTTTCAGCCAGTAATGTGGTATCATCAGCATAGCGAAGGTTGTTGATGAGTCTTCCACCAATCTTCACACCTCTGTTGTCTTCATACAGTCCTGCTTCTCTGATGATTTGTTCTGCATATAAATTAAACAGGTAGGGGGAAAGTATGCAGCCTTGTCTTACACCTTTGCTTATTTTAAACCATTCTGTTTCTCCTTGTTCCGTTCGAACTGTTGCTTCTTGATCAATGTACAGATTACGCAAGAGAACGATCAGGTGTTCTGGTATACCCATGCTTCTTAATGTGGCCCAGAGTTTCTCATGGTTTACACAGTCAAAAGCCTTGCTATAGTCGATAAAGCACAAATAGATATCCTTTTGGTATTCTTTAGTCTTTTCAAGGATCCATCTCACATCCGCAATGATGTCTCTCGTTCCTCGCCCTTTCCTGAACCCTGCTTGCACTTCAGGTAGTTCTTGTTCTAGGTATGGCTGTAGTCTCTTTTGAATAATCTTCAGTAGAATCTTGCTGGCATGTGGGATCAGAGCGATTGTACGATAATTTCCACAGTCAGTTGGATCACCTTTCTTTAGTATTGGTATAAACACAGATCTTTTCCAGTCAGTTGGCCATTATGTTGTCTTCCATATTTCTTGGCAGAGCCTTGTAAGTACGGTAACAGCTGCATCAGATTGCTGCAATACTTCTATGGGAATGCTATCAATGCCTGGTGCTTTGTTCTTTGATAAGGCTTTCAATGCTGCTTCAACTTCTTCTTTCATCACCAATGGTTCCTGATCATAAGGTATAGGTTGAAACGGCTGTTGGTCCACTTGATCTTTATCATATAAAAACTCTGTATATTCCTTCCACCTTTTCTTGATCTTCTCAGAATCATTCAACATAGAACCTTGAGCATCTTGTAACATTCCAATTCGGGGCTGGAACTTTTTCTTTAACTCTCGCAGCTTTAGGAAAGCCGATCTTGTTCTTCCTCTAATAGTTTCTGCTTCTATTTCCTTGCAAGTGTCATTGTAGTACTTTTCCTTGTCCTGTCTTGCTGCACGTTGGAAATCTCTGTTGAGTTCTGCGATTGTCTTTCTTTCTCCTTTGGCTTTAGCTTCTCTGCGTTTCTGGGCAATTTTCAGAGTTTCTTCCGTCATCCATTTTGGCCGTTTTTGCTTTTTCACCTTTTGTAGAGACTTCTCGCTTTCTTCCAGCACAACCTTCTTGATGTCATTCCATAACTCTTCCGGAGCTCTGTCATTTGTATCTAAAGCAGCAAATCGATTTTGCAGGCAGTCTTTAAATTCCAGTGGTATATTCTCAAGGTCATATTTTGGTGCATTCATGAGTGGTTTGCTCTTTTTCAACTTTAGCTTGAGTTTGCATACTAGTAGTTGATGATCTGTACCACAGTCAGCTCCAGGTTTTGTCTTTGTTGATGTTACAGAGCTTTTCCATCGTTGACTTCCACAGATGTAGTCAATTTGATTTTTATACAATCCATTGGGTGAAGTCCATGTGTACAGTCGTCGCTTGTGTTGCTGGAAGAAGGTGTTTGAGATGAATAGATCATTGGTC
Organism: Ichthyophis bannanicus; assembly: GCA_033557465.1. NCBI lineage: Eukaryota > Metazoa > Chordata > Amphibia > Gymnophiona > Ichthyophiidae > Ichthyophis > Ichthyophis bannanicus. Next base: position 1,006,856,209 of record CM066031.1, on the reverse strand, counting down.
TTACAGAATTCTATCAATCTTTCTCCAGCTTCATTTCTGTTGCCAAGTCCATATTTTCCAACTACTTTGCCTTCTTCTTTGTTGCCAACTTTTGCGTTCCAGTCACCCATGACTATCAGGATATCCTGTTTGCATGTTCTGTCAATTTCAGCTTGTACTTGTTCATAGAACTCTTCAATTTCATTCTCTTCTGCAGCTGTTGTTGGGGCATATACTTGAATTATAGTTGTGTTGATAGGCAATCCTCGTAGACGAATAGAGATTAAGCGTTCGCTGACTGCATTGTATTTCATTACAGTTCTTGCAAGTTTCTTCTTTATTATAAATGCAACACCATTTCTTCTTTGTCTTTCATTTCCAGCATAGTAGACCATGTGATCATCTGATGCAAAGTGCCCGATGCCAGTCCATTTCAGTTCGCTGACACCCAACAGATCAAGTTGTACACGTTCCATTTCATTCTTGACCACCTCCAACTTCCCTTGGTTCATGCTTCGTACGTTCCATGTTCCAATGTGTAAGACATCTTTACAGCTTCTGACTCTCATTTCATGCGCAGCTACATCAGCAGTCAGACTTCCCGAGGGCTTTGATCCAACCACATCATAAATGCTGGCTTTACTCTGAAAAGTCTTCAGCTCTTCCCCAGTAGCTAGTTGAGTGCCTTCCGACCTGGGAGTCTCATCTTCCAGCACCATAGCACAATTTGTTTTGTTGTAACTATCCATTGGGTTTTCATGGCAAGATACAGAAGTAGATTGCCGGGCCTTCCTTCCGCGCAGTTTAAGTTTGGTGTTGTTGCCGTTGTCACAGAAATGTGATCCTCCGCCGTCAACACTATCCCATTCTGCTGCTGCCCAGATGGGTGGTTTGTCTTCGTCTGGCACCTCAGCTGAGACCTGTCCATCTTGGGAGACCCTGCCAGTAGTTAAACTACCGATAGTTTAGCTCTCAGCATCACTGATGCACGCAAGCCCTCACAGCACGACAAGCTGCAAACCAAGTGAGAGAAATTGGTAGTTATGTGAGGTAAAATGACAGTGTACCGGAGGTTCAAGACAAAATGTTTCACTTCATGATATTGGCGCTGGGAATGCCGTCTTTAGAGAGCGAGCAATGGGATTCGTCAAGGGATAGAAGTGAAGGTTTTGTAGTACCCAGGATGGGAGTGGCATCATTTGGGGGTGGGAAGTAGGAAACCCCAATAGTGTAGCTGGACGAGAGAGCTCCATAATATTAGTGGCGTGAATGACGTCATTTGGAGGTAGGAAGTATGGACTGCCAGTAACAGAGCAGATGAGTAAGCTTTAAATAACGAGTGCTATTCTTCTCTAAAAGCGGCCCGAATTAAGTTTTATTATAATGGAGTCGCTGTAGCAACGTCAATTTTGAGGCGTGTGCAGCATCATTCACTTTTCCGGTAGGTGGTTTTGCTGCCGCATAACTACGAGGTAGACAATGAAATGTTGGTTAGGAACTTAGGGGTATGATAGTGAGTGGTTACTGAGATGGGTTTTAATTTTTAGAGTTTAAAGTGACTAGTGATCCCCTGAAGAAACAATTGAAGTGAAACGTGGTGAAGGCGCCTAGGGAAGGCATTGGGATCTGAGAGTGAAAAGGGAGTGTGAAGAGGAACTTGAAATTGACGTTCAGCACTCAGGTTTTGCTGTATATTGAACAACTAGAGTGGTAGTGAAAGTTTAAAATAACAGCATTTGCACTTGAGTAATGCAAAAGTGAGATATTAATTCCATACGCTCTCGAGTATTTTGGGTTAGTTAAGAAATCCACAATATATAATAGCTTGTTGAAGGTCATTGATGCTATTGGGCACTAATGTTGGACATATTATAGAAACATAGAAATATGACAACAGAAAAAGACCTCATGGCCTATCTAGTCGGTTCTTCCATAACAACTACAACAGTCCCCTTTTTACCTTTTAGAGAGCCTCTGTGTTTGTCCCATGCTTTTTTGAATTCAGTTACTGTCCTCATCTCTACCACCTCCACTGGGAGACTATTCCACGGATCCACTACTCTCCGTAAAGAGTAGTTACTCACCTGTAACAGGTGTTCTCCAGGAGCAGCAGGAATCATTCCTCATTTATGGGTGACATCGGCGCCGATGGAGCGCCCGTGCGGAGCATTTCCCCAGCTTTCTAAGAAAGCCTTTGGAAATACTGCACGCATGCGCAGTCCCCTTCCCGCCTAAAGGTGCCATCTTGCTCAGTCAAATGACATACCTAAAAAACAGCACACAAAAAATGTAAAAATAAACCATGTACAACTGCAACTCCCAGAGGAGGAGGGAGGGATGTGAGGACTGATTCCTGCTGCTCCTGGAGAACACCTGTTACAGGTGAGTAACTACTCTTTCTCCAGGACGAAGCAGGAAGTCAGTCCTCACTTATGGGACTCCCCAGCTTCAGGCTACCGGGGACCCAGAGCTGAAAAATGAGCTCCCTCTAGCCTCAGCATCAGAGAGAGAATTTCACTGAAACATACCTCCACCGGTAGCCCAATCAGAGGGCTGGAGGGTAGGAATTGCCTAAACCTCAAAGAGATTCCGGAGCACTGCCTGACTGAAAGCACTGTCCCTACGGGACTCCCTCTCCAGGCAGTAATGGGCCGCAAAAGTCTGGCTTGAGGACCAAGTTGCAGCCCTGCAGATGTCTGCCAACGGTACAGAGCGGAGATGAGCTACTGAGGCAGCCATTGCCCTGACACGGTGGGCCGTGACCCGACCCTGCAAAGGAAGGTCAGCTGCCCTGTAAGCCCAGGTGATAGCCACCCAGATGGACAAGGTACGCTTGGACACAGGTACCCCCAAGTTATTGGGGTCAAAAGATACGAAGAGCTGAGTAGCCCTCCTATGCCCCTGCGTACGCTCAAGGTAGAAGGATAAGGCCCTCCTACAGTCCAGGGTATGCAGGACTGTCTCAGCCTGGCTGGCATGGGGCCTAGGGAAAAATGTTGGAAGAACCACCTCCTGGTTGAGATGGAAAGAGGAGACAACCTTGGGGAGGAACTTAGGATGAGTCCTAAGGACTACTCTGTTCCTATAGAAGCGAGTGTAGGGCCTGTCACAGACCAGGGCTTGAAGTTCACTCACTCGCCTGGCCGAGGTCAAGGCCACTAGAAATAGTCTTCCAGGACAGGAAGCGTAAAGGACATGTAGCCATTGGTTCAAAAGGTGGGCGAGTAAGTTGCCGCAAGACCACATTCAACTCCCACTCAGGGGCCGGTGGACGGAGAGGAGGCTTGAGCAATAGTAAGCCTCTGAGAATCCTGGACACCAAGGGATGAACCGACAAAGAGTGTCCCTCCACCATTGAGTGGAGAGCTGCCAGAGCAGAGAGGTGGACCCGAACAGAATTGGACTTAAGGCCCTGATTGGACAAGTGCAGAAGGTACTGGAGCACTACTGGCACAGTGCAGGCGAAAGGATCTTCCTTGTGTTTGCTGACACCACAAGGAGAACCTCCTCCACTTCAGGGCATATGTTTTCCTGGTGGATTGGTTTCTAGAGGCCAAGACCACCTCTTCCACTTCCTGAGGCAGGCCCCAGGGAGCCAAGACTACCCTTGCAGCCTCCAGGCCATCAAATTGAGAGATTTGAGATTGGGATGCAGAAGGGAACCCTGATCCTGAGAGAGAAGGTCGGGTTGAAATCCCAGAGGCATTGGTGTCTCCACTGCCAGTTGAAGCAGCAGGGGGAACCAGGGCTGCCTCGGCCATCTGGGAGCAACCAGAAGTACTGAGGCCTTGTCCCTGAGAATCTTGAACAAGGTTCGGGCCACCAGAGGCGTGGGAGGAAACGCATAGAGTAGGCCCTGGGACCAAGAAATCAGGAAGGCATCCGCCAACACCCTTAGGGGGGATTCAGTTGCCTGGAACAAAACCTGGGCAGTTGGTGATTCAGGGGACTGGCAAAGAGATCCATGGATGGAAGTCCCCATTTCAGGAAAATCTTTTGAACCACTAACGGGTGCAGCTGCCACTCATGGGGATGCAGAATTCTGCTTAACCTGTCTGCCAGAAAGTTCTCCTGGCCAGGAAGATGAACAGCCCTCAGCAACATCTGGTGCTTGAGGGCAAAGGAGCAAAGGGCCTGTGCTTCCAGGCAACTAGAACAGACTGGTGGGCCAAGGTGTGAGAAAAAGCCCTGAGGGCTAAGCGAATAGCACACAGTTACAGTAGGTTGATCTGTTGCGTGGCTTCCCATGGGGACCAGAGGCCTTGGGTGCAGCTGTCTTGACAGTGTGCACCCCAGCCCTGTAAGGAGGCATCGGTTGTCAACACCACTGTGGGGGCAGGCACCTGAAAAGGCACCCCCTGCTGCAAGTTCGGGGGGTGTGGCCACCACTAAAGAGAATTCAGGAAGGGTTTTGAGACCCTTACTTTGTCTGCTAGGCTCCCCGTGGCCTGCTTCCACTGAGTTCTGAGGCACCACACTGCAGGCCTCATGTGGAGGCGGGCATTGGGGGTCACATGTACAGTCGATGCCATGTGCCCCAGGAGTTGCAGACAGAGCCTGGCAGGAACCCATGGCAGACTGAGAAACCGGGATGCCAACTCCATGAGCCTTTGCGCTCTGTCCTCTGGCAAGTAAGCCCTTGCCTGCAGAGAGTCCAGCCGTGCTCCTATGAACTCTAGGTTCTGGGAGGGGAGCAAAGTGGACTTTGCAAAGTTTTTGACAAAGCCTAGGTCTTGAAGGAGTGTGACAGTCCTGAAGGTGGCCTGCCTGGCCTCCTGGTAAGTCTGACCTCGGATGAGCCAGTCGTCCAGATAGGGGAAGACAAAAACCCCTTGAGTCCTCAAGTAGGCCGCCACCACAGCTAGGCACTTTGTAAAGACCCGTGGGGTGGAAGTTAGGACAAAAGGCAGCACCCTGTACTGGTAATGGTTTCCTCCCACCACGAACCTGAGGTACTTTCTGTGGTCTGGATGAATGAGGATGTGAGTGTACGCATCCTTTAGATCTAAGGAGCATAGCCAGTCTCCCTGCTTGGAGGTAGGGCAGAAGTGTTCCAAGAGTAAGCATCTTGAACTTCTCTTTCTCCAAGAACTTGTTGAGATTCCTGAGGTCTAGGATAGGCCTTAGGCCTCCTGTTCTCTTTGGCACCAGAAAATACTTGGAGTAGAACCCGTGCCCCCGTAGGCGAGGAGGTACAGGCTTTACCGCCTTGTCCAGAAGCAGATCCTGAAGTTCTTGGAGGAGGAGGTTGGCGTGCAGGAGAGGCCTCAGAGGCTCTCCTGGAAAGTAGACAGGAGGTAGCTGCTGGAAATGAAGCATATAACCCTGGTGAATGATGCTTAAGACCCAAGCATCCCCTGTAATGGGTGGCCACCTGTGGGCAAACAGGGCTAAGCAACCTCCTGTGCAGGGATGGGGCAGCAGGGGTGGAGAGGCTATGCTTTGGGAGTCAAAAACCCCCTCCCTGCTGGGTAGGAGCAGGAGCCGGAGGCTTGGAGGTCTTCTGCCTACGGGGCCCATGTCCTTGCCCCTTGTCCTGCTGTCCCTGTTGGGGAGCTGGGGAGGCCTGGTACCGAGGGAAAGGTTTTTTAGGCAGACACCTTTCTCGGGTAGAAGGACTTTTTATCCGAGCCCTTCTTTTTGTGAGAAGGGGCAGAAGTCTTTCTGGACAGCCTTGTCCTGGTCAGGTGCTCGGTTTCGAGCTCAGCCGCCTTCTCGGCCATGGGTTTGCCAAAAAGGTTTTCACCTCAGCAAGGGACATCGAGCAACTTGTCCTGTACCCAAGGCTTGAGGTCCGATGACTGCAGCCATGCCTGGCGTCGGGCCCTGATGCCAGCAGCCGCCACACGAGCCGAAGCCTCAAAGCCATCGTAGGCCGCTCGGGACATGAACTTGGAACAGTCCCGGATTCCTGAGGACAAAGACTGGAACCTCTGCAAAGGTTCCCCGGAGAGGCCAGCAGAGAACCCAGCAAGCTCCTTTGCCAGGTCTCGGAGGTACATGCCCATGTACAGCTGGTATGACTGGACACGGCAAGCAAGCATCGAGGCTAGAAGCACTTTCTGCCGAAAGCATCCAGGTTCCGGGCCTCCCTTCAGGGGGGGCACCGCAGAATGCATCTTCTGGCTGTTCAGATGATGCATGGCCGATTCCACCACCATGGAATGATGTGGTAGCTGCGCCTTTTGGAAGCCAGGGCTCTTACGGAGTCGATAAATGGAATCGACTCGCTTGCTCAAGACCGGTGCCGAGGCCGGTGCCTCCCACAACCATAAGAGGAGCCGTTCCAGCATCGGAGGACCCGGAACAGTAAAGGTCTCCTTCGGAGGAGATTCATACTGTGGAGGGCCTTGAGCTCCTCGGCTCGAGGCTCCTCCTCGGGGTCCACGGGAATTGCCAAGGCCTTGGCCATGTCCCGCACGAACTCAGAGAACCGGGTGTCCTCCGGAAGGGACCTACTCCGGGGCTCGTACTGCGGTGAGTCCGAAGGGACACTCCAAGTCCGGAAGGTTGCGGGGGACTCCTCGTCGTCCGTCTCCCATGCTGACTCATCTGAAGAGGAGTCAAGGGGCTCCGACCGCGTGGGTTGAGGTGGCACCCGCCCCGACGCCGAAGGCACTGGCGTCGACACCCTTGGTTCCGAGCGGGAGGTCGAGGGAGACCTTGACCGAGGATGACTTCGAGCCTTCATGGTCTCGAGTATCGGCTCGGTCTCCGGGGTCGACGTCCCGGTGGTCGGGGCAGATGCACCAGCGAGGCTGGCCATCAGTACCCGCTGCTGCTCCATGAAGGCAGACAATCTGCACTCCAAGGCTGTCAACCTGAGTCCAAGCTCAGGAGACTCAGCAGCCACTGACTCAGGCCCCGGCGGCGCCGGGCCCGACGTCGGCTCCCTCGGAGGAGAGTCCACGAGGACTACAGGACTTACGTGTCCGATGGTCTCCGGCTCTACACGAGGCACTTTGGACGGCTTCTCCTGCTCCAAAGGCCCGGAACGGCAGTCGGGGGTCTTAGACCTGGCCCTCGAGGAACCAGGGACCTCTTCCGACGCTGCCCTCACGAGCCATTTCTTCCTCTTGTGTTCCCGGTCGGGGGACCCCCTGTCCGAGGAACCCCGGTGATGCTCGGGATCAGACTCCCAAGACGTTGAGGCCTCAGATGAGGTCCGGGCCCGGCCGGAGGCAGAATCCGAAAAAATCCTTTCCTTCTGGTACTGACAGCTTCGAAGTGCCTTGGTGGACATTTTGCCACACGGGCCACAGATCATGGGATCATGATCTGGGCCGAGGCACCGAAGGCAGCAGTCGTGTGTGTCGGTGAGAGACTTTAGTTTCTTACACCGATCACACTTCTTGAAACCACTGGAAGCCATCGGGGAAAAAAGGGCCCCCGTGAGGTCAAAAGACCGGCCTTCCAGGGAAAAACAGAAAAAAGGGCGCGAACGCCAGGGCAAAGGGCAAAAACCGAAAAATAGAAACAGGCTCGATACCGGTGTACTAAACCCGGCGAGAAGGGGAACCGGCGTCGAACTTGGAGAAAAAGGCGAAGAAATCTTCGAAAAAACGTCAACTGAGCAAGAGACTGAGCAAGATGGCACCTTTAGGCAGGAAGGGGACCATGCATGCGTGCAGTATTCCCAAAGGTTTTCTTAAAAAGCTGGGGAAATGCTCCGCACGGGGGCTCCATCTGCACCGATTTCACCCATAAGTGAGGACTGACTTCCTGCTTGGTCCTGGAGAAAGATTCAGGAGTGATATGCAGAAATATTTCTATCTCCCTTCACCCTCATCCCATGTCCCCTCGTAGCAGAACTTGCTTTCAATTGAAAGAGGCTCTCTCCCTGAACATTTATGCCACGGAGGTATTTAAACATCTCAATCATATCACCTCTATCCCGCCTTTCCTCTAAGGTGTACATATTAAGATCCTTCAGTCTGTCCTCATATGCTTTATAATGAAGACCACTAATCATTTTAGGAGCCACCCTCTGCACAGACTCCATCCTGTTCACATCCTTTTGAAGGTGCGGTCTCCAGAATTGCACACTATACTCCAAATGAGGTCGCACCAAAAACTTATACAGAGGCATTATCACCTCCTTTTTTCTGCTAGCCATTCCTCTCCGTATGCACCCAAGCATCCTTCTAGCTTTTGCCGTCGCCTTTTCTACCTGTTTAGCTACTTTAAGATCATCAGACACAACCACGCCTAGGTCCCGCTCTTCTTTAGTGGACAAAAGTACTTCACCCCCTATACTATATTGCTCCCTTGGATTTCTGCAGCCCGAATGCATGACCTTACATTTTTTAACATTAAATCCCAGCTGCCAAATTCTAGACCATTCTTCAAGCATAGCTAGATCCCTCCTCATGTTATCTACCCCTTCCTGGGTGTCTACTTTATTGCAGATTTTGGTATCATCCGCAAGGAGGCAAACCTTACCTGAAAGCCCTTCTGCTGTATCACTAACAAAGATTTTAAAAAGAATCGGACCAAGGACAGATCCCTGGGGCACACCACTGATAACATCCTTTTCCTCAGTGAGCTCCATTTACTTGTACTCTTTGTCACCTCCCACCCAACAAATTTCTAACCCAAGCAGTAACTTTAGGGTCCATCCCTAGGGTGCTCAGTTTGTTTATAAGTCGCCTGTGAGGAACAGTGTCAAAGGCTTCACTGAAATCTAAATACACCACATCTAGGGCTCTCCCTCGGTCCAACTCCCTGGTCACCCAGTCAAAGAAATCAATCAGATTTGTCTGACAAGACCTGCCTCTGGTGAATCCATGCTGCCTCGGATCCTGTAATTCGCTGGACTCTAGTAACCTCACTATTTTCTCTTTCAGCAGCGTTTCCAATAATTTACTCACCACCGAAGTTAAACTAACCGGCCTGTAGTTTTCAACCACATCCATATCAAAAGTCCGAAAATAAGTGCTAAAGTCTGAGACTTTTAACTGTATTGAGAATAATTTTAAGAGTAACCATAAGTGATAATATTGCTGAAAAGAAGATTTTGGTTCCATATTGATCAAATTGAGCATTTTTCACATTAGAATTTCTGATTTAGCTGCGCTCAGAGAAAGACCAGAAATAATTGTCATGTGACTGAGCAAGATGGCATCTTGGGTGGAAAGGGGACCATGAATGCGTGGTGGCATCTCCCAAAGGCTTTCTTTGAAGGCTGGGGGGATGCTTCCGAGAGGGCTTCATTGGTGCCAATGTCATCCATATGCAAGGACTGTTTCCTGCTGTCCCTGGAGAACACCTGTTACAGGTGAGTAATTATGCTTTACCCCTCAGCTAGCCATTACCAGCTTTACTAATGTCAGCCTCACCAACCCGCACAGCCAAAGCACTAGGCACCAGCCCCCTCTCAGCCAGGGGGGGAGTTTTTGACTCAGTGGGCAGGGTCTCCCCTCCTACAGGAGACCCTCCTCAGCCCATAGGGGGTTGACTGACCTCTTGTGCCGACAGTTGGGCCACCATCACTGCAGATCAGTGGGTCTCCACTTAAAGCAAACTCTCCAGATTACTGTCCAGAGGATCTATCCCAGAGGTTCCCAACTCCAGTCCTGGAGGGCCAAACACCATTCAGGTTTTCAGGCTGTCCCAAATAAATATGCATGAGATGCATTTGCATTCACTGCCCCGATTGTATTCAAATGTGTATCATGCATATTCATTAGGGACAGCCTGAAAACCTGAATGGTGTTTGGCTCTCCAGGACTGGAGTTGGGAACCTCTGTTCTATCCTGTCAGCCCTTTCACCAGGCCTTGCTCATCACAGAGCTTGCAAACCTGCTCAAGGACAAGGCGGTGGAACCTGTGCTCCCACTTCCTCTGGAGCAGGGGCTTCTACTCAAGTTATTTCCTTGTCCCCAAAAGAAGGCAAGACATCTGGCCTATCCTGGATCTGCGCAATCTCAACAGATTCCTGGTGAGAGAGAGGTTCAAGATGTTTCCCATGGAACACTGCTGCCCTACCTCTGCCAGGGAGAGTGGCTCTGTTTCTTGGATCTCAAGGATGCTTATGCCCACATCCTGATTCATCCTGCCCACAGGCAATTCCTGAGGTTTGTGGTGGGGGGGTCTGCACTTCCAGTACAGGGTGCTCCAATTTGGCCTGACCTCCTCCCTAAGGGTTTTCACAAAGTTCCTGGCCGTAGTGGCCGTGCACTTGCGCCTTTAAGGGGCTCATGTCTTCCCCTATCTAGACAACTGGTTCATCAGGAGCAGCACCGCCCGGGAGGTGGACTAGGCCATTAGGCTGACCCTGCACGCCCTCCACCAGTTGGGTTTCATTATCAGCTGTCCAAGTCCAGGCTCTCCCCGACACAGACTGGAATTCATAGGGGCCCAGCTGGACACTCTGCAGGCCAAGGCTTTCCTCCCAGAAGACATTACACACTGCCTGATGTGGTTGGCCACAGAGGTGCAAGCCTGCAGGTTGGTGCTGGCCTGGCAGTTCCTCTGCTTGTTGGGCCACGTGGCCTCAACTGTGCACACCATGGGCAGGCTGGAGGACAGGGTGGGGGTCACCCGGCAGCTAGCGGCCTCCCTTGCCTGGTGGCAGTCCCCACGCCACCTCAGGGTGGGGATGCCTTTCCAGGCACCAGCACCTCAGAGGGTTCTGACTACAGACGCCTCCCTGGTGGGCTGGGGTGTGCACTGTGAAGGCCAGTGCACTCGGCTACTAGTCTTCCAAGGAGTCTCCTGCAGATCAACCTCCTCGAGCTCCGGGCCATCTTTTTGGTCCTGCAGACCTTCTGCCACCTGCTCCGAGGTTTTCCGATCCTCATACAGACAGACAACCAGGTGGCCATGTTCTATGTGAACAAGCAGGGTGGAACGGGCTCCTACTCCCTCTGCCAGGAGGCCGTAGCACTGCAATCCTTTGTGGTATTGTAACCACATGACCCTAAGAGCTGTGTACCTCTCTTGCCAGGATAACATATTTGCGGACAAGCTCAGCAGGGTCCTTCGGCCGCACGAGTGGTGTCTGGACCCCGAGGTGGCCCAGAGGCTCTTCTGATTCTGGGTCAGGCCCTGACTGGATCTGTTTGTCTCTCCAGACAACTTGCAGCTACTGTGATTCTACTGCACTCAAGCACACCTCAGGAGGGTGGCAGCAGCAGATGCGTTTCTGATATCATGGTCGCAAGGCCTGCTTTACGCATTCCCACCGACCCCACTTGATACCCAAGTGTCTGTTCAAAATCCAGAGCGAGCACGCCTCAGTGATCCTGGTGGCCCCCATGTGGCCCAGGCAGCCCTGGTTCCCCCTGCTGTTCTCTGTCAGTGACAGCCCTGGTACCCCTGGGCCAGGCTGCAGGCCTCCTCGCAGAAGGAGGGCTCCCTCCATCCCATCCTGAGGGCTTTAGCGCTGACAGCGTGGCTGCTGAAAGAGTAGCGTTTGCCCCTTTCCACCTCACAAGGGAGGTCGAGGAGGTGGTTCTGGCCTCCAGAAAGCCCTCCTAGGGCTTGCTCCTTCAAGTGGAGGAGATTTTCCGACTGGTGCATAGACAGGAAAGTGAATCCGTTCTGCCAGGTACAATTCATGTTGCAGTACCTTTTGCATCTCTCGCACTAAGGTTTGACATCTAATTCAGTCAAGGTGCATCTCAGTGCTATAGCTGCGAACCACCACCCTGTGGAGGAGAAGCCCTTCTCGAGCCTGCCACTGGTCTCCAGATTCCTCAGGGGCCTTCTGTTGTCACCCCCTGCCCTCCGGCAGCGGAATGGGATCTCAATGAAGTGCTGTCCCAGCTCACCAGACCACCATATGAGCCTATGGCCACCTGTCACCTGAGGTACCTCTCCTGGAAAGTGGTCTTCCTGGTGGCTGTGACCTCTGCCTGCAGGGTGAGCGAACTGCAGACCCTGGTGGCAGATCCTCCCTACACCAGGTTCTACACAGAGTGGTGCTTCATACGCATCCCTAGTTTCGTCCTAAGGTTGTGTCTGCTTTTCACCTCAACCAGTAGGTGGTTCTCCCTACCTTCTTTCCACAACCTTATGCTGGCAAGGAAGAGTCACTCTTGCATACCTTGGATTGTAAGAGGGCATTGTCCTATCTTCATAGAACCAGGGACCATTGCAAAATGCCCTAACTCTTTGTCTCGTTTGACCCCCAGTAAACTGGGGCTGTCTGTAACCAAAAGGACTCTATCCTTTTGAGTGGCGGATTGCATTGCCTTCACTTACAAGCGGGCTGGCCTTTCCTCTGCATCACTGCTTATCACATTAGGACCATGGCCACATCGGTGGCCAACCTGTGCTTGGTACCGATAACGGAAATCTGCAAGGCTGCCACATGGTTTTCTGTGCATACCTTTGCTGCACATTACTGCCCAGAAAGTGTGTCCTGTAGGGACAGTGCCTTTGGCCAGTTGGTAATTGGTAGCATACTCTGTGTATAGGCAACTCCTGCCCTCCAGCCTGTCGGTGTTCAGGCTCCTGGACTAAGAGCGATGAGGGTAGTTGGGCATTGCAGAGTCTCTGGGTAGGGACTTGTCTTCTGCAACTGGTGGCCTCCCCTGTTGGTGCTGTCTTGGTTCGGGTCCTGGCAGCCTGGAGCTAGGGAGGACATGTGAGGACTGACTTCCTGCTTGTTCCTGGAGAAAGTGTAGTTACTCAGCTATAACAGGTGTTTTCCTGGAACAGTAGGAATCAGTCCTCACAACCCTCCCTTCTCCCTTGGGAGTTGCCTCCTCTATCTGTTTTTATCCTTCGCTTAAGTTATGTCATCTGACTGAACAAGATGGCACCCTTGGGTGGGAAAGGGATCACGCATGCGTGGTAGCATTCCCAAAGGCTTTCTTTGAAAGCTGGGGAAATGCTCCACGCGGGCTCTGTCGGTGCCAACGTTTCCCATATGTGAGGACTGATTTCTGCTGATCTCCAGGAACAAGCAGGAATGAGTCTTCACATATGGGTACGTCGGTACCGACGGAGCCTGCGCGGGAATGCTCCCCAGCGTCCCAAAAAAGGAAAGCTTTTGGGAGCATCCCACAGCGCCTGCGCGCTGACTTCCCGCCTTTCCTAACCGCCTCTCTCCAGTTCTTCTTTTCTGCGGAGCCAGCAGGTCGTGTTCCTGTCACTGCTGAAGAAGTTCTTTATTTTATTTTATTTCTTTGGTCGCACGTCTGCCGCCTTTGACGTCGGACCGGTACCTCCGGTCTTTTCTTTCTTTTTCTTCAAAAAAAAAAAAAAAAAAGATACTTTCCGTTCCACTTCAGTGTATTTTTTCTTCGTTGGGCCTTAGGCCTAACAGAAAATTCCTCATGGAAAAGCCCGCCTCCGGGTTTAAAAAATGCACTAAGTGCAGCGGTACCATCTCTGTTACCGACACCCATGACTGGTGTCTTAAGTGTTTGGGTCCTGGCCATTCCATCACGGATTGTCCGTCCTACTCCATGATGTCTAAAAGAGGTTTACAGAACCGAGCAGCCAAGCTCAGTACACTGTTTCCCTCTGATGCAGCTTCGGTGGCATCGACGTCTTCCAGGGCTGCTTCTTCCTCCTATGGATCTCAGGTAACCAAACATAAGTCCAGCCGGTCCTCGAAGGGTAGATCTCCCTCTAAGCATCGAGATGCCTCCGGGCTTGCCCTCGAGGATCCTGCACCGGCAAAAGTACCCCGGCGGGAAGCTCCGGCTTCCAAAGCTCCTCCTATGGGGTTACAGGTTGACATCGATGGCACGGCCTCGACCGATCACCTGTTGCAATGTTCTGGGGTACCGGTGGAATCTGCCGGTACCGAACTCCAGACATTCATGGCGTCGATGGATCAGAATGTTCTGACCATGCAGCGTGCCATTACGGCATTCATTCAAGCTGCGACGCCGCTGGTACCGCAACAAGCTTCGTTGTCGGTACCGGCTCCGACACCAGCTCCGATTTTGGTTCCGGTGCCGGTACCGGTTGCATCGACATCGGCTTCGATGTCGACTGCAGCGGTACCCTGTCCGATGATGCCTATTGGTACCGATCCGGTACCGATGACTCCCGATGTCGATACCACCCGGTATGCGTATCGGGCTTTACAGGAGTATCCAGACAGGCGATACTTCGATTCCTCCGAAGACTCTGATGCATCGGAGGCCTCTGTCGAAGCATCGGTACTTCTTCCTCAGGAACCTTCTTCTCCAAAAAGAAGAATGTCCCCTCCAGAAGACTTGTCTTTTCAAGACTTCATAAGGGAAGTGGCCAAGGGGCTTTCTATCTCAGTAGCCCCTGAGACAGAGCCTAGAGCCAAAAAATTGGATATTTTGCAATATCCCAAGGCTCCTAAAGAAGCAGCCACTTTGCCAGTTCATGAGATCCTTTATGACCACATGATAGGCATATGGGAGACTCCTCTCACCATCTCTTCTCATTCTCGTAGGTTAGATACCATGTATCGTGTCCCTCCTTGTCCTGGATTTCATAAAACTCTGCTTCCTCACCAATCTATTGTGGTGGAGTCTGCTATGAAAAAGTTAGAGTACAAAGAGGCACTCATCTGCTCCTCCAGGAAGAGAATGTAGAACCTTAGATGCTTTTGGCAGGAAATTTTTCCAGGCCAGTATGCTTGTTGCCAGAATCAACTCCTATAGTCTCTATATGGGGATGTTTCTGAAGGAAGTTACAGATCATCTGCAGACTTTCGTCCCTTTTCTTCCAGAAGATAAAAGGGAAAGCACAGTTACTTACCTGTAACAGGTGATCTCCGGAACAGCAGGAATTAGTCTTCACACATGGGAGACGTCGCCGACGGAGCCCGCACGGGAATGCTCCCCAGCATCCATTTAGAAAGCCTTTGGGAGCATCCCCCGCGCCTGCGCGGTGGCTTCCCGCCCTTCCTACTGCCTCTCCCCAGTTGAGTTTCATAGCTGAGCCGGAAGGAGAGGAGAGGAAGGAATAGAGAAAAAGAGAGATACAACTCCTAGGGGAGGTGGGCGGGTTGTGAAGACTAATTCCTGCTGTTCCGGAGATCACCTGTTACAGGTAAGTAACTGTGCTATCTCCAGGAACAAGCAGGAATGAGTCTTCACACGTGGGGACTCCCTAGCTTAGGATGCCCGGGGAGATCCCATAAGCGCAGCCCAGGACGGGATGGCATTTGCCCAACCTGAATCTCCGGCATCCCCTGAGGGATGGAGGGCAGGAGTTGAATAGAGGAACAGCGAATCCAAAGACTACGGAGGCAAGTCTTTAGAGTGCAGAACAGGTACCATTAGGATACAGCAAAAAAAACCCAGGCTACGGGAGTAGTCAGAGGGGTGCATGAAGAGAATCATTAAGCATTTAATGAGTAAATGACCTAGTACCATATAGAGCTTACCGGCCATTAAGTTGTAATGAATTAATGGTTTAGAACCCTGTACTGCTTACCCACCGGGTTGTCGGAAGTAGTCCTGTGATGAAGGCACTGTAGACGCAGTAGCGAGGTCATCAAGGAAACTTCACCGTAGCGAGGAGGAAGTTCCAAATCCGGAAGGCCATGAGATCCAGGCGTCAGCTGGGTCAGGAGAAGGACGGCAGGTCTTCCAGGGGGCTCACGGCAAGCTGAGCACTCCCTTAGGAGTAGAGTCCATAACTCAGAGGACTAACAGTGGAAGACAGGCCGAACTAGAGAGCCTATCCCGGAGAAGAGTAGAGGTGTACCCTGGAGCAGAAGGGGTACACAGTCTGCCCTAGCGAGAGATAGGGAGACAAGGGTCCGGACCTCCGGGAGGAGGACCTAACTGAAAAAAGGAGCTGTTGACTTCACAGCAGTAGGGTACCACCAGTCCGCGGGCCGATCGGGGAATAGGCAGGCGGACTGGCCGGACCCCCGGGGGGGGGGGTGAGTACCGGCCATAGGGGGAAAAAGGCGGTAGAACACAGGTACTGTGGGCATCCCCCAATAGGCGCCTGCCAGGCAGGTGATATCTAGCATATCTAGGCCGGTGGACATGGGGACGCCCCCTCCGGTACTAACGCAGGTACGCCGGGGGGCCTACCTCCATGAGCAGCACCCTGGTAAGGCGGATCTGCCATCGATCCCCAGATCGTCCACCTGGAGAGGTGGCCTCAAGATCCGTCAGGGGAGGGATCTTTTCCGGAGGGCAAGGGCAGATCGGTGAGCTAAGAGCACGGTAGCGTGGGGGACGGAGGATAGCATCAGTCCGGTAGAACGCCGCAGGGGTTGGAGGCCCTATATGTGTCCCCAAGACCTGCATGCAGAACTTGTCCCCCTCACAATCGGGGGACATGAGGGTATAGTCCCTGGTGAGTATTGGGGGACTATAGCGGCTGGAAGGGGAATTCCGGTACGGAAGCAATCAGCAAGAGAATACTGGCTGAGAGGGGTTCGGGGACGTACCGAAGAGTAAGTAGGGTGACCGTGGGCCATAGCTATCACGGCGTAAGGTGGTCTCCCTTTCCCACGGAGGAGAAGACCTGAACCCCTAGATAAATCCCCGAACCATTTTCCAACTGAACGAGCCCCAGAGTAGAGCTCTATTCTAAACTTCTGGTAAGGAGGTTAAGTGCAGGCAGCCGCCCACCTGAGCCTAAAAATGCTTAGTATGAGAGTCCTGGCGCGGGCCCGGGGACATCAACCCGGGGTGAGAGGTCCCTTGCTTGGGCGCACCTGGAGGGTGGGCGGAGGGCTGACATTTCCTCTTCCTCGGGAAGGGGGGTCTGGAGAGGCGTTTACCACCGCCGGGGGGGAGCCGGGCCCTAGGCTGGCTGCTAACTCTGGGAAGGTTAGCGAAGCACTGTGCGACCTGACGTAAGGCTTCGCTATTGAAGAGGTGATCTCCTTCGCAGGGAGAATTACCCAGGTTGTGCTGTGCCCGTCTACACAACTCGGACGCCTGCAACCATGCTGTACGGCGTGCTCTAATGGCAACAGCAGAGGCTCTGCTGACTGACCGGAAGGAGTCCAGCGAAGCACGAGAAAGGAACCCGGAGATATT
The DNA here is from genome assembly GCA_033557465.1 of Ichthyophis bannanicus. Taxonomy (NCBI): domain Eukaryota; kingdom Metazoa; phylum Chordata; class Amphibia; order Gymnophiona; family Ichthyophiidae; genus Ichthyophis; species Ichthyophis bannanicus. The sequence goes on along the minus strand of CM066031.1, from coordinate 1,006,839,281 downwards.
CCTGCAGTGATAAAGAAGCAGGGAATATTCAAAGGCCTTGGTTGCAGATACGAAGGTGGATAACCGAGATAACCTCTCGGTGACCTCCTGAAGCGACAGACTCATATAAAATATATATGAAATAATTCTGGCCGCCAGCATAGACGTTTGGAAGGCTTGACGGCCTAGAGTATCTAGCGTCTTCGAGGCGCGGCCTGGAGGGCGAGAAGCATGCTTCTCCTTGCTTCCGGCCTTCCTCGGCGCCGATTCCACCACAATGGACCGATGTGGAAGCTGGTGCTGCCGAAACCCCGGGGACGGAGGCACCCGGTACAGAGCCTGCATCGCAGTCGACGGCACTGGAACCCTCAAAGGCGACCGCCAAGCCCCCAGCAGGAGATCCTGCAGGGAGGGATGCAGAGGAAGCATCACGGCTGCCTGTTCCGCAGGGCCTGGGCTCGGGTCCGGGATAGGGATGGCCAGCAAGTCCGCCATGTCAAGGAGGAAATCCTGAAAAGGCGGCTCTGCTGGAGCAGTTATGGCGGGAGAGGCCGCCAGGGCACTAAGAGGCCACTCGGGCCGATGCCCGCTGGGCAGAGGAGGGGACCAACCTACCCGGATCGGGGCAGTCAACATGGCGGCGTCGGCTCCTGGAATTGATTCCAAGCTAGGCATCGAAGGGGTCGATGGCACCGACGGCGCCGCAGGAATCAGCCTCGGCCCCGAACCCGGGGGTGGCGCTTCCCCCCGTGACTGGAGCGAATCCACGGCCGCCGGAGGGCAGGGGCCAGCGGTCTCTGTGCTGCGGGAGGGGACAGGGGCCGATCCCGAGACGTGCCGTGGCCAGGCTTTCAAGGCTGGACAACGACTCCAGGCTGGGCATCGAACCGAGTGAGGAGATCGACTCCTTCCTCGAGGACCCCGGCGGGAGCGACCACGCCGGTGGTGGAGATCCCGGAGCGCAGATCGGAACCGCGCCGACCGGTGCCACGAGCATCAAGGGCCCCCGAGGGACGGTGCTCGGTGGAGAGGGGATCATCTGGCACCGATGTCGATCGGCGGGCGCTGCCCGATGCCGGGCCCTCTCTCGAACCCGTCCTACCCGGAGGGAAAAACGGCATACGGCCCGTCCCCGAGGGGAGCCAGGTCACCCGACGACGAGTCCCTGCGGGGGGGGGGGGGGGGGGAGTGCAAGGCCCCGGCGGTGGGATCGAGGCAATCGAAGACCCAGAGGCCCCTTTTCTAGGAAAGGGCGGGGCCCTCGACGGCCGCGTTGATGCCAGAGTAATCTGTGTCGATTCCTCCCCCCCTTTTTCTAAGACTTGTATTATACTACCGTATGCACATTTTATGTTATCCATACTCTGATCTGCCCCCTCTTTTAAGCATTTTGTCAAGACATCGCGCTTGGTGTTAATTTTGAGAGCTGCAGATAAGGTTTTCTTGGTATTCTATTTAGACGTGTTTTCTCTTTCCCAGAGGTTTTAACCATCATTGACGTTTTATCATTACAGTTCCTTCGGGTACCCTTCCCTACCCTCTGGCTAACCTCAGTTTCATTATATATGTTTATAGATTTGGATGTTTCACATCTTACGTTGAGGAGGATACAATTTACAACATAACATCGTGTTGGTTACCTTAACCGGTTTTATCCGGGTCAGTGAGTAGTACCTATTTTTAGTCTCACATGTTTGTTATGACACAATACATGCCATAATGCCATGGTGCTGCCATTTTTCATGGTGTTTAGTGATATGCAATATTTTAGCATTTACAATTTGTAACCTGCATTGAGCTGTGTCTCCTCAATCTCATTTTTTAATAGATTGGTTATAACTATACTCTGGCTATTGGCCCCACCACATATTACTACCGAATGACTGGTTGATGGTGATAGTGCAGTGAGTACTACTTGTCATCATAACTAGTTTTATTACACTCCCTTCCTCTTTTCTAATGTCTTTTGAATGGGCCACTTCTGCCCTACCTTGCTTTGTTTATAAACAACAGGGACATTTTTTACAACATAGAGTATGTTTTAATTATCTAGGCTTTTATTGTTATGGTTTAGCCTTCTCATGTTCACATTGGATTCACTATTGAATATATTATAATTGTATAGTTTTTAGGGTTTTGGTCTACGTATATATGTGTAACTATTTAATATTCAATTTCATATGTTTCTTAATTATTGACATTTCCTCGTTTATCATTTTTATCATTTTTAATTATTTATTTATTAATTATTAATTATTCAAAATTTTCTCATTATTAATTTCCATGTGTTTCTTAACTATTTATAGTTCTTTATTTATCACTTTTATCACTTTTATCATTTTTAATTATTTATTTATTGTTGTATTTTGCGTGTTATAGGATTGTTGTTTGTTCTTCCAAATGTTACCGTATTACTTGAATCTAACATCATGCCCGGTTAGCTTCGATTTGTTTGATGTCATGTTTTTAACAGAAGTTTTAATATTTTGTATTTTTTATTGTTTGTGAGTGTTTTTACCCCCTGAGGAAGGCAAACTGCCGAAACGCGTTGGGGACAACTAATAAAGCCACTGTCATCATCGCTCTTGCTCTCTGTGGAATCGGCCATGCATCGCCTGAAGAGTCAGAAGATGCACTCTGCGGTGCCCCCCGGCAGGGAGGCCCGAAACCTCGATGGTGTTGGTAGAAAGTGCTTCCAGGGCTCGATGCTTGCTTGCCGTGTCCAGTCTTACCAGCTGTACATGGGCATGTACTTGCGAGACCTGGCCAAGGAGTTGGCCGGGTTCTCTGCTGGTCTCTCCGGGGAACCCTTGCAGAGATTCAAGTCCTTGTCCTCGGGGATTCGGGACTGCTCCAAGTTTATGTCCCGCGCCGCCTACGATGGCTTCGAGGCTTCGGCCCGAGTTGCAGCAGCCAGCATCGCGGCTCGACGCCAGGCATGGCTGCAGTCATCGGACCTCGAGCCATGGGTTCAGGACAAGTTGGTCGATGTCCCTTGCCGAGGTGAGAACCTTTTTGGCAAGCCCATGGCCGAGAAGACCGCACAGCTTGAGACTGAGCACCTTACAAGGACAAGGCTGTCTAGGAAGACCTCTGCCCCTTCTCACAAGAAGAAGGACTCGGGTAAAAAGCCCTTTTACCCGAGGAAGGGCACTGCCTACAAACAGTACCCACAATATCAGGCTGCCCAAGCTGCCCCTCAGGGTCAGCAGGCCAAGGGTCAGGGTAATGGGCCCCGTAGGCAGAGGACCCCCAAGCCTCCGTCCCTGCTCTCCCAACCCTGCACAGGAGGTCTCCTCGCTCTGTTTGTCCACAAGTGGCCACTCATCACTGGAGACAGTTGGGTGTTAAGCATAGTTCAAAAGGGCTATGCACTACACTTCCAGCAACTGCCTCCTCCATACTTTCCAGGGGAGCCTCCAAGGCTTCCCCTGCACACACATCTTCTCCTTCAGGAGCTACAAGGTCTGTTGGTAGACAGAGTGGTGGAGCCTGTGCCTCCCCCCTTACAAGGTCAAGGGTTCTATTCCAGGTTTTTCCTGGTACCCAAAAGAACCGGTGGTCTTCAACCTATTCTGGATCTCAGAAACCTCAACAAGTTCTTGGAGAAGGAAAAGTTCAAGATGCTTACTCTTGGAACACTCCTGCCCTACCTCCAGCAGGGAGATTGGCTATGCTCCTTAGATCTAAAGGATGCGTATACCCACATCCTCATTCATCCAGACCACAGAAAGTACCTCAGGTTCATTGTGGGAGGAAACCATTACCAGTACAGAGTACTGCCTTTTGGCCTTACCTCCGCTCCCAGGGTCTTTACCAAATGCCTGGCGGTGGTAGCGGCCTACCTGAGAAATCAGGAAATCTTTGTTTTCCCCTATCTGGACGACTGGCTCATCAGGGGTCTGACATGCCAGGAGGCCAGATAAGCCACCCTCAGAACTATTGCTCTTCTGCAAAGCTTAGGGTTTGTAATAAACTTCGCAAAGTCCACTTTGCTCCCCTCCCAGAACTTGGAGTTCATAGGGGCGAGGTTGGACTCGCTCCTGGCAAAGGCATTCTTGCCAGAAGACAGAGCCCAAAGACTGATAAACTTAGCAAACCAGTTTCTCAGCAGGTCACTGGTCTCTGCCAGACTCTGCCTGAGGCTTCTTGGCCACATGGCTTCGACAGTACATGTGACCCTCCAATGCCAGGCTCCACATGAGGCCTGCTCAGTGGTGCCTGCGGACTCAGTGGTCACAGGCCACCAGCCACCTCAAAGACAGGATAAAGGTGTCCAGACACTTTCTGCACTCCCTCACATGGTGGCGACACCCACCCAATCTGTTGGAAGGAGTACCTTTTCAGAGTCCTGCGTTCACAGTGGTCTTGACAACGGATGCCTCCCTACAGGGCTGGGGAGCTCATTGTCTAGGCAAGTGCACCCAGGGCCGGTGGTCTCCCTGGGAATCTGCACAGCAAATCAGTCATCTGGAACTCAGAGCTATTCGGTTAGCCCTCAAGGCTTTTTCTCAAACCCTGGCTTATCAGTCTGTCCTAGTTGAAACAGACAACCAGGTAACCATGTTCTATGTGAACAAGCAGGGTGGAACTGGGTCCAGGCTCCTCTGTCAGGAAGCACAGGACCTTTGCTTGTTTGCTCTCAGACACAACATGCTCCTCAAGGCAGTATATCTACCCGGCCAGGAAAACCACCTGGCGGACAGGTTGAGCAGGATTCTGCAACCCCATGAGTGGCAGCTCCATCCTTTGGTAGTTCAAAAGATTTTCATGAAATGGGGACTTCCATCCATAGACTTGTTTGCCAGTCCTCTGAACAAACAGCTGCCAAACTTCTGCTCCAGGCAACCGCATCTTCTGCAGGTAGCAGCAGATGCTTTTCTGATTTCCTGGTCTCAGGGCCTCCTGTATGCCTTTCCTCCCACGCCCTTGGTGGCCCGAACTCTGTTCAAGATTCTTCAAGACAAGGCCTCAGTCCTGCTGGTGGCTCCCAGGTGGCCCAGACAGCCCTGGTTTCCACTTCTAATTCAATTGGCAGTGGATCCCCTTCTGCCTCGGGGGTTGCAACCCGACCTTCTCTCTCAGGATCAGGGTACCTTTCTTCACCCCAATCTCAAAGCTCTAAATTTGATGGCCTGGAGGCTGCAAGGGTAGTTTTGGCTCCCTGGGGCCTACCTCAGGAGTTAGAGGAAGTTCTCCTAGCCTCTAGGAAACAATCCACTAGGAAAACCTATGCTCTTAAATGGAAAAGGTTTTCAGTGTGGTGTCAGTTACGTACAGAGGATCCTTTCTCCTGTACTGTACCAGTAGTGCTTCAGTACTTACTGCACTTATCCAATCAAGGTCTTAAGTCCAATTCTGTTCGGGTCCACCTCTCAGCTCTAGCAGCTCACCACTCTCTGGTGGAAGGGCACTCTCTGTCGGTTCACCCTTTGGTGTCCCGGTTTCTCAGAGGCTTGCTTTTACTCAAGCCTCCAATCCGTCATCCTGCCCCTGAGTGGGAGTTGAATGTGGTCTTGTAACAACTGACTCGCCCACCTTTTGAGCCGATGGCTACTTGTCCACTACACTTCCTGTCCTGGAAGACACTCTTCCTGATAACCTTTACCTCGGCTAGGCGAGTGAGTGAGCTACAGACCCTGGTCTGTGATAGGCCTTACACTAGAATTTATAGGAACAGGGTAGTCCTCAGGACTCATCCAAAGTTCCTCCCTAAGGTTGTCTCCTCTTTCCACCTCATCCAGGAGGTGGTTCTTTCAACATTCTTCCCTAGGCCTCATGCAAGCCAGGCTGAAGCAGTTCTGCATACCCTGGACTGTAGGAGGGCCTTATCCTTCTACCTTGACCGTACGCAGGGGCATAGAAGGGCTACTCAGCTCTTCATATCTTTTGACCCTAATAATTTAGGGTTGGCTGTGTCCAAGCGTACCTTGTCCATCTGGGTGGCTGACTGTATCACCTGGGCTTACAAGGCGGCTGACCTTCCTTTGCAGGGTAGGGTCACGGCCCACCGTGTCAGGGCAATGGCTGCCTCAGTGGCTCATCTCCGCTCTGTACCCTTGGTAGACATCTGCAGGGCTGCAACTTGGTCTTCAAGCCAGACCTTTGCGGCCCATTACTGTCTGGAGAGGGAGTCCCGTAGGGACAGTGCTTTTGGCTAGGCAGTACTCTGGAATCTCTTTGAGGTTTAGGCAACTCCTGCCCTCTGTTGGGCTACCGGTGAAGGTTGTGTCAGTGAAAAGCCTTTCTTTGCTGGGACTAGAGGGAGTTCTCTTGTTCAGCCTGGGTTCCATATGTGAGGACTGACTTCCTGCTTGGTCCTGGAGAAAGAGTAGTTACTCACCTGTAACAGGTGTTCTCCAGGAGCAGCAGGAATCAGTCCTCACAACCCTCCATCCTCCCCTGGGAGTTGCAGTTGTACATAGTTTATTTTTCATTTTTGTGTGCTGTTCTTAGCTATGTCGTTTGACTGAGGTAAGATGGCACCTTTAGGCAGGAAGGGAACCGCGCATGCGTGCCTGCATTCCTAAAGGCTTTCATGGAAAGCTGGGGAAATGCTCCGCTGGGTCTTCATCGGCGTCGATGACACCCATATGTGAGGACTGATTCCTGCTGCTCCTGGAGAACACCTGTTACAGGTGAGTAACTACTCTTTCTTTGTACAATTTTTCTACTTTTTCCGGCCTGTGCTGGCTCCTTTGCTGCCTGAGACCCGTTGCTGTTGCACCGGGCCTCGGAAAACCTTTTTGGTTTGATTTTTTTCCCCATCACAGCGCTTTCATGCCTTTTTCAACCTCTGGCTGCGTCGAGGATCTTTGACCTCGCAGGGGTCCTTTTTGCCCCAATGGCCACCGACATTTAAAAAAAAAAAGTGATCTGTGCTCAAAAAACACATCTCTCACTGACACTCGTGATTGTTGTCTCCGGTGTCTGGGTGCTGACCACGACCTGGAGGAATGCTCCCTGTGCAAGAAAATGTCTGCTAAGGCCATACAGAGCCACTCAACCCTGGTTTCCCTGGTAGCCTCATGCTTGAAGGCCCTGCATGGATACTCGGACTTGCATAAGGCCCCTGTGGCCCCTCTGCAGGCTCGCAGACACTCCAAGCAAAGGTCCCCGGAGTATGAACGTAAGACGAAAAAATCCTCCAGTGCCTCATCCGGGGAGGCAGACAAGCATGGGGAAGTCCTGTGCCCAGTCCCTCAGCCCCCAAGAAACTGGAGCAGAAGCATCCTCCAAAAGTACCCAAGACCGATGTTGTGGCCTCTAGCAATGGACTGTGGTCTGTCGAGGCCCATCCTGTCAAGGACCTCCTCTCCTCAACACCTGACCCAGTCACCCCAGGGTCTGTGTCCATGGCTGCTATCCCTGAGTGGGAAGCTCGTATATTGGCCTTTGAGCACAGTGTTTCTGTATTCCTTGCCTCCCAGCGGTTGCTGACCCCTGGCCCTGCTGAGACCACAGGGACCTCGACATCGAGGACTCCCTGGGCTGCCGGAACGATCACAGAGAGCCAGACGCCTCAAGCAGATCTCTGGCAAGGGTATCGCTCTTCGCTCCCGGTCCTCGGGAACAAGGTCTTCGCAGGCAAGTGCCCTAGTCTCAAAGCATCCAAGACTGGAGCTACCAACTCTCTTGCAGCCGGAGGACCTCTGATTCTGATGTCGAGACAGCCCCGGAGACTCAGGCCCACTGAGACCTTACCTCAGACCCGTCTCCACCGGCTGCCAAGCACTGATCCCCTCCCGAGTAAACCTTTTTCCTTGAGATTGTCAGGGACATGGCATGGGCACTCTCCCTTCATGACGGAGTTGGAGGAAGATCCTCGTACAGAGGAACTTGACATCCTGCAGTATGAGGTACCACTGAAGGAGACCTTGACGGTCCCTGTTCCCCCTATCCTCACCTGGCTTCTCCTCCACATGTGGGAGACCCCGGCCTCGAAGGTGCCCATCGTGAGTCGGCGACTTGACCTGATGTACCGAGTCCAGCGTGGGCCAGGCTTTCGCAAGGCGCAACTCCTCCACACCTCCATGGTGGTTGTCGGCCATGCGCCAGCAAAAAAGCCCAAAGAGACTCCTCGGTGCCCCTGGGCAGGGAGTCTTGTGCCCTTGACGTCCTTGGGCAAAAATGCTACCAGGGCTCAATGCTGGCTTGCCACATACAGACTTACCAACTTTACATCGGCATGTTCCTTTGGGACCTGGCCAAGAGCTCGGGGGGTTCACTGCCGTCCTTAACAGAGACCACCTCTGGCCTTTCTAGGCTCTTTTGACGTCATCGCAGAGAGCTCCAAGTACTTGTCCTAAGCTGCTTACGACGGCTTCGAATCCAGTGCAAGGGTGACCACTGCTGGCATTGGTGCCCAATGCCAAGCTTGGCTCCAATCATCTGATCTCAAGCAATGGATGCAAGAAAAACGTCTTGATTTCCCGTGCCTCAGCAAACAGCTCTTTGGCAAGCTGATGGAGGAAAAGGTGGCCAAAATAGAGTATGTCACTCAGCTCTCGAGGAAGACCTCTATTCTTCCCAGAAAGAAGCCGCAGGGGAAGAAGTCCCCTTTCCTCCGGAAACGTCAGCCTTACCGGGGCTTACCCTTCTTACCCTGCAGCAGGGTCCCCAGGACAAGGGAACCGGCCAGGTCCCATTCAAACCGAAGGGCCAAAAGACCCGGATGCCAGCTCCAGCCTAGCCTAGGTTGGGGTTTTGACGCCATCAGCATAGCCCCTCCTCTATTGGAGGACCAGCTTCCCATAGGGGGACATCTGGTCCACTTTGCCCATTGGTGTACCTCCATCACCACCAACTCCTAGAACGTTCAGGTGGCCAGGGAGGGCTACCTCCTCCACCTGTACTAGACATCTCCACCCTTCTTCCCCAGGGATCCCCCTCAGTCCCCTCATGCATCAGGCCCTGCTGCTACAAGAACTCACAGGCCTTCTCAAGGACAAGGCTGTGGAGCCTGTGCCTCCCCCCCTCAAGGGGGAAAAGTTTCTTTTCCAGGTACTTCCTAGTCCCAAAAAGGACAGGGGGCCTGAGGCCCATCCTGGACCTGAGAAACCTCAAGTTCCTGGTGCGGGAGAAGTTCAAAATGCTCTCCCTTGGAACACTGCTGCCCTACTTCCAGCAGGGAGATTGGCTGTGCTCCTTGAATTTAAAGGACGCATACATCCACATCCTTAACCATTCAAAGTCACCAAAAATACCCGAGGTTCGTGGTCGGGGGCAACCACTACCACCAGTAAAGGGTCCTTCCCTTCGGTCTCGCCTCTGCCCTAAAGGTCTTCACCAAGTGTCTGGCAGTGGTGGCAGCTTATCTCTGCCTCCAAGGGGCCTTTGTCTTCCTTTACCTTGACGACTGGTTGGTAAAAGGGGACATGGCCTCAGAGGCCAGGCAGGTCACTGACTACATCATTCAGATCTTGAAACACCTGGGCTTCGTGATAAATCATCCAAAATCCCACCTCACCCCGACTCAGATACTGGAGTTCATCGGGGCCCGCCTGGACACTCCAGGCCAGGGCTTTCCTCCCACTGGACAGGGCGGATCGCTTTGTGGGCCTCAGCCAAAGTAAAGCGGCACTGCACTGTCTCAGCCCAATTGCTGCTTCGCCTCCTGGGCCTCATGGCCTTCACAGCCCGTGTGGTTCCCGATGCATGCCTCCACATGTGCGCGAGGTTCAGTTGTACCTCTCTTCTTAGTGGACCCAGGCCACGGGCTGACTCGGGACAGAATCACGGTGTCTCGCCAACTGGCAATGTCCCTCACCTGGTGGAAGGATACTCAACACCTGCAAACAGGCATGCCCTTTTCAATTCCCAAACCTCCAGAGGGTTCTCACAACAGATGCCACCCTGATGGGCTGGGGTGCCCATTGCAGGGAGCTCCACACCCAGGGGGCCTGGTCCTTCGAGGAGAGCCAGCAGCAGATCAGTCTGCTTGAGCTCAGAGCAGTCTTCCTCACTTTGAACGTCTTCAAGCACCACCTACAGCACCAGTCAGTGTTCATCCAGACGGACAATCAAGTCACAATGTTCTATGTGAACAAGCAGAGCGGCACAAGCTCCTACTGCCTCTACCAGGAGGCCGTGGCCCTCTTTTCCTTCGCAACCAGCCATGGGATGCTTCTCAGTGCGGTCTTCCCACCGGGCCAGGACAGTGCCTTGGTGGCAGACTGAGCAGGGTCCTTTAATTGCACGCGTGGCGCCTAGACCACGAGGTGGCACTTTGGCTTTTCCGGCTATGGGGCCTCCCCAGCCTGGACCTCTGTCAACCCAATCAATATCAGCTGCCCTGTTTTTTCAGTCCCCAACCCCACCCCTCCTGGGTGGCAGACGCTTTCCTCATCTCGTGGTCAAGGGGCCTACTTGTACACCTTCCCTCCCACCCACTTGATAGCTCGGACTCTCTTCAAGGTCCAGCGAGACAAAGCATCGGTGATCCTCATAGCCCCATGGTGGCCCAGGCAACCCTGATTCCCTTTCTGCTCCATCTCTGTGGAGCTGCCCCCGGGACTCTTGACACAGGAGAGCTCAGTTCTCCATCCCAACCTGGGATCCCTATCTCACACCATGGTGGCTGAATGGGTCGCCCTAGCTCCCCTCTCCCTCTCCAGGGAGGAGGATATGCTTCTGGCCTCTAAGGAACTTCACAAGATGGGCCTACGCCTTCAAGTGGTGCTAAGTCTCTGTGTGGTGCACAGAGCATTGAATGAACCCCTTTTGCGCAGTGCACTCAGTCCTTCAATATCTCCTCCACCTCTCACATTCTGGACTCAAGTCCAGTTCCGTTACGGTACATCTGAGCGCACTCTCCACCAACCACCATCCTGTTGAGGGCAAACCTCTATCTGTGCAGCTCCTCATCAACAGGTTCATGAGGGGCTTGTTGCTCGCCAAACCCTCCATTCGGCCACCTCCAGTGGAATGGGATCTCAATGTGGTTCTGGAGCAACTTACCAAGCTGCCCTTCGAGCCCTTAGCTATCTGTTCCTTACATTACCTGTCCTGGAAGATTGCCACCTTAATGGCTCTCACCTCTGCCCGCAAAGTCAGTGAGCTCCAGGCCTTGATGGCGGAGCCATCCTACACCAGATTCTACCAGAACAGGATCATGCTCCGCACCCACCCTAAGTTTCTCCTGAAGGTGGTCTCCAACTTCTACCTCAATCAGGAGGTAGTGCACCCTACCTTCTTTCCACGGCCTCAAACCGACTGCATCAGCCGTCTTTCATACCCTGGACTGCATACAAACCCTATCCTATCTGCAGCAGACCCAGGGCCACCGTAAAACCTCACAGCTTTGTTTACTTCGACCCCAGCTGTCTGGGGCATAGAAACATAGAAATATGACGACAGAAAAAGACCACATGGCCTATCTAGTCTGTCCTTCCATATCAACAACTACAACAGTCCCCTTTTTACCTTTAGAGATCCTCTGTGTTTGTCCCATGCTTTTTTGAATTCAGTTACTGTCCTCATCTCTCTACCACCCCTACTGGGAGACTATTCCACGGATCCACCACTCTTTCCATAAAGAAATATTTCCACATATCACTCCTGAATCTATCTCCCTTCACCCTCATACCATGTCCCCTCGTAACAGAACTTGCTTTCAATTGAAAGAGGCTCTCTCTGAACATTTATGCTACGGAGGTATTTAAACATCTCAATCATATCACCTCTATCCCGCCTTTCCTCTAAGGTTTACATATTAAGATCCCTAAGTCTGTCCTCATATGCTTTATAATGAAGACCACTAATCATTTTAGTAGCCACCCTCTGCACCGTCTCCATCCTGTTCACATCCTTTTGAAGGTGCGGTCTCCAGAACTACACACTATACTCCAAATAAGGTCGCACCAAAGACTTATACAGAGGCATTATCACCTCTTTTTTTCTGCTAGCCATTCCTCTCCGTATGCACCCAAGCATCCTCCTAGCTTTTGCCGTCGCCTTTTCTACCTGTTTAGATACTTAAAGATCATCAGACATAACCACGCCTAGGTCCCGCTCGTCTTTAGTGGACAAAAGTACTGCACCCCCTATACTATATTGTTCCCTTGGATTGCTGCCACCCAAATGCATGACCTTACATTTTTTAACATTAAATACCAGCTGCCAAATTCTAGACCATTCTTCAAGCTTAGCTAGATCCCTCCTCATGTTATCTACACCTTCCTGGGTGTCTACTCTATTGCAGATTTTGGTATCATCCGCAAAGAGGCAAACCTTACCCGACAGCCCTTCTGCTATATCACTAACAAAGATTTTAAAAAGAATCGGACCAAGGACAGATCCCTGGGGCACACCACTGGTAACATCCTTCACCTGAGAGAGAGAGCTCCATTTACCTGTACTCTGTCGCCTCCCACCCAACCAATTTCTAACCCAAGCAGTAACTTTAGGGTCCATCCCTAGGGTGCTCAGTTTGTTTATAAGTCGCCTGTGAGGAACAGTGTCAAAGGTTTTACTGAAATCTAAATACACCACATCTAGGGCTGTCCCTCGGTCCACCTCCCTGGTCACCCAGTCAAAGAAGTCGATCACATTTGTCTGACAAAACCTGCCTCTGGTGAATCCATGCTGCCTCGGATCCTGTAATCCGCTGGACTCCAGGCTGTCACCAAGCAGACCATCTCCATCTCCACAGTTGGGCTGACATTCCTCTGGAGCACTGAGTCACAGTGCACAATGTCCGGGCGATGGTGACCACTGTTATGAGTCTTCCATCGTGCCCATGGCAGACATCTGCTGAGCTGCCACTTGGTCCTCCGTTCACACTTTTGCAGCCCACTATTGCCTGGAGAGGGAGTCCCGATGAGATAGTGCCTTTGCCCAGGCCGTACTCCATAACCTTTTCGGGCTTTAGGCAACTCCTGCCCTCCGACCCTTCTTGTTCTGGCTACCGGGAACCATGGTTCTCCAGGACCAAGCAGGAAGCAGTCCTCTCACATATGGGTGTCATCGGCGCCGATGAAGCCCCAGCGGAGCATTTCCCCAGCTTTCTATGAAAGCCTTTGGGAATGCAGGCATGCATGCGCGGTTCCCTTCCCGCCTAAAGGTGCCATCTTACCTCAGTCTCTTTTTTTCCGTGAAGCCCACCGGACGTGTGTCCTGTTCTCCCGGTTAAAATTAGATTTTTTCGGCGATTTTTGCTATTTTTTTTCTCCCGGTTCGACGCCGGTTCCCCTCTTGCCGGGTTCGGTACACCGGTATTGAGCCCAATTCTTCTTTTTCGGTTTTTGCCCTTCGTGGCTGGCATTCGCGGCCTTTTTTCCATTTTTCCCTGGAAGACTGGTCCTTTGACCTCGCGGGGACTCTTTTTTTTTTTTTCCCTGATGGCTTCCGATCCTGAGCGCTGTCGAAGCTCCTCGGACAGGGGGTCCCCCGACTAGGAACGCAAGAGGAAGAAGCGGCTCGCGAGGGCGTCGTCGGAGGAGGTCCCTGGCTCCTCGAGGGCCAGGTCTAAGACCCCCGACCGTTGCCCCGGGCCCGTGGAACTCGAGAAGCCTGCAAAAGTTCCTCGCGTGGAGCCGGAGTCTGCTGGACACGTAAGCCCCGTAGTCCTCGAGGACTCTGGGGCCCGAGTCGGTGGCTGCTGCGTCTCCCAAGCTGAGTCTCAGGATGACAGCCTTGGAGAGCAGATTGTGTGCCTTCATGGAGCAGCAGCGGGCACTGATGGCCAGCCTGTCTGGCGCATCTGCCCCGACCACCGGGACATCGACTTCGAAGTCGACCCCGGAGACCGAGCCGATACTCGAGTCCATCGTGGCTCAGAGTCGACCTCGGTCGCGGTCTCCCTCGACCTCCCGTTCAGGACCGAGGGCGTCGACGCCGGTGCCTCCGGCGTCAGGGCGGATACTCAGGGCCCCACGGGGTCGGACCCTGACTCTTCCTCGGACGAGGAATCTCCTGATACCTTCAAGACTCGGTGCGTCCCTTCGGGGACACCGCAGTCTGAGCCCCAGAGTAGGTCCCCCCGGAGGATACTCGGTTCTCGGAGTTCGTCCGAGATATGGCCACTGCCTTGGCTATCCCGACGGACCCCGAGGAGGAGCCTCGAGCTGAAGAGCTCGAGGCCCTACAGTATGACTCTCCTCCGAAGGAGGTCTTTACTGTTCCGGTTCCTCCGATGCTGGAACGGCTCCTCTTCCGTATGTGGGAGGCACCGGCCTCGGCGCCGGTTCTCAGCAAGCGAGTCGATTCGATCTCTCGACTCCGGAAGAGCCCTGGCTTTCAAAAGGCACAGCTACCACACCATTCTATGGTTGTGGAATCGGCCATGCATCGTCTGAAGAGCCAGAAGATGCACTTCGCGATGCCCCCTGGCAGGGAGGCCCGGAACCTCGATGGCGTCGGTAGAAAGTGCTTCCAGGGCTCGATGCTTGCTTGCCGTGTTCAGTCCTACCAGCTGTACATGGGCATGTACTTGCGGGATCTGGCCAAGGAATTGGCCGGGTTCTCTGCTGGTCTCTCCCGGGAACCCTTGCAGAGATTTAAGTCCTTGTCCTCGGGGATTCGGGACTGCTCGAAGTTCATGTCTCGCGCCACCTACGATGGCTTCGAGGCTTCGGCCCGAGTTGCGGCAGCCAGCATCGCGGCTCGACGCCAGGCATGGCTGCAGTCATCGGACCTCGAGCCATGGGTTCAGGACAAGTTGGTCGATGTCCCTTGCCAAGGTGAAAACCTTTTTGGCAAGCCCATGACCGAGAAGGCCGCTCAGCTCGAAACTGAGCACCTCACATGGACAAGGCTGTCGAGGAAGACCTCTGCCCCTTCTCATAAAAAGAAGGGCTCGGGTAAAAAGCCCTTTTACCCGAGGAAGGGCACTGCCTACAAACAGTACCCGCAATATCAGGCTGCCCAAGCTGCCCCCCAGGGTCAGCAAGCAAAGGGCCAGGGTAATGGGCCCCGTAGGCAGAGGACCCCCAAGCCTCAGGCCCCTGCTACCACTCAGCAGGGTGTGGGGTTTTGACTCCTTGAGCGTAGCCTCTCCTCCACTGCTCTCCCAACCCTGCACAGGAGGTCGCCTCGCCCTCTTTGCCCACCAGTGGCCCCTTGTCACCGGGGACAGTTGGGTGCTGGAGATAGTCCACAAGGGCTATACCCTCCATTTTCACCAGCTGCCGCCTCCATATTTTCCAGGGGAGCCTCCAAGGCCTCCCCTGCACACAGATCTCCTTCTACAAGAGCTTCATGGTTTGTTGGTGGACAGGGCGGTGGAGCCTGTGCCTCCCCACTTACAAGGTCAAGGGTTCTACTCCAGGTATTTCCTGGTGCCCAAGAGAACCGGTGGCCTTCGACCCATTCTGGACCTCAGGAACTTCAACAAGTTCCTAGTGAAGGAAAAGTTCAAGATGCTTACTCTTGGGACTCTTCTGCCCTACCTCCAGCAGGGAGATTGGCTATACTCCTTAGATCTAAAGGATGCGTACACTGACATCCTCATTCATCCAGACCACAGAAAGTACCTCTGGTTCATTGTGGGAGGAAACCATTATCAGTACAGAGTGCTGCCTTTCGGCCTCACCTCCGCCCCCAGAGTCTTTGCAAAGTGCCTAGCAGTGGTGGCGACCTACCTGAGAAATCAGGGAATCTTTGTCTTCCCCTATCTAGATGACTGGCTCATCAGGGGTCAGATGTGCCAAGAGGCCAATCAAGCCACCCTCAGGACTATTGGTCTTCTACAAAGCCTGGGGTTTGTCATAAACTTCGCAAAGTCCACTTTGCTCCCCTCCCAGAACTTAGAGTTCATAGGAGCAAGGCTGGACTCTCTGCTGGCAAGGGCTTTCTTGCCAGTAGACAGGGCCCAAAGTTTGATGGCCTTGGCAAATCAGTTTCTCAGCAAGTCCCTGGTCTCTGCCAGATTCTGCCTGAGGCTTCTAGGCCACATGGCTTCGACAGTACATGTGACCCCCCAATGCCAGGCTCCATATGAGGCCTGCACAGTGGTGCCTTTGGGCTCAGTGGTCACAGGCCACAGGCAACCTCAGAGACAGGATAAGGATGTCCAGACCATTTCTGCACTCCCTCAACTGGTGGCTGCACCCACCCAATCTACTGAAAGGGATGCCTTTTCAGATTCCAGAGTACACAGTAGTGATGACAACAGATGCCTCTCTGCAAGGCTGGGGAGCTCATTGTCTGGGCAAGTGCACCCAGGGCCTCTGGTCTCCCTGGGAAGCTGCACAGCAGATCAATCTCCGCGAACTCAGAGCTATTCGATTAGCACTCAAAGCTTTCACTCCTACCCTGGCTCACCAGTCTGTCCTGGTTCAGACAGACAATCAAGTTGCCATGTTTTATGTGAACAAACAGGGCGGAACTGGGTCCAGGATCCTTTGTCGGGAGGCTCAGGACCTTTGTTCTTTTGCCCTCAAGCACAACATGCTCCTCAAGGCTGTGTACCTTCCAGGCCAGGACAACTACCTGGCAGACAGATTAAGCAGAATACTGCAGCCCCACGAGTAGCAGCTGCATCCTTCAGTAGTTCAGAAGATCTTCCTGAAATGGGGTCTCCCTTTGATAGATCTCTTTGCCAGCCCAACGAACCAGCAACTGCCAAAGTTCTGCTCCAGGCAACCGCATCCTCTGCGGATAGCAGCGGATGCTTTTCTGATATCTTGGTCTCGGGGCCTCCTCTATGCGTTTCCTCCCATGCCCTTGGTGGCCCGAACTCTCTTCAAGATTCTTCAGGACAAGGTCTCGGTCCTGCTGGTGGCACCCAGGTGGCCGAGACAGCCTTGGTTTCCTCTTCTGCTTCAACTGGCGGTGGATCCTCCACTACCTCTGGGGTTGCAACCCGACCTTCTCTCTCAGGAGCAGGGTTCCCTTCTGCACCCCAATCTCAAGGCTCTCAATTTGATGGCCTGGAGGCTGCAAGGGTAGTCTTGGCTCCCTGGGGTCTGCCTCAGGAGGTTGAGGAGGTTGTCCTAGCCTCTAGGAAACAGTCCACTAGGAAAACCTATGCTCTTAAATGGAAGAGGTTTTCTGTGTGGTGTCAGCTACGTACAGAAGATCCTTTCTCCTGTACTGTGCCAGTAGTCCTTCAGTACTTACTGCACTTGTCAACTGAAGGTCTTAAATCCAATTCTGTTCGGGTCCACCTCTCAACTCTAGCAGCTCACCACTCTCTGGTGGAGGGACATTCTCTGTCTGGTCACCCCTTGGTGTCTCGCTTTCTTTTGGGCTTGCTTTTGCTCAAGCCTCCTATCCGTCGTCCTGCCCCTGAGTGGGAGCTGAATGTGGTCTTGCAGCAACTGACTTGCCCACCTTTTGAGCTGATGGCTAATTGTCCACTGCGCTTCCTCCCCTGGAAGACACTCTTCCTGTTAACCCTTACCTCGGCTAGGCGAGTAAGTGAGCTTCAGGCCCTGGTCTGTGATAGGCCTTACACCAGGATTTATAGGAACAGGGTAGTCCTTAAGACTCATCCAAAGTTCCTCCCTAAGGTTGTCTCCTCTTTCCACCTCAACCAAGAGGTGGTTCTTCCAACATTCTTCCCTAGGCCTCATGCAAGCCAGGCTGAAGCAGTCCTGCATACCCTAGACTGTAGGAGGGCCTTATCCTTCTACCTTGACCGTACGCAGGGGCATAGAAGGGCTACCCAGCTCTTCATCTCCTTTGACCCCAGTAAGTTGGGGTTGGCTGTGTCCAAGCGTACCTTGTCCATCTGAGTGGCTGACTGTATCACCTGGGCTTACAAGGCGGCTGACCTTCCTTTGCAGGGTAGGGTTATGGCCCACCGAGTCAGGGCAATGGCTGCCTCAGTGACTCATCTCCGCTCTGTGCCCTTGGTAGACATCTGCAGGGCTGCAACTTGGTCTTCAAGCCAGACATTTGCGGCCCATTACTGCCTGGAGAGGGAGTCCCATAGGGACAGTGCTTTTGGCCAAGCAGTACTCCGGAATCTCTTTGAGGTTTAGGCAACTCCTGCCCTCCTGCCCTCTGTTGGGCTACCGGTGGAGGTTGTGTCCTTGAAAAGCCTTTCTTTGCAGCTGGGACTAGAGGGAGTCCTCTTGTTCAGCCTGGATTCCTTGGTAGCCCAGAGCTAGGGAGTCACCCATATGTGAGGACTGCTTCCTGCTTGGTCCTGGAGAAAGAGTAACTGGGGTCCTCAGAGTCTATCAGCGGATTCGCCTGCGGCTGCTCACGGCTGGGCCATAACAGGTGTTCTCCACAGACAGCAGGAATCAGTCTTCACAATCCTCCCTCCTCCCCTTGGAGGAGGAGTTCATTTTTGGTGGTCATCTTGGTTTGACTCTAGCTATGGCACCTGACTGGGCAAGATGGCACCCTTGGGTGGGAAGGAGACCATGCATGCATAGTGGCATCTCCCAAAGGCTTTTCTTTGAAAGCTGGGGAGATGCTTCTGCGAGGGCTGTGTCGACATCACTCATATGTGATGACTGATTCCTGCTGTCCCTGGAGAACACCTGTTACAGGTGGGTGACTACGCTTTCGGCCTGGGGAGCCCTTGTCAAGACCAAAAGGCCCAGGGCTTTTTGGAGCCACAGGGAGGTGGTGTGGTCCATCAACCGTATTGAAACAAGGACTATCTGGCCGCCTTGTATTTCCTGTCCTTTGTCTAGGGCAGAGTGGTGCAAGTGTTCTCAGGCACAGCCATATGACAATCACCAAGGCAGCACGAGGTGTGTAGGAGTGGCCCCGGAGAAGCCTCGGAGAGGGAGGCTAGCAGACTGTCCCAGAGGTCGGAGAGGAGAGAGGGGGAGAGCATAGAAAAGAAGAAAGGAGGTAGGGGGTGAAGAGCTGAAACAGAGCAGAAGAGACTCAGGATAAAAAGGAGGAGGAGTGATAGCAGAAAAAGGAAGGCTGGAGCGATAGATGACTGCCCCGCCTCTGTGGCGGGGAGTATGGAGAGCAGAATAGCTGAGAGGAAGGCAGCGGTGAAGTAGGGCGTCCTCGCCCTCCCGGAGCCAGGACTCGGTGAGGAAGAGGATGTCCAGGGAGTGCATAAGAACATAAGATATGCCATACTGGGTCAGACCAAGGTCCATCAAGCCCAGTATCCTGTTTCCAACAGTGGCCAATCTAGGTCATACATACCTAGCAGTTTCCCCAAAAGACACAGGTTCCGCAATGCTTGTACTGGGTCAAGCATTGATATCCTGGGTCCCTTCTTAATAATGGTTTATGGACCTTTTCTCCAGGAACTTGTCCAAACCTTTTTTAAACCCAGCTACACTAACAGCCTTTACTACATCCTCCGGTAACAAATTCCAGAGTTTGATTACACGTTGAGTGAAAAAGTATTTTCTTTTATTAGTCTTAAATAGTTTACCCTGTAGCTTCATTGCATGTCCCCTAGTCTTTCTATATTCTGATAACGTAAACAATCGATCTACGTTTACCCGTTCCACTCTGTTCATTAATTTATAGACTTCTATCATATCTCCCCTCAGCCGTCTCTTTTCCAGGTTAAAGAGCCCTAACCTTTTTAGCCTTTCTTCATAGGAGTATCCTTCCATCCCCTTTACCATTTTGGTGGCTCTTCTCTGAACCTTTTCTAATAACGCTATATCCTTTTTAAGATACGGCGACCAGAATTGCACACAACATTCAAGGTGCGGTCTCACCATGGAACGATATAGAGGCATTATAATATCTTTTGTTTTATTTTCCATTCCTTTCCTTATGATACCTAGTGTGGTAAGGAGAGTGCAGTCCAGCATGAAGAAATAAAGGGAAAAAGAACTTTTTCTTTGCGGGGGATGGGTGCACCAGAACACATACATCCTAGTAAAAGCAGTGAGAGAAACCACGAGGGTAGAGCTAGGCTAAAGCCACACCCAGACTCCATGGCAACCCTAAGTAAGAGTAGGAGGTACATGGGGGTGGAGTCAGAAGGGGAGGTGCCCTGCTCCATGTTTAAGTTTGAGCAAACAGAGAGAGAGACGGAAGGAGAAACAGGAACAGGAACAAGGACAAGTGCAAGGAGAGCAAGAGCAGCCAGGACTGCAGCCAAGAGAGCTACAGAGAAGGTTCCAGGGAGAGGACTAAGTATATTGGCAAGAGAGAGAGAGAAGGCTGGCATTGGAAAAGCTAAGGCAAGAGAGCCTAGACTCCTCGGGTGAAGGGTGTGTCTTCAGGCAGAAGAAGCCCCAGGAAGTGGAGAGGAAATCTTACCCTGATTCCCTGACTGGCTCTGAGGCAGAGATAGCTACAGCCAACAGAAGCCACAGATATGGAAGTCCTGCAGTAAAACTCCAAGGTAGGAGAAAGAAAGCAGTGAAGCCTAAGGCTTATATCTCTTGCTCTGATTCTGAAGAGGGATTTGTACTTGGGAAAACCCAGATTAGAAAGAAGGGGTTTTCAAGAAAAGTTGAACAGGAGAAGCCTGTTGAAGTTCTGCCAAGAGAAGGAGGGGCAGTGCAGTGGAATAGGCTATTTGAGCTTTTAAATGACTTAAAGGAAAAAGTGCCTGAACGGTTCCAAGCATTACCAATATGCAGCTCAGAAGAAAGTATGGAGGTAGATGGTAGAGGAACTGACATGGGTGGTTCTTGTTCTGAGATGGACTGTGCTGTTTGTATTGATGCTAATTAATGGAAGCCAAATAGCAGAAAGAAATTAAGAAAGCTGTTACAACTTTGTTATAGCTGAAAGCCTGAAGTAAAGGAGGGAATGAGTTTTATATTGAAGCACTAAGGTTCTTTCCTAAAGAAGTGGCTAGTGCAACCAAGGCGGGGCTAGACAGCTGAGAACTGTTTAACTCAAAACAGCAAAGAAGGAGCTAGCAGCCCTACTGGCTTTGATTGTAAGTTGTAAATACATGTGCCTTTATTATTGCTGAAGTAAGAAGCATCTTAAAGGAAAAGAAAAGGAAAGCCATTGTAAATAATTCAACGGAAACACTGTTTTGATATTTGCTTTAATTGGAGAAGATTATCCTTTGTTTCTTTGTCCTGAGTGTAAAGTTGCTTTGAAGATTGTTACCATCTTACCTAAAAGAAGCTAATAAAAATTCCTGTGTGCTTTGAAACATCCACTTGGTCATTTCTGACTACACAGCTACAACCCTTTGGAAAAGGAATACAAGATGGTCTCCCATCCTTACTAGACAACCGCCTGGTAGGGGTGTGGTCGCCACACTAGCATTCTATTTGCTCTCTTGGCCGCCGTTGCACACTGGGCCGAGGGTTTTAACATGTTATCCACAATGACGCCTAAATCCTTTTCCTGGGTGGTGGTTCCTAATGTGGAACCTTGCATCGTGTAACCATAGTTTGGGTTGTTCTTCCCTAGGTGCATAACTTTGCACTTGTCCACATCAAATTTCATCTGCCATTTTGATGCCCAGTCTTCCAATTTATCAAGATCCTCTTGCAATTTTCCACAATCCTCTTGGGTTTTAACAACTTTAAATAGTTTTGTGTCATCTACAAATTTGATAACCCCACTCGTTCCACTTTCCAGGTCATTTATGAATATGTCAAAAAGCAGCGGACCCAGCACAGATCCCTGGGGTACACCACTATTCACCTTTCTCCATTGGGAAAACTGACCATTTAGCGCAACCCTCTGCTTTCTATCTTTTAACCAGTTCTTGATCCACAGTAGTACACTGCCTCCTATCCCATGACTCTTTAGTTTTGCCAAAAGTCTCTGATGAGGGACCTTGTCAAAGGCTTTCTGAAAGTCCAGATACACAATATCAACCGACTCACCTTTGTCCACCTGTTTATTCACACTTTCAAAAAAACATAACAGATTAGTAAGACAAGATCTTCCTTGTCTAAAGCCATGTTGGCTGTCTCCCATTAGGCCATGACTATCTACATGCTGAGTAATTTTATTCTTTATGATGGTTTCTACCATTTTTCCCGGTACTGACGTGAGGCTCACCGGTCTGTAGTTTCCCGGATCACCCCTGGAACCCTTTTTAAAAATTGGTGTTACATTGGCGATCCTCCAATCTTCAGGTATTAGAGATGATTTTAATGATAGTTCACAGATTAGTAATAGCAGGTCTGCAGTCTCATATTTCAGTTCTTTCAACACCCTTGGATGTATACCATCCGGCCCAGGTGATTTGCTACTCTTCAGTTTATCTAATAGTTGTTATACATCTTCCCGATGTATCAATATTTTCTTCAATTCTTCCGCACCTTTAAATACCACTTCAGTCATGGGTAACATCCCTACATCTTCCCCAGTAAAGACCGAAGCAAAGAATTCATTCAGTCTCTCCGCTATCGCCTTGTCGCCTCTTAGTGCCCCTTTAACCCCTCTATCATCTAATGGACCAACTGACTCTCTCACAGGTTTTTTGCTACGAATGTACTTGAAAAAGTCTTTATTTTGCGTTTTTGCTTCCGCAGCAAGCTCCGTCTCAAATTCTCCCTTTGCCTGCTTTATCAATGCCTTGCATTTGTCTTGCCAGTGCTTGTGCTGTTTCCAGGTTTCGTCGTTTGGCTCTTTTTTCCATTTCCTGAAAGATGCTTTTTTGGCAACAGCCTCTCTGACCTCACCTTTAAACCATGCTGGCAGTTTTTTGGACTTCCTTCCACTTTTCTTAAAGCGTGGAATACAGCTGGTCTGGGCTGCCAAGATAGTATTTTTCAACAACACCTAAGCTTGATGTAAGTCTTTAACCTTTGCAACTGCTCCTTTTAGTTTTTTCTTAACTATTTTCCTCATTTTATCATAGTCTCCCTTTCGAAAGTTAAAAGGTAGTACTGTGGATTTCCGTACTATTCCTTCTCCAAATCAAAGGCGATTATGCTATGATCACTATTGCCAAGTGGCCCCAACACCCTTATCTCTTGCACTAGATCTGGTGTTCCACTAAGGACTAGGTGTAATATGGCTTCCCCTCTGGTCGGTTCATGAACCAGCTGCTCCAAGAAGCAGTCATTTGTCATCTAGGAACTTTATCTCCCTAGCATGTCCTGCCGTGACACTGACCCAGTCGATACCGGGGTAATTGAAATCACCCATTATTATTACTGCGCTGTATCTTTTGTTAGCTTCCTTGATTTCTTTGAGCATTTCATCATCCATTTGTTCATTCTGGCCAGGTGGTCGATAGTACACCCCCACTGCCATCGCCTTCCCCTTTTTACATGGAATTTCAATCTGTAGAGATTCTACAGCAAATTGTGTTTCCTGCAAAACTTTAATCCTTTCTGACTCAATGCCCTCTCTAACATAGAGCGCAACCCCTCCACCAATTTGATCAGCTCTATCATTACGATATAGTTTGTACCCAGTTTGCTGAATGAGGAGATCGTGGATGAGGTGGGACTTGTTGCGGAGGGAGCAGCAGTTTCGAAGGGTGAGGGAAAGCAGGGGAAGAGCTGTAGACGAGGCAGCAACGGAGGTGCAATGGCCTGGAGGCGCAGTGGGGCAAACCAGAAGATTCGCTGGGTTACGGTGGTGAGAGCCAAAGCTGTGAGAGCAGAAAGGAAGAGGGTGATGGCCCCAAAGAACTGGGATGGCGACCATAGGAGCGAAGACAGAGAGGAATACAATGAGAAGAGGAAGACACCAGCGGGTGAGAGGGCTAAAGGCAGGTTGTAATGAGGGACAGGTACCAAAAGGATATCTAGGCAAGCAAGGGGATGCTACAGTGGCAAAGATGGATCGCAGAGTGCCACCGTCGTCGCCCCAAGGAACTTGCCCAAGGAGCAGGACCTGCTCCTTGGGCGCACTCCTTCGGCATGGAACGCTGCAGGCAGCATGCATTTAAGCAGGTTGAGCAGCAGAGAGAGAGAGAGACGCGACAGCGTTGCAGGTGATTGCATCACTTCCAGGGCGGAGCTATAAGAGCTGATGTCAGAGGGCAGTACACTAAAAAGAAAGAACAGGCAAATAAAGCAAACCAAAGAATAATAAATGACAAGGATACAAAGAACAAACTAAACAGTGTAGCAAGAGGGGAAAGGGGGAAGAAACAGAGGCTGAGACAGGAGAACAGTAACAGATAAGTCCATGCAAAGTATATTACAGGCAGTGGGTCAGGCAAAGAGTAGTCAGCGTGTTGTAATCCAGCAGGCAGCTTGCCTTTAAGCAGGTTGAGCAGCAGCAGAGAGAGAGACTCGACTGCGTTGCACGCGATTGTGTTACTTCTGGGGCGGAGCTAGTAGAGCTGATGTCACAGAGGGCAGTACACAAGGCAGTGGATCAGGCACAGAGGAGTCAGCATGTTGTAATCCAGCAGGCAGTTTGCCTTTTAAGCAGGTTGAGCAGCAGAGAGAGAGAGACGCAACCGCGTTGCACGCAATTGCGTCACTTCCGGGGCGGAGCTAGTAGAGCTGATGTCACAGAGGGCAGTACAAGGCAGTGGGTCAGGCACAGAGGTGTCAGGTGGGAGGTTGTCTTTACTTTTTACTGTGAATGGGCCTGCTTAACAGATTTTTGGATCCTCAACATCATAAGACAGTTATGTATTGGAGTGCCCAAGGCACATAATGGACTCATTTGTTGTTATTTATTTATTTATTTAACATTTTCTTCTATACCGCGCTATTAAAATCAGCGCGGTGTACATCGAACAAGAATACTGCAATGTATACAAATAACATTGAGTTTACAAATAACAGGGAATTGAACATGGGGGAGAAAACGGGGAAACTAAATACATATTAACTCAAACTATGTACAATGCTCTAATGTAACTGGGTGTTGCATTAGTTTTGTGAAGGTTGGTAGGGTTTGGGGGACTACCTATTATTTGTGGTGTTGACGTGCAGGGGCGACTGGTGTGTGGGGGAAGTTTGCAGGTTGTTAGTTGTGCTTCTATCGCTGGAGGTTTCTGAGTAGCATTTTGTGAACAGGTGGAGCTTTATGGCTTTTCTAAATAGGATGAGGCTTTTTATTCCACGGATTTCGTGGGGGAGTGCATTCCAGTTTGACGGGGCAAATAATGAGAAGGCTCTGTTGGAGGTAGCTTTTGTGCACTTAGTCATTAACTTAGGGACTGCTAATGTGTTCCGTGCAGTAGATCTTCTGTTTCTGTTTTCTGGGGTGCCATGAATTAGTTTGCTGATTGGTGTAGGGGGGTAGTTATTTAGGGCTTTGAAAGTGAGGACCAATGATTTGTATTGGAGCCTGGCATGTAGAGGTAGCCAGTGCAATTCTTTCATGATGGGTGTTATGTGGTCGGATCTTGACGATCCGGAGAGGACTCTTGCGGCTGCATTCAAGGCTAAGCGGAGGGGGTTTAAAGTTGATTGTGGGAGGCCGTTTCCCCCTTAACAGCTCTGCTATCAAGAAGGTGACCGTACAGGTTACCCTGCAGCATCTACTGGCCCTCTGGACCATTCTTTCCTTGCTTCCCTTGGAGCGAGGCATGGGAAGATTCTCCATCTACTTTGTCGTTCCAAAAAAGACTGCTTCTTTCACCCTATTCTGGGTCTCAGAGGAGTCAAATACAGTTTGTGGGTGCCTCTTTTTCACATGGAGACGCTGCGGTCAGTAATTCAATATGTGCGGCAGGGCGAGTTTATCGCATCCTTGGATCTGGCAGTGGCATACTTCCTTATTCCCATCAGGGAGGACCAACAGCACTACCTGAGATTTGTGATACTGGACTGACATTTCCAGTTCTGCGTTTTTCTGTTCAGTTTGGCAACTGCCCCAACGGACTTTCTCCAGAGTTATGGTGGTCGCAGCAGCTCTCATGCGAAAGGGTATTTGCATATATTCTTAACCTGGACGACTGGTTCATCCGGGCCAAGTCCCATCAAGAAGCCATTCGATGAGTGCAGCATGTAATCCAGCTCCTTGAGAAACTTTGCTGGGTGGTCAATTACAGCAAGAGCTGTTTGGTGCCTTCTCAGAACTTGGAGTTTCTCAATGCTCGCTTCAATATGCAGCTGGGGAGTGTGTTTCTGACCATGGAGTACTGGTCAAAGTTCAGCTGTCAGTTCTGGGGTTTCTAACAAGTCCAGCTCCCTGGGCTTGGTATTGTCTACGGTTGCTGGAAGCAATGGCTGCAGCCTTGGAGCTAGATCCTTGAGCATGGGTGCATATGCAGCCGTTATAACAGGCGTCAAGCGTTGTTGACTCAGTGGTCCCCACTGTTGTCTGCTGCTTCCTCTGATTGTGCAGAGCACTCTCTCTTGGTTGGCTTCTCCCGACAGAATGCTTCAGTGGATACAACTCGAGATGCTAGCCTGGGTGCTAATCGCCACCAATGCCAATCTAGATGGCTGGGACACTCTCTGGGCCAGGGTAAAGTCGGTGGTCCTAGATGGAAGCTAAATGGGCCATCACGCATCTCTAAGCAAGAGCTATCTGGTTGGCCTTACATTTTTTCTCAGCTTGCTCTAGGGACGCATTGTCCTCTTGGACAATGCCACAGTGGTGGCATGTCAATTGCCAGGGTGGAACCAAATGCCCAGGGGGTAGGCAGGAGATGCCTCTTGTTTCCTTGGGCAGAGCGGCACCTACAAGCCGTTTCGGCCCAACACATTGCCAGGAAAGTGAATGTGGAGGCTGATTATCTCATTGTTATCTACTTGATCCTGGGGAATTGGAGCTTGCCCCTTGGGCCTTCAATCACATAGTGGAACATTGGAGAATGCCAGGCGCAGATTTGATGACAGCTGCCACCACCAAGATTCCCGCCTTTTTCAGTCAGCAGAAGGACACTAGGTAGATGCGCTGGTCCAGCCATGGCTCCTGGCTCCCCTTCTGTATGTGTTTCCTCCGTGGACCATGATAGCTGGGGTTCTGAGGAGGATAGAGAAACATCCCCAGTTGATAATTCTGGTTGTCCTGGACTGGCTGCCTCATCCATGGTATGCAGCTTTTTCGCTGCCTTGTATCACAGCCTTTGAACCTCTGAGCTTGGCGGGGGCTTACTGTGACAGGGGCCAGTCCTCATGGACCACCTGGCTTGCTTCTCGCTTATAGCTTAGCCATTGAAAGGTGGTGATTAGTGCATAAAGGTTATTTGGTGGCAGTTTGCCATCTGGCTTTCAACAAGGTGTCAATAACACCTCTGGCTTATGTCCATCTGGTGCCTCTTTTAGAACTGGTGCTGTCAGTGGCATATTTTGCTATGGCATGCACAGATTCCCTTCAGTGCTTGCATTCCTTCAGGATGAGTTTAAGAGATTGGCTTGGAATTCCTTGAGGGCACAGGTTGCTGCTCCCTCCTTTTATGGGCCTGTGGCAGGCCTCTCTCTTTACACTGGGATGTAGTGCATTTCCTCCACGGTGTTTTGAGAATTGCATCCTCCGGTCCATCCAGTGATTCCCCTATGGGATCTGGCGATCATTCTGAGGGCCCTCAAGCAAGTTCCCTTTGAGCCCTAGAAGCAGGTTATGCTTAAGGATTTATCCTTGAAGACTGTCTTTTTGCTGGCTGTCACCTCGGTGTGGCATATTTTGGAGTTGCAGGCGCCTTTCTATCAATCCATTCTTGACTTTTTGTCCCAGGGTGTGACATTGTCTGGTACCAACCTTCCTTGCCCAAAGTGATGTCTGCTTTTCATGTCAACCTGGTTTTCTCTACTCGCCTTTTCTCCAGATCAGTGTGCTCTGAAAGATAAGGTCCTTCATTTTGTGGATATCCACAGGCTACTTTTGAGTTACTTGGCGGTAACTAACCTTTTTTTTAATCTTTTTGGATCACCTTTTTGTCCTGTTTCCAGGGCTTTGTAAGGGTTGGGCAGCCTTGAAGGCTACTCTTCAGCACTGGGTTAAAGAGGCAATTGCTTTGGCCTATTAGTGAGTAAGCCTGTTTCTGAAGGTTTTGGGAGTCCATTTAATCCCGGCCCAAGCAGCTTGGGTAGAATAATCCTGTGGTTTGTCTTTAGATATCTGTAGAGCAGCAACATGGTGGTCCTTGTCTACTTTTGTGAAGCATTACCGCTTGGATATTGGATATTCAAGCTCAAGCAGAAGCTTGTTTTGGCTCTTGGGTGCTCACAGCTGCAATTTCTTCCCGCCCTGTTGTGGAGTAGCTTTGGTACTTGTCACTAGTCTGGACTGGTCTAGCAGGAAGATCTTGCAGGTGAAATTTTACTTGCCATTAATTTCCTTTCCTGGAGTCCTGGTAGACAGCTTTGTACCTTGATAAGTTCTGCAAGAACAGATTGTCACTTATTTTACATAGTTTTAAGTTAGTTCTGTTTTTCTCCAGGAACAAGCAGGAAGTCGGTCCTCACTTATGAGTGACGGCACCAACGGAGCCCGCATGGAGAAATTCACCAGCTTTCAAAGAAAGCCTTTGGGATTGCTGCCACGCATGCATGGTCCTCTTCCCGCACAAGGGTGCCATCTTGCTCAGTCTCCCTTTTTCCACGGAGCCCTTCAGACACACGTCCTCATCCCTCGGAAAAAGTGTTTTTTGTTTTGGCCTCTGGCCCCCTCTCTTCCAGTAGTATCAGTCCTCTCCCATCCTCCCCTTTGCTTCTTTTTCCCCGAGTGAAGGGATGTCCTTATTCCAGCCTTTTTTGGAAAATTTTTCTCTTCTGGCCTTTTTGCACCCTTTTCAACCATTGGCCTCGAAGGTCTTTGACCTAGCAGGGGCCTTTTTTGCCCCAATGGCCACCGGTTTTAAAAAATGTGGCAGATGATCCAAAAATCTTTCTCTCACAGACACCCATGACTGTTGTCTCCAGTGTCTGAGGGCCGAACATAACCCGGAGTTCTGCTTTCTCTGTAAGAAAATGTCCGCCAAGGCCCTTCTAAGTCGCAAGCAGAAGTCCGATGACATTTTACGTAAGGCAGCCCTGGAATCCCCGGTGGCATCCTCGGCCGTCCCTCCACTGCCAGGATCCCCCGCAGTGGTCCTGCGTTTAAGGCGGCACTCCGATCAGGATCCTCTGAGGTGGAGAGACGCAAAAAGATTATCATCTCAGTCACTGTCGGGGGCTCCGGACAAGCACAAGTGTTCTCTTCCTCGGTCACTCAACCCTCCCAGTGTTCCCTAGAGTTGGATGAGGAGCGGCCTCGGAAAGTACCTCAGATACTGAGGGCCGTCCCGGTGAGGATCCCCCTCTCCTTTTCCACGCCGGACCCGGTAATCCTGGTGTCGGCGTCGCAGGGACCCACGCCCGCATGGGAGTCCCGAATGCTGGCACTAGAGCGCAGTGTTTCTGCCTTCTTGGCTGCCCAGCAGGTGCTTATGTCCAGGACCTGAACATTGTGCTCATGCAGCTCACGCAGCCGCCCTTCTAGCCGATGGCGACGTGCTCCCTTCAGCACCTCTCCTAGAAGGTGGTCTTCATGGTGGCTTTGACCTCAGCTTGGCGACTCAGCGAACTCCAGGCCCTCATGGGTTCTATTGGAACAGGGTGGTTCTCTGTACCCACCAAGTTTCTACCGAAGGTTGTCTCGGACTTCCATCTTAATCAGGAGATAGTCTTGCCAACCTTCTTCCCGAGACCTCATGCCGACCGGGCATTGGCGATCTTACATTCTCTCGACTGCAAGAGGGCTCTCGCCTTCTACTTGTGGCGCACCCAGGTTCATCGCAAGTCCGATCGGCTCTTTGTTGCCTACGATCCCAACTGCCTGGGGCAGACTGCATTGCCTTTGCCCAGGTGAAGGTGGGCGCCCTGCTGGATTGGCACGCCACCATACACTGTGTCTGGGCCAAGGCAGCTTTGATGGCTTCGCTGTGCTCAGTGCCTCTAGCAGACATCTGCCAAGCTGTGACCTGGTTTTCAGCAAACACCTTTGCTTTGCATTACTGTCTGGAGAGGGAATCCTGCCAGGACAGCGCTTTTGGTCAGGCTGTAATCTGTTCGGGGTATAAGCAACTCCTGCCCTCCGACTCTTCAACGGCTACGAGAGCTTCGCCCCCGGGACCTGAAGACTCGGACTCCTTTGGACGTCTGCTTCTGCTCATGGCCTCGCGGAGGTGTTTTTTGGGTTACAGGTTCGGTAGCTGGGGAGTCCCATAAGTGAGGACTGACTTCCTGCTTGTTCCTGGAGAAAGCGTAGTTACTCACCTGTAACAGGTGTTCTCCAGGAACAGCAGGAATCAGTCCTCACTATCCTCCCGCCTCCCCTGAAGAGTTGCTAATTCTTTATCCTTCCCTTGCCATCTGCTTGGTAGGGCTCTATCTAAGGGACCTGACTGAGCAAGATGGCACCCTTGGTCAGGAAGAGGACCATGCATGCGTGGCAGCAATCCTAAAGGCTTTCTTTGAAAGCTGGGGAATTGCTCTGCACAGGCTCTGTTGGTGCCGACATTAAAACACAATTTTCCTGCACCAGCTTCTTCCATCTTATTTTATTTATTTAGCATATATTTGTATACCGCTGCTTCCAGCGATCAGTAGCGGTTTGATTACAGATATGAATTTGTCAATCATGACAGGAATTTTTGCGGTATACACACATTGATTTGAAGGGAGAAGCATAGCACACGGTGAAGGACTTATGAAGAGTAATCAGAATATACATATGCACATATTTACATAACTGCAACCATGTTTCATTGGGAGGTAACTTTTTACCCCCGGGACTATATCAGATTGTATTGACACTGGAAAAGATGTGTCTTGAGTTTCTTTCTGAAATCCATAAGGTCTTTGATTGCTCTTAGCTCTGGTGGTAGTTGGTTCCAGAGGGCAGGGGCCGAGTAGGAGTATGCTCGTTGGCTAGTACTGGTTGTTACAGATCTGATATCGGGGGGAACGTGGAGTATGTTTGAGTGGATTGTTCGCCTGCTTCTGTTGGGTGGTTGCGTGCTGATAAGGGTGGAGAGAAAGGATGGCGCAATGTTATGTATAAGCTTGAAGGTGGTTATTAGTGTTTTATATTTTACCCGGGCTGCAATGGGGAGCCAGTGTAGCTCGATTAATACAGGTGTAATGTGATCAGTAAGGTTTTTTTTCATGATGACCCTAGCTGCTACATTTTGGGCCATCTGGAGAATGTTGAGGGTTTTCTTTGGAAGGCCCTGTAAGATGGCCTCCTACAAGAGTGTCATCCCCACCTTCTCCCAGCCTCCACAACAGCATCAGCCCCCATACTTGCACACAGCTGACGTGTACTTTTTGCCTCCATCACTCTGCTGCTTAATTGGCTTTACTGGTGGCACTTGAGATGTGAGAACAGGAAGTGCCTGTTCTCAGGTTTCAAATCCTTTCCAGTGGCAAAGCCTGGCTGAGCCAGCAGTGTGTGACTGGAGCAAAAGCAGGAACTCCTGCTGCCTTCTGAGGGACCCTCCAGTGGTGGCTGGCTCCAGTGACATTACCTAGTTGTGACAGCAGCTGATGTCATTGTAGGGAATATTTTTCTGTTTGGTTGTAGCCAAAAACCCCAAATTCCCCTTCATGTTTTTTTTTGTCCAGTTATAAATGAAAATCAGAAGCCCTAATTCTAATGAAACCCTTCAGATATTTGATCTGGCCCTCAAGCAGCCTTCCAGTCAAGGCAATGAAATAAAGATATATAGAAATAAAGATTAATTATCAAAGAATAAAAGGTGAATACCCTTTTATTGGATTAATGTAATACATTTTATGACTAGCTTTTGGGAGTAGAATATATAAGGGATTAGTGAAAACATCCCAGTGATGGGGGAAAAAAGGTTGGGTGGGGGAGATCAGGAGGCAGCGGGCATTAAATTTTAATTGTTGATCAGATGGGCCAAAGGTGGCAAAGTAAACCAAGAAGCATAGGACAAGCAGACACATTCTTGGTTTTGGGGCAGGGAGGATTAAAGCTAGAGGTAAAATTAAAGGTTTGCACTATTTATTTAATCAAACATTTGTGTCATCTCTCCAATATCCTAAGCGAGGTACAATTCTTGTTGAAAATAAAGTGCTCTCAATGGCTTTTGAAAAATGTTAGTGCAATCCAGCAATCTGAGTGCCACTGGTACCTTCTTCCATTCAGATGGACCCGCTATTGAAAACATTCTATTCTATGGTCACAAATGCACTTAGCGCAAAGGAGGTACATCCAACCACTGAGTGCCCGCTGATCTTAAAACCCGAGAAGGTTTATATATCTGCAGGACAAAATTAAAATACATGGGGACTGAACCTCCTAAATCTTTATGTATTAATGTTAGTACTTTAAATTTTATTTTCTCCGGGAACAAGCAGGAAGTTAGTCCTCACATATGGGTGACATCAGCACCAAACGGAGCCCTGGGGTAATCTCTCCCCAGCTTTCAAAGAAAGCCTTTGGGAGATCAACCATGCTTGTGGAGTCATCTTCCCACCCAAGGGAGCCATTTTCCTCTCAATATTTTATTTTATTTTTTTTTTTTTTTGGAGCCCACCAAATGTACTATCTGCACCCTGGAAAAAGTTGGCGTTATTGTAGTGAATGTTTTTGTTATCTCCAGGAACAAGCAGGAATGAGTCTTCACATATGGGTATCGTCGGTACTGACGGAGCCCGCGTGGGAACGCTCCCCAGCGTCCAATCAGAAAGCTTTTGGGAGCATCCCACAGCGCCTGCGTGCTGCCTTCCCGCCTTTCCCAACTGTCTCTCCTCAGTTCTTCTTTTTCCGCGGAGCCAGCAGGTCGTGTTCCTGTCACCGCAGAAGAATTTCTTTATTTTTCTTTATTTCTTTTCTGTCACGTCTGCCATCTTCGACGCTCTACCGGTACCGCCGGTCTTTTTCTTTTCTTGTTAAAAAAATAAAATAAAAACCCTTTTCCCATTTCTTTTTCTTCAGGTGCACTTCCGTTTTGGGCCTTAGGCCCAAACCTTTTTCCTTAACATGGAAAAGCCTGCCTCAGGATTTTAAGAAGTGCACAAAATGTGGCGGTACTATTTCCGTCACTGACACCCATGACTGGTGTCTAAAATGTTTAGGTCCTGACCATTCCATCACGGATTGTATGTCCTGTTCTATGATGTCTAAAAGAGGTCGGCAGAACCAAGCTGCCAAGCTCAGTACCCTGTTTCCCTCTGCTGCGGCTTCGGTGGCATCGACGTCTTCCAGGGCCTCTTCTTCCTCACATGGATCTCAGGTAACTAAACATAAATCCAGCCGGTCCTCGAAGGGTAGATCTCCTTCTAAGCATCGAGATGCCTCTGGCCTTGCCCTCGAGGATTCTGCACCGGCAAAATTACCCCGGCAGGAGGCTTCGGCCTTTAAAGCATCATCATCGGGGTTCCAGGATGATCTCGATGGCGTGGCCTTGACAGATCTCCTGGTGCCATGCTCTGGGGTACCGGTGGCCTCCACCGGTACCGATTTCCAAGCATTGGCAGCATCAATGGATCAGAGGATTCTGTCCATAGAATGCAGTCTGGCGGCTTTCCTTGTGGCATCGACGCCCGTGGTACCGCAACAGACTACCCTGCCGGTACCGGCTCTAGCATCGCCTTTGGTACCGATCCCGGTACCGGTGACATCGACATCGGTGTCCGCTATGCCGGTACCCTATCCTCGGCAACCCTCCGGTACCGATACCCCGGTACCGGTTATTCCCGATCCCAATCCCGGTCAGTACGGGTATCGGGCTTTGCATGAGCATCCAGACAGATGATACTTCGATTCCTCTGAAGACACTGAGGATTCTGAAGAGTCTGTCGATGCAGTGATGCTTCTTCCACAGGAGGAGTCCTCTCCTAAACGAAGGATGTCTCCTCCAGAGGATTTCTTTTCAAGACTTCATCAGGGAGGTGGCTTGGGGCCTTTCCATCACGGTGGCCCCTGAGACAGAACCCAGAGCCAAGGAGTTAGATATTTTACAATATCCTAAAACTCCTAAGGAGGCAGCTACCTTGCCTGTTCATGAGATTTGTATGATCTCATGTTGAGGATGTGGGAGGCACCTCTGACCACCTCCCCCCATTCCCGCAGGTTGGATACTATGTATCGTGTCCCTCCTTGTCCTGGTTTCCATAAAACTCAGCTTCCTCACCACTCTATTGTGGTTGAGTCTGCTATGAGAAAGATTAGAAGTGCCAAAAGACATGCCTCTAATCCTCCAGGACGTGAATGTAGAACCCTGGATGCTTTTGGAAGAAGTCTTCCAAGCTTCCATGCTTGCTGCGAGAATTAATTCCTATAGTCTTTACATGGGAATGTTCTTAAAAGAAGTCACTGATCATTTGCTGACTTTAAGTCCTTTCATTTCTGAAGATAAAAGACAGGACTTTCTCACTGGGCTCAAACATGCCCAAGATATCTCCAAATTCTCCAACCGTGCAGCTTTCGACTCCTTTGAATGCATAAGCAGAGCCTCAGCTATTGCCATAGGTGCACGTAGAATTGCTTGGCTTCAAGCATCTGATTTGGAAATTTGGGTTCAAGATGAATTGAGGAATATCCCTTGTACAGGTGAAAACCTTTTTGGTAAAGATTGGCAAGCAAAAGCCAATCAGATGGATGCTGAAAATTCTGCTTTGGATAGACTATCCAAGTCCACAGCTGCTCCTGTTAAGAAAAGGTTGTTCAAGAAACCACCTTTTTCTAAAAAGGGAAGATTTTATCCTCATGATCAGTGAGCATCTTCTGCTACTAAACGTCAGCAATCATCCAAACAGAGCAAAGCAAAGGCTGCTAGGCCTACACCGGTCCAGCAACCTCAGCCCCCTCAGGGCCTTTGACTTTCTGCTAGAGAACTTAGCCTTCCTGGCTCTGGAAGGACCAGAGCCCTCCACCATTCCAGGAAGGTTATGTCATTTTGCTCCCAGGTGGGGGCAAATTACAGCAGAGCACTGGACACACTCCATCATAAGAGAGGGGTACAAGCTTCATTTCTCAAGCTTGCCCCCTCACACAAGAGTGCACCAGTTCAATTCTCCAACCTCCCTCCTCAATCTGTTGGATCAGGAGATTGCCACCCTTCTCGCCCAAGAGGCAATAGAGGAAGTGCCTCTTCAACAACAGGGCACAGGGTTCTACTCCCCCTATTTTCTTATTCCAAAGAAAACAGGGGGCTACAGACCCACTTTAGATCTCAGAGAATTGAACAGATTCTTAGTCAAGGAAAAGTTCAAAATGATCTCTTTAGGAACTCTGCTGCCATACCTTCAGAGTCAGGATTGGCTTTGTTCTCTAGATCTCAAGAATGTGTACACCAATGTTCTCATCCATCCAACTCACAGAAGGTTCCTTCGGTTCCTTTTTCAGGAGAAGCACTATCAATACAAAGTGCTCCCTTTTGGTCTGGCCTCTGCACCAAGGGTGTTCATGAAATGCATGGCAGTGGTAGCTGCATTTCTGCACACTCTGGGAATATTAGTCTTCCCTTATTTGGACGACTGGCTCATTCGAGTTCCCACTCAGTCAGAGGCCAAGACTTCTCTAGCCTGCCCAATGAGTATCCTCCAGTATTTAGGGCTGGTGATAAACATCCCAAAATCCAATTTAACCCCTATTCAGTCCCTGGAGTTTATAGGGGCGTTACTGGATACCACAAAGGCAAGAGCCTATCTCCCCCAGGCCCGTTGCCTTCGCTTGGTGCAGTTGGTTTCTCAAGCAGAGTTAAAACCCCTCTTAACTGCTCGAAAAATGTTAGTTACTAGGCCACATGGCATCCACCGTGCATGTGGTACCATATGCTCGCCTTCACATGAGGGCAGCTCAGTGGACTTTATCCACCCAATGGACCCAGGCATTACACTGCCTGTCAAACAAAATAGCAAACACAAGTTGCCTTATTTTGTCCCTCCAGTGGTGGAGGTCTCCTCAAAACCTGTTGCTGGGGGTCCCCCTTTCAGCAATCTCTACCCCAAGCAACTCTCACAACAGATGCTTCTCCAAGGGGGTGGGGAGCTCATCTGCAACACCTCTACACCCAGGGCATCTGGTCCCCACAGGAGAGTTGTCTACATATCAATCTCTTAGAACTCAGAGCAATCTTCCTTGCTCTGTGGGTGTTCCACACCCTGCTCAACTACAAGACAGTCCTTATCCGCACGGACAATCAGGTAGCCATGTTCTACGTGAACAAGCAGGGCGGAACTGGCTCTCTGTCGCTTTGCAACGAAGCTTTGCGACTGTGGGCCCTCGCCAGAGAGCATCATATTAATCTTCTGGCAGTTTATCTTCCAGGCGTTCAAAACTCTTGGGCAGACAGGCTCAGTCGAGTTCTGATGCCACACGAGTGATCCCTACATGTGGACCAGGTGGCCAGGATTTTTCAGATTTGGGGAACCCCGGACATAGACCTCTTTGCAAGTCCGTGGAATGCCAAACTTCCCCGCTTCTGTTCCAGAACTCTGGCTCAGGGAGCTCAGGCAAGGGATGCTTTCCTCTTTCACTGGGGTCAAGACTTCCTGTATTATGCCTTTCCACCCATTCCCCTAATTCCCAAAACCCTGTTAAAGCTTCAGAGAGACAGGGGCCACATGATTCTCCAGCTCCACATTGGCCACGGCAAATGTGGTACCCTCTGCTTCTACATCTCTCTCAAGCTCCCTCCCTGGATTTAGGGTCTGCTCCAGACCTCCTATCTCAAGAGGACGGAAAATTATGGCATCCCAATCCCCAGTCTCTGCATCTCAGGGCTTAGTTGCTGAAGGCCTAGATCTCCAAGATCTTCATCTTTCTCAACAGGTGAAAGATGTTCTTTCTGCTTCCAGAAGACCTTCCACTAGACGTTCTTATGCTTTCAAGTGGAAAAGGTTTACTATCTGGTGCTCTGGAAAGGGTCTTAACCCCCTTGCCATTCCTTTGGAATCTTTTCTGGAGTACCTCCTCCATCTGTCTAATGCAGGCCTTAAGACAAATTCAGTAAGGGTCCATTTGAGTGCTATTGCAGCTTCCCTTTAGCCTCTCAATGGACAACCTATTTCCTCTCATCCTCTTGTAGCAAGGTTCATGAGAGGCCTCCTTTTAACAAAGCCTCCCATTAGACCACCCCCGGTGGCATGGGACTTAAACCAGGTTGTTGGTCAGCTTATGAAGCCGCCTTTTTAATCTTTAGCTACCACCTCCTTGAAATACCTTTCTTGGAAGGTTATCTTTCTCATTGCAATCACATCAGCACGTCGTATCAGTGAATTGCAAGCACTCGTAGCTAATCCACCTTATACAAGGTTCCATCATGACAAGGTAGTCCTTAGGACTCATCCACACTTTATGCCTAAGGTGGTCTCGCCTTTTCACCTCAACCAGGACATCTACCTACCTGTCTTTTTTCCAGGTCCTCATGCATCACGTGCAGAGAGGAATCTTCATACCCTAGACTGTAAAAGAGCGCTGGCTTTTTACTTACAAAGGACACAGCAACATAGAAAGTCCTCGCAGCTCTTTGTTGCCTTTGATCCTTCTCATTTGGGACTACCAGTCTCCAAGAGAACACTGTCTAACTGGATTGCCCAGTGTATTTCTTTCACCTATCAGAGCAAGAACCTTTCTCTGGAGGGCCATGTCACAGCTCACAATGTGAGAGCCATGGCAGCCTCAATGGCTCATCTGAACTCTGTGTCTATCGACGACATCTGTTGAGCAGCCACTTGGGCCTCGGTTCATACCTTCACAGCCCATTACTGCTTGGACAAGGACTCCCGCCGGGATGCCTTGTTTGGCCAGGCTGTTCTCAAACACCTGTTCCATACTTAAGCAACTCCTACCCACCATCCCTGATGGGATGCCAGAGATCCATGTGGGGAAGTGGAGCCCTCTCTAGGGACACACAACTTCTGGGGTCTCTCCCTGGCATCTAAAGCTAGGGAGTCCCCTTATGTGAAGACTCATTCCTGCTTGTTCCTGGAGATAGCACAGTTACTTACCTGTAACAGGTGATCTCTGGGAACAGCAGGAATAAGTCTTCACAACCCACCCACCTCCCCTAGGAGTTGTATCTCTCTATCTTTCCTTTCCCTCTCTCTCTCTTTTTGTCTCAGCTTTAAAACTCAACTGAGGAGAGACAGTTGGGAAAGGCGGGAAGGCAGCACGCAGGCGCTGTGGGATGCTCCCAAAAGCTTTCTGATTGGACGCTGGGGAGTGTTCCCGCGCGGGCTCCGTCGGTACCGACGATACCCATATGTGAAGACTTATTCCTGCTGTTCCCAGAGATCCCCTGTTATGGGTAAGTAACTGTGCTTTCTCTGTTGCATACCATCACCTTGTGGTCCTGGAACTGTCGCTACCTCAGTGTCACATTTTTGTTTCGGAGTTTTCTTTCAGTGCACAGGATTTTTCTCTCACGTTCTACTAATCCAGGACATTGGAGTTCGATCTCGCAGGGGCTGTCTTCCTTGCTATGTCCTCAATTAGTAGTTTTAAGAAGTGCACCAATTGTAGCAGGACCATGTCCATCACGGACTGCCATAATTGCTGCCCTCAATACTTCGAGGCTGATCATGACACCACCTCTTGCTCACACTGTCTTCAGATGATGAGCAAGGGGGTGTAATAATTGAGGCAGAAGGAGACAGTTTGACCCCAAGTCCTCTGCCCCATCTCTGCTTTGGAATCAATGCCCTCAAGGGTAGCAGTGGAGGAATCTGACCCAAGTGGCCGCCAAGCTCATTCAGAGCCTTGAGGTCATGGAGTGTCAGACCGGTGACAATCTGTAGAGGACTATCCCCAGAAGGAACAGACTTTGACCAAGTCTTCGTCGGGTGCGATGTTGGTACCATGGGTAAGACCCGTGGGCACTGGTATTGCAGCCTTCGACGGGACTCCAAGAACTGGCCCCGAAGCTGCCTTGGCATG
Source organism: Ichthyophis bannanicus (assembly GCA_033557465.1). NCBI lineage: Eukaryota > Metazoa > Chordata > Amphibia > Gymnophiona > Ichthyophiidae > Ichthyophis > Ichthyophis bannanicus. The sequence continues at coordinate 1,006,800,734 of CM066031.1, read as the reverse complement.
AAGCAGTTCCCACCCCCTCGGAGCATCGCCCTCGGGTTGTTGAGGTGATCACCATAAGTGAATCCCCACCAAGGGAACTGGAGTCTGACCTGATACCCTGTGCCCAGGTTGGTGGCTTTCGAGCCTTTGGGCCTTCCTGGCAAGCCGTGAGAGTCAAACCCTCGCCTAGGCTGTAGCACAGGGTCTGGTTACCTTCGGTTCTTTGGGGCCAGTGATGGGCCCCTCCACCGCAAGGACCTTGCCAGAGGAGAGATCCAGCCTGTCCTGGAACGGCATGCCCTGTGCGCTGATTCTGATGACTAATCCTGGTCTTGGTCAGAGCCTCTGGTTTCTCCATAGAGTATTTCAGGCTTCTGTCCTCACCCCCGACTGCGCACTGGTGCATTGCCCGCCGGCACTTCAAGCTCCCTTCAGATTTCGATTTGGAATGAGACTGCTGATGAGCCTCCCGATACAACTCAGCATCGGGACATCCATCAGATACTCGGGAGCATCACAGGTCCCTCCCAGAGGACCTTTCCTTCCTGGACTTTGTCTGGGACATGGGCAAGGCCTTTGCTTTCACCATGAGGCAGAGGAGCAGGCCTCGGGTGGAGGACCTGGAAAATATTCCAGTATGACTCTCCTCCCAAGGAGACCATAACTGTAATGGTGCCGGTGCCTCCCATCTTGGAGCGCCTCCTTTTCAGGATGTGAGAAACCCTGGTTAGTTACCATTTTGAACAAGTGGCTCGATTCCATGTATCTGGTCCGCAAGAGCCCCAGTTTTGAAAAAAACTCAACTGCCATACAACTCCATGGTGGTGGAGTCAGCCATGTGCCAGATCAAAAACCAGGAAATGCACTCCTTGGGGCCCATGGGTCAGGAGCCCTACACCATGGATGAGTTTCCAGGTCTCGATGCTCATTGCCTTGTATCTGGTTTACCAGCTGTACATGGGCATGTACCTGAGAGACTTGGTGAAGGAGCTCGCTGAGTTCTCAGCTGGACTGTCTGATGAACACCTCCAGCGCTTCAGGAGCCTGGAGATCACTGTCAAGGAGTGCTCTGAGTATGTGACTTGAACGGCCTATGACAACTGAGTCAGTGGCTGTGGTGGGCATTGGTGCCTGCTACCTGGCATGGCTACAGTCCTCAGACCTGGAGCAATGGGTTCAGGATAAATTGGTCATCTCTTAAGCAAGCCCATGACGGACAAGGCTGCTGAGTTGGAGACTGAGCTGATGACCAGAACCAGGCTCTCTGAAGACTGCTAATCCTTCCTGATGGAAGGCTTCAGCGAAAAAGTTCTAACTGAAGAAAAAGACGACCTACGAAACATAGGCCTGATGTTGGGGGTATCAGTCCTATCAAGCTCCCCCACAGGGGCAGTTAGCCAGGGGCAGGGCCCCCATAAGCCTAAAGCCCCCAAACAGCACATGTGCTACAGCCTGGGGGAGGGTGTGACTCCCGTGGCATTGCCACTTCCCACGGGAGGTCAGGAGCAGCAGCACAGAGGGATATGTCTCATATTCTTTGCCCACCGGTGGCCCAACATTACCACAGACACCTGGGCCCTTAGGTAGTAAAGGAGGGTTACAACTTCCACCAGACGCCCCCCGTTATACTTTCCAGGGGAACTTCTCTATATCCCTCCTATCAGGACCTCCTTCAAAGTGAGCTCGCGGCTCTTCTGGCTGACAAGGCAGTGGAGCTCGCCCCGTTGCCTCAAAGGCACAGGGTTCTACTCCCGCTACTTCCTTGTTCCCAAGAAAATAGACAGGTTGTGCCCCATTATCCTGTGGGATCTCAACTTCTGCTTAGTGAAGAAGTTGTTCAAGATGATATCCCTTGGAACGTTGCTGCCTTACCTCCACTGGGGAGACTGGCTATTCTCTTTGGATCTTCAAGATGCCTGTACCCACATCCTGATCCACTCTCGCACCGGCAGCACCTCCACTTTGTCATCGGCGGATATCGTTACCAGTACCAGGTCCTCCTGTTTGGACTGGCATCTGCCCCCAGGTTATGCAGTGCCTAGTGGTGGTTGCTGCCTTCCTGCGACTGCAGGGTGTGTACGTCTTCCCTTATATAGATGATTGGCTGGCTGATAAGGGGAGGGTCCCCGGAGAAGGTCAGACAGGCCCTGCATTGCACCACCCAGCTTTTGGAGACAGGTTTTGTAGTAAACTATCCCACCTACTGTCCGTCCAGCACCTAGAGTTCATCGGAACCTCCTCGATACCTCTCAGGCCCGGGTATTTCTTCCACCTGACAGGGCTCAGCGCCTCTGTCTTGAAGGAGGTCCAAACCGCTCCGACAGTCTCGGCTCGTCGGATGCTCTGCCTCCTGGGGCACATGACCTCATTGGTTCATATCATACCCTCAGCCCATCTCCACATGCTTCAGGCCCAGTAGACCAGGGGTGTCAAACTCCAGTCCGGGAGGGCCGCAAACCAGTCTGGTTTTCAGGATGCCCCTAATGAATATTCATTAGATATATTTGCATGCACTGCCCTATTGTATGCAAATATATCTCATTTATTTATTTATTTATTTTATACCGCGCTCTTTAGAATCAGTGCGGTTTACATGTATACTAACAGGTACTTTTTATTCCCTTGTCCCCGAAGGGCTCACAATCTAAGTGTACCTGAGGCAATGGAGGGTTAAGTGGCTTACCCAAGGCCACAAGGAGTGGCCATGGGACTAGAGACCCCAGTCCCTCCGGCCTGAGGTTGCTTGTCCCCATGCGGGAATTGAACCGCCGGCCTGAGGTAACTTGTCCCAGCCACTCCTCCCTCCCATGCATATTCATTAGGGATACCCTGAAAACCTGACTGGTTTGCGGCCCTCCAGGACTGGGGTTTGACACCCCTGCAGTAGATTCTGCACTCAGTGGAAGCAGGTGATGGATTGCCTGTCGGACAAGGTATGTGTCACTCCGCCCCTCCTATTCCCTTGCCTGGTGGCGATGGTTGAGCAATCTTCTGGTGGGGCTCCCTTTTCAGGATCCTCCATAAACAGATCCTCACCATGGATGCTTCCAAGTCATATGGTCTTCAGGAAGAGAGCCAGCTCCAGATAAACTTCCTTGAGCTCAGAGCAGTTGCGAATGCCTTGTAGATTTTCCAGATCTATCTGCCGAATCAGGTTGTCCTGGATCGGACGGACAATCAAGTGGCGATGTTCTGCATTAACAAATAGGAAGACACAGGGTCCTACCTTCTCTGTTGGGAAGTGATCAGACTCTGGAATCTTGCAAACCAGTGGGGTATGCTCTTCCAGGCCATCTACCTCCTGGGGCAGGAAAATGTCTTGGCAGACCAGCTCAGCAGAATGCTGCAACATCACGAGTGGATCCTCAGCCCACCAGTGGCATGGGACATCTTCCTGAAGGGGGGCATGCCAGCGGTGGACCTCTTTGTTAGCCCTCGCAGTGCTCAGTTGCTGCTGTTCTACTCCAGGATACCTTGCCAGAACCGCCTTGCAGCCGATGAGTTTCTTCTCCACTGGGGCATGGGCCTGCTGTTTGCTTACCCGCCCACGCCCTTGATGGCCAGGACCACCTTCAAGGTCCAGACAGACAAGCCAAAGTGATTCTTATTGCTCCATACTAGCCTCTGCAGCCATGGTACCCTCTGCTATTCAGATTTTTTCAGGTGCTGCCCATTCCTCTGAGTTTTGCCCTGGATCTGATCTCTCAGAATGATGGGACCCTCCTGCATCCCAACCTCAAGTCATTGACTCCGACAGTTTGGATGCTGAGAGGATAGACCTCGCTCAACATCACTTGCCTAGGGACATTGAGAACATCCTCCTCGCATCTCTCAAAGATTCCACCAGGTGAGCGTACGCCTTCAAATGGCACAGATTCTCGGTTTGGTGTGAGGACAGAGGTTTCAACCCGTTCTCTTGTCTGGTGCAGGTGATCCTGCAGTACCTTCTGTTCCTCTCCAATTCTGTCAGGGTACATCTGAGTACCTTAGTGGTGTACCGTCATGTGGTTGATGGGCGCTCCCTCTCCATTCATCCTCATATTGGCTGCTTCATGCAGGGCCTCTTGCTTTTGTGGCCTCCCATTCACCCAGCGGCAGTGACATGGAACTTAAACATGGTTCTGGGGAAACAAGTATCTTTCATGGAAGATCATCTTCCTAGTGGCTCTCACTTCAGCGCGCAGGGTTAGCAAGCTGCAAATGCTGGTGGCTCATGCACCTTAAACCAGATTTCATGGAAATAAGGTGGTCCTCCGCACACACCCTAAGTTTCTTCCTAAAGTGGTTTCTCCCTTCCTTCTTAACCAGGTGGTTCTTCCCACCACCTTTCCCAGGTTGCATGCAAACAGGGCAGAAGCCTCTCTTCATATCTTGGATTATAAATGGGCTTTGGCTTTCTACCTTGATCGAATGAAGACTCATTGCCGATCCTCTCAACTGTTTGTTTCTTATGACTCCAACAGACTTGGCGTGGCAGTCTCTAAGTGCTCCCTTTCTACCTGGGTGGCTGACTGGATTTCCTTTGCCTATGGCCAGGCTGGTCTTTCTCTGGAGTGTCATGTGGCTGTCCATAATGTTCGGGCTATGTCGGCCTCTGTGGCTAACTTAGCCCACCGGACACTTGTTAAGCTGCCACCTGGTCCTCTGTCCATACCTTCGCAGCTCACTACTGTCTCAAGGAGGCTGTCTGGTGTGACAGCACCTTCGGCAGGTCATTCTTCGGGACCTCTTTGGAGACTAATGCAACTCCCCTCCCTCTGACCCTTCTGTATGTCCAGGCTATTGGAGAGTCTAATCGCTCGCAGATGCTGGAGCTGCATTCTGGTGCTTGGGGCTTTCAGCTGCCATTCACGGTTTGATTTTTGGGTTGCCTATGGCTTTTGACAGTTTTTTTGTAGACTGTAGGTGGGAGTCCCTTATGTGAGGACTGACTTCCTGCTTGTTCTCGGAGAAAGCATAGTTTCTCCGGGAACAAGCAGGAAGTCAGTCCTCACATATGGGTGATGTCGGCGCTGACGGAGCCCTCGTGGAATCATCCCCCCAGCTTTCAAAGAAAACCTTTGGGAGATGCCACCAAGCATGCGTGTGCCCTTACCGCCCAAGGGTGCCATCTTGCTCATTCTCCTCTTTTTCCGTGGAGTCCTTCAGACGTCTGCTTTTCCCTGGAAAAAGTTGATTTTTTTTTTCTTGACCTGAATTTCATACTCCCTGGTTGTGCACTGGTACTCTTCTCACCACCCGAGCCCACTATTCTGGCATCAAGTCTTGGGTTCGGAAATGTTTTCTTTTTGGTGCCTTTGTGCCCTTTTTTCCAGCTGGCAGCATCATGAGTCTTCAACCTCGCTGGGGTACCATGACTACCAGTGGGTTCAAGAAGTGTGATCAGTGTGCCAAAATCATGTACCTTACCAATACACACGACTGCTGCCTACGTTCAGACCATGACACAGTGGCATGCAGTCTTTGTAAAAAGATGCCCACCAAAGCCCTGAAGAGCTGTCAGCAGCAGCATAAGTTTTTTCCCAGAGTCCCCAGTGCCTCTGAAAGCCAAGGCCTCCTCTGAAGCCACAAAATCCCAGGGCACCTCTGCAGACCCAAGTCAATGCTATGGCTCCCCAAAGGGGGTCTCCCTCGAGAGAACATAAGAAGAAAACCTCTAAGGCAGCATCCCTGGACAGTTCAGATAGGCCGGGTAAGCCTCAAGCCAGGTCCCGTAGTCCTAGGCGCTCGTTCCAGGGATCGGAGCGGGAGCGGCCTACCAAGGTCCCCCGGAAGGAATCTGCCTTGGATGCCAGAACCCATCCTCATTGAGGACTTCCCTTCAGAGGAACTGGCGCAGGGCCAGAGTTCCTTGGTGCCTGCACTAATGTCCGCAGAGCCTTCTGGACTTGAAACCAGAATGGCGGCCCTGGAGTGCAGTGTGTCTGCCTTCATGGACCAGCAGTGGGCATTGTTGTCTGGTACTACTGGTTCCTCCACCCAGACCACTGGGCCATCAACGCCAAAGACATCCCAGAGGCTGAGCTGATCCTCGAGACCATACAGCCTCAAGTCTATCCTCTGCCGAGGTATCAATCCGGCTCCCATTCGACAGGACCGAGGTCTTCCCCGGTTAGCACACATGGCACCAGCCATGGGACCTCTGAGGGACACGGGCAGGACTCCAGCCTGGAACCTGCAGGCCGCCCTTCCCTCGAGTCTTTGACTGACTACTCAGAATGGGAGACTGAGGATGAGGAGTCACTGTCTGTCCCTGCCCAAGGACATAGCATTCCTCAACTTTGTGTGGGGCATGTCAAAGGCCCTAGCATTCCCAGCTGAATCGGAGAAGGACTCTCAGATGGAGGAGCTAGAAATCCTCCAGTACGAGGCCCCTCTGAGGGAGTCTCCCACAGTACCCATTCCACCCATCCTGGAATGGCTAATACTCTGTATGTGGGGAAACTCTGGCGTTGGTGCCAGTTGTGAGCAAGCAGCTCAACTCGCTGTATCCGGTCTGCCAGAGCCCAGGCTTCCGAAAGGCGCACCTGCCGCATAACTCCATGGTGGTGGAATCTGCCATGCGTCAGCTGAAGAGCCAGAAGACGCACTCCTTTGTGCCTCTGAGTAGAGAGGCCTGCACCTTGGATGCCCTCTGCAGAAATTGCTACCAGGGCTCGATGCTCATCGGCCGGATCCAGATGTATCAGCTGTACATGGGCATGTACCTGAAGAGACCTGGTGAAGGAAATCACCGGGTTCTCAGCTGGTCTGTCCGAGGAACCCTTGCAATGGTTCAAGAACCTGGCCAAAGCTGTCTGTGAATGCTCCAAATTTATCTCTCAAGCAGCCTATTATTGATTCGAGTTAGCAATTCAAGTAGCGGTGGCAGGCATGGGTGCCCAACGCTAGGCTTGGCTAAAGTCTTCCGACCTTGAGCAATGGGTTCAGGACAAATTGGTTGATGTCCAATGCCAGGGAGAGAACCTCTTTGGCAAACCCATGACTAAGAAGCCTGCCGAGTTGGAGACAGAGTTCATGACAAGGATCAGGCTCTCCAAAAAGACTACTGCCCCTCCCTGATGGAAGGGCCTGGGTAAAACGTCCTTTTACCGGAGCAAAGGGCCTGCTTTAAAAAATTACTCACAATTTCAGGTCTCCCCGGCTCCCCAGCAGGCCAAGGGACATGGGCAAGGCTCTCGTAAGCAGAAGGCTCCTATGCCCCAGGCGTTGGCTCTGACCCAGCCAGGGGGAGCTTTTGACACCTTGGGCATAGCCTTTCTACTCCAAGGAGGACAGCAGCTCACAGGAGGATGTCTAATCCTGTATGCCCACAGGTGGCCAGCCATCACCACTGATTCTTGGGCAGTCCAGGTGGTCAGGGAGGGCTATCTTCTCCATCTGGCTCAGGCACCCTCCTCCTTTCTTCCCGGGAGAGCCCCCCAGGTCTCCCCTTCACCGGGACCTCCTATTGAAGGAACTCTCAGGTCTTCTCGAGGACAAAGCGGTAGAACCAGTTCCCAACATCTCAGGAGCAAGGGGTTCTATTCCAGGTATTTCCTCATGCCAAAAAGAACAGGGGTCCTAAAGCCCATCCTGGACCTGCGCAATCTAAACAAGTTCCTGGTGAGGGAGAAGTTCAAGATGCTCTCCCTTAGAACATTGCTGTCTTACCCCCAGCAGGGGAGACTGGCTATGCGCCTTGTATCTGAAGGATGCCTATGCCCACATCCTCATTCACCCCAACCACAGGCAGTACCTTCACTTCATGGTTGGGGGGGGGGGGCAACTACCAGTACAGGGTACTGCCCTTTAGCCTGGCCTCTGCCCCCAGGGTCTTCACCAAATGCCTGGCAGTAGTGGCAGCCTTCCTCCATCTCCAGGGGATATTTGTCTTCCCCTACCTGGATGACTGGCTCATAAAAGGAGGCACAGCCACAGGTGCAGCAGACCACCGCACACACCATCCAGGTCCTGCAACATCTGGGGATCATGATAAACTACCCCAAATCCCACCTCTTCCCAACACAATGTCTGGAATTCATAGGGGCAAAGCTGGACACACTTCCCGTGGATCGAGCCAACCATCTCAGGGCACTGGCTGTAGATTTGCAACACCATCCCTCGTTGTCAGCTTGGCTTATACGCCTGTCTGCACATTAGGGCCACACAGTGGTGCCTTTGGGACCTGTGGACACAGGCCACGGGCCGTCTTCAAGACAGAGTCTCAGTGGCCACGGGCCATCTCCAAGACAGAGTCTCAGTGACCACCAGTTAGCAGAATCTCTGACTTGGTGGCAAAATCTCCAACACCTTCAGATAGGGATGCCCTCCCAAGCCCTCTAAGGTCCTCACAACAGATGCCTCCTTGCTGAGTTGGGGAGCCCACTGCGAAGAACCCAGGATAGCTGGTCACAAGAAGAAGATCAACCTCCTGGAGCTTTGGGAAATATATCTAGCCCCCCCCCCCCCAAGCATTCTGTTACTATCTGAGGCACCAGCCAGTGCTGACCAAACATAATCAGGTGGCAATGTTCTTTGTAAACAAGCAGGGGGGCACAGGGTCTTGCACCCTCTGCCACGAAGCCATGACACTCTGCTCATATGCAGTTCAACAGGGAATACGTCTATGGGCGATATACTTACCAGGCCAGGACAATATCCTGGCAGACAAACTGAGCAGCGTCCTCCAACCGCACGAGTGGCAACAGGACACCAGAGTAGCCACCTGGCTCTTAGGGATCCCATGGGTCTTTCTACATTCAGCATACCCAGGGCCACTGGAAAGCTGCTCAGCTTTTTGTTTATGACCCCAGTCGGCTGGGGGAAGTGGTGACTAAACAGACACTGTCCACCTGGGTGGTAGACTGTATTGCCCTTGCCAGTGAGCAGGCTGGGCTCACGCTGGATGGCTGGATCACAGCACGCGGTTTCATGGTTATGGCGGCCTCTGTGGCAAACCTGCGTGCCACCCCAATGTTGGACATCTGCCGGGCCGCCACCTGGTCTTCAGTCCATACTTTCACAGCTCATTACTGCTTGAAGAGGGAGTCCCTATGGGACAGCGCCTTTGGCCAGGCTGTGCTCTAATCGTTTCGGAGTCTAGGCAACTCCTACCCTCTGCCTCTGTAGTCGACTGTCTCTGCCTCAGTGCCCCCCCCCACCCTATCTCTGATTCGTCTCCTCCTTCCCCCCCCCCCCTCCTCCTGTCTCTCAGCTATCACATGCCTGGGCCTCATTTCATCCAATTACTACTTCCGAGCTCATTGGACTAATCTCTTTCTCTAACAAAACCTTCTGTTCACTGGACCCTATCCCCTCTTCCTGGTTGCTTACTCCTTCTCTGGCCCTTATCCCTTGCCATGATTAATACTAGTCTTTCCACTGGTGTCTTTCCCCACTCCTGGAAGCATGCTCTTATCCGTCCCATCCTAAAGAAACCATCACTTGACCTCCAGATCGCTGCCCATTATCGCCCTGTATCTAATCTTCCTTTTCTTTCTAAAATCTTGGAAAAAAACAGTATTTGCACAGCTATTCCATCACCTGGATTCTACCCACTTTCTTCACCCCCATCAGTCAGGCTTTCGACCAGGTCACAGTGGTGGAGACAGTGGTTCTTGCATTTCTTAATGAACTTCACGTAGCTCACGATCATGGTGATTTCTTGGTGGTGGTGTCCTTGGACCTCTGCGGCTTTCAATCTAGTTGATCACTCTCTTCTTCTAGCTCGTTTACGTGAGGCCGGTCTCTGTAGCACAGTTTATCCACTGGTTTATTTATTTATTTATTTATTTACATTCTCTTATATACCGCACTATTCGGCATCAGCGCGGTTCACATAGAACAAAAAGTCTCAGTACCATAACATGCATGAGTTTACAGATAACAAGGGAAGGAACTTGGATAACAAGGGAAACTATTTACAGTCTATTTACAGATATAATACTACAGCAATACTACAGTTTCACTCTTACCTTTCCTCCCACTTCTGCACTATTCTCTATCTGCTCCGGTGGTTTCCTCTGAGCCTTTCCTCTCCTCTGTGGTGTGCCTCAAGGCTCGGTATTAGCTCCCCTTCTCTTTAATATCTTTCTCGCTCTGCTTGCTCTTCTGGTACAACAACATGGAATTTCTGCCTTCTACTACGCTGATGATCTAGTTCTTCTTTATCACACCTCTCCTCTACATCCTGATCTTCCCCCCTCATAAGAACATAAGATATGCCATACTGGGTCAGACCAAGGTCCATCAAGCCCAGTATTCTGTTTCCAACAGTGGCCAATCTAGGTCATATGTACCTAGCAGTTTCCCCAAGGGACATAGGTTCCACAATGCTTGTATTGGTTCAAGCATTGATATCCTGGGTCCCTTCTTAATAATGGTTTATGGACCTTTCCTCCAGGAACTTGTCCAAACCTTTTTTAAACCCAGCTACACTAACAGCCTTTACTACATCCTCCGGTAACAAATTCCAGAGTTTGATTACACGTTGAGTGAAAAAATATTTTCTTTTATTAGTCTTAAATAGTTTACCCTGTAGCTTCATTGCATGTCCCCTAGTCTTTCTATATTCTGATAAGGTAAGCAATCGATCTACGCTTACCCATTCCACTCCGTTCATTAATTTATAGACTTCTATCATATCTCCTCTCAGCCGTCTCTTTTCCAGGTTAAAGAGCCCTAACCTTTTTAGCCTTTCTTCATAGGAGTATCCTTCCATCCCTTTTACCATTTTTGTGGCTCTTCTCTGAACCTTTTCTAAAATTGCTATATCCTTTTTAAGATATGGCAACCAGAATTGCGCACACTATTCAAGGTGCGGTCTCACCATGGAACGATATAGAGGCATTATAATATCTTTTGTTTTATTTTCCATTCCTTTCCTTATCATACCTAGCATTCTATTTGCTCTCTTGGCCGCCGCTGCACACTGGGCCGAGGGTTTTAACATGGTATCCACAATGACGCCTAAATCTTTTTCCTGGGTGGTGGTTCCTAATGTGGAACCTTGCATCGTGTAACCATAGTTTGGATTGTTCTTCCCTAGGTGCATAACCTTGCACTTGTCCACATTAAATTTCATCTGCCATTTTGATGCCCAGTCTTCCAATTTATCAAGATCCTCTTGCAATTTTCCACAATCCTCTTGGGTTTTAACAACTTTAAATAGTTTTGTGTCATCTGCAAATTTGATAACCTCACTCGTTATTCCACTTTCCAGGTCATTTATGAATATGTCAAAAGGACTTCCGGTGACGTCACGGAGCTCATGGCAGCTTGAACGCCGAGCTCCGTTCGAATCCCAAGTGCAGTGCAATAAACGGTGGGACCCCATAAATAAAAGTGGAAAATCTGCTGGAATCTCAATCGGGGATGGCAGCACGGGCGAAACTGGCGGGGTTTCAATCTCCTTACGTCCGGAAAGAGCTGATGGCAGCGGCGGCAAAGGAGGCGGCCGGCGGAGGCGCCTCGGAGGAGGATGATGCCACGGACGTGGAGGGGGAGGAAGATGTGCCCCTGCGGAGATGGCTGCAGGAGTTCAAATCGGACATGAAGGGAGAGATAAAGGCGATGAGGAAGGAGATGAGGGCAACGCTCCAGGCAATACAACAGGAGCTGTGCAGCCTTGGAGGACGAGTAGAAGAGTTGGAAACCCACGTGCAAGACTGTGAGGGGGAACTGCGCGGCCTAGGGGTTATGCAAAGCTCACTGCAGGCCCAGCAAGAGGCAGTGCAGGAGAAAATTGAAGAGATGGAGGACAGGGCCCGGAGGAACAATTTAAGGATCAGAGGGGTCCCGGAGGAGATGGACCCCAAGGACTGTGTGGGGCTGGTCCGGCGAATCTGTAGCCATGTGCTTCAATTGGGGGAAGTGTCAGGACACACTCCAGAGCAAATCAGTGTGGAGCGGGCACATCGGAGTCTGGGGCCCCAGAAAGAGAAGCAGTCCAGGGACATAATAGCCTGTCTGAGTAGCTTTCCTCTGAAAGAACAAGTTCTCAGTGTGGCTCGGAAATTTGGGAGAGTGGCCTGGGAGGGCGCTGAGATTGAACTGTTTAATGACCTCTCGAAGGGGACTCTGGAGCGGCGAAGAGCAATGAAAACTGTGACTGCCTACTTGAGGGAGAAACAATACCGGTACCGCTGGCTGTTCCCGTTCGGGGTGCTGATCTCCATTAATGGTCTGAACCGTAAAGTTAAAACAGCAGAGGAGGCCTGGGAGGTGTTAAGAGCAGCGGGATGCGAAGGCCTGCCGGCGGTGGGACCCGGCGAAAAGCAACACAAGCCCGGCGAGGGGAAAGGAAAACAACGGTTGCAAGCCAGCTCTCAGTGGCAACGAGTGGGGGAGCAAGGGAAGCGTTTGAAGCGGCTGTCGAAGGAACGGCAGATGACATCTGACGAGACGGTGTTGTGAACCGGGAGCACTGCGGTACTGGCCAGGATGGTGGCAGGACTCAGGTGAAGAGCGGTAGAGCTCTGGAGCCCTTGGTATCTGGACACTGGACATGTAGGGCATGCTAAGGAGGGGGGGAACCAGGGAGGTGGGAAGAGGGGAGGGTAGGGGGAACACAGGCGAGGCAGGGGTTCAGGGTGTTCAGGGGGGAAGGGTATAGATAACGAGGTGGAGTTAAGCAGGGGGGAGAGGGAGCGGGAATGTGGAGGGGGCAGGGGAGGGGTTAAAGTGGTGGGATTGGACGTCAGGACTGGGAGGAAGGGAAGATTGGGATGAGTGGGCTGGATAGAAAGGGGGCGGGGGGGAAAGGAGGGGGGGAAAGGGGGGGGAGGGGGGGAAAGAACACCAACTGGGTAAGTGTGGGGAAGAAGGGGGAGGCTGAGGGATGATACGCTTAGGCACCATCAATGTCCGTGGTCTGAACACGCCCAACAAAAGAGGGATGCTGTTCCGGGAAGTGGAGAGGAATAAGTGGGATGTGGTCCTCCTGCAGGAGACTCATCTCCGAGCCCGGGATGTTGGACGGATGAAGCACCGCCAATTTCCTGACCAATTCTACTCCTGCAATAAGGAGGGGGGGCGGAAAGGTGGGGTGGGGATTATGCTTAGGGGGGGGTGTGGGATCCAGGTGGGGTGCTCCTTTAAAGACCAGGAGGGGAGAGTGGTGGGGATCATAGGGAAGCTGGGGGGGGAAGATATTGTGATTGTGGCGGTATACGGGCCCAATGGGCAGCAGGGGGGTTTCTGGAGGGAGGTGGGGACTTTAATAGAAAAAGCCGGGGGGGGAGGGAAGGTGCTCGTGGGAGGGGACTTTAATGTAGTCTTGGACCCGGGGTTAGATAGGCAGCCGAAAGGGGGGGGATGGTGGGCGGAAGAACAGAAGGGGATTGAGGGGGTTAATGAAGCGATTCAACTTGCTGGATGTGTGGAGAGTGATGAACCCGCAGGTGGGGGGGTACACTTTCTATTCGGCTCCACATGTTAGTTGGAGCCGGTTAGACATGTTCTTAATAGATCAGACCTGGATGCCTGCAGTTAAAAGTGAGGAGGTTGTGCAAGTGGGATGGACAGATCATAAAGGGGTGGAGATCCTTCTGCGGGATGTACGGAGGCCCGGCGGAGCCTTCTGGAGATTGAATGATAGTCTTCTCCGAGATAGGCGAGTGGTGGATGATATTCGGGGGGTGATTAAGGAATACTTGGGTTTTAATGATAATGGGGAGGTGAGGGAGGTTATGGTCTGGGAGGGGCTGAAAGCGGTGGTACGGGGGAGATTTATCATGTGGGGGGCTCAGAAGAAGAGGGAGCGTGAACAGAAGGAGGACGAATTAAAGAGGGAAATGGGTGAAAAGGAGGAACGGTTTCGAGGGTCAGGGACCGAGGCGGATCGACTGGGTTTGGAACAGGCGCGGGACGCGTTGCAAGATCTCCAGCTAGAGAAAGTGGCATTTCTGCTGCAACGGGTTCGGCAGACCCATTATGAGTTTGGGGATAAGGCGGGGCGCTTGTTGGCGCGGAGACTGCGGCGGAAGCAAGGGGTGGCCACTATAGCTTATTTAGAGGGTGCAGACGGGCGGCGGTGTTGGGAGGAAGATGCCATCCGGGAGAGATTCCGGGATTATTACCTGGATCTGTACCGTGGGTTGGATGGGGGGACCGAGGGGGAGATAGAGGCCTATTTGGAGGGGATCACACTCCCAGTGCTTCCAGTGGAGGCGGTTGAGCTCCTGGAGGCAGAGATTAGAGAGGATGAAATAGCCCGGGCAGTGAAAGGGCTGGTTGGAGGGAAGTCTCCAGGTTTGGATGGCTTGACAGGTCTCTTCTATAAAGTTTTTTGGGAGGAGGTAAAAGGGATAATGCGAAGGGTGTTCAATGGTGTGCTGGTAGAAGGGGGGGAGCTATCGCGGGATATGCTGACAGCTGGGATAACGGTGCTATTAAAACCTGGGAAGGACCCGGGGAAATGCGGCTCCTACAGGCCGATATCCCTGTTGAATGTGGATACCAAATTGTTAGCCAAAGTGGTGGGGGGTCGGTTAGCTGAGTGGATGCCGGGGCTTATAGGAGGTGATCAAGCGGGCTTCATACCAGGACGACAAGCAGCGGATAACATCCAGAGAGCGATTGGAGTTGTCTGGGAAGCGAGGGAGGGACAGGAGGATTTGGTACTGATGTCAATTGATGCTGAAAAGGCATTTGACAGAGTGCACTGGGCCTTTTTGTTGAAGGTTTTGGAGCGGATGGGGTGTGGTTCTAATCTCTTGGGGTGGATTAAGGCGTTGTATAGGGGGCCCAGAGCTAGAATTAAAGTCAATGGGATGTACTCTCGAGATTTTGAATTGGGGAGGGGGACTCGACAGGGGTGCCCCCTGTCTCCGCTCCTCTTTGCCATAGCGGTGGAGCCCCTAGCCGAAAGGATTCGGGGGAATGAAAAGATCATAGGCTTGAACAGAGGGGGAAGAATGCATAAAATATCCTTGTATGCGGACGATATATTGTTGTATCTGGGGGACCCATCTGTCTCGCTTCCAGAGGTGATGCAGGAGGTGGACAGATATGGAAAGGTATCGGGCTTTAAAATGAATGTAGACAAGACGGAGGTTTTGAAGATGAGATTGCCAGATGAAGTGGAGGAGAAACTGCAGCGCCAGTTCCCTCTGCGATGGGTTAGTGGATCTCTGGGGTATTTGGGGGTTCGCATTACCGATCGTTACGAGACTCTCTATCAGGCTAATTATCCAAGTTTGTTCCAAAAAATTGGGAGAGATTTAGAAGGGTGGATGGGATTAGAAATATCCTGGATTGGGCGGATCGCAGCTCTTAAAATGAATATTCTGCCCCGGTTACTGTATGGGTTTCAGGCTTTGCCGGTAGCGATACCGGATGGGGCGATGCGTGGGCTGCAGAGGCGCGTATTCCAGTATATCTGGAAAAGGAAGCCACCTCGGGTGGCGCGGGAAGTGATGTATGCCCCCAAGGAGGAGGGGGGGTTGGGGGTGCCGAACTTGCGGGCGTATTACCGAGCGGCACAGTTGGTGCATGTTATGCACTGGCGAGAGGGGGGGGAGGAAAGGCCGTGGGTGTCCTTAGAGCGGGGGAGAGTCAAGGGGGGTCACTTGACGGCCTGGCTGTGGGCGGATGCCGAGGGGAGGAGGGCTTTGGGGAGCGGTTCCCCAGCGATGTGTCAAGGGGCCCGGATATGGGATAGAGTGAGGGGCACGGAGAGTGGGTCACGGAGGGGGGGTTATTCCTTGCTGACTCCTTGGAGGGGGGCTCGGGAGTTTAAGCCAGGGTGGGAAGGGGGGAGATTTGATGAATGGACGAAGAAAGGCCTATTATGCAGCTACCAATGCTTGGAGGAGGGAGAAATGAAGAGCTTTGACATGATCAGGGCAGAGTATCGGTTGGACGATAAGGATAGGTATGCATATATGCAGGTTCGCTCATTTATAGGGAAGGTAGTGGGGAAAGAGGAGGGGGGTAGGGAGCTTACCGGTCTGGAATCCATATGGTTTGGGAGGAGGGGTGCGAAAGGGATGATATCAGGGTTGTACCAGGTGGCCCGCGAGAAGGTAGGGGGGCAACATAGGTATATGAAGGAGTGGGAGGCGGATTTTGGACGGTCGGTCTCGGCTGTGGAGTGGAAGAGGGTGTGGGATCAGATTAGGAGGGGGCTTATGTCCAGTGGGGCTAAGGAGAATAGTTATAAGGTGCTGCTGCGATGGTATTACACCCCTAGTCGTCTGCACAGAATGTATGTGGGGGTGTCGCCTCTATGCTGGAGGGGATGTGGTGAAGTTGGGACTTTTTGGCATGTGTGGTGGAGTTGTCAGAAGGTACAAGAGTATTGGGGGAGGATAGTCGGTTGGATACTCCTGAAGTTAGGGGTCGAGGTTCCGTTGGCCCCTACCGTGTGTTTGTTGAATCTATGGGAGGAGGGGCAAGGGAATAGGGGAGGTAAGATGGTGATGGCTTGTTTGAGTGCGGCTCGCTGTGAAATTGCCGCAGCGTGGCGACAGAATGGGGTCCCCGGGTTGGAGCTCTTTGAACAACGCGTTCGGCGCACGGTACTGATGGAAAAATTGACGGCGGCTCGTAGGCAGACTTCAGCCAGATATGAGGAACAATGGGGGGTCCTGGGGGGTGTTCTAGGGTTGGGGGGGCAGGGGGGGAGGGGTAATGTGTAGGGGGACGGAGTGGGTCAGCAGGGGAAAGGGGGGAGGGGGGATGGGCGGTGGGGGTGGGTGGGAGAGGGGGGTATAGAGGGGGGATTCTAGATGTGGGAGGTGGGTATGGGGTAGGGGGGGAGGGGGGATCTCTGTTATGGGGGGAGTGGGGGGGTGTAAAGCGGTATGGAAGGAGGGGGTAAGCGGAATAGAGGGGGGGCAGGTATGAAGGGTGGTGAGGAGGGGGGAGTAGGCGGGGGGGGGGAGGGAAGGGTGATCAGTGGGGGGGACAGAAGGCGGCAGGGATGGATAGTGGTTCTGGTGGGCGAAGCCCTGTTGGCGTGGGTATGAATGGGTTTATTGGGGAGGGGGAAATGGTAAACTAAAATGTTAATGATAACTTGCATAGTCATAGCACTGGGTGTTGGGGTTCTAAGCATGAGAACAGTTGTTATGATGCTAACCTGAAGGCTCGGGTCAGGAAACGTTGATATTACATGTGGGGGGTTGATATTGGAGCCGGAAGCCAGGTTGGGGTGACTCCGGTGTTTAGATGTTCGAGTGATATGAATCTTTGTTACTGAATGTGTTTGGAATGTTATCAATAAAAACTTCAATACAAAAAAAAAATGAATATGTCAAAAAGCAGCGGACCCAGCACAGATCCCTGGGGTACACCACTATTCACCTTTCTCCATTGGGAAAATTGGCCATTTAGCCCTACCCTCTGCTTTCTATCTTTTAACCAGTTCCTGATCCACAATAGTACACTGCCTCCTATCCCATGAATCTTTAGTTTTGCCAAAAGTCTCTCATGAGGGACTTTGTCAAAGGCTTTCTGAAAGTCCAGATATACTATATCAACCGACTCACCTTTGTCCACCTGTTTATTCACACCTTCAAAAAATCATAACAGATTAGTAAGACAAGATCTTCTTTGTCTAAAGCCATGTTGGCTATCTCCCATTAGGTCATGACTATCTACATGCTGAGCAATTTTGTTCTTTATGATGGTTTCTACCATTTTTCCCGGTACTGATGTCAGGCTCACCGGTCTGTAGTTTCCCAGATCACCCCTGGAACCCTTTTTAAAAATTGGTGTTACATTGGCGATCCTCCAATCTTCAGGTATTAGAGATGATTTTAATGATAGTTCACAGATTACTAATAGCAGGTTTGCTATCTCATATTTCAGTTCTTTCAACACCCTTGGATGTATACCATCCGGCCCAGGTGATTTGCTACTCTTCAGTTTATCTAATAGTTGTAATACATCTTCCCGATGTATCGATATTTCTTTCAATTCTTCCGCACCTTTAAATACCACTTCAGTCATGGGTAACATCCCTACATCTTCCTCAGTAAAGACTGAAGCAAAGAATTCATTCAATCTCTCCGCTATCACCTTGTCGCCTTTTAGTGCTCCTTTAACCTCTTTATCATCTAATGGACCAACTGACTCTCTCACAGGTTTTTTGCTACGAATGTACTTGAAAAGGTCTTTACTTCGCGTTTTTGCTTCCGCAGCAAGCTTCTTCTCAAATTTTCCCTTTGCCTGCCTTATTAATGCCTTGCATTTGACTTGCCAGTGCTTGTGCTATTTCCAGGTTTCGTCGTTTGGCTCTTTTTTCCATTTCTTGAAAGATGCTTTTTTGGCAACAGCCTCTCTGACCTCACCTTTAAACCATGCTGGCAGTTTTTTGGACTTCCTTCCACTTTTCTTAAAGCGTGGAATACAGCTGTCTTTCCACTGTTGCTGATTGGCTCACCACTTACTGTCTACATTTGATTTTAACAAAGACTCTCGCTATCTGGTTCACTTACAGCAGTCCTTCCCCCTCAGTGGCACCCTCTCTGTCTGGCTCGCCTGTCCCTTTAGTATCTTGTTTCCGTTATCTAGGTGTTTTGTTTGACTTGGACCTTTCCTTTTGGGATCACATTTCTCATGTTACTAAGGCTTCTTTTTTCTTCCTATGCCAAGTCCGCACCATCAGACCTTTTCTCACCCCACAGGCTCTCATTACCCTCCTTCTGTCCCTGGTTATGTCACATGTTGATTTTTGTAATTCTGTTTTGGTTGGCCTTCCTAATTCACAGCTACACTGTCTACAATGTATCCAGAATACAGCTGCACGTCTTATCTCACACTCCTCGTGCTGGGATCACGTCACCCCTCTTCTCATCCATCTTCACTGGCTCCCCATTGACTTCCGTATTCGTTACAAAATCCTCTCGCTGGTTCACCAAGTCCTCTACACTCACTCACCTCAGTACCTGGCCAACCTTATTCAATTTCATACTCCCAGTTGCTCACTCCTGTCCCTACACATCAGTTGCCTACACCTCCCCTCTCTCTCTCGCGCTCACTTACAGTCCACCCGCTCCTCTGCTTTTTTTCTTCATTGGTCCTGCCCTCTGGAACGCCCTACCCACCTCCCTCAGGCTTGAACAACACTACACCACCTTTAAGAGAAACCTGAAGACTCACCTTTTCTCCTCGGCTTTTGATCTCCCCTCCCCTTTTGTGTGATACTACTCTTCCAACTCCCTCTCTCTCTTCTGTCTCGTTGTGTGAATGTACTGCTTGCTATCCTATCTCATATTGTAATTTCCTTTCCATTTCTGGCCATTGGTACCTTCTGTATTTTTTTTATTATTGTAAACCGCTATGATTTTATTGAATAAGCAGTATAACAAGTGAATAAACATAAACATATTCAGGCTACTGGAGCGACACAGGTCCTACTGTAGTCTGCGTCTGCGGACTCAATTGCTGCTGCTCACAGCTTCCCTTGAGGGCGACCATGATTTTTCCCTATAGGCTTTGTGATCTACCCGCACCCTAATGGCCACCCTAGGCGGTCGCCTAATATAGGGTGCGTCACCTCTTTATTTTGTAGTTGTGGGTTCTCATGTAAAAATGAAAGTCCGAGAGGCTTTAAGGCTAACACAGGAAATTTATTGATTTTCACTGCTTCTCCAAAATAGAGCTTGTATAAAGCTCAACGCAAAACAAGAAAGTAAAAAGGATTTTTCTTCTCCTGATACAATTAACTTCAGTTACTTCCAGACTTCATGAACAAAGGCTTCATTACTTCTCCTAGCCTTTTTAACACAAGGGCTAGTTTGCCTTGCTAAAACTTTCTCACATACAAGCACTTTCTGGCTTTATTCCAGGAACATTTCTAAAAGGAAACAAGGCTTTTAAAACACAGTCCAGCCTGTTTACACCTTTTAACTAGCAAAGGCAGCTGTTTGAGCTTTCTCCTTTCCAAGGCTCAAACGCTTGTCTTGTAACATATAGCACATTCCATTGGGCATTCACATTCACTGTCAGAAGGATAACTTCCTATTTCCATATCTTCAGTGTCTGGCTCTTGTACATCAAGATTAAAACTCCTCCTGGTAATACCCGGCTCTACACTTTCTAAAAGTTTAAGAATTTCCTTCCACCTAGAGGTTTTTCTGTCTCTTGGCTGCTTAGCACATACTGGCAATTCTTTCTCTCTCCATGAGTGGCTTAATGCTTTCAGCTTGTTTAACTGTCTGTTAGACAGAGGGTTACTCACGGTTCTCCTGTTATCATATGGGCTTTTACCAAGCCCTTGGCTTGTAATAAAACTGTCCTCATTCAAAGCTCCCTCCAAAGGAAATCTCCTGCCTCCAGGTTCCAAAGCAAACCTCCCTGCTTTGTGGCTTGTTCCTTTGAATATTCTAGCAGTTTCCTCTAAGGCTGGGCTGTCCTGGGAAATACCTCTCACTTCAGATACCCGAGAGCTTTTTCCTCCCTCCAGCATGTTAGGATTCCTGCTCCGTTCTGAGTCTCCAGTAGCTCCTCCCCTGGGAACTCCCTTCTTCCTGTAATGCTGCTTCTCAACCTCAGCATTAGCATCGGCATCAGAGTATGCATCAGGAAGCAAGCTGAGCTTCAGACTTTCCTCAACACTGTCTGAACTCTCTGACTCAGCTCTCTCCACTCTGTGTCTGTGTTCCATGTGCTGCATCTGCTCCGTCCGCTTCATCTGCTCTCTGTTACTGCTCCTTTCCTTTTGTAATCCCCTGGAAACTCCCTTTGCACGTGTCAGCAGTGATCACGTGCTGCTTCTCCAGCTGGTCTTCATTAACCCTACAGCTTGTTCCTAAGCTGGGGCGTGGCCTGCAGCTATTCACTAGGTGAGTTTTTTCCTGTTCCAAAACATTTTGTGTTTCACATGCCTGCCTGCTGCTTCTCTCCCTTAAGGTAAAAGTGTGCTCTTTTCCATTTCCTAAGGGCTTGGGGACATTTTGGCTATCACAGCTTGCAGTAGCTAGGAAATCCCATATGTGAGGACTGACTTCCTGCTTGTTCCTGGAGGAAAGCGTAGTTACTCACCTGTAACAGGTGTTTTCTGGGGACAGCAGGAATCAGTCCTCACAACCCTCCCTCTTCCCCTTGGAGTTGCTTCTTTACCATCTTTTATTTTTTGCCATCTTTTAGCTATGTCATCTGACTGAGCAAGATGGCACCTTTGGGTGGGAAAAGCACCATGCATGCATGGTGGCATCTCTGAAAGCTGGAGGGGATGCTTCTGCAAGGGCTTCGTCTGCACCGATATCACCCATATGTGAGGATGGATTCCTGCTGTCCCCGGAGAACACCTGTTACAGGTGAGTAACTATGCTTACTCATCTGTAGCAGGTCTTCTCTGGGAACAGCAGGAATCAGTCCTCGCTACTCTCCCTCCTCCCAGTGGAGATGGTTTTTTTTTTCTTTTCTGTTTGATTAATCTGAGTCGTTCTACTGAGGGAAAATGGCTCCTTTGAGTGGGAAGGTTACCACGAATGCGTGGTTGATCTCCTAAAGACTTTCTTTGGAAGCTGGGGAGAGATTACTGCATGGACTCAGTCAATGCCAACCTCACTCATATGTGAGAATTGATTCCTGCTGTTCCTGGAGAACACCTGCTATCGGTGAGTAACTATGCTTTCCATGCCATTGGAAGCCAGTGTAAATTGCATAATGGAGTGGAGTAGCCGGCTAGTGGTTAGAGCAGTGGCTTAGGAACTAAGAGACCAAAGTTTGAGTCCCACTAGCACTCCTTGTGGCCTTGGGCAAATCACTTAGCTTGGATTCTTCTGAGGCAATGGAGTGTTATCAATGTCCCTGTTTACACTGTAGCTTAATCTTGGTAATGCACATTAAACTGTTTTGATTAAAATGATAAAGTGGTATAAAAAACCTGTTAATGTTTCTCCAATATTATTTATTTTATTTATCTGAACAAACATTACCAGAGAGAATATGAGCAGCTGAGTTCTGAAGTTTTTGTAGTACTCTGTTTTCAGGAAGGCCCAGATAATGAGTTACAGCAATCAATTTTCAACCATACCAAAGCCTAGAATATAATCCTGAAATCATCAGTTGGCAAAATCTTTTGCAATTTACTTGACATCTTTAACTTAAAATATGAAGACCTTACCACTTTGTTAATCTGAGGTATTATCAGCAGGGCCGGCCCTAAAGTTGGTTCAAAGTGTTGGTGCCGTAGGCGACCCTCAAGCTTTATACCCCCTCTCGCTGTCAAAATCTATTTAGCTTTGAATGCCCTGATTTTGCCGCCCTGTGCGTTTGCCTAGTTTGCCGAGTGGTGTGCCAGCCCTGATCATCAGCAATGCCAAATCCAATAAAACATCCAAACAGGTATCCTTAAATACTATAGAAACTGTAGAAGACCCAATTTTAAGAGCATACGTTTGATCATCTATCTCATCCCTGTTAACAATCATGTAGGAAGGGGAAATAGGTAGAATAGGCTTTCTTTCACTTGCTGTTACTTTTATTCTTTCCAGCCCAATGGATGTTGGGAAGAAATTTATACATAAGGAATTGAGAATATTTTGAGGCAAAATAACTATGAAAAGGGAACGAAACAGGACCAAACTTTATGTAAAGAGAAAATCTATTAAAAGACACAACAGAGCGCCCAACACTTTATTTTTTTAAATACACTTTTACTGAAATCCTTGCACAGTAGTACACAAACAAAACAGTTGGTAAAAACACTACCCTAAAAGCTTAGTGATTACAAGCCCATATAGCCTCTATAGCTCGTTCACCCTATAAACAAACATCAAATACTGTTAAAAATCACACTAAGCCTGGACATTAGTAATAGTGCCCCATAATGATTCAACACAGCTGAACATTGCCCCACTATCCCACCATGAGGCCATCTCCCTATAGCTTTATCTCAGCCAGTATATGCATGTGGCAGAATTTCCCCCACTCTAAATTGTAATCAGAAAAGGCTGCCAGACAAGTGACATCTGGGTATTCCATCTCATCCTGCTAGAACATTCCAGACAAGTGGGTTGTTTTCCCTTACCAGCAGATTGGTGGAGACAAAGAACCAATGATTATACCAGGTTTCAATGACATCACTCCCATGCCTCTATTTGCCTCAGCCACTAGAAATCTCTTCAGTATTTCTTTGTCTCTAGCAGATGGATGAATTTTCTCTTCTCTGAAGATTGAGAGGAAAAGATAGATTAAACGCTTGTAAATGACCACCTTGAGGATGGCACTCACTTGAGCACGATGTGGGAGGCTCCTCTAGATTGCAGTCTTTTCGGTAGCCATAGGAGGAGGGAAAATTGGTTCACCTCCATATGCTTATAACAAGAGCCTGTTGAGCAGCCAGACATTGGAAGAGTGCAGCAGCCTCACACAACCTTAACACCCCATCCTTTCTCCTCTGTTCCTCCTGCTCTCTCCCGAAGATTGCTGAAGACTCTCGGAGGGATCTGCCTACCAACCACCTTAAACACTGTGCTGTAAAAGCCAGTGAAACAGTATTAGGGGAGTAAAGCTAAACCCGGCACAAATCTGCCTGGGGCTCTCCGGGAGTGAGTACCAAGGCTTGACTTCATCATTGTCCTTGTTGGGGGCTGTCAATTCTGTGGGATGCAATTTGAGGTAGACCTCTGGTGACTCCTGGCGCAGTGTGGGAGTTTCTTGCTGTTTTCTGCATGCGCTTGATAGTATTTTCTCCTATTGTGTGCCTGGAGGGCTCACGATCTGTATGCACATTCTGCCCAAGCAGCTCCAACGTGCATTCTTATCCTAGTGCCTGCAACACGCGTTGCACTAAAAGTACAGTTAACACATGCCTTCAGGCTGCCGCGGCCTTAGCACATGCTGTTGTGATACTTGCCTTAACTCTTCCAAGAAGCATTGTTTGGCCTATGGCAAGCATGGTGCATCATCTCCAGCTTCTGGACTCTACTCTTCTAGCATTTAGAGTTGACCCTGGAGGGATTGCTGCCGCTCTCTATGCCAGGGGATGCAGTTAGTCTGGCCTTGCCTGCTTAAGGGCAGGAGGTGACTGGCGCTGTGGGTAAGGATAACCAGCCGGCCTGAGGTTCCAGTGACTGTATTGTGTGCCGCTGCCTAACCTCTAGGGCAGGGGTGGGCAATTCCGATCCTGGAGGGCCGCAGACCAGTCAGGTTTTCATGATGTCCCTAATGAATATTCATGAGATCTGTTTGCATCCACTGCCTTCCATTGTATGGAAATAGGTCCATGAATATTCATTAGGGACATCATGAAAACCTGACTGGTCTGCGGCTCTCCAGGACCAGAACTGCCCACACCTGCTCTAGGGGATTGACGGCAACTAGGTCCTGTGAGGAGAGCTCCCTGGAGTCTATTGGCCTCCCCAGAATTCTTTTCCTTTTTACAACAGGCCTGGTCATGCTGGCATAGAAATTCATACCCTGCAGCCTCTGGGTTCCCCTCGAGTGCAGTCTCATGAGGGGTGGGCTGAGAAGAGAAGCCCTGTTCGATTGTCTATGGCTGAGTCCCTGGCAAAGGGTGGCCCCTAGAGATGGGGATTAGCTGGGATCTGTCTGAGATTTGGACTGCTTGTATTCAGATGTCTTCTGTGGATGAAGAAGTACTCTCGCCTTCTGAGGATTGTGAGGAGGACGATGTTATCCATCTGTTTCTGGAAGGAATAACTGGAGATGTTTATTCCCACGGTCTTATCCACTTTGAGCTTGGCGGATGCTTTAGGCATGTAGCAGGACCCAAAGATGCATCAATTTCTGCAAGGGGTTCGGAAATCCACTACTGTCTTCCCATTTCTGGAGGTGCTCGGGCCTGTTCCGGTCAGAGTGGGATTGGCATATAAGACAAAGTATTACAATGGTTCTGGTCATACCTAACCAACAGATATCAACTCATTCGAACCAGCTCTGCTACCTCCCCCCCTCCCCCTTAAGCAAACTCAAGGAATACCCCAAGGATCCTTGCTCTCAGCCACTCTCTTCAACATCTATCTTTAACGCCTCTGCGCAATAATACGGTCCCACAATATCAACTTCCACCTGTATGCGGATGACATCATGCTGTATGGACCCATCACAACCACCAATCTGACAAACCCCAAACTAATGGACTGCTTTAATGATGTCTCCAGATGGCTACAAGAAAACAATCTCACCATAAACCTTAAAAAAAACCCAGAAGCATTGTTTGTAACCAAGGATCAATCCTTTTCTCCTCCACCATTCCTCACCCGAGACGCAACTAAAATAAAAGTTCAACCTCACGTAAAATATCTGGGAATCATCCTTGATAAAACACCATCATTTATTTATTTGTTTATACCATGCTATTACAGAACAGTGTGGTTTACATAAAACATATGAACTAGGTTTACATATAACTATTTAACATTTACATTATTTAAATTAAAACAGGATTAAATTGGTGTTCGGCTGTGGTACACCTAGGAACATTCTTACATTGCAGGAACATTCTAAACAGCAGGTTGCAAAAACCGCAAGATCAGTATTCTTCAAAGCAAAGATGGTGCAAAGGCTCAGACCGCTCATTGACCCACAAGACATCCGTACAGTTATGCAAGCAATGACACTACCCCACTTAGACTATTGCAATGCAATCTACCAAGGACTCGCCGCTGCCGCCACCATCAATCCACTACGGATAGCCCTTAACACAACAGCAAGGATCATACAGAGGGTAAAGAAACATGATCACATAACCCCAGTCCTAAGAGATCTTCACATTCTTCCACTTGAAGCACGCATAAAATATAAAACACTGGTTCTCATACATAAAGCCCTTCACCAACAGCCACCTTCTCACCTACAAACCCTGCTACCCCGGATGAACTCTGGAAGACCAACACGACAGACCACAAATAATACACTCATTGTACCACATGACAGAACAAAATTTAATCTTCAAACTTGTAACCATGCATTCGACCTTTATGCACCCTCGCTTTGGAACTCACTCCCAACCCTAGTCCGCAACAACAAGGACCTTTCTGCATTTAGAAAGCAGATAAAACCTCTCCTCTTCAGGGAGCACCTAGGATCAACGCAGAACAGCACTCAACAAGATTCCACAAGGCAGGCTGAGACAGCGGATAGAGCCTGAAATATAAATATTTCTGAACTGCAAATGTGTTTGAAAAGAGAGACAAATGTTATCTTGGATGATTCCTCTCCCACACCATTTCAAGAATGTAAATATGCTATACCCCCCCCCCCCCCCCCGTGATAATATTTTCCTCTCCCTCCTGTAAATGCAAATAGCCCTGTTCATTGTATCTCCCCCCTTGTTTATTGTAAACCGCTTTGACCCGGTGAAAAGCAGTATATAAGCACAGCTAAATAAATTCCCCTGACTTCCACAAGGAGGATTCTGAGCTGCTGGCTCTGTCTTGCCAAGGTCCTTGCCTTTTTCTGAGAAGGCTATTTCTCCGAAAACAAGCAGAAAAGTCAGTCCTCACATATGGGTGATGTCGACATCTACGGAGCCCACACAGAGAACACTCCCCAGCTTTCACAGAAAGCCTTTGGGAATTAGACCACGCATGCGCAGTCACCTTCCTGCCCAAGGGTGCTATCTTACCTCTGTCGTCTTTTTTTCTGCAGAGCCCATTTGACATTTTATCTGCACCCTGGAAAAAGTTTGCATTTTTGTTCTTGCGTTTTTCTTTATTCTTGTTGCATACTGTCACCACCTTGGTTCCCAGAACCGCTGCTGCCTCGGCGTTAAATTTTTTGGGTACTTTTTCTTGTTTGGTGCATGGGATTTTTCTTGTACCCTCCCTAACCAGGATCTTGGAGCTTGATCTCACAGGTAACATTTTCTCTGCTATGTCCTCTGTTAGTGGATATAAGCAATATGACCGTTGCGGGCACACCATGTTCCACACGGATCTGCAGGACTGCTGCCTGCGGTGCCTCGTAGCCTATCACGATGCCTCTTTCTGTCTTCAGATGATGATCAAGGGTTGCGGGAATTGTGAAAGGCAGCGGGAGACTGGCAACAAGACCTCCTCTTAGGCCCCGATTTTGAGTGTGGAATTGATGCCCTCTGCTTCGTCTGGTGGACATGCCCACTCAAAACCTCTGTTGCGGGGCATCAGACCAGGGGTCATCCACAGAGGGCTGTCCCAAGAAGGATCGGACCCTGCCTGTGGCAGTGTGGAAGGACTGTGCTGGAACCAGGTAGAAGACACTTGGTCACCAGCATCAGAGTCCTTGGCAATGGCCAGGAGCAGCCTTTGAAGCTGCCCCAGCGGGAGGAGACTCCAGCAGCATTGAGGCATCGGCATCAGTCCTCTGAGGCCATTGAGGAATAGCCCCTCAATGCAGCTGGCATTGGGACAGATACTCTCGGTACTCACGCCAGTGGTTGCAGAGCCATCTGGCCTTGAGGTCAGGATGGTGGCCTTGGAACATAGCCTTGCTGCCTTCCTGGCCTAACAGTGGGGCCCGATGTCTGGGTCCTCAAGCCAGGTGACTGGTCTCTCCACGCGAGGACGTCGCCCAATGAGGTCCACCTGGTGCTGGAGCGGCATCTGCTTCATGACTAATTCATTCTCCCGTTCAAGGCCTTGGGTCTTTCCCATGAGTGCCTCCAGTTCAGAACGCCAGGACCCTGTCAGTGCCCCCAGCTGGGTGTGTGCCCCGTTGGGTTCTTGAGGTCTCCGATTCTGGCTCAAAGTGGGAGACCAATGACAAGTCTCCCCGGACACCTGGTGACCCTGGGATGTCCCCTCAAACCCATCTCCTCTGCAGGAGCATCGGTGGTCGCTACCTGAGGACCTCTCCTTCCTTGACTTCATCCGAGACATGGAGAAGGCCCTGGCCTTTCACCATAGAGGCTGAGGACCTTGAGATCCTGCAATATGAGGCTCCTTTCAAGGAGGCACTCTGGTGCCCATTCCCCCAATTTTGGAATGCTTATTCAGGATGTGGGAGTCACCTGTTAAGGTTACCATTGTGAGCAAGTGGCTCAATTCCATGTATTGAGTCCACAAGGGCCCTGGATTTCAAGAGAGACAGCTGCCAGAGAATTCCATGGTGGTGGAGTTGGCCATGCGCAGGATCTAGAGCCATAATAGACACTCCTCTGAGCTCCCTGGCAGGGAGGCCCGCAGTATGAATAGCTTTGGTTAAAAAAAAAAAAAAAAAAAGCTTTACCAGGGCTCGATGCTCATGGCCTGTATCCAGGCTTACCAGTTGTACGTGGGCATGTACCTGAGGGATCTGGCAAAGGAGCTTGGCGGGTTCTCAGCTGGTTTGTCCAAGGAACCTTTTTCAGTGATTCCGGACGCTGGTATTGATGGTCAAGGAGTGCTCCAAATGTGTCACTCGCGCACGGCCTATGATGGTTTAGAGTCCATGACTAGAGTAGCTGCAGTGGACATTAGTGCCTGCTGCCTGACATGGCTACAGTCCTTTGACCTGGAGCAAAATGGTTCAGGACAAATTGGTCGATATCTCATGCCAAAAGGGAACCTTTATTTATTTAACTTTCTTATATACCGCGCTCTTCAGTATCAGTGCGGTTTACATGTAACATATCTGTCCAGTGCAGGAGGTCTGCAGTGGACTTACAATATAACAGGGGGTTATGTGCAGGATTGAACAGGGTAACTATATACAAATAGATTAACAGCATATGCTAAGGAATAACTCAACTATTTAAATTTTTTTGTCAGCAAGCCCATGATGGACAAGACTGATGGAGAGGGCCGTAGAGCTGGAGTGGAATATATGACCAGAACCAGCTCTCCTGAAAAACTGCTGATCCTTCCCAACGGGAGGCTTCAGGGAAAAAGCCCTAATATCCGAAGAAGAGGAAGGCTTATGGAACTTACCCCCAGTATCCAGCCTACTTGCTCCCCCGCAGGGTCAGCAGGCTAAGGGTCAGAGGCATGGCTGTCATAAGCCTAAGGCCGCCAAACCCCAGCCTGCTCTGCAGCTGCAACCTGGGGGGTTGGGTTTGACTCCTGGAGCAGGGCCTCTCTTCCCCTGCAGGGACAAGGGCTGCAGCATTCAGGGGGGCATCAGACATTCTTTGCCAACTGGTTGATCACCATAACCATCAATGCCTGGGCCCTCCAGGTGGTGAGGGAAGGTTACCTCCTTCATTTTGAGCAGATGTCCCCTCCGTTCTTTCCCTGAGACTTTCCCATGACTCCTCTTCACCGAGATCACCTGTAGCAGGAGCTCAAAGGCCTCCTCACAGCCAAAGTGGTTGAACCTGTCCTGCCACCTCTAAGGGGCGAGGGGTTCTACTCCCACTACTTTCTGGTTCCCAAAAAGACAGGTAGCTTTCCACCCATCCTGGATCTGCGGGATCTCAATCAGCTCCTGGTGAAGTTCAAAATGCTCTCCCTTGGAATGTTGCTGCCGCATCTCCAGTGGGGAGATTGGCTATGCTCCTTAGATCTAAAAGATACGTATATCCACATCATGATCCATCCTCGCCACCGGCAGTACCTCCACTTCGCCATTGGAGACCGCCATTACCAGTACAGACCACTAATCATTTTAGTAGCCACCCTCTGCACCGACTCCATCCTGTTCACATCCTTTTGAAGGTGCGGTCTCCAGAATTGCACACTGTACTCCAAATGAGGTCACACCAAAGACTTATACAGAGGCATTATACCTCCTTTTTTCTGCTAGCCATTCCTCTCCGTATGCACCCAAGCATCCTTCTAGCTTTTGCCGTTGCCTTTTCTACCTGTTTAGCTACTTTAAGATCATCAGACACAACCACGCCTAGGTCCCGCTCTTCTTTAGTGGACAAAAGTACATCACCCCCTATACTATATTGCTCCCTTGGATTGCTGCAGCCCAAATGCATGACCTTACATTTTTTAACATTAAATCCCAGCTGCCAAATTCTAGACCATTCTTCAAGCTTAGCTAGATCCCTCCTCATGTTGTCTACCCCTTCCTGGGTGTCTACTCTATTGCAGATTTTGGTATCATCCGCAAAGAGGCAAACCTTACCTGAAAGCCCTTCCGCTATATCACTAACAAAGATATTAAAAAGAATCGGACCAAGGACAGATCCCTGGGGCACACCACTGATAACATCCTTCTCCTCAGAGTGAGCTCCATTTACTTGTACTCTTTGTTGCCTCCCACCCAACCAATTTCTAACCCAAGCAGTAACGTTAGGGTCCATCCCTAGGGTGCTCAGTTTGTTTATAAGTCGCCACATCTAGGGCTCTCTCTCGGTCCAACTCCCTGGTCACCCAGACAAAGAAATCAATCAGATTTGTCTGACAAGACCTGCCTCTGGTGAATCCATGCTGCCTCGGATCCTGTAATCCGCTGGACTCCAGAAACCTCACTATTTTCTCTTTCAGCAGTGTTTCCAATAATTTACTCACCACCGAAGTTAAACTAACCGGCCTGTAGTTTTCAACCACATCCTTACTTCCGCTTTTGTGTAAAGACACCACATGAGCCTCTCTCCAGTCCTTTGGCACCACTCCCGACTCCAACGAGGCATTGAAAAGGTCAGTCAGTGGAGCTGCTAGAACGTCCCCAAGTTCCCTCAGTATTCTCGGGTGTATCCCATCCGGTCCCATCGCTTTGTCTACTTTAAGTTGAGATAGTTTTTCACGAACACAGTCTTTTGAAAATTGTTCAAGATATCCTTTGCTTCTGTTCCTATTTGTGGGTGTTTTCTGAGGTCCTGCTCCTGCTCCTGGTTCTTCATCTGTGAACACAGAACAAAAATATTTGTTAAGCAATTCAGCTTTATCCTTATCAGCTTCTACATATTCCCCCCCTGCACCCTTGAGTCTGACAATACCACTTTTGCCCTTCCTCTTCTCACTAATATATCTGAAAAATGTCTTATCCCCCCATTTTATTGCATTGGCTATTTCCTCCTCCTTTTGAATCTTTGCCTTCTTGACTACTTTGCTAGCTTCTCTAAGTTTTTCCAAATACAGATGCCTGTCTTCCTCTTTTGTGATCTCTTGTATTTCATGAAGGCCTCCCTCTTTTTCTTCACTTTTTCAGCTACTTCTTTCGAAAACTATAGCGGTCTCCTTTTCCTTTTACCTTTATTTACCATTTTAACAAAAAGGTTGGTTGCCCTTAAAATATCCCCTTTCAGTTTTTCCCACTGTTTTTCTACATCCCTCAGCTGTTCCCATCCAACTAACGACTCCCTGAGGTATTGGCCCATCTTCGCAAAGTTAGTCTTCCTAAAGTCTAAGATCCTCGCCTTCGAATGGATTCTAACAGCCCTAGTCCTAATACTGAACCACACCATCTGGTGATCACTGGATGCAAAATGATCTCACACTACAACATCAGAAACACTTTCAACATTGGTAAGCACCAAGTCCAGTATGGCCCCTTCACGTGTGGGGTCTGTTACCAATTGCCTGAATAGTTCTCCCTGTAGAGAATCCAGGATCTCCTTACTTCTAGATGATACTGCAGCAGGAATGTGCCAATCAACATCTGGCATAT
Source organism: Ichthyophis bannanicus (assembly GCA_033557465.1). Taxonomy (NCBI): domain Eukaryota; kingdom Metazoa; phylum Chordata; class Amphibia; order Gymnophiona; family Ichthyophiidae; genus Ichthyophis; species Ichthyophis bannanicus. The sequence continues at coordinate 1,006,769,339 of CM066031.1, read as the reverse complement.
TGAAATTTATCAGAAGCACTTCCCCTTTCCTAGTAATGCTGCACATGTCTTCAATTAACTCTCTGTCCACCTCTTCCTCTTGTGAGGGAGGTCTGTATATCACACCAATGTAAATAGATTTCTCTTTCCCTCTTTCTAGTTTAACCCACAATGCCTCCCCTCTCCCTTTTAAGCTCTGTAATTCCAAAGCTTTAATAGTAGTTTTTACATATAGTGCCACTCCTCCTCCCCTACTTCCTACCCTGTCCTTTCTGAATGAAGTATAGCCAGGTATAGTTACATCCCAATCATGGTTTTCTGTGAACCATGTTTCTGTAACTGCCACTAAATCCAAGTCAGCCACTCCCACCAAAGCTTCAACATCAGGGATCTTATTTCCCATGCTACGGGCATTTATACACACGGCTTTCCATATGTTACCCTGTTACCCATTTCCATAAAGTTATTTAATGTATCACCTATCTGGGGGCTTTCACTTACCTGGGGGCTTTCTTCACCCATCCCCAATGAATCTAGTTTAAAGTAAAAATATTTGGATTACAAACTCATCCACCATAAATAGAAGGACGTTCTTTGCCATACAGCCTCCAGCAGAGAGGAGGAGTGTGTCGTCTAGTCTATTCTGACTCTTGGAAAGGGTAGCCACTCCATTTTGCCCAACCTATCAGGTGAATAGTACCCACCTATTGAAATCTTAAACCCACTTTCTTGCAATTTGCCCTCAGAGATCTTGATTCCTCACTCCAATACACAAGTAGACTAAAATTTTGTCCATTGATGGGTTTGCAGCAGTTAGGACCTACTGATACATTTTTGAGACTAAACCCCCTATTTTCAGGGGAAGGCCAAGCACAGACTCGAAGGCCACTAGATTCCAGCTGACTCCAGTTATAAGGGCCACATACAGCTCATTGCACTATGCTCTCATGCAGCCTTTTGCTCAATTTTCCCACACTAGTTTTGCTTTCATGCAGAAAACGAGTAAGCGCAGGAAAATCCTGATCAAAACCATTGTACTAAAGCGCAATGCAGTGGCTGTGCAAATGAAATAATTTGTTATTGCTCCTGATGTAAAAAATCCTGCTGAAAATGCAGTTCTTTCCACTGGATCTTTATGCCAACTCAGGGCTGTTATAAAGATGCAGCTGGGAGCAAAACGATCCTCTGACATGAAGTGTTGCAGTTCATCTCAGATGATCTAGGCCAGCGATGGCGAACCTATGGCACGCGTGCCAGCTGTGGCACGCGAAGGCCTTGCAGCTGGCACGCGTGAAGGTCCGCAAAAAAAGAAAAAGCGGGCTCTGGCTGCTGCCGCGGACGCGGCAGCATGCAGTGTCCCGCGGGGCCCCCTCCGCCCGCTAAGCCCCTCTGCAAGGGCTTTCAGATTCGCGAGGGAGACAGCGTCTCCCTCGCGTCTCTGTTAAGCCCGTAGGGGTTAATGGGAAATTTCCCATCAGCCCCTTTAGACGCGAGGGACTGATGGGAAATTTCCCATTAGCCCCTGCGGGCTTAACAAGAGACGCGAGGGAGACGCTGTCTCCCTCGCGAATCTGAAAGCCCTTGCAGAGGGGCTTAGCGGGCGGAGGGGGCCCCGCGGGACACTGCATGCTGCCGCGTCCGCGGCAGCAGCCAGAGCCCGCTTTTTCTGTTTTTAAATTTGCCGGGGGGGGGGGGTGTTAGGACTGCTAATGGGCTAGGGGGGGGGTTAGGACTGCTAATGGGGGGGGGGTTTGGACTGCTAATGGGCTGGGGGGGGGGGTTAGGAATGCTAATGGGCTAGGGGGGGGGGGGTTAGGACAGCTAATGGGCGGTGGGCTGATGGGGGCTGTCTGGAAAGGGGGTGATGGGGGTTAGGACTGGTAATGGGCTATGGGGGGGGGGTTAGGACTGCTAATGGGCTAGGGGGGGTTAGGACTGCTAATGGGCTGATGGGGAGGGGTTAGGACTTGAGGTGGGCTGTTGGGTGGGGTTAGGACTGGGAATGGGCTGATGGGGGGTTAACACTGGAGGTGGTCTGATGGGGTTAGGACTGGTAATGGGCTATGGGGGGGTTTAGGACTGATAATGGGCTATGGGGGGGCTGGGACAAGAAATGGGCTGATGGGGAGGGGTTAGGACTTGAGGTGGGCTGATGGGGTTAGGACTGGTAATGGACTGTGGGCTGATGGGGGGTTAGGACTGGCAATGGGCTATGGGGGGCTGACTGGAAGTGGGGGGTTAGGACTGGTAATGGGTTATAGGGGGGGGGCTTAAACTGAAAATGGGGTGATGGGGGGTTAGGACTGGAAGTGGGTTGATGAGGGGGGATAGGACTGGTATTGGGTTGGGGGGCTGCTAGGACTGGAAATGGGCTGATGCAGGGACTAGAAGGGAATGGATGCTGGGTGAGGCTGGAACTAGAAGGGAGCTGGTGTTGGGGGAGGATTAGAATGGGATGGGGCTGGGAGAGTAAAATGGAGAGGGGAAAAATATTTTGTGTGGGAGGGATAAAAAATCTACAATTGGCCGGGTATTGGGAGAGTAAGTGGGGATTGAGGATGGAGGGGTAAATTTTGAGTAGATGAAATAGGAATGAGGAAAGAGCCAAAGGAGAAAGATTAGTATGTTAAAGCAGATGTAGAGAGAGAATGGAAAAAAAAAACAAGAAGACAGAAGAAAGGACAAATGGACAGCAGATGGAGAGTTAGCAGAAGACACGAAGAAACCAGAAGAAAGTGGCTGGAACAATTGCAACTGAAAAAAAATGCACAAAAGGTAGAAAAATATCTCTTTATTTTGAATTTATTAACTGGAATATGTCAGCTCTGGGAAATGTGCATCATTAATTTTTGCGCTTTGTTTAGTACAAGAGGAAATTAATATATAGTTTTATTTCTACAGTGTTGTTGTATATTCCAAGTTTGGCTTTTGGGGTTCCCAGTTTAATTATTGTCTTCCTGTTTCTAAATTGTGATTCCTTGTTTGGTGATGGTCTGTTCTGCATGTGTAACTGAGCTGAGGTATTCTGTTTATATAATTCCTATTTGACATTGCCACTTGTTCTTTCCCCAGTAGGTCATGTATTGTTGTTCTCTGAGATGTATTGGTTTAATATTTGCAGTGTTGCCTTTTGATAGGTATGGTGTGGTGCTTTGTGAGTCCTGGTAGTGCTGTTAGGATACGGCGGGTTTGCTATGGGTTCTAAATGGGCAGCGTTTGTAGTAGTTCCTAATGTGCCTGGCGGTTGGTACTGGATTATAGTAATGTAGAAACCTTTTAGTCTTTCTTTATCCATATACTCATTAAGAGGCATGTTTACTAAAAGTTAGTGTATGGTAACATTATGCAAATATTTATGCAAATGAAGCACCTTATGCAAATGGGGCTTTAATTGACGTGCTGGCACTTTGAGGAAATTCTTTGGTTTTGTGCGGCAGTTTGGGCACTCGGGCTCAAAAAGGTTAGCCATCACTGATCTAGGCAATCAGACCCCTGATTCTGCCCCCCCCCCCCCACCTCCTACTGACCCTAGTGGAACCATGCCACTTCTGGTCTTCCTCCCTCCAATATAAACAGTGGTGGCCTAGCGGCTGCTAGACACCCCCCCCCCCCATAACTAACTATTGATGGCCCTAGTGTCATCACCACACTCCCCCTGGGTTTCAAAAAATATTGCTGGCCCACCAAAATAACATGGTGGCCTGGCCATTAGACTCCTCACTCCACTCCTTAAAAAAAAAATTATGGGAGGGGCCACACATATCCCCTTCCACAGTCCTGCTACCTCAAATAATGGGAGGCAGGAGCATTGCCTACATATTGCTACTTCTGCTATCTTGTAAAATGAAAATCCTGACTCTGTACAATAGATATTGGGATTATTTGGCAGACTGCTGCACCCCCATAATATGGGGTTTCTATTTTGTTGAGGCACAACCTCATGCATCCAAATCCTGATTTGTTATGCATCACTGAATCTTGGCTAGCTGACCCTTTATTATGTTTTGATTGATCTGTTTTGTCCTGATTTTTATATTTGGACATTATTCTGACACAGAGTGGGGCGTTTTCAATCAGTCATGAAAGCGCTCCCTCTGTCTTGGTGGAAGCAACAATCTAAAGATAGCTTTGAGGCTGTTTCATTCATTTCAGCCAGCAAGGCAGATTCACCAACTGTCCATTGGGCAGATTGCTGTGACTCCTCCCCATTTATGGTGGTATAAAAGCAGATGTCGATTTGAGTAGTAGTATTCTGATCAGGAACTTGCATCTGGATTTGGTTCCCCTACCTATGTTTGTAAGGACTTTCTAGATTGCAGTAGGATTTATTCAGATAATTCAGGGTTCCACTTTCCTACCCAGAGGACCTTTGACTGTAGTGTTCTTAAGGAAGAGATTATCCTTGCATAGCATTTGTGTATGCACCAGTACTTGAGCCTTGTGGTCTGATAATTGGCTTGAGATAAATAAGGATTGTTGGTAAAGCTATGCAGCATTGGGTATACCGCTTCTCTTTCAGACAGAGAGGTTCAGTTGCAGGGGTTATGATAACCGAAAATTAGAGCATTTGAAGAACATGGGGCACTGAGTAATGACAAGTCTCCTTGCATAATGCTTGATCAGTCTCATCCCTTTTGAGAAATAGTGCTTATGAATGATTAGCTAGTGCTCTGGTCTTCTGTTAACTGGAAATGTCTGAAGCACCAGCTTCATCAGGTTGCGTAGTGGGACTAAAGAAAATCATACAATTTAGTAGACATACAGAATTTTACTTTCAAGTATTCTTTATTCAAGTCCAAAATAACAGTCCAATTCTGCAACCAGCAACGTTGCAAATAAGTATTTTAAATATTTAATAGTTCTACATCATTTTAAAGTTTTTGACTATTTTTTATCCCCTTCCCTCCATATTAAGGTACTTTTCTCCAAAACCCTAAATACCCTTGCCCCACCTGCCACCCTCCTATCCAAACTATTCCTCCTCTCCAGGTTGCAGGAGAAACATGAAAATAAGTTCAGCAAATTGTCAGAAAAAAGATTGATCTGTGACTGAGACCCATCTCTATATTCCTGCATTCATCTGCAAAGGTATCAGCTGAAACTAAACAATTTCAGAGCAATTCTGAACAAGACCACACAACTTGCTCACCCAACCTGCCCAACCCCCCCCCCCCCCACACACACACCCTTTCCAATCTTTCCAGGGCTGTTCATCACTCCCCTCCACTATCCCCTAGTGAAACATAGAAAAATAACCTATCGAAATTTAATTTAAAGACCATGTGGTCTATCTAGTCTGCCCTTCCATGCCAACTACTAAGCTTTACAGTCCCTTTTTTTTCCTCTAGAGGTCCTCTGTGTTTGTCTCATGCTTTCTTGAGTTCACATACAGTCCTTGTCTCTACCATCTCTACTGGGAGACTATTCAATGCATTGATCACTTTTTGTAAAGAAATATGTCCTCGAATTACTCCTGAGTTTATCCCCTTTCACCTTCATCCTATGCCCCCCTTGTTGCAGAGTTCTCTTCAATTGAAAGAGACTTTCCTCCTGTTCATTTATGTTACAAAGGTATTTAACTATCTCTATCGTACCTCTCCTCACCCGTCTTTCTTCCACAGTGTATATATAGAGATTTTTAAGTCTGTCTCGATATGCCTTATGACAAAGACCAATGACCATTTTGGTAGCTACCCTCGGCACAAACTACATCCTGTCTCCTTTTAAAGATGTGGTCTCCAGAATACTATGAAGGACTCTTAATACTGACCAAAGAACTTGATGATGTTCTTAGTTCTCCCTACTTCCCCTGCCTCGTTCCCACCCCCTAACCCTCTTCTCCCTCCACCCTTTCCCTTTAGTTTAGTTTGACCATTTGCATTTTAATTAGCTCCCTGCCTTTGTTACCAAGAATCACTGCTGTTGCCTGTTAATGTAAAGTTGCTTGTTCTGATGTTTTATGCCTGTTCTTTATATGTTCTCTGTAAAGTTGCTTGACTGTTAATGTTCCTTGTAAACCACTCTGATACAAAATAGTGCGGTATATAAAAGCCAATAAATAAATAATACTCTAAATGAGGTCTCAAAGATTCATACAGAGGCACTATCACCACCTCCTTCTACTGTCCATTCCCCCCTCCATGCACCTAAGCATTTTTCCAGGTTCTGCTCTTCTTTCATGGACAGAAGTACTTCACCCCTATACTGTACTACTCCCTTGGTGTTTTGCAGCCCAAATGCATGACCCTGCATTTTTAAGCATTAAGTCTGTTGCCAGATTCTCAACCATTCTTCAAGCGTCACCAGATCCTTCCTCATGTTATCTTCATCTTACCAAAATCTGCAATAGAGTAGACACCCAATATCATACACAAAGAGACAAACTACCTGACAGCCTTTCTGCATATCACTTACAAAAATTTTAAAAAGAATCGGACCAATGACTGATCCCTGTGGCGCACCACTGGTAGCATCCTTCTCAAAGTGAGCTCCTTTTACCTGTACCTTTTGTCACCTCCCACTCAACCAATTACTAAGCCAGTTGATCATTTTAGGGTTCATTCCTAGGGTGTTTGATTTATAAGTTGCCTGTGCAGAACAGTTACATTCAAAAAGTAACTTTGAGGTCTCGGAGACAATTTAATATAGTCCCCCCGCCCCCCCATATTTGCAGAAGAAAAGACAAGCACTAGGAGTTCTCCCATGGCCCGAGACAATCCATATGCAGGAGTTCATGCATAGCCCCCACCACTGCTAGAGGGCATGTCTGCAAGACACCCATGCCTGCAATATTGCTTTCTCTCCCACCAGACATGCCCTTTACAGCAGGAGTTTCTTAACAGCATCCAAAATTCCCAATCCAACTGGACTATCAAATAAGACCTCCTTTGGTCGCAATGAGAATTGGCATCCCTCCACTCTCTCCAAAGTACCATCTACCCTTTTCCAAAAGTTTGACTTGGAGGCAGTTCCAAAACGTGTCATAAGTTTGCTCTCTGTTCATTGTATTTCAAACAATCTGGCAAGGCAGCACAGCCTATCCTGTAAGCCCGATGGAAAAAGAAACTTCTAATGCAGCATCTTCTATTGCAAGCCTTGATAGCTCACAACCACCGACAACCTAGGGACCCTTGCTAAAGCATCTAATTAGTCCTTATCTGTGAGTTGCAAACCTTGGTCTTTGTTCCAGCTCTCCACTAAAGAATCACAATTTGCAAAGGTTGTTTATAACAAACTTGTACATGCTCCACAATATTGGAAAGGAAAAAAATCCTTCAAGTCCAAATTCTTTCCAAAGGTGTCTTTTTCACCTCAGGAGGTGGTGCTCCCCACCTTCTTTCCATGGCTTCACACCAACAGGGCAGACACTGTCCTGCATGCTCTAGACTGTAAGAGGGCCCTGTCCTTTTACCTACAGTGTACCCAGGGCCACCGCAAAGCCTCCCAGTTTTTCATCTCCTATGTCTGTTGGCCGCAGGAGGTAGTGACCAAGCGGACCTTGTCTACCTGAGTGGCAGACTGCATCACCCTCTCCTAAAAGCAGGCTGGGCTCCAGCTGGAGCATGCATGAGACATCTGGGCCATGGCGACCTCAGTGGCAAACTTGTGCTCCATCCTGAAGGTAGATATCTGCTGGGCTGCCACCTGGTCTTCAGCCCACACCTTTGCAGCTCACTACTGCCTGGAGAGAGAGTCCCGATGGGACAGTGCCTTCGGCTAGGCTATATTCTAATCTCTTTGGGGTCTAGGCAACTCCTACCCTCCAATCCTGTGTTCAGGCTACTGTAGTGAGTTCTCCTTGGACACTGGTCCTTCCAGACTCGCTTGCTGCTGCTCAGTTTGCCGTGTTTTATTTTTTCTACAGGTTCTCGGTAACCTGGAGTTAGGGAGTCCCATATGTGATGATTATCGTCCTGCTTATTCCTGGAGAAAACAGTTACTCACCTGTAATAGGTGTTTTCTGGGGACAGCAGGAATCTGTCTTTGCAACCCTCCCTCCTCCCCTTAAGAGTTGTCTTAGCTGTACCATTTTTTGCTGTCTTAACTATTTCATTGACTGATTAAGATGGCACCCTTGGGTGGTAAGATAAGAGCCCGGGAGATGCTTCCATGTAGGGCTCTGTCTGTGCTGCTGTCACCCATTTTGTGAGGAATGATTCCTGCCATTCCTGGAGAACACCCGTTACAGGTGAGTAACTAACTATGATTGATCAGCTCCTAAGTTTTTTACTGCACTTTATTTTCTCCTTGGAAGATCCCTAGGGTCATTCCTCTGCCTTAGGGCCTGAAGAGAAGTGAATGGTAGTTCTTGGTGCCTTCTCCTGCCCTCTGTGCTCTTGTTTTAATCTTCCATCCCTGTCCTGAGCAGATATGTCCAGGGGGCTCCTCCTGAGCTTGTCTTTGATATAGGGCAAAAATCTATTACTGGGGCACTTGTGGTCATCAGGCAGCGGGTGGTTCAGTATTTACTAGCGTGTCTCCTTTAAGCAGTCTTGGCATGCCTGAGCTGGATGGTGTTAGCTTGGGTGCAGAGCACATGCTTGGGGGGTGGATTTACAGAAAATTGAGGTGGGAATTGTACATTTTTCCTTTCAACTTTGGTAGTTAGCTGGTCTTTTTCAATCTGGCTGGAGCAGAAATGAGTGCCTGTGGACCTGGAAGGCTGCTGTTCAGGATAACTCAAAGCTGTTTTATTTAAACGAGCCACTGCATGCAAGTGTTTGCCAAATCGTCCATGTGACCTGTCTGCTTTTATGTAAGATTAGATTGGCCTGCTGTAGGGACAAACTTGCACTCTGAGCTTTAGCAGGACTGTCTACTTGGCCTTACTTTGAAAGTCATTCACAGGGACTACTGCTAATGTCCTGATTTATACTAGATAAACAGGCATAAGTGAGCACAATGCAAAAGCATGAGCAAAAAGCTTTTAATGCCATTGTTGAGGAGTGGCCTAGTGGTTGGGGCAAGGTACTTCAGGCCAGAAAGTTGGGGTTGAAATCCCACTAGAGGACAGCAACCTTGGGCTGGAAGGACTGGGGTTTCTAGTCCCACAGGTGCTCCTTGTGGTCTTGGGCAAACCACTTAACCCTCCATAGCCCATGTTCTCTGTAAAATAGTTATCTCCAAGTTATAATGCCCTGTTCAATGTAATTTCAGTTTGTTCAATGTAAACCGCACTGATGCAGAATAGTGCGGTATATAAGAGAATGTAAATAAAATAAAATAAAAATAAATAAATATGCAGGAGTTCATGCATAGCCCCCACCACTGCTAGAGGGCATGTCTGCAAGACACCCATGCCTGCAATATTGCTTTCTCTCCCACCAGACATGCCCTTTACAGCAGGAGTTTCTTAACAGCATCCAAAATTCCCAATCCAACTGGACTATCAAATAAGACCTCCTTTGGTCGCAATGAGAATTGGCATCCCTCCACTCTCTCCAAAGTACCATCTACCCTTTTCCAAAAGTTTGACTTGGAGGCAGTTCCAAAACGTGTCATAAGTTTGCTCTCTGTTCATTGTATTTCAAACAATCCGGCAAGGCAGCACAGCCTATCCTGTAAGCCCGATGGAAAAAGAAACTTCTAATGCAGCATCTTCTATTGCAAGCCTTGATAGCTCACAACCACCGACAACCTAGGGACCCTTGCTAAAGCATCTAATTAGTCCTTATCTGTGAGTTGCAAACCTTGGTCTTTGTTCCAGCTCTCCACTAAAGAATCACAATTTGCAAAGGTTGTTTATAACAAACTTGTACATGCTCCACAATATTGGAAAGGAAAAAAATCCTTCAAGTCAGAACAGAAATCACTGCTTAACTGTTTACGCCCCAGGTCCTTAACATAACTGTGAACCTGAAGATATTGAAATACATCACACCTATCTAGGCGAAAGTTCTGATTCAGCAGGGCAATAGAAAGCAGGTCACCCTCTTCAATAACCACCATTTCCATTGGTGTTAATCCATGGCCTTCCCACTCGTAAAAGCAACTTTTCTGCAGACCTAGTGCAAAATCACCATTCCCCTATAATGGCAAATACACAGACTTTTCTGAAGGGTTTCCCCACTTTTTTTTTTTTTACACTTCTTGGAACAAGCCAAGATGATGCAGCTTCTGTGGTAATGCTCTCCTGGCACATGCAACACATTTCAGAGCAAGTGCAGCCACCAGTCCTTTAGGTAATACAACAAACACACCATATTATAGCACTCCAAGTCTGGGAGGCCCAACTCCCGGTGCCGCCAAGACCCTTTCAAGCCTGTTTCTCCTTCCACAAAACCACCAAGTACTCAATCTAACTTCTTAAGATCCCACCTAGATAGCCACAAAGATAGTAACTGAAGTAAATAGCCAGTGGGGGAAGGAACACCATTTGATACAAGACAATTTAGCCATCCAGAACCAGTGGTAGGTTTCTCCACTGAGTTAGCCAGAGCTCAGTATCACACATCATGCTGGCACATTGTGACTATACTGTATAACGCCTCCAACTCAGTTGTTTAGGTAACCCCAAGTAATGGCAGGACACGTCTACCCACCATAGCAAAAACACTCCTGACCAATGGTCTCACACCCAGCGCTATACTGGGAGGGCAACTGACCTATCCAAATTCAATTTAATACCCGAAATTGTGCTAAAAGTCCAAGCAAACAAAATAACAAGAGGTCATCAGCAAAAGTTTAGATCTAATCATATCCCCTGGATGTCTTCATTAGTTCTTATATGGCAAAGTAAAAGTTTTAAGGAAAGGAAAAATGAGGACGAGACATCCTTGCCAGATTCCCCAGCAAAGTGCAAAGCATCAACCTCCCTCCCCCCCCCCCACCCTCCCCAGGGGTCAGACACACAGCCTCCACAAAAAAAAAGAAATCTTAATCAAATTGCTCCAATATCAAGAACATATAATTCCAAGCTATTCTGTCAAAGACCATTTTGGTGATTAAACTGGCTAACCGTAATAGCTCATGGAAGCTAAAATTTTTCAAACATTCAACACTGAGTGGCATCCATGGATAAATCCCACTTGGGACTCATGGATCAGCATAGGCATTAATGGGGCCAGAATCTTGGCCAATATTTTCAGGTTCTAATTTAATAATGAGAGCCAATATGAAGTTGGAAGGAGCTGATCCTGACCAGGCTTTGGGATTATGGTTATGAGAGCCTCATCATAGTGAAAGTGCCCACCTTGGACTGGCTGTGAATATAGTTCACTTAAAGGGACACAGACTTTATCTTTTATTATTTTGTAAAAATTGATGCTGAAGCCATCTGGCCCTGTTGCTTTACAGGTGTGGATTCCTTTATTCACCTGCAGGATCTGTAAGGCTGCAGTAGGAGCATTTAACAACTCCATATGCTCTGGGGTGACCCGAAACAGGACATTCCCTGCCAAATACTGTCTGTTGTGATCTGATATATTATGTTCTCTGTCCAGTGTTTTGTAAAAACTCTAAAGACCTCCCTTACTTGAGATGCCTTAGTTTGGATATAACACTAGGCGTCCCAAACCTCCCCAATTACCCATCAGCAACCTGTAGTTTTAATCAAGAATGATATAATCTTGCTAGTTTTATTACCAAACAGTGATGATTTATATTTGTAGTTCATCAAGGATTTCTTTGCACATGTGTAAATAATCATATTAATTTCTGCCTGTGTAGCTAAGTACGCTGCCTGGGAAGCTACTGAAAGATGAGCCACATCTTTACCTAACTTTGTCTCTAACAAAAGATGTCTCCTAGTGGCATTCCTCTTCTGTGTAGTTGAGTAGCTGATGATGTCACCATGCAAACACACCTTGGTAGTCTAGCAGAAGAAGGCCAAGTTACCTTTGTGCTCTGAATTTGTGTCAGCAAAAAGCTCCCATTAGGAGCACAAACTATTTAAAATTCTCATCCTCTGCTAGATAAAAAGGAAACCACCAAGGTTTTTGCTGCTGCCCTAGACCTAGCTCAATACAACTCCATAGTTACCATAGTGTGATCTGAAATCTTAAGATACCCAGTCGTCATCTGGTTGACACTAGCCAAAAAACTGCTGGAAATCAGGAGGTAGTTAATTCAGGACCAAGTTGCATGGGCCTGAGACAAATGCATATAGTCTCATCATGCAAAGATGTAATACTTACCATGCATCTATCAAATCAGGTGGACCATACTGGTCTTTATTTGCCATCATATACTATGTTATGTTACTCACTTATTCCTAAAAGTTTACATTGGCACTGTGAGCTCCTGATGATCTATCCCATTGGGATCCAGGGTGCAATTAAAATCTCCTGCTATTAACTGTGGGCACATTCAGTTCTCCAATACTATGCATCAACTCCACGTAGAAAGGCAATAAGCGCTTCCCAATAAGACTAGCTTGCCCTACACCAAAGCACAGCGACCCCCTCAGGATCATGGCAGAGCCCTTTGAATATGAAATCAACTCTACTATGTACCAGAATGGCCATTCCAGCCCATTTCCCCCACCCACCACTGCTTTAATTTCCCATGTTTGTTGTCTGTTATAGGTGCCTCTTGTAACAGGGCTATGACAGCTCCCTTGTCTCAAAGCGCTCTAAGAATCATATGATGCTTAATAGGGGAACCGATACCACGTTCCACTAAACCTACTGCAGTCCCCTCTGTGTCATCCCCAAACATAAATCACAGTTGCAAATATTGATCCAATATATTAAACATATATTTACATCATTATTTAGTACTTTTGTAATTTTTTTGTATATTTTGTTGGACTTTGTAGTGAGAATATTTCCTCAATTTACAAATCAGTCTATTTACTCTTTTATTAAAAAATCATTCATTTAAAAAAAAAACTGCACTGTAGCTGTTTGAATAGTTCACTTATCTGAGATTTCCCTGGGAACAAGCAGGAAGTCAGTCCTCACATATAGGTGATGTCTGTGCTTACTGAGCCCACTCGGAAGCATCTCCCCAGCTTTCAAAGAAAGCCTTTGGGAGATGCACCACGCATGTGTAGTCCCCTTCCCCCCCGAAGGGTGCCATCTTGCCTCAGTCTCCTTTTTTTCTGCAGACCTGTCTGGATGTCTGTCCAGTTTCCCCCAGAAAAAGTGTGGGGTTTTTTTACCTTTCTATCTGGTCTGTGCACCAGTTCCTTTCCCACTCCCGAGCCAACTCGCCTTGGTGTCACTCCTCTGATTTGTTCCTTTGTGTTTTTTTTTAGGTATCCCTTGACCGGCGTTTGCACCCTTTTTTGGTCGAAGGCTTTGGACCCCTGCCAGGCAGTAGAACCCTCTTTTATATGATGGGAGGGAGGAGTGGCCTAGTGGTTAGTACGTACAAGGTACCTCAGGCCAGAGGGCCAGGGGATCAATTCCCACCTGAGGACAGCAATCTCAAGCCGGAGGGACTGGAGTTTCTAGTTCTATAGGCACTCCTTGTGGCCTTGGGCAAGCCACTTAACCCTCCACTGCCTCAGGTACACATAGGGGACAAAGAAATGTATCCAGTACCTGCTTGTAGTGATTGTAAACTGCTCTGATGCCCTTCGGCCTGGGCGGTATATGAAGAAATTGTATAAACATAAACATGGCCCTCCAGCAGCTACAAGATAAATGATGTCCCTCACTGATCTGCATGACTGCTGCCTCTGGTATCTGGCCCAGAACACAACTAGGACTGTGAACTTTCCAGGACCATGACTTCAAAGACCCTTAAGAGCTATCAGCAGCAGCAGGAAAAGTTTTCCAAAAGTCTGATTCTGTGCCGGAGTATCCGGCGACACCCTGCTCCAGGGCCCCTTCCAGTACCTCGGTGCCCTGTGAAGCCTGGCCGCCTCGGAGTCCTGCAGCTGCTGTTCCTCCAGGTAGAAATCCCCAGGGGTGGAACGCAAGAAGTCGACATCCTTGAAGCACCTCCTCGGAGACCGGGTCTAGGAAGACATGAAATGCCACCCCAGGCCCTGCAGGCCCCAGTGTGAGTTGGAGCAGGAGCAGCCTCACAAGATGACCCAGAAGGAGCAATTGGTACCCACTGGCAAGCCTCGGACACCCAAGGCCATCATTGTTGAGGACGCCCCCTTGATGGAACAGATACCAGACCTGAAACCCTCGGTGTCTGCATAGAAGGTTGCAGAGCAAAGTGGCATGGAGACCAGCATGGTGGCCTTAGAGCACAGTATCTCTGCCCTCATGGCCCAGCAGCATTGGACGAGGTCACAGTCCTGTTCCTCAGGTCACAAGTCCTCTCTGACATGCGTACATGGCTCAGACGGCAGGTCCTCTGGAGGCCCCGGGCCCCTGGGCTTGGACCTTGATCACAGTGACCACAAAGCCTCAGAACTGACCTCTGACATCCAGTCCGATTGGGAGACCGAGGACAAGGAGTCCCTGGACACTCGGCATCACCGAGACATGCCTTTGGACCCGTCTCTCCCGGTGTCCCGATGCCATTCCTTGCCAGAGGATGTTGCCTTCCTCGACTTTGTGCGGGACATGGCTAGGGTGCTCTCCATTGAGACCAAGGCAGAGGAGAACCCTTGCACGGAAGAACTGGAGATCCTCCAGTATGAGGACCCTCCAAAGGAGGTCCTCATGGTACCCATTCCGTCGATCCTCAAATGCTGCCTCCTGAATGTGGGAGACACCGGCATCGGTGCCCATTGTCAGCAGGCGACTCAACTCCCATGTACAGAGTCTGCCAAGGCCCCATGTTCCATAAAACCCAACTTCCCCCACAACTCAATGGTTGAGTCCACCATGCACAGACTGAAGAGCCAAAAGATCCATTCCTCTGTGCCCTCTTCCCCCACTCCAGCAGGGAAGCCCAGACCCTTGACACCCTCGGCCAGAAGGCCTTCCAGAGCTCAATGCTGACATGCTGGGTCCATTCCTACCAGTTCTCTACATCAGCATGTACTTCAAAGAGCTGTCGAAAGAGCTCTGTGGGTTCTCAGCAGGCCTCAATGGGGAACCCCTCCAGAGGTTCAAGTCTCTGGCCTCGGCGGTCAAGGAGTGCTCAAAGTTCCTGTCTCGAGCAGCTTACAACAGCTTCAAGTTGTCAGCCAGGGTGGCTGCTGCCAGAATCGGGGCCCGACGCCAGGCATGGCTGTGATCATCTGACCTTGAACAATGGGTTCAGGACAAACTTATCAATGTCCCCTGCATCAGAGGTAACCTCTTTGGGAAACCCATGACAGACAAAGCAGCAGAGATTGAGACTGAGTTCCTAAGGAGGACCAGACTCTCAAAAAAAACCTCTGTGCAGCCCTGTAAGAAGGACCTGGGAAAGAAGCCCTTCTTTCTGAGGGGAAAAAAGGCAGCTTTGGCAATTCCTCACAGTTCCAGGCCTTCTCGGCTGCACATCATGGTCAACAGCACAAGGTGCAGGGGCATAGCTCCTGTAAGCAAAAGACCTCCAAGACCCAGGTGCCAGCTCTGGTTCAGCCTGGGGGGGGGGGAGCCTTTGACTCCCTGGGCATGACCTCTCCCTTAGGAGGTCCCGAAAAGCCTGGGGGGGGGGGGCATCTCGTGCTGTTTGCCCACAGGTGGTCTACCATCACCACAGATACCCTGGGTCTTACAAGTGGTCAAGGAGGGCTACCGCCTCCACTTATAGCAGACGCTACCCTCATACTTTCCAGGAGAGCCCAGAAGACCTCTCTTCCACCAGACCCTGCTCCTCACCGAACTCGCAGGCCGCCTCGAGGACAAGGAGGTACAGCCAGTGCTGAAACATCTCTGGGGCACCGACTTCTACGCCGGGTATTTCCTCATTCCCAAGAGAACAGGGGGCCTCAAGCCCATACTGGATCTGCGAGATCTGAACAGGTTCGAGATAAGGGAAAAGTTCAAAATGCTCTCCCTTGGAACATTGATGCCATTCCTCCAGCAGGGAGATTGGCTATACTTCTGAAGGATGCCTACACACACATCCTGATCCATCCCAGCCACAGAAAATACCTCCTGTTCATAGTGGAAGGAGAGCACAACCCAATACAGGATGCTGCCTTCAGGCTGGCCTCATCGCCAAGGGTCTTCACCAAGTGCCTCACAGTGGTTGCAGCCCACCTCCGTCTCCACAGGGCCTTTGTCTTTCCCTTTCTGAACGACTGGCTCATAAGGGGAGGCGTAGCTGCAGAGGCACAACATGCCACAGAGTACAACATCAACGCTCTGCAGCTTCTGGGGTTTGTCATCAGCTACCTCAAGTCTCGCCTCTCTCCAGCTCAACACCTGAAATTTATAGGGGCTCAGCTAGGCCTTCCTCCCTCAGGAAAGGTCAGAACACCTCAGGGGACTAGCCACAGAGGTACAGTGATGCTGGTTGCTACCTGCTCTGCTTCTCCTCTGCCTGCTGGGCCACATGGTCTCCACGGTTCACATGATTCCATACACCTGACTGCACATGAGCAGCCCAGTCGTGCCTCCACTCTCAGTGGACACAAGCCGCAGGTAGGCTCCAGGACAGAGTGAGAGTGACCTGCCATTTGGTGTACTCCCCTGGTTGGTGGCAGATTCCCCGCCACCTTCAGGCTGGGTTGCCCTTCCAAGCACCCATCTCCCAGAGGGTCCTCATCACAGACGCCTCCTTACTCGGTTGGGAAGCACATTGCGAGAGCCTCCAGATGCAAGGCAGCTGGTCCCAGATGGAATCCCAGATGCAAATCAAGCTGCTGGAGCTCCGGGCAATATTTCTGTCTCTCCAAGCCTTCCGCCACTGGCTGCAGCACCAGTCAGTGCTGGTCGAGACCGACAACCAAGTCGCAATGTTCAATGTAAACAAGCAAGGGGGCATGGGGTCGTACTCAATCTGACAGGAGGTGGTAGCTCTCTGCACCTATGCGACATGCAGAGGGATGCTCCTAAGAGCGGTCTAC
The DNA here is from genome assembly GCA_033557465.1 of Ichthyophis bannanicus. NCBI lineage: Eukaryota > Metazoa > Chordata > Amphibia > Gymnophiona > Ichthyophiidae > Ichthyophis > Ichthyophis bannanicus. The sequence continues at coordinate 1,006,752,508 of CM066031.1, read as the reverse complement.
TCCCCAGGCCAAGACAATGCCCTGACAGACATGCAGAGCAGGGTTCACCAGCTGCAAGAGTGGCACCTGGATCCCAAAGTGGCCTCCCAGCTGTTTCAACTCTGGGGTGTCCCCCTGGTAGACCTGTTTGCCAGCCCAAACAACATGCAGTTGCCCCGCTTCTGCTCCCGGAAGCCACACCTGTCCCAGATGGCAGCAGGCATCCTTTACGCCTTCCCACTGACACCACTAGTTGCCAAGACCCTCTTCAAGGTCCAGCACGACAGGGCATCACTAATACTGATGATCCCCCAGTGGTCCAGGCAATCCTGGTTCCTGCTGCTCCTCTTCCTGTCAGCAGTGTCACAGATTCCCCTGGGCAGAGCTCCAGGACTATTCTGACAGGAGCAAGACACTCTCCTACCCCCCAATCTGTGGTCCCTGTTACTCACGGCTTGGTTGCTGAAAGGGTAGCTCTAGCTCCCTTCAACCTCCCACGGGACTTGGAATAGATGCTTCTTGCCTCTCGTAAGGCTTCCACAAGAAGGGCATATGCCTTTAAGTGGCGTCGATTCTCGGTATGGTGTGCCAAAAGATGGGTGAGCCCATTCTCCTGTTCGGTACAAGTGGTACTCCATCTGTTGCAGATGGGACTAAAGTCCAACTCTGTCAGAGTGCACCTGAACGCTATTTCAGCGCACCACTATTCTGTTGAGGGCAACCCCTTTTTGGCTCAGCCCCTTGTATCTCGGTTCTTGTGGGGTCTCATGCTATCCAAACCCCCCATCCAGCGGAAGAGTGGGATCTCAACATGGTGCTCTTTCAGCTCACTGAGCTGCATTTCAGCCCCTGAGTACCTGCCACTTGAGGTACCTCTTCTAGAAGATAGACTTCCTTGTGGTACTCGCATCAGCTCGTAGAGTCAGCAAGTCCCAGGCTCTGATGGCAGAGCCCCCCTACACAAGGTTTTACAAGAACAGGGTGGTGCTCCCCACACCCCTTAGGTTTCTGCCAAAGGTGGTGTTCCCATTCCATCTCAATCAGAAGGTGGTATGCCCCACCTTCTTTCCGAGGCCTCACGCCGGCCAGGTGGAGACCATCCTTCATACTTTGGATTGTAAAAGGGCCCTGTCCTATCTGCAACAGACTCGGGGCCACCACAAAGCACCTCATCTTTTCATATCCTATGACCCTGGTTGCCTGGGGCTCCCAGTGTCTAAGCAAACTCTGTCCACTTGGGTGGCGGACTGCATTACACTTGCCTACGAGCAAGCGGGATCTTGCTGGACCAGAGGGTCACAGTGCACCGCATCAGGGACATGGCTACCTCTGTGGAAAGCCTACATTCCATACATGTGATGGAAATCTGCCAGGTCGCCGCCTGGTCTTTGGGCCATAACTTTGCAGTTCACCACTGCCTGGAGAGGGAGTCCTGATGGGACAGCGCCTTTGGCCAGGCTGTACTACATAATCTCTTTGGGGTGTAGGCAACTCCTGTTCTCTGACCCTTCTGTGTTCAGGCTACCAGAGTGCTGGTCCCCTGCTGGACACATGGATCTTGCAAGAGTTTCTCAGTAGGGACTCAACTGCTGCAGCTCACAGCTCATCTTTGGCAGGTTGCTGTGGTGTGGTTTTTTTTTTTTTTTTTTTACAGGTTCTCGGTAGCCTGTAACTGGGGAGTCCCATATGTGAGGACTGACTTCCTGCTACTTTCCAGAGAAAGCCTAGTTACTCACCTGTAACAGGTGTTCTTTAGGGACAGCAGGAATCAGTCCTCACAACCCTCCCTCCTCCCCTTGGAGTTGCTTCTTTACCATATTTTATTACTTTTTGCCCTCTTAGCTATGTCATTAGACTGAGGCAAGATGGCACCCTTGGGTGGGAAGTGGACCATGCATGCATGGTGCATCTCCCAAAGGCTTTCAGTGAAAGCTGGAGAGATGCTTCTGTGTGAGCTCCATTGGCACTGACATCACCCGTATGTGAGGACCGAATCCTGCTGTCCCCAGAAAACACCTGTTACAGGTGAGTAACTACGCTATCACATTCGTCAGGAGAGATGCCACAGAAAGATATAACTGCTATCATAGGTGCTTTACTGTTTTTTGAACAGTCAGCCTTTTTATTTGTTTCTACATCAGGATGCACTTTTCAAAAATCACTTACAGCTGGAATCTCACTCCCTAAGCACTCCAGACATAAGCAACATAACTTTTAGCCAACTTGCATGTGGTAGCACAAGAAGGTCCCACCCCACTAGAACTCTGCCCCCCTTCTCCCCTATGATCACAGAAGCAGCCACCCAAGCCCATCCACTACATTCCCTGCCAAAGTCCCATTTCCCCTCAGCATCCCATGCATTCACCCCCTCCCCCATTTATTTATTTATTTAACCAGTTTTGTATACCACCTTATCCTTCAATCCAAGTGGTTGACAAGACAACAAAGGGTTTACATGTTAAGAGTGAGGGAAGACAGAAAAACAATACATTACAATACAATACCATACAGTAAAAATTAAATAAGTAGAACAATTACTATGACATTCAAGTTAATCAAAATTTAAATTATTTGACCATATGTCTCTTATAAACATACTCTTTCCCCCTCAGAACTTGTCCAAATCTGCCGTTACACACATCACTTTCATACAGGTCATTTGCACCAGATGCTTTGGGTCTCCTCCCGTCCTCTCCTTGAAAGCATTCCCCTCCCTGCTCTAAACATATATTCAAGATCAATCACGTGCCTTTTCCAACATAAACACGTGTAGCAATAGACAAAAGGCAGATTACCCTTTCCCTACAAAAAAGAATGCAATACATTTGCAATACATCCTCAGTCTTGAAACACCCCTCCCCTCCACTTCCATTACCCAATCCAGTTGCAGAATCCAGTAAGCACACTATCTTAGCCCATCACATTCATACAATAAACATAAATCTTTTAAACCAGACCCATTATGACTGACATAAGAAGACAGCAGTCTTGCTTTCTAATAGTTGTAATGAAGCCATCTACCACTGTAAATCAGAAACACAAACAAGCAGGGCCGGATTTACCTATACGCCATGTACGCCGTGGCGTAGGGCCCACAGCTGGCAAGGGCCCACAAAAATTTTAACAATATGGCGTCTTCAGTCTATCATGTCTGGGAACTGCACCTCTCGCTGGCGCCCTTAGAGGAAGCAGCGCGAGGGATTGCGGGGATCGAGAGCGAGTGAAGGCTGGTGGAGTGAGCCGGGGGGCGCAAAGAGTGCCCCCGCCCCCGCCCGGCAGAGCCTCCCTGCATTGAATCCCCAAACGCGGGTTTCTTTCAGAGCCGCGAGAGTTTCCTTTCTCGCGGCTCTGTTAATCCCGCTGTATATATGTGCCGATCCTCATTAGGTCACTATGCCTAATTTGCTTGCTCCCTAAGTATCGAGTGATACTCTATGGGATACATTGTGTGGATGGTTTCTTTTCCCGCCATGAGATTAGTTTAAAAGTTAGAAGCGCATGTGCGGGCGTCTTGTTTTGAATTAGCGCTTTCAGTTTTGCTTGCCGACAGCATCTTCACTGTTCGTGTTACAGGTTTGATTTGGTTTAGTTTTATCATTTTGAAGTGCCGGTATTTGTGCAATAAAATGAATAATTTAAAAAAAGGGTTATTATGTATTGTCACTTAGCTTTGGTTCTTCCATAGCTGTGCACAGAGGATTTTTATTTTTATTTTTTGCTATGCCGGTGGCGTGATCTGGTCAGTGCGATACAGCACCAGCTTTAGTTTAGTGTGTCAGCATATCTACAAATCCCTTCGCTATTGCTGCAATTTAAGTTGGCGATTTGGCTCATGGTAGCAGTTATGTATATATATTTTTATTGTTCAGTTGGTCTTTTATTTATTTATTTATTTATATAATGTTTTATTTATGATAGTAGTGAGGGGTAGGGGTCCCGTCGGCCTTGCATCTCTGAGGATGACTAGAATCACACGGGCTGTCACATTGGGGCACGTTTGATGGATTTGGGTCTGAATATGCTGCTCTGCACACCCCCATAGATGGGTTTTGTTTTAAGATACTTGCATAGATATGTTTTTTATATGGTATCTCATATTATTTATTTTTTATTTTTTATTGTACATAGTTCATTTCACAGCGCATGTGAGGGGCAAGTGGCTCCCTCTGCTTTGCCATCTAAGGAGATCCGTTATCCACATTGGCTGTCTACATCGGTATTGGCACTTTTATTTAGCAAGTTTTAATTTTTTAATTTTTTAGTTATTTGGTCTGACGTCCATAAATTGGTTTTGTGTTTCTTTTGGATAGGTATCTACATATTTCATAATCTCACATAATCCTATTGATTCACTCCTTCCTTTTTCTTTTAAATGTTCCTTTTATGTTTCCTCTAATTCAACGTTGTTTAATTCTCTTGTGCTTATACAGTAACAATTATATTACTTTAATTATTAGCTTGTTCTTGTTGTTTTATTTGCAATACACTTTTTATGTAGTTTTTTATATGATGGATATTGCAATTTTTCCTTGGTCCTCCTCTCTCTCTCTCTCTCTCTCTCTCTATTCTATGTTGAAATGCTTTTATAGTGTACGTGGTATTTTATGTTGTTGTACACATGTTATCATTGTTTTTTATATATAGGGCATTTTATCAATTGTTTATCACACTAAGTTTATTGGTCTATTTATTTATTTATTGTTATTTATTATGTGTTATGTGCTTAATTGATTATTATATGCTTGTCATTTTAATTTATATTTATTTATTTATTTACATTCTCTTATATACCGTGCTATTCTGCATCAGTGCGGTTTACATTGAACAAACTGAAATTACATTGAACAGGGCATTATAACTTGGAGATAACTATTTTACAGGGAACATGGGCTATGGAGGGTTAAGTGGCTTGCCCAAGACCAATTTAATTATTTGATGTGGTTTTTAACTTGTTTTTTACTTGGGTTTTCAGGCACTCTTGACCCATGGATTAATAAAGGCGATATTGGAACTTCTTGCCACGTCTCCTTATTGACTTCTGGTTGCCTACGTGGCAAATTGCTGTTTTTTGGTGGACTAGCTCTGGGAAATGTGCATCATTAACGTCTGCGCTTTGTTTGGTACAAGAGCAAATTAATGTATAGTTTTATTTCTACAGTGTTGTACATTCCAAGTTTGGCTTTTGGGATTCCCAGTTTAATTATTGTCTTCCTGTTTCTAAATTGTGATTCCTTGTTTGGTGATGGTCTATGTTTGCATGTGTAACTGAGCTGAGGTATTCTGTTTATGTAATTCCTATTTGACATTGCCACTTGTTCTCTTTCCCCAGTAGGTCATGTATTGTTCTCTGAAATGTATTGGTTTAATATTTGCAGCGTTTCCTTTTGATAGTTAGGGTATGGTGCTTTATGAGTCCTGGTAGTGCTGCTAGGATACGGCGGGTTTGCTATGGGTTCTAAATGGGCAGTGTTTGTAGTAGTTCCTAATGTGTCTGGCAGTTGGCACTGGATTATAGTAATGTAGAAATCTTTTAGTCTTTATCCATACACTCATTAAGAGGCACGTTTACTAAAAGTTAGTATATGGTAACATTATGCAAATATTTATGCAAATGAGGCCCCTTATGCAAATGAGGGCCCCCCACCCTCCCCCCACCCCTGCTGGGGGCCCACAATTTTTGTTGGTGTAGGGCCTCACTCAAGGTAAATCCGGCCCTGCAAACAAGGAATAGGAACATGTCACAAATAACAGCCAACAAATGTTAGCCATTGAGGATTATATCCCTATTGTTTATCTTCACTTCGGGCACATACTTGCACCACCCAGTCAGTCACCAACATCTGTCTGCATCACTGAAACAGCAATCTCAAACTCCAGAGTACTGGAAAGGCACTGGCACCATCATATGAAGCTGGAGAACTGCTCTTGAGTGCCTCTGCTCAAAGGTAAGCATAGTCTCCCATCATGTGAAAAACAAGAAGGCCAAGTCCCAGGCTACATGAAAAACAGCTGGCAGGTATGACAAACTCACACCAGCCATAAGTCAACTGTAACTACCATTAGGCTCCTATAAACCAGCATCTCCATAGAATGGCCAACAGTATTTGTTTATTTATTTACATTCTCTTATATACCGCGCTATTCTGCATCAGTGCGGTTTACATTGAACAAACTGAAATTACATTGAACAGGACATTATAACTTGGAGATAACTATTTTACAGGGAACATGGGCTATGGAGGGTTAAGTGGCTTCCCCAAGACCACAAGGAGCCAGCTCCCTGAGAGAGTCTATGTAACGTACAACAGCAGTAGCCACCCAGCTTTACCTTACTTCTCTGAAGACCCAGGATGGCAATCAACCTATACCTCCGACTCAAAAAATGTTCAGCCTTCCTAGGATCCAGGAACAACCTCGTCACTCCCCTTAGAGCCGTTGGTTTTCTTCCCGTTGAGGCTGTGTGCTGTTTAAGCTGCTTACTTCAGATAAGTACAGTGTGCTCTTATTTGTGAGCCTATATTTACATGGGAGTAATTCTGTGTTATGTTTTTTCAGCTTTGGGACTGCACTGATGACTCCAGATGTACTGCCATGATTATTTAAGTTAGACGCTTTTAATGGGTGTATGTTATTTATGTGGTGAATGTTTGTGAAGATTACTGGATATAGGTTCCTGAGTGAATTGTTTGGGGTGTATTAAGTTTGTAAAATTGGTTGTATTTATTAGGTTGGATGGTATAGGCCAGCGATGGCGAACCTATGGCACGCGTGCCAGCTGTGGCACGCGAAGGCCTTGCAGCTGGCACGCGGGAAGGTCCGCAAAAAAGAAAAAGCTGGCTCTGACTGCTGCCGCGGACGCGGCAAGGGCAGAATGCAGTGTCCCGCAGGGCCCCCTCCGCCCGCTAAGCCCCTCTGCAAGGGCTTTCAGATTCACGAGGGAGAGCGTCTCCCTCGCGTCTCTGTTAAGCCCGCAGGGGCTAATGGGAAATTTCCCATCAGCCCCTTTAGACGCGAGGGACTGATGGGAAATTTCCCATTAGCCCCTGCGGGCTTAACAGAGACGCGAGGGAGACGCTCTCCCTCGCGAATCTGAAAGCCCTTGCAGAGGGGCTTAGCGGGCGGAGGGGGCCCCGCGGGACATTGCATTCTGCCGCGCGGCAGCGGCAGCAGCCAGAGCCTGCTTTTTTTTTTTGTAAATTTGCCCGGGGGGGAGGGTTAGGACTTCTAATGGGCTAGGGGGGGTTAGGACTTCTAATGGGCTAGGGGGGGGGTTAGGACTTCTAATGGGCTAGGGGGGGGTTAGGACTTCTAATGGGCTAGGGGGGGGGGGTTAGGACTTCTAATGGGCTAGGGGGGGGGGTTAGGACTTATAATGGCCTAGGGGGGGGTTAGGACTTCTAATGGGCTGGGCTTGGGGTGTGGTTTGGAAGGGGGGGTTAGGACTTCAAATGGGGGGGGGTTAGGACTGCTAATGGGCTGTGGGCTGATGGGGGCTGTCTGGAAATGGGGTGATGGGGGTTAGGACTGGTAATGGGCTATGGGGGGGGGGTTAGGACTGCTAATGGGCTGGGGGGGGTTAGGACTGCTAATGGGCTGGGGGGGGTTAGGACTACTAATGGGCTATGGGGGGGTTAGGACTGCTAAAGGGCTAGGGGGTGTTAGGACTGCCCCTGGGCTCGGGGGGGTAGGACTGCTAATGGGCTGTGGGCTGATGGGGGCTGTCTGGAAATGAGGTGATGGGGGTTAGAACTGCTAATGGGCTATGGGGGGGGGGGTTAGGACTGGTAATGGGCTATGGGGGGGGGGTTAGGACTGGTAATGGGCTATGGGGGGGGGATTAGTACTTTTAATGGGCTATGGGGGGGGGTTAGGACTGGTAATGGGCTATGGGGGGGTTAGGACTGCTAATGGGCTGGGGGGGGTTAGGACTGCTAATGGGCTATGGGTGGGTTAGGACTGCTAAAGGGCATGGGGGGGTTAGGACTGCTAATGGGCTAGGGGGGGTTAGGACTGGTAATGGGCTGTGGGCTGATGGGGGCTGTCTGGAAATGGGGTGATGAGGGGTTAGGACTGGTAATGGGTTATAGGGGGGGCTTAAACTGAAAATGGGGTGATGGGGGTTTAGGACTGGAAGTGGGTTGATGGGGGGGGCTAGGACTGGTATTGGGTTGGGGGGTTGCTAGGACTGGAAATGGGCTGATGGGGGCTAGGACTGGAAATGGGCTGATGCAGGGACTAGAAGGGAATGGATGCTGGGTGAGGTTGGAACTAGAAGGGAGCTGATGTTGGGGGAGGATTAGAATGGGATGGGGCTGGGAGAGTAAAATGGAGAGGGGAAAAATATTTTGTGTGGGAGGGATAAAAAATCTACAATTGGCTGGGTATTGGGAGAGTAAGTGGGGATTGAGGATGGAGGGGTAAAATTTGAGTGGATGAAATAGGAATGAGGAAAGAGCAAAAGGAGAAAGATTAGTATGTTAAAGCGGATGTAGAGAGAGAGAATGGAAAAAAAAACTAGAAGAGAGAAGAAAGGACAAATGGACAGCAGATGATGGAGAGTTAGCAGAAAACATGAAGAAACCAGAAGAAAGTGGCTGGAGCAATTGCAACTGTGTAACTGAGCTGAGGTATTCTGTTTATGTAATTCCTTTTTGACATTGCCACTTGTTCTCTTTCCCCAGTAGGTCATGTATTGTTATTCTCTGAAATGTATTGGTTTAATATTTGCAGTGTTGCCTTTTGATAGGTATGGTATGGTGCTTTGTGAGTCCTGGTAGTGCTGTTAGGATACGGCGGGTTTGCTATTGGTTCTAAATGGGCAGTGTTTGTAGTAGTTCCTAATGTGCCTGGCGGTTGGCACTGGATTATAGTAATGTAGAAATCTTTTAGTCTGTCTTTATCCATACACTCATTAAGAGACATGTTTACTAAAAGTTAGTGTATGTTAGCATTATGCAAATATTTATGCAAATTGACGTGCTGGCACTTTGAGGAAATTCTTTGGTTTTGTGCGGCAGTTTGGGCACTCGGGCTCAAAAAGGTTAGCCATCACTGGTATAGGCTATTTGACCTGTGATGTGAAGCGTCTGCTATTTCCCTATAGTGACTTGTCACTGTATGAGGGATATTAGCCATCCTGAGGTCATTTTTGCCTGCTAAAATAAATTATTGTAATAAGATTAATATTGGTTGTTACTATTTGAGTAAAGCATAGTACAGGGTTTGATTTGGATTTTGGATTATTGCTTCCCTGAGACAGCTTTGTGGTGTATCCTTAGATGGGCCATGTACTACAATACAAATCTCAGGCCCTGAGCATGCAGACCAGGGTAGAACTCCCAGTGCCGTTCCTTCAGCTGTACCGAATAATCCTGGAAGGTCAACAACTTCTGGGTATTTTGTGGGTTCTTTACACTGCCTGCTCATAACACAGTTTTTTTATGGTTAAAATTTAGAAAGTGGGCTATAACCACCCTTCTGGTCAGCATGTGGGTCAATGTAATGGGCATGCTCCAGCACCAATGGGCCATGGACATTTGGCAACTCTAGATGAATTGGCAGCCAAGTTTCCAAATAGCCACAGAGCTTGCCCTCGACTACAGACTCTGGAATGCCCCTGAATCTGAAATTATTCAGATGTAAATAGTTTTCAGTGTCATCCAATTTTTCAGCTTGCCTCTGCACTAGCAATTTCAAAGCAGCTAGATCCCATTCATTTGGTGGGCTGTGTCCTCTGCATAAGATGGTCATTGTTCTACCTCATCCAGCCAACTGTGAAATTGTGCCATTGTTTGGTTGACTCTGGCTATTGTCACATAAACTTGGTCAAATTTCTCCTGTAGTGCCTTTGCCACTGCGTCTGAAACCACCTTAACCAACACTTCATTCCACAGGGAGGACACGCTTGAAACCACATGGTCCGCCCATCTTGCCCTCCAGAGAGGTTTTAGCTTTTCTTCTATAAGCCTCTTATCAATATTGAGCCACTTCTCTGCCACCCAGTAAGTTGACCCTGGTCAAAACTCAAGTTGAATATTAAAGGATTGCGATATAGCAAAGATATTAGGATTCAGGATGAGAGGCCCCAGGAGCTCCAGAATGCATGTCCTCTCAGCTCCACCACATCATGTGACACCACCACCCCTTCATATAGAATTTTATTGTCTGCATGCAGATTACAGGACAACATTAGGATGGAATCACCCTTGTGAACTATTTTGCAACTGAAAAGTTTTTAATACAGAAGCTTCTTGAGTATCAAGGACAGTTTGATTTTGTGAGTGGCTCCTTTCTCAACCAAAGGTTATTGTGATCTGTGCTAGGTTTAATATTTTTCACCCATTGTTTGTGCTATAACTAAGACTAGCATGTCAGGAAAACGTCCACATTGGCAGAGGAGATGTTGAGCATTCTCTGGGACCAAGCAGGAAGTCAGTCCTCACATATGGGTGATGTCTCCGACTGAGCCCACATATTTTAGGGAGGTCAACCACACATGCATGCTGGTCTTCCTGCCTGAAAGGAGCCATGTTATCTCAGTCGTCTTTCTTTCCGTGGAGCCCTTTGGATGCTGTCTGATCCCTGAAAAAAGTAGATACCCTTGCGATATGGTGGTTTTGTCTTTTTCTTTGCTCTTTTGGTTGCGTGCTTGATCAGTCGTCTTGCCTGTCCCCAGGAGCATCTATGTCTCTGCTGTTTTTTTACTCTGATTCTTCTTTTTCTTTTTGAGGTATGTGGGGTATTTCCCTCGTGTCCCCTGGTGGGCTGGGATGTTGGATTCCTTTGACTTGGTGGAAGCCATCTTTCCCAGTATGTCAAAGCTGGCCAGTGGCTTTAAAAGGTGCACCCAGTGTGGCTGGACCATCTTGATGGCAGACCACCACAACTGATACCTTCAATGTCTTGGGCCTTACCATGAGCCTTCCAATTGTGTTCTCTGTCTTCAAATGATGCGCAAGGGGCTTGGGAATCGAGAGAAACAGCGGGAGTTGCTGTTTGATTCCTCAGAGTCATCAGTATCTGTGTCAACGCCCTCAAAGTCTTCTGCTTCGTGCAGGGGCCAAGCCCATTTGGAGCAGAGGCAATGGAGCATCAGATCGGCAGCTCTCCTTTGATGAAGAGCACCCCCAGAAGGACCTGACTTTAGTCCTGCTGATGTTGAAGGGTGATGCAGAGTCCTGGGTGAAAACCCATGGAAACCAGCATCATAGCCCTCAACGAGACTCGGAGGGTGAGGGCCGCCGGGAGCTGCTTCCCAAGCTGCCCTGGCAGGAGGAGCCACCTCCCAAGGCCCTGGAGGACTGGTTGAAGACTCCCAAGGCTGTTACCATTGTGGAGTCCCCACCGAGGGAACTAGCATTGGCCCCAGTGGTTGCTGCGCTGGCTCCTATGGCATCAGAAACCGCAATTCTCACGCAAAGCATGGAGGCTCTTGAGCACAGCCTGTCCATGCTCCTGACCTATCAGGCTGCCTGGGACCGATGACCTCTGGTTCCTCAGCACCGTTGACAGCACAGGCTACAGCGGGGCAGCATCACCTCCAGAGGTGCAGCCTATTCTGGAGTCACATGCTCTCCCCCAAGAGGATAGTGGTTTGGTGCATGCTCAAGGTCCTCCTCAGTGCACAGACTCTCTCCCCCAAGTGTTTTGGGGTTGGACTGCTGGGAGCCAGTGTCTTCCTCCACTCCTACTGAGTGCCACCGGCACCATGAGAAATCTGTTTGTACTTTGATTTCCTCTGAGTCCGATTCCGATGTTTGGGAAACTAAAGAGGAATCGCCTGAGACTGTGCATCATCGGGACATTCCCTCTGACCCCTCGCCTCCCTACAAACAAAGGAAGTCCCCTCTGGAGGACTTATTCTTCCATGAATTTGTGTGGGGCATCCCCTTGCCATTCACCATTGAGGCAGAGGAGGGAACCCAGGACAGAAGAATTGGAAATCCTCCAATACCCCTTTCCCCTGAAGGAGTCCATCATGGTGCCTGTGCATCAAATCCTCTTTCTCATGTGGGAGACACCACTCACAGGGCCCATTGTGAGCCACTGCCTCAATACGAAATATTGGGTGAGCAAAAGCCCTGGCTTTGAGAAGTCACAACTTCTACACAACTCCATAGTCGTGTAATCGGCCATGCACCATAGTAGGGAGGAGTGGCCTAGTGGATGGGGCAAGTTACCTCAGGCCGGACGGTAGGGGGTTCAAATCCCACTAAAGGACAGCAACCTTGGGCTGGAAGGATGGAGTTTCTAGTCCCACAGGTGCTCCTTGTGGTCTTGGGCAAGCCACTTAACCCTCCATTGTCCATGTTCCATGTAAGTATTAGTGTATGTGTCTCATATCCCCTCGTGTTAAATGTATCCCCCAATTGTGTTGTGACCACTTTGAAGGATAAGGTGGTATACAAAACTGTCTAAATAAATAAATATTAAGAGTTCAAAAACACACTTGTCGGTGCCCCTGGGCTGGGAGGCATGGACCATGGATGGCTTTGGTAGGAAATGCTATCAAGACCCGATGCTAATGGCCTGTATCCAAGCATACCAGCTTTATATGTGAATGTACCTCAGATTTTGCCAGTGATCTCTCCAGGTTCCCTTTTGGCTTTTCGAGAGAGTAGCTGCAGCGGTTCCAAACCCTTGTTTCCAAAATAAAGGAGTGTGTTCCAAATACATCATGAGAGCTACCGATGATGGTTTTGAGTCAGTGGCCACCATGGGCATCAGGGCCTGCCCACTCACTTGGCTACAGTCCTTGTACTTATAACAATGGGTCCAGGACAACTTAGACAATGTCCCCAGCAGAGGAGAGAACCTATTTTTGGGAAACCAATGACGGAGAAAGCTGGAGAGTTAGAGAAGGAACAGCTCACTATGAATAGACTTTCCAGGAAGACACGTGACCCCTCCAGGCAGAGGTCTTTGGGGGGGAGAAAGTCTTTCTACCCCAAAAAGTAGTAGTACTATGGTACCTACACTCTGTACCATTCTTACCAGGTGCCCCAGCAAGGGCAGCAGCAGTAAAAAGGACAGGACCAATACCAGCAGTGCCAACTGAAGCCTCAGAAGCCCCAACCAGTGCCGTAGCTGCAGCCTGGTGGGGATTTTTGACTCCTCCTCCCGGAACATGGCCCTTGATCCCATCCCAGACAGTTTCCCTGCAGGTGGGAGGAAGACTGATTCATTTTGGCCACAGTTGGCCGAGCATAACAACGGACTCCTGGGCCCTCAAGATAACCTGGGATTGGGTACCTGCTACGCTTCAATCAGCTTCCTCCCACATTCTTCCCAAGGGAGTACCCCCTCGACCCTCTCCACCACCACTTGCTCTAACAGGAGGTCCAAACCCCCTTGTCTGACCAAGCTGTGGAGTTGGTTCTTCCATCTCAGATGGGATGGGGATTCTACTTCCGGTACTTCCTGGTTCCAAAATAGACAGGATGTTTTCGGCCCATTTTGGATCTTCAGAACATCAACCGATTCCTGGTGAGAGAAAAGTTGAAGTCGGTGTTCCTGTGAATATTATTGACCTTCCTTCAATGGAAAGATTGGCTATGCTCCTTGGATCGCAAAGATGCATACATGCACATCCTCATTCACCCCCTTCACCAGCAGTATCTCCACTTCATGCTCAACAGGCAGCACTATCAGTACTGGGTACTGTACTTCGGCCTTGCCTCCATCCCAGAGTCTTCACAAAATATCTAGCGGTCGTAGCCACTTTTCTCCGCACCCAGGGGATCTTTCTTCCCTTATCTGGGAAACTTTTTGATCAAGGGTGGATCACTAGAAGACATCCAGCACTTGGCGAAGCTGACCATACAGGTCCTGGAGCACCTGGGCTTTCGTAATCAACTACCCCAAGTGTCATCTTCAGCCGTGTCAATAGCTGGAGTTCATTGGCCTCTACTCAATACCACTCTAGCTTGAGCCTACCTACCGAAGGACAGGGCCCAGTGCTTGGTTGCCCTTGCTCAGGACTTCAGCGTTGTACTCTCATGACAACTTGACAGATGGTATGCCTTTGCGGTCACAGGGCCTCCACAGTCCATGTCACACCAGTAGCGTGGCTCCAAATGTATCAGGTGCAGTGGACTCTTTGCACTCAGTGGTGCCAGGCAACTGGCTGACTTGGGGATAGTCAAGGTGACTCATCTACTCAAGGAGTCCCTCTCCTAGTGGCTGCAGCCTGCCAATCTTTGTGTGGGGCTTCCTTACCAGACCACCACATCATTGTGTCCTGATGGGTGCCTCCAAGGTGGGCTCAGGGGCTTACCTGGATGGTCTGTGCACACAAGGCCCGTGGATGGCTCGAGAGAGCCTCCATCAAATCAACTTCCTGGAACTCTGGGCCATTGCCCTATGAGTTTTTCAGAGGCAGGTCTCCAACCAGATAGTCCTTATCCAGACAGACACAACCAGGTGGTCATGTTTTATATCAACAAGTAGGGCGGCATGGGGTTGTACTTCTGTTGGGAAGCAGTCTGCCTCTGGATGTTTGCCATAGCCCATGGCATATTTCTCAGAGCAGTGTATCTTCCAGATCATCTTAATGTCCTGGTGGATCGCCTTAGCATAGTCCTTCAACCACATGAGTGGACTCTGAACAAGCAGGTGGCCAGCATATCTTCTAGATGAGGGGCACACTGTTGATAGACCTCTTTGCCACTCCTCAAAATGCCCAGCTGCTGCAATTTTGCTTCAGAGTGCCGTGCAAACATCGAATAATTCCCGATGCTTTTCTCCTAGACTGGAGCAACAGCCTTCTCTATGCACATCCACCAACTCCCCTGGTGGCCAAGACCTGCTGCAAGCAGAGGTCGCCACCATAATCCTCAGCGCTGCATGGCCTTGGAGCAACAGGGGAAACCAGGGTTGTCTAACTGTCCCAATGACAGCCTTTCAGACTCTGCTGCTCTCTGGACTTGATCTCTCAGGAAGAGGGGACTCGACTGCATCCCAATGTACTGTCCCTGGTGCTCACGGCAGGGATGCTGAGCAGATAACGCTCTCTTCCCTCCACCTGCCAGAGGACGTGGGGCATATACTCCTAGCCTTACATAAAGACTCTACTCTGTGAATCTATGCTTTTAAGTGGCGAAGGTTCTCAATCTGGTGTGAGGGCCGGGCTTCTGCATTTGTACAGCATTTTTACCATCGTTTGACAACATTGTTTTCTGCATTACGGTCATTGATGCTGTTAAAACATTACAAAAGTTTCAAATACCCCCAACAGAGACCTACTGCTGAAACATGGCCCATGTAGGGTTGAATTGATTGAGACACCAATAAAGGTTTGGATTTGACATATTTATCTTCTGTGGTTTGTTCCACCTCGCTCCATATTTGATCTTTACAGCTCTGTGTGTGTGAATTGCCCCCCCCCCCCTTTTTTTTTTTTTTACTTCTGCCTGCTTATCTGACATGGCTGTCTCACTGCTGTCTGAAATTGAACATGGATAAAACTGAACTCCTTATCTTTCTGCCTAAACCCACCTCCCCACTTCCTGTCTTCTCTGTTTCTGTAGATAACACTATACATCCTTTTTCCTTGGCTCGCAACCATGGGGCCATTTTTTATTCTTTCTCTGCATACATCCAACAAATAACTAAAACCTGTCACTTTCTTCTCTATAACATTGGCAAAATTTGTCCTTCCCTTTCTGAATGCACTACTAAGACTCTTATCCATTATCTAGTAACCTCCCTGTCTTGACTATTGCAACCTACTCCTTGCGGGTCTCCCTCTGAATCATCTCTCTTTCCTTCAATCTGTTCTAAACTCAATTGCACGGCTTATCTTCTGCCAGTGTTGCCGTGCTCATGTAAACCACCTTCTCAAGCCACTTCATTGGCTCCCTATTCGTTTCCACATCTAGTTCAAACCTCCTATTGACCTATAAGCACATTCATTCTATGGCTCCTCACTACCTTTCCTCTCTTATCTCACTTTACACCCTTCATCAGGAACTCTGCTCCTCTGGCAGATTCCTTTTATCCTGTACCCTTCTCTGCTACTACCAACTCTCAGCTTCTTTCATTCTGCCTTGCTGCTCCATATGCTTGGAAAAAACTACCTGAGTCAATACAATAAGCTCCTTCTCTAGCCCTATTCATATCCAGGCTAAAAAAAACACCTCTTTGAGGTTACTTTTGAATCCTGATACCTCCTCCCTCTGCTGTTCACCACTTATGTGTATCTTACCCCATAGCCTAGTCCCCAGTTCTGTGATGATCATCTTCATTAGATTGTAAGCTCTGATGAGCAGGCTCTGTCTTACATATATATGTACAGCACTATATACACCTTGATATGTGATATAAATACGTCATCAAACTTATATTCTTCCAGCTCCACTCATTAACCATACCGCAGTACCATTCTCATAGCAGATAAACAAGTAAAAGGCAAATCTCAAACTCCAAAACTACCCATTGACCACAAAGTGGACGGTATTTTCTTAGATAAAGACATCAATGATTTGCTCAAGCTTTTCCTTTAACTAACATAATGATGGAGCCAATAGCCAAAACATACAGCTCAAAATATGATAACATAAACTATCTCTTTACATTTCTTCTTAAATACATTCTCATAGGATAAGTCTTCCATAATGTTATCATTTAAACTATTTTGTATGTGGCATATGATTCCATCAATTAAATCAGGCGAGCCAACCCCAACGCCTGCTTGGACGTCCCTTCAGTGTTTTGCATCCAGCTGCTTCAGGGGGACATAACTACAATAAAATAAAAACAACTGCTTAACACACATACTACAGTCTAGAAACCACCACCTTTAAATATCTGATACTGGATTTCTCTCACCAAACAGGAATACTTAAATTTGATCCTGTATGTCACCTTCGCTGAACTGGCAACCTCCCAACACACATTTTTTTTCTAAACGCCATGCAGGCACATAAATATCCAAGAGAACTCCTCCTACTTCAACCCTTAAGCAATCAGCTGCAGGGAACTCATCAACCCTACACACAAACCCTCCAATCAATGCCGAAATTCAAACCCTCAGGCATTATAGTCCCAAGCAGAAAGATCCAACGTTGTTCTCTCTATGTAAGGTACTGATCACACATTCGCTCCCTATAACCAGTTAGTATCTGCTCAATACAGAAACATTGTAAATCAGAAAAAACATGCCCATTCTGTAAACAATGCTCCACTATCGGGGCTTCTCGTCTTTTACAATGTAATCTGCTCTTATGTTCACCTAATCGGATCTGGAAAGAACAGGCCGTTTTTCCTACATATAATAACCCACAGGGACAAAAAATACCATATACTACAAAATCAGATTCACACGATGTAGTCAATTTCAAAAAATATTTCTTACCCTTATAGGAAAACCGATTGATTTTCCAAGAGACTTCACATATAGCACAATGACCACATTTCAAATGACCTACCAATATCTCACGTATTGCCTCCAAAGGACGCAAACCAGACAGACTCAACATTTCTTTTACATGAGGGTTCCTTTGCCAAACACATTGAGGGCTCTTAGCCTTTAGCTCAGGTACTCTTTGTAACACATTGGCATGCTTCCGCATGATTCGTTGAATCTGCTCACTCAGAAGAGAAAATCGAGAGATGAAATTAACATATTCACTCTCTTCTTGCGATCTTACCTTAAGGGAGAGCAACCACGCTGTATCATTAAATAATGCCTGCTTATAGGCTCGATCTAATACCTTCTCAGGATAACCCCTCACCAAAAATTCCCTTTTTAAAGATTTAGCTTGCATCTTAAAATCCTCTACAGATGAGCTATTCCATCGATAACGAATGAACTGTGAAAACGGCAGTCCCTTTAATAGATTTAATGGATGAGCACTAGAAAAGTGCAAGAAAGTGTTGCTATCAGTACTTTTTCTATAAACAGAAGTACCCCAGCTATCACTCTGCCGATAAACCCTCACGTCTAAAAACACTATTTCCTTCATGTCATAGCTGAGAGTAAACTGTATATGTGGATCTAACCCATTCAACCACTCATAGAACAACATTAAGAAATCCACCAATCCCTCCCAGAACAAAAAAATGTGGTCGATATAGCGACGCCATAATTTTATCTGGGATGAGTAGGGGGGAATCCTTCAGCCACCGTTGCTCATGCAAACCCATAAACAAATTTTGCTACTGATGGGGCAAAAGAAGCCCCCATAGCAACCCCTGCAATCTGTTGAAATATGTGTCCATCTAAACCAAAATAATTCCTGCATAATGCCAACTCTGCATTAGGAAACCACACTGCATATCTCCAACATCTCCCTGTCGTCTCAAATCAATCTCTATCACCTCCAAAGTTGCTATCTGGGGAATACTTGTATACAATGCTTTAACATCTAAAGTTACCAACAAGATGGAATCATTTGCCCATCCTGATGCCTCTGTCAGCATTTGTAAAAAATGTGTGGTATCCCGCACATAGGATGGAATAGTTTTTAACAATGGTCTCAAAAATGAATCAATTAACATAGACAAAGGTTCCAAAACTGAACCCCAAGTTGAAACAATGGGCCTACCTGGTGGCTGTTTTAAATCCTTAATCTCCCCCTGTAATTCTAAAGTTGGATAAGCAACCAATTTAATATAAACTGATGAATCTGATAATTGGCGATAAGCTTTTGCCAAATCTGCCCTGTTCTGAATCACAACATTTATGTGCCTGCATGGCGTTTAGAAAAAATGTGTGTTGGGAGGTTGCCAGTTGAGCGAAGGCGGCATACAGGATCGAATTTAAGTATTTCTGTTTGGTGAGAGAAATCCAGTATCAGATATTTAAAGGTGGTGGTTTCTAGACTGTAGTACGTGTGTTAAGCAGTTGTTTTTATTTTATTGTAGTTATGTCCCCTGAAGCAGCTGGATGCAAAATGCTGAAGGGACGTCCAAGCAGGTGTCGGGGTTGGCTCGCCTGATTTAATTGATGGAATCATATGCCACATACGAAATAGTTTAAATGATAACATTATGGAAGACTTATCCTATGAGAATGTATTGAAGAAGAATGTATTTAAGAAGAAATGTAAAGAGATCGTAGTTTATATTTTGAGCTGTATGATTTGGCTATTGGATCCATCATTAGAGTTGAAGGAAAAGCTTGAGCAAATCATTGATATCTTTGTCCAAGAAAATACCTACTTCCACTTTGTGGTCAATGGGTAGTTTTGGAGTTTCTGAGATTTGCCTTTTCCTTGTTTTATCTGCTATGAGAATGGTATTGCGGTATGGTTAATAAGTGGAGCTGGAAGAATATAAGTTTGAAGTTTGATGGTAAAGCTCTGGTAATGACCTTTGTTTTTTTGTTATGTGATATAAATAAGCAGTAGTAATACTTATTTCTTAATCCATCCCATTTTGCGTTTCCCATAGAACAAATATTGCTCTTATCAAGCCATAGACATGATCTGTCGTGGTTTTGATTAAGGAACCAAATATAGCTTGATATTACTCAACATTTGATATCCTGAACCATGAGATTCCTAGTAAGGTGTGAGTGTTTGGGAATTGCTTCAGATGTAACTGCTGGGGCTGGATCCAACAGATATTGTCTGACAATGAATACATGGAGTGGAGGAGTAGCCTAATGGTTAGAGCACTGGCTTGGGAACCAATAGACCAGGGTTTGATTCCCACTAGCACTCCTTGTGGCCTTGGGCAAGTCACTTAACCCTCCATTGCTCAGAAAAATCCAAGTTATCAATGTCCCTGTTTAATGTACATCACCAAGTTTAAGTTACAATGTAAACCACTTTGAAATGATAAAGCGGTATAAAAAAACCTTTAAATAAATAAATGTGTCTATGGAGATACTGCAGGGTTCTGCCCTTGCTGTGGTAATGTTTAACTTACCTGTGTCCAGCCTGCAGATTAACTGAATTTAATAGTTCATTATCAAACTTATGCTAGCAACATGCTTGCCATTGAAATCATTTTTAGCTAATATGTTTGGCAATTTGTCTGAGTATCATCAGAGATGCAATGTCTTCTAATCAACTTACCATTTATTTATTTATTTAACTGCATTTATATCCCGCTTTTCACCGGGTCAAAGCGGTTTAACAAAAAAAGGGGGGGGGGGGGACAATAATCAAGTTGACAGAGAGGGAGGGGGCCATCACCAGGGGGGATAACATAGTTGATCTTCACAGAAAGTAACAGTATTAGACAGTTGATATTTTATGGAAGTCTCTTAGATGGTTGCTGGGGGAGTAGGTCAGAGGGTTCGGGTGAATAGTTATTGAGAGATGTCTGTTTCAGGTCCAAGATATTCATGAAACAGGATGGTTTTTAACTGTTTCCGGAATGTGGAGAGGTCTTTGGTGCTTCGGATCTGGCTCGGGAGGGAGTTCGAGAGGGAGGGTGCATACAGTTTGAATGCTCTGTTGCAGGTTTGCTGATTGAACTTAGTTCGTTCGTGGGGGATAGTGAGGGTGTTGCTGGTGCTCTGACGGGTTGATCTGTTGAGAGTAGGGTGAGGTAGTAGAGTCCAGAGTTGTGAGGTCTGGGTTTGATGGAGGGCTTTGTGGAAAAGTAGGAGGGATTTATATTTAATCCTTGCTTCAAGGGGCAGGATATGAAGTTCTCTCAGGACTGGGGTGATGTGATCGTGGTTTTTTTTGCCTTTTGGATGATTCTTGCAGTGGTGTAGCAATATAGAATGTAAGCATGAAAGAGCTAATGGTATTGATAGTGAAGTGGGTGGTAGATCTACCTGTTGTAGCCCAACTCAGGAGCTGCAAGATTCCTGTTCTGACTCAAGTGTGACATCTGAAACCATAAATACAGGAAGTAATGAAATTTGTCTTTTTCAAACCCTACTTTTTTTTTTACATTCTTTATTTTTAACTTCAAGTATTGTATTGTAACTTTTGGTTCATATCACACCTTATTACTGTAATTCTTTTTAAAGCCTTATTGGTTGTCCAGAACTTAGCGGTGTGCCTGTTTTCTGGTATGCAGTGCTATGAGTATATTACCCTATGCTTGTTAGGTGCCTGTAGAACAGAGAATAAGATTCAAAATTCTGACTCTAATTCACAAGGTATTAAGTGGGGAGGTGCCTTTGTGAATACTGTACAAATCTATAAATCTGCTTGAGCTCTGAGGTACCTCTTAGCATTCCCTTTATATGTCAAATGCATCTTATAGCAATGGGGAGGCGTTCTCCCTCTAACAACCCTACCGAATGGAATGACCAACTGGTTTTGCTTACTCATATGAACAGAAGTAAATATTATAACAGTTAGGAAATGTGTTAAATGTTGGGGGGGTTTTTTTTTTGGGGGGGGGGGGGTCAGCTAGTATTCCCTCCTATTAATGAGGCACAATTAGGTTAATAAGTAGACAGAAATATCTGAGGTGATTCATATGGGTGGGGCACAGTTCATTGTATTTAGTTTGTTATGAATATCTAATGTTTACTTTGTATTCTATACCCCACCCAGAACAGTGGATGGAGTAGGTAATTTTAAAATAATAAAGGATCAAATGAGTTGTCAGAAGTAGTAGTGAGCTCTTTGTGGTGGTTTTCTTCAACCCAGAGAGTGAAGAAATCCAAAAAATACAAGCAAAATGCAGAGCTGCCACATTACCCATTCCAAGAAGGAGATTTTATGGCTGCTCAAGATTTCAGGCAACTCTATCCTAATATATTATGAGTTTCTGCAGCATTGATTTTGCGGCCAAATTTTTGATTTTCAACATTGAATTTGAGGCCAAATACCACCCTGCCTCTAGGATGTACATTCAAAACCATGCCTGGTCAAAGTGTCTTCCTCCTGGAACTGGTACCTTGAGAGCTCTAAAAATAAAGTAGCTAGAAATCACTGCCTCTACCATACAATGATCTGGCATGAATGGATATTTTTGGTCACGCCTTCAGAAGCAGAGGATGGAGTATTGTGTACTAAGACAACACTGCCAGATGAGAATGTTAATATGCTAAATACTAACTGTTTGATTTTTTTGGCTTGTTTTTAATGAGGCATGAATGTTCAGTACTTCAAGTTGCTTCTACGTTAATTCCTCTACAAGTGAAAATGAAAATCAGCTAACTGGGCTGAGTTATCATGCTTGGATGGTTCAGTGCTATAATCGTTAACCTCTGCAATATGAACTGCAGCCCGGAGCCTTGTCTTTTTGCAGCTGCCTGAGAATGGGTCTTGATCGGGCTGCTCTGCATGGACCTCATTAGGAGAAATCACAAGAGGTGCTTTTCTTGGATACCTTGTTGGTATTACTACATCTGGTACTGGTTTTGATTGGGCCGCCATAGAATTTAATGCTTTGGCAGTGAAATGGGGCCAGGACCTTAGTATGGAGTTGGTGCCACAATTATTTCTATCTGCACCAAAAGACCTCTAGGGTATTGGAAGATATTCTTCTACAGGAGATACAATACAAGGTCCTGCTGCTTCTCTGTATTTCCCAAAGACAAGCTTATAAGGAAGGCTTGGCGACATTGGATGTCTGCTTAAATGTGGCACAGGGATGGGCTTTCTGGGCCGTGCTCTTTGGCAGTGCCTTAAGGTTCAGTCCTTTTGGGTCACAGTTGCTAGATATTTGAGTAGGTTAACAGGAGTGAATTGTATGTTGGGTCCAAAGCTAATGTTTGACAACATAGCTAACATGGCAGTAAGAGAGAAATGTCTGACATGGTTTTTAGAAAGAAACATTTCCTAGCTTTATGAAATACTACCTTAGCATATTGGTTAAATCTATGTCCCCTCATCATTGATGACCTGATGCCTGGTTCTATATATAGTGATGATCATAGAACACATTTCAGCATCGCATCTTGTCAGTCGCCAGTATTTATGAGATCTGGATTCCCTTCTATTCAGAAGACACGGTGCTGTTTGAATCACTAAGCAACTCACCTTATTCTGATCGAGAATCCAGTGGGGCTGGCGGTGGGTTGAAGAGGAAGGAGGGGAATGCATGATTAGGGTTATCTATGCCTCTGATGAGGTGATCCATTAACGTTATCAGCAAGGTTTCTACATCGTGAAATGGTCTAAATCCAAATTGGTGGGAGTCTAATGGGGCATTAAGGTCAATGTAATCTTGGAGTTGAAGTTGAATGACTTTTTCTAATATTTTGGCAATAAAAGGTATGCTGGTTATGTGTCTGCATGCGCTTGGGTCTTGCTCATTGAGTGTCTTTGTTTTTAAGTGTAGGGTGGATTGATGAAGTTTTGAGGTCTGTGGGCATGATGCTTTGGGACAGAGATTGGGGCAAGTTCTGATTTTGTGGATTTGATCCATGAATACTGGTCATGGATCCAAGGGGGAGGTTGTGGTATTGATGTTATAATGTTTAGCAGATATTTTTCATCTATTGGGTAGAAAGAATCCCATTTGATTTTCTGGGTCATCTAGGGAGAAGGTGGTATGTTTAGAGTTTTTATCTTTAAGCTTGGATGCAAAGTAATTGGCTAATGTTTGTGGGCTGATGTTACATATTTCTGACTCAGTTTGGTTTGTCTTGGTAAGTGATCTTACGAAAGAAAACAGCTTTCTTGGATGATTAAGGGAACAGTTTAGTATTTTGGTGTGGTAATCCCTTTTTGTTTTATTAATTGTGTCTTTGTAACGATTAAGTAAATTATGGTAGTTTGTTTTCTTGTGTTTTGTTTAGCCTCCACTTTTTTCTTGTTTTCTTAATTGCCTTCTTAGTTTAGTAAGCTCATGTGTGTACCATTTTTCAGTTTCTAGTGGTTTTCTTATGGTTTTGTGATAGGGGGAGTAGCAGCTTTTTGAATAGTAGAGTTCCATATATTTATAGCAGTATTAATGTCTATGGAGTCAGCTGGGACAGTTATAAGTTTGGACAAAATGTTGTCCAGAAATGTATCTTTACCTGCCATGCCATGCTCAGCAGCCACATCAGAAGCAGCAAGGGCCCCATCAGCCGAGAAAAACCTAAAGCTCCAAAGTCCCAGCCAGTTCAGCAACAACAGCCTCCAGCTAGCTTTTGATTGCTTCCTTGAGGGCATAGCCAGTCTACCCTTAAGAGACCCCAATCCATCCCACATAGCAGGCAGGTTGGTATACTTTGCCCACAGATGGCCCTTCATAACCTCATAACCCTGAACCTTGTCAGTGGTAAGCAGGAGCTGTTGGCTCAATTTCAAAGACCTGCCCCCCCCCCCCCACTTTCTTTTGTAGGGGAGTTCCCCATGGATCTCCTCCATTACATTCTCCTGCAGCAGAAGATCACTTGCTCACAACACAAGGAGTCATCGAAGTCCCACTCCCTCAATAAGGCCTAGGGTTCTACTCCCGATACTTTCTCATTCCAAAGAAGACAAGGCCTATCCTGGATCTCCGGAATCCCAACAAATTCCTTGTGAGAGAAGTTCAAAATGCTCTCGCTAGGGACACTACTCCTTTACCTTCAGGAAAAAGACTGGCTCTGCTCTCTGGATCTCAAAGATGTCTTCTCTCATATCCTGATCCACCCCTTTCACAAAAGGTGCCTCCAATTTTCTTTCAGGGACATCACTACCAGTACCGTGTTCTCCCCTTCAGTCTGGCTTCGACCCAAGGGTGTTCAAAAAGTGTCCGGCAGTCATAGCGGCCTACTTCCGCACCTTGGGCATCTTCGTCTTCCCTTACTTAGATGATACCCCTCAAATGGTCACATCATCACTTCAAAACACCATTCTTGTACTACAACAACTAGGCTTTGTGGTCAGTTATCCCAAATCCCAGCTGACTCCAACTCAAACACTGGCGTTTATAGGAGCTCTTCTGGATACCACAAGGGCTCGTGCCTTCATACCAGAGGACCACCTTCATTGTCTCATCTTCCTGCCAAGCCATTGCCAAAACCAAACTCTCTCCGCAAGAGACATGCTGCAACTCTTGGGTCACATGGCCTCTACAGTCCGTCATTCCATATGCCCACCTACACATGCAGTCAGGACAGTGGACCCTCTCAAATCAGAGGACATAGTCCACTGGTCGCCTCACAGACAAGATTACCATAACATCTGTTCATGGACTCCCTGAAGTGATGGTGCATCGTTCAAAACCTTTGTATCGGGTTACCTTTTCAAACATCTGCACCACATTCTATCCTGATGACAGATATGTCCAAGCAGGGTCCACCAAGAACAGCAAGCTGCCATGTGGGCAACAAGGAACCAGTCAAGAAACGTGGCAGGTAGTTCCAAAGTTGCCTTTATTGTTCCACGGATCAAGTGTGCCTAAAACCTGACACAGACCGTGTTTCGTTCACCACTTCCTCAGGGGTTAAAGGCTCACTAAAAAAAATCTCACTTACACCTTTTAGAAGATGTAACGAAGGTCTTACTAGCATCTAGATTCCACTAGATGTCCATACACCTTTAAATGGCATCGTTTTTCTCTCTGGTGCTCCCAGAGAGCTCTGAACCCATTCACTTGTCCGCTGGAGCATCTTCAATATCTTCACCATCTACTACTACTACTACTGAGCATTTGTATAGTGCTACAGGACAAACGCAGCACTGCAAAGACATGTAAGAGAGAGTCCCTGTTCATCAGAGCTTACAATCTAGTCAAGGCAGACAACACAGAAGGTGTAGACAGGGATAAAACTAGGGGGAATGGTAAAGAAGCAAGGAGATCAGGTGAGTCAGGATCCAAAAGCAGCAGTGAAGAGGTGAGTTTTCAGCCTGGATTTGAAAAGAGTCAGAGAAGGCACCTGGCGTACAGATACAGGTAGTTTGTTTCAGTTTTAAGGTGCAGCAAGGTGAAAGCAGTGAAGTCTGGAGTTAGCAATAGAAGAGAAGGGCACAGATAGAAGCAATTTGCCAGAAGAGTGGAGTTCCCGAGGGGGGGGGGGTGGTGTAAGGAGAGATAAGAGAAGAAAGGTAGTGAGGAGCTGCAGAGTGAATGCACTTATAGGTCAGCAGAAGACGTTTGAAATGGATGCGGAAACAGATAGGGAGCCAATGAGAAGAGGGGTAATATGGACATGACGAGGCTGGCAGAAGATTAGCCGCGCAGCAGAGTGTTGAACAGATTGAAGGAGAGAGAGATGATTCTCTCTGCATCTGGTCTAAAGATTAACTCAGTGCGAGTCCATCTTAATGCCATTTTAGCCTCTCACTGTCTGGTCACTGATCAACCTATTTCTTCACATCTACTCATGGCACGCTTTATGCGCAGCCTGTTTTTAACACGATTGCCAGTCAGACTACCTACGGTGGCTTGGGAGCTCAATATTGTCCTAGCACATATGCTCAAACCCACTTTTGAACCTCTGGCTATAGCTTCACTGAAGTTCCTAACTTGGATGGTTCTCTTTCTGATTGCTCTCACATCAGCCCGCTGTGTCAGTGAGTTGCAAGCTCTGGTGGACTATGCTCTGTACAGTCGCTTCCACCATGATAGGGTGTTCCTCCGGATGCAACCTAAATTCCTTCCAAACTTAGTTTCCCCTTTCCATCTTAATCAGTCCATCTTTCTTCTGACTTTTTTTTTTCCATGACCTCATTCATCTAGGGTGGAAACATCACTACATACTGACTGTAAAAGGGCCTTTGCCTTTTATCTTGACAGAGCTAAGGGTCATTGTCAATCCTCACAACTCTGTTTCCTTTACCCTAGCCACCTGGGTCTCCTAGTCACCAAGATGACACTTGCTAACTGGATTACTGACTGCATTTCTTTTGCATACGTACAAGCTGGACTTTCTCTACAAGGACATGTCATGGCCCACAATGTCCAGGCTATGGCCTCTTTATTTGGCCTGTCTTTTTCTTCTCCTTTCCAACCTTACCCCTTCCTTCCTCAGACTCTCTTTTCCCCTCCTCTTCCCTTCCACCCGTGCTCCTTCCCTATTTCCTCTGCCTTCATTTCCTCCCCATTGTTCTCTGCTCTCAAGTATTACCATCTCCTCCCTCATTCTTTCCTCTCCTTCTTCACTTTCTCAGCCTTATTCTCATTTCCACCATGCACCCTCTGCCCTCCCTTGCCACCTTCTCCTGCTCTGGTGACTCTTTGTCTCTTCCTCCACGCCACTGCACTCTTATTAACATCCCTCTCCTCACCCCCTCTTCTCTTCCCTTCTCCTGTGCTCTTTGGAATGTTCATTCAATTTCCAATAAACGTTCTTTCATACATGATCTCTTCATTTCCCATGCTTTTTAGCTCTTAGCTCTAACTGAAACCTGGCTCCATTCTGATGACACCGCCTCTGTCGCTGCACTCTCCCTAGGTGCTTCCATTTCTCCCACACTCCTTGTGCCACCAATCGTGGTGGTGGGGTCAGCTTTTTACTCTCTCCCTCTTGTCAATTTCATTCCTTCCTCCCATCTCAATCCCATGCTTTCCCCTCCTTCGAATTTCATTCCATTTGTCTGTTCAGTCCCTTCCCTCTTCACATCGCCATTATCTATAGACCCCCTGACAAGCCCATTTCCTCCTTCCTCAATGACTTTGATTCTTGGCTTCCTTTATTTTTTGGATTAGTCATACCCTTCTATTACTCTTGGCGACTTTAACCTTCACATCGATACCCCCTCGGACCCCTAAGAAGCAAAATTTTTCCCTTACTTCCTCTTATAACCTCCAGCTTTGCTTCACTGCCCCTACTCATCGGCTTGGTCACTGCTTTGACTTTGTTTTCCATTCCAATTGCTCACCCTCAAATTACCTTAACTCAATTTTTCCACTGTCTGTCCACCACTTCCTGAGCTTCTTTCTTCAGCACGCTCCACTGCCTTCTCGCCCTGTCACCTCCTTTCTTTTTAGACATCTTCAAGCTATTGATCCTCTGTCTTTTTCATCATCTGTCTCTTCTCTTCTTTCTTCTACACTCTCCTCCAAGTCTGTTGATGCGGCTGTAACAGCTTATAATTCTGCTCTATCCTCTGATCTCCATACCCTTGCTCCCCCAATTTCACACCCTGTGAGGCGTAAATCACCACATCCCTGGCTTTCTTCTACAACCCACTACCTATGCTCATGTGCCCATTCTGCCGAGTGCACCTGGCTCAAATCCCACTCCCACTCTGATTTCCTTCACTTTAAAATTCATACTCGCTATTTTTAATTCTGCCAGCTCACTAGCTAAACAAACTATTTCATCCATCTGACCAACTCCTTGGCTTCTAACCCTCAGTCTCTTTTCTGCACTCAACTCTGTACTTCAGAATCCTTCCCTCACAGCACAATCCCTCGCTACCATCTTCTGCGATAAAATCAATAAGATTACCATTCAATTCCCTGCTATTTCTTCTGCTCATCCCTCACTTCAATTTCAACCATTTCCCTCAAACTCACCCTCCCTCTCTTCCTTTCCTACCGTCTCTGAAGAAACCTTTTTTCTCTTCTCTTCTCCTCTACTAAGCCTACCACTTGCTCCTCTGATCCCATCCCCACTAATCTCCTCAACTCTATCATTTGTTGTCCCTGCCATTTCCCATATTATCAACCTTTTTCTACACTGCCACCTTCCCAGCTGCCTATAAGCAAGCTTTGATCACTCCTCTTCTCAAAAAAACACCCCTTGACCCTGCTGCTCCCTCTAGCTATCATCCCATCTCCCTTCTTTCCAAACTCATTGAGCATGCCATTCTTTCTTGCTGTTTTGACTTTCTCTCCACTCATTCCTTCTTTGATCCCCTTCAGTCTGGCTTCTGCCCTCTTCATTCAACCGAAGCAGCCCTTGCCAAGGTCTTTGACTTATTCTTGGCAAGGTCTAAAGGCCTATACTCTATTCTTATTCTTGACCTTTCTGCTGCCTTTGATTCTGTTGACTACTCTTCTCCTTGCTACATTATCTTCTCTTGGCATTAGAGACTCTGTTCTATCTTGGTTCTCTTCCTAACTCTCTAATTGCTCCTTCAGTGTTTGTTCTCAAGATACGTCCTCTGCTATTCTTTTCTCAGTTGGTGTTCCCTAAGGGTCTGTTCTCGCCCACTCCATTTCTCTCTTTATACACAATCGCTTGGTTCCCTTATCTCGACCCTTGGCTTTCAGTATCACTTCTATGTGGATGATTCTCAAATTTATATATCTTCACCTGATCTTTCTTCTTCACTCCAGGCATGTGTCTCTGCCTGCTTACCTGACATCGCTACCTGGATGTCTCCTCACCATTTAAAATTGAACATGGCCAAAACTGAACTTCTGGTTTTCTCCCCTAATCCATCCTCCCCCATTGCTCCCAGAGGGCATATCCCCTTGACCCTCTGCATCTAAACATCCTTCAAGGGGAGAACTCCGACCTTCTGGCTGATCTCGCCATCAAGCCCATGCCTCAGGGAGCAGGTCGGATGGGGATTTTACTCCTTGTACTTTCTGGTCCCCAAGAAGATGGGAGAAGGGGGGTTCAATTTGGAAGGCATGCATCTGTTTTGCTTATGTCTAAGCTGGCCTAAGCTTGATGGTCACGTCACAGCTCACAACGTCAAAACCATGGCTGTGTCAGTGGTCATCTTGCGCTTTGTCTCCATGGAAGAGATCTGCGGGGCTGCTACTTGCTCTTCTGTTCACACATTCACATCTCACTATTTTCTGGATGGGGATTCCTGACATGACAGCAACATCGGCCAATTGATACTCTGGCATCTGTTTGGGGATTAGAGTCTCTCCATCCCCCCAAAGCCCTACTGTCTGTCCAGGCTACTGAAAAAAAAAATTGTGACGAGGCTGAATCAGATGATTTCCCTTTTGTAAATTACCACTTCTGTACATAGTTGATTCTCTAGCTCTCAGTTCAAATTTGCCCATGTTGGGCTTCTCAGCCTCCACAGTTTTCGGTAGCCTATAGCTTGGGAGTCCTATACGTGAGGACTTACTTTCTGCTTGTCCATGAAGAAAACGTAGTTATTCACCTGTAGCAGGTGTACTCGTGGACAGCAGGAATAAATCTTCACAACCTTCCCACTTCCCCAAGGAGCTGTATTCGGCTACCTCTTTGTTACCAGACTGGACAAAATGGTGCTGTGGCGGCAGGCAGGAAGGCAGACACGCAGGTGCGGTGCAGCCTCCCAAAAGCTTCCAATAGAAGCTGGAGTGTGTTCCCATGTGGGGCTCTGTCGGTGACGTCATCCATGCGTGAGAACTTATTCCTGCTATAGGTGAGTAGCTACCTTTTACTATTTGAGTCTTAGCACTTCTCTGTATACTTATTCTGCTCCTCTTTTTTTTTTTTTTTTTACTCCAATTTCTTTCTCAGCTTGGTGCCTTTCATGTGCGTGTTTGATCAGTCTGAGCCTCTGCCCTCCCCTGTCTGTGTGTCTGATTACTTTTTGTGTCTCTGTTTTGTGTCTGTTTGACTGTCTGCTCTTTGTCTCAGTGGGTGTGTCTTCTGTTTGTGTTGGTGTGCCTGCCTGCTCCCAATGTGTGTGGGTGTGGCTGCTGTGCTGGGGTGGCATTGAGTATCTGGTATGTGTGGGATCTGGCTCAGAGAAGGGAGAAGCAAGAGAGGAAGAGAAGAGACCCTACACACCCAGAATCTAATTTCCAAAGTTGTCAGGGATGCAATGTGTACCCAGGTTTAGATGTAATAGGTGACCTCCTCTCCACCTCTGCCAGGAGTGACAGGGTGAGCTGCTGCCTTCCACTAGGGGAGAACTAGAGGGTTCCATAACTTGGATTGAACATAGAGGTAAAATTAACAAGGAAAGCATACATTTTATATGGAAACATTGGTGGGAGGGGTATAAACTTGGCTTAACATAGAGGTTGAGGTAATATAGAATCTTTGGTAGTGAGTGTAGGAAGTATGGTCAGCTATGGAAAACACCTCTCATTCCCTCAACATGCAGGTGGTCTGTACTGCCACAGCTCTCATTGCTGATGTTTTCCCACCCTTCCTTGGCTCTTACCACAGTTCTTACATTCTGTCCCAATTTGGTCAAATCACTTGGGGATGGTTTCTAGGTAAGTAAGGACCCTGACACACAAATGATCTTTTCTCTGATTCTATCAGAGTAAACTTAGGAGAGTTCAAATCTTGAAACCGTGCCCCCCTCCCTTCCCCCCCAAAGAAACTTTTGCAAGACTAAAAGTTCTTAAACAAAGTAAGACAAAGCCAGAACTTTGCAACCCTGTCTGAGGATAATCCCTGGGTGAGTGATTATACACCATATCTGGGGTAAGCAGTACTAAGAGTCTGGCAATGTTAAAATGAATAAACACATCATATGCAAACTGCCATACATTTAGCTCCTGACAGCTCAGTGTAAATTTCAGTGGAAATACTTAACATTAACATTTTTAATGCAAGATTTTAACATGTTTTATTTATCCTTTTCAAAATAAACGTTCCTGTTTTAGCAAAGACAGTTCAAAGATGGAACCCATGCGTGTGAGGTGTGGCATGTAGTACCTGGAGATCAGAATGGAGATGTCCAGGGCAGGAAGTACATCATTCCAATGATGATTTAGAAACGGCCAAACGTGGGGCATTTTTGAAAAACACACATGAAGAGGTGCAGGAGGTGTAGGTGTATCTGCCAACACATAGATCCAGTGGAGCCATTTTACAAATTTACATGTGGGGAAAAATCAACGGCGATAACTCAGCAACTTCCACGTGTAACTTGGTAGTTCACAACTGAAACGGGAACGTGCAGGCATTTATCTCTATCCATGGACCATTTTGAAAACTGATATGTATAAATGCCGCCAAGTGACTACAGAGGGAGCTTGGAGGGAGAAATAAACAATAGGAGATTAAGGAGGGTAACCCTCCTGAATCCCTCCTGTAAAAGGCTCGCCGAAACAAGCACTTTAAAAAAAAAAACTATACATGCCAGGAAGCAGCTGTAAATCCTAACATGGCTAATTTTGGTCATGCATGTGCAGTCTCTATATGAAATGGAGAACATGTGTGGATTTTTTACCCACCCAGGCCACATCCCCCCTGGGGGGGGGCCACACTGCGACATGCCCCCCCCTTGAAATTTCTACGTATTATGCATATCTGCATGTCAATTTAGCCCTTTCTAAAATCACCATTTACATATGGAAATTGTAAATCAGACTTCCAAAATAACCCTCCTCATTTTATTGTGGACTGATAACTGGTTAAAGGATGAGAAACAAAGGATAACACTAAACAGTTGGTTTTCTCGGTGGCAAGAGGGTTCTCTAGGAACAAGCAGAAAGTCAGTCCTCAGATATGGGGTGATGTCGGTGCCAATGGAGCCTGCAAAAAGCATCTCCCCATCTTTCAAAGAAAGTCTTTGGGAGATGCACCATGCATGCGTGGTCCCTTCCCGCCCAAGGGTGCCATCTTGCTTCAGTCTCCATTTTTTCTGTGGCGTCCACAGAAAAAGTTCTTCTTTTTTTTTTGTCTTAAAGGTTTTCTTTTCCAGTAGGCATGCCAGTTCCTCTTCCTGCCCCGACCCAGCTCGCTTTGGCATAGTTTTTCTTGTTTTTTCCTGGGAGCTCTCTTAACCGGTGCTTTGCGCCCTTTTTGGCCAGCAGGCTTCGGACCCTCGCCCGGCTTCCAGGACCCGTTTTTTCCCCATGGCTTCAAGAAATGTGATTTGTGCAGTAAGATGATATCCCTCACTGACCCACATGTCTGCTGCCTCCGTTGCCTTGGACTGGACCACAATGCCCCCGGCTGCAACCTTTGTAAGTCCATGTCTGCAAAGGCCATCAAGAGCCACCAGCTGCAGCAGGAAAAGTTCTTACATAGATCTGACTTTGTGCTGGAGTCCCCAGCGACACCACACTCCAAGGCCCCCTCCGTTACCTCGATGCCCCATGATGCCAGGGCTGCCTCGAAGTCCCGCAGCCACAGCTTCTCTGAGAACTACTCCCTAGAGGTGGAATGCAAGAAGAGCTCAAAGCCCTCAAAGACTGCCTCAGAGGATGAGTCTGGAAAAGCGGGTAAATCCCACACCAGGCCCTGCTGTCCCTGGCGTGAGTCAGAGGGGTTGGAGTGGGAGCAGCCTCACAAGCTGCCCTGGGAGGAGTCAGCATCGGGCGACTGGCCTTGGACCCCAGAGGCCATCCTGGTCGAGGACTCTCCCTTGATGGAACAGACACCACCGGGCCTGAAGCCTTCGGTGCCCATGTCGAAGACTGTGGAGCCATCTGGCATAAAAACCAGAATGGTGGTCTTGGAGTGCAGTATCACTGCCCTCCTAGCACAGCAGCAGGCACTGATGTCTGGGTCCTCTGGTTCATCTTCTCCAACAACTGGACCCACGATCTCGAGGGCTTCCCCAGTTGTTGAGCCGAACCTCAAGCACCAACTGCCACGAGAGACCCATCTGCATCAGACGAGGTCCTGGTCCCATTTCTTGGGACACCAGTCCTCTCCAGCAAGTGCACGTGGCTTGGATCATAGATTTCCCAGGGGTAGCAGGCCTTTGGGCTTGGGACCCAACCACAGGAGCTGTGGAGCCTTGGATTCTTCCTCTGACTTTGAGTTAGACTGGGAGGCCAAGGACGAAGAGTCCACGGACACCTGGTGACACTGAGATGTGCCCTCAGACCCATCTCTATCGGTGTTTCGGCACTGTTCCCCACCCCGAGGATGTTGCCTTCCTTGACTTTGTGTGGGATATGACAAAGGTGCTTGCATTCGAGAACGAGGCAGAAGAGGGACCCCTGCATGGAGGAACTTGAGATCCTCCAGTACGAGGCCCCTCCGAAGGAGGCCCTTGCGGTGCACATCCCTCCGATCCTCGAGCGCTTCCTTCTCCGTATGTGGGAAACACCGACATCCAATGCCCATTTGGCAGACCATGTACCGTGTCTGCCAAAGCCCAGGGCTCCAGAAAACCTAGCTCCCTCACAATTCTATGGTTGCTGAGTTGGCCATGAGGCGACTTGAGCCAAAAGACTCATTCATTAGTGCCCCCGGGTAGGGAGGCCCGGACCTTGGCCCTCAGCCGGAAATGCTACTAAGGCTTGACACTGGTTTGCTGAGTCCAGTCCTACCAGTTGTACATCGACATGTACCTGAAGGAACTGGAGATAGAACTCATCAGTTTCTCTGTAGGCCTTGATGGGGAACCTCTTCTAGCCTCGGCAGTCAAGGAGTGCTTAAAGTTCCTGTTTCGAGCAGCATATGATGGCTTTGAATCCTCAGCCAGTCACCGTGAGCATCGGGGCCCAATGCCAGGAGTGGCTGCAGTCATCTGACCTCGAGCAGTGGGTCCAGGACAAACGCATTGGTGCCCCTTGCACTGGAGAGAACCTCTTTGGAAAGCCCATGTCAGACAAGGCTGCTGAGATCGACTGAGTTCCTGACCAGGACCAGACTCTTGAAGACCCTGTTGTATTCTCATAGAAAGGCCCTGGGGAACAAGCCTTTCTTCCCGATGAAGAAGGGGGTGTTCAGTAGTGCACCACAGTACCAGGCCTTCTTTGCCCCACAGAAGGGGCAACAGTCCAAGGGGCAGGGGCATGGCCCCTGCAAGCCTAAGACCCAGCCCAGCCTGGCAGGAGTTTTTGACTCCTTGGGCATGGCCTCCTCTCCCCCAGGAGACCCTCAGCAGCCCACAGGGGGGCATCTGGTCCAGTTTGCCCATAGGTGGTCCTCCATCACCACTGACTCCTTGGTGCCGCAGGTAGTCAAGGAGGGATACCTCCTCCATTTGCAACAGATGCCACCCTCATTATTCCCAGGAGAACCAGTAAGGCCTCTCTTTCACCAGACTGTGCTCCTCACCGAGCTCGCAGACCTCCTTATGGACAAGGTAGTGGAACCAGTGCCCCAACATCTTTGGGGCAAAGGCTTCTACTCCAGATATTTCCTTGTTCCCAAGCAAACAGGGGGCCTCAGGCCCATTCTGGACCTACAGAACTTGAACAGATTTCTGATGAGAGAGAAGTTCAAGATGCTCTCCCTTGGAACACTGCTGCCTTATCTCCAGCAGGGAGATGGGCTATGCTCCTTAGACCTGAAGGATGCTTATACACACATCCTGATCCATCCCAACCACCGACAATACCTCTGGTTCGTGGTCGGAGGAGGAGGTCACTACTAGTACAGGGTGCTACCCTTCGGGCTGGCATCATTGCCAAGGGTCTTCATCAAGTGCCTAGCAGTGGTTGCAGCCCATTTTCATCTCAAAGGAGCCTTCGTCTTTCCCTACCTGGACTGGCTCATAAGGTGAGGCCCAGCTGCAGAGGCACACCATGCCACTGAGCACACCATCTACATCCTGCAGCATCTGGGGTTCATCATTAACTAGCCCAAGTCCCACCTCTCTCCGACACAGTGCTGGGAGATCATAGGGGCTCAGCTGGACACTCTCCAGGCCAAGGCTTCCTCCCTCCAGAGAGGACAGAGCACCTCAGGGCGCTAGCTGCAGAAGTGCAACACCGCTGCTCTGAGCCTGCTCACCTTCTCCTCCACCTGCTGGGCCACATAGCTACCATGGTCCACTTAACCCCATAGGCCCGCCTGCATATGAGGATGGCCATGGGTAACTTTGGTCCAACAAAAAGCACAGTCCACGTACCAACAGCAACCCAGTAAAAACCGTGGAGGCAAGGAAGGAACTCTAATACCACCTTTATTTCATAAAGCCAGGCCCGACACAGGCCGTGTTTCGTTTATGCCTTCCTCAGGGGCTTTGGCTATAACAACATATAAAAAATGCATTTAAAACAAACAAATTCATCATAAATATACATATATAAGGCACTCAAAACACTAAAAACACTAAAAAATTCATAAAAACTGTAAATAAATGATTAAATAAATAAATAATTAATTAAATGACTGTATACGTATGATACGTGTATAATCACATATATAAGAACTTATAAACACATGGTCACACTAATAAATACTCAATAACTTAATAAATTAGTGACACACAATGGGTTCAGCGTTTCCTCCAGTAGTGTAGTTTTCTGTTTTATTTCTTCATTATAATTTTTATTTTTATTTTTATTATTTTTATAATTTTGATTATGGTTATTATTGATTTCTGTACCATTGAAGATTTTTATAGGGTACAGTTAATTGGATTAGTTCTTCTATTTTCTTTTCTCTTCTCCCTTCAGTTATCATTGTGGCAAGAAAATCATATAGGTAAGAATGTGATAAATGATTTTCAGTACATCAAATTGTGGGTTATGTTGTTTCTTGGTCACAAATAGGTTTATAAATGGGTGATTTAATTAATTAATAAAATATATTTTTAGTTTATTTATTACATAATAATCTTTATTGATTTATTTTCAATTTTTAGTTAATGATCTTTTTAGCCATTTAACTTTTTCAGTTGAGTTTTATAACTGTATGGTTTTATATGTATGATATGTACTTTTTATATATATGTTATTTATTATCATTAGTTGGATTCATTTAGAGTAAATAGATACTTCATTGTGTGTCACTAATTTATTAAGTTATTGAGTATTTATTAGTGTGACCATGTGTTTATAAGTTCTTATATATGTGATTATACACGTATCATACGTATACAGTCATTTAATTATTTATTTATTTATCTGTCTGTTGGTTCACAGACTTTTGCTGTACTTTAGCAGTTAGTATCTAATTAATTATTTATTTAATCATTTATTTACAGTTTTTATGAATTTTTTAGTGTTTTGAGTGTTTTGAGTGCCTTATATATGTATATTTATGATGAATTTGTTTGTTTTAAATGAATTTTTTATATGTTGTTATAGCCAAAGCCCCTGAGGAAGGCATAAACGAAACACGGCCTGTGTCGGGCCTGGCTTTATGAAATAAAGGTGGTATTAGAGTTCCTTCCTTGCCTCCACGGTTTTTACTGGGTTGCATGGGTAGACTTTGGGACAGGGTAAAAGTGACCCACCAACTGGTAGACTCTCTCCACTGGTGGCAGATCGTCCACCACATTCAGGCTGGGATGCCCTTCCAGGCACCCACCCCCCAGAGGTCCTCACCATGGTTGCCTCCTTGTGTGGATGGGGAGCTCATTGCGAGAACCTCCGCACCCAGTGCACGTTATCCCAGATGGAGTGCTAGTTGCAGATCAACCTCCTGGAGCCCTGGGTGATATTTCTGTCCCTCTTATCCTTTCGCCATCGGTTGCAACACCAGTCAGTGCTGTTCCAGACTGACAACCAAGTAGCAATGTTCTGTGTCATCAAACAAGGAGGCACAGGATTGCACTCCCTTTGCCAGGAGGCAATAGCCCTTTGCTCATATATGGCATGCAATGGGATGCTCCTGTGGGTGGTCTACCTCCTGGGCCTGGACAGCACCCTGCCCGACAGGCTGAGCAGAGTCCTCCAGCCGTACGAGTAGCACCTGAACCCCAAAGTGGCCTCCTGGCTTTTCCAACTCTGGGGAGGAGTCCTAGTGGACCTGTTCACCAGCCCAGACAGCACACAGTTGCCCCGTTTCTGCTCCTGCCAGTCACACCCATCCCAGGTGGCAGCAGATGCGTTCCTCATCCCATGGATGTAAGGCTTCCTTTATGCCTTCCTGCCAATGTGCTCGTTTCCAAGACCCTCTTCAAGGTCCAGCATGACAGGGCATCACTGATTCTGGTAGCCCCCTGGTGGCCCAGGAAACCCTGGTTCCTGCTATTTTTCTGTCGGTAGCGCCTCAGGTTCCCCTAGTCTGTGCCCCAGGCCTACTCACAGGAGGAAGGCTTTTTCCTGCACTCCAACTTGGGGTCCCTGGTGCTCACGGCTTCGCTGCTGAGAGGGTAGCGCTAGCTCCCTTCAACCTCCCACATGATGTGGAGAAGGTCCTTTTGGCTTCCTGCAAAGCCTCCACGAGAAGGGTGTATGCCTTCAAATGGAATCTATTCTCAGTGTGGTGTGCTGAGAGGCAGATGAACCCTTTCTCCTGCCCAGTGCAGCTGATGCTCCAGTACCTACTCTACCTGTCACAGGTGATATTGAAACCCAACTCAGAGTGCACCTGAGCGCTATTGTGGCGCACTATCACTTTGTTGAGGGCAAGCCCCTCTCGGCTCAGTCCCTTATCTCGTTTCCTGGGGGGCCTTATGCTGTCCAGGCCCCCCATCAACAGCAGAGTGGGATCTCAATGTGGTGCTCTAACAGTTCATTAAATCACCATTTGGGTCCCTGGCTACCTGCGGTACCTCTTCTGGAAGGTTGTCTTCCTCGTGGCACTTCACATCGGCTCACAGGGTCAGTGAGCTAAGGCTCTGATGGCAGAGCCACCCTACATGAGGTTCTACAGAACAGGCTGGTGCTCCATACACACCCCAAGTTTTTGCCAAAGGTGGTGTCCTCCTTCCAGCTCATTTAGGAGGTGGTGCTCCTTACCTTCTTCCCGAGGCCTCACGCTGGCAAGGCGGAAATCATTCTCCAAACTCTGGATTGTAAAAGGGCCCTGTTCTATCTACAACAGACTCAGGACCATGACATAGTGCTGCAGCTCTTTGTCTCCTATGACCCCAGTCGACTGGGGCTTCCAGTAACTAAGTGAACACTGTCAACTTGGGTGGCGGACTGCATTGCCCTCGCCTATGAGCAGGCTGGGATCTCACTAGACCACTGGGTCACAGAGCACCATGTAAGAGTCATGGCTATGTCTGTAGCAAATTTGCATTCCGTATCTGTTACAGAAACCTGCCGGGCTGCCACCTGGTCAGTCCATTCCTTCGCAGCTCACCTTTGCCTGGAGAGGGAGTTCCGATGGGACAGCGCCTTCGGCCAGGCCATGCTCCGTAATCTCTTCAGGGTGTAGGCAACTTTCTTATCCCTAATACTGTACACTTTCCACTCACTCCATTCCTGCCAATGTAATCTCTCTCAGTAATCCCACCTCGTACTAAAGAAGTAATTGAATCTGTGTGATGCTCTACTTTTGGAGCGATTGCACTATATCTATGGAACGAGCGCCTTCTAGATATTTGGAAATTTCTTACAGTAGATTCAAGGCAGCCCTATAACCCATTTCTTTTTACTAAGGCTTTCCTATCCTGGTTTTTGATAGCAGTCTGTGGTGTCCTGTGTTGGTTGTCTTGGCTGTATTGACCTGTGGATTCACTGTTAATACCTTTTCCCCGTTTGCTTCCTATTACTCTCTTGTACTATTATCCCTCTCTGGCATTATCCCACCATTCCCTTGTGAAATTAGGTTCTATCATCTAATTATTTAACTGTAGGTGGTTTAGATATCTGATATGTACTTTATGCTTTATGTACTTTGTAAATTACCCAGATATTTGATGGGCTGTATATCAAATAAAGTTGAACCTTGAGACCTTGAACATTGAAATCTTCAGCCTAACATGCGGCAGCAGGCAAAAAAGATATTTAAATACCTCACTTGGCATTTTTTTAAAATACTGTTTGTGGTGTTTAAATATAATGCAGAATTCAGTGTTGTAATGTGGATTGTGGTTTGCGCAGACTCTATCAGATGATGGGTGAGTGCCTCTGCTCTCATGAAAGCAGCAATATTCAGACCGCTATCCAGATAGCTTTTTGGCTGTCCTAAAGTTGTCCAGATAGCTGTCTGGATAGTGGTCTGAATATCACTGCTATCTGGAGCCTTATTAGGACTGCCCATGTCCTGCCCCTCTTTATTCTTTACTTGATATACCGCCCTTTGTATGAGGACTTCAAGATGGTCACCAGTGGGAAAATAAAATTCAACACAGTAAAAATTAAACAACAAATTCAATAATAACAGTTGCAAATGAAAACAATCAAATACTAAACAATTATAAACTTATTAAAAC
Organism: Ichthyophis bannanicus; assembly: GCA_033557465.1. Classification (NCBI taxonomy): domain Eukaryota; kingdom Metazoa; phylum Chordata; class Amphibia; order Gymnophiona; family Ichthyophiidae; genus Ichthyophis; species Ichthyophis bannanicus. The sequence continues at coordinate 1,006,712,867 of CM066031.1, read as the reverse complement.
AAATAAGACAATATAAAGTAACTTATACCAGAAGACAAAGACATCCTACTGACGGAAACAACTAAAACAGACACCAAATCACCAACACTGTATGGATAGTTTCAGGGCAGTCTGTGATTATTTTTAGTGCTACTGAAAATCAATGGATAGACCTGGTCAATGACACTTATCCAGATAGCAGGTGTGCTGTTCAGATAAATGCTTTTAAATGTTAGGCCAAGAGTATTCATAATGATTTGGAAATAAATGGAGGATAAAACTGAGAATATCATACTGCTTCTGTACAATCCCTGGTGTGACTTTATCTTGAGAATTGTATACAGCTCTGGTTTCCCCATCTCAAGAAAGATACAGAATGAGAAAGGGAACAGAGAAGGGCAACCAAAATGATATAGGATTAACTGAATAGGGCTGTTCAGAGACCTACTAAAAGGGGACATAACAGAGGTTTATAGAATCATAGGGTGCATGGAACAGATTAATAGGGATCAGTTATTTACCCTTTCAAAGACTGCTAGGACTAAGGGAAACTGACCAGTAGTAAATTTAAAACAAACTTAAGAAAGTAATCTTTCAGGCAATTTATAATTTGCAATTAAAGCTGTAGAATTGTTTTTGCCAGAAGAAGTAGTTGAGTATAGCTAGTTTAAAAAATAAAAAAGTTTGGATGAATGGTGTTAAGTAACAAGAACGTGACCCCCTTAGTAAGATCTTCCAATTTTCTCACAGTGACCCTGACTGGCCACTTTCTGAGACAGAATGCTAGGTTCGATGGACTGATGGTCTGACCCAGTGTGGCGCACTGTGAGTTATTTATATTGAAATGCATTGCCCCATAGAAAGAATGTTAATCTCTGCTTGCTTCTGGATATTCACCTCAAGTCACCCACCTGTGCCGTCATTACAATTATAATAATTGTTATTGCCATCAGTCAGAATGAGTCAGTGGAAGAATCTGTGCCACACCTCCCACATCCCAAGAGATTTTCTGCCTTTTGTTCCTGTGACCTTGCTTGGGTGTTCCCACACACTATCTAACAGGGGCCTGGCTCAGGTAATTCAAGGGAAGCTCTGAAGCCAGGCCTTTCTACCACTTACAGCAATACAAATGTTAAAAAGCAGTGATTTCTCAATATGTTTTGGAGGACAATAATTTTGAGTTTGCTTTCCAATCCCCAGCCCAGGGGTGGCTCAAGGCAATCTGCTGCCTGAGGTGAAGAATGAAATGGCGCCCCACACACACACACACCTTAGAGGGGGTGGGGCTCTTTCAGAAATCCAATCAGAGACTGAACCAAACCAAAGAGCCGATTAGATTATATGGAGGAAATGCAAGATGTTTGCACACAGGGCCGTATCGAGCTGCAATCGCACCCTGTGCAACTTGCAGCTCGGGTTCATGCCCCTTCTCTCCCCCCATATCCATGTCCAGCACTGCCTTCTCTTTCCCTGCTGCTGCCACTCTCTGTTTTTTTCAAGGCGGTGCTGGCAGCAGGGCAACAGCAGACAGCTGAAATGCGCTGCCCCCCCAAGCCTATGCGGCTGCACCGCTTGCACAGGTCTAGGTACGGTCCTGTTTGCACACCAAGGAACTAAAAGACAGCAAGAACCAACAGCACAGTTTATAAAATTTAATTATAACTCATTTTTTATTTTCTTGTTATAAACTGCGTTATGGTTCTTGCTTTTTCTTTTTCAACATATATATTTTGCATCCACAGTGGGTGCAGAGCAGAACCAGGACATTCGCCCACAGAACTCAATATTTAAAAAAAAAAAAAAATCTGATTCTGATCATCTCACTAACAACCACCACTATTCTCCAGTACCAGGCATATTGTGAACTAATGCAAAACCCTACAACAAAGAGCAAACCTACCATACCATACCATACCATATCAGTACAAACTTCCAAAACTCAAATAAAGAGCCCATCCAACAAAAGCATCACTGTAAATACTACAGTGAGCCCTGGAACATCCATACACCTATCTGAAAAGCTGAACAAGTCAAATTACTACAGTACAGTATAGATCTTTAAGTACAAACTCCAAGTTAACAGAACACCTGACCTCAGTCACACACTCACATCAACCCTCACCAAGTACAGAATAAGTAACCACAATCTAAAGTAAAAATAAAAATATGTAGACAAAATTTAAACTGAAACCCCAAGAAGTAAGAGTCCACATGCAGTGCAACATCAGATAAATAAGAGATGCAGTTCCCCAATACTGTGTAAAATATAAAAATAGCACAAAGTCCAATCACTAAAATTAAATAAAAAAAATTTCTACCTTTGTTGTCTGACCATTTTATTCTCTGATCATGCTAGTCCTGATCTGAGGCTTCTGCTTTCCTGTCTTCTCTTAGCTCTCTTTCTGTGGTCTATGGTCCATGTGCCATTTCTTATCTCTTCTGTTTTCTTCACTTCCTTCCATCAGCCCATTTTCAGTTCCAGTAACCCTCCCCAGTATCAGCCCCCTTTCCAGTCTTCCCCTCCTGGGACCTTCCAATGTCAACCGCCTAGCATTCCCACGACTGCCACTGGTGTCCATTCCCTTCCAGTCCACCCCCCCTTTCCCCACTGTCCAGCCCCTTCTAGTCCAAATACCATCCCAGGTATCAGCTCACGTCCACTCTGTGCCACCCCCTTCCAGTCACCCTATCCTCTTTCCATCCCCCTTCCAGTGCCATTCACATGTCAGCTCCCTTCCAGCCTCCTCTCCATTACCCAGCCACCTACCACTCCCATCCCCAAGAGTCAGCTTTCTTCCATTCCCACTTCAGTACATCCCAGGTGTCAGCTTCATTCCAGCCCCTTCCTTCCACCATGTCAGCTCCCTTCCTACCCCCTCCTTCCCCTGGCAGACCCTCTCAATATCCGCTCCCTTCCAGTCCTATTCTCCCCCCCCCCCTACATCAGCCCATTTTCCAGGGCCAACAGCACTCTCCTCCCCTCCCCATTAGCCCATTTCCAGTCCTATCCCCCTTATCACCCCACTCCAGTCCTAGCCCACCAATCAGCCCATTACCAGTCCTAGCTCATTTCCAATGCTAACCCCCCATCTGCCCATTACCAGTCCTAACCCCCAATAAGTCTATTTCCAGCCCTAGCACCCCAATCAGTCCATTACCAGTTCTAGCCCCCTCCCGATCAGCCCATTTCAAGTCCTAGCCCCCCCCCCCCCGATAGCCCATTAGCAGTCCTAGTCCCCCTCCTGATTAGCCCATTAGCAGTCCTAGTCCCCCTCCTGATTAGCCCATTTCCAGTCCTAGCTCCCCCCCACCGATAGCCTATTAGCAGTTCTAAGTTTTTCTCACACCTCACCGGTGATCTGTAGCTTAAATTAAAGCAGTGCACAAGTTGCTGCTGCTGCTGCTGAGTACACTTTTCGGCAGCGGCAAACTCACTCTCTTCTCTTCCTGCAGCCGCAGCTCCTGCCTCTTAGAACCGTGGCTGTGCTGTGTGGGTTATCTGAATCTTAAATTAAAGCGAAGCCGGTGCAGAGTCTTCCCGCCTCGATGAAGGACCCTGTGCAGCTTCATCCTGCCCCCAAAGGAAGTTACATGTAACTTCCTTTGGGGGCGGGACGAAGTTGCACGGAATCCTTCAACATGTTGAGGTTCTCTGTTTGTGTAGCATCAGAGCCTATTTTTCTACCGTGACTGCAGCTATTCTTTGCTGACCCCTAATATCTGTTGCTCTAGGCAGCTGCTTAGTCTGCCTAATGGTTGGGCCAGTCCTGAACCCTGCCTGTTCTCCCTGGTGAGTTTCTGGATTGGGATGCTCCTTGCTTAAGTCTGCATCTTCTCTATTGTCTCCCAAACCAGGCCCGGTTTTAAGCTTGGGTAGTGGACCAGTCTGATAGGATGGTGGCTGAAGCCAGAGGGATGACGGGGTGCATAGAGGAAGCATAGTGAGTAGAATTAAGAAAGTGATCATGCCTCTGAGTTAGTCATTTATGAGGCTTCATATAGAATATTGTGCTGAGGGTTTGAAGGCTGTATTTCAGAAAGAATACAGAGGGTTGAGGTGACTTAGAGGAAAGCCACCAAAATGATTCTGAGTCTGCAACAGACGTTATATGAGAGTAAGGCTACATCTGTAAGGGGGGAAACAGCCACAAGCACATCCTTCTGTCCCTACCCTACCTTTGAATTCAGAGAGAGGATGTTGTTCTGTCTACAATTTTTTAACAAACTTCACATGATGAAACAGACCAATTTCTATTAATATGGAAATTCAGATGCGCAATTGTAATCATTATTAAGCATTTCGAATTTTGCATTCATGCTTAATTATTTAAGTACAACAGGGCTCTAAATTTGTCCTATATTTTGTAAGAGGAAAATTCTAGAGCTTGTTGCTAGCATCCTGATATGCCTAAGATGATGTAATAAAGGATGGGTGTGCATGTCCATCACTGGGCTGTGGACATGTCCTGTCAGTCTAGGTCAGGGGTTATATTGTGGGAGTCCCTTGCCACAGTATAGAGCTGGGGCTGCCTGAGTCTAGGGGCTCAGAGCTGTTGAGGAGAAGCAAAGGGAATTGACTCTGTATAGCTGGCTTGGCCTAAGAGAAAAGGATTGGAATGTACTAATAGCTGGAAGCAGCTATTGAAGCAGTGGAGGTCTAAAGGGACATGAATGAATATTCTTGAAAGAATCCAGCTGCAGGAGTGATATTGTGGTTTACTTCAGCAGGTGAATGTGTCCAGCACAGTGCTCATCACTTTACCCACTGGGAAATGAAGGCTGTTTTGTGAGGGGGCTGAGACCTGGTGCATCTCAAGTACAGAGAGGGTTGGGTTTGTTTGTTTTTTTAGTATTTTTTCAGTGTTTTGCCGGTAAGAAGTTTTTGAAAATTTTGGATTTTGTAGAGATCCAATGGCACAGGCACTAAAGGTGCTTGGTGTAAGTACTAGGAAAGGTACAGTGATTTTTGGAAAGTGTTTTGCAGGAAAACTAACTGAGGAGTCTGGTTTTCCCAGCCTGAGGCTCATGAAGAAAAGAAGCACAGATGGGTGTTCATTTAAGGACCTCAGAGGAGAGATATGGTGAGGAGTTCAGAAGGACTGACCAGATGCCATCAGAGTAAGAAAAAAAGAAAAATCACCACAGGATTTACAGGGAAGCCTAGCAGAACAGCTCCATTTAGTGAAAAGCTTCTCAGATAACATAAAGATGGCTTTTGGCCTTGACAAATGAGCTAAGGCAACCTTCCTTAGAAGAAAATTGAGAGACTGAAAACATCTCCTTGACCGATAACTGTAACATCAAGGAACGTGAACAGGAAGGTGTATAAAAATATCTAGGAGTAGATGAAGAAGCAACAATCGAGCAAAATTTACTGAATTAAAAAAATCAATGCAAAATATTACAGGAGATTAAAACTGTCACTGAAATGTGCTTTAACATCATGAAATAAGAAATAAGCCATTAATCAGCTAGCAATCCCCATACTATCCTATAGCTTTGGAATTGTAGACTAGCCTCTTAACGATCTTAAAAAATTGGATGCATGAACAAGAAAAGTTCTCCATGCCCATGAGGTAATCCATAAGAACCAGTGTATATCAAGACTGTACATTTCTTGAGCCGGAGGAGGAATGGCCTCATAACAATACATACAGGGTTATTATCACAGGCCTTTACTGTATGTCTACCTAACAATATCAACAGATCCAAACACACTTGTTAAAAAATGAAAGTAAATATCCAGAATCCAGGCATTCCAATGAGTAGAAGGAATGGATGAGAATCTACCAGTACACAAAGGGAAGGAAGCAACAGAATTTGCAAAACAAGAGAAAGGAATCTTGAAAGAATTAGATTAGCAAACTAAGAAGAAGTGGCAAATGCAGAAATACGGTTGGAAATAAAAAGCATTACTCCAGGAGCCTTGTGCTGATCAGACCAGGACACATGCATGATTAAGGAGGGATAAACTAGACTTGCCAACCAGCCAGTTTTAAGCTGGCCAGGCCGGCTGCAGGGAGAGAACTAACATCGGCAGCTGAAAGTCGTTTTCTTTCTCTGGCGGGACCGGGGGCGGCTCTAACTCTCTCTTCCAATCCAGCCACGGCTCCTGCATCTTACAGAGTCGTGGCTGCGATAGCAACAATTATGAAAAACAAAACAGTTGTGCAGCTGCCGCAGAGCCTTCTGGCCTGTGCTCTGCTACTTTGTCCCGCCCCCAAAAGGAAGTTCCTCTAGAGGGAGTGGGATGCAGCAGCAGCACATAGGCTGGAAGGCTCTGTGGCAGCTGCACACCTGTTTGCTTTGCTTTTCATTATTGCTATCACAGCCACGGTTCTGTAAGATGCAAGAGCTGTGGCTGGATCGGAGGAGAGGGGTTTTAAAATTTTTTCTATCACAGCCACAACTGCTGAATGTGGGGGAAGGGGATAGGGGATATGGTGGATCAGTTGGGGGTAGGGAAGAGAGAAGGAGATGCTGGACAGGGAGATGTTGGATCATGAAGGGGTAGAGGATTCAGGAGTGTGTGGACACAGAAAGGGGGAGGGGAAAATAAGGAGTCAGTGGGGATATAGAGGATTGGAGGGGGAAGGAACAAAGTTGGTAGTGGCAGATGGTAGGTTGGGAGAAGGGGGAAGCATGTTAGAAAGGTCTGATGCTTGGGGATGACACAGGTAGGGTTGCAATTGACTGGTTTTAGGCTGGCCTGGCCAGTTTTAGGGGCTGGAGGCCGACAGCTGGTGGCCAGCGGTTGACAGGACTGTAAAACTGGCCAATGAAGGGGCAGTTTTCTGCCAACCACTGGCATGGGCTCACTCCTCCCCCCCCCCCCCCCGCACTACCTGCCTGGCCTGCCCTTGCTCTGCTGCCACTTTTCCTGTTCCGTTGGCATTGACAGCGGCACCAGCAGATCTCCAATTTAAAACAAATGAAAAAGAATGTGGGTCTTTGTGACTCTTCGCTCGCAAGGCTAGTCTGGTCCTTCCCCCTCTGATGTATGCTCGCATCAGAGGGGGGAGGGGAGGGACCAGACCATCCATCCAAGTGTGGAGTCACAAAGATCCACTGTGTTTTTTTTGTTTTAATTGGAGGTCTGCTGCGGCCGCCAATGGAACAGGAAAAGCAGCAGCGGGGCAAGGGCAGGCAGTGTGGGAAGGGAAGCCGGCTGGGCCTGGACATGAGGTGGGGTGAGAAGATGCTGGACATGGGGGTATAGGGACAGAAGGGGGTGCAGGGTATTGGGGGGATCAGGCAGAAGGGGTATGCTGGACATGGGGGTAGAGGTACACAAGAGGAGATAATGGACATGGAGGGATAGGAACAGAAGGGGGATGTTGGACATGGGGGGTGGAAGAAGGGACAAAGTGGGAAGATGTTGGGCATGGGGATAGGGACACAGAAGATGGTGGACATGGCGGAAGGGAAGCAGAATGGGGAGAGGGGTTAATACTGGACATGGGAAGTGGGGAAGAGTTAGTGAAAAACTAGGAAATAAGAGGTAAGGGAAGAAGACAGAACTGGAAAATGGGAGGGATGTGGTGAGGGAAGGAGATGGAAAGCAGATACAGTAAGAAGGGTGAATTGAGTCGTTGGAAAGAAGTAGTGAAATCTGGATAGAGAAGCAGAAAAATAAATGGAAGAAAACTGAAAAGAAGAGAGCAAGGTTAAAAATTGATATAAGGGAGGAAGTGAAGACAGGAGGAGAGAGAAGAAATGGCAAATGGAGAGGAGACCATGTTTTTGTTTGTTTATTATCTTGATATACTGCTAAAGGAAAAACATCAAAGCGGTTTACAAAGTACAAATTAAAGAAAAACCATAAAGGTATAGAGAAGAAAGGAAATTACAATACTAAAATAGGAAAGCACATCAGACGGAATCATACAACAAGACAATAAGGAAGAGGGAGAGAGTAAGGGCAGGGGAGAGTAAGGTCATACACAGGGATCTGGGAGGTCGAAAGCAAGGGCAAAGAAGAGGGTTTTGAGGCTGTTCTTAAAGGTAGAGTGGTCGTGCTCGAGCTGGATAGAGGAAGGCAGAGAGTTCCATAAGGCAGGGGCTAGGAAGAAGAATGCGGAGGAGTGAGTGGATTGGAGGTGAGCATAAGTAGGTGAAGGAAGGTATAAGCGGTTGAGGTGGAAGGATCGGAGGGAGCGAGTTGGTGTGTGCAGGCGGACAAGGTCAGCCAAATACTGAGGGGAGTGGGTATGGAGGACACGGTGAAGGAGTACCAGGATTTTGAAATGAATGCGGGATTTGATCGGAAGCCAGTGGAGACGGATGAGAAGAGGTGTAATATGATCCCGGGTGGAAGAGTGAAAAATAAGTCGAGCAGCGGTGTTCTGGATACGTTGGAGACGATGGAGTTGCACGTTAGGGAGGCCAGCTAAGACCGAGTTACAGAAATCGATGGGAGACATAACGAGTGACAGGAGAAGGGTGGTGAGAGCCTGTGCGGTAAGAAAGGGCCTGATGGCACGAATTTGACGCAGGAAAAAGGATGTCTTAGATATGTGAGCAACGTGGTCACGGAAGGTCAGGGCAGGATCGAAGAGGATTCCCAGGTAGCGAAGGGAAGAGACAAGGGGAACGGGCGAACCAAAGAACGAGGGGGAAACGGGGGGGGGGGGGGGACATCGCGAGAGAACCAGATAGCAAGTTTTTGTGAGATTGAGGTGCAAGCAATGGGTGGTGAGCCAGTCAGCAACGGCAGTGAGACAGGAGTTCAAAGGGGAAAGATCGAGGGAAAGAGGGGAGGTGTGATAGAGAAGAACCAAGTCATCAGCATAGTAAAAAGCAGATATCTCATATTGCTGGACCAGTAGGGCAAGAGGTGCGAGAAAAATGTTGAAAAGGAGCGGGGCCAAAACTGAACCTTGGGGAACACCACAAGGAAGGGGGTGGGTTCGGAGGCAGAGGAGGAGAAAGAGGTGGGGAGGACTGAATAAGACCTAGAGGAGAGAAAAGAGGAAACCAATGAAGGACCGTGCTACAGAGACCTGCCTCACGCAAACGGGCTAGTAGAAGGGAGTGATCGACAAGATTGAAGGTGGGGGAGAGATCGAGGGAGACCGCCACCGAAAGATCACCACGTTCGTGAGCCGTGTGAAGTTAGTTTAGAAAGCCCAGTAGAACAATTTCAACACTATGACCGGGTCGAAAGCCGGACTGACGAGGGTGAAGAAAGTGGGTGGATTCAAGGTAGGAAGACAGTTGAGAGAAAACGACCTTTTCTAGAACTTTAGATAGAAAAGGGAGATTAGATACAGGACGGTAGTGTGCGGGGACTAAGGGATCCAGTGAAGGCTTTTTAAGGATAGGGCGGACCAAAGCGTGTTTCCAAGGCTGGGGAAAGACATCTGAAGAGAGACTAGAGTTAATCTTGGTAAGAGCTAGGGAGGAGGTGAGCATCCAGGAAGATGGGATAGGATCCAGAGCGCAGAATGTTTTTTAGAGGATGAGATTAATGTTAGAAGCTCGGATGAGGTGAGAGGTTGAAAGGAGTGCCAGACATGGGACAGCTGAGGGGTAGGGGTAGGGGAGCAAGGAGGTGGGCTAGAGATAGGAGGTGGGCAGTAAGGGAGAGACAGTCTGAGGTCTGAAAAGAGAACTAAGAGAAGACAGAGGAAAAAGAAAATGACCCAACACAAAGGTAGAAAAAATAATTGTATTTTCTATTTTGTAACTGGACAATGTCTGTATTTGATAAGTATATCTGCCAGGAGTTAGGATTGGTGTTGGACATGGCTGGGGCCTAGCTCAAGACAAAAACCTGAGAAGAGACCCTCAAGCCCACTAGCAAGCTGTGCCTTTTTCAGTCTCAGACAGACCTAAGCCTTCTCTAGCTTGAGGGTCCAGGGCAATTGCCCTAGTAGCTTCCCGGTTGCTTCCCTCTTAATGCCAATCTAGACTTCTGCTGTCTTTTGTTTTGTACAATATAGGGAGAAATGCATTTCGTTCTGTTTCTCTGGTGTGGCACTGCATGTAGCATAGGCTTTCTGAGGTTTTAGTTTAATTTTTGTCTACATTTCATATTGTGGTCACTTATTGGCGAAAGCCTATCTATAATGTGTGTGTGTGTGACCAAGACTGGAATTTCTGTCTAAGAATGTGTAGCAATCTGGCTTGTTCAGCTTTTCTAATAGGTTTATTGATGTTTAGGACCCACTGCAATATTTACGGTGCTTTTTCTTTCTAGGTAGGGTCCTTGTGTGAGTTTTGGAAGTTGGTACTGACAAGGTAGATTTGCTCTTAGTTCCAAATGACTTTTTTGTATTAATTCCAGGGCTGGCCCAACCATCAGGCATTCGTGTCTGGGGGTTGGCAGAGAATAGGGCATTCAAAGCTAAACAACAAATTCTGACAGCCATGGGGGGACATATGGGTTAAGATTTGCTGAGGGTGGCAACATTTTGAATCAATTCTGGGGCTCTCCCTCATTGAATTCACAATATGCTTGGTATTCAGAGGGATTTTTTTCTCATATTGTAAGTTTTATGGGGAAGGTTCTAACTGTGCTCTGCACAGTTTATTGGAGAAGGGGTCGGGGAGCCGGGTTCGGTGGATGCAGTATATATGTTTGGATTTAATGCCATATGGGAGAGCATATGTGCGTTGGAGGGGCCTGAAAAGGGTACTATGGCTAAACAGGTGCTGAACAGTCCAAACTCTTGTAACCCCCCCCCCCCCCCACCTTTGATATAGCCTGCAGACTATAAAGTCTGCACTGTTGCCCTCTCTGCAATTATTTTTTATGGACGGGGCAGGAAACAGGATCCTGGTTCTGGGACACAGTCCACCACATGAAGTGGGTCCTCTTACACTGGTAAGTGTGTTGAGTTGTTTGTATTCTAGAAGCCAGGCTCACTGCACGAACTTCATCTGACAAGGAGATCTCTCATATTAAGGCTTCCAGGCAGCCAGGGAGAGGCTGGCAAAATTGTGATGTATTAAAAGGCTGTGGTTCTGTGTGAGGAAGGACAATCTATTTGCATTTAGCCATTCCACTCTACTCAGGATTTATAGACCTTTATCATATTTCCCCTCAGCCATCTCTCCTCCAGGTACCATAAACAATTTTAATAATAAGGTAGAGGTAACTAATAATATATCTTCAAATTCATTTTTCAGTTCTTTCAGCTCTCTGAAGTGTATACCATCCAGTCCAGGTGATTTACTACTCTTTAGTTTGTCAATTTGGCCTACTATACCTTTTGTGTTCACTGATGTTTGTTTTGGTTCCTCTGAATCACCACTATTAAATACCATTTTGGGGTAGTTCCCTTACATCTTCCTCAGTAAAGATGGAAGCAGACTTCATTTAGTTTCTCCGTTATGGCCTTGTCTTCCCTCAGTGCCCCTTTTACCCCATGATCATCTAATTGTCCAACTGATTCCCTTGCAGGCTTCTTACTTTAAATGTACCTGAAAAGGTTTTTATTATGAGTTTTTGCCTCTACAGCAAGCTTCTTTTCAAATTCTCTTTTTGCCTTCCTTATCAATGCTTTGCAACTAACTTGCCAGTGCTTATGCTCTTTCCTGTTTTCATCATTCAGATTCTTTTTCCATTTTGTTGGGTTTTTACCCATTTTTTTATGTAGCCTCTGGAGCAAACCCTCACCACAGTAGGAGAAGTGCTATATAAGTACCTCTTCTCAGGCTCAGTAGGTCTCCAGTTGGAATGTTTCACTGCAGGGAAACTGCTGCGCCTCAGTGCTCCTTCTCTCTATGAATAGCCTCTGATGGGATTGGGTGGGGCAGAGCCAAATTGACCCATATGGTGTGGCTGCCTTGTCCTGAGGAGGAAGGAGTGGCATTAACATGGGAACACAGTTACAGGGTCAGAATGTGGTCAAATGGCTCCCAGGATCTTCAGCCAGCAAAAATGCAAACAAGATTGTTAGTGAAGTCAGAGAGGAAAGTAAGGGTTCTAAAACTGATGTTATCCATCTGGAAACAAATGACTGACTAGAAACTATCCCTCTCCTTACCACGGGCGGCCCAAGGGGGGTGTGGGGCCATGTGCGGAGATTAATTATGGGACCTCATTTGCATAAATATTTGCATAATAACATGCACTTTTAGTAAACATGCCTCTTAATGAGTGTCTAGATAAAGAAAGGCTAATAGATTTCTACATTACTGTATTGCAGTGACAACCGCCAGGCCCATTAGGAAGTACTATAAACACTGACCATTTAGAATCCATAGCAAATCCACCCTATCATAGCAGCACTACCAGGACTCACAAAGCACCAAACCCTACCTGTCAAAAGGCAACACTTCAGATATTAAACCAATACATCTTAGAGAATACCAATGCATCTCACTGGGGGAAAGAGACCAAGTGGGACTGTCAAACAGAAACTACATGAACAGAATACCTCAGCTCGGTTACACATGCAGAACATAGATTGTCACCACACCAAGAACAAGGGATCACAATTTAGAAATAGGAAGACAATAATTAAACTGGGAACCCCAAAAGCCAAACATGAAATGTACAACACTGGAGAAATAAAACTATAAAGTAATTTCCTCTTGCACTAAACAAAAATGCAAAGATGTTAGCAATACAAACTTCCCAGACCAGACATATTCCAGTTAATAAATTCAAAATAAAAAGTATTTTTCTACCTTCTGTTTGGGCATTTTATTTTTCAGTTGCAATTGCTCCAGTCACTTTCTTCTGGTTTCTTCGTGTCTTCTGAGAGCTATCCATTTGTCCTTTCTTCTCTTTTAGATGTTTTCCATTCTCTCTCTATATCTGCTTTAACATACTGATTGTTTCCCTTTTGCTCTTTCCCCCATTTCTTTCCTTATTCCTCTATCATCCACTCAAATTTCACCCTTCCATTCTCAATCGCCTCTTCCTCTCCCAATACTCAGCCCATCGTAGAATTTTCTTCCACATAAAATATATTTTCCCCTCTCCATTCTCATTCCCCATCCCTTCTAGTCCTCCCCCAAAATCAGCTCCCTTATAGTTCTAGACCCACCCAGCATCCGCTCCCTTCTAGTCCCATTCTCCCATGCCCCCACATCAGCCCATTTCCTGTCCTATTCTAGCCCATCACCCATTTGCAGTCCAAGCTCCCCCCATTAGCCCATTTCTAGTCCTATTCCAGCTCCTCATCAGCCCATTTCCAGTCCTAGCCCCAAATATGCTCTTTTCCAGTTCCATTCCAGCCCCCCATCAGCCAATTTTCACTCCAAGCTCCCTCGTCAGCCCACTTCCAGTCTTATTCCAGCCCCCATCAGTCCATTTTCAGTCCTATTCCAGCTCTTCATCAGCCCATTTCCAGTCCAAGTCCCCCATCACAGCCTTTTTCCAGTCCTAGCCCCTCCTTCATCACAGCCCATTTCCAGTCCTAGCACCCCCCATCACAGCCCATTTCCAGTCCAAGTTCCCCCCTCCCCCCACCATAGCCCATTTCCAGTCCAGGTCCCGTCCCCCCCATCACAGCCCATCCAGTCCTTGGCCTCCCCCCCCCCCCGACTGTCTGAAGGGCTTCAGAGGGAGCTGGGGAAGCCTGGTTTCCTTTAACCTTCCCAGCAATCGTGGCTTCACAGAAACAGCTGCCAGCGTGAAGGAAAAGTATCTTCACGCTGGCGGTTGTACAGAGGGAGCCGGGCCTCACGTGGACTTCCCCAGTGCCCTCTGAAGCCGTCCGGTGTGCCATATGGGGCACTGTGCGAACAACATTATCGCACAATGGACGGGCTGGCTCTGCTCCTTACTTCCTTTCTTTGGTCAGTATCAGCTGGTCCCACTGCTTTTCCTCCATCACCTGTGCTATTAGTGCATTGAGTCAGTATTTAGTAGGTGGGAAGTGGATTGGATCCCAGCTGTGACACAACATCCACTAGGCTTTGCCCTCCTCTTCTACCAGGCAGAGCAGCTTCCCTGCCACTAGGCCCACTTTCCTAGGACCCTTGATCATAGCAGCAACAACAGCTAAAGACACTTGCAAGTTTTGGGAGAGGGACTTAAACCATTGTCAGCACTGTAGCATTTTCAGAAGTTTTACCTCTTCATGGTAAGGGGGAAGAGAGGCTGCTTAGATACGTGACTCCAAATCTCATGTAAGCATAAAGGCTTTAGAGATATAGGTGGCTGGAGCAATACACGGAACAACAAGAGGCTATACTGTAGTGAAGATCCACATCTTTATGTAGCAGGAAAAAAGATCCTAGATGAAAAATTCAGGCAATATATAAACAAGCATTTAAACTAGAGAAATGGGGTGACAAATGGCAAATAAGTTCAGGATGTCAGCCCCAGTAAAAGTATTACAGTGGTGGTGAAAATAAAAAGAGACATCATCATAAGTCATGCATCAGTAAGAGAGGAGAAGAGGAGTCAGGAATAAAATGCTTGAAAGAAAGAAGCAGTCAATCAAAATCTTCTGTAAGACAATGAGCATAAATGCTCACAGTCTAGGCAACAAAGTTCCTGACCTGTTCCTGATGGTGGAAATTGACATTGTGGTCATTACAGAGGTTTAATGAGTCTCATGAATGGGATATTTTCATATCTGGATATAATCTATTTAGAGGGGAAGAGGAGGAGGAGCATCTCTCTATGCATAGGCGTTGGAACATGATAGGACACACGGACCCTGGTTCAACCAAACTTTTTCCTGCCAGCTGCAAACTGCATGGAGGCTGCAATCGCAGCCTTCCCCTCCTGTTCTGCTTGTGGGGATCCTGTCTCCCATGGGCAAAATAGAAGAGAGCAACCATGATTGCGGCAAAGACTCCTTCTGTCTTCCCACTGGAGAACAGATCCCTGCAGGCAGAACAGGAGGGGATGACCGCAATTGTGGCCTCCATGCAGGTTGCCTGCCTGCGGGGATTTGATCTCCCATAGGCAGAAGAGAAGGGAATGGCCGCAATCGCAGCAGACTCCTTCTGTCTGGCCTTTGGGACCAGGGCAGACAGAGTCTTTGCCGCAATCCTCCTATTCTTCTATGTCAAACTACATACCAACTCAAGAGCACAAACTACTAGTAATCCCAGCTTTCATACAACCAACTCAGCTATGACTGTTGTAAAGAACGCCACACATGCACTCACTAAAAGCTCAACCCCTGACATGTCACCAAGTGACGAACCAGGGATTCCCTTGGATGGACCACCCCCCTCTGCTGCCAGTCAGTCAAATAAACCTTATCCATCACATAACCCATGAACTACTGATAACCATGGCCCACCAATCCTGGTCTGGCCCACATCAATAGCACACTCACCTCATCCACTTCCAACCCACGTTAACACACCAAAACAAACATCTGAAACCATCCGCAAAACACGAAAACTGGAACCCACAATAACAAACAGCCATTCTAGTCTATTTGAGCATTCAACCCCCCCACCAGGAAAACCATCCCCAAATGAAAAATGCACTTCTGTTCACACAATAGAAGGGACTCTTCTCTACTACGATTCCCCTGCCCCCTTCCCACATGATCAATGCAAACACTTTGCAGATCCGTGAACACATGGAGAGGGGTGACAGCGGTGGCAATGGGGGGGGGGGGACAGAAGAGCAGCAGGATGAAGGGTCTGTCTAGGGTGCCTCCAGTCCTTGCACCTGCCCTGGCATTATTATCTACACTGGTGTAGTCTACAGTACTCAAACGGAGGAAATAGACAAAGATATGATGATACTGAGGGCCTTCAATCTGTCTGATGTGGATTGGCGTATGCAAATATGGAAAGAAGTAGGAAGATCATAGATACAAGAAGCTTTGCTCGGACAACTGGTGAAGGAACCCAACAGGGAAGGGTCAATGCTGGATCTAGTACTCATTAATGGATACAGTGTGTCTAATGTCCGGGTGGGTGTGCACTTGAGCAGCAGTGATCACACACTGTGGTGTAAGGTAAAAGTCAAGGCAGAGTCCAATCACAGCAAACTCAAAGTCCTAGATTTCAAAAATGATGACTTCAGTAAAATGGGAAAGTACCTGAAGGAGGAGCCAGCAGGTGAGAAGGGAAAGGCAGAGGGCTAAAGTGAAAGAGGTCATAACAAAGGCAACAGATCTATATGTAAGGGAAATATATAAAAGCAAGAGGAAAAGGAAACCGATATGGTTCTCCGAAGAAGTGGCTGCAAAACTAAAAGCAATAAAGGTAGCATTCACAGTATGCAGAATATCACAAAAAGAGGAATGCAGAAAGGAATACCAGATAAAACTGAAAGAGCCAAAGAGAAATGTGGATGGAAAAGCACACGCAGAAGAAAAACGGCTTCAGATGTGGAGTGAGGTGACAAGACTGTTTTCAGGCATATTGGGAAGAGGAGGAAGGCCAGAGGTGCAAGTGCAAGACTCAAAGATGCTGAACACTGATTTGTGGAAAAGTGATAAGGAAAAAGGAGAAATTTTACTTACCGTTAATTTCCTTTCCTGGAATACTGCTAGACCAGTCCAGACAAACGGGTTGTGCCCCCCTGCCAGCAGATCCTGGAGACAGAGAATTCTACCAGAACTCTGATAGGCTGGAGTCTCGTGATATAGTCCTACCCCTAGGGGTCTCCCTCAGTATTGCCTGTAAAGCTAGTTCAAACATGAAATGCAACTTAACTAGAAGGCCACACATAGTGGAGTCTGATTCAACTATGTACAAAGGAGCTGAAAGTATCCCCAGAACTGAAGGCTTGTTAAGAAAATAACGCAGCTGTAGGATACCCTTGGTGAGGCATACTGACAAAGAATGAAACGAAGGCCGGCGGCTCCACTGCACTAGCAGCACTGTAACTGACAGTAGGGTGGGTCCTGGACTGGTCTAGCAGTATTCCAGGAAAGGAAATTAACGGTAAGTAAAATTTCTCCTTCCAAGTCATACTGCTAGACCAGTCCAGACAAACGGGCAGTACCCAAGCTACCGGCCTCGAAGGGGGTGGGTTCAATGCCGCCGACAGCACTGCAGCTCCAAAATGAACCTCCTGCTGAGCGTGAACATCCAATCTATAATGACAGACAAACGTGGACAAGGACAACCAAGTTGCCGCCCAGCAAATGTCGAGAGGGGCTACTTGAGATCGCTCGGCCCAAGACTCCACCTGAGCCCGAGTGGAGTGAGCTTGGAGCCCTGCAGGTACCGGCTTTCCTTGAAGAATATATGCTGCTTCAATAGCCCCTCATAACCACCTAGATATAGTGGATTTGGAGGCTGCGGACCCTCGCCGAGGACCCGCAAACAGGACAAAGATGATCGGTCTTACGGAAAGCGTTCGTGACCTTAAGATACCAATAAAGAACCCTCTTCAGGTCCACCGCACGCAACTGACGATGGCGACCAGAACACTGCTCTTTTGTAAAGGTAGGTAGGAAAAGAAGCTGGTTGACATGAAATGGGGTAAGCACCTTAGGTAAAAAAGAAGGTACAGTCCGAAGAGAAACTCCCTCCGAATAAAACGAGAGATAGGGATCTCGACAAGAGAGAGCCTGAAGTTTGGAAATCCGACATGCCGAGGTTATGGCTACTAAGAATACTGTCTTCAGCGTCAAATCCTTAAGGGAACATGCCTTCAGAGGCTCAAAGGGAGGAGCAACAAGGGCATGGAGAATGAGAGCGAGATCCCAAGAAGGAATTAATGGACGAATTGGGGGCCGTAAGGTCTTAACCCCTTTGAGAACGCGAAACGTCCACATGCGATGCTATAGAACGCCCCGCTATTGGCCCTCGAAAACAAGTTAGAGTGGCCACCTGCACGCGCAAGGTCCCGAGTGCCAGACCCTTATCCAGACCGGCCTGCAGAAAGGAAAGAATATCCGGGACGCTGCAACGCCAGGGCGAGATCTGACGTAGCGAACACCAAGAGTCAGAGAACGCCACACATGAGCATATGCCAGCGACGTAGAAGACCTCCGTGCCTTAAGCATTGTCGCTACCACGCTAGACGAATACCCCTTATGAGCTAATCTGCGGCGTTCAAGAGCCGGGTCTTCCATTTTGACCGGCCCTTGGTGCAGAAGTCCTGGGAAGGCCCCCAGGTGCAGAGGAGACGCTCGAGACAAGCGGACGAGATCCGCATACCATGGTCTGCGAGGCCAATCCGGTGCCACCAGGACCACCGGACCGCGATGCTCCCTGACTCGCTGGAGAATCTTGCCGATCATGGACCAGGGAGGAAATACATACAGAAGAAGATGGGTCGGCCACGCCTGAGAGAGAGCATCTATCCCGTGTGACCCGTTGTCTCTCCATCGGCTGAAGTAAATCGGTGCCTTGGCATTCCGCGCTGTAGCCATGAGATCCATTGCCAGTAGACCCCCATCGTCGAACAATGGACCGAAAAGGCTCCGGCGCCAGAGCCCACTCCCCGGGATCCAGAGTATGTCGGCTGAGGAAATCGGCCTTTACATTGTATAGCCCCACGATATGTTGCGCTGACAGTGCTTGAAGATGTCTCTCCGCCCACGGAAGGAGAAGACTCATTTCCGTCGATACTCCTGGACATTTCGTGCCCCCTTGGCGGTTGAGATATGCCACTGTAGTAGCGCTGTCGGAGAGAACTCGAATCGATTGAAGCCGCAGAAGAGGCTGAAACTTCCGCAAGGTTAAGCGCACGGCTCGCGTCTCGAGGTGATTGATGGACCACCGGACCTCTCGAGGAGACCAAATCCCCTGCGCTGTGTGCGAGCCGCAATGCGCCCCCCAACCGGAGAAACTGGCGTCTGTCATTACCAGCACCCAGTGTGGAGTCTCCAAGGGTACTCCTCGAAGGAGATTGCAGGGCCAGAGCCACCAACGGAGGCCGAGCTTCACCGCCGGTAGTAGAGGTAGCCGAACTTGATAATCCTCCGACACCGGCAACCATTGAGACAGAAGCGCCTTCTGCAATCCGCGCATGTGAGCCCTTGCCCAAGGAACCAGGTCAATGGTAGCTGCCATGGACCCCAAGAGTTGAAGGTAGTCCCAAGTCCGAGATGCCTTCTGACGTAGAAATCGCCGGAGCTGAAGGGAGAGCTTCTGAAAACGATTCTGTGTGAGAAATACCCGCCCACGGCGAGTGTCGAAGCGAGCCCCTAGGAAGTTTATTACTTGCGACGGTTGGAGGCAGCTCTTGGTGCGATTGATCACCCACCCCAGGTCTTCCAAGAAGGCCACTACGCGGGTGACCATCTCCCGAGCTTCTGACAGGGAGTCGGCTCTGATAAGCCAATCGTCTAGATAGGGATGAACCCAGATGCCCTGCTTGTGCAAGGCTGCCGCCACAACTACCATAATCTTGGAGAAGGTCCGGGGAGCTGTAGCCAACCCGAAGGGCATGGCTCGGAACTGAAAATGCTGCCCTAGGACTGAGAACCTCAGAAACCGTTGATGTTCGACCCGAATGGGAATATGAAAATATGCTTCTGCTAGATCGAGCGATGCCAGGAACGCGCCCTTGCGGACCGCTTGAATCATGGACCAAAGAGTTTCCATCCGAAAATGAGGAACTCGCAGGCTGCGGTTCACTCCCTTGAGGTCCAGGATGGGGCAAAACGAACCATCTTTCTTG
This sequence comes from Ichthyophis bannanicus, assembly GCA_033557465.1. NCBI lineage: Eukaryota > Metazoa > Chordata > Amphibia > Gymnophiona > Ichthyophiidae > Ichthyophis > Ichthyophis bannanicus. The sequence continues at coordinate 1,006,693,372 of CM066031.1, read as the reverse complement.
GGCACCACGAAATAAACGGAGTATCGACCCAGACCTCTTTCATGAGGGGGTACTGGGCAAATGGCGTTTAAGGAAAGAAGACGCTGAAGGGTGACTTGAATGATTCGCCTTTTCACGGAAGATCCTGCTGGAGAAACTAGAAAGGCTTTGGGAATTGACCGGCAGCATTCGAGAGAATAACCCTGAGAGATGCTGTCGAGAACCCATTGATCGGAGGTGATGTGCGCCCACTTCTGAGAGAATAATGCCAGCCGACCTCCTACCGGTGGCAAAGTCCCGAGTGGGCCTCCCGTCCCGTCAGCGGGAAGGCCGTGTGGATCTGGAGAACTTCCCAGAGTTAGAGTAGGAGTCCGAGCCTTTCCGGGCCCCCCGAAAGGACTGCGCCCTCTGTCCATAATGATTGGATGGCGCTGCCGGCTGGGAGGACTTGAAGGAGCGAAACCTCCGGGAGCCCCTATTCCTGGAATACCGCCTAAACGTCTGCGCCCGATTCGACCGGCGAGAAGAAGCTTTTGGCCTATCCTCCGGCAATCGCTGGGGCTTATCCTCCCCAAGATCCTTTACCAGCTTGTCAAGCTCTTCTCCGAAAAGGAGCCGTCCTTTAAAAGGCAACTTGGATAGCCTAGCCTTGGAAACTACATCCGCCGCCCATTGACGGAGCCACAGCCAACGCCTGGCCACCGTCATGGCAGCAACCAAGCAAGCAGAAAGACGCAGAAGGTCATAGAAGGTGTCTGCTAGAAATGCTGCAGCTGATTCTAGGCGACTGAGAGAGGAATCTTCTGGCAACCGCTGAATCCAGCGTAGCAAGGCATGAGCTGTTAGTCCCCCGCACACCGTTGCCTGAAGGGCTAGAGAGGATGAGGAGAAAGCCATCTTCAGCAGGTTCTCCACCTTTCGATCTTGCGGATCCTTGAGCGCTGCCCCGGAATGGTGGTGTGCTTAGTAACGCCAGTGACTAAGGCATCTACCTTAGCATATGCAAGCCAGTACTCCAGAACTTCCGGAGACCAGACATATAACTGACCGAGGCGACGAGCGTTGCACAGCGGGATGTCTGGAGAATCCCATTCTCGGGACACCATTTGCTGCAATTCTGGAGGAAAAGGAAAGGATTTTGAGGGCTTACGAATGCCCTGCAAGATGGGATCTGCCTGAGACTGAGGAGTCTGCGGCTCAGGCAGATTCGAAAGGCGAAGTGCCTCTGACACTTGTGCAATCAGGGCAGATAACTCCTCCTTCCGGAACAGTCAAATGTCTTGGGAGTCCTCTTGCGCTGGAACAGAAGAATCTGAAGGAGAATACTCCCCATCCTTACGATCCGAGGACTCCGCAGAGCTGTCAGCAGAAGACCTGTCATCCTCAGGAACAAGATCATCGTCCCGCAGGAACTGTAACTCCTTCGGAGGGTGGGATCCCTTAAGAGCAACGGAGGTCTTGGTCCGCTTATGGGCTGCAGGCATAGGCATGGTCTCCTGTGCCACCGGCAAATGCACTGCCGCAGTAGCCGAAGATTCCGCACGCCACAGAGTCCACGCCTGGCGGAATAGTGCCAGTAGGTGCTCCTCAAATGGCATACCAGTCTGTGAGGGCATTAATGGAGCCTGAAGAGTCACTGGACAAGCCCCCTGCGCCTCTGCTTTAAGATGACGAAGGTAGCGGACTATCTAACACAGGCAGATCAGAAACTGAAGGATCTGGATTCAACACTACCGAAGAAGACTCACCCGGATGGGCAAAGCAAGCTGTGCACAGCCGATTCTTGAGGTCCTGCTTCTTATTACATACGATGCACCTCAGCACTGAGGAAGGCATGGTGAAAATAAAAAGGACACACTTTTTTTTTTCTTTTTTCTTTAAAATAAGGAAAGAGAAGGAACCATTGCACCCCAAGCCAAAATCCGTTTGAAAAAACGAGCAGCAGGGGAGCTGTCAGGCTCAAAGAAAACAGAGGAAAAAAACTGTGCTTCCTGCCAAAAACGGAGCTCCGCGGCGATTCAAAATGGCCGCCGGCAAAACTAAAAACACTAAAAAGCTGAAAATAAACAAGAATCCAACGAAACTGGAGCCAAAAGAACAAGCGGAGTGAAAATATGAAGGAGGGCTGCTCCAGAGATGACAGGAAGGTGCAAAGACTCAAAACACACCGGACTTGCTGTCACGGAGCTGCAGAAGCCGGGGAGAGAGAAGGACAACTGTACTCACAGTACCGGCAGTGCAGGGAAGCCAAGGACTGCTGCTGAAAACTGTGTCAGATGCCAGACCGCCAAAATCAGTACTAGAACTTGATTTTAGGGAGCCCTCTGTCCAGCTAACAAGCCCTCATGGCCAGATGCTGGGGATTCTTCCAGGCAGCGAGCTCTACTGTGCCACAAACAGGAACTCAGCTGAAAACACCCTGGTGCACAGTGAACCCTGGCAACAACAGGCAAGGTTGAATATTGATCCCCCAAAGGGATTCTAAATGATTTTAAAAGATTTTGAAGGAGAAAACAACAAAAGCCACAGAGAAATACAGGCAATACTGAGGGAGACCCCTAGAGGTAGGACTATATCACCAGACTCCAGCCTATCAGAGTTCTGGTAGAATTCTCTGTCTCCAGGATCTGCTGGCAGGGGGACACAACCCGTTTTCCTGGACTGGTCTAGCAGTATGACTTGGAAGTGGAATTGCTAAACAAATACTTGTTTTGTGTTCACAAAATAGAAGAGACTAGACAGGCCATGTGGTCTTTTTCTGTCGTGTTTCTATGTAAGAATCAAATATGATTGACAAAGTTGCTAATGGGAATGGAGTAGATATACATTTCAGGATACTGAGGGAGCTCAGAGAGGTTCTAGCACAGCGGTTCTCAACCTGTGGGTCACGACCCCCATGGGGGTCGCCTCACTCTGCTGTTTAAAATTTTTAAAAAAAAATGCACAAGTTGCTGCTGCTGCTGAGTCCACTTCTCGGCAGCGGCAAACTGACAATCTTCTGCAGCCGCGGCTCCCTGCCTCTTAGGGAACCGTGGCTGTGCCTGCTGTGAGTGAAGCTGTTGTGGAGCCTTTCTGTCTCTCAATGGGCTCCATGCAGCATTGTCCCGCCTCTAAAGGAAGTTGTTTACCACTTCCTTTGGAGGCGGGACAATGGTATGCTGCACGGAGCCCGTTGAGAGACAGAAAGGCTCCGCAACGGCTTCACTCACAGCAGGCACAGCTGCGGTTCCCTAAGAGGCAGGGAGACATGGCTGCAGAAGAACAGGGCAGTAGCAGGCAGACAGGGAGAGGGGAGGAGGTGGCAGGGAACCTGCAATGTGGTTGACATGAGGGGGGAGGGGGCTGACATGGAGGGATGAAGGGAGGGAGGGAGGGGGCTGACATGGACAGCAGCTGAAGAGGATCGATTTAAATCTCTCCCTTAAGTTTTTGTTATTTATTAATTTATTTGTAATTCTTTAAGTTGGCTCTAGCAGAGCTGATTTAGTTATAGTCCTAACAGAGCATTTTAATTTAATTTACCTGCTTTGCCAGCAGAGAGAATTGGAGCGCGACGGTTTCAGGTAGAGCCTGCCTGTCTTTTTATTCTGTCTCTGATTCCTGTGGCAGATTGAGACTGGGAGCCCCAGTACCTCCTCTGCGTTGGTGATGCTATGCTCTTCCTGTTTCCGCTAGCAGCGGAACAAAACTTTATTGAGTCAACTGTTTCCTGCTTCCGCTAGCAGCGGAACAAAACTGTGGCAGATTGAGACTGGGAGCCCCAGTACCTCCTCTGCGTTGGTGATGCTATGCTTTTCCTGTTTCCGCTAGCAGCGGAACAAAACTTTATTGAGTCAGCTGTTTCCTGCTTCCACTAGCAGCGGAACAAAACTGTGGCAGATTGAGACTGGGAGCCCCAGTACCTCCTCTGCGCTGGTGATGCTATGCTTGGTGATGCTATGCTTTTCCTGTTTCCGCTAGCAGCGGAACAAAACTTTATTGAGTCAGCTGTTTCCTGCTTCCGCTAGCAGCAGAATAAAACTTTAACAAACCACCTGTGTGACTACCGGTGCAGTGTTTGTTTTCCACAGCGGCGTGATTTCAGCGAGAGGCATTGTTTCCTGCTGATTTGAGCCAGCGGTTTTTCTCCGGTTAACTTACATCTCTCTCTATTCAAAATCAAAACACAACTCAAACATTTCTGTTTTCTGTTGCAAGGATAGCTTGCAATTTTGGACTAATTCCCTAAAACATGCAAGTGCGGCTACCTGAACCTTAAGGGTATTAATTGCCAACCCTTTATCCAAACCTTCCTGGAGAAATAAAAGCAACTGAGGCAAGGAAGCCAAACGAGGAAGAATATCATGCCGTTCACACCAAGACTCGAAAATCTGCCATATCCGGACATACGCAAGAGATGTCCCAGGTCTTCTAGATTTAAGTAAGGTAGCCACTACAGAATTCGCATAACCTTTGCGAGTCAAGCGAGACCTCTCAAGAGCCAAGCCATAAGCAAGAAGCGATCCACGTGTGGCATGAGCACGGGTCCCTGATTTAACAGATTGACCCGGACTAGAAGACGCCAAGGTGGAGCTATTAGAAGCCGAACTAGATTGGCATACCAAGGACTAGATCGGCATACCAAGGACGCCGAGGCCAATCCGGCGCAATCAGAATCACTGAACCGCAGCGCTTCGTTATGCGTTGAACAACTCGGCTCACCATTGGCCAAGGTGGGAAAACATACAATAGAATGTTCTCCGGCCAAGGCTGAGCTAGAGCATCGAGCCCTTCTGACATGCATTCCCTGTGTCTACTGAAAAAACGGTTCGACTTTGCATTGTTGAACGTCGCCATTAAATCCATAACCGGTTGTCCTCAGAGGGGGGCTGACATGGAGGGAGGGGGGCTGACATAGACAAAGGGAAGAGACAGGGGGACATACTGGACAGACGGGGGATAAATGCTGGACAGAGGGGAGAGACAGTGTGGGTTAGGATTATAATGGGCAGATGGGGGGGCTAGGACTGGTAATGGGTTGATTAGGGAAGGCTAGGACTGGGAATGGACTAATCAAGGGGGGGTTGGGACTACTAATGTGCCGATAGGGGAGTAGGACTAGAAATGGACTGATGGGGGGCTAGCATTGGAAATGAGCCAATTGGGGAGGTTAGGACTGGAAATAGGCTGATTAGAGGAGGCTAGGACTGGTAATGGGCTGATTAGGGGAGCCTAGCACTGGTAATGGGGTTGAGGAGGGACTAGCACTGGAAATGACCTGATTAGGGGAGGCTAGGGACTGGTAATGAGCTGATGGGGGGGGGGGGGGTAGGATTGGTATTGGGCTGATTAGGGGAGGCTGGAGGTTGGGGTTGAGGGGGGACTAGTACTGGAAGCGAGCTGATTGGGGGCTTCAACTGGGAATGGGCTGATTGTGTGGAGGGGAGGATAGAGCTGCTGGCCCTGGAAGAAAACTGGGGGCTAAGGCTACAAATGGGCTGATACAAGGGGATGGGAGAATGGAACTGGAAGGGAGTGGATCTGAGAGGGGCTGCCATGGTATTTGTACTAGAAGGGACAGGTCAGTGGGGAAGGAGGGGGACTGGAAAGGAATGGACACCAGTGGCATTCATGGGAATGCAAGTTGACATTGGAAGGTACTGGGAGTGAGAACTGGAAAGGGGCTGATACTGGGGAGGGTTACTGGGACTGGAAATAGGCTGATGGAAAGAAGTGAAGAAAATGAAAGAAGAGATAAGAAATGGCAGATGGAACATAGACCACAGAAAGAGAGCTAAGAGAAGACAGGAAAGAAGAAGCCTCAGATCGGGACCAGCATGATCAGAGAATAAATTGGTCAGACAACAAAGGTAGAAAAATAATTTTATTTCATATTAGTGATTTGACTACAAAATCATCATAATTTTGAAATCAAGTATTGTTACTTGTGGTGTAAATAAGTAAATTTTATAAATAAAAACATATTGCAAAGGCCTATAATATATTATAATTCAACAAATGATTACAGCGACAATGCGTTAACGATAAAGGAAGAGAGACGCATTCGATTTTATCATTGGGGGTCACCACAAGTTGACCAATGGTAAAAGGGGTCACGGTACAAAAAAGGTTGAGAACCACTGTTTTAGCAGGTCCTTTAAAAGATGTGTTTAATAGATCCTTGGAGATGGGGGAGGTTCCGTGGGCTTCGAGAAGAGATGATGTGGTTCCTTCTTCACAAATGTGGTAACAGACGAGGTGGCAAACTCCAGACTAGTAAACCATCGGTGGTGGGAAAAGTAACGGAGACATTGCTGAAAGAGAGGATGGTGGTCTTTTCCAATGGGTTGCAAGATCCGAGGCAGCATGGTTTTAGAAAGGGAAGATCATGTCAAACAAATCCAATAGATTTTTTTGACTGGATGACCAGAGAAGTAGATCAAGGGCATGCAATGGATGTGAGCTACTTGGATTCATCAAAGCCTTTGATACTGTTCCTCATAGGAGGCTTATGAATAAATTGAGCAGTCATAAACTGGAATCAGAAATCGGATGGCTGTGAGACTACAGAGGGTAGCAGTGAATGGAAATCACTCTGAAAAAAGAAGAGTGAGTAGTGGTCTGCCTCAGGGATCGATGCTGGGACTGGTACTGTTCAATGTTTTTGTGGATGACATTGCTAAAGGGTTAAAAGGAAAAGTTTGCCTTTTTGCAGATAACACAAAGATTTGCAATAGAGTAGACACCTCTGAGGGAGTAGGCTACATGAGAAAAGATGTTACAGAAATTAGAAGAGTGATCTAATGCTTAGCAGTTAAAATTGAATGCAAAGAAGTGGAGAGTGATGTACTTCGGATGCAGAAATCCAAAGGAGCAGTATACAATAGAGGATGAGAAGCTGGTGTGTACGGACCAGGTGAGAGACCTTGGGGTGATAGTGTCTGAGGATGTCAAGGTGGCAAAGCAATGTGACAAGGTGGTGACCAAAGTGAGATGGATACTAGGCTGCATATAGAGAGGAGTAACCAGCAGGAAGGAAAAGGTATTATTGCCCCTGTATAGATCACTGGTGAGGCCTCACCTGGAGTATTGTTCCGTTTTAGAGACTGTACCTTGCAAAGGATATAAAAAGACTTGAAATGGTTCAGAGGAAGGCAACCAAAATATGGGAACTGCACAAGAAAATGTAGAAGAGACTTGAAGATCTTAATGTGTATACCCTAGACGAGAGGATGGGCAGGGAGGATATGATAAAGATGTTTAAATACTTGGGTATTAATGAACCTCTTTCAAAGACGCGGAAACAGTACAACTAGAGGTCATGAAATGAAGCTACAATAAAGTAAATTCTAAAGTAATGCCAGGAAATACTTTTTCACAGAAAGGGTGATGAATGCATGGAATGTCCTCCTGAAGGAGGTGGTGGGAGTAAAAACAATGATAGAATTCAAACAGGCATGGGACAGACAGAGGATCATTACATAGCAAGAGGATGGAATCAAAGTAAGCCTAAATAATTTCAAAAATAGAGAGGGGTAAACTGCATAGAGCGGTAGGCATAATCCAAAAACCCCTAAACAAAGGCATAGAGGGGGAGGGATAACCCGCATGGAGCGGCTGGCACAACTCTACAATTTTAGCCACCTTTATTGGGCAGACTAGATGGACGATGTTGTTCTTTCTCTGTCATTTATTATGTTACTGTGATGTGATTGGTCTTTGGGACTGCTCTCTCTGAGTCCTGTGACAGCTCAGCCATGGGGATGAGGAGGAGGAGGAAGGAAGAGAATTCATGTTCTAGCCTTCTCTGACTGATGGAGCCTGAATCAACTTGCTCTCCAGTCTCACCATTCATATCTCTCTCTGGTCTTGGCAGAATGAGATGCAAAGTGACTCGGGCCATTGCTTTCCTTACTTCCTGCCTTAGGTCAGTAGCAGCTGGTCCCACTGCTTCTCCGCTCGTGCTGCTAGCAGGGCTGGCCCCAGATTTGGTTCAAAGTGTTGATATTCTCGGCAAGCTTTACAGCCCCCATTCACCCCCCTGGCTGTCAATATCTATTGTTCTTTATTCCCCCTTCCCAGAAGTTAACACCCTAGGTGGTCACCTAGTTTGCCTGGTGGTTGGCCAGCCCTGGCTGCTAGTGCATTTAGTCAGCATTTAGTGGGTGGGAGGTGGCTTGGATCCTAGCTGTGACATGCTTTGCCCCCTCCTCTTCTGGACAGGGCAGCTTCCCTGCCACTAGACCCACTTTCCTAGGTCCCTTGATAACAGCACAGACAACTAGTGTTTCTGTGGCTGGTTGTTACCTTCTTCCAGCAGTTGGTTTGGCCATACAAAGCAGACCCATAAGCACAGATGTACAGTACTGTAGTTTGCCTGTTTTTGAGGGAGAGGGAAAGCAACCCCTACTCAATATATTGCTGTATAGCCTGCTGCATTTGCTCAGCAGGCACTTGCCAAAGAAGCACGCCTAAGGAGCAGCACTGGCTCCCTGGGTATTCCTCAAGGCAATTCCTGGGGCATCAACACATGATTCTGCTTTAGTTTGTTCCTCAGTTATCTTCCTGGGGCCATTTTAGCTGCTTTTTCCAGTACTTCATCAAGAAATATATATAAAGGAGCACAGAAAGGGAACAACATGCACAACACCAAACCTTTTCCAGACGCTCTGCACACCCAAATTTATGACCCAATTTAACTGTAAATTTCCAGAGGTAAAATATCTTTCTGTATATAGCTTGTATATAGTTTACCATGTTGTCTCCAAGTTACTGACCCTGTTATAATGTAAGCAAAAGACCCTGTTATAATGTAAGCAAAGGACTGTTCTAATGCGAAATTTGTTATCTGTAAACCGCGCTGATACCAAAGAGCGCGGTATATAAAAACTGTAAAATAAATAAATAAAATAAATAAATAAATAAATTCCTTCTATTTGGGGACACCAACCTAAAGAACTTTACTATTCCATGATGCCTTCTGTCTTCAAGACTGGTAGACCCTGTTCTCATTTTCTTATTCTGCTGCCTGACAGAAACCTAGTTGAAATTAGGAGATGAGGCAGTGCTAAGAGATGCATGCAACTTTGACTTCATCTATATTCACTGCCCGTGCAGATAAGGGAGCAGTCTTGCTATTTTATTTTCTTCCTCTTTGGCACTTAAATGTATTTCCACTCACACACTATCCTCTTTCGAGATTACTCTGTTCCCTAAGAACCAGTGTGTCACCTCCTTTGTGTACTGCACTGTGCCATTGTCCACTCCCTCCTTTACAGAACCTCCATCCTTGAATTGCTAGATTTGTTCACAGAATTAGCAGATGCTCATTAGAATTTAATAATTTTAGGAGACTTTAATCTACATATCGATAAGACAGATCTGGTTAATGAGCTCTTATACTTTCTGGAAGGTTTAGGTTTTATACAAGGTATCCATTCTCCTACCAATACAGTGGAAAATATGCTAGATCTGCTTTTCCTTCCCAGTATAACTCAGGATACCAAATGCCTTTCCCACGTGATGGTACCTTGGACTGATCATATTTTGATTTCTTTCACTATTCCCTTTATCAAGAAGACACAGCCTTCATGGAATGATAGGTAGATGCGTAACCTTTCGTCTCTGGATTCTGACACTCTGGAGAAGGCTGTCTCAAAGGTCACACCTAATTTTCCCTCTGCTTCATTAAGAGATCAGGCTGCAATATGAAACCAGATCCCCTCTTCAGCTTTAGGCAAGTTAACTCCTCTTCATCAAATTGAACTCAAGAAAGTGAGATTTAACCCATGGTACTATTCCTTTGTTAAACCAGTGCAGCCTCACTGAATGGCCTTAGAGGAAGCCCCTAGTGCCATCTCACAAGGGCTAACAAGGAGTGCTTAACTATAGAGGAAAAGCCCACCATCCCAAGAACTCCTACATTTCTAACTTACAAAGCTAAACATAGGCCACAGGCTTTATTCTAAATGTTGGACAACCCCCTAGCACTGTTACCTAACTCAGCTCATGAGAATCCTTCCCCAGTGGCAGAAGCTTCTGCCCAATTTCCTGAGGACATAAAATATGCCATAATGGGTCAGACCAAGGTCCATCAAGCCCAGTATCCTATTTCCAACAGTGGCCAATCTAGGTAATAAGTACCTAGCAGTTTCCCCAAAAGACATAGGTTCCACACTGCTTGTATTGGGTCAAGCAGTGATATCCCAGGTCCCGTTTAGTAATGGTTTATGGATCTTTCCTCCAAGAACTTGTCCAAACCTTTTTTAAACTCAGCTACACTAACAGCTTTTGCTACATCCTCCGGTAACAAATTCCAGAGTTTGATTACACGTTGAGTGAAAAAATATTTTCTCTTATTAGTCTTAAATAGGTTACCCTGTCGCTTCATTGCATGTCCCTAGTCTTTCTGTATTCTGATGACATAAACAATCGATCTACGTTTACCCGTTCCATTACATTCATTTATTTATAGACCTCTATCATATCTCCCCTCAGCCGTCTCTATTCCAGGTTGGAGAGCCCTACTTTTTTAGACTCCCTTCATAGGCGTATCCTTCCATCCCCTTTACCATTTTGGTGGCTCTTCTCTGTACCTTTTTTAATAACGCTATATCCTTTTTTAAGATACGGCGACCAGAATTGCACACAATATTCAAGGTGCAGTCGCACCATGGAATGATGAAGAAGCATTATAATATCTTTTGTTTTATTTTCAATTCCTTTCCTCATGATACCTATCATTCTATTTCTTCTCTTGGCTGCCGCTGCACACTGGGCCGAGGGTTTTAACATGTTATCCATGATGATGCCTAAATCTTTTTTCTCAGTGGTACTTCCTCATGTGGAACCTTGCATCATGTAACTATAGTTTGGGTTGTTCTTTCCTAGGGTCAAAACTTTTCACTTGTCCACATTAAATTTCATATGCCATTTGGATGCCCAGTCTTCCAATTTATCAAGATCCTCTTGCAATTTTCCACAATCCTCATGGGTTTTAACAACTTTAGTTTTGTGTCATCTGCAAATTTGATAACCTCACTCGTTATTCCCTTTTCCAGTTCATTTATGAATATGTCAAAAAGCAGCAGACCCAGCACAGATCCCTGGGGTACTCCACTATTAACCTTTCTCCATTGGGAAAATTGGACATTTAGCCCTACCCTCTGTTTTCCTTTAACCAATTCCTGAGCCACAATAGTACACTGCCTCCTACCCAATGACTTTTTAGTTTTGCCAAAAGTCTCTGATGAGGGAACTTGTCAAAGGCGTTCTGAAAGTCTAGATACACTATATCAACCATCTCACCTTTGTCTACCTGTTTATTCACATCTTCAAAAAAATATAACAGATTAGTAAAACAAGATCTTCCTTGTCTAAAGCCATGTTGGCTGTCTCCCATTAAGCAATGACTAATTACATGCTGAGTAATTTTATTCTTTATGATGATTTCTACCATTTTCCCGGTACTAACATCAGGCTCACCATTCTGTAGTTTCCCAGATCACCCCTGGATCCCTTTTTAAAAATTGGCGTTACATTTGCCATCCTCCAATCTTCAGGTATTACAGATGATTTTAATGATAATTCACAGATTACTAATAGCAAGTCTGCAATTTCATATTTCAGTTCTTTCAACACTCTTGGATGTATACCATCCGGTCCAGGTGATTTCCTACTCTTCAGTTTATCAAATAGTTGTAATACATCTTCCCAGTGTATCAATATTTTTTTTCAATTCTTCCGCAGCATCTCCTTTAAATACCATTTCAGTCATGGGTAACATTCTTACATCTTCCTCAGTAAAGACCAAAACAAAGAATACATTCAGTCTCTCCACTATGGCCTCGTCCCCTCTTAGTGCCCTCTTTTACCCCTCTTTCATCTAATGGTTCAGCTGACTCTCTCACAGGTTTTTTGCTACGAATGTACTTGGAAAAAGTCTTTACATGTTTCTGCTTCCACAGCAAGCTCTTTTTCAAATTCTCTCTTTGCCTGCCTTATCAATGCCTTGCATTTAACTTGCCAGTGCTTGTGCTGTTTCCAGTTTTCATCATTTGGCTCTTTTTTCCATTTCCTGAAAGATGCTTTTTTGGCAACAGCAGCTTCTTACCTCACCTTTAAACCTTGCTGGCAGTTTTTTGGACTTACTTCCACTTTTCTTAAAGCATGGAATACAGCTGGTCTGGGCTTCCAATATAGTATGTTTAAACAACACCCAAGCTTGATGTAAGTTTTTAAACTTTGCAACTGCTCCTTTTAGTTTGTTCTTAACTATTTTCCTAATTTTATCATAGTCTTCCTTTCGAAAGTTAAAAGGTAGTACCATGGATTTCTACTACTGCTACTACTATTTAGCACTTACATAGCGCATGCACGCACGCAGCGCTGTACAGGCATATATACAAAAGACAGTCCCTGCTCGTCAGAGCTTACGATCTAATTGAGACGGCAATACAGAGGATTTCCTTACCATCCCTCCTCCATTAATTAAATTAAACATGATCATGCTATGATCACTATTGTCAAGTGGCCCCAACACCCTTATCTCTTGCACTAGATCTGGTGTTCCACTCAGGACTAGGTCCAAAATAACTTCCCCTCTGGTCAGTTCATGAACCAGCTGCTCCAAGAAGCAGTCATTTATTTCATCTAGAAACTTGATCTCCCTAGCATGTCCTGCTGTGACACTGACCCAGTCAATACCAGCGTAATTGAAATCACCCATTATTATTACTGTGCTGTAACTTTTGTTAGCTTCCCTGATTTCTTTGAGCATTTCAACATCCATTTGTTCATTCTGGCCAGGTGGTCGATAGTACACCTCCACTGCCATTGTCTTCCTCTTTTTACATGGAATTTCAATCCATAGAGATTCTACAACAAATTTTGTTTCCTGCAAAACTTTAATCCTTTCTGACTCAATGCCCTCTCTAATATAGAGCACAACTCCTCCACCAATTTGATCAGCTCTATCATTACAATATAGCTTGTACCCAGGTATCAGTGTCCCACTGGTTGTCCTACTTCCACCATGTCTCTGAAATACCAATCATAGCTAACCTTTCATTTAGTGCTATAAATTCTAACTCTCCCATCTTATTTTTTAGACTTCTAGCATTTGCATACAAGCATTTTAGAGACTGTAATTTATTTATATTTATCTGGCTATTGGTAGGCAGGGGGTAATTTGGAATCTTTAAGCTGTCTGCTCCATACTCAAGGGCATTTGGGCTACTTTTGTCTTTATTGGAACCTCTCTGCTGATATGCCCTAACTTCATTCTTTTGGTAGTATCCTTCAAGGATACATTGTTCCAAACCATGCGCTCTTGGGTGACTGTCAGCTCTCCCCTATTATCTAGTTTAAAAGCTGCTCTATCTCTTTTTTTTAAAGGTTAATGCTAGCAGCCTGGTTCCATCCCGGTTAAGGTGAAGCCCATCTCTTCGGAAGAGCCCCTCCTTTCCCCAGACTGTTCCTCAGTTCCTAACAAATCCAAAACCCTCATCCTTGCACCATCGTCTCATCCACGCATTGAGACTCCGGAGTTCTGCCTGCCTTTTGGGTCCTGCGTGTGGAATGGGAAGCATTTTGAAAACGCTACCCTGGAAGTTCTGGATTTCAACTTCCTACCTAAAAGCCTAAATTTAGCCTCCAGAACCTCCCTACCACATTTTCCTATGTCATTGGTACCGCCATGTACCAAGACAGCAGACTCCTCCCCAGCACTATCTAAGACCCTTGTCAAGGTGGCTCGTGAGGTCTGCTACCTTCGCACCAGGCAGGCATGTTACCAGGTGATCTTCACGTCCACCAGCCACCCAGCTAACTACTTGCCTAATGATCAAATCACCAACTAATAACGGCTGTCCTAACCCTTCCCTCATGGGCACATGGCCCTGGAGAAACATCCTCGGTGCGAGTGGGGTTTATATCACTTGGAGGACAGGTCCTAGCTATAGGATCACTTCCTGCGACACCAGGGTGATGCTGTCCTGTCAAGTGACTCCTCTCCTCCAGGGCAACAGGGATGCTGACAGACTGGAGGTGGGACTTCAGAACTATATCCCTGTAGGTCTTGTCTATGTATCTCTCTGTCTTCCTTATCTCCTCCAGGTCTGCTACTCTAGCCTCCAGAGATCAGACTTGTTCTCTGAGAGCAAAGAGCTCCTTGCACCTAGTACATACGTAAGACCCCTCTCCAACTGGGAGAAAATCATACATGTGACACTCAATGCAAAAGCCTGGAAAGCCCCCATCTCGCTGCTGGACTGCTATCTGCATCTTAGTTTTAAGGTTGTGTTTAGATATTTAAGTTCTTTACTTACAAAGGGTTGCTGGGGATACTTATACTAATAAAACTATACCTAATACATTTAATGTACTTTGTTCACCTGAAACTTAATTAATCTCAGGTCCTTAATGTATGCCTGATGAGGATAAACAGCTGCAGCTGAGAGTGAATATGGCACCTCCTTTCCTTTTTGAGGTTTAAGCACCTATAAAGCTATGATTATCCAAGGGCTGGGTGGGTGTCGGGGAGGGAGGGAGGGAAAGAAGACTTATTAAAAGCTGGCTGCTACATAGTACCCTGTCCTGTGCTTCTAAGGTAATCTGTGACCAATTTCCAGGGGGAGTCCCAAAGCCCTTGCTTGGATAGAGGGAGTCTTGGGTTCTAAATCTAACCAGAAAACACTCTTCTGTGTCTTAAATTTAAACTGAAAGCTCTTTGCTGCTACTAGGCCCTGACTGATTTAACAAATACACTGGGTTCACAGATTAATAAGATTTAATCTAAAGAATTCCTTTTTCCCCAAGATTTAGAAAAATTCCCAGAAGTAAATACTTACAATTGCTCTCTCCAGAAGTAGCAATCCCCTTTTGTAGTCCTGTTAACAAGATCTCTCCCCTGTTAAAGTCCACACACTCACAGCTGATTTTGCAAGCTGACCCTGCTCCCTTTCTTCTTAATTTTCCCAGTAGCGCCAACTGGACTGAATTTCATAATTTCATCCAGTTTCTGAACTATTGATGAATTCAGACCCACTTTCTCTTGTCAAGACCCAATGTCTGCATTCTGTGTGAAGAAAGAACTTCTATTTTATTTCCTTTCATGATTTCCTTTTACAAACTAGTATTTCTTCAGGAATTATCCTCATAATCTGGTCTTTCCATATTTAAAAAAAGAAAAACTCAACTGGATTCTTCTATACATTCCAATTTCTGTCCCATTTCCCATCTACTTTTTCTGGCAAAATGTGTGCCATCAAGTCTGTCTCCTGACAACCCAGCCCCTGGTTTTTCTCGGAAAGTGTGACTGGAAATAGATTGGCAGGCCTTTCTTCCATGCAGTGATCTACAGCATCTGGTATTCCAAGGTTGTCTCCCATTCAAGTACTAGCCAGGCCCAACTTTGCATAGCTTCTGAGATCAGCCAAGATCAGGTTCATTCAGGGTGGCAAAGCCACACAATTAACAAAGAAAAATTGTTTCACCCAACTAGGTAATTTTTGAACAAAATCTTAATACTCCATGCAGGACAATCTGGTTTCTGTGTTAATCATTCCAGAGAGACCTTTTCATTGGGGAGCTTAATGAAATTAGAATCGCCCTGGATGTTGCCAAAACAGTAATTATTGTATAGCTAAATCTTACATCCACTTTGGATCTCATAGATCATGACCTGCAGTTAGACTGGGAAGAAATTGGTTTGAGTGAGATGGTTCTTAGCTGGTTTTGATTTTCTTTGACCAACTGTACTTTTCAGATATGGGCAAGAAATTCTCTCTTGACTGTTCTGCCAGCACAATAGGAGTTCCTCAGGATTCATCTTTAGCTCCTGTTCTTTTTGACATTTACATTAACCCTTTAATTCTAGAAATTCAATCACTCGACTGTAGTCCATATGCTTACGCCGATGATAAACAAATGCTATTCCCTACCCATTTCAGGCTCTCCTGGCCTTACAGTCCTGAATCATTGTCTAAACTCCACAGTTGAATCCTACACACTGGTGTTAAATGTCTCCAACTGTGCAGCCATTGGTTTACCAGGAACTCCCATTCAAATGCACCTTGCTCAAATAATCAATAACATTGCAAATTAATTCCTCTCTCCACTTCACTACATATCTTGATCCATTCCTTTCCTTCAAAGCTCGGCTAACTAATGTAGTTAAACAGGGCCGGATTTACGTATACGCCATGTACGCCATGGCGTAGGGCCCACAGCTGGGAAGGGCCCACAAAAAAGGAACAAGTTCGGCTTTTTTTAAAAAATACAATTAAAAAAAAAACCTGCTGGCTGCCGCTGCGGGGCCCCCTCTGCTGCCGCGGCAGCATGGACTGACCCGCGGGGGCCCCCTCAGCAAGCTCGATCCCTCCCTCCGTGCAGGCTGTGAGAGACGCGAAGGCAGACTGTCTCCTTCGCGTCTCTGTTAAGCCCGCAGGGGCTGATGGGACATTTCCCATCAGCCCCTGCGGGCTTAACAGAGACACGAGGGAGACAGTCTTCCTTCGCGCCTCTCACAGCCTGCACGGAGGGATCGAGCTTGCTCCCGCGGGTCAGTCCATGCTTCCGCGGCAGCAGAGGGGGCCCCGCGGCGGCAGCCAGCAGGTTTTTTTTTTTAAATCAAATTTTACTTTAGGCCGGGGGAGGGGGAAGGGGAGGGTAGGACTGGTAATGGGCTATTGGGGGGGCTGGGACTGGAAATGGGTTGGGGGATTAAGGCTGGAGGTGGGCTGATGAGGTTAGGACTGGTAATGGGCTGTGGGCTGTTGGGGGGGGGTTAGAACTGGTAATGGGCTTTGGGGGGGGTTAAGACTGGTAATGGGCTGTGGGCTGATGGGGGCTGTCTGGTAATGGGCTATGGGGGGGGCTAGGACTGGAAATGGGCTGGGGGGGTTAAGACTGGAGGTGGGCTGATGGGGTTAGGACTGATAATGGGCTGTTGGGGGGGTTTAGAACGGGTAATGGGCTTTGGGGGGGGTAAAAAATGGTAATGGCATGTGGGCTGATGGGGGCTGTCTGGTAATGGGCTATGGGGGGCTAGGACTGGAAATGGGCTGGGGGGGTTAAGATTGGAGGTGGGCTGATGGGGTTAGGACTGATAAAGGCCTGTTGGGGGGGTTTAGAACGGGTAATGGGCTTTGGGGGGGTTAAGACTGGTTGTGGGCTGATGGGGGCTGTCTGGTAATGGGCTATGGGGGGGCTAGGACTGGAAATGGGCTGGGGGGTTAAGACTGGAGGTGGGCTGATGGGGTTAGGACTGGTAATGGGCTGTGGGCTGATGGGGGGGGGGGTTAGGACTGGCAATGGGCTATGGGGGGCTGACTGGAAATGGGTTGATGGGGTTAGGACTGGAAGTGGGCTGATGGGGGGGTTAGGACTGGCAATGGGCTATGGGGGGCTGACTGGAAATGGGTTGATGGGGTTAGGACTGGAAGTGGGCTGGTGGGGTTAGGACTGGTAATGGGTTATAGGGGGGGCTTAAACTGAAAATGGGGTGATGGGGGGTTAGGACTGTAAGTGTGTTGATGGGGGACTAGGACTGGTATTGGGTTGGGGGGTTGCTAGGACTGGAAATGGGCTGATGGGTGGCTAGGACTGGAAATGGGCTGATGCAGGGACTAGAAGGGAATGGATGCTGGGTGAGGCTGGAACTAGAAGGGAGCTGATGTTGGGGGAGGATTAGAATGGGATGGGGCTGGAAGAGTAAAATGGAGAAGGGAAAAATATTTTGTGTGGGAGGGATAAAAAATCTACAATTGGCCGGGTATTGGGAGAGTAAGTGGGGATTGAGGATGGAGGGGTAAAATTTGAGTGGATAAAATAGGAATGAGGAAAGAGCAAAAGGAGAAAGATTAGTATGTTAAAGAAGATGTAGAGAGAGAATGGAAAAAAACTAGAAGAGAGAAGAAAGGACAAATGGACAGCAGACGATGGAGAGTTAGCAGAAGACACGAAGAAACCAGAAGAAAGTGGCTGGAGCAATTGCAGCTTAAAAAAATGCACAAAAGGTAGAAAAATATCTCTTTATTTTGAATTTATTAATTGGAATATGTCAGCTCTGGTAAATGTGCATCATTAACGTCTGCGCTTTGTTTAGTACAAGAGCAAATTAATGTATAGTTTTATTTCTACAGTGTTGTACATTCCAAGTTTGGCTTTTGGGATTCCCAGTTTAATTATTGTCTTCCTGTTTCTAAAATGTGATTACTTGTTTGGTGATGGTCTATGTTCTGCATGTGTAACTGAGCTGAGGTGTTCTGTTTATATAATTCCTATTTGACATTGCCACTTGTTCTCTTTCCCCAGGAGGTCATGTATTGTTATTCTCTGAAATGTATTGGTTTAATATTTGCAGTGTTGCCTTTTGATTGGTAGAGTATGGTGCTTTGTGAGTCCTGGTAGTGCTGTTAGGATACGGCGGGTTTGCTATGGGTTCTAAATGGGCAGTGTTTGTAGTAGTTCCTAATGTGTCTGGCAGTTGGCACTGGATTATAGTAATGTAGAAATCTTTTAGTCTTTCTTTATCCATACACTCATTAAGAGGCACGTTTACTAAAAGTTAGTATATGGTAACATTATGCAAATATTTATGCAAATGAGGCCCCTTATGCAAATGAGGCCCACACCCCCCTTGGGCCGCCCCTGCTGGGGGCCCACAATTTTTGTTGGCGTAGGGCCTCACTCAAGGTAAATCCGGCCCTGTAGTTAAATCTACTTTATTTGCTCTTTGTAGCATTCCTGCCCTAGGGCTCTTTCTTTCTCTCACAGATCTGAATGTTCTGTTACACAGTTTAGTCATATTTAAGTGGGATTACTGCAGTTTCCTTTATAATAGCGTGTCAGAATATCAGTTACATCGCTTAAGGACAGTCCAAAACACAGCAGTCTAATTGTTTTATGGCACACTTCAGTATGATCATGTTTCTCCTTTTTTAATCTCACAATATTGTCTTCCTATACCTTGTCGAATCACATATAAAATCTTACTCTTAGCACACTCTGCTTTGCATTCTGATTAACCAGCTTATCTAGTCAACTGATCAGTCCCTCCCAACCTCTCAGATCTGCCCAAGTGTCACTGCTGACACTTCCCTCATCTTTGTTTCCATTTTGACATAACATGGCATGCCTCGTTTGCTTCCGTAGCCCCTTCTCTCAGGAACTCAATGCCCCTCTACTTGTGCCAAGAACATTCCCCTTCTAAATTAAAAAAAAAACAAAAACAAAACAACCTCAAAACTTCTCTTTGAATCCGTCTTTAATCTGACTCAGACAAATGCATCCAATGGAAAAACATTAAAAGGCACATTTTAGATAGGATGTGGAGATCAGAAATGAGACATCAAGGGCAGGACATACCCAATTCTGACAGTATTTTAGAAACGACTCTGCTAAAGGCGGAGTTATATGAATAAGGAGGTGCAGAATTGCACAAGGATTTATACTGATGTGCAGTAGAAGGGCCATGGGAAAAATTGACAAATAAAACCCGGCAACTTTACTCATGTTAGTGCTGGGATTTCACAACACGCCTGTGTAAATGTCAGCACTTACATGCCATTTTGCAAGCTTAGGCACACAGATGCTCTTAATTAACTAAGAGGGCTCTATCTTTACATCATTTAACTACCAATTCGTGTTGGAGCAGGTGTAAATCTGGACGTGGGCACTTTTGTGCTTGCATGTGCATTGTTCTGGCCAGGCCCCATGCAGTTCGGATGTGAAATGGACACCCACATGTAAAATGAGCTCTTTCTAAGATGGCCATTTACACTTGGCTGAAATTTCCTCGTGTAAGTGGTCATAATTGCACATCTAAAACACAAATAAGGCTTCTAAAATAACCCTCTAATAGATTCTTTATTGCTTTTATGATATGTTTTACATTCCATGATGGTTATTTAATGCTGTTAATTTTATTTATTTATTTATTTATTTCAATTTTTTTATATACCGCGCTATTTACAATCAGCGCGGTTTACAGAGAACCAAAGACCAGAACAACAGGCTGCTCGGTATTACATAAAACAGGAAAATAAATTTGGATAAGATAAACATGGATAATATGGGGGTACAACTCTATACATTGAACTATATACATAGAATATTGATCTGCTAATTCGATCACATGAGAGAAGTATTTATGTAATATCAATAATGTTTGGAAAAGGAGGGGATTCTGTTAAGTTTGTGGTGAATATTATGCACTTTATGTGGGGTAGTATTTGATGAATAAGTTATGTTTGAGGGCCTTTCTGAATTGGACTATGCCGGTTATGGCACGAATTTCGGGTGGTAGGGAGTTCCAATGTTTTGGTGCGCAAAACATGAAGGCTCTATTCGCTGTTGCTTGGCTACAGGTTGTTATGGCCTTCGGCATTATTAGGGTGTTTGTCGCTATTTTTCTTCTGGTTCTAGTTGGAGGTAAAACTTGTGTGAGATCAGTTAGAGAGTTTGCAGATAAGCCATGTATGGCCTTGAATGTGAGAATTAGGGTTTTGAATATGATTCTGCCTTGTATCGGGAGCCAGTGAAGATGTTTGAGAATTGGAGTCACGTGATTACTCCTGGATGCTCCTTGTAGAACCCTTGCAGCAGTGTTCATGGCAAGTTGAAGAGAACTTAGGGTGGATTGTGGGAGACCTTGTAGAATTGAATTTGCGAAATCGAAATGTGGTAGGATGAGTGCTTGGAAGATGGTTCTAAAATCGTCTGGGTCCAGTAATGAGCGTAGATGCCTAAGCGTGCGTATCTTGAAGTATACAGCCTTTGTTATATTGTTAACGTGTGATTTCATATTTTACTTGACATTGTATTAGTTTGTTTTATCTTTTTAATTTTTTCATGTAAACTTCTTTGATAAACTTATGTTGGGAAGGCAGTCAAGGAAATTAAATACTGATTGTTAGGAGAGGGGCCATGTAAGTAAAGGAGAAAAGGATTCCCTGGCATGCAGTTTTGGGGTTGCTGCCTGAGTGCTGGATAATGTAAAAAAACACATCTAACTCCCCCTCAATTCATCTCCCTAATTTCATTTTCATTCCTAAGGTGTAATACATCTTCTGAGAGCTTGTCCTGCTCCATTATTCATCATAACATGCGCAAGTGGGACCAGCCTTGCGAGCATATGCGCACATCCTGGCCTGTGCTCAATAACCAGCGGCTTAAATACCAGAGACGTTCTGTGGAAGAAATGACTGCAGCTTTATTCAGAGAAAGAGAAAGGGACGAGACAGTATATACATTCGGCATTCTCAGCCACACTTTAATTCTTTCTCTGACCCCTCACTGGCATCATCGTGGCAACTAGGCGACAATAACCAGTCTCGCTGGCTCAGACCTGCCATTCTGCTGCCCAGCTAGGTTCTTTGCAGCGCTTAGCACTGTTACTGTATCATTCCATTCACCAGTACCTTTTGTGCAACTGAGCTGGCTGCAGTCAGTGGGGTTTACAGTGTCTGGCACTGTTTCCCGATACCAGTTAGTGAGCCTCACTTGTCACGGTGCTCTGTAGATTAATTCTGTTTGGGTTGGGTGCCCTGCTTGGAAAGCTGTGACTATGGATAGACAAAACGAGCAAAAAAATAGTAATCTTAAATACCAGTTAAGCAAATACAGTGAGCCATAACCTCTAACTAATATAGCTTCTAGAATTAATGGACGACTAGTTCGTAGGGAGGGTGGGTGGGTGATCACCGGCAGCACCAAGGAAGGAATAGGCATTTGTTGCTACACTGGAATTTAAAAGGTATAGGCTGGGCACACCCATGCCCTTCTGGTTCCTCCACAGCTTCTAATTAGTCTAGGATTGAAACCCAGCTTTGGTATGAAATATAAGATCATGAGGGATAACTGGGAAGGAAAAGGAGGAAGCAGCCACCCAAAGAACAAAGGGCCCAATATTTAAAGGCTTTGTGCTCCTAACTTTGAAAATTTACTAAGGCGGAGTGCCTAAATTTATATTCAGAGACTAATATTTAAAAGCATGTTTCTGATTAGCAGTGCCTGATTCCTGGATAAATGCTGCTAAGCTGGATATTCAACGGCACTCTCTGGAGAGCATTGCTGAATATCATTACAGGCCGCCGTGGCACTCTGGAGAGTGTTGCTGAATATCATTACTGGATGCTGTGGCACTCTGGAGAGCATTGCTGAATATCATTACAGGCCGCCATGGCACTCTGGAGAGCGTTGCTGAATATCATTACAGGCTGCTGTGGCACTATCCAGAGAGCGTTACTGAATACCATTACAGGCCACCATGGCACTCTCTGGAGAGCGTTACTACTGAATATCATTACAGGCCACCGTGGCATTATCCGGAGAGCGTTACTGAATATCATTACAGGCTGCCATGGCATACTCTGGATAGTGCTGCTGAATACCATTACAGGCCGCCGTGGCACTCTCTTGGAGAGTCCTGGGTGGTAAATGGGTAGAGCCAGGGCACAGACCAGATTTATCAGATGGTGGCAATTTTCAGTGCTGCTATCGAGATAATTATCCAGATAGCTTAGGACAGGTGAAAAGCTGTCCTAAGTGCTATCCGGATAGCTTATTCAGATAGCAACTGAAAATCACTGCTATCTGGGTAATGGTGGTTCTTGTCCAGATAGTGGACGCATAATCTGGATATTCAGCAGCACCCACTATCTAGATACCGCTGCAGAATATCTGGGGGGAGGGGGGCTCCCATGGTGGCCGACATTTAAAAAAACACCGATTGCTATGGGCTGAATATTGCCCCCCAAAATTTCACTGAACTCCTAAGTTTAGACGCATAATAAGTGAGTGCTAATAGGTGCAAATTTAGGATGGGGAAAAGTAAGGAACTTAGCACTGATTTTCAGCACTAGGCTCATAAATCTAGGCAAATGAATGGCAGACCTAAATTTAGATGCATTGGGGTTAAGATTTAAACTGCATGGTCAGTGTGTTCTTAAGCACTTGCCGTGGTGTTTAAAAATGAAACTGGATATTCAGTCCCAGCATCCAGATATTCTCTGGAGCTGAATATCCAATTTCACCGCTGACCTCCACTGTTATCCAGAGAGCAAAAATTACATAAAGTTAGGCCTGCTTTTTTTTTTTGCTTAACTTTATGCAGTTTATCTGCTTAGTAGGCTGAATATTGCTGCTAGCCAGATAACTGAAAACTCCAGCCCAGTTCCACCCACGGACTGCTCCGACACTATTCAGCATCACTGAATATCACGTTGGCTTACACTTATCCATTTAGCAGGGGTTATTAATCATAGAAGTGCTTTAGGATATCGACCCCATAACTTTTATGTTCCTTAATTAAGTTGAATTTTCAGCTGAAAATTTAGGCGCCTAAGTTTAGATGAAGAGGGCACAGATTTAAGAGCCTAACTTTAGGAGCCAGTGGTAAGGCAGAAGGGGGCCACTTCCAGTAGCTCTCCCATATCTGCTGAAGTCTACTTTACCACTCTGGGGGGCCTTTAAAAACTGTTGCTTTGGGGGACTCATAACTTGAACTTCTGCCACTGTTAGGAGCTCAGCTTTTTTTGAATATCGAGCAGAAAGAGTTCCAGGCAATACCTGTTATGGTTGGGAGCTTAACACTGCGGCTTGTGACCTGATGTGTTTAAAGCAGAGGAAATCTTGATCCCACTGTATTGCTGCTCAGGTTTTTTTTTTTGTTTTTTTTTTTACTCTTTATGTCATTGTGATGCAGCAAAGGAATGACTACAGAGTAAATAACTGGAAAAGATATTTCTGCTTTGGAGGGAATTGGAAGGGGCATCCATCAGCCTTTGGACAAGTGAAGTGTCCCTGAGCATGTCATCTGGGAAGGGGGTGGCACAGACTGCTAAAGGGGAAAAGAACAAGGCAATAGACAAAATTTCGGCCATCTAAATTTGGAAGAATGTTCAGCTGAACCCAGGTACCTAAATTTCCTGCTGAAACCCTTCCTAAATCTAGGGATCCAAAATTTGGCTGCCTGAATTTAAGCTGCTGGGCACCAAAAATAGACCATTTCAAGTCTCCCCACCTGAGCCATGATTCCTTTCCTCCCAGTTTCCAGATCCAAAGATGCTCCAGTGGTCAGCCCTCTCTCCCTGATAACATATGCCCCTCCGGAATCTCACCTTATGATTTGTGAGGGACTTGCATATTCACGAGCAGGAGGGATGTTTGCACTTATTTGCTTAATCTCTTTTCAAGGCAGCATTAAATCGGAAGTGATTTCCCTGTTGCTAGCACAAAAGACTTGCAGAGACTGACTTTGCCTGCAAAAATGTGAGACCCTCTCGAATGATGAGGGATAGGCTAGACAGTTTTTGGTAGTAGCAGGTATTTGGGAATTAGGGGCCATAGGGAGCATCCTTCTACTGGTAGGGTGAGGAGAAAGGAG
The DNA here is from genome assembly GCA_033557465.1 of Ichthyophis bannanicus. Classification (NCBI taxonomy): domain Eukaryota; kingdom Metazoa; phylum Chordata; class Amphibia; order Gymnophiona; family Ichthyophiidae; genus Ichthyophis; species Ichthyophis bannanicus. Next base: position 1,006,669,026 of record CM066031.1, on the reverse strand, counting down.
TCACAATTTGTTGTGGGGGGAAGGGAGTATGAGCTATTAGGGTTTGACAGGAGGGAAGGAGAGAATAGCAGATGGTTGGAGGTTCAACTATAATTTTTGAGGTTTGGTAGGAGGGGGATTGTAACTCATCTGAGTGAACATTGGTTTTAAGCACAGGGATAACATCTAGATTTATACCAGGTATCCCTGTGCCTAGTTTGGGTCAGTTAATCTAAGCATATGGTGGTGAAAATCAGCACTAGGTGGTTGACTTCAACCCCTAACCTAATTCCACCTATCTTCCCACCCAGTTTTTCGGTGCCTAATTTAGATGTCTGGTGAATTTCAGAACATACATTTAGATGCCGAGCAGGGGGATATTTACACTTTGGAAGATATAGGCGCTTAACACTGGAATTTAGGTACCAAGGGCCCGAAACGGAAAGGGATTCAAGTGGTTAGCACATCTGCTAGCCATGCTAATCCCCTTGGCCAGGATATTAAGCAGCACTAAGACGGTTAACCGATGCTGTCTGATCAGCCCCCAGCGATAACCAGACAGCGGCTCAATATCACTACTGTCTGGTTATCGCAACACGGTGAAAGTCAGGTGCAGTAAAGGCTGGCCTAACGTTTGCTGCTGAAGCTAACCGGGCAGGGAATGAATATCGCTGCTGCCCAGTTAGCTTCACGACAACCCAGAGATTCAGTGCTGAAGCCTTGGCGTTGAATATCTGGGTCTAATGTTCAGCAGTGGCGGCTCGTCGCTTTAGCAGCACTAACCTCCGCCGCTGTATATCGGGCCTCCAGATTTTATACATATCTACAGTGCCTTGAAAAAGCCATAAGGACATAAGAGATGTCATACTGTCAGACCAAAGGTCTATCAAGCTCAGTATCCTGTTTCCAACAGTGGCCAGTCCAGGTCACAATATCTGTCAGGTTCACAAAAGATAGACAGATGTCATGCTGTCATCCCAGGGGTAAGCAGTAGATTTCCCCAGGTTTATTCAGGGCTGGCGTGACCATTAGGCAAACTAGGCAGTCACCTAGAGAACCAATGATCTGGGGGCGGTCTGCTGCTGCCCCTCTCCGGGACCTGCAGCGGTGGCAATGGTCGCAAAAAGCTACATAGTGCTTACCTTAAACCTCTGGAACTGCGAGGATGTTTTACTCCCATCCCCACTGGGGCCCAATGGTGACTTCCTGTTTGCTAACAAACTCTAGAAACAACTTCCAGTGTTCGATTACGCATCGAGGAAAACATATTTTCTCCGATTAGTCTTAAATGTGCTACATTGTAGCTTCAATGCATGTCCCCTAGTCTTTCTACTTTTTAAAAGAGTAAACAACTAATCTACGTTTACCCACTCATTTTATCATATCTCCTCTCGGTCATCTCTTTTCCAAGCTGAAGAGCCCTAACCTCTTAAGTCTTTCCTCGCTGAGGTATCCTTCCGTTTCCTTTATCATTTTAGTCACTTTTCTCTTTACTTTTTCTAATTCCGCTATATTTATTTATTTAGCTGTATTTATATCCCGCTTTTCACCGGGTCAAAGCGGTCAATTGGGGGATACATTTAACACGAGGGGATATGAGACACATACGCTAATACTTACAGGGAACATGGGCAATGGAGGGTTAAGTGGCTTGCCCAAGACCACAAGGAGTGCCTACAGGACTAGAAATCCCATACCCTCCGGCCTGAGATTGCTGTCCCCAGGTGGGACTTGAACCCCTGGCCCTCTGGCCTGAAGTACCTTGTCCTAACCACTAGACCACTCCCTCCCTATATTCTTTTTAAGATATGGCAACCAGACTTGCACACAACATTCAAGGTGCAGCTCCACCATGGAGAGATACAGAGGCATTATAATTTATTTAACAAGTTTGGGGTTTTTTTTTATACCGGTTTATCATTTCAGTGAAAGTGGTTTACATTGTAAATATCCTTATAATATCCTTGGCTTTATTCTCCATTCCTTTCTGAATGATTCCTAGCCTTCTGTTTGCTTTCTTGGCTGCCACTGCACACTGGGCAGAGGGTTTCAACGTATTATCCACAATGATGCCTGAATCCTTTTCATGGGTGGTGATTCCTAATGTGGAACCTTGCATCATGTACCCGCAGTTTGAATTGTTGTTCCTTAAGTGCATCATGTTGCACTTGTCCATATTAAATTTCATCTGTCTTCACACCCTTGTACATTTTTCACATTCTGGTGTCTAAAAAAATAAAATTCAAAATGCATTACAGAAGGGGCTGGTTTCATTGATCTACACAACAGATTCTACACTTTCAACAAGAAAGAACAATTCTTAGAAATATTCAAAAAATAATTAAGAAACCAAAAGTATTGAATGATTGCAAAAATCTTCATACCCTGTGACCCAATACTTGGTGGAAGCCCTTTTTGCAACAACAGCCATGAGGTTATTTTTTATAACGTTGTAGGCTGGTCTCGCCTACAAAGTATACCCAGTAGTCACCAATATTACCTGGGCACATGGGAGCCATACACCAGGAGGGAAGAAAACAAAAGTACTCAGATCACAGTTACTTGTCAGCAAAAACTCTTTTATTTAGTACAAGCAAAAAGCTGTAAGCACAGATACAAGTCTGTCTTAGGGATCTGAGTATGGGCAGCGTTCTCTATCTCCACAGTGGTGAGAAAGAGAAGGCCGCCCTGAGCTCTGTAATTTCTTTCTTATATACCCTATACCCTCTGTAGCAACTCCTGCACAAAAGTCTTGTTCCGTGTGCAGAAGTTGCTGTGCTGTCTGCAAACGTTTGCTAGTATTATTTATTTATTTTTATTTTATTTATATTCTCTTATATACCGCACTATTCAGCATCAGCGCGGTTCACATAGAACAAAGATCTCAGTACAGTCAACATGCATGAGTTTACAGATAACAAGGGAAGGAACTTGGATAACAAGGGTAATTATTTACAATCTATTTACAAGGATAACACTACTGCATTGTTGCTTGCAAAAGTCAGAGCTGTCTGCAAAAGTTTGCAAAGGCTCCTTCCCTGGGATCCTCCCTTAATTATCAGGTCGTTTGCAGCTCATGTTTCCAGGTCTGCTCATCTGGACAGCTGGCCGCAACCCTTTGTCTCTTCCTGTGTCTTCCACTTCCTGGCACCAACTGTAATCTTCAGGGCTGAGAATATTTCATGCTCATTAGTTTCTGGCTTGGCCTGTATTTTTCCTAGAGTCAGACTCTGCACATTCCTGTCCAGAGTATGATTTCCCAGACTGTAGTAGGCCGCATATACTCTCTCTTTCATAGCCTACATGTTGTCTTCCGTGCCATTCATACAGGGTGCTTGTGTAAGTTGCAAACAGGCAAGAGTGCAGTCAGAGGAAACATATGAAGCAGATCTGAGCAACAGTAAGCCTGGGTAAAATTATCCCTTCAATTCCAAATTATCCCTTCAACGTCCATTGACGTGACGGCACACGCACACCAATTTTGCACAGTGAGATGGTGCAGTTTTGCCCATTCTTCTTGGTGGACTAGTTTGAGCTCTTTCAAGTTGGCTGGTATGATCTGCGGACTGCAGTCTTCAAGTCTTGCCACATATTTTCTTCTGGATTCAGGTCTGGGCTTTGCTTGGGCCACTTGAGGGCATTCAGTTTTCTTCTTGCGGAGTCACTCCATTGTTGCGTTTGCTTAGCGCTTAGGGTCAATGTCCAATTGATAGTGAATCTTCTGTACATTCCCATGTCTATGGCAGACTGGATCAGGTGGCCCTCCAGGATTTGCCTGTATTTTTCATCATCCATCTTTCATTCAGTTTTCACCAGTCTCCTTGTCTCCGCAGCCGCAAAGCATTCCCACCATATCATGCTGCCACTACCAAGCTTTACTGTAGGGATGACGCTCGTAAGGTGATGCGCTGTGTTTTTTACACCACACATATTGTTTAGCATTCAGACAAAAAAGTTTCACTCAAATATCGTAGGACCACAAAACCGTCTCCAGTATACAATGCAGTGTTTCTTTGCAAATGCTGTGGGGCACATTATATGTTTTTATTGAACAGAGACTTCCTTCTTGCCATTCTCCCAGACAGATAGGCCATGTTTGTGGAGTCATCTTGAAAATGTTGAATTGTCACCACTTTCCCCAGTCTCAGTCATAGATCTTTGTGATTCTTTCAAAGTATTCTTAGGCCTCAGCAGTTTCCGTAACGCACAACTACAGACTTAGGAAAGGCAACCTGATCGAGGCAGTCTTGGTGATGCCAAACAGAGGTATGCATTTAATATTTTTTGTTTCTTTTTTCATTTGTTGTGATGGTGATTTGCTTCATGTTTTTTACCCTATGTAAAGCCTTTTTCTTGAGGAAGCGATCCCTGTTGTTCCTATCATGTGGGTGTTAAAAAGGCGCCGGTTGACTGAGGCTGGGGCAATAGTGGTGGGGATTACTCCTTCCAGAACACGTTAAATAGTCCAGCAGTAGGTGGTCGGGGGGGAGGGGGGTCCTACGGAGCCCAGGAAGGATTTTAAAATTGGTTCAGTGGCAACAGAAGCTTGAGGGGGAGGTGGCCAAACAGTGCACACCTTTATTAAAAAAATGTTTTTAAATGTTTCCTTCATTTTATTTAGGAATTGAAATGAAATAGGAAATATCATTGACATTTCCTATTTTGTTTCAAATAACGCCAAACTGCTTCTATTTGACAATGATGGACTTGATAGTGTCCCAGGAGATATTCTAACCCCATGGAATGTTCAAACAGTCTGCACCTTTGACTAACTTTATCCTGTAGTTCTTTTGACGGCTCCATGTTCTGAATGTTTAGATCTTTGCTTCAAAATCATTTCATACAACAGAAACATCTTGGTTCTTCATTGAAGAGTTCTTAAATATTCACAGCTACTGTGACTGAATGTAAGTAGGCTCTATTTATCTTTATGATGGGCCGTGTTAAGGCAATTTTTGGATATGGAGCTACTTTGGGCTTGCTATTTATTTAACAGTTTTTTATACCGCTTTATCCTAGAGGTCAAAGCGGTTTACATTAAACACAACTTACTACATCTTAACAATATAACAAACTTATGAGGGTGTCAGAGTGGGATGAGAGAACAAACAGGGTGGGAATAAAGAAAAATTACAGAGGTTAAATCAAGCTCAAATCACATGTTCCCTTCAGTAAAGTAGGATGAAAATAGATATGTCTTTAGAGCTCTTCGAAAAGATAAGTCCTTTATGGCATGTAAATTAGATGGGATTAAATTCCATAGTTTTGCTATGATAGAGGGTGTGGATAGTTACGTGATCAAAACATTTTGGTTTCTTAAACTTTTTGAAATTCCTGTGATCCCTCTTCCACACGGATTGTGTGGAGTATATTGGGTAGATCAGTGAAATAAACTACTCTGATGCAGTCTGAATTATATTTTTAGACAGCAAGAATGTACAAGGGATATGAATACTTTTACACAGCACTGTACTACTTTATAGATCAAGCCCACAGTAGCAAATTGCTCTGGTATTATGTGAACCCTTGAAAAAGAACTTAATAGAAGCTGGTGGTGGGCATGGGAACATTGTCCGTTTACTAACTGCATAGCACATTTAAAAATTATGCTACACTGAGATAATGCTATGTGCTAAGCCTGGCAGAGTAAGCTGGGCAATGACTTCAGATCTCATTCCTCCAGTGTTGTGGTGGGTGATCAGCTAAGCTGCAGTGGGAGGGGGTTTCAGCTTGCCTCCTTCGGCCCCATGTCCTGTTAACTGTTCTGCACAAGTGATTCCCAGCAGGAATGGTGATGCAACATTTATATAGGTAAAGCCAATGGGGCTAAGGAAAAAGAGTGACAATATGTCAAAATATTTTAAAACTGCTGGAAAGCATTGAATGAAGCATATTACCCAGAAAAGAGCATGATTTTTTTTTATTTTTTTTTTGTAAACTCTGTTTATTGAAAACCAAATAATACAGAACATGCAAAACAATATAAAAAAATGGCATTCCTGATTTCTTTTTTATTCCCCAGTTACTGTACCCTCCTATTTCACAAAATGATTTCATGCTTGTTTTTTATTTAATTGGAAGGGAAGGCTTCAGTGTCCTGTCTGAAGACTTCTGTCCTCCCTGAAGGTTCCCGTAAGCCACATTGTTTTCAGCTCTAAGGCTGTGATGGGAGCTGTTGACCTCTTCCCTTGCTATGTTCATAAGTTAACACTGGTACAGGCCGCCCAGTGTGCTGTGTGATTCTTTTGCTTTGTGGAAGGACTGCAAAAACAAGTCAAAGGTAACATACACACAGCAGCAAGCCGATTGCAGCGTGATTCTGTTAAACTGTCTACTGACTACTGCTGCAGCTGCACTGAGCTCTAAATAATCTCACCTTCCAGTGCTCGCAGCAAAATTACTATGCTGGGGATGGATCAGTTGAGGATGAGAACCAATCAGATTAGGACCAGTAGGAAAGAGAACCAATCAGAATAGGTGGGGGGAAGGAGAATGCAAAATACCAGAACTCAAATAGGAAGGACTCTGGGCATGCTGCCAGTTTTGCTGCTGACATCTAGTGGCCAGAAGAGAGATCTGCAGTTTTTTTCAACTTGAGTATGGAAAGGGACCAAGTCATGTGTGAAGAACCCAAGATTTAACATGACGGCAGACCCTCTGAGAGAAGCCCATATTGGCTGCGCCTCTGCCATGGCATAAATACCAGACAAAGAGGGAAGACTCCCGGCAGTTGCCTTAGAGCGTGAGTGTGGTGCATTAAGACGATGTGCACATGGCAGGGATGTGGCACGATAAGCCAGTAGATAAAAGATTGGCCTCTCTCTTCCTAATCTGATCACATACACTGCATTTATCATGACAAGCACTTTTTCCGGCTGTATCCAGTGGGCTATTAGCTTGGTGCCAATCTCAGGATCTTCTTGTAGGAGAATCCCAGGGAGGGCTGTAAAGCTAACCTGCATACGCTCTTCCTGTAATGCTTCAGTGATAGCACACTGGGGATTGGGCACCTCTCCAGATCCCAGAGCATAAACCCGATCAGGTGTGAGAGGTAGATGCCTCACTTTGTAAGTAGCTACTCTTACATCATAATGTTGAAAGGAGCCCTACACCCGACTCAGTGCTTGCTAAGTAAGTCTAGATACACTCAGCATAGCAGAGTGAAGTACACACTGCTGGCCGCAGCTGGTTCCAGTTTCCAAGCTGTAGCTCTCAGCCAGGCTAGAGATTTTTCTTCTGTGCACCTTCCATCGGGCGTTCTTAGTGTCTACAGCCAGGCATACGGCGCACACCCTGCCCTGTCCCGGGCCCACGTTGCATTTACACGTGTTTTGTGTGAAAGAGAGAGAGAACAGGGCGGCAGAGCGGGGACAGAGGCCGTCTCTTTGGTGCAGTCGCCTTGATGTCCGAGAAGTGGGTGAGTAGCAGCGCTGGCCCTGGGGCTGGTAGGTAGAGCGGAATATCGCAATCTCTTGCTCCATCCCAGCAGGAGTAGTGATTAAAGGGGGGGGGGGGGGGGCGGCTGGGTGAAAACCTTTACCATTGGCCCTGGTCCATAAGCAGCAGCCCTCATCTCCCCATTCCTTGCCAGCAGTCTTACCTTAGCTCCCCCCCCCCCCCCAACACCCAAGACAAATAATTAAACCTCTGTTCAACATTTCATTCTATATTGTCTGAGACAATAGTGTTTATGGGATGTACTTCAGAAAATGGCCTAAGCTTTAGTCCCCCTCCTTAGCCCCAACTCAAGAATAAAGTGCAAAAAATACAAGACAAACAGTTGGTAAAAGAATGGATTGGAGATCCAAGCAGTGGCCCAGCATGCTTAAACTTTGCTCAGTGATGCCAAGCATTCAGCCAGGCTCTGAAGTTATACTGGGCTGCCTGTGTTTCCTCTGAGCCCAGTGCATGCAGCGCGGTCTCCTCCACGGAAAAGGATGGAAAGAGCCAGAAAAGAGCAACTTCGCTCTGCCCTGTGCTGCTGAAACTTACCGCATATGCTGCTGATGCCTCACGCTACTGGCACTGCATCACGGTACGGATGTTATCAAAGAGCAAACTTACACAGCATCAATCATTGATGCAGGGTGGCGCCTCCCCCCTCTTTTTGTATTTCGCTTCACGTTCGGGGAGGACTGTTGCTCTTAGTTGGCCTTTGTGACGATCTGGGACTGGGGATGGCGGCCCAGTGGTGGGGACACAGAGCCTGCCCACATAAGAATGCTATACTGGGTCAGATCAAGGTCCATCAAGCCCAGTATCCCGTTTCCAACAGTGGCCAATCTAGGTCACAAGTACCTGGCAGTTTCCCCAAAAGACACAGGCTCCACAATGCTTGTATTGGGGCAAGCAGTGGATATTCTGGGTTCACATTAATAATGGTTGATGGACCTGTCCTCCAGGAACTTGTCCAAACCTTTTTTAAACTTAGCTATACTAACAGCTTTTACTACATCCTCCGGTAACAAATTCCAGAGTTTGATTATATGTTGAGTGAAAAAATATTTTCTCTTATTAGCCTTAAATAGGTTACTCTGTAGCTTCATTGCATGTCCCCTAGTCTTTCTATATTTTGATTGCGTAAACAATTTTTATTTTATTTATTTATTTAAAATCTTTTCCATACCGCACTCTTTAGAATCAGCGTGGTTTACAGATAACATTAAACTGTACAATGACGACTAAGCATACGTTGAACTTACAATGGACAGGAATTACAACTTGGATTTCAACCGGGATAACTATAATACAGTACAATTGATCTACGTTTACCCGTTCCACTCCATTCATTAATTTATAGACCTCTATCATATCTCCTCTCAGCCGTGTCTTTTCCAGAGGTAACTTACCATCCGCTTTACCATTTTGGTGGCTCTTCTCTGTACCTTTTCTAATAACGCTATATCCTTTTTAAGATACGGCGACCAGAATTGCACACAATATTCAAGGTGCGGTCTCACCATGGAACGATACAGAGGTATTATAATATCCTTTGTTTTATTTTCCATTCCTTTCCTTATCATACCTAGCATTCTATTTGCTCTCTTGGCCGCTGCTGCACACTGGGTGGAGGATTTTAACATGTTATCCACGATGATGCCTAAAACTTTTTCCTGGGTGGTGGTTCCTAATGTGGAAACTTGCATCATGTAACTATAGTTTGGGTTGTTCTTCCCTAGGTGCATAACTTTGCAGTTGTCCACATTAAATTTCATCTGCCATTTGGATGCCCAGTCTTCCAATTTATCAAGATCCTCTTGCAATTTTCCACAATCCTCATGGGTTTTAACAACTTTGAATAGTTTTGTGTCATCTGCAAATTTGATCACTTCACTCGTTATTCCCATTTTCAGGTCATTTATGAATTTGTTAAAAAGCAGCAGACCCAGCACAGATTCCTGTGGTACTCCACTATTCACCTTTCTCCACTGGGAAAATTGGCCATTTAGCTCTACCCTCTGTTTGCTATCTTTTAACCAGTTCCTGATCCACAATAGTACACTGCCTCCTATCCCATGACTTTTTAATTTTGCCACTTGGCATGCTTGACCCTACTGCAGTCACCTTTCACACCACTCCTTTGTCATTGATTCCCTGATTTCCCAGTAGAATACAGTTTCTGCCCTCTGCCCTCGCCATCTCTGGGATTCGGTCTGTGGCATTCTATTAAACCACATTCACTCTTAGTGTGCTCAGCTGTGGGTGGGGTAGGCTATCAGTATGATTGACACAATGCAGATGGACCTGCGTGATGACAACACCTTGTGGCTAACGTGGCCCTGCTGGCATCATCATATAGTTGGGTTAACGCAGCAGGGGAACATCCAAGGGTGTGCGGCAGGCCTGGCGTGGCCAATGCCCTTGTTGGCTTGTTGCTGTTCTTTCTTGCCTGCAAAGGTTGGCAGGTGATGTGTTCATCTGTATGGAAGGGCAGATGGAAAGGATCTTATGACCTTTGTCTGCCACCAGGTTGCCATGTTTCCATACATTAGGTATACGCATGTGGTTGATCTGGGCTAGGTGCCATTTGGGCTGGTTTCTGCTGCTGTGCTGAGTGTTTGACTGCTGCACCTGCAAATCACAATCGTAGGTGACTGTTGCAGTCTTTGTGACTGCAAGACATGTCCAGTTCGTGGCTGGTGGCGTGCCAATATTGACTGTCAACATGAGTCACGAGTACTCTGCTTCTGGGTTGGACCACTAGTGGAAGTGGGACTGGTGGAAGAGGGACTGCGATTCCAGTATCACTGGCTGATTCCCTCTGTTAGTGGATGCAGCAATACAACCCTGCCGTTGTGGGAAGGTTCATGATGGCATAACTTATTCTTTGCAGTCTCTTCATTCTTGTCAGTGATGTTGGCTGCAGTCTGATGGTGCTAGACATGGGTTCTCCAGCATTACTGCATAAAGGGACGTTTAGTTCCATAGATCTGTGCCCGGATACATTTTCTATGCTGTTTTGGCTGCCTCTCTGTGGGCTGCTAGGTGATCCTGAGAATCCAGCGCAGATCTGAGAGGGATGACAAGGTAGATTTTTGATGCTATAAAGCACTGGCACGACTTGTAACTAAGGGCCTGAAATTGAATTGAGCTGGATATGTGCCGCTATGGTTCATAGCTGCCCCTGCCTAACCCTGGATAATGTAATGCTGGGGTCATATGTGGCCCTGGCATTGAATATCGGGATCGCTGCACGTGCCCCTGAGCTGCAGAAGCTAACTGGGTAGTGGCAATATTGCACCGCTGCCTGGTTATCTCCCGTGGATAAAACTAAGTCAGCTTTTGCTTCACCTAGTTTTGCCCACAGGTTGCTAACTGGGTAACGGTGCAATATCGCCGCTATCCGGTTAGCGACTGTTGCCGCCTCTGCTCCACCTCAGAATGCCCACGACGCGCCCCAATGCTATGTGGTTAGCATTGGGGTGTGTAGGGGAAATAATTGGGGATATTCAGTGGCCGTCGCCATTATGCAGGCAGTTATTGATTTTGCTCTCTTTTCCTGCCCCTGTGTGCCCATACCAATCCAGATGCAAGTGGCAGGGAGGGTACCACTGGCTTGGTTAGGGAGAACCTAAAAGGTTCTTCTGCCTCTGTGGGACAAGGAGAAATTAGACCTTACCTGCTAATTGTCTTTCCTTGAGTTCTCTCCGGGCCAGTCCAGGAAAGTAGGGTAGTCAACCTCCTCTAGCAGCTGAGGGCTGAAAAGAACTGAAAACTCTTTGCTGACAGGCGCACTAGCTCCCTCTGGTGTCTGAAAGAGTCCATCAGTCTTGTGGTATCAAAGCAGCGGTGTTAAACCTATACTAAACTGGAACAAAACAACAAACACTAAACACCGAGATAGTCCTAAAAAAAAGGATGCACTCAACAGGTACTTTCCGTTTTACACTTTAAGGAACTCCAATTTGTGGTTTGTTTTAATATATATATATATATATATTTTTCGTATAGTATTAGCTGTTGGACCTTGGTGAAACAATTCTCTTTCCAAAGTCAACTATTTCCCTAGATTCGGCTACCAGCTAGGCAACCCGTAATGAGTGGAACAGCTTTGTGCCGAGGACCGTAACCCCTAGCAAACTCGCAGAAAACTATGGGCGGGTCCTGGACTGGACGGAGAGAACTCAAGGAAAGACAATTAGCAGGTAAGGTCTAATTTCTCCTTCCTATTCGTCTCTCCGGGCTAGTCCAGGAAAGTAGGGCAGTACCAAAGCAGTACTTACAACCGGGAGGGACCTGCGAGCCCCGCTATTACAGTCGAGGCCCCCACTGCCGCATCTGCTCTCGCCTGAACATCCAACCGATAGTGCCTAGCAAACGTATGTAAAGAGGACCACGTAGCCGCTCTACAGATATCCAGCGGCGGAATCAAGGTAGACTCCGCCCACGAAGTCGCCTGACCCCTAGTAGAATGCGCTCTGAGCCCCACCGGAGCCTCCAAGCCTCTAGATTGGTAAGCTGCGCTAATAGCATGCTTTACCCAACGAGCGATAGAAGCCTTGGTTGCCGCTCTCCCTTTAGCCGGTCCCCCAAACAACACAAATAACCTGTCCGACCTTCGAAACGACTGCGTCTCCTTCAGATATTTGCGCAACACACGCCCCAAATCCAGACTCTTCAGTGACCGATCCCATTTTTCCCCCTCACGCGGACGAAAAATAGGAAGAAAAATCGGTTGGTTTAGATGGAAGGCAGAGACCACCTTAGGCAGAAAAGACGGTACCGGTCTCAACACCACCCGTTCTTTCGAAAACTGAAGGTAGGGATCCCTGCACGAGAGCGCCTGCAAATCCGAAACTCGACGTGCGGAACATAAGGCAACCAAAAAGGCAGTTTTCGACGAAAGCTCCCGCAGAGAGCCCGGTTCCCGAGTTTCAAACGGCGGCCGCATCAGAGCTTCCAATACCAGATTCAAGTCCCACGGAGGAACCGCTTGTCGAACCGGAGGACGAATGATCTTGGCCGCCCTAAGAAATCTACGGACATCTGGATGCGAAGAAAGAGAACAACCACGCACCTTCCCCCTGTAACAGGCCAGTGCCGCCAGCTGCACCTTAAGAGTGTTTAGGGCCAGACCTCTGTCATGCCCGTCCTGAAGGAAAGCTAAAACCTCCGGTAGTTGCACGGCCGAAGGCCGAACCTGCCGATCCTCGCACCATGCTTCAAAAACGCGCCACACTCTAATGTACGCTAAGGAAGTAGAGGTCTTCCGGGATCGAAGCAAAGTGGCTATCACCGATCGCGAATATCCCTTACGAAGCAAGCGCGCCCGCTCAAGAGCCAGGCCGTAAGCAAGAATCGATCCACCTGTGGCATTAACAGGGGACCTTGAGACAACAGATTCACCCGAGCGGGCAACCTCCACGGCGGAGCCACCAGCAGCCGCATCATATCGGCATACCACGGGCGACGAGGCCAATCTGGAGCAATGAGGATCACCGTCCCCTCGTAAGCTGCTATTTTCTGTATTGTTCGACCTATGAGCGGCCATGGAGGGAAGACATAAAGTAGCTGCCCCGACGGCCAGGACTGAACTAGACCATCGAGACCCTCCGACATGTGCTCCCTGCGTCTACTGTAAAACCGAGCCGCCTTGGCATTTGCTTGAGTGGCCATGAGATCGAGAATGGGCTGACCCCACCTCAGCGTGATGGCGTGAAAAACTGCCCAATTGAGTTCCCACTCTCCGGGATCGATGGCAGTCCGACTGAGATAATCCGCCTGGACATTGTCTTTTCCTGCCACATGAGCCGCTGAGATCGCTGCCAGGTGCTGCTCCACCCAGAGAAATAGCTGCTGACTCTCCTCTAGGAGCGCTGCACTGCCCGTGCCGCCCTGCTTGTTGATGTACGAAACGGTCACCAAGTTGTCGGAAAAAACTCGAACTGCCCGCCCTTCGAGCAGATCGACAAACTCCACGAGCGCCAAGCGAACCGCCCTCATCTCCAACCGCTCCTCCTCCGTCCAGACGCCCTGCGCCAACCGCGTTAAGCAATGTGCTCCCCAGCTGGAAAGGCTTGCATCTGTGGTGAGCAACACCCATTCTGGAACAGCTAACGGCATTCCCGCTTGCAGATGAGCAGGGACCAACCACCACTGCAGACTGATCTTCACCTCCTCCGAACACGGCAGACGACGAGAGAGAGGATGATCCTGCGGAGACCACCGCATCAATAATGCCTGTTGAAGAGGCCGCATATGTGCTCTGGCCCACGGAACGAGGTCTAAGGCCGTCGCCATCGACCCCAACACCTGTAAATATCTCCAAGCCGTGGGTGCCTGAAGGCGCAAAAAGGCCGTAACCTGCGAGAAAATCTTTCGAACTCTCTCCGGAGGAAGAAAAACCGAGCCTTTGTCGGTATCGAATAACGCTCCCAGATAGGTCAACTGCTGACCTGGGTGCAACTGACTCTTCACGCAATTGATGACCCAACCGAGCTGCCCGAGAAATTCCACCACTCGGGCCGTGGCTACGAGCGCTTCCGCCCGTGACGCAGCCCTTATCAACCAATCGTCGAGATACGGATGGACCTGAATCCCTTCCTTCCGAAGCGCCGCTGCCGCCACCACCATCACCTTGGTGAAGGTACGAGGGGCGGTAGTGAGACCGAATGGCAGAGCTCTGAACTGAAAATGAACCATGGGAACCGCAAAACGAAGAAACTTCTGGTGTTCTGGCCGGATCGGAATATGCAAATACGCTTCCGTTAAATCTATGGAAGTAAGAAACTCCCCCGGTTTTACCGACCGGATTACCGAACGTAAGGTTTCCATTCTGAAATGAGGCACTTTCAAACAACGATTCACCATCTTGAGATCCAGAATAGGTCGAAAGGAACCTTCCTTTTTGGGAACCACAAAATAAATCGAGTATCGACCGAAGCCGCACTGGTCTGCGGGTACCGGCACTACAGCTTGAAGACGCAATAAACGCCCTAAAGTGTCGTTGACTGCCTTCCGCTTTGCCAGAGGACCGCACGGAGAAGCTACAAAAGCCTCCCCCAGTGGATGCGCGAATTCTAGAGCATAGCCATCCCTGATAATCTCGAGCACCCACTGGTCCGTAGTGATGGCGGCCCAGGCGGAGAGAAACTCCTGCAATCGACCTCCCACAGGAATCTCCGCCTGGACCAGCGTCCCTTCATTGAGGTTTCTTTGTGAAAGCGTGCTGGGCGGAGAAATAACCCCTATTGAAACCTCGGGCTCCACGAAAGGATTGGCCCCTAGTTACAAAACGTCCACGTTGATAAGGCGCAAACCAGGACCCCCGGAATCTGCGAAAATCGCGCCCTTGACCTCTCTGCAAAGAAGGCATCTTAGCCGCTCTAGGCCGGTCCTCTGGAAGACGGCCCCCTTTGGAATCGCCTAAATCTTTCACAATCTTTTCCAACGCCTCCCCAAAGAGCAGCTTGCCCTTGTAGGGAAGCTTACTGAGACGGGCCTTAGATGAAGCATCTGCCGCCCAGTTACGTAACCAGAGAAACCGTCGAGCTGCTATGACGGACGCCATGGATTTCGCTGAGATCCGTACCAAATCATAAAAAGCATCTGCCAGATAAGCTGCAGCCGACTCCAGCTTAGCGCCCTCCGGTGAAGAATCCTCCTCCTGATCTGGAGCACGGTCACCCTGAAGCCAGCGTATTGACGCCCTGGAAACATACGCCCCACAGACTGAAGCTTGTAAGGCTAAGGCACTGGAATCAAATGCCTGCTTCAAGAGAGCCTCTAAGCGACGGTCCTGAAAATCCTTCAGAGCCGTACCTCCTTCTACCGGAATGGTAGTCTTTTTAGTAACTGCCGAAACTAGGGCATCCACCTTAGGCATACGCAACAACTCCTTTTCCTCTAGGGGAATGGGATACAGACGCGCCGTAGTGCGACTGCCTCTCAAGGAGGCCTCAGGACACTCCCATTCCGAGTCAATCATTTGCCTAATAACTCTATGAAGAGGAAAACAACGCTGTTCAGATTTAAACCCTTGTAGCAGGGGATCCTCCAACAGCTCTTGCTGAACCGTAGGGAGTGCAAGATTCAAAGCCGCAAGCGACTGAGTAATTAAAGCTCCTAACTCTTCTTTTCTGAAGACTCTGAAAGTATTAGGATCCTCCCCAGGTCCTAACTCACCTTCCTCCAACTCCCCGGGCCAAAAATCAAACCCCGTCTCTGACAGAATCTCACCATCCTCAGGAAGCTGGGACCCGGAACTCAGAGGCTCTAAACTCCCTGAGGCTGGTTCCCCCCCGGGGCACATGGAGGAGACCCCTTCTCCCGGGTCTGCCTCTGAGGTCTCCAGATTTGTTCTTCCTGACTTGCAGGTTGCAGCAGGAGACAAAAAAGACTGTGATCTCTTCATCAAATAAGCGTTATGAAGCGCCACAATAAATTCCGCGGAGAAAAAGGACGCTAAAGAACCTGTCTCCTTAGCCACAGGTAACAGCTCTGCTCCCTCAGCCGAAGGAGCCTTATGAGACTTTGCTCTCTTTTTTCCAGTCTTGACAGGCAACGCGGGAGAAACCGGCGGCTGAGTTAAAATGGCCGCCGTTCCCGCTCTTTCAGACCCGCTCGGGGCCTTAACCAACTCCTCTTCCTTAGTCTCCTTGCGCTTCTGAGGCTCCATGAACCTCCACAAATGAAAAAAATAAACCGAAGAGTCAAAGAAAGAAATGAAAAAAGAAAGAAATGAAAAAATTCCAACCCGATGCGACGCCGCGGAGCCGGCTTCAAAATCACGGCGCCTCAACGTGTCCCGGGAAACAACCCGACAACTTGCCAACGAACCCCGCGACGGCTTAAGACCTAAGTCTGCAATTCTAAGCGTCCCTGTAAGTTGTAGCTCCTACCTGAAAATAAACGTGGTGTCACTCGTTCAGCAAACCGCTTCCCTGCAGCTAGCGGGTAGCCGGAATTGCCGTCATTTGAAACAGAGAAGTGTTCCCTGGGGCTCCCAGCGAAATTCTCCGAGGTAATTTCAGCAAATTAGATTATCTCCCTCAAGCAGGCTCTGCTTGTAAAAAAAGAA
Source organism: Ichthyophis bannanicus (assembly GCA_033557465.1). Classification (NCBI taxonomy): domain Eukaryota; kingdom Metazoa; phylum Chordata; class Amphibia; order Gymnophiona; family Ichthyophiidae; genus Ichthyophis; species Ichthyophis bannanicus. The sequence continues at coordinate 1,006,652,528 of CM066031.1, read as the reverse complement.
ACACACCGACTCGGTGGTTCTGGAGAAAGAAATGAAGGTATTTAACCCTCTGTAGCACAGGACCAAAACGGAAAGCAGCTGCCTTGAATAACCCTGCCAGAGTTTTTCAATCAGCACTCAAACCATCTGAAAACGCTCCCCCAGATGAGAAAGAAAATAACTTCCAATAATAAATCTCTGAATCTAGCAGTCTCTCCGGAGCCTGTCAGCTATGCAACCAGCTCAGCTGCTGAGGACTGAAAGACTGATGGACTCTTTCGGACACCAGAGGGAGCTAGTGCGCCTGTCAGCAAAGAGTTTTCAGTTCTTTTCAGCCCTCAGCTGCTAGAGGAGGTTGACTACCCTACTTTCCTGGACTGGCCCGGAGAGACGAATAGGAATGGGATATGGTATGGCACAGGAATGCAAGAGTTCCGATTACCAGGGGATGGAGAGGAAGGTACAGAATACAATACATTAGTACTCCCAGTTCAAGCATTAGCAGTGTCTGTGGATATTGTGGTTCAGCATTGGCAGTGTTTAGGGATCTCGTGTTTGAGCTAAGGCAGACACTGAAAACTACTAGGCGCAAAGTTCAATGTGACAGGACTCCAGACATGCACTACATATATGGCTTGGTTCTTGGTCAAAAGGTATAATTATATTCAGTGCTATAATTGTTCTGTGACACATAGATATAAGCTCGGCTGACATTTTGGTGATGGTATGGCTGGGCGCACAGCTGAACCCTGCAAAGTAAAGGTGCATGGAAGTCGCTAACGATGTGTTGCCCCCCCCCCCCCCCGTCTTTCCAAACACTGGGATGCACAACAAGGTTGAGCAGTAGTCCAGCTCACCTCCATTGTGGCAGATGTTGACTCTGATGCGCAGTTGACAGCGGGATCTGCATGCCACAGCAGAGATGCTGAGTTGGAGGGAGCAAACAGCACTCACCATTTGGTCACAGGCCCATGCCATCCTAGTTATCTGCTGTTTGTAATTATGCTGCACTTTGCCATAGTCTGACCTCCCATCACCAAGTGCTGGCAGTTCTGGGGCTTGGTTTAAACTTATGGGTCAGGCATATAGTCCACCACCATGGGGATCTAACTTGGGCCATACGGCGCTGTGCTGTGTGATCTGGTGCATGGGCGGATGGGCTTCCAATTCATCAGCGGAAGATGCAGATTGATGCAGTATACTCCCCAATCCTGGGTGTTAGTGGAGTTCATACGAGGCTGCCGAGCTGAATGTGGCAACAGAACCATACTGGCAAATTGGGCAGGGGACCCCATGGGCTACAGGCAAGGTGCCCCAGTGAGTCCCTATTAAGAGTGGAGGGATATGGCATAGCTGCTCCAGCAGGCAAAGCAGGGGTGGGCCCTGGCGAGTCCTCAAGCAAAACTGAATAATAATATAGCCAAACCACAATGGCAAGCAAGAGGTGAAGCACAACCCCCCCCCCCCCCCCCCAGCAAAGCAGAGCGTACCCCAGCTAATCCCCATACAAGCTGTACTGTGTGATAGGGTTGCACTGGCAATCAAGAAGTGTAGAGCACCTTAGCTGGCTGCAGGGCAGGGTGTCCTTGCGGGTTCTCATCAGAGCTACAGGATATAGCAGGACCACAATTGAAAGCCAAAAAATGGATAGCATCGCAGCTCTGGAGGGGCTGCTCTGGTGGACCACTGCTCAAGCTACTTAACGGCAGGTCTTATTGATAGAGGCAGGTAGAAGTGCATCGTGAAAACCAACTAGAATGGGCCAGCATCACTATGCTGGATGACACATCTGTGGTATGCAAGACACATGCTTTCCATGCAGGGTGTTTACCTAGCCATTTGCTGAGCTCTTTGAGTTACTGAGCCAATAGTTTCACCAGGATCAGCAAATCACTCATTGGCCTTAACTCACCAATGTACCAGTAGCTGAGGACCGCCAGACTTAATTCATGTATTTACTGGAACTCTCTTGCAGTTTACTATCTTTTGTGATATCTCCCTATAGTCTTGTATGTATTTTTGTGCAAGCTTATTTCCCTACTATTTGTTTTATTTTAAATACATCAAATTTAGAATATATATTAAATTATCTCTCATAAGCACTCTTAATTACCTTAAAAAAAAAAACAAAGGGGCATGTTTACTAAACATTCCTAACGTGCGGGGCCGCGCTAGTGTGCCTGTGCCATATAAGGAGTGGGCGGTTCAGGCAGAAAATAGAAAAAAAACGGTAGTAAGCAACCGGACGTGTGCGCGTCGCGCTAATGTGCGGGGGTCGACATTAGCGCGTGGAAAGGCAAAGTGGCGCGCTGCTGAGTATACAAAACAACAGAGCCGTAGTACAACGGTGAAGACACTGACCAATGGTGCAGGGGCCATGGGTTCAATCCCCCAGTGTGCGCAACGACAAAGGTCAGCTGAGGCAGTAACTGTAATGATTAAAATTGTTTTAGGAGGCAAATTAATTTGGAACGGCATAAGGCGGCGCACAGTTATTTTTGGGCGGCATAAGGCGGCGCACAGTGCTTTTTGGGCGGCATAAGGCGGCGCACAGTTATTTTTGGGCAGCAGAAGGCGGCGCACTGGTCCCCTTGGGCGGCAGAAGGCGGCGCGCTGATAGGCACAAGGCGGCGCGCTGATGCACAAGCACAGGAACAGAGCCACAGCACAATGGTTAAAACACTGACCAATGGTGCAGGGATCAGGGGTTCAACTCCTCACAATGCCCAGTGAAAAATGCCTGCTGAGGCAGTATGTATTATGTTGTGGAGTGCTGTAGGAGGCTGTATAATTTTATTTTGTTATCACTACTAGCAAACGCACTCTCCCAGCATGTTAACATACGGCGGCCCATAAGGCACATGTTACAGTGCACTGTTCGCCAAGGCACCCTTGAATGTCCCCTATAGGGCAGCATGTATGTTGCGACACAGGATAATGTATAGTGCACCCTATAGGGATGGCAACCATAAGGTGGCCTACAGGGCGCCCTATGAAGCACCCTCAGAGGCACCTAATGGGTATAGTAAGCTGAGGGTGGTCTTGCCGGCATAGACATATGTACAGTAAATAAAAATAAAGCTGTGGACAGCCCTACCAAAGGGCCCCACTGTGGGTTTGAACCCATGACCTCTGGCTGCACAGGCAGTGATGTAACCATTGCGCTACAGCTCCATAGCTGTAAGCAGGCCCCTGGCTGGCTGCAGATAGCCTACACGTCACCTCACAGACAGTCTGCTGGTGTCAACAGGATAGGGTTAGGCCACCCGTACCCATGATGCACTGCACATGCAAATTAGCTGTCCGCAGATGGACACAAGATGGGGAATGCACCCCCACAGCACCTCGGCCCTGTTGGGGGAAGTGACCGGGTGCACCCACACAGCACCTTGGCCTAGTAGGGGGCACTGACCGGGTGTTTTACTGGCACAGAGTAGCCACACACCGTTACATCGTGCGGGTACTGTGCTCACCCTGAGTGTGCAATGAGGTGGCCAGGACCAGGTCAACAACACCTGCCATGGCTGATGGAGGCCAAGCGGGCGTTCCAAAGCAGTGTTAATGTGTAAGATAGCTAGTTTCTGCACAAACACCATGGATATCCCTGTCTGCCGCTATCAGGCACAGCCCCCATTGGGGGCGCACCCCCCCCAGTGGCAAACATGGTCCCCATCAAGGGATCCACACTCTACCTCCCTGCAAAGGTGGCAGTAGAGGGCAACATCAACCCCAGTCCTGCTGAGGAACACCACCCCCCCCAGGCAGGCAGCTCCATACACAGCCATAACACAATAGCAGACAGACATAAGCCCAGGGCATGGTAAGCTGCACTCCACCACCAGATATTCCCCTGCAGCAAGCCAACAGCCACTGCACCCTGCAAGCCATTATAGCAAGACATTTACCAGCTACAAACAGTCTGCTGGTTAGTCCATAGTGCATGTTCCCAATGGAGATGCATGCACCCAGAACTGGGCTGTCTGCATACACAGCAAGCAGATAGATCAGTGACTGGGCCCCAAAGAGAAACCCATATCTATCACATGAGAGAACTACTATACAGCACTATGGGGGGGCCTAGCCATGCTGTGGTCACTGCACAGTCAGGGTGAGCGTGATCCCCCAGAAGGACATGCTTTGGCCACCCTGTCTGTGTAGGTGGTGGCCGGACACTACAATATCCCAGCCAATGTCCCTGCCAGGGCCCTATGCCCAGTGCAGATGCATCCTGGCCACGCCACCCTGCCCTGGCTATACCCATGGTACCTTGCACCTCATTATGCACATTGGCTGGCCAATACTGGCAACAGTGCTGGCAGTGTGGGCTGTTGAAGGGGCTTGCAGCCAACACCCAGTGTATAGACAGACACACACTTCCACACCTCTGCCATCATGGTGCTACGATTGAGGGGGTAAGTAGCCTTGCCCACCAAACCGGTCCTGAGCACGGCAAGGCATGGATATGGTACGCATTACAGCTGGTGGTCACTCCCCAGGGTGGTAAACACCGTCAGAGGCCAGGCCTGGAGCATGCCCCGCAAACACCTAACAGATTGTTTGGATGGGGTCAACTAGCAGTATGTACGTAACGTATGGATATCTGCCTGCCTGTGCTCCTAGCAAACGTCTCAGAGCTGTGTACCGTATACCTCAGGTGTAGGGTGACATTGGTAAGTTATGCAAGTGCTCGTTTTGGGTGCTGCATGCACGGTCCAATTTTCTGCCTTTCCAGGAGACATTGGCCAATGGGGCCTGTGGGTGTGGGTGTGTCTGCCCTTGATGGCTGCTGCTTTACGGCACAGATTCCCAACTCCAGTCCAGGTTTGCATCACACTGTTCGGGTTTTCCTGCTATCCCTCATGAATATGCATGGGCTACATCTACATGCCATGGGGGTGGTGCATAGATATACAGCACAGGCATTTGTATGAGTGTCAGCATGGAACCTGACTGGTGTGTGGCCCACCAGGACTGCATTTGGGTGATTCTGCTCTAGGTACTGCCCCTGTTCATGGTGTCTGTGCTCAGTGGGGTAAAAGATAGATGTCTTACCATTGCATATGTCCCCGCCATGAAAGGTGTGTCCTTACTATCACTGTTTAGTTGTGGGAAAAATATGTGGGCAGGATTGGCAGTAGCCCCAGCTGGGCTTTGAACCTGTGACCTTCTGTTCTTGCATGCACTGTCTGTGTGCACTGCACCACTGTGTAGCCACAGATTGGTTGGATTCCCTGGACTGTCCATGACTGTGGATCCGGCAGGGCCTGTCTGTTGCAGTGGACTGTGCCAGCCTGCACATGGCTAGGCCTCTGTCTTCTGTGGTTAGCAGCCACTGCCCCCTGCACCACATGTACTTGTCCGCCAACATGCTGGCATGAACTTCTCTCAGAAAAAGCAGTTGACCTGATTGCAATGTGGCAGTACGGGACTGCATTTGGGGGACTTGGCTGTAGGTAATGCCCATTGTTGTGGTGTGTGTGCGGTGTTGGGTAAAATATGGGTGTTTTCCCCATGCTTATGTTCCCTGCACTACAGGGGTGTCTGCGCTATCTTTATTTAGTGGTGGGTAAAATATAGGGACTGGGCTGGCAGGTGCCCCAGCTGGGTTTTGAACCTCTGCCCTCTGGTCCTAGAGGTAATGACTCTGTCCGCTGTACCACACTTTGGCCACAGAGACAGTGCAGCCCCTGGAGGCAGTAAGCCTGGCAGGATGGAGTCACAAACCCTGCTCTACTCATTTTTACTGTGGGCATATGCACCCTGTCTGGTGACAAACGTGCACATAAACACCAGAAATGACCACGGGAAAATGGGGGACAAAATATCACCACGCTGGGCGACAGTGGTATTAATGGGCAACCATAGCAAACACTCCGAGGAAAGCTCCAAAAACGGAAATGTTTTTCGGAAGAGTCTCCGCTCCGTAGACCCTTTCAATATTCATCTCTTTTTTCTGGAGCTTTGCTGGGTGTGTTTTGTATATTTGCCCATCACTATAACTGTTCCCCAGCTGGATTACTATTTATAATAGTTTTGTTGTGGTCATTTTCAGGTTCTATTTGCAATTATGTTCTGTGCACATATATCACACTGCTCACGTTTTTTAGGTTTCCCCGGTGTTCCTGTACATTGCTGACGGAAATGGTTTCTCTTCCCTTTAAATGCCCTCTACCGCGAGGGTTTCACTCGCGCTAATTTTTACATGGAAATTCGGGCCCGATACTGTGCGGGGAGCCTCTCCCCTCCCACTCTCCACCCATTGACCCCGTCCCTCCGCCCCTCTGGAGCCTTCCTCCGCCCTCTTTTAGCCGTTCCACGCCTCTATCGGACATTTGCGGGCCCGCACTTGTACGGGGCCCGTTAGTGTGCCGCGTACCTGTGCGGGGGTGACACGCACGTGTGCGGGGTGTTTAAACGCGTTTCTGCGTGTTTAAATGCCGCGTTGCCGTGCGCTATTTTGCAGCGTGCAGATTTGCGGACTTTAGTAAACATGCCCCAAAGTAAATCTTACCTTCACTTATGCCGTGCTTGGATCAAAAAGGGCTGGATGTAATGGTTCAGAGTTCTTAAAGGCTGACATGCCTGCAGGAATAGGATGATCTAGAGAGGTGAGGAGGGAGCACATTTAAATAACAAAAGCAAAAATTGTAACCATTGAGTTAACTTGGGAAATGAAGCTTAAATCACTAAAATATAGGACAAATCTAGCTACAATCCCTTCTACTGTCCAGACAGTGCTGGGATGGTCTATGGGCTGTGTGAGGATGGTGCAAGCATTTACGCAGTTAGCAGTGATTTTTCAGTATATTAACCTAAAGAAAAGCTGGCCTACTTTATGCGGTCAGACTGTCTAAATATCAGCTGAACATGGCCACTATCCGGATAGCTTGTGGTTCTCACCACTGAAACCGGATATTCAGCAGAAACTGCTACCTGGGTACTTCTGCTAAATATCTGGTTTCACCTTTGCCCATGGTGGCCAGTGTTTAAAACATGCTGACCTCAGCTGAATATTGCCCCAAAAGTACCCTCAGGCATAGATGTATTTTGCATAACTGCAATTACAGACAAAAATGTAAAGACACATTTTAGAAAAGCCATTTAGGGGGTGAATGAGACATATAAGTGAAAAGACCCATGTTTGAATGGCTGGTCTGGTCCCTCCCTCCTTGAAAATCCATGTCAATTTTAGAAGAGTGTGTATCTGCATGCCCATTCTCTGCCCCTTGAAATCATGCAGTGGTGATTTACATGTGTACTGGTTGTAAAATGGAGGCACCTACATGTGGAAATCCCCAGTAGATAACAGTAATGGCAAAGAAGTGAAGTCGCATAATAAAATGTAGAATGATGGGCATCCCCGCCGGCACAACCGCATGGATGTGGAAAATGCAAAGGACGTCAATGAGCGGCTGTACGTGCCTGTTGGCCAATTTTGGAATGCTGCACAAGTAGCTTGCACGTGTAAATACTGTATCAGCCATTATAAATAACAAAAATACTGAACATATAGATTGCCATGGTTTAATGGGAACTGGGAATTACAATAGATGAAAGATAGAAAACAGAGTAAGGGTAAAGGGTCAAATTTCTCAGTGGAGTACCTCAGGGATCTGCGCTTGGCCCACTATTTTTTAATGCATTTATAAATGACCTGGAATGGGAACAGCAAGTGAGGTGATCAAATTTGCAGATGACAAAATTATTCAAAGCTGTTAAATCACAAAAGGACCTTGAGAAATTGGGAGATTGGCCAGAGAAAATATTTCTTCTGTACCTTTTCCAGTTCTGCTATATCTTTTTTTTAGGTGTGACAACTAAAATTGGACACAATACTCAAGGTGTGGTTGCTCTGGAATTCGTTGCCAGAGGATCTAGTAAATGTTGTTAATGCAGCTGGATTTAAACAGGTTGAAAAGTGTATACTAGCAGCGAGACAAGATGTCACATTTCCCCCATTTCCAGAATCGGGCATGTGGGGGCGGGTCATATGTGTGTCTCATAACAAGGTTTGGGGAGGTGGTGCAGTGTGTCAGGGGTGCGTCAGGGGCTGCATGTGTCTGTGTGTATGTTGTTGGGAGTGTTTGGGGTGCATGCATCTGTATGTGGGTCATGGGGAGTGTTGAAGTGTACATACATGTGTATATCCATGTGTGTGTCATAGAGAATGTTGGGGGCTTTGTGTGTGTTTGTTTCATGGGGATTGTCGAGGGCTGCATGTGTGTGTGTGTGTGTGTCATGTGAGTGTTGGGAGCTGCATGCATGCATGTGTGTGTCATGGGGAGTGCCAAGGGCTACATGCGTGCGAATGGCTGATCTGGTCCCTCCCTTCTCTGAAGCAAGCCTACGTCAAAGGAGGGAGGGATCAAACCTTTGTGCAAGTGTGAAGTCTGAAAGACCCATGTATTGTGTTTTTTCAATTTGAGATCAGGTCCACTCCATTGCTGCCAGCGCCACTGCCGCCGACGGAACATAAAAAGCGGTGGCAGGGCAAGGGCAGGCAGTGTGGGAGGGAACCAGTTGGACATGGAATTGTGGAGTAAGATGGGGAGATGCTGGGCTTGGGGCAAATGTGATTGGGGGGGGGGGGGTTTGGCACGCCAGATGTGCAGGTTGCACAAGGCACATTTATTGCTTGGTATGGCCCTGAGAGGAAGAGTCCCCCAAAGTGGACAACACCTCTGACAAGAAGGAGAGAGAGGAAGCAGCCATTCAGGGGCCTCCCAAGAAACCCCAGTGGGTATCAACTGGACCCTAGCCTGGAGACAGTTCAGCCTGCCACTGAAGACCTCATGCAGAGAGAGAGGGGGAGCCTAGGAAGGTAGAGGATCTTGAGGAAGAGATTATGGATATTGATGTTGCGGGAGAGATTGTGAAGGTGGAGGATGAGGAGAGGGGGAGGATGTGGTGGTGGAGAAGAGGCAGGTGGACAGGCTGGAGATCCGTTGTAGCTGCTGGTGACCCAGCATATCCAGTCGGCCTCCTTGCTGAGCCAGATGAGTCCCTATGAGGTCCTCAAGGAATCTGAGGACCCTGAAGTCTTGCTGCACCTAATATCCTTGTGATAGAAGGTGCAGCAGGGCTTTACTGTGGTCACAAATTTCCAGGACCTCACGGTGACCCATCTGGAGGGCATGAAAGCAGAGATACATGGCATGCTAATGAGTTAGCTGCTGGCACTTATATCTGCTCCAGCTGATTCAGAGGGGAAAGGGGGAAATAGGGCCCCCCCCCCAGCTGATGTCGATTCCATCTCGGGAGGGGGAGGCGAGCAGCGGCAGTATTTCCAGAAGTGGCAGCTTTTTGCCACCGCTTTTGGAAATACTGCTGCTGCGCACCTCCCCCTCCAAATGGAATTGGCAGCAGCTAGGGGGATGATATCACTGCCGCTACCACCCACCTGAGCTGGCTGCCCTAGGCGGCCACCTAGCTCACCTAGTGGATGGGCTAGCCCTGTCTGTCCTATACATGGCTTCTACTGCTTAGCCATGTGGCCCTTGCCTCAGACCCCTCTGCCCTGCTGTGATCCAGGGAGACTGCTGCTACCTCGGACAGGCCATGGTGATACATGATGGTGAGAGGACTCCACTGTCTGACATAATGCTGGTGGAATCCCACCTCACATGCACTAATGAAGGGAAGAGGGCTCCCAGACATGTTTATCAAGGGTGAGGTCATTTTATTTATTTATTCATAAATGTATTACTCACCCTCTCTCTATAGTTCAAGGAGAGGTACAATAAACATACATAACTTTAGCATACATGAAGACACACACTACAGATATTAATTGCAACTAAAATCACATAATATACAACAAAAACATACTAAAACGGAGCAATAATTAAGTCATATGCTTCCCTAAAGAGATGCTGCTTCAGTTTTTTATGAAATTTTCGTCTATCTTCCTCTAGGCAAATATTATTTGGCAAACTATTCCATAATGATGATGTTAAGTGCCATCGAGTCGGTATAGACTCGTAGCGACCCTCTGTATATTTGACCTAAACTGTGTTCGGTCTTCAGTCAGGTGGCTCATTGTTGATAGAGTGGCACCCATAGCTGCTGTTGTTGTATCAATCCATCTCATTGCTGGCCTTCCTCTTTTATGTTGACCACCTACCTTGCCAAGCATTATGCCTTTCTCCAATTATCTCTCTTTTTGCATGATATGTCCAAAGTATGAAAGTCTAAGTCTTGTCATTTGAGGTTCTAAGGAAAGCTTTGGTTTGATCTCCTCTAGTACTGACTGGTTTGTTCTTTGGCAGTCCATGATATACACAGTATTCGTTGCCAGCACCATAATTCAAAGGCATCAATTTTCTTCCCGTCTATCCTTTTCACTGTCCAACTTTCACATCCATATGATGTTATTGAAAACACCATGGCTTGAGCAAGTCAAATCTTTCTATGGAGAGAAACATCTCTTCTCTTGAGAATCTTGTCTAGGGCCTTCATAGCCATTCTGCGAAGAGCAATACATCGTCTGATTTCTTGACTGCTTGTCCTTTCTTGATTGTTGATCCAAGTAGGTTAAAGTTATCAACTATTTCAATTTCTTCTTCATCAATGATGAACTTATTGATTTTTCCAGTTGTCAAGATCTTTGTTGTCTTAACATTAAGGTGCAGGCCTATTTTAAGACTCTTTCTTGATCTTGAGAAGCAAATGTTTCAGATCATCTTCACTTTCTGCCATTAATGTGGCATCATCAACATAGTGAAGGTTGTTGATGAGTCTTCCACAAGTCTTCACACCTCGGTTGTCTTCATACAGTCCTGCTTCTCTGATGATTTGTTCTGCGTATAAATTAAACGGGTAGGGGCAAAATATGCAGCCTTGTCATATACCTTTTGCTGATTTTAAATCATTCTGTTTCTCCTTGTTCTGTTCGAACTGTTGCTTCTTGATCAGTGTAAAGGTTGTGTAAGAGAACTATCTGGTATACCCATGTTTCTTAATGTGGCCCAGAGTTTCACATAGCTTACACAGGCAAAAGCCTTGCTGTAATCAATTCCATAATGATGACTGATAAAAAGAAAATGCCCTAACCCTCAATGTCTTATGTTTCATCTACATTACAGCAGGAAGCGTATATGTTTGTTCCATCCACAGCCTCAACAGCTGATCCAAAGTATAAGCCTAGAGTAACCCTCTTAAATACTCGTTAGAACAATGATGTGCAATCTTATACGAGGTGTGACAAAAAAGAAACGCGACTGTGGCAACCACACCCATGACTCAATGCCAATTGGCTAACCGCTTATGTCACTGTGTTGTGCAACATCTCACCACTATTCTGCTATAATATTTTTCATCTCTCTCACTCTGTTTTTCTTTTTCAGATTTTTTTGTAGCACACTGCTCCATCACTTTGTCATGCAACTGGAGGTGGCAGAAATATGGAGCAAAGAATCAACTTGAAATTTTTGGTTAAGTTGGAGAAGGGCACAACTGAGTGTCTCCAACTTCTCCAGAAGGCTTATGGAGAAGATGCAATGTCAAGGCCGCGAGTCTTTGAGTGGCACAAATGCTTCAAGACTGGCCGCAAGGAGGTGGAGGATGACCCCGAGTCAGGACGGCCTTCCACAACAAAGACAGCTGAGAACATTGACAGCGTGAACCAGCTGGTGTGGAGTGATCGCAGATTGATGGTGCGGATGATAGCTGAAGAGCTCAGCCTGAACAGTGAGTCAGTGCGGACCATCTTGGTGCAGGAGCTGGGGATGTGGAAGGTGTGCGCCAAGATGGTGCCCAAGCTTTTATCAGACGACCAGAAGGAGCACCGGGTCAATGTTTGTCGAGACTTGCTAGAGAAGATCGGAGAAGATCCAGAGTTCGTTGGCCGAGTCATCACAGGAGACGAGACTTGGGTCTTTCAGTACGACCCTGAAAGCAAGAGACAGAGCCTGCAGTGGAAGACTCGACTGTCACCCAGAACCAAGAAGGCGCAGAAGTCCAAATCAAGGATCAAGGTCATGCTGATTGCATTCTTCAACCAGAAGGGAGTGGTCCATCATGAGTTTGTGCCTGAGGGTCAGACAGTCAGCCAGCACTTCTACCAGCAGGTCCTCAATCACTTCCATGACCGGGTTCGACACAGCAGGCGGGCTCTGTGGCGAGACAAGTTGTGGCTGCTCCACCACGACAATGTGCCCGCACACACCGTGCTCAGTGTGAGGCAGTTCTTGGCTAACAAACAGATCACAGCTCTCGACTACCCTCCTTATTCCTCAGATCTCGTACTGTGCGACTTCTGGCTCTTCCCCAGGCTGAAAACTTCTCGAAGGAACTCATTTTGCCTCTGTAGAAGAGATCAAGGCCACTGTGACGAGGGAGCTGAGGGATCTCAAGGAGGAGAACTTTACTGAGTGCTTCCATACGTGGCAGAAGCGAATGCAGAAGTGCATTAACTCGGGGGGGGGGGGGATTACTTTGAAGGGGACAATGCATAATTTCTCTGTAGATTTTGTAATAAAACATTTACGGGACAGTCTCATTTCTTTTTTGTCACACCTTGTAGACCATAACGAAAACCTTAAATAAGACTCTGCTGAAAAGGAAGCCAGTGTAATTGCTTCAAGCGTCGGGTAATATGATCAGAGGAACCACACTGAACAGACATCATTGAATACATCACTAGGAGCAATATGAATGCATTGCATACATGGTACAGTACATGAAACAATGCAAAAGCTCTGGCTTCCTGCCGATATGTAAAAGTTAAAATGGGGGGCCCTGGTGAGCATATATATCCAAAATATTAAAAGTATGTATGAATCCTTCCCATTCCACCCTACCCTACCCTCTCACCTTTCCCTTGAGCCTCTCTCTCCCCTGTCGTTCCATGACATTTGCAGGAGAAAATGTTAGGGTGTATCTTCCAACTAGGGAACATAAAGATCCATCACAAACATCCCTTCTTCCTGCCTCTATCCAGAGCCTGATCTTGGAGAGAAGGCAGCTTCCTGTGGCTACATGCAGATGAGATCCATTCATGTGAATGACCAGTCCATGGCAAACAGTGTGCACCCCTCATATGTGATTGATTTGGAGTCAGCCAGTGCTCTTCAAGGACTCATACAGATACATAGGACCACCAAAGATAGTGGAGGTCACAGCAAGATTAACATCCATAAGTTAGCAATTTTGCAATCAGTCACAGGTAGGTTACATACATGGGCATCATCCGTTATACACGTTTATTCCCCAGCTATGGGTCATTTTGGAATGAACCATGTGTAAAATACAGTCATGGAAGCACCACCCCTATACACATGTATCGACCCATTTTAGCAATAATATGATTTGTGCTGATTCTGAGCAGGTCATGCCACCAAAGTGGAAGGAGCTCACCCGCAAAGACCATTTCTGCCAATTGGAGGAGGAAATCATGCTGAAGGAGGTACTGAGGCATCAGTGTGTTCCTCTGTGACATGCTGGTGTCCGTATGAGTGCCTACCAGAGGCAAAAAATCTGTCTGGGCAAAAATAAAATCTATTATCTTGTGGGGGTGGAGCAAGATGGCAGGTGGCTGATCGCTCATTCTGGTCATTCTTACCTTTCGGTGTTTTCCTGCTACCCCACAATGTCGCTGAGTACAAAAAGGAAGAGGCAGCTCGTGTACTTTCCACTACTGCTGGTCTGGTTGTTGTGAGCAGCCCAATGGAGAATTTTTCTGACCCAAGCACAAGGTCTGGAGATTTCCCAGGTGGAGCTGCTTAGAGGAACAACTGGAGAAGGAAGCCCAGCATCCTCTATAATGCCCGAAGTTTGAAGGCAGCCTTCATGATCTGGCTTGTTTGGTGCCAGAAGGTAGGGGTTTGGAAAACAGGTTGGGAGAAGTGGCTGGGTCCATAACCATGGAGTTACTCCCTGAAGAGATGGGGCTGAAGCCTATGGAATCTTCCGTCTCCAGTCAGGAAGTATCTGGTTCAACGCCCTTGGAGTCAGCTTTGGGTGCTGTAGCATTGGTGATGGTGTGTAGTAGGCTCTCTCTTTGGAATGACTTAAGCAGATCATGATGGAATCCCTCTGGCTGGCTATTGAGAACTTGGGTAAAGTCTTGATTGGGTAGTTTAACTCTTTAACTTCTCAAGTTGGTCATGTTGCTAAATGCTCGGCAGATAACACTGTTGAGATTGAAACCTGCAAGCTTAAGATAATGGAGTGTGATGCCAAGATTGATAACTTATCTACTAACAAGGCTATATTGGTGAAAGACAATCTCTTTATTCATAGGAAATGTGAATTTCTTGATAATGGAGTGTGAACGAGGAATATTTGCTTTGTTAATTTTCCCTGGCTACCACTCATTTCAGCTAAGGAGTTGTTTATAAAATATATGACTGAGATTTTGAAGATCTCTACTGAACTGTTACCACCAGTGGCTCGTGGTTTTTTTATTTATCAACATCTAGAAGGGATGTAATGGGTACCAACGGGATGGAGACCTTGAGGTTTGCCACTGATAGTTTGGATTTAACTAATTTTCTTGCGTCTATAGCCATCCTGATTGCTACCTTTGCATTTGAAACTGACTGGGACCTTGTCCTTAAGCTGTATTTCAAGTTTCATCATGTTTTGTAATATGAAAGTATGGGCATTTCCTGAGGTTTCTAGGCCCATGTAAAAGTGAAGGAAGCAATTTCTTTTGTTGAAACCCAGAGTTCTCCAAATAGGGGCCACTTTCCTTTTAAAACTTCCCTGCAAGCGTGTGGTGCGATATAGAGATGTCAAATGTGTTTTTTGAACCTTCTCAACTGATTGCCTTTTTAAGTGACATGGTCCCTGAAGTACCAACTGTTGGCTTTCGAAGCAAACTTGGAGCCTTCTGTTCAAATCAGGGCCTTGTTCTGGAGTGCAGCCACCTTCTGAGTTTCTTCGTTTTTCTTTTTATAATATGCCCTCATTTTAGGATCCATCCTCTCTATTGAGGATTTTTCAGAGATTAGATTTTTTTTTTACTTTTGATGTGTTTATTGTACTTCATGAGCAAGTTTGCCACAAGTACGTAATATAATGCTTGGTTTATAATATAAAATGCATAAATACAAAATTAAAAAAAAAATCTGGCTGGGCAATGCATGAATGCAAAAATCGTTTGATCGCCATTCCAAACTCTTACTGGTTTTAGAATCTGCTCACCATTCTCCGCTGCATCTGCCAATAACTTCTACACAGCATCCTTGGCCGATTTTACTTCTCGATTTATTGAAGTAATCCAACTGCTCGCTCTCTCAAGAGAAAACCCAGAGAAAATGAAGCTTAATGACAAGAGACTGCTGCTTGTTCCTCATATCGCCAGAGCAATGGTATTGCGTTGGAAGGCATTTCTACTTCTCTGGCAGCTGCTGAAAGAAATCGGTGCTCATTTCGGTTTGCTGCATCCTGCAAAAATGCATGTCACCTACAACAATCGCACGGATCAGTATCAAGAGCCAGAGGATTTACAGCACTTTCTGGACACAATAAAAATGGCTTGGTGATTTAGCAATTATGCAGTTCTAAAAGTAAACTGACATGATAGTGTAGGAGTGATGTATATAGGAGATTGGTGTCCTGCTAGTTATTTCCCTTCCTGTATGCCTGAAGTCTGAAAATTCAACAGGAACTTCTTTACAGCAGCCCGTCTTCTCAGCAATCATATTTGCATGCTGGGAGGTAACTTTGTTACTATGAGCTTCTTATTACATTGCTGCAGTCCAATACACATTAGTTGTCTACCGGTATTAAACAGGAGTGAATAGTTTCTACTTAAAAGATCAGACATGTTTTATCCATAAGCGCTCCTGCTTTAATGTTCTCCCTAAAAATGATGCAGAAGGGCTGCTTGTTCTTCAAGGGAAACTGGACGCTTTCATTGCAGCTGACATAGTTTTGTCTCCAACCTAGAATATTAGCTTCTTGTTTTGAGTGTGGGGGTGTTGCAATTACAGCACATACTTAGAGGTTTGCAATAATCATTATTTAATAGTTGTCTCTTTTGGCTTAACTGATACTATTCTCTTCAGAAATTTTTAAAGCACTATGTTATGTACACTGCTTAGTTACAAATAAGATTGCATAGGTTTTATATTATCATATGTAAGAGCTTATTTTTAATTACAAAAGTGGATGTGGATTATTTTGTTAAAGAACCCATGGCTATTGGTTGGCAGCTGCTAATTGCTATGTGGCTTTTGTCTATTTGGGACTGTAGGACGGGGGGGGGGGGGGGTTCTGTTTGGGATTGGGGTATGGGAAAGATGGGTGGATTTTCATGTTTTAATTTTTTTTTATTTTTGGTGTATGGGCAGAGGTCAGCTCATTAGGCGATTTATTTATTATATATGGGGTATATGGAAAATCTCATTGGCCAATAAACCTCCCTTTAAAAAATGATTTATAGAATGGTCTCCTTAAATGGTCTCTCACTTGGTTTGCAGCTTGTCGTGCTGTGAGGGCTTGAGTGCATCAGTGATGCTGAGAGCTAAACTATCGGTAGTTTAACTACTGGCAGGGTCTCCCAAGATGGACAGGTCTCAGCTGAGGTGCCAGACCAAGACAAACCACCCATCTGGGCAGCAGCAGAATGGGACAGTGTTGACGGCGGAGGATCACATTTTTGTGACAACGGCAACAACACCAAACTTAAACTGCGCGGAAGAAAGGCCCGGCAATCTACTTCTGTATCTTGCCATGAAAACCCAATGGATAGTTACAACAAAACAAATTGTGCTATGCTGCTGGAAGATGAGACCCCCAGGTCAGAAGGCACTCAACTAGCTACTGGGGAAGAACTGAAGACTTTTCAGAGTAAAGCCAGCATTTATGATGTGGTTGGATCAAAGCCCTCGGGAAGTCTGACTGCTGATGTAGCTGCGCATGAAATGAGAGTCAGAAGCTGTAAAGATGTCTTACACATTGGAACATGGAACGTACGAAGCATGAACCAAGGGAAGTTGGAGGTGGTCAAGAATGAAATGGAACGTGTACAACTTGATCTGTTGGGTGTCAGCGAACTGAAATGGACTGGCATGGGGCACTTTGCATCAGATGATCACATGGTCTACTATTCTGGAAATGAAAGACAAAGAAGAAATGGTGTTGCATTTATAATAAAGAAGAAACTTGCAAGAACTGTAATGAAATACAATGCAGTCCGCGAACGCTTAATCTCTATTCGTCTACGAGGATTGCCTATCAACACAACTATAATTCAAGTATATGCCCCAACAACAGCTGCAGAAGAGAATGAAATTGAAGAGTTCTATGAACAAGTACAAGCTGAAATTGACAGAACATGCAAACAGGATATCCTGATAGTCATGGGTGACTGGAACGCAAAAGTTGGCAACAAAGAAGAAGGCAAAGTAGTTGGAAACTATGGACTTGGCAACAGAAATGAAGCTGGAGAAAGACTGATAGAATTCTGCAAGACCAATGATCTATTCATCTCAAACACCTTTTTCCAGCAACACAAGCGGCGACTGTACACATGGACTTCACCGAATGGATTATATAAAAATCAAATTGACAACATATGTGGAAGTCAACGATGGAAACATAAGATCATAAGATATGCCATACTGGGTCAGACCAAGGTCCATCAAGCCCAGTATTCTGTTTCCAACAGTGGCCAATCTAGGTCATACGTACCTAGCAGTTTCCCCAAGGGACACAGGTTCCACAATGCTTGTATTGGTTCAAGCATTGATATCCTGGGTCCCTTCTTAATAATGGTTTATGGACCTTTCCTCCAGGAACTTGTCCAAACCTTTTTTAAACACAGCTACACTAACAGCCTTTACTACATCCTCCGGTAACAAATTCCAGAGTTTGATTACACATTGAGTGAAAAAATATTTTCTTTTATTAGTCTTAAATAGTTTACCCTGTAGCTTCATTGCATGTCCCCTAGTCTTTCTATATTCTGATAAGGTAAACAATCGATCTACGTTTACCCGTTCCACTCCGTTCATTAATTTATAGACTTCTATCATATCTCCCCTCAGCCGTCTCTTTTCCAGGTTAAAGAGCCCCAACCTTTTTAGCCTTTCTTCATAGGAGTAGCCTTCCATCCCCTTTACCATTTTGGTGGCTCTTCTCTGAACCTTTTCTAAAATCGCTATATCCTTTTTAAGATACAGCGACCAAAATTGCACACAATATTCAAGGTGCAGTCTCACCATGGAACGATATAGAGACATTATAATATCTTTTGTTTTATTTTCCATTCCTTTCCTTATCATACCTAGCATTCTATTTGCTCTCTTGGCCGCCACTGCACACTGGGCCGAGGGTTTTAACATGGTATCCACAATGACGCCTAAATCTTTTTCCTGGGTGGTGGTTCCTAATGTGGAACCTTGCATCATGTAACCATAGTTTGGGTTGTTCTTCCCTAGGTGCATAACCTTGCACTTCTCCACATTAAATTTCATCTGCCATTTTGATGCCCGGTCTTCCAATTTATCAAGATCCTCTTGCAATTTTCCACAATTCTCCTGGGTTTTAACAACTTTAAATAGTTTTGTGTCATCTGCAAATTTGATAACCTCACTCGTTATTCCACTTTCCAGGTCATTTATGAATATGTCAAAAAGCAGCGGACCCAGCACAGATCCCTGGGGTACACCACTATTCACCTTTCTCCATTGGGAAAATTGGCCATTTAGCCCTACCCTCTGCTTTCTATCTTTTAACCAGTTCCTGATCCACAATAGTACATTGCCTCCTATCCCATGACTCTTTAGTTTTGCCAAAAGTCTCTGATGAGGGACCTTGTCAAAGGCTTTCTGAAAGTCCAGATACACAATATCAACCGACTCACCTTTGTCCACCTCTTTATTCACTCCTTCAAAAAAACATAACAGATTAGTAAGACAAGATCTTCCTTGTCTAAAGCCATGTTGGCTGTCTCCCATTAGGTCGTGACTATCTACATGCGTAATTTTATTCTTTATGATGGTTTCTACCATTTTTCCCGGTACTGATGTCAGGCTCACCGGTCTGTAGTTTCCCGGATCACCCCTTGAACCCTTTTTAAAAATTGGTGTTACATTGGCGATCCTCCAGTCCTCAGGTATTAGAGATGATTTTAATGATAGTTCACAGATTACTGATAGCAGGTCTGCAATCTCAAATTTCAGTTCTTTCAACACCCTTGGATGTATACCATCCGGCCCAGGTGATTTGCTACTCTTCAGTTTATCTAATAGTTGTAAGACATCTTCCCGATGTATCGATATTTCCTTCAATTCTTCCACACCTTTAAATACCACATCAGTCATGGGTAACATCCCTACATCTTCCTCAGTAAAGACCGAAGCAAAGAATTCATTCAGTCTCTCCGCTATTGCCTTGTCGCCTCTTAGTGCTCCTTTAACCCCTTTATCATCTAATGGACCAACTGACTCTCTCACAGGTTTTTTGCTACGAATATACTTGAAAAGGTCTTTATTTCGCGTTTTTGCTTCCGCAGCAAGCTTCTTCTCAAATTCTCTCTTTGCCTGCCTTATCAATGCCTTGCATTTAACTTGCCAGTGCTTGTGCTGTTTCCAGGTTTCATCGTTTGGCTCTTTTTTCCATTTCCTGAAAGATGCTTTTTTGGCAACAACAGCCTCTCTGACCTCACCTTTAAACCATGCTGGCAGTTTTTTGGACTTCCTTCCACTTTTCTTAAAGCGTGGAATACAGCTGGTCTGGGCTTCCAAGATAGTATTTTTCAACAACACCCAAGCTTGATGTACGTCTTTAACCTTTGCAACTGCTCCTTTTAGTTTTTTCTTAACTGTTTTCCTCATTTTATCGTAGTCTCCCTTTCGAAAGTTAAAGGGTAGTACTGTGGATTTCCTTACTATCCCTTCTCCACTAATTAAATCAAAGGTGATCATGCTATGATCACTATTGCCAAGTGGCCCCAACACCTTATCTCTTGCACTACATCTGGTGTTCCACTAAGGACTAGGTCTAATATTGCTTCCCCTCTGGTCGGTTCATGAACCAGCTGCTCCAAGAAGCAGTCATTTATTTCATCTAGGAACTTTATCTCCCTAGCATGTCCTGTTGTGACACTGACCCAGTCGATGCCGGGGTAATTGAAATCACCCATTATTATTACTGCACTGTAACTTTTGCTAGCTTCCTTGATTTCTTTGAGCATTTCATCATCCATTTGTTCATTCTGGCCAGGCGGACGATAGTACACCCCCACTGCCATCGCCTTCCCCTTTTTACATAAAATTTCAATCCATAGAGATTCTACAGCAAATTTTGTTTCTTGCAAAACTTTAATCCTTTCTGACTCAATGCCCTCTCTAACATAGAGCGCAACCCCTCCACCAATTTGATCAGCTCTATCATTACGATATAGTTTGTACCCAGGTATCACAGTGTCCCACTGGTTGTCCTCCTTCCACCATGTCTCTGATATTCCAATCATATCTAACCTCTCGTTTAGTGCTATATATTCTAACTCTCCCATCTTGTTTTGTAGACTTCTAGCATTTGCATACAAGCATTTTAGAGACTGTATTTTATTCATATTAATTTGGCTATTGGTAGACATGGGTAATTTGGGATCTTTAAGCTCTGTCTGCTCCATACTCGAGGGCATTTGGGCTACTTTACTCTTTTTTGGAACCTCTCTGCTTTTTGTAGTTTCCTTCAAGGATACATTCTTCCGAACCATGCGCTCTTGAGCGACTGTCGGCTTTCCCCTATTATCTAGTTTAAAAACTGCTCTATCTCCTTTTTAAAGGTTAATGCCAGCAGCCTGGTTCCATCCCGGTTAAGGTGAAGCCCATCCCTTCGGAAGAGCCCCTCCTTTCCCCAGAATGTTCCCCAGTTCCTAACAAATCCGAACCCCTCATCTCTGCACCATTGTCTCATCCACGCATTGAGACTCTGGAGCTCTGCCTGCCTTTTGGGTCCTGCGCGTGGAACGGGAAGCATTTCAGAGAACGCTACCCTGGAAGTTCTGGATTTCAACTTCCTACCTAAAAGCCTAAATTTAGCTTCCAGAACCTCCCTACCACGTTTTCCTATGTCATTGGTACCGACATGTACCAAGACAGCAGACTCCTCCCCAGCACTATCTAAGACCTTATCTAGGTGGCGTGTGAGGTCCGCTACCTTCGCACCAGGCAGGCATGTTACCAGGCGATCCTCACGTCCACCAGCCACCCAGCTATCTACATGCCTAATGATCGAATCACCAACTATAACTGCTGTCCTAACCCTTCCCTCATGGGCACTTGGCCCTGGAGAAACCTCCTCGGTGCGAGAGGGGTTTACATCACCTGGAGGACAGGTCCTAGTTACAGGATCACTTCCTGCCACACCAGGGTGATGCTCTCCTGTCACGTGACCTCTCTCCTCCATGGCAACAGGGATGCTGCCAGACTGGAGGTGGGACTTCAGGACTATTTCCCTGTAGGTCTCGTCTATGTACCTCTCTGTCTGTCTGTCTTATGTTTTCCAAGTCTGCTACTCTAGCCTCTAGAGAACGGACTCGTTCCCTGAGAGCAGAGAGCTCCTTGCACCTAGTGCACACGTAAGACCTCTCACCAGCTGGGAGAAAATCATACATGTGACACTCAATGCAAAAGACTGGAAAGCCCACATCCCGCTGCTGGACTGCTGTCTGCATCTTAGTTTTAAGTTTGTGTTTACATCTTTAAGTTCTTTATGTACTAAAGGGTGCTATGGATATTTATACCACTAAAACTGTACCTAAGAAGTTTAATATACCTTGTTCACCTGAAGCTTAATTAATCTCAGGTCCTTAGTGTATGACTGATTTGGGTAATGAGCTTCACCTGAGAGCACCTCCTGTCTTTTAAGTTGTGCAAGTACCTATAAAGCTGTGATTATCCCAGGGGAGGGTGGGTGTGGGGAGGGAGGGAGGGATATAACACTTATTAAAAAAGGGCTGCTACACAGTACCCTGTCCTGTGCTGCTGAGGTAAGCTATATTCTGATTTGATTTAAATTATAGCTCTTTGCTGCTGCTAGGCTCTAACCTATTATGAAATTTAAACTACAAGCTCTCTGCTGGATTCTAAATTTAACCAGAAAGCTCTCTTCTGTGTTTTAATTTGAAACTAAAAGTACTTTGCTGATGCTAGGCCCTGAGTGACTATGAAATTTAAACTACAGCTCTCTACTGGGTATGAAAGGTAACCAGAAAGTTCTCTTCTGTGTTTTAAATTGAATCTTAAACTGTTGCTACTAGGCCCTGACTGATTTAACAAAAAATAGTGGGTTCACAGATTAATTAGCTTTAAAAGAAAAAAATTCCTTTCAGAAAAATTCCCAGAAGTATATACTCACAATTTCAGATTTCTCTCCAGAAGTAACAGGCCCCCCTTTCTAGTCCTTCAAGCTCTGTAACATCAACAAAGACAAAACCTGGAGCTGACTGTGGTACAGATCATCAACTACTAGTATGCAAACTCAAGCTAAAGTTGAAAAAGAGCAAACCACTCATGAATGCAGCAAAATATGACCTTGAGAATATACCACTGGAATTTAAAGACTGCCTGCAAAATCGATTTGCTGCTTTAGATACAAATGACAGAGCTCCGGAAGAGTTATGGAATGACATCAAGAAGGTTGTGTTGGAAGAAAGCGAGAAGTCTCTACAAAAGGTGAAAAAGCAAAAACGGCCAAAATGGATGACGGAAGAAACTCTGAAAATTGCCCAGAAACGCAGAGAAGCTAAAGCCAGAGGAGAAAGAAAGACAATCGCAGAACTCAGAGATTTCCAACGTGCAGCAAGACAGGACAAGGAAAAGTACTACAATGACACTTGCAAGGAAATAGAAGCAGAAACTATTAGAGGAAGAACAAGATCGGCTTTCCTAAAGCTACGAGAGTTAAAGAAAAAGTTCCAGCCTCGAATTGGAATGTTACAAGATGCTCAAGGTTCTATGTTGAATGATGCTGAGAAGATCAAGAAAAGGTGGAAGGAATATACAGAGTTTTTATATGATAAAGATCAAGTGGACCAACAGCCGTTTCAACCTGTACCTTATGATCGGGAACCATTGGTGATGAAAGAAGAAGTTGAAGCAGCATTGAAAGCCTTATCAAAGAACAAAGCAACAGGCATTGATAGCATTCCCATAGAAGTATTGCAGCAATCTGATGCAGCTGTTACCGTACTCACAAGGCTCTGCCAAGAAATATGGAAGACAGCATCATGGCCAACTGACTGGAAAAGATCTGTGTTTATACCAATACTAAAGAAAGGTGATCCAACTGACTGTGGAAATTATCGCACAATCGCTCTGATCCCACATGCCAGCAAGATTCTACTGAAGATTATTCAAAAGAGACTACAACCATACCTGGAACAAGAACTACCTGAAGTGCAAGCAGGGTTCAGGAAAGGGCGAGGAACGAGAGACATCATTGCGGATGTGAGATGGATCCTTGAAAAGACTAAAGAATACCAAAAGGATATCTATTTGTGCTTTATCGACTATAGCAAGGCTTTTGACTGTGTAAACCATGAGAAACTCTGGGCCACATTAAGAAGCATGGGTATACCAGAACACCTGATCGTTCTCTTGCGCAATCTGTACATTGATCAAGAAGCAACAGTTCGAACGGAACAAGGAGAAACAGAATATTTTAAAATAAGCAAAGGTGTAAGACAAGGCTGCATACTTTCCTCCTACCTGTTTAATTTATATGCAGAACAAATCATCAGAGAAGCAGGATTGTATGAAGACAACAGAGGTGTGAAGATTGGTGGAAGACTCATCAACAACCTTCGCTATGCTGATGATACCACATTACTGGCTGAAAGTGATGATGATCTGAAACATTTGCTTCTCACAATCAAAGAACATAGTCTCAAAATGGGCCTGCACCTTAATGTAAAGAAGACAAAGATCATGACAACTGGCATAATCAACAGGTTCATCGTTGAAGGAGAAGAAATTGAAATTGTGAACAACTTTAATCTACTTGGATCAACTATCAATAAAGAAGCAACAAGCAGTCAAGAAAGCAGACGACGCATTGCTCTTGGCAGAATGGCTGTGAAAGACCTAGATAAGATTCTCAAGAGCAGAGATGTCTCTCTCCATACAAAGATTCGACTTGTTCAAGCCATGGTATTTTCAATAACATCATATGGATGTGAAAGCTGGACAGTGAAAAAGATAGACAGACAGGAAGAAAATTGATGCCTTTGAATTATGGTGCTGGCGGCGAATACTGTGTATACCATGGACTGCCTGAAGAACAAACCAGTCAGTACTAGAGGAGATCAAACCTAAGCTTTCTTTAGAAGCTCAGATGACAAGACTTTGACTTTCATATTTTGGACACATCATGCGAAGAGAGAGATCATTAGAGAAAGACATTATGCTTGGCAAGATAGAAGGTCAATGCAAAAAGAGGAAGGCCAGCAATGAGATGGATCGATACAATAACAGCAGCTACGGGTACCAGTCTGTCAACAATGAGCCGCCTGACTGAAGACAGAACACAATTTAGGATAGCTATCCAGAGGGTTGCCATGAGTCGACTCCGACTCGACGGCGCTTAACTACAACAACTCCTTAAATGTCAATGAGTTAAATCACCCCCATTAAATGTAGAAAGATTTTCTGTTATCTTAAATCTTTGAATGCTGATATAATTTTTCTACAAGAAACTCATTGGAATTATACTGATTGTGTCAAACTCCATATTGGATGGTTAGAACATCATATTTGTTCCCCAGCTATTAACAAAAAACATGCAGTTTTTATTCTGTTTTGGAGAGGTATCCCACTTCAAATTGTGCAGCAAAAATCAGATAATGAGGGTAGATGAGTCTGTTTAAATGTTGTTTTGGCAGGATATAAGTACATCATAATGAATATTTATGCACCTTCATCCCCCCTCATTTTTTTTTCATTGAAGTTAGTCAAACCACACTGACTGAAATTTGGTGAATTAGTGCTTGGCGGAGACTTTAATACCATACTAAATTACAGATTAGATTGCCAGTTCACCAGTAAAAGGACTCATCGAAATTCAAGTGTGGCACTGCATGAAAGTTTAATCCCATCTTGCATGGGTTTACCTTCTATTCTTTCCCTCACCAGTCATATACATGAACAGATTATTTTTTTGTATCAAAATCTATTTTCTACTTTATAAAAGGATGCACAATTTCCCCTATACACATCTCTGACCATACTGTAGTGGTTATGGATTTATTGCCCAGATGCCATCAAACTAAGAACCGTCACTAGCGGTTTCAAAATACACTTCTCTTAGAGGTCAGCTTTGTAAAAACTGAATTCATTTATTAATTTTGTATGGGAAGCCTTCAAGAGCTCATTTCATGGGGAAATTATAAGTTACTCTTCTTGGCTACATAAGCACCAAGCGGAAAATCTTCAGAGGTTGGAAAGTGAAATTGCGCGTTCGGAAGAACATCATATCAGGGCAAATGATAAAGACACCTTTCAGCAATTGCTTCATCAACTCTCTGAGAGAGATTAATGTGCAAAAAACAGGTTCCTTACTGTCCCTCCAGTCCAGTCCTGAACCTCTGGGTTGCGTGCCTCCTCCAGCAGCTTGGAGACTGAGCATGTCATCTTTTTATGATCCTAGTATAAATACCGAGAGGACCACTCACCAGCTCCAGTTACTCAGTCTCTAAGCAGCTGGAAGAGTAGTGAGCCAGGGTTCTAGACTCACTAAAAGGACAAATAAGGAGATTTAGTTTAGTTGATTTTAGGTGGTTTAGTTTTTTGTTGGAAGAACAGCTTTATTTTTCCTTTGCCAAACATTATTGTCTGGATGTCCAGGCGGCAGGGGAAGCCTGTTTTGGATTGGCGATGCTTCAGGCTGGTTTGGCAGGTCCCTCCCATTGATCTTACTGCTCTGTTACATCCCCAGAGGTTCGGGACTGGACTGGAGGGACAATAATAAGGAAGGTGAAATTAGACTTACCTGCTAATTGTTGTTCCTTGAGGAACTCCAGTCCAGTCCCGGATCCCTCCCTATGTGTCAGTTGTCTGTTCTGGGGCCTGAAGCAAGATTCAGAGTTTAAAAAAAAAAAAAAGGAAGAGAGCAGGCCTCAGCTCTTGAGTTCAGCGGGGGGATTGGGGTGAGGACAGGCAGTTGTCGGTTCCTCGCTCTGCGTTGGAGGCTAGCTGTCACCTGGAGAAGTGTCTGGTAAGTCTCCACATGTCAGAGGAGGGAGTGCCCTTCTCCATTAGGGGATAGGGTAGATTAGGTTCAGTTAATTGCTTCAGTTCTCTGTTCTTGAGTTTGAGTTAACTACTTATTTATTGCTCCTGTGAGTCTGCTTTGTCAATAGGTTACTGGAGCTGGTGGGTGGTCCCTTGGGTATTTATACCAGGATCATCAAAAAATGACATACCCAGTCTCCAAGCTGCTGGAGGAGGTACTCAACCCAGAGGTTCGGGACTGGACTGGAGTTCCTCAAGGAACAACAATTAGCAGGTAAGTCTAATTTCACCATATTATGCTGGTGTAAATAAGTCATAAATTACTTGCAAAGCTATTAAAATTTTACAGCAAGCAAGAAATCATATATCTTTAATTCATCAGGATGATTCCTCCATCATTTCTAGCTCAGAAGATATTTGCAAAGCCTTTGTTTTCTTTTACAGTAAAACATTTTCTTCTGAAACCACAGACACTATTGATTTATGTACAGCATTTTTGATCCTAGGTTATCTGATCAAGAGAAGAACATTTTAGGGAGGCCAGTGCAGGTAGGGGAGATCCTCTCTGGTATTAAACTGATGACTAATAATAAGGTGCCAGGCCCAAACAGACTCACTGTTGAGTTCTACAAACAATTTGCAACTATATTAGCTCCTAAGATGCAATTGCTATATCAAAGCCGTCTCACATGCACTCTTAACCCTTTCGCGTCCACACAGATTACATAACTTAAGATACAATTAATAATTTTTTGGAAATATAGAATCTGGTGAAACATTTGGGGGAAAGTTTGCAGGTTGCCATATGGCAACAACAGCCATGAAAGTGTTAAAACATTCAACTTCTCTGAGGCCACAATTGTGCTTTTTGCTAAACTCGGTCATGACCCAACTTCTATGAACAACTGTAGGGCCATTTTTTTTCTAAACATTGACTATAAAATATTAGCTAAAATCTTGGCCTTACGATTGAGTTGTGTGGTCCAACATCTAATTGGCAAAGAACAAACTGGATTTGTTAAGGGCAGATATATTGGAGACAACATCAAACATTCCATAATGTATTGTCATTATCACAGGAAATGAGTGGTCCAGTTATTGGACTTTCATTAGATGCAGAAAAGGCTTTCAATAGAATAGAATGATCCTATCTATACCAGACATTAGAATGGTTCAGATGTGATTCAGCCTTTATTAGCTGAATTAAGGTACTTTACTCCTTTCCCTGCTCTAAATTAGCAGTGAATGGTCTTTTACTCGAGGGACTAGGCAGGACTGTCCACTCTCGCCACTTTTATTTAACCTTGCACTCGAGGTCCTTTTACTCAAAATAAAAACTGAAGTCTGTATCTGAGGCCTTAACCAGATGGATGTAGTTGGAAATATGCTGCCTACACGGATGATATTTTATTATTCTTGTCAGATCCGGTTATGTCCATAAGGTTTATTAAATTTAGTTGGCAATTTTTCCACATTTTTGGGTTTCAAAATTAACTGGAACAAATGTGAGCTACTCCCCTTGAATAATTTTGTGCAAAAGAATAATCTTGGAGGTTTTCCATTCAAATGATCTCCAAATGGTATCAGATACCTTTGAATGTACTTTTGCAACACACCAGAAGAAACTATATCACATAATTGCAAAATTATTATCCATGATACGCAAAGAGCCTTACAGTGCTGGTCACCTTTACAGCTCTCGTGGTGGGACAAACTTGAAACCATTAAGATGATCGTCCTCCCTTGTGTAGTTTACAAACTGGTTATGCTCCCTGATTTTTGCAAGCAAAGCTTCTATTCTCATTTGGATAAATTATTAACTTCCTTTCTATGGAAAAGTAAAAAGGCTTGTATTGCCTTAGCCAAATTGAAATTCTCCAGAAGGAAGGGTAGGATTGCTTTTCCAGATTTTTCAACGTATCATGCAGCATCATTGTTAAGATAAGAGTTTGGTTGACTATAAAATGATTTTGACATGCCTTGGCTAGATATGGAAAGATCTTATTCACACCATTCAGATTATCAGAGTTACCTATGATGAGTGTTCCCATTAGTAGATTAAAATCTCTCACCATTGTCAGCGCCATTAAAGCCCTTAAAGGGCTAGACTCTCACTGTTCCATTCTATATTTGGGTTCTGAGGCCTCCTCCTTATGGTTTAATCCACTCATTCGAATTGATAGGAAGAACATTTTTTGGAAGGGATGGATTGACAAAAAAAATCTACACAGTAGGCCAGCTTTTTGAAGGAGATAGTTTAGTTTCCGCACAACGCCTAATAGAACTATATGGTTTATCGCCATCGCAAGCTTCCAAAATAGATGTCTTGATCAGGGGTTTGACACAATCATCCATATGGCATGAGAGAAGGTTACAGACTTCAGACCTTTTGCACATTTGTCAGGAAGCCGCCGAGGGGGAAGACTGACGTCCTCTTTTTACAAATTACTAATAAGTGGCAAGGGGCCTTCTTTGTTAGGTTTGTGTAGGACATGGGAGTCTGACACTGATTTGACAGAAGATGGTTTCAAATGGAACATATTTTGGAGTAAGACAGTATGGCCTACGATGTGTTGCAGACTCTCCCAAACTTTATTTTCTTTTGCACATCGGACAATCTGGACAACACTTCATATGTTCAGGGTAGTTTTGTTGGGGTCCAATCTTTGCTGGCACTGTGCGGCAGATGTTGGAACATTGACTTACATGCTTTGTAACTGCCTAAAGCTTTTTGGATTGGAGTTTGGGGATATATTAGTGAAAGTTTTCACTTTGATACCCCTTTAACCATACAAATTGTGCTATTCAGATCATTGTATCTGAATAAGGAACTTAGCCTATTTGACAAAAAGCTTCTTGACATTCTGCTTTCCATTGTAATCCAACATGTTATGAAGTGTTGGAAAGATACCTCATCATTAAATGTTACCTTCTGGTGGCACACTGCCAGACCCATAAGCTTGAAGGGGAAGCCTCTCTTGTTTCAAATTGTATAGAGAAGATAGAAAGAATATGGAGATATTTAGATACTCAGGATTTCATCGTGTTTTTTTTTAAGTGGAGGCTATAAGTACTTTAAGTGGGGGAGTTATAAATACTTAATTTGATAATTTTCGAAGATTGTATTGTATTGTATTATTGAAAATTTTTAAAAAAAACTTGTGGAAAAAAAGCCTGTGGTTTTCATGTGGAAATTCTTATGGAAAAACTAGAAGGAAGATTATGTAGTTTCAGCATTTTTACCCTTAGTGGGTAAACCTGAATTCCCTCTGAGATTAAAATATCCTGTGTATAGGATTTGGAGTTAAAAGGGAATATCAGTTATAAGTAAAATTGTTGAAGAAACGACAGGCATTATGTATTCATTTGCTGAACTATGCTCACAGCACGACTTACTCAGTGGGCAATATTACACATATTTACAGCTGAGGCATTATATACAGCCAGGGTTTACCAATAGGACATTCTGGAGAAAATGATGGGAGAGCTAGGAAACAATTTGGCTGACTGATATAAACTGAGAGGGGCTAGTCCGGATTTAGAAATCCTCAGAGATCTCAGCAGCTTTTAGCAAAGGGAACTGGGCCAAGACCTTCAAAGCTGTTTCAGATCCTCGCACAGAGTGATCTCTATCTTTATCGGCATTTTTGATATACCGCTTGTTACATAAGCAATAAAGAGGTTTACAATAAACAAATAGGCTGCCAGGAAACAGGAAAGGAGCGCCAAAGTATGATTCTAAATTTAGAGAGATGCAATTCAGAATCTTATATCACTGTTATATTGATAATGGGCATAGGTACCACTGATCTTTCTAATAAGTCTAAGATAGAAGAGGGGCCCATAGTTCATAAGTTTCTGTTATATCCCAGGATTTCCTCTTCCTGGGAGGACATCCTGCAAATGATTAAAAAGTTGATGGCTGGGAGAAGTAGTGACATCACTAGCCTAGATGACTGCTTGAGCCATAGCTCTAGCTAGCTTGTCCCTTTTTGTAGCAATAATCGATGTCCATCAAACTTTAGACTGAATTCTCGCTGATGGTATAAGTAATCTCAGAGGTGGTGATTGCCATTTAAGAAGAAGGTGGCCATTCTCAACAAATCTGCCTACCAGCAAGGCAGATGCTCAGCCTGAGATGAGACAATAACAGTGGCCCACCGGACCATGAGGAGGCTCAAGGGAAGAGGCTGATGAACTAGATCACAGCACATTGACCTTGATTAAGGAGCTGAAGCAGGAGTTCAGAGGATGATTTGCTGAGCTCTGGCAGGTGTTTAAAGAATTGAGAGGGGAGATCAGAGATTTTGGCTAACTAGCAAGAGCTGGTGCCAAAAGTGATAAATGTAATAATCAATTGGACGAACTTAGGGAGGAGACTGACAATGTGTGGAAGCAGTTGGAAGGTGCCGCTGTGGAGAGGGAACAGCTCATCCTGAACATCGAGGACTTGGAAAACCGGCAGCGAAGAAACAAAGTATCCGGGGAATCCCAGAGACTGCATCCTACGCAAACAGGAAAGCGGTGGGAAACTCTTATCTTTGAGTCAGTACTGAAGCATAGTGCCCTGGATGAAGATGTGAGCCTATTAAGTTGGAGAGGGCTTACTGGGCCGATTGGCAAGCCATGAGAAAACCAACCCCAGGACATAGTAGTTCATTTACAAGGCTACAAAGTTAAAGAACAGATTGCAGCTAGAGTGCGAAACCTCTCTTCTTTTGAGTGAGACGGGCGTAGAGTTGCAATTTTTGTGGACCTGGCTCCTCTACCCCTGCAATGACACCAGCAGTTTAGACTGGTCACGGTGAGGTGCCGGCAGTTTACACTGGTCATGGTAAGGCTGCAGAAAGCTAACATTAAATACCGGTAGCTGTACCCTTTTGGCCTATCTTATGAGCACAACGAACATTGGTATGGGTGAGCACACTAGCAGAGGCAATACAAGCATGCAAGGAGGTGGGCCTCAGTTGCATTGAAATGGTGGGAGAAGAATCAGTGGCACTGAAAGATGCAAAGGAGAAATGGCATCAAGTGATAAATCACTGTACATATTATAATATATGCTGTCTGTATATACTCAATGAATCCTTCATTGTAACATATTGTTTTAAGTTTTAAGATATCCGGTTGGTTAAATGTAAACTGCCCTTGATCTCTGGAAGAGGCAGTATAAAATAATTTATAAATATATAAAATAAATAAATAAAACAGCAGAGGAGTCAGTGCATCAGAACGAGAAAGTGTGAAAGCACCATCTTAAAGTAGAAAGAGACTGCAAGAGAACTTTGAACTGAGTATGTGAAGGGCAGTTGGAATGAAGTTTCAGGAACAGTATTCTGGTGCTGGGAAATGAGTAAAGGGGAGCTGGAATAAGAAGAGAGAGAGGTATGAATGTGTCAGGTTGAGCGAGGGGTGGAGGCCTAACAGAGAGAGTATGAGTGGGGGAGGGCGATAGAGGGAAAAATAGTGTGTGGGAGAGAGAGCACTGAGAGACGGGTATGAGAGTTGGGGGGGGGGGGTGCAAGTTGGGAGTAAGAGTGTTGGGGCAAATGGAGCATTGGGAGAAGCAAAGGGGAGGGTAGAGTGCAGGGGAAGAGGATTGAAGGATGAGTGAGTATGATGTGAGTAGTGGATGTTGATGGAGCCAAGAGGGTGAGTGGTAAGGGGTGAAGAGAACTTGAGGGGGGGGGGAGGGAGAAAGAGTAGGAAAGATAATCTCCAAGTGCAGAATGGACATAGCAGGGAGGGGGGGGAGTGTTTCCAGTCTGGTCTGGTGCATTGGCATCTTGATAAGGAGAGGGTTGTGGAGGGATCACAGCAAGGAATTACAGGAGAAAGGGGGGAAGGGGCAAAGAGGCAGGGTGGGGAGGTAAAGATGAAGGGATGGTGAATGAAGGAGGAAAAGACACCCATGTCAGGTCATATCCATTAATGTTAAGGGGCTTAATTTATGGCACAAACGCACCCATGTATTTAAGGAGATTGAGCTAGAGCAAGGGGGGATATACTATTTCTATAAGAGACACATCTGAGAAATTGCAGGCATTCTTGATGAAAAGACCCGAGTACAAAAGGGAAGAGGAGTTTGGAATAAAATTCACACAATACAAAAGCAGGCCAACCAAAAACTGTTGGATGGCAATTAGCACAAATGTTCAAAGTCTAGCTAACAAAGTTCCTGATCTGGAAGCCCTGATGGTAGAAATGGACTTGGACATTGTGGCCATTATGGAAACATGGGTTAATGAGTCCCATGAATGGGATATAGCCATAGCTGGCTATAATCTATTCAGAAGGGAAAGAGAAGGCAGAAAAGGAGGAGGAGTAGCCCTCTGTGTCAAAAACAATGTTAAAGCTGCTGAAATGCAAGGGACATGGAGAAAAGAAGACGCACTGTGGATTGTGTTGGAAAGATGAGATGGAACTATCATCCATATTGGTGGTGTCTACAGACCTCCATCTCAAATAGAAGAAATGAATAGAGATTTGATCAATTATATTGAAAAGATATGTCAGACGGCTGCCTAGGGTGAGAACTTACACAATCTTGACGATGCATATATTCATATGATTCTTGCAAGGTATTGTGGGAATTGTAGTTCATTCACTCCCAAACACAGCTGATGACAATAATTTGAGTTGTGAAACCAAGTGGTAAGATCAATAAAATACTTCTTTTATTGATGGGGTTTAATTCACCCAGCACATGTATGCTTGATAGCACTATAAATGAGGTTACTTGCTTGCAGTGTTTAAAATGGATAACAAAAAGTCACAAAGTAAACCAGAAAACAACCTTCAGCTTGTCAGGCAATTAGCTAATGTTTTCTTAGCAAATAATTACCAAATACAAAGGCACAAAGTAAAGAATAAACTTTGCTGGTTAGGTTAACTTCTGCTTATTTTCCACGCCGATCTCAGCAGTGATTCTCCCTTGCTCACACACACAATCAGGTGCAGCCCTAATTACTATCAATGGACCAGCTGAAAGCCTTTAGCTGGCTGGCTGCTACTGTGTGAGCCCAAATCCTGCTTTAAGAGCTGTTTGCAGTGGAAATAAAGAACAAAGTTAGGTTTCTTTGTGATGGCTGATGTGTTTGCTCAGAGAAAGCTAGTAATAGCATTTAGATAGAGAACAGTCCATATAAACTGTATTTTCATCTGCTGTATCAATCAGCATATGGTCACTATCATACATTGGCACAGACGAGTCTTTCATTAAGGCACTATCATGAGAATGCTTATTCCCTTGCTGCCATTCTCTATTATAGATAGGGTCTGGATCAGTGTTCATACCTGAGCCTCTCCTGCTATCATTATTCCTCTCTGTATAGCCTGGCCAATACGTAATCCAAATCTGATGTCCAGCCTTCCAATCTTGATCCCTGGACACTGGATCTCCTCTCACATACCTTCTGGCCTTGGTCTGAAAGTCCCTTCCACATGCAGTCTTCTCTCTTCCAGGTAGCCACTGGTGATTCCTATCTCTGCCACTCCATTCCTCTGGCTGAATCCAGTCCAATGGACTCTGCTGGCTTTTGGAATACCTCCCAGTATGAGTACTGCCTTGGAATCTCCCAGACCTTCCAATGGCCTTTCTTCTCTTCCTTCCAGAGAGTTTCCTTCTCTCTCTATCTGCTTGGCTTGGCTTCTGTTTCTCCAGGTGATACTGGTGCTTGTAGCCGTTGCTGAAGCTCTCCCCTCTGTATCTCTTCCTGAAGCTGTTCTTGAAACTCTCCCTGAAGCTCCAACTGTTATCTGAAGAATAAGCTCTATTCTTATCCTGTTCTAATGTGTGCTGCTCCCTAACACAGCGCAGCTGTCTTGAATCAGGCCCTGCCCTTTGAGATGAGTGCTTAGGGATTACCTCATAGCTCTCTTGATTGCACACACATTTTCTCACTTCAGCCCCTCTCATGGCTGCTGGAAACCTGGTGCATTCTGGGACTGGTAGTCTTTTATGTGAAAACTCTGTTTTCTTGCTTCTACCAGAACTGACAGGTTGCTTGTTCAGAGTCACATCATCTTTTCTATAGCTCCTACCTGAGCTATGATAAGCTTCCTTATCACAGATAACAATGAAGGGAGACGTGATCAT
Organism: Ichthyophis bannanicus; assembly: GCA_033557465.1. NCBI lineage: Eukaryota > Metazoa > Chordata > Amphibia > Gymnophiona > Ichthyophiidae > Ichthyophis > Ichthyophis bannanicus. The sequence goes on along the minus strand of CM066031.1, from coordinate 1,006,618,262 downwards.
CTTGGATGACTTAAATCTACCAGATATGGATTGGAGTATTCCTTCTGCAAATCTGGAAAGAAGTTAAATTATTGTGGATGCCTTCCAAGGAGCATTGCTCAGACAAATGGTGATGGAACCAACCAAGTAAAGTTTGACACTAGATCTAGTGCTCACCAATGGGTATAGCATGTCTAATGTCCAGGTAGGTGCCCAATAGAGCAGCAGTGATCATCACATGGTGCGGTTTGAGGTAAAAGCCAAGGCAGAGTCCCAGTCACAGCAAACTCAAAGTCCTAAATTTCAAAAACACTGACCTCAGTAAAATGGGAATGTACCTGAAGGCGTAGCTGGCAGGGTGGAAGGAGATAAGGGCAGTGGGCTAAAGTGAAAGAGGCTATAAAAGAGGCAACAGATCTAACAGATATGTAAGAAAAGTAAATAAAAACAAGAGAAAAAGGAAACCTATATGGTTCTCTAAAAAAGTGGCTGCACAAATAAATGCAAAAAACATAGCTTTCACAAAAATCAGAAGATTAACAAAAAGGATAAAGCTAAAAGAAACAAAGAGAGAAAAAAGGATGGCAAAAGCAGAAGAAAAGATGACTAGAGATGTGAAGCAGGGAGACAAAACTTTCTCAGGTATATTCAGGAGAAGAGGAAGCCCAGAGGTGGAATTGCAAAACTCAAAAGAGCTGAGGACAGATTCATGGAAAGTGGCATGGAAAAAGCGAAAATGCTTAACAAATACTTCTGTTCTATATTCACGAAAGTAAATTTGTCTGATTGATAAATATACAAATGAGAATGGAGTAGACACCACACCGTTCACAGAAGATGATGTTTTTGAACAGCTTGCAGAACTGAGAGAGGACAAGGTCCATGGAACCAGATGGGATACATCCCAGGATACTGAGAGAGCTCAGAGAGGTTCTGGCAGAGCCTTTAAAGGATATGTTTAATAGATTCTTGGAGACAGGGGAGGTGCCGCAGGATTGGAAATGTGCTGTCGTGGTACCTCTTCACAAAAGTAGTAATAGGGAAGAGATAGGCGTAAGCCTTACCTCAGTAGCAGGAAAAGTAATGGCGGTGCTACTAAAAGGAAGAATAGTGAACTGTCTAGAATCCAATGGGTTGCATGATCCGAGGCAAAATGGTTTTACTAAAGGACAATCATGCCAAATGAATTTGATATAGTTTTTTTTGACTGGATGACCAAAGATTTAGATCAAGAGCATGCAATAGATGTGATCTACCTAGATTTTAGCAAAACCTTTGATACAGCATGGGGATGGAACTCAAAGTGGTGAACTTGATCAGAAATTAGTTGACAGACAACAGAGGCTAGTGGTAAATGGAACTCGCTCAGAAGAAAGGTGAGTAGCGGAGTGCCTCAGGGATCAGTCCCAGGAATGGTTTTCTGCAATGTCTTTGTGAGTGATATTGATGAAGGGAAAAGTTTGCTCTTTTGTAGATGACATGAAGCTTTGCAACAGAGTGGACACATGAGGAAAGAACTACAAAAACTAGGATGGTCTAATGTTTGGCAGCTAAGATTTAATGTAAAGAAATGTAGTCATGCACTTGGGATGCAGAAATCCAAAGGAGCTGTATATGATAGAAGGTGAGAGGTTGGTGTGCACAGACCAGGAGAGGGACCTCGGAGTGATAGTGTCTGAGGATCTCAAGGTGGCAAAGCAGTGTGACAAGGCAGTGGTCAAAGACAGAAGGATACTGGGCTGCCTAGAGAGAGAAACAGCCAGCAGAAAAAAGGAGGTATTAATGCCCCTGTACAAATCATTGGTGAGGCCTCACTTGGAGTATTGTGTTCAGTTTTGGAGATCATATCTCACAAAGGATATAAAAAGACTTGAAATGGTAACCAAAATGATTTAGAACCTGCACCAGAAGACGTACGAGAAGGGGCTTGAAGACCTAAATATGTACTGTATACCTTAAAGAGAAGGGATTGTGGAGATATGATACAGGCATTTAAATCAGGCCTTGACAAATTTTCTTGTAATCAAGGAGCCATCTTAAAAATTCAGGAGCCAGCTGCTGAGACCTGTAAATGGGTGTGCTGGTCGTGAAAGTCCACAGTCTTGGCAAAGGCAAAATATTATTATGACTTGCAAAGGATTGTGGGGGTTTCAGTTCATTCATACCAGAATCAGCCGTTCACAAAATAATGAGTTGTGATGCTCGAGTGTAAGCAAAGAAAAACAGATTTTATTCATGGGGTTAATTCTCCCACACAGATTTACTTGGTAACACAAAAGGTCACTTGCTTCAAGTATTGTACTCAGGAAAAACAAAACATGTTATAAGGTAACTGAACTCCTTAAGCAATAAATCAATAAAGACCTTGATGGGAAACAGAAAAGGTCTTTTTGATGGCTCCTGCTAATGACCTTCTTAGCAGTGCTTCAAAAGGCAAAAACAAACCCAAAAGTAACAAAAAAACCTGTTCTTTACCAAGGATAACTTTCTTCTATTCACACACACAAGAAAGAAGTTTCCTTCTAGAGCTCACGTGCACTTGTGCCTGGCTCAATTACAATAATTAGCCAGCTGCAAACCCCTTTGTTGATTCACTCTGTCTACGTGGCTCAATCCTACCCTAAAGCTTTCTTGCAGAGACTTTTCTGGGTAGATAACAGAACAAGTTATAGTTCCTTTTGGTGGTTGTTGTATTAGTGAGAAACTACTTTAAAACAGCAGCCTAGACAGAGAGCAATCCATGTATTCCAATTGATCCTTTGCTATATCTCCTTCCTCCTCAAATATCATGGAATCAATATCATGGTCTGGCTCAGAGGAATTCCTTAATTGATCACTCTCAGGATAATATTTGTTTCCCTGCTGTCTTCCTGATGAAGAGCTAGGGCATAGATCAAAGTTCATACCTGCGATCCCCTTGCTGTTAGGTTTCCTCTCCAGGTATCCTGGCCAGTAAGTAATCCAGCTTTTATGTCCAGCCTTCCAATCAAGATCCCTGGACACTGGGTCTCTCTTCACATACCTTCTTGCACCGGTCTTAGGGCCCCTTCCAAATGCAGCCGTCTCCTTCAAAGGTGCCGTCTGGGAATTCCTGGCTCTATAACCCCACTCCTCTGGCTTCCTCCCGTCCAATGGAGTATGCTTGCCTCTGGAATGACTCCCAACACACGTGCTGCTGTGGGCTCCTTCTTTAGACCTCCAAGATGTCTTTCTCTTCCTTCTGCGTTGCTTCTGCTGTTGTAGTCTTCTCTCTTCTTTCTCCAATGGCTTCTGTTTCTGGATCTGCAGCTTCTGCTTCTCCCTGTGCTCCTTATTCTCTGAGTTCCCGATCTGTCTCTGTGTAGAATATCTTTTACTTTTAAAGTGCTTAGAGCAGGGGTGTCAAACTCAAATACACAGTGGGCCAAAATGTAAAACTTGAACAAAGTCGCGGGCCAGCATTGAACAAATGAACCTTTTAATATGGACCCAAACAAGATTTGCTTTAACATTGAATATGAAGCAACACTTATTACTATACAATTTATAACTTAATAGTTCAGATATGCAAAAACCAATTTCAAATAAAAAAAAAACATCAATGACATTCATTTATTAAATAAGATTTAAATAATAATAAATAATAATTTTTAAAATAAAATAACAATAATAAAATTAATCAACCATTCAAGCCCATGTCTTGGAGTAGCAAGAAAAAGTGCATAAAGAAAACGTTAATTATTGCTCAGTTTGCTGCACACTGATCTAATCTGATGTGCCCAAGCCAGATACCTGGCATCTCTTCTTGGATGATAGTTCATCAATGTCTGGGCTCAGGCTTTGAGCTGAGGAAATCCTCAGTATCGAGCGAAGGTGTTCATCAGTCAGACGTCTCCTGTGAGATGTTTTGGTCATCTTCATCGAGGAGAAAAGTTGCTCACATAGATAAGTGCTGCCGAACATGGAGAGCATCTGAGCAGCTTGGGTGCGGAGCTGAGGCATTGTGTCAGGGATGAACTGTGGAAACTGGGTGGCGCCCACAGCATCATACTTTGACTTCAGTGTGTCATTACACTGGAGTTCAATTAGCTCCATTTGGAGGTTGGTTGGTGCGTTTTCTACATTAACTGCAAAGGGATTACTGAGCAGTTCAAACCTACATTTCTGGACATCAAAGTCGGCAAATCGCCGGCTAAACTCAGCGCCGAGTACACTGAGTTTTTCAGCAAACTGTGCGCATGGGAACAAGTTGGTAAAGAACTGCGTTTTCATGGTTTGGCAGCAGGGAAAATGGCCAAGGTTTCCTTGCAGCATCTGATTCTCCCACAGGCACAGTTTAGTTTTAAAAGCCCTCACTGCAGCGTACATGTCTGTGATGATGCGCCCCCGCCCCTGAAGCTGCAGGTTCAGCGCATCGAGATGGCTCGAGATGTCACACAGAAAGGCCAGCTCACACAGAAACTTTTTCTCCCGAAGCTCTGCTGTGTCCTTCCCTTTGCTTTCCAGAAACTGACATATTTCCTCATGCAGCTCAAAACATCTATTCAGTACTTTTCCTCGGCTTAACCATCTCACCTCTGTGTGATACGGCACGTCTGCGTATTCCGAACCACACTCCTCCAGAAAAGACTTAAACTGGCGGTGATTCAGACCTTTGGCTCTTATAAAGTTAACTACTTGTGTTACTGTGGTCATAACATGTTCCATCTTTAGGGCTTTGCCACACAATGATTCCTGATGTATGATGCAGTGATAAACAGTTAGTTCACCTGCACAGTTCTCTTCCTGCATCTTCTCCCGGACCCTGCCCACCAGTCCACTTGTTTTACCGCACATCGCTGGCGCACCATCTGTCGTTAATCCCACGAGTTTATCCCACGGCAGCTTTATTTCAGTTACGCATTTGGAAACCTCCTCAAAAATTTCCTTTCCTGTGGTTGTGCCATGCATTGATTTGAATCCCAATAGCTCCTCCGTAACACACATATTTGAGTCCACTCCACGGATGAAGACTGACAGCTGAGCAGTATCAGATGCATCGCTGCTCTCATCCACAGCAAGGGAGAATGCAACGAAATCTTTTCCCTTTTCCAAAAGCTGGTCATACAGATTGGTGGCAAGATCACATGTGCGATCAGCTACTGTGTTTCTGCTCAGGCTCACGTTTGAAAAGGCTTGCTTTTTCTCTGGGCACACGATGTCACAAACTTTCAACGTGCACTTTTTCACAAACTCTCCCTCATTAAAGGGCCGGGCTGATTTTGCGATCTCTGCTGCCACAATATAACTAGCCTTTACAGCAGCCTCACTTTGTGATGTGGCTTTTTTGAACATATTCTGTTGTGAAACCAAACTTCTTTTCATCTCCTCCACTTTCTGGCTCCTTTGAGTCATGTCCAGGTCCTTGTACTTGTCATGGTGTTTTGTTTCATAGTGTCGTCGAATGTTATACTCCTTAGTTATAGCCACGTTGACTCCACAAATCAGACAAACAGGTCTGTCTTTTACATATATAAACAAATATTCTGTCTCCCACCTGTCCAGAAAGTTCCTGTTGTCTGCCTTTCTTTTTGCCATTTTTGGGAAGGGGTTCCACAGTGACAGTTGTAGCTTGAGATCGCTATGACTTCTGTCACACAGGAGAGGGCGTTTCTGAAGGACTGGAAAGGGGGGGCTGTTACTTCTGGAGAGAAATCTGAAATTGTGAGTATATACTTCTGGGAATTTTTCTGAAAGGAATTTTTTTTCTTTTAAAGCTGAACCCACTATTTTTTTTGTTAAATCAGTCAGGGCCTAGTAGCAACAGTTTAAGATTCAATTTAAAAACACAGAAGAGAACTTTCTGGTTACCTTTCATACCCAGTAGACAGCTGTAGTTTAAATTTCATAGTCACTCAGGGCCTAGCATCAGCAAAGTACTTTCAGTTTCAAATTAAAACACAGAAGAGAGCTTTCTGGTTAAATTTAGAATCCAGCAGAGAGCTTGTAGTTTAAATTTCATAATAGGTTAGAGCCTAGTAGCAGCAAAGAGCTGTAATTTAAATCAAATCAGAATATAGCTTAGCACAAGAGGCAAAACAAGGTCAATTCTCCTTGAGCAGCATATAAAGTCTTCTAGAGACCTTTACAAAGAGGCCTTCTACCTAGTGGGCAAGCAACCTGTGAAGCTTTTTCAATAGGTGTTAACACCAGCTGGCAGTTCAAAAGGCCATTTTGAAAGGCTCCTTCTATCCAAGCAAGGACTGTTAATTACCCAGGAAGTAGGTCACTGCTTACATCATCAGCACAAGCATAAATAGCTCAACCAGAGCTCTGTGACCCTGTCTTGAAGGACTGGAAAGGGGGGCTGTTACTTCTGGAGAGAAATCTGAAATTGTGAGTATATACTTCTGGGAATTTTTCTGAAAGGAATTTTTTTTCTTTTAAAGCTAATTAATCTGTGAACCCACTATTTTTTTTGTTAAATCAGTCAGGGCCTAGTAGCAACAGTTTAAGATTCAATTTAAAAACACAGAAGAGAACTTTCTGGTTACCTTTCATACCCAGTAGACAGCTGTAGTTTAAATTTCATAGTCCCTCAGGGCCTAGCATCAGCAAAGTACTTTTAGTTTCAAATTAAAACACAGAAGAGAGCTTTCTGGTTAAATTTAGAATCCAGCAGAGAGCTTGTAGTTTAAATTTCATAATAGGTTAGAGCCTAGTAGCAGCAAAGAGCTGTAATTTAAATCAAATCAGAATATAGTTTTCCTCAGCAGCACAGGACAAGGTACTGTGTAGCAGCCCTTTTTTAATAAGTGTTATATCCCTCCCTCCCTCCCCACACCCACCCTCCCCTGGGAAAATCACAGCTTTATAGGTACTTGCACACCTTAAAAGACAGGAGGTGCTCTCAGGTGAAGCTCATTACCCAAATCAGTCATACACCAAGGACCTGATATTAATTAAGCTTCAGGTGAACAAGGTATATTAAACTTCTTAGGTACAGTTTTAGTGGTATAAATATCCATTGCACCCTTTAGTACATATAGAACTTAAAGATCTAAACACAAACTTAAAACTAAGATGCAGACAGCAGTCCAGCAGCGGGATGTGGGCTTTCCAGTCTTTTGCATTGAGTGTCACATGTATGATTTTCTCCCAGCTGGTGAGAGGTCTTACGTGTGCACTAGGTGCAAGGAGCTCTCTGCTCTCAGGGAACGAGTCCGTTCTCTAGAGGCTAGAGTAGCAGACTTGGAAAACATAAGACAGACAGAGAGGTACATAGACGAGACCTACAGGGATATAGTCCTGAAGTCCCACCTCCAGTCTGGCAGCATCCCTGTTGCCATGGAGGAGAGAGGTCACGTGACAGGAGAGCATCACCCTGGTGTGGCAGGAAGTGATCCTGTAACTAGGACCTGTCCTCCAGGTGATGTAAACCCCTCTCGCACCGAGGAGGTTTCTCCAGGGCCAAGTGCCCATGCGGGAAGGGTTAGGACAGCAGTTATAGTTGGTGATTCGATCATTAGGCATGTAGATAGCTGGGTGGCTGGTGGACGTGAGGATCGCCTGGTAACATGCCTGCCTGGTGCGAAGGTAGCGGACCTCACACGCCACCTAGATAAGGTCTTAGATAGTGCTGGGGAGGAGTCTGCTGTCTTGGTACATGTTGGTACCAATGACATAGGAAAATGTGGTAGGGAGGTTCTGGAAGCTAAATTTAGGCTTTTAGGTAGGAAGTTGAAATCCAGAACTTCCAGGGTAGCGTTCTCCAAAATGCTTCCCATTCCACGCGCAGGACCCAATAGGCAGGCAGAGCTCCGGAGTCTCAATGCGTGGATGAGACAATGGTGCAGAGATGAGGGGTTCGGATTTGTTAGGAACTGGGGAACATTCTGGGGAAAGGAGGGGCTCTTCCGAAGGGATGGGCTTCACCTTAACCGGGATGGAACCAGGCTGCTGGCATTAACCTTTAAAAAGGAGATAGAGCAGCTTTTAAACTAGATAATAGGGGAAAGCCGACAGTCGCCCAAGAGCGCATGGTTCGGAAGAATGTATCCTTGAAGGATACTACAAAAAGCAGAGAGGTTCCAAAAAAGAGTAAAGTAGCCCAAATGCACTCGAGTATGGAGCAGACAGAACTTAAAGATCCCAAATTACCCATGTCTACCAATAGCCAAATTAATATGAATAAAATACAGTCTCTAAAATGCTTGTATGCAAATGCTAGAAGTCTACAAAACAAGATGGGAGAGTTAGAATATATAGCACTAAACGAGAGGTTAGATATGATTGGAATATCAGAGACATGGTGGAAGGAGGACAACCAGTGGGACACTGTGATACCTGGGTACAAACTATATCGAAATGATAGAGCTGATCAAATTGGTGGAGGGGTTGCGCTCTATGTTAGAGAGGGCATTGAATCAGAAAGGATTAAAGTTTTGCAAGAAACAAAATTTGCTGTAGAATCTCTATGGATTGAAATTCCATGTAAAAAGGGGAAGGCGAGGGCAGTGGGGGTGTACTATCGTCCGCCTGGCCAGAATGAACAAATGGATGATGAAATGCTCAAAGAAATCAAGGAAGCTAGCAAAAGTTACAGTGCAGTAATAATAATGGGTGATTTCAATTACCCCGGCATCGACTGGGTCAGTGTCACAACAGGACATGCTAGGGAGATAAAGTTCCTAGATGAAATAAATGACTGCTTCTTGGAGCAGCTGGTTCATGAACCGACCAGAGGGGAAGCAATATTAGACCTAGTCCTTAGTGGAACACCAGATGTAGTGCAAGAGATAAGGGTGTTGGGGCCACTTGGCAATAGTGATCATAGCATGATCGCCTTTGATTTAATTAGTGGAGGAGGGATAGTAAGGAAATCCACAGTACTACCCTTTAACTTTCGAAAGGGAGACTATGATAGAATGAGGAAAACAGTTCAGAAAAAACTAAAAGGAGCAGTTGCAAAGGTTAAAGACGTACATCAAGCTTGGGTGTTGTTGAAAAATACTATCTTGGAAGCCCAGACCAGCTGTATTCCACGCTTTAAGAAAAGTGGAAGGAAGTCTAAAAAATTGCCAGCATGGTTTAAAGCTGAGGTCAGAGAGGCTGTTGTTGCCAAAAAAGCATCTTTCAAGAAATGGAAAAAAGAGCCAAATGATGAAACCTGGAAACAGCACAAGCACTGGCAAGTCAAATGCAAGGCATTGATAAGGCAGGCAAAGAGAGAATTTGAGAAGAAGCTTGCTGCGGAAGCAAAAACGCGAAATAAAGACTTTTTCAAGTACATTCATAGCAAAAAACCTTTGAAAGAGTCAGTTGGTCCATTAGATGATAGAGGGGTTAAAGGGGCACTAAGAGGCGACAAGGCAATAGCAGAGAGACTGAATGAATTCTTTGCTTCGGTCTTTACTGAGGAAGATGTAGAGATGTTACCCATGACTGAAGTGGTATTTAAAGGTGTGGAAGAATTGAAGGAAATATCGATACATCGGGAAGATGTATTACAACTATTAGATAAACTGAAGAGTAGCAAATCACCTGGGCCGGATGGTATACATCCAAGGGTGTTGAAAGAACTGAAATATGAGATTGCAGACCTGCTATTAGTAATCTGTAAACTTTCATTAAAATCATCTGTAATACCTGAAGATTGGAGGATCGCCAATGTAACACCAATTTTTAAAAAGGGTTCCAGGGGTGATCCTGGAAACTACAGACCGGTGAGCCTGACGTCAGTATCGGGAAAAATGGTAGAAACCATCATAAAGAATAAAATTACTCAGCATGTAGATAGTCATGGCCTAATGGGAGACAGCCAACATGGCTTTAGACAAGGAAGATCTTGTCTTACTAATCTGTTGCGTTTTTTTGAAGGTGTGAATAAACAGGTGGACAAAGGTGAGTCAGTTGATATAGTGTATCTGGACTTTCAGAAAGCCTTTGACAAGGTCCCTAATCAGAGACTTTTGGCAAAACTAAAGAGTCATGGGATAGGAGGCAGTGTACTATTGTGGATCAGGAACTGGTTAAAAGATAGAAAGCAGAGGGTAGGGCTAAATGGCCAATTTTCCCAATGGAGAAAGGTGAATAGTGGTGTACCCCAGGGATCTGTGCTGGGTCTGCTGCTTTTTGACATATTCATAAATGACCTGGAAAGTGGAATAACGAGTGAGGTTATCAAATTTGCAGATGACACAAAACTATTTAAAAAGTTGTTAAAACCCAAGAGGATTGTGGAAAATTGCAAGAGGATCTTGATAAATTGGAAGACTGGGCATCAAAATGGCAGATGAAATTTAATGTGGACAAGTGCCAAGTTATGCACCTAGGAAAGAACAACCCAAACTATGGTTACACGATGCAAGGTTCCACATTAGGAACCACTACCCAGGAAAAAGATTTAGGCGTCATTGTGGATAACATGTTAAAACCCTCGGCCCAGTGTGCAGCGGCGGCCAAGAGAGCAAATAGAATGTTAGGTATCATAAGGAAAGGAATGGAAAATAAAACAAAAGATATTAGACTCCAACCACAATTACGACCTTTCCATAATACCAGTGCCGTGGTCTGACCACAGTCTCATTTTATTCCAAATCCCCAACTCCTCCAATCCCACAAACTCCAAACCCACTCATGCAAAACCAACAGCTAGGAGGTTCCGCCCCTTTGTCAAAGATGAAATACTTAATAATCTTCTCCCAACTCTACAATCTTCTGAACCCGACTTGGACAGTCTAATCAACACCTGGGATCACACTCTCAGAGCCAATTCTCAACCATCAAACATGGCAAAAAAGACCAACCTCCGTGCACACGTAGCTTGGTATTCCAAGGAGCTAAGAACATCCCTCCTCCATCTTCGGAGACTCGAAAAATACTGGAGAAGATCACGCTCTACTGAAGCCTACATAGCCTACTGCAAATACCTAGAAAAGCATCGCCAGGAAATAGCAGATCGAAGGAAACAATTCCATACTAACCTTCTAAAGCAATCATTAAATAAACATCATGATCTCTTCAACATCGTAAGAACAATGGCAAAGGAACCAACACCCCAACATACACAAACAATACACCCTCAAGACTATGCTAAATACCTAAAGTCAAAGATGACAAAAACATCCAACATTTGCACCACTGGACCAACAAAGAGCGATATGCATTCACAGTCAACCACATTAACCAAGTTTAATACATTATCAATCAGAGAAATTGAAAACACTATCGCATCAATAAATGCTACCACCGCTGCAAGTGATCCATGTCCAGCAGCTTGGATAAAAAACCTTAAACATGAAGTAAGCTTCTTCATACAGAATATCCTTGAACAATCTTTTTCAACTGGAACCTTTCCTCAAAGCCTCAAGCAAACATCAATTAGACCATTATTAAAAAACAGCAAATTAGACCCCCTAAAAGTAGAATCCTACAGGCCAATATCCAGTATCCCACTCCTAGCAAAAATAATTGAGAAAGTGGTCCAACGGCAAATACAACAGCACATAGACATTGAAGCTCCACTTGACCCTGCACAACACGGATTTAGAGAGGCGCATGGAGTTGAGACCCTCCTCATCACACTATTCAACACTCTAATCACAGGAATAGATAACATTCACCAAGGATTCATACTTATATTCATGGACATCTCAGCTGCGTTCGACTCAGTAAGCCACCAAATACTTATCGATCGCCTTAAGGAAAAAGGAATAGTTGGTGTCGCACTTGACTGGTGTATATCCTATCTAACTAACCGTTGGCAACAAGTACGAATTGGCGAAACTGCATCTGAACCATTTCTTCAAGATCAAGGGGTACCGCAAGGATCTTCTCTGTCAGCGTTGATGTTTAATATATACATGCAACCCATCTGCGACCTCATTCGTTCCTATAATGTCACCTGTTTAGCATATGCAGACGACATTCTACTATACATGCCATTCTCCATCAACCACCCCGACTATACACCATTGACAACATGCCTCGAAGCAGTAGAAGATTGGCTCATCTCACAAAATCTAAGAATCAACCACAGCAAGACTGATGTGATGTTTATAACAAGGAACCAAAACTTCACACCTCCAACCTCCGTAAAGATAAAGGACAAGGAATTAACAGTAAAACCTACACTACGCTACCTAGGTATAACCCTCGACCAGCGCCTCAATATGAAAGCCCACATAAAAAACATAACAAAACTAATATATCACAAGATACGTACATTACGCCACCTGCGACCCTTACTTGAACCCTCAGACTTCAGAACCGTCTACCAAGCCCTGATAATGCCTCACATCGACTTTGCAAATGCAATTCTATACGGGCTCCCTCAAGCAACATTAAATCCTCTTCAACTGGCGATGAACACTGCCGCCAGAGTACTTGAAGGAATATCAAAGACAGATCACATAACCCCAGTCCTAAAAAGAATACACTGGTTACCAACCAACGCAAGAATTCACTACAAGATACTGATCACTACATTCAAAGCCATAAACAACCAAGCACCATCAACTGTCACCAACCTTGTACATTTACAGACCCCCAACAGATCCAGAAGATCAACTGCTATAAATACATTAATAATCCCGAAACAAACAGTCAGATACACTAAGGAAACAACTAAAAGAGCCTTCAGTATCCATGCCCCAATAACCTGGAATGCCCTCCCACCAGAACTGAGAGCTATAACCAGCCTAACACAATTCAGAAAAAGCCTCAAACACTACCTCTTCCTAAGCTATTTCCCAATCTAATCTTTGCACATGAAAATACTACAGACACTTTTTCTGACCAAGACATTCCCCAAACGATATCCAAATGTGACCAATGTATTTTGAATTTTCTGTAAATAGTTAGTTAGCCTATATAGTTACCTTTTTAATCCCAAGTTCAAAACCCCCGTTACTTGTAAAATGCATTACAGTTCCCTGTATGTATATGTTTGTTCCATGTAAACCGCGCTGATGACAATAGTGCGGTATATAAGAGATGTTAAATAAATAAATAAATAAAATAAATTATGCCTCTATATCGTTCAATGGTGAGACCGCACCTTGAATAGTGTGTGCAATTCTGGTAGCCATATCTTAAAAAGGATATAGCGTTAATAGAAAAGGTTCAGAGAAGAGCCACCAAAATGGTAAAGGTGATGGAAGGATACTCCTATGAAGACAGCCTAAAAAGGTTAGGGCTCTTTAACCTGGAAAAGAGATGGCAGAGGGGAGATATGATAGAAGTCTATAAATTAATGAACGGAGTGGAATAGGTAAAGGTAGATCGCTTGTTTACGTTATCAGAATATAGAAAGACTAGAGGACATGCAATGAAGCTACAGGGTAAACTATTTAAGACTAATAAAAGAAAATATTTTTTCACTCAACGTGTAATCAAACTCTGGAATTTGTTACCGGAGGATGTAGTAAAGGCTGTTAGTGTAGCTGGGCTTAAAAAAGCTTTGGACAAGTTCCTGGAGGAAAGGTCCATAAATCATTATTAAGAAGGGACCCAGGATATCAATGCTTGACCCAATACAAGCATTGTGGAACCTGTGTCTTTTGGGGAAATTGCTAGGTACGTATGACCTAGATTGGCCACTGTTGGAAACAGGATACTGGGCTTGATGGACCTTGGTCTGACCCAGTATGGCATATCTTATGTTCTTATCCTATCCTGGTAGCCACAGCAGTTTTATGGTGACGTGCACTGTTTCTGTAGCCAGCCATTGGTGTGTTAACTCCCATAGTGATGTAGCACAATGGTTAATGCAATGACTTCAGTAGCAGAGGTCATGAGTTCAATTCCTCTGTTCCCCTTTTTTTATAGCTGTCCTACACAACTACATTTCATTCGTGTAACAGTCATATCTGTGCAGATCTGTGTTGCCACCACATTATACCCTCATCACTGTTGCCATCCATCCTTCTGTCTGTCTGTGTGTGTGCCAGCTGTGTGGCGTCCTGCTCTAATGTGCAGGCTGCTACCCCATGTCCTGCACTGGCACACTTTTCTGCACTGCGACTCTTCATGCTTGCCTCTCCTGCGTCTGCTCTGCATGGCACTGCTCTCCTCTGTCCTCCTGTCATTGCACTTATCCTGCCACCTCTACCTCCTCTGGTGGACACGTATCCCCATCCTCTGCCACATACTGTCATTGTTGCACTGTACATTACCATCACCCTGTACATCGGTACAGCTGCCCCCGATATGTTTGTCCACTTTACCTGCTGCTACATGGGCTGCACGCAGATTTGGCTGGTCCATGAGCTCCGTCATCTCCTTCCTTCCATCACTTGTTCATTGCCTTTACTTGGTGCTCTGTGCAGTGTTATGGTTACATCTGTGTTTGAGCCATACATTTCATGCTTGTGACTTTGGGGCACCTTTGTGCCCCTGGGCACCATCTCCTGTGTCATCTTGGCATCCCTGGGGCATCTTTCACGGCACCTTAGGTTTGGCCAGCTTATGGGGCGCCTTATATGCTGCCTTGGAGGGTGCCAACCTTTCCTGCCGCCCTCTGGGGCACATTATGACCTGCCTTGGATGACGTGGTGCTTTATGATGTGCCTTATGGTGCGCCCTAAAAGGTGCATTAGGTTGCAGCACTGGGGTGAGGCTTTTTTGGCTGGTAGTGCAAATTGTTGGGATGTGTCTGACTGTTACAAGCAGGAAAAGGGATTGCCTCAGACAGTCTTTTAACTGAGCCCACTGGGGGATCAAACTCATGACCACTGTATCAGCAGTCAATGTATTAACCATTGTGCTACATCTCTGTTGCTGTGTTTGCAGGTCAGCGCGCCTAATTAAGGCTAATGCGCGTTAACGTGCCACAGCTCCCTCTATCGCTCGATAACTCGAAATGCTGCCTTAAGACCGGAACGCCCACTACCTTATATGGCATTTGTCACAATAAGACTGCAACTAACGCCGGTAACATTAAGACGGTTTAGTAAACATACCCCCAAGGCAAAACACTTGGTTAATTGTTTTTAAAACACTAGCCTGTGCATGTAAATGAAATCCACATATTCAGTGCTGCTATCCTGAATATATGTCTAGAGCAGGCAGCTTCAGAGCTATCTGGAGAATGGTGATTTTCAGTCTGCTCTCACAATAATTGTCCGGGTAAATTCAGGACAGTTAAAAAGCTGTTCTAAATTTATCCGAACAATTATTTGGACAGCGCACTGAATACTGTTGCTCTCCAGATAACCCACTGTCAGGTGGTCTGTAAGGCTTTTCCATGGTGCCACCCCTACAAAAATGCAATGTGTGCCTTCGAGTCAGCCCTGACTCCTGGTGACCCAGAAGCTCCTGGGTTTTCTTGGCAGTGTCACCGGAAGTAGATTGCCAGGCCTTTCTTCCGAGGCAATGGAGGGTTAAGTGACTTGCCCAAGGCCACAAGGAGTGCTAGTGGGAATCGAACCCTGGTTGCTTGGTTACCTAGCCAGTGTTCTAATCTCCAGACTACTCCTCCACTCCTGCCACCCCTACAGTGCTGCTGAAAATCCACAGATAGTGCCAGTACTTTATCATTCAAAACTATATCTTATCTTGCTGGTTGCAGGCGGATGGCAGCCTAGATGCAGGTGGAGAGATGGGATGTTTTTCTTGCACATGAGAAAGTACCCAAGGTATATATATTATTTCTTCATTCAGATTTATATACCGCTGATCTGTATCCACTCCCAGAAGTGTACATTAAGACAAACATTAAAACAATCACACTCAAATACCATAGTTATCTCCCCTTTCCCCTCCAACACCAAGCCTTCAAGCATAAGCTATTAGTATGCAAATGCAGCGTGTGCCTTTGAGTCCGTGCTGACTCCTGGCCACCCAGCAGCTCCTAGGTTTTCTTGGCAGTGTGACTGGAAGTAGATTGCCAGGCCTTTGGTCTGAGGAAATGGAGGGTTAAGTGACTTGCCCAAGGTCACAAAGAAAAAAATCCAAGTTATCAACATCCCTGTTCAATGTATATTACCAAGTTTAAGTTACAATGTAGACCTCTTTGACTAAAATGATAAAGCGGTATAAAAAACTGTTAAATAAGTAAATATTCAGCTGCACTGTATCCATGGATAGCAGTAGTGAAGGGAAATAATCTGAATAACAGCAGCCATTATCCAGATTCTTCCCTTTGAATATCAAGCGGCTTGTTTTTAATTTAGTTTAAATAAATTTGTCTAAGTTAACCTGCTATATGCTTTTCGTCCCTCCTCTACTGAGTTTGTCTTTGGACCTGTGGTAGTCCCTGCGTTTGCAGTCGTAGTAGGTAACTTTTCCTGAGTCAATTGTGTGTGTTTATTTCCCTTTGGAAATAGATGTAGTCTTCCCACAGACTTTACATATATGTGGGCAGTATGAACATTTGCCCCTTGCAGAACAATTCTAAAAATAATTTTTGTATATAAACAGGAGCTTACTCACAGAAATAGCCCCTTCCAAAATTGCCCTGCTGTGGGGAAAAGTCAAAACCATGGGTACTGAACTTACTGATGAAAATTAGCACTTAAGCAAAATTGCTTACCTGTAGATAGCAGGATAATGCATCCAGCCCATGTCAGACAATATTCTCTGAGTTTGTTCATTCATAGCACAGCAGCAATCTCCAACAAAATTAGTTTGTTTCTTCTTTTTCTTTTTTTTAACAGGAAATGTGGGAGGGTGTGGATGGATGTGTTATCCAGTTTTTTACGGAGAACTCCTGTTACAGGTAAGCAACTTCGCTCCCTGTGTAGACAGGGCGGATAAGGCCCCCACACTCTTTGTAGCGGCAAAGATATTCTTCAGGACTACTTGTCCAAAAGCAATATCTTGACTGGAGGTTTGGTCTAGACCAGGGGTGGGCAAACCTTTTGACTCGAGGGCCGCAATGGGTTCATATATTGGACCCGGGGGCCAGACCAAGAGTAGATGGACGGTGTGTATGTGTGAATTGATATAAATTAAATTTAAATTTGTAACATTAAATGTTTAGATTAATTTAAGGTAGAAAAGCATAAAAAGAGTTATTTTACAAAACGTTTATGCAATGTATTTCTTTCATAAAATAGTACCTTCAATTTTAGTGGGAACAGTGTTGTTGGTCTCCCTTTTTTGTTAAGGCATCAAAGTCAGGAGATAGCTTTGTTGTTGCAATTCGCAGAATAGATCTGAGGTGTTGGTCAGTTAACTGGGATCTGTGACGGGATTTATTGATGTTCATGACGCTGAACGTCTGCTCACACACGTAGGTCAAGCCAAACAAGGCCAGAATCTTCTGTGCCATCCCCCGGAGGTTTGGAAAACAGTCATCTTTAAGTGAGGCATAGAACTCTTTTAGTGGAAGAGAGTGGAAGTTCTCCTTTAAGATTGCATCAGATTGAAGATCGATTAGTTCCAATTGCACTTCTTGTGGTGCTGTTTCTGGATCTTGTGACAAGGGACAGGCCACCAGCTGAAGTGACTTTTCAATTTTTTCCAAATCTGAAAACCGACGGCAGAATCCTTCATGCAGGTCATTCAGTGATTTGCTATATTTATTCACATTTTGGATGGCCTTTTCCTGTGTGGCTAGTGTGGGAAAATGAGAGATGTTTTTCTTTGAAATTTGCCTAGAAAAAAAAGTCAACTTGGCTTTGAAGGCATTTACATTACTATACATGTCGTGAATATACAGGTCTTTTCCCTGTAGCTTGACGTTAAGCTCATTCATGTGAGAAAAAATGTCAACAGCAAACGCAAAGTCACACAGCCAAATCTTGTCGCTCAGCTCTGGAAAATCATCAGACTTCCCCTTTAACTCCAAAAATGTATCAGTCGCTTCTTTAAGATCCCACACTCGTTTAAACACTTTGCCCAAACTCAACCAGCGGACACGAGAGTGGTAAAGCAAGTCTTGGTGGTCTGCGTCGGTTTCCTCCAGAAATGCAATGAACTGACGGTGCTGAAGTCCCTTTGCTCGTATGCAGTTAACAAGCTTTATAACTGGATTCACAACATGACTAAGCTGTAATACAGATTTACACAAAGATTCTTGGTGTATGATGCAGTGGAGAAAAATAACTTCTTGCTCAGGGTTTTCCTCTTTCACTTTATCCTGAATTCTTTTCAGCAATCCCACATTTTTTCCAGTTAAATTTGGAGATCCATCCGTAGTGACATTAGCAAGTTTACTCCAAGGTAGCTTCATACTCTCGATGACAGCAGACACCCGGTCATACAAATCTTCTCCCCGTGTTTTTCCTTTAAGTGGCTCCATGGCCAAAAACTCCTCTGTTATTTCAAAACTGTCGCTAATCCCTCGGATAAAAATTAAGAGCTGAGCTGTGTCTGTTATGTCTGTACTTTCGTCCAGTGCTAGCGAATATAATTTAAAGGACTCTGCAATATTATTTAACTTGTTTGTTATGTCTTCATCAATCAGTTCCACACGACGAGTCACTGTCCTGCGTGATAAACTGAGTTTTTCAAACTTGTCTTTGCTCTCTGGACACAAAAGACCTGCGGTCTCTATCATGCATTCTTTCAAAAACTCTCCTTCAGAGAGGGGTTTACTAGCTTTTGCTAATTTGAATGATAGCATAAAACTTGCTTTGGTACTTGACTCTTGAATCGCAGTTTGTCTGTGAAATAAATTTTGCTGAGCCTGTAATTTAGCCATCAACCTCCGAGCTGTAGACCCCCGTTCTTGGGGCGACTGCTTGCTAGCATAGTTAGCATGCTTCGTGGCAAAATGACGGCTGATATTATATTCTTTGAAAACCGCAACAGTTTCCTGGCATATGAGACATACAGCCATTGATTGGACTTCCGTAAAAAAATATTTTGCTATCCATTCCTTATTAAACACTCTGCATTCACTGTCCACTTTTCTTTTCTTTGCCCCACTCATTTTGGGATTCTGCACTACACTAGCCGGCCATTGCGAGATTACACTGCGTCCTCTAGAAAGTGAGGTGAATAAATGAATAAATTAGCTAGCGCTCCGTGGGCCGGATTAAAAGGTCCGCCGGGCCGTAGTTTGCCCATTCCTGGTCTAGACAGTTGTGTTTTTGTGAAAGTATGGCTAGACTTCCAAGTGGCAGCTTTGCAAATTTCTTGTAAGGGAACAGCTCTTTAGTTTGCTATTGAAGCTGCCTTAGCTCGTAACTGTGCCTGTGGGCTGCTGATTTGCTTCAGTATTACAGAAGTAAATACAGTCAGATAGGCATAAGGACAAGGTTCTCTTGGAAGCTGGATTACCAGGGTCTGTTGGATTACAGATGAGAAAAAGTTGGGATGTTTTCCTTACATTTTGAGTTGCTTGGAACTAATTAAGAAGGGCACCTCTGCAGCCCAAGGTATGCAGCGAGAATTCTGAAATTCCCGAGTCAGCTTGGGAAAAAAGGGGGACAATATGATGGATTAATTCACATAAAAATTGGAGATTTTTGGATGGAATTTAGGCTGTGTCTAGAGAATCACTTGAGTGTGGAGAAACTGGATGAGGGAGAGTGGGGAATGTATGAACACCTGTAGCTCACTGATTCTTCTGGCTGATATGATAGCTACCAGGAAAACTGTGTTCCATGTGAGGTGTTTCAATGAGGCAAGTCCCAGGAATTCAAAGCAACTGGTCATGAGTTTAGCTAGTACTACATTGAGGTCCCACACAGGAGATGGAGGTCTTGTGGGGGGTTTCGTGTTCATGAGTCCTTTCATTAATCTGGAGACTAACAGGTGGGTGGACAAGAGTTTTCTGTCCTCATGGTAGATGGCAATAGCTGTGAGGTGAATTTTCACAGAGGATGCCTTGATACCAAATTCAGAGAGGTGGAGAAGTGAAGGCGGTATGAGAGGATTTGGCTTGTTGGATATTAAGGGGTCTTGCAAAACATTTCCACTTGTTTTGATAGGATTTTATTATTGACGGTGACCTAGAGGCCATTATGATGTCATGTATTGATCCACTGACTCTATCCATGACTGTCTCTTCTCTTCTTTCTTCCACTTTGTCCTCTAAGTCTGTTGATGAGGCCATAGTTTCCTATAACACCGCTCTCTCCTCTACTTTGGATGCTCTTGCTCTGTCCATAGCTCCTCTGAGGCGCACTTCACCTCAGCTCTGGCTGTCTTCAACTTCCCACCACCTATGCTCCTGTGCCCACTCAGCTGAACATACTTGGCTCAAGTCCTGCTCCCTTTCTAACTTCCTTCACTTCAAATTCATGCTTACTTCTTTCCAGTCTGCCACTGCACTCGCTAAGCAAAACTATTTTATCCATCTGTATTACCTCTAACCCACACCATCTCTTCTCTACTCTCAATTCCCTTCGTGAGGCACCACTGCTCCCAATCCTTCCTTTCCCTCTCTGCTCAAACTCTAGGTGACTATGTCCACTCTTCAATTCCCTACTAATTCTTCACCCCTCTTCTCCCTCTCCAATACCAATCTTTCCCCTGAACTTTTAACACCCTTTCATCCTTTTCTAAAATCTCGGAAGAGGAAACCTCCCTTCTTCTTTCCTCCTCTATCTGTTCTT
The DNA here is from genome assembly GCA_033557465.1 of Ichthyophis bannanicus. Classification (NCBI taxonomy): domain Eukaryota; kingdom Metazoa; phylum Chordata; class Amphibia; order Gymnophiona; family Ichthyophiidae; genus Ichthyophis; species Ichthyophis bannanicus. Next base: position 1,006,597,815 of record CM066031.1, on the reverse strand, counting down.
CTGATCCTCTCCGTCTCCCTTCCATCTAACATATTCTCAATCTTTCACTCTACACTGCAACCTTCCTTGCAGCCTTCAAGAATGCTGTGATCACTCAACTAAAAAAAAAACTTCACTTCTTATTACTGACCCATCTCCCTTCTTCCATTTATTTCCAAGCTTCTTGAATGTGCAGTTCTCCACTGCTGCCTCAAATTTCTCTCCTCTCATGTCCTCCTTGATCCACACCAGTCTGGTTTTTGTCCCTTTCATTCCACTGAAATGGCTCTTGCCAAAGTCTCTAGCGACTTGTTCCTGGTTAAGTCCAAAGGCCTTTACTCAGTTCTCATTCTTCATGACCTCTCTGCTGCTTTTGATACTGTTGACTACCTCCTCCTCCTTGACACATTATCTTCTTTTGTTTCAAGGACTCTGTGCTGTCTTGGTTTTCCTCTCATCTTTCCAATCGCTCTTCTAGTGTTCATTCTGGTGGTTCCTCCTCTACTGCCATCCCTCTTTCAGTTGGTGTACCCCAAGGGTCTGTTCTAGGCCCTCTCTTTTTCTCTCTCTGCATCCAGCGCTCTCATCTTTCCCATAGCTTTCAGTATCATTTTTAATGCTGAAAACTCTCAAATCTATCTTCACCCAACATTTCTCTTTGACTCCAAGCTCGTATCTCTGCTTGCTTATCTAACATCACTACCTAGATGTCTCATCAACTTCTGAACTTGAACATGGCTAAAACCAAACTTCTTATCTTTCCCCCTGTTAGTGTGGGTTATTCCTTTCCCAGCACTATATACCACTTACCCTCAATCCTCTGGGCTGAGGAATCACCTTACCTTCTCTGTCTGGAATTCCAGGGGAACAAACACACACACTCGCACATAAGTAGTATGTAAGTTTATTCCACAGGTTAGAGGGGCTGTCTGTCTTTTATACATTAACAGCAACATATACATACGTCATCAACTCATCCCCTAAGGTCCACCACAGCTTATCAGTAACTTCACAGATGTTAGTCGTCTCCGTGTAGAACAATCAATTTGTCTTAGCACAGCACATTCCTTTCCATATATAGATAGATACAGGATTCCTATTTTCCCCTGCGGGCCTCTTAGTCCTGCTACACACTTTAAGCTTTATTTTTTTTCCCTATCAATCCCCCCTTTGGGCCTGCATAGGCCCACTATAAGAACAGCCAAACAGTCTTCTGAAGGACAGTTAAGCAGACATTATTAACTGGAGGTCGGTGATGGTGCGCTCAGGTGCATCAGCCACCGTGGAAACAGGTGTATAAGAGTACATAAAAGTGGTGGAGTACTGCAGGTCCTAATTCAGCGGTGATAGCGGGAGATCTGGAAAACTGGGATCCAGGAAGTCCAGTTAAGGGCATCCAAGTGAACTGAATCCAAGTTGCATTGTTCTCTGTCCGATGTGCCTGCGTCCAAGGTCCTCATGGCTGGGGCGAGTCAGGCGCCTTCCAGGAATCCTCCGGTGCACTCTTGACGTGTGAGGCTTGTACCCAGGTCGGATGCTTATCAGTCGGCACGGCTGTGTGAGTAACTGCAATAATCTCCTCCGGATCTCCAAACGGCAGGTCCCACTGGCCCTTCTTATGAAACAGCTTTACCAGCACATGGTCTCTCGGGCGGAACGGATGCATCGGTTCTGTAGAAGGAAAAGGAAAAGCATTATATACTTGTTCAGACACCATGCACAAATATTTAGCTAGCTGTGTAGCATATTCTTCCTGTGCTAGCAACAAGTCATCCGCCATTATCACCGTTCCCTCTGGCCATTTCCAGGGTAAGGGTCGTCCCATCAGAATTTCAAAAGGAGAGAATCCAGATGCCCCGGGGGTTAGCCTAATCTCTGCCAATACAGCTGGCAGATACACTGGCCACCTTCCTGGGGCGTGTTGGGTAGCCTTTTTTAATTTTTCTTTAATTGTTCAATTCATTCATTATACTATCCCTGATGACTGTGTGTGATATGGGACATGAAATTTCCAATCAATGGCAAACATCTGAGTAATCTGTTGTAACACCTTAGAGGTGAACGCTGGTCCCTGATCAGAATCTATAGAAAGGGGACACCCAAAGCGGGGAATAACTTCCTTACAGAGAATTTTCGCTACTGTTCTAGCATCTTCCTTGGTCGTGGGAAAAGCCTCTGGCCACTTTGAAAACCTATCTACAATGACCAACAAATACTTATAACCCCCTATCGATCGTGGCACACATGTGAAATCTACTTGTAGGGCCTGAAACAGGCCTTGGGGTGGGGGTGAATGTTGCAATTGTCCTATTGCTTTTCCCTGCTGAACATTATTCCTAGCACATACTAAGCATTGACTCAATTGTGATTCCACTAAATGAGGCAAATCTCTGCAAACAAATATTTCCTGTAACTCCTTAAGAACCGTCTTTCTGTTTTTATGCCCTACCCCATGTACTTGACCAATTAAGAGAGGGGCTGCCGCTTTTGGTAGTCCTCTTTGCCCACCCCCCCCTTTTCCTGCCAAATCTGTGCTGAATTTAAACTCATATTATGCTGTTCCCAATACATAATATCCTCGGGATCTGCAGCAGCCTGCAAGTGGTGCAGAGGAAAAGAATGCTTAAGAGGGAAAACATAATATTCAGACAATGGAGGATCAGACAAATAAGAAACTGTCGGCATGCCCTGAGAGATGATATTACTTAAGAGTTCAATTTGGGCTTGTGCACACTGTTTGGCTGCAAGATCAGCTAAGGCATTACCTTGAGAGGCAATAGAAGTGTCTCATCTGTGTACAGTACATTTAATAACGGCGACGACTTTGGGTTTACATAAGGCGGCCAGCAGTTCATTAACCAATTGTGCATGAGAAATTGGTTTACCGTCTGCCGTTTTCCATCCCCTACGCTCCCATAAGAGACCAAAATCATGCACCACCCCAAAGGCATACCTGGAATCGGTATAAATGTTAACACGTTTATCAGCAAATAATTCACAGGCTCTAGTAAGCGCTACCAATTCTGCAGCTTCTGCAGAACCATAAGGTAATAACTGGGCTTCATGCAAAATATTTGGGAGTTCTATAATGGCATAAGAAGCAATGTAGGCGTTGTCTGCGGGACGGACACAGCTCCCATCCACAAATATATGTGGAGCGTCCGGGAGCGGGGAGGAAGGCAAATCAGGACATACTGATGTCTCAAAGTTAATCAACTTTAAGCAGTCATGTTCTTCTTGGGGCAACTCGGATTCATCTACTGGGCGCATTAACGCCTGCAAGGCCAGCATCGGGGTAAAGGCAGTGGATTGCTGTTTAACCGACAACCCTTCAGTAGTTAAAATTACCTCATAGCCACTAAGGCGCTGGGCTGTCATGTGTTGCGTAGTAAGGTTCTTTAACACATTCAAAACAGAATGTGTAGAAAACAGAATAGTCTCATGAGACAGGGTAATCGGGATAATCATCTGTACGGCAATAGCCAAAGCTGCCAGGGCTCGCAAACATGCAGGCATACCCTGTACCTGGAGGGGCAATTTTTTTGATAAATATGCGACTGGGCGCATTTCCCCCCCCCCCCCCCCGTGGTCTTGAGCCAAAATAGCTGCCATAGTTCCACCCTCTTCCCTTACATATTCTCGTAAGTAAAACATTTTCCCATAATCGGGTAGTCCAAGTGTAGGAGCCGAGATAAGCAGCTTTTTCAAAGTAGCAAATGCAGAAAGCATTTCTTCGGTCCATTCAATAGATGCAGAGCCTGGTAACTGCAAAATAGCCCTTCGCAATATGGAATCCCAATAAGCACAGTCCGGGATCCAAGCATGACAGAAGGATACTAATCCAAGGAAAGCCAGCATTTGTGTCACTGTTTTTGGAGGAGATAATTTTATAATTGCCTGTACTCGGGCAGAGGAGAGCGCCCGGTTTCCAGGGGACAGCACAAACCCCAAGTAGGTAACACGCTCACAACACCACTGGAGATTTTTTAAAGAAGCCTTATGTCCATGGGAGGCTAGATGGCAGAGCAAGGATACAGAGTCATTTTCACATTCTCTGATTGTTTTAGAACATAACAACAAATCATCCATATACTGGAGAAGGGTGGAGGAACAAGGCGGATGCCACATTTCAATTGATGCCTTAAGAACAAGAGAATACGCCGCCGGGGAATCAATGTATCCCTGCGGCAGGCGAGTCCAGGTATATTGTTTGCCTGCATGTGTGAAAGCCATAAGAGGCTGCGTGATGGGATCTAGTGGTATACTAAAAAAGGCATTAGCTAAAATCAATAACCATGAAGCATTTGGCTTCCGTAGGAATAAGAGTAAGTAGCCCGGCAATATCGGGCATCACCGGTGCCAGTGGGGACAATAAGCTGATTTACGGCCCGTAAATCCTGGGTAAAATGGAAGTATTATAAGGAGAAACAGTAGGAACTACAATACCTGCTGCAACAAAATCCTGGATCATGGACTACAAAGCAGTTTCCTTAGGGCCAGACAAAGGGTACTGTCGAATACAGACGACAGCTTGAGGATCCTTCAAAACGTGCCACGTACGGTGTACAGGGGACCAACCCGGCGTCAGTTGGGGAGGTGGCCCAGAGTTTAGGAGGAACCTTAGACAACCCATGCGCCTCGGAAGAAATCATATTTAATAAAAAAGGAGAGTGCAAGGCAAAAGAGCCATCTAAATTACTAATAGTTACTGCTTCTAAGCAACACAACAGGTCCCGCCCCAGGAGACTCACTGGACAGGAGGGAATAATCGTGAATGAATGTGTAAACAGAATGGTATTGTTACCAAGCGTGGAGACAGACAACGGGGGTGTAATCCATGTGGGGGTAGAGGTTCCATTTATCCCAACTGAGGCAGGACCTGGCGTTAAGGGTTCCCTACAAACAGAGGCATGCAACGTAGAGCAAGTCGCTCCCGTATCAATTACAAAGGAGACTTGCTGGCCATTAATGCACAACGTACAACAAGGGGGCTCCTTCCATCCACCCGTTAACTGAACCCAGATCGGAACCGTTGCCTCAGGGCAGCCCTATGGGCATTGCGGGGGCTGTTGCCATGTAATAGGGATAACAGGAGTTACGGGGCTACTAGATGGGGGAGGGAGTGGTGCCGATGGCGTCGCGGGAGGGGGAAAGGCTCCCCCCCCTCGAGTCGGCACAGGGCCGCTACCTGCCACGTAAGGGCACTCATTTTTCCAATGTCCTTGTTGCTTACAATGAAAACAAATCTGATTCCTAGGTATTCCCTGCCCTACTCCTCTTCCACCACCCTGCCCACCTCGAAACCGGCCCCGCTGTCCCCTCCACCCCCGAGACTGCGACCATTGAGGCCCCAGGGGTTGATATCCCCCGGGGTAGGACTGCTGGCAACCAATATCCTGCTGCCAAGCATGAGAAAGTTTACCTTTCTTAACATCCATATCTGCAAAGCATCCCACCACTTCCTTCGTTAATATTACCTTCTCTAATTCTGCCGGAGTCATGCTAAACCAAGCATCTATCATTCGCTTACATGCTACAGTCACTTCGGGGCGCATAGCCCCAAACAGCGTCTGAATATACATCGAAGCCATCAGGCCTTCCTGTGATAAACCTGCCTCCTCCTTCCAACACTTACCAAACCTTCTCACAAACTGTGAAACATGTTCCCCTGGTTCTTGCATGCATGCAATAGATGCAGCACGATTCTGTTTCGCCCCAAATAAATGCTCAAACTCTTCTAACACTTCGTCCCACATCTTTTTTATCACCTCGGGATATCGGAGGGGATAATTAGAATCATCCGGCATCTCATAAGGATTCGCCAGTGACTTAAGTCTAGAAAAATCAAATGGGGTTTCTTCATCATACCCCAGGACACCCTCAATAATGAGGCGGTAGTCCTGTGCTGTGCACTGCAAACCACGAGTCATACGTTGCAAGTAGTGCACAGTGGCAGCTGGCGTTTTCATGGGGTTCGGGGCATGCTGTAAGACAGAAGAAAGGATGGCGGGATCCAGGGGCTTAACAACAAGCTGGTTACCAATAGTTAGAAAAGGGAACTGGGTGTATATATGGCCCTTAGAGGTAGGGTCTCCTGTCACTCTGTCACTATTATAAGTTCTCACGTCATTTGAATGCAGCTTATAAAAGGGATTATGAGGACTAAGCCCATCCCTTTGAGCCCTAGACCTACTCTGTTTCTTCCCCCCCCCCCGATCTTCAGATGAAGGCATCGGAAGGGGGGAATTAGGGGGGGTAATAAGGGACTCCAGTGGGGCAAAAGGGACGGAAGCGGCAGTGGACCCCCCAGCCCCTGCTCGCGTCCCCAAACTCCCGGTAGAGACCTCCGGAGATGTCTTACACAATTGGCGCGATACATGTTGTCCCTGGGTGCGTCCCGCCTGGCAGGGGCGGGCCCAGATTTGGTCAAGCATGGGCTCGAGTGAGAAGGTAGGGCAGGAGAAGGTAGCCGGGCAGCGGGTGGCAGTGGAGGCGAACCGGCAGGCTCCTCCATCTTGCCATGCACATCCTCATAAGTGGTACATATCTGCCGAAACATTTTATCTATAGGTAATTCCCAGTGGGTGGGGGCATGCCCCACCATTACTACCGGGGAGTGCGCAGTAGAAGCAGCCGCCGCCAGAACAATGTCCTCTAATGAATCAGAGTCTCTGGCTGACTTTACAACAGCGACCGATCCAACCAGGGAGGGGTAAATGGGCTGATATGGCGGAGGGGCCGTGGGCACCCGGGAGGAGGATACCTTGGGTTGGGGCGATTTCGGAGGCAGCTCCCGGGGCGAGTCAAGCACTGGTAGGTGCTGACCATTATAATAAGGAGCCAGTTGTATCCATACAGTACCACATTCCTTCATATAAGAATTTGGCCTTTTTGGGTCTCCGGAATAAAAGGGAAAAGCTTTCTTATCCCCCAGACACAATCCCCGAATCATATCTAAATGCCAGGCAGAGAAGCTACCCTCCCTGGGAAAAGGATTTGAGCTATGTAAACCTTCTGTCCACCCTGCCATATTATCCACCCAGGGATCAGTATAATAACCCCCTGCCACTCTGTCTACGTATTCCTTCGGCATCTCCCCATCTGCCGGGGGTGCACCGGGAGGGACCGGGGTATGGCGAGAATAGGATGCCTTCCCAGCTGCAGTTTTAAACCTTATCACAACATTTGGCTGTGCACGCACTCCTGTGGATTCTGGAGCGGTCCCCTTACCTTGGGACCCCCCCATCCTCTAATTAATATACAACAATCGCATGCTTGGCCACTTGCTTTCTGCCAACAACCGTCACTAGCGCTATCGCTTCAGGCTGAGGCAGGGGCTTCTTGCCAAGCTCACACAATCCACAGAGAAGGAAAAGGGTATTACCACAGGCCCAGCAGGATGTCCCTGTTATGCATAGCGCTACCAAAGAGCATGTTATGCATAGCGCTACCAAAGCACATTTCCTGAGACGAGCTACCAAAGCGACGTCAATTGAGAAAGTCTGGAAATCCCAGTGCAGCTACCAAAGCTGCAGCAATTTAGGAAGTCTGGAAATCCCAGTGCAACGGGGAAATCCTCACTTCTGACACCAAATTGTAAGTGTGGATTATTCCTTTCCTAGCACTATATACCACTTACCCTCAGGACGTCCGTTAATCCTCTGGGCTGAGGAATCACCTTACCTTCTCTGTCTGGAATTGCAGGGGAACAAACACACACATTCGCACATAAGTAGTATGTAAGTTTATTCCACAGGTTAGAGGGGCTGTCTGTCTTTTATACATTAACAGAAACATATACATCAACTCATCCCCTGAGGCCCACCACAGCTTATCAGTAACTTCACAGATGTTAGTCGTCTCCGTGTAGAACAATCAATTTGTCTTAGCACAGCACATTCCTTTCCATATATAGATATATACAGGATTCCTATTTTCCCCTGCGGGCCTCTTAGTCCTGCTACACACTTTAAGCTTTATTTTTTTCCCTATCACCCCCTAAACCCTCCTTCCCCCTTTCTCCATCACTGTTGACAATCCTCTTCTTCTTCCTGTTTCCTCAGCCCACAACCTTTGGGTCGTTTTTGACGCCTCCCTTTCTTTCTCTACACATATTCAACAGATTGCTAAAACCTGTCGTTTCTTTCTCTATAACATTAACAAAATTTGCCTCTTCCTCTCTGAACACACAACTAAAACTCTTGTCCACTCTTTAGTTACCTTCCGTCTCGACTACTGCAATATCCTGCTTGCTGGTCTTCCTCAGAGTCATCTCTCTCCTCTTCAGTCTATTCAGAACTCAGCTGCATGGCTAATCTTCCGCCAGCCCTAATACACTCATATAACGCCTCTTCTGAAATCACTTCACTAGCTCCCCTTCTGTTTCCGTATCCATTTCAAACTTCTCCTTCTAACCTAATATAACATAATTACAGTTTGGTTAACGATGGGATGGGGCGAAATCAAGGCTGTCTAGACTCTATCATGTTTCTTATTGGATTCGGATTTTAGGTTTACTGAAATTTTCCAAAGTTGAGTTCAAGGCGAGTTGCAATTAGGTATACGAGTTATTTCCACGCTTAAGTGATTTCACAATCAAAATCATACCTGAGGTAATGAAGGTGTAGCAGCGAAGTGCATGCAATGAATAAAACCAGGAGTCAGCTGCAGCATCCAAGCCAATTTATTGTGCACAGGCTCAGACAGAATCGTGTCCAAAAGAGACTGAGCAATGGAGTACAGGAGCAAATTTTTACCTTATATACAATTCTTACAGTTTGATACAGGCAAACATTCTATTGGTCCCAACGCCCCTTGCACCTGTCCAATTGGGGACCCTCTCTGGGCCTAGCTCCCTGTTCCCCCTTCTCAGGCTACTCTAACAAAGGCATAGTCTTAGACATTGATACATTTCTACTTCAAGGTCATTTCTAGCTCAGAGAAATGCAGGAACATATCTATCATCAGCATAGAGGAATTAATAAAGGAATTATACAAACTTTTCAAAAGCAGTTTAAAGCAGTTTCTCAAACTCTGGTTCTCTTCAACACTAGTCTCAGGTGGGGGTTGGGGTCTAGGCCTAGTTTACAGGCCATAGCCTACCACATTCCCCCCTTTGATTATTCTCAGCCCGAATAAAAGAGGGTGAGAAAATAATCACATATCAAACCCTGTGCAAACTGATGCTTCTTCTCAGGGTATAGCTTGATACTTCCACATGGCTAGTACCCGTGTCTTACGTTCAACTGTACTATCAATAATTGTCCGTAAGCAAAGAGGCAGAAAACATGGAAGGAGTAAACACATAGCTGCCATTAGTAAAACTGCAAACACAATAGTCTTCAATCCTAAACAGGAGTGCGGTATCCCCAGGACCCATCATTCGCCCATGTGGCTGGTCCATAACATGTGATACAAGGAGGTATATCAGTGGGCATTCTAAGGGGCCCCAGGGCTACCGTAAGTACAACATAAATACATAGATATATCATGATTACAATATCTCAATGAATTTGTCTAGAAATTTGCAAATTCTTTACTGAAGTTCTCTTTTTCCACAGCTTCCACTGTACGTAGACCTGTCAGCTTCCAGTTGGTGACAGGAGTAGGGTTGCAGATTCCTCAAGCTTCTGCCGTACGTAGACCTGCTGTTGACTCTTACAGCGGTGGTTGTCGCCGCAGCGTAAGTCGCAATGGCGAGCCTGGGTTGTCTGTTGATGTCCAGTGACAAAGTTCAGTAGGTGCCGCTGGCTTTACCCGACTGTGATGGATCCAAGGTTCTAATTCCGCAACTTTAACTGCTGTAGGGGGTCAACAATATGACATAGGGTCCTTTCCAGTGAGGTGCTAACGGTGTCTTCCTCCACTCCTTGACCCACACCGAGGCTCCAGGCTTATAGGGATGCAGTGGTTCGGTCAAGTTGATGGGCAGCTGATCTTGTACCCACGCATGAAGACTCTGCAAGACAGAACCTAAAGTCAATAGTTCTTGTCTAGTGATTTCAGACCCAATCTGGTTCATATCCCCCTTTATTCCCTGGACAATGGGCGGAGGTCGCCCATACAAAATCCTGAATGGGGAAACTCCTAATGACTTTGTGGGGACTGAACGTATCCTGAGAAGGGCTATAGGAAGAACCTGAGGCCACTTCAGGTGAGTTTCCTGGCAGAATTTAGACAACTGGGTTTGCAGAGTGCGGTTCATACGCTTTACCTTTCTTGAGCTTTGGGGTCTGTAAGCTGAATGTAATTTCCATTGCACTTGTAGAGCTTGGGCCAACTGTTGAGTCACTTGAGATACAAATGAGGGACCATATTTAATAGACTTGCCTCCTGAGGTTATTAACCCACGTTCCTTGTACAGGGCTCCATGGGCGTGTAATGTGGTGAAGGCATACTTGGAATCTGTGTACACATTCAAGCGGAGTCCTGTCCCTATTATCAGTGCCCTAGTGAGGGCTATCAGTTCAGCTTTCTGTGCTGAAGTCCCCGGGGCCAAAGCTGATGATTCTATTACCATGTCCAGGGTCACCACTGCATAACCAGCACATCATCGTCCATTGATGACAAGACTACTTCCATCCATGAAGAAAGTTCGTTCAGGGTCATTTAATGGGACATCAGTTAGATCAGGGCGACTGGAGAATACCAGTGTCCATTATTTCCAAGCAATCATGATCGGGGGGGGGGGGGGGGCCTGGACCAATTGGCAACAGCGTAGCTAGGTTCAAAGCTTGACTGACGATCAACTGCAATCGGGGGTTTTCACACAACATGCTTTGGTACTTCAGCATTCGTGAATTTGTGAACCAGTAATTCACTTTGTGTTCCATAAGAGTCAGGACAGAATGTGGTACCGTTACTTGAAGACTCTGACCCAAAGTGAGCTTGTCGTCTTCACTCACCAAGAGAGCTGTAGCTGCCACGGTTCTCAGGCAAGGTGGCCATCCTTTTGCTACAGTGTCCAGTTGTCTGAATAGATACGCTACAGGTCGCTGCCAAGATCCGAGGGATTGGGTCAAAACGCCCAGTGCATTCCCTTTAGAGTTGGTGGCTATCAATAGGTCATCTACATACTGGAGGAGGACTCTTTTTTCCCGGAGTAACAGAGTAACTTGAAAGATCTTGGTTGAGAGCAACACTGAAGAGAGTAGGTGAGTTCTTAAATCCTTGGGGTAGTCGAGTCCAGGTGAGTTGACCCCGTCTTCCTGTAGTAGGGTCTTCCCATTCAAAGGCAAACAAAAGTTGGCTGGTTGATGCTAGCCGTATGCAGGAAAAGGCATCCTTCAAATCCAAGACGGTGAAGTGAGTAGCCTCAGCGGGGATCAGTCCCAGGAGAGTATAAGGGTTTGGTACTACTGGATGTATGGTTACAACTGCATTATTCACTCATCGCAAGTCTTGCACTGGGCGGTAGTCACCTGTCTCAGGCTTCTTGACTGGAAGGAGGGGGGTCTTCCAGGGCAATTGGCACTCCCTGAGGAGTCCATACTTCAATAATTTCAGTAAATGGCAGTGAATTCCTTCAATCGCCGGTTGCGGGAGAGGGTATTGTCTCACATGCACTGGTTCCACTCCCGGTTTGAGGGTGACAATGACAGGGGCTATATTCTTCGCTAGGCCAGGAGGATTATCCTCTGCCCATACCTCGGGCGGAGCTGAGATTCTGGTGGGTATACGGGGACTGGCTGCCTTGATCGGAGATGCACTGTAGAACCGCCATTCTTCTTCTCGGGGGACAGTTAACATCATCAGGCCAGCAGGTTTTGAGTTTAGAGTCATTTCCATTCCTCCCCCTTCAACGAAGGATATCTGCGTCTGGAGCTTAGCGAGCATGTCTTGGCCCAAGAGGGGGATTGGGCATTCAGGCATATACAGGAACTGGTGTGTTATTTTCTGTCCCCCTAATTCACAAGTGCGGTTCTGCAAAAAGGGTTTGGTGGTTCTGGTTCCGGTAGCGCCGACAATAGTGATGGATCGCGAAGACAAGGGGGCCACTGGTTTGGCCACTACCGAATGCTCGGCCCCCGTCTCCACCATAAAGTCCATGTACTGGTCCCCAATCTTCAGACTGACCATAGGCTCCTGGGGACCCAGAGGAAACTTGGAGCCCGGTCTGGCCTAGTCTTCATCCATATTGTAGTCCTCTTCGACTGCCATTCCCTCTATAGCTGCTGCTTCTTGCTGGAACTGTGTGCGATGCATTCCTCCCCGACTCTGGAATCGCCCCCCTGCTCTCCGTGTGCTCCCTCCTCCCCTCCAGGAGGCGGAGTCAAAATTCGGGCATTCGTTCTTCCAATGTCCTTCTCTACAAGTGGGCGCACTGATTTGTGCCCAATGGGGGCCAACCATCTCCTCGGCCCCTTCCACGTCCTCGAGTCCTTCGGTTAGAGAAACTTCCTCCTCGTCGTTCAACTAAAGCTGCAGCAAGGAAATCCGCTTTCTTCTTCATTTTACATTCACTTTTCTTCTGACGTTCTTGATCACGATTCACAAACACTTTCTGAGCTACTTCCATTAAATGGGCTGCATTCATGCCCGCAAATCCTTCCAACTTCTGCAGTTTCCGTTTTATGTCTCCCTGGGACTGACTCACAAAGGCTGCATTCACCATGCGCAAATTTTCCTGGGCCGCTGGATCATATGGGGTATAAAGTCTGTAAGCTTCAGATAAGCGTTCATAAAAGGCCGCTGGGCTCTCGTCTGGATGCTGGAGGACTTCTGATACCTTTCCGATATTCATGGCCTTCTGGCTTCCTTTCTTCAGGCCGTGCAGTAGGGCCTGGCGGAATTGAGTAAGGGCCGCAGCCCCACTCACACTGTTTGGATCCCACTTGGGATCATCATTTGGAAAATCTGTGGCGGCCGCTTGCCGGGGATCTAAGCCTCTCTCTCTCACGGGATTTTCTTCTAACCATCGGGTGGATGCTTGCACAATCCGCGCTCCTTCAGTAGTGAAGAGAGTAGACAGGAGCTGATGGCAATCAGACCAGGTAGGCTGATGGGTCTGCATAATACTTGACATTAATTCAGGTAATTCTTGGGGCTTTTCAGTATACGATGCATAATGCGTTTTCCAGTTCAATAAATCTGTGGTGGAGAAGGGCACATAAATGAGACTGGCTGGCCCCACCACAACCTGGTCCTGTTCATTAAGGATAGGTAGTCCTGGGACCTGGCGCAATGGCATCACGTGACCATCCCTCTGGCTCGCTGTGGTACTTCTGAGGACGTAATGCAGTCTGGCCCGCTGGAATTCAGCTCCCCTGCTTTGATCTTTGGCAGTAGGTGACCCCAAACTGGCGAATGAATCCCTGCTTGCAGTGTCATCGGTGGACTGCGGCCCTCCCGAGGCACTCTGGACGGAGCTGGGGCTCCCACTCGGGAGGGGGTGTGCCGCCTCCTGTTGCGGAGGTGGTTGGTGGGCTAGGGGTAAATCGGCAGGAGGGGGTTCCCCTGTGCCAGGCTCGGCCGGGGGTTGTGGCGGAGCTGAGGGGACTGGCCTATAGAGGAACTGGGGCGGATGGGTCAGGATATCTGGCGATTCCGGGGCAGAATAAACAGGCAGCTTCTCTTCTCTGGATCTCTGGGCCCCCCTTGTGGTCACTACCAATATCTTACACTGTTCCTCATGGCAGCGCTTTATCCAGGAAGGCTCCTTCTCGCAAATACTTAACCAGGAATCTATATAGGGGAACTGGTCAGGGTGTTTCTTACGTACAATCTGATGAACTAGGGATACAATTCTAACATCAAAAGTACCACCAGGGGGCCACGCGGTGACCAGCACCGGCCACTCCCTGTCACAGAGTATTCCTAATCGGGACGGAGACATTTTTATTCCATAGTCTCCGGCAAATCCCTTGCTAAAATTCTTGATCATACATTTCTACAGAGTTTGCATGAACTCCGACCCTTCCATAATGACGTACACAACAGATAGTAGGGGCGGGTAGTCGGGCTGCAGGTAAGGGGTCCGTACAGCCCTAGGAACAAATAGGTAGACAAACACCAAACGCTTCCTCCTTTTCGCGACCTGGGCGCGGTCGCCCGGCCAGGAACTGCGCTAATCAGGAGTCCGCACTCGCTTGGTCTGTGTTTCAAGACCTCTCATTCACACACACACACACACACACACACACAAACAGACATGCCAGCAAAATCCAACATTTCCAGCGTGAGAACTATATCGCAGTGTTCCTCTGGGTGCACTCTATAAAGACGGGGGGGGGGGGGGCATTCCTGTTCACATAAAACTTCCCATCGACCTGGGGTCATTACGATTACATAATCAACAGAGAAACCCCTCTTAAAGTTCTTAAGGAGACACTGCAGAAGGCTCAGTATAGATACACCCCCTCCCATGCTGTTCAAAAATGCTGTTCAAAACCTTTGTGTCTCTCTCACTCATTCAGGTTTCTCTCTCTCAAATCCCATAGAAATCACTCTCTCACTTTCCAGCAACTGTAAAATAAACACTTTCCTGCTCCCTTGGTCCGTACTCGGACCTCTAAGCCGTTGAGGTTTCCCCCATAAATCAGAGAATAAACAAATAAATAAAAATAATAAGATAACAGGAACAGTTGACGTAGAAATACAGGTAGGGCTGAGATATAACCAGCAAACTAATATAACAGGTACAAGTGAATTAACAATACAGGCAGGGCAGAGATATAACTAAAACAGTTGAGGAGATCCAAAGGGGTTAATAAGAACTTTAAGGATACTGAGACTTTCCAGGCTACTTGAGACATTCCTTTCTGCAGGCTGTGTGAAAGACACACCCCCTTCTCCCTCTGCTTGCTAGAGATACCGTCTCTCACGCGGTGCTGAAAAAAATCACTGAGACAGCTCGTTCGTCACCTGTGCTTAAAATGACTCCTGAGTTTTTTTTCTTCCCTTTTCTCAGTACTGTTCCTTAATTAATAACCTTACATTATACCAGAAGTGAAACCCGTGGTTAGACAACAGACAGAGGGTGCGGGTGATCGGACTGCCGGTAAGGGGTCCGGGCAGCCCTAGAAACAGAGGGAGACACAAACAGACATGCTAGCAACGTTTTCCCAAATTCCCAGGCCTACCTTACTAACCAACAGTAGCCAGTCTCATGCATACTCATGCAAGACGTACTCGGACTGCTGATTAACCAAGGGCAGTAGTTTGGGCCTCGCGCATACTCATGCAAGGCTTACTCGGACGTGCCCTGAGAGGTGATCAGGCTCTCAGTACCTTATTCTCATACCAATTCAGTCTCGCGCATACTCATGCGAGATGTATCCAAAACTAACTAACTGCAGAACAAAGAAATTTCTACTCACCGGATCTGGTACCCCATACAAAACCAGTTCTTGGGTTGAATCTTGGACTCCCCTCGGGTTCGGAGGTGTTGGCCGGCCGGATCCAGTAGCCCGCCGAGGCAAGGCGAAACCCTCTCCGATACAAGAGGATCGGTGGCGCCTGAGGTTTCCCCTGCTGTCAGACAGACACGGTTCCAACCGGGCCAAACCTTGAGGCGGTAATACGTGGTGTATCCACTTGAATACCATCCACTACTTGCACTTCCCGGCCCAACGCACCAGGAAATGTAGCAGCGAAGTGCATGCAATGAATAAAACCAGGAGTCAGCTGCAGGATCCAAGCCAATTTATTGTGCACAGGCTCAGACAGAATCGTGTCCAAAAGAGACTGAGCAATGGAGTACAGGAGCAAATTCTTTATATACAATTCTTACAGTTTGATACAGGCAAACTTTCTATTGGTCCCAACGCCCCTTGCACCTGTCCAATCGGGGACCCTCTCTGGGCCTAGCTCCCTGTTCCCCCTTCTCAGGCTACTCTAACAAAGGCATAGTCTTAGACACTGATACATTTCTACTTCAAGGTCATTTCTAGCTCAGAGAAATGCAGGAACATATCTATCATCAGCATAGAGGAATTAATAAAGGAATTATACAAACTTTTCAAAAGCAGTTTAAAGCAGTTTCTCAAACTCTGGTTCTCTTCAACACTAGTCTCAGGTGGGGGTTGGAGTCTAGGCCTAGTTTACAGGCCATAGCCTACCACAGAGGGACTTGCTCAAGGGCGTTAGTAGGGGAGGTGGGATTTGAACTATGGCTTGATTGGCTTCCCTGGTTTGCAGCCTGTTGCACTAATCATTTGGCTACAGCTGCTCTACGATGACGATGTGAATTGAGCACTGATAGCTTTATAGCAGAAAGGTGGCCTCTTGGAGGGTGTTTCGAAATAGTGGGTGTGGTAATAACACTAGAGGCACAGCTCTTAATTTTAGAAAACTATATACATTTAAAAAAAATCAACAACTGGAGGTTTTGAACTTCAATATTGTGTGGACAGAGTACTCAAGTGTCTTGTTTCAGCAACATAGTGATACACGTAAAAAGCCCTGTACATGAATACAAACTGTATTTAGTTTCCTCTGGGTATATTAATGTGTATTGGAGAGGTCTCTGACTTATTTTCTGAGGCGCTCTAAGGGTGGGTTGTGTGGCATGTCTGTGGTATAAAAAGCTCTCATGCTGCATGCCGTTTAAATGGTGAAAAATCATTGTAACAAATTCGATTTTGAAAAACATGTTTTGTAGTCTTTTCCAGACTGCACAGTTCCTAAAGCCTGCAAAACGCTAAGTTACAGCATATATTTTCTTTTTGTTTGATGCTAAGATAGATTTTAACTGTTATACCTTACTTTGGGAATATTCTGACTGTGTAGCCCTTAAATCAGATAGCTGTGTGTGATACAGGAAGGAAAGAAACAGTTCAGTTCGCTAATATAAAGTTTAACTGTGGTTATACATTAAGCACTGCCTGACTGCTTTTCTGGGTAGCCTTGGAGCAGATATCTGTGGATGCCCCCAGTTCAGGAACAGCCTTCTGGCCAGTGGGACTTAGATTCCCCCCCCCCCCCCCCCGGGGCTGTATTGCCTATGTAGTAGTCACATACGTTGCTATCTATCCTTTTAACTTGGGTTAAAGCCCACATCATCTTCTTCCTTTCCTCTTCTTCTTCTTCATCTTTTCCTTCTAGCACTACTTATTCAGCATGTCTTGTATTCAGTGCAATAACTGCAGTACATTCATTCCAAGACAAATCATTTGGAACCTGAGAGCTTGTCCTCTGTGCCTCAGGACAGCTGCCATGCATAAAGAACTGACTCTACTAAGGGAAGACCTAGCTGCCATGCATAAAGAGGTGACCCTACTAAGGGAGGAACTGGCTGCAATGAAGCACACCTCTTCTAGGATACAAACTGAACAATGTCCACCACCGCTCCCACAAAGAATCAAACACCCCAGGAACAAATGGATCACAGTGGGTTCTGGTAGATTGCGACCTGTGACCCAGAGGCATCGTACGCAACAGGCGATATCCCTGCATAATGCTTTCTCTGCCTTGGCGAATGAGGATGCCCAATCCAAAGAAACAAGGGCCTTTATATGAAACAGATGATGCCCAATCTCCTGCTAAAGGACCAAATATGAAGAAAACCTCACCAAACAGCAAACTACTACTACTTGGTGATTCCATCATCAGTGGCACCAACTTGGGAACACAGTTCAAAGGAGAGAACATAGTCAAGTGCCTCCCAGGCTCTTCAGCCAGCAGGAATACAAACCACGTTGTTGAAGTACTTAGAGCAGAAAGTGAACACTCCAAACTTGATGTTATTATCCACTTGGGCACAAATGACCTGGCTAGAAACAGTGCCTCTACAGTCCAAAAGGACTTCCAATCTCTGGGAGAGAAACTTAAGCCCATTGTTAACACTGTTGCATTCTTGGAGGTTCTACCTCTTCTTGGTAAGGGGGCAAAAAGGCTGCATCGCATTAAAAGCTTTAATACATGGCTCCAGACCTGGTGCAAACAAGAAGGATTCAGATTTATTGGTGACTGGGGCAACAGATGGAACAACAAGAGGCTATACTGTGCTGATGGACTACATCTCTCTATCGCAGGGAAAAGAATCCTAATTGAAAAATTCAAGCAATATGTGGATATGCATTTAAACTAAAAAAAAGGGGGTGACGAATGTGGAAGGTCAAGCTCTGGACGTCACCCCCTGCAAAAGCAGATCAAAATCAGAAACTGCCACATTTTTAAACCACACATCAAAAACAAGTTGGAAGATGTAGGCAGAACAAAATGCAAAATACACACAAGCCAGTTAAATGCTGGAAAGCAATGAGTACAAATGCTCGAAGCTTAGCCAACAAAGTTCCGGACCTGGAAGCCCTAATGGTGGAAATGGATTTGGACATTGTGGCCATTACAGAAACATGGTTTAATGAATTGCATGATTGGGATATAGCCATAGCTGGCTATAATCTATTCAGAAGAGACAGAGAAAATGGAAGAGGTGGAGGAGTAGCCTTGTATGTCAAAAGCAATATTAAAGCTACTGAAATGCAGGGGGCATGGGGAAAAGAAGCAGCGCTCTGGATTGTGTTGGAAAGAGGAGATGGCACTGTTATCCATACTGCTGTAGTCTACAGACCTCCGACACAAATTGAAGAGATAGATAATGAACTGATTATAGATATTGCCAAGATAGCCACAAAGGGGGAAGTGATATTATTGGGTGACTTTAATCTACCGGATGTGGATTGGATTACTCCTGCAAATCTGGAAAGAAGCAAAAAATTGTGGATGCTCTCCAAGATGCGTTACTTAGACAAATGGTGATGGAACCAACCAGGGAAAGCTCAACACTGGATTTAGTGCTCACCAACGGTGATAGCACGTCAAATGTCTGCGTGAGTGCCCCTGTGAGCAGCAGCGATCATCACACGGTGTGGTTTGAAATAAAAGTCATGGTACAGGCCAATCATAGCAAGCTCAAAGTCCTAAACTTCAAAAACACAGACTTCAATAAAATGGCCGAGTACCTAAAGGAGGAGCTGACAGGGTGGAAGGAGATAAGGGAAGTGGAATTGCAATGGGCTAAACTAAAGGTGGCAATAAAAGGGGCAACAGATAAATATGTAAGAAAAGTAAACAAAAACAGGAGAAGAAGAAAACCTGTTTGGTTTTCCAAAGAAGTGGCTGCTCAGATAAAGGCAAAAAACACAGCTTTCGCAAAATTCAAAAGCTCGCAAACAGAGGAACATAGAAATGAATACAGGATCAACCTCAGAGACAAAAAGAGAAATAAGGATAGCAAAATCAAAGGCAGAGAAAAAGATGGCTAAAGATGTTAAGTGTGGCGACAAAACTTTCTTTAGGTATATTCGGGAAAGGAAGAAGATCAGAGGTGGAATTGCAGGACTCAGAAGTGCTGCGAACGGACTCGTGGAAAGTGACATTGAAAAAGCAAAATTGCTAAATGAATACTTCTGCTCTGTTTTTACTAAAGAAAGTCCTGGAGAAGGACCTCATGTGACTCCCAAATATAAAAATGGGAATGAAGTAGATACCACACCATTCACAGAAGATGAAGTGTTAGAACAACTTGCAAAAGTGAAAGTGGACAAGTGGAAAGGGCTCAGAGAGGTTCTTGCAGGGCCGTTAAAGGACGTTTTCAACAGATCCTTGGAAACAGGAGGGGTTCCTCAGGACTGGAGAATGGCTGATGTCGTACCTCTACACAAAAGTGGTGACAGGGAAGAAGTGTCAAACTACAGGCCTCTGAGCCTTACCTCCATGGCAGGAAAAGTAATGGAGACGCTCCTGAAAGAGCGAATAGTGAACTTTCTCAAAACCAACAGGATACAAGACCCGAGGCAACATGGTTTTACCGAAGGACGATCCTGCCAAACAAATCTGATTGAGTTCTTTGACTGGGTGACCAAGGAACTGGACCAGGGGCATGCGATGGATGTCATCTACCTGGATTTCGGCAAAGCCTTTGATACTGTTCCTCATAGGAGGCTTATCAATAAACTCAGTAGCTTTGGGACTGATCCCAAGATGGTAAATTGGATCAGAAATTGGTTGACTGACAGACGACAGAAGGTGATGGTAAATGGAGCTCAATCAGATGAAGGGAAGGTGATTAGCGGGGTGCCCCATGGATCGGTCCTGGGCCCGGCACTGTTCAGTGTATTTGTGAGCGATATTACTGAAGGACTGAACGGAAAAGTCTTTCTTTTTGCAGATGACACAAAAATTTGCAACAGAGTGGACACCCCCGAGGGAGTGGTTAACATGAGGAAACATCTACAAAAGCTGGAAGAATGGTCTAATGCTTGGTAATTACGATTTAAGACCTTGGTGTGATTATCTCTGATGATCTCAAGGTGGCAAAACAGTGCGACAAGACAGTGGCAAAAGCCAGGAGGATGTTGGGCTGCATACAAAGAGGAATTACCAGCAGAAAGGAAGAGGTACTTATGCCACTGTATAAGTCACTGGTGAGGCCTCACCTGGAATACTGTGTTCAGTTTTGGAGACCATATCTTGCAAAGATGTAGAAAGACTGGAAACTGTTCAGAGGAAGGCGACAAAAATGATTTGGAGCCTGCGTCAGAAGCCTTTTGAGAAGAGACTAGAAGACCTAAACATGTACAATTTGGAGGAGAGGAGGGACAGGGGAGATATGATTCAGACATTTAAATACTTAAAGGGAAATAATGAACAAACAAACCTCTTCCAAAGACGGGGAAGCTGTAAAACTAGAGGGCATAACAGGAAGCTGCAAGGTGGTAAATTGAAAGGCAATGTCACGAAATACTTTTTTACTGAAAGGGTGGTGGATGCTTGGAACGCCCTCCCGATGGAAGTGGTGGGGGCAAACACGGTGACGGAATTCAAAATGGCATGGGACAGACACAGTGGATCCCTTTACAGCAACAGGATAAAATCAAAATAAATTGAACCATCTAAATTCTCAACAAATAGGGGTGTCCTACATGGAGTGATGGGTTCACCCCTAAACAAAGACGTGGGGAGGGGTGGCCTGCACGGAGCGGCAGGTGCAACTACTCTTGCCATCATACTGGGCAGACTAGATGGACCATACTGGTCTTTATCTGCTGTCATTTACTATGTTACTATGTAGTTATTTAACTATTTATGGGTAATGTCGCCATACTTCATTAAGGGGCTTGTTTACTGAAGTGTGGTAACTTTTGACATTAACAGCAATAATTTACCAAAGTTAGTAGGGAATCAGCAGGTCTAATTTTTTTTTTGCAAGATGGGGGCATGTCTACTTTAAAGAAAGGGGAGCACAGCAACTGACCACTGACACATTGTAACAGTTATCGTGCGGTGTGCTATAGTTGAGCTCGTAATACTGTACAGTAATGTATCAGCCTGTTATATGAGGAGAACTGTCCTTGCCATAATTGTCTGTGCTGCGAGCAGGACCATTGCAAGGATACGAGTACCCAATGTGAACCCTCAATCCTGCCAAACCCCTACTCCAATCCTTGCCCTCCTACAAACAGGAAGCTTCGGAGAGGGTAGAAGCACTGGTCAAAGTGAGCACCAACAGCAACGCATGTTGGAGGTTTTGGGAAGCGCTGCATTGCTGTTTTAATGTCATTGCTGCCACTGAAGATCCTGGAGAGGGGCAACTGCAGCGGTAATGGGCTGCCTGTTCTAGACAACTGCCTAGTTCATCTTATGGGTAGCACTGGCCTTGGCTGTGCGGAGGATGGAGGGTACTGGCCAGTTGGAAGGAGCCATAGAGAGGATTCAGCTAGTTTGTTTCAGAATGTGAGTGGAGTGGATTGTGTGTGGTGGTAAACTTTAATTTCTCTCTTCTTGGGGGGTGATCACGTTCTTATGCTAGGGGTGTTTCGTAATGTGAAGGGAACACGAATGGAGATTAGGGGGGGGGGGCACGTGAGTGGTTTTCTAGAGCAGGGAAGGATGTTTCAGGTGATCATTCCAGGAGGTTCCACTGAGAAGCCAGGAGGAGGACAGATGCATAAAAAACAGCCTTCTCTTCTCCCACCCAATAATATGTTTACTATAGGTGTGTAATTAATGTAAAATAGTTTTATGTAAATATGTTATATGATTTGGATCCACTTATGTTTTTAAAAAGTTTAATGTATCTGTTCTGTTCCTTGTAAACCGCCCTTGATTGCTGGAAGGGGCGGTATAAAAATAACCCACAACACTTAAATAAAAAAATAAATGGAGAGGGAGGAGGCCAGGAGTGGCAGAGTGCCTGGCAGCAGCCAGGAACAGAGTAGGGGGCATATCTGGGATATGGAGAGTTCCAGGGACTGAGAACAGGCAGGGCAGGAAAGAAAGGGGCTGAAGAGCAGGCCATGTAAGGGAAAGTCGCAACAGAAGCAGAAAGCTCAGCCCCCAGATTCTCAGGCAGAGAGAGTCAGAAGAGTAGGGAGGAGACGAGTGGCAGGGAGGAGCAGGCAGGGAGAGTCTCTCACATGCCAGCCTGCTAGCAAAGCATCCTGTATATACCACAAGCTGTCTCAATGCAAGCATGCTGTGTGCTTTTCCAGTGAGGAGAATGAGTTTTTGCTGGAAATGGAGATTTCCAACTATTCCCAGTTGTTTTGCAAGCAGCGCCTCAGGATGTGAGCAGCCAATAAAAAAAAAAAGCCACCTGGAAGGCCATAGCAAGATCTTTGAGCAGCCTGGGAGATGGCAAGCACTTAATGTGCCAGTTCATGCACCAGTACGGTGATGAGGGGGCAGCAGAAGAGTAGAGCTGCAAGTGGTGAGGAAGTGAAAAGATAACATCTCCAGTGGATCAGGGATAATGTGCAGGTAGAACCAATGCAGTACCGATTTCTAGAACATACCTATTCATAGATCATGCTGGAGGGA
This sequence comes from Ichthyophis bannanicus, assembly GCA_033557465.1. NCBI lineage: Eukaryota > Metazoa > Chordata > Amphibia > Gymnophiona > Ichthyophiidae > Ichthyophis > Ichthyophis bannanicus. Next base: position 1,006,575,075 of record CM066031.1, on the reverse strand, counting down.
GAGGATCCAAGATGGCTGCATGCTGTCGGTAAGAGAAAAGCCAAGGGAGGTAAAAAGCCCTCTGTTGCCCTGGCAGCTTTCTCTTCATTGCCTGTGCAGGGTCTGCTTGATCCTTACCATGTTCGTGCTCCTCAGCAGCCTAGAGTGACTCTGGTGGATCAGAGCCCCATTAACTGCTTTTCAAGGCTTGGATGCCTGTCAAGCAGTTTGGGATCAGACAGCTTGTCCCTGGTGCAGTGGCCTGCTTCGAAGGTGGTTGTGCTGGACTCTGGCTCCTGAGAGGCAGACATTGCCAATTGTTACCCAAATTGGTGAACTGGCAGCACTTGGAGGGACGTCTCCGGATCAGCAAGGAGGGATTGGTGTTTTCCTTCCCCTTCTGGATTATCGGTCCAGTGAGTGTGTGCTGCAAAGAGTAGTTGAGAACACGGTAGAGGTTAAAGTGCCTTCTGCTTCATTAAGAATGGCTTCATGAGCTTCGGAGGCTGCTGCTGGAGCAGTAGGAGCTCCATCCTTCTCTTTGAGCCGCCCAGCAGTATTCTCTTCAGACGCTATTTGGACCACCATCATTCAGCTTGGGAAGATGCTTGTGCCCCAGATGCACGGCTCTCCTTCAACAACATACTGAGGAAATTTCCAGTCTACAGACTTCAGTTGCTCAGCTTCAGGAAAACGTTTGTCGTGTGGAAGATTCTGCTGAACTGATGTTTAAAGACGTGCTTGGTATGAAAGCTAGAGATGAACATTTGGAGAACTTTTCTAGATACCAGAACCTGAGACTTACAAATTTCCTAAGTCTACTGTTCTTAATGCTAGAGAAATGTTTAGATCATATATAATGGAGGTGTTTGGAGTTCCAGTAGAATCCCACCCTCCAGTATCAAAGCTTTACTATATATCTATGGAAACTGGAGTGATACCTGGGGTTCAACTGACTGATTCCTTAAATGTTTAGTCTATTTTGGAATCATCTGGGACTGATGAGTGTTTCCCGTCTACTCTTTTGGTAACTTTTACCTCGTCTAGTGATAGGGATTGATTCCTCAAAATGTTTTTTTCGTAAGAGATCTATTTTGTTCAAGGGGTTTGTTTATCCATGTTTTCCTGGATTTACCTCGGGAGATCTAGGAGATGTGAATTTCTCCTCCAGCGGCCTGGAGTTCAGCAACTGAGAGATCAATTCTTTTTAAAGTTTCCATGGAAATGTACTGATAGATTGCAGTCTGTTTCCTATATCTTTCTTGATTCCTCCCAGTTGCTGGCATTTCTGAATGCCCGTAGGTTGTCTGTTCCTGCTTCACTGCTGATGTATAAATGCTGGGCTGTGCCTGTTTACTTTATCCTTTTAGTTTTGGGATGCTTTTTTAAAAAGTTCTCTTGATTATCCTTTGTTGTAGGCTGCAGTGGGGAACTACGAATTTTGACTGTTGGTGGTCTATGCTTAGTTTAAAATTACCTGGTATAATTTCATGTATTCCCCTATTTCCTTGCACGTATATTGTTTATGCTTGCTGTTATTGTAAACTTATATTAAAAACAAAGATAATGCTAGAGACCATGGAAAACGTGCCATTAGTGGTTCAGAAGCACATGACGTACATTAATTTTTGAGCAAGAGTGCAAACAGCTGTGGTTCCATTATAGGGTACCTTCCCCAGGGAGCTTAGCACATATCTCACATCAGTGACAAACACCATATTTTGTAGCATTTGGTTTGTGCCTGTCCCAGAGAGATGATGAGGTGATATATGACCAGCAAGGTTGCAAGCCCCTGTTATGCTTTGGGGTTGTGCCTTCCCAAAAGAGCTGACTGGAAATGCTATTATTTAGGACTCAGCTGTATGGCAATGATGACATATGATCGGTGCGTCAGTGGAAAACACTGGATGCTATAAGGACCTCCTCTACGTGTAACTCTGAGCAGTTGGTTATTTCTCTCATGCTAGCCTGTTGTGATGTAGGCTAGGGATATAGGACAGGACCTGATGTAGAAACGTTTGAGGGTGGGATGGTCAGGGCTGCCTCTTGGGGCAGACTGATGTGATGAGTACGTGGACGAACCACATGGGAGTGGGAATGCACTTCAGGGGCTCGCAGCTATTTCTCTGGCAAGGGCCCTATACTGTGACTCAGGCCAGGGGAGTTGAATTTTGGGACAGGAAGGCTAATGATAGACGATAACAGTAAGGGATCCCTAACAGTTGAGACATCTGGTCAATGGGTTAGAAAGCCTGAATTCATGGCTGACAGGTACCTACCCAGCAGCTATCCTCCACTATACCTTCTCTCCTTAAACTTCTGGAATATAGCAGAGTGTAACAAGATATAGGAATCATGGATAGATACTGTGAACCTGGCCACCACATTCAGAATGATCATGAGAACATTTGACCCACTGCATATTCAGGAAACGAAACTGCTTATGGGTCTGAAAGGTGACTTCCCTGCCACAAGGTGGAATAAATGGCACATATGTGTAATCAGTAGCAACTTTCACATTATTTATTTTTAACAGTTTTTTTTTTTTAATTTTATATACTGCCTTTAGATCAAGGCGGTTTACAAAGAACAGCATTAGACATACGAGTTGTGTTACATTGAACATGGGAGATACAACCTTGGAGTTAAATATGGGGATTTTCAGAAGTAAGTGGATGAAGTTATCTTGTGTGTATAGTTAAATTATGTCATTAGGACCAAAGAGATCAATGAAAAGATGTGTTTTTAAAAGTTTCTTCAGTTCTTGCATGGACTGTGCAGATCTGATGGCTTCTAGACGTGGGTTCCAGGTTGTTGGGGTGAATAGGGTGAAGGCTGTATTGTTTGATGTGTACATATGATCTTCAAGAGGGGGTGACTAGAAGGTTCTGGTTTGCTGATCTTCTAGACCTTGCTGTAGATGTTCTTGTGATTGGGTCCTCAAGGCAGGGTGCAGATAGGTTATGTAGGATCTTGTAGATGGGAGTTGTGACCTTGTATTTTATCCTTTGCGCAATTGGTAGCCAGTGTAAACTTCTCTGAGAGTTGGTGCGATGTGCCAGCAATGATGCTAAAGCTCTTTCATGGCCTCCACTGTTTCCTATTAGGAAAAATGTTTAATTTCTAGTTTGTTTTGCTAGACTGTTCCAGACAAGTGGGTTGTGTTCCCCTACCAGTGCATGTAGAGACAGAGAAAATACTAGAAACTTCCTATGACATTATTATTGCTGATGATGTTAGGTGCACACTTCAGTATTTCTCTGTCTCTAGTAGATGCAGGTTTGATGCAGCTCGGATGAACATCATTTTAGCTCCCGAGTAGCTCTCCTAAGTTGTGCTTTTCTCAATGGAGCTTGATGTCCGATGTCTCCAGGACATATCTGATGGTAACCCACTAGAGTTTCCCCATATGGAGGGGGACAAAGGCACAGCTCCCTTCCCATCAGTATTAATAGACCAGTTGAGCAGGCAGGATTTCTAATGGATAAAGACTCTTCACTTCACACAGCGTCGGTGTTCCCCATACTCCTCCTCCCCTGACTCCCCTAGGATGATTTGGATAGAAACTCAAGGAATGCCTGGAGACCTAGACAGTAGGGAGCAGTCTGGAGCCAAGCATGGCCTGCTTGTCCTGGGCTCCCTAGGGGGTGAGTACTGTCTTGTGTTTTTTCTAGTGCCTGCACTCTTGCGGCCACTGCTGTGGGTGGGGTGTGATCGAACCTTATCTGTTGTGTTGTCCAGGCATCGGGTCCAGTGGCTGTCTTGGTACTGGCCTTTGAATCAAGCTGCAGTCGCACATGCACTGAGGTTGTGCTACCACATGCTCATATTACTTAAGCATAGACTGCGTGTTGGTTCCATGCGCTGACCTGTGTGTCTTCTGTTGTGCAGGGGTGTGCACACCTCAACTATGCATAGAATCTGTATGTGCCTCATCTATCATGGGGTCTGCACATACCTCAGCTACACATGGGGTCATGTGCGACCACAGTACACACTTTGACTATGTGCAAACTCCGCATGTGGTAGCTGTATGTGTCTGATACATTTGGCATTCTTGGACTGCAAACTCAGCTATGATTGTTAGCATGCCACTTAAGAAGTCTGTGCCTTGGACATTAGCTTGTCAACTCTGAAGAAACGCTGCCTGGCCTGTGGCAAAGCTGGGTTGGCACGATAGATTCCCTCTGTGGGCATTGTATAGAGACCAGGGAGACCCTTTAGGAGTAAATTTCTTGGGGCCTATTAGCAAAAGGCACCCTTCTGCAGATGCCCTCTGAGCAGACTGTTGCAGGGTCAGGTGTCGAAAAGGACAATGCTCTGGCTTGGACTCCTCTCACAGTCCGGATCAATCTCCTCTGCTACTTCTTCTTCCTCTTCTTCCTCTGTCCTGGTCTATGTAGCAAGGCTGATTTCCCCCTCCCCCCCCTCCCCGGTGGAGAGTCGAAAGCGACAGGAAGCCTTCTAGCCCTGGTCCATGTTCTCCAGAATTCTTCTCCTTTCTCCAGCAAGCAGGGCAGTTTAGATTGGGAGGCCTCCATTCTTCCTCGCTGTCCTCCACATAGCCAGAGGAGGAACCCATAGTGAAGAGTAGTTAGAGCCCAGCCTTCCCTCCTCCATGGAAAAGATCTCATCAAAGAGTGGAGTCGGGAGACGAGGCGTCTCCTTGATTCTTAGGATCCCAGTTTGGTTTCCTGCAGCTCAGAAGAGGAGTCCAGATCTGAGGAGGGTAAGATCTCCCTGCCTGAAAAGAAACAAAAGGACTCCCTTATCCATCTGTTCCAGATAGATGAACTGGAAGCACTGACCTCCTTCCTACTGCTGTCTTCTCTGTTGTGGAAGAGAAGTCACAGACACCTCATTTTGCAGGGGGCTCACAGTCGTTCTAAGGCTTCCCTTCCTGGAGATTTAAGAATCTTAAAATTCCTTATCGTCCCTCCAGTCCAATCCAGAGACATGGGCTGTGTCCTCTATCCAGCAGATGAAGAATGAGAATCACAAGAACTTTGGCAAAGAACCCTTATACTATGACATCAATCTTCACAGTCCAATATTTCTCAGTCTCCAGCAGGTGGTGAGGTGCTCTGTACTATCTGTACTCCACTGAGGGCAAAAAATGGTTATATTTTTGTGAGAAGAAGTGACAAAAATTTGAAATGGGCTGTATTAAAAAACAAACAAACCCGGAAAGAACAGCTCCGTGGTATGCATAACTTGTGCTTCCAAGTTCCTCCCCCTTATTAATTCTAGTGAGCTGCGCACTTTGTGTGGCGTAGTTTCCAGTTCCTCTTTTGAAAGGACTCTGAGACTTTTTCTTGGTTGCTACTGTCAAATAAATAAATAAAAAAGCAGCATGTTAAAGTGAGTGTCTGCAACACTCCAGAGCCAGATTGCAAAGCCATTTTGTTGAGTATTACCAGAGGTATTCCCAGTCCTTGCTTCAATTTTTCAGGTTTTTTTGAGGTGGGAAATAGTTTTTACTTTACTTTTCTTTCACTTTTCTTTCCTTTTTGTCATGCCAGAAGCATGCATGTTTTGCTCTCTCTGTGGGTCCCGTCATCTTTTGGATTCCTCCAGGGTGCTTTGTAAAGCTTGTGCTGCTGAAGGAAAAGTTTTGAAGAGGGCTGCCATGGATAAAGACTCTCCTTCTGCACTTGCTTTTTCAGGGGGAGAGGTTCCCACAGGACAGCCATCTCCTCGGCTGTGGGCTGACGCCACTTTGGGAGAAATTGGTGCCATTTTCTCCACATGGATTCAGAAGAGCCGTGTCTGCTTTTGGGACCAGTGTTACAGTCTAAAGATGCCCCAGCCACACACTTTTTGTCTATGGAAGGGCACAGTAAACCCTTGGGGGTGCTCCCTTGCCTTTTACTTCTGATTTTATACTTCTGCTGCACCAAGCATATGTTTTAAAGCAGAGACAGGTGCAGACTTCAGTAGAGGTTTTACAAGCTTCTAAGGTTCTGCAACCTTCTGGGCTGTCTCCTGAGGTGCAGTGGTGTTTTACTAAATGAAGGACATTTGATACTGAGACCTGGGAGGATCAGGGCTCAGTGGCTTTGGGTGCTTCTGAAGATCCTTTTGAGGGTCCTTCTGATTTATGGATGGATCCCTTGGGCACGGACCTGGAGGAAGGTGAGATTCCTCCAGGGGAAGATACTAACATAGTGAGAGTCTTTTTGTAAAGAATTAGCGCTTTTAATTGCTCAATCCTTGGGCACGCTTAATATTCCTCATGGGGCTCCTGATAAAAATGAGGAGCTGGAGAATCCTTTATTACAAGGCATTCATAAGCCTCAAAGATCTTTTTCCAGTTCATAATGTGATAAAAAAGATTTGATTCTGAGTGAGAGCTTCCAGAAACCAGCTTGCGTGGTGCTCAATCTATGGCTCGTTTATACCCCATTCCGCCTGAGGGAAAGGAATTGATGAAATTGCCTGAAGTTGATGCATTGGTAACTGCAGTTACTAAAAAGTCTACCATTCTTGTTGAAGGAGGTGCTGCTTGAAGGATGCCCAGGATAGGAAGTTGGAGACATTGCTAAAATAATCATTTGAGATAAATGTGTTGGCCTTGCAGGAGTCTGTTTTTTGTCACAAGGGCCTGTTTGAGATGGGCCTAGGGTCTGCCTGAGATGGATTCCAATCTGCAAGGTATTTTGGCTGAGGCAGCTAAGATGGATTCGGGAGCTGCTTACTGTATCTTGCAGATGCTTTCTATGATTTGGTTAGGGCCTCTGCTAAGTCCATGGAATCGGTGGTTTTGGCCAGAAGATTTCTTTGGTTGGCAGATGTTTTTTCCAAGTTTCGACTTAGTAAGCGCTCTTTCAAGGTAAACTTCTTTTTGAGGAGGCCCTAGACAAGTTGGGTGACTCCAAAGTGCCCTAGACATCCCAAGGATAAACCTAAGCAGAGGAAGGCACCGGCTCCGATGCAGGGTCAGTTCAGGGATTTCAGGAGATTTCGTTCAGTGGGTTTTGCCTCTTTTCATAGATCTCATTATTCCTTCAGAGGTCATCCTGGCATCTTCCTGACAAAAAATAACTTATTATTCTAACAAGCATAAGACATCTCCATAGTCAGTCTTGTTTTCATAACAATCTCAAACAAAAAGATTACACTATGCCACGCCTACCGCTCTCCTACAGCAAAGCATGATGAGCTATCGGCCATCGTAGAAACAGCCAGTACATATGCATGCCCCTCTTCCCACCTCACACTAATGAGTGACCTAAATCTATCCTGTGCTCCACTAAGCCAATCTAAATCCTTCTTGGAAGCCATGAGACATCTCCGATTCACCCAATTGGTCCAAGCCCCAACACACACCAAAGGAAACACCTTGGATCTCGTATTCATCCAATCCCAACTTCTGGAAAATCATGCAATCTCCAAACTGCTGCTCACGGAAGTACCATGGTCAGACCACTACACTGTCACCTGCGGACCTACCTGTGTATCTGACCCAGATATCACAGACCATCCACAATTTATGCCACCACTGAAGCCCCTCAATAAATCTGCATTCATTGACAAAGTGTTCCCTTCTCTTGATGATCACCAGATGACCTCAATATAAACAAATAGATAAGCACAATACAAAACTTTGCAACTTCTCCTCTCACCAGTACTGTGAAACCACACCTCTGAATCCACAGCCCATGGTAACACGCCAAGCCTAAACGAGCTAAAATCCAAACTGTGAAAACTGGAGCGCAGATGGAGAAGCACACTTGATGATCAGACAAAACAAACCTACCTCCACACCCTCCAAACATACCGTTCAGAGACCAACAATGCAAAATGAGAACACCACACTAAATTAATAATGAAGGCTATAAACAAACCCAGAGAACTAGTCAATATAGTTACTAAACTAGCAAAAGTAAACAGCCAAGCCCACCGGACTTACACCATTGACCCACAGGACTTTGCTGCATACCTGCAACCAAAACACCCCTCAGCCTGCTTGTTCCTTCCATCTGTGGCAACCCCACAGAACTGAACACCACAAACACACTTTTGCGGTCCTTCGAGCCCTTCGGATTCCTCACTTCCATATGGAGACATTACACTCAGTCATATTGGCCATAAAGCAGGGAGAGTACTTCACTGACCATCCATATTCCCATCCGACCAGACCATCAGAAGTACCCATGGGGCATTAGCAGTTCTGGGCTTTGCCCTTTGGGTTAGCCATGGCTCCTTGGACATTTACAAAGGTCATGGTAGTGGTTGCCACAGTGCCTCATCAGAAGGGGATTTTGGTGCACCCCTACCTAGACGACTGGTTGATCAGAACAAAGTCTTTGCAGGAAAGTCATGCAGTTATGGATTGTTTTTCTCTTTTCTCCAGAGTTTAGGTTGGGTGGTCAACCTGAACAAGAGCAGTCTCATGCTGACTCAGGATTTGGTGTACCTGGGAGCCTGTTTTAATATGAATGTCGTTCAAGCGTTCCTTCTGAGAGAGTAAAGAAGTTGCATTTTCAGATCCGCAAGTTCTCTTGCATGCGGGCCCCGATGGCTTGGCATTACCTTCAAATCCTGGGAACCATGGTGGTAACCTTGGATCTAGTTCCCTGGGCTTGGGCTCATATGAGGCCTCTTCAGGGCTGCTCTCTTTTGTTGTTAGTCACAGAGGCATTCTCTTTTCAGGAAACTTTCTTGTCTTCTGTTCATCAGGAGAAGATTAAGATGGTGGCTCGACTGACCAAGTTGACAAGAGGGATTCCCTTGGTACCTCCGCCGTAGATTGTGATAATGACCAGTGCCAGTCTGATGGGTTGAGGAGCTCATTGTCTATTGCAGGTGGTGCAGGATCAGTGATCTCATGAGAGTACTTGGTCCATCAACAGGTTGGAGATGCAGGCAGTTTTTCTGGCACTCCAAGCATTTCTTCCCCACATCCAGTTCAAGGTGGTGAGAGTTCTCCAACAATGCGACTACTGTGGCCTACATCAATCAAGGAGACATGGGCAGCCCTTTTCTCACGAATGAAGGGTCTCCTCTGCTTCGGTGGGCAGAGGTGAATCTGCTAATGCTATCAGCAGCTGATGTAGCAGGAAATGAAAACGTACAAGCAGACTTCCTCAGTTGATAACAACTGGATCCCAGCGAGTGGACATTCAAGGATTCTGTATTTCAGAATATAGTCCGGCGTTGGAATTTGCCAGTGATGGATCTGATGGCATCCACAACCAATGCCAAGGTCCACCACCTCTTCAGTCGCAGGAGTGAGTGGATGGACCTTGGCATTGGTTATGGAATGGAACAGGTAAACGTAAATAGGCTGTTTATGCCATCAAAAAGTAGAGACTAGAGAATACATAATGAAGCTACAATGTAACCCATTTAAAACTAATAAGAGAAAATATTTTTTTCACTCAACATGTAATCAAACTCTGGAATTCATTACCAGAGGATGTAGTAAAAACTGTTAGTGTAGCTGGGTTTAAAAAAGATTTTGACAAGTTCCCGGAGGAAAGGTCCAAAAAGCATTATTAAAGAGGACCTGGGAAATCCACTGCTTGCCCCTGGACAAGCATTATGGGAACCTGTGTGCCTTTTTGGGAACCTGCCAGGTACTTGTGACCTAGATTGGCCACTGTTGGAAACAGGATACTGGGCTTGATGGACCTTGGTCAAACCCACTATGGCATTTCTTATGTTCGTGTCATTTGCAAATTTGATCACCTCACTTTTTATTCCCATTTCCACTTCATTTATGAATATGTTAAAAAGCAGTGGGCCCAGCAAAGATCCCTGGGGTACTCCACTATTCACCTTTCTCCATTGAGAAAATTGACCATTTAGCCCTACTCTCTGCTTTCTATCTTTTAACCAGTTTTTGATCCACAATAGTATACTGCCTCCAATTCCATGACTTAATTTCACCAAGGTTCCTCAGCATGGAGATGCTGAGGTCAGTCTTCTAGGCAGTTCAGTGCGGGGAGTTTCTCTCATCACTGGACCTGGTGGAAGCTTATTTCCACATTCCCATTCAGTAGGATGAACAGTTTTTTCTATGCTCCTTTGTTCTTGGCTCTCGCTTTCGGTTCTCTGTCCTCTCCTTTAGTCTCTCCATCATCCCGAGGATATTTTCCAAGATCTTGGTGATCACGGCTGCAGCCCTGTGGGCCAAGGGGATATATATGAACCTTTATTTGGGCCAGGTTGCATGAAGGAGCTAGGGTATTGGCCAGAGTGGGGTAGTTTCTGAAGGGCTTTGGCTGGTGATTGACTGCAGCAAAGGTCACCTCAAGCCCTCTCAATCATTGGAGTATTTCCAGACCCTGTTCCACTCTCATGCAGTCAGGGTCTTCTTGTCCAAAAGAGAGGGACAGAGCTGTTGTCTCAGCTTGCGGCCTTATGGAGGTAGCAAATTCCTACGGTCTGTGACGACTACTGGCTCTTGGATTTTAATGGCAGGGATGAAAGAAACCTAATGGCTCATCTTGGAAGAGGCCTGTTACCTAACTTAAAGGTTACAGGTTTGAGGCAAAACTATGCCAATTATATCTACAAAAGTAGAAAAAAAGGGCAACCTTTGTGTTAACAGCCAGTTTACAATTTTTATCAGCCCAGCAATCTACAAAGGGCACGCCCCTGGACAATCCTCCATGGCTTCTGCTGTTGATGGATGTCAGTCTGTCTGGCTGGGGAGCCCATTGCAAAGGGCAGACAGCTCGGGGCCATTGGAGCAGTCAGTCAGGAAGTAGCATGAGCCACCAATTGCCTCAAGGCACGGGATATTCGATTGGCCCTCTTGCATTTTCACCGCCCTGGTCCTGGGCTGAGCAGGCCTTGTCTTAGCTAATACCATAGCGGTGGCATATATCAACAGGTAGTGGAGTATGACGAGTTCCAGAATAGCCCTGGAGATGGCTCTCTTGTTTTCCTGGGCGGATGGAATTCTGATAGCTCTCTTGGTACAACATATTGTAGGTGCAGACAATGTGGAGGCAGATTATTTCAGTTGCCTCTCTGACAATGCTGGGGACTGGGAGTTAGCCCAGTCAGCATTCCAAAGGATTATAGACAGGTGGAGTCTTCTGTGGATGGATCTGGTGGCGACCCAAGCCAATGCCAAGGTGCACAGATTCTTCAGTCACCGCAAGGAGGTCGGCTCTGAGGGCATTGTCGCCTTGGTTCAGCTTTGGCTGGAGAAGCCACTGTTGTACATGTTAAGAATATAAGAACATAATATATGCCATACTGGGTCAGACCAAGGTCCATCAAGCCCAGTATCCTGTTTCCAACAGTGGCCAATCTAGGTCATAAATGCCTAGCAGTTTCTCCAAAAGACACAGGTTCCTCAATGCTTGTATTGGTTCAAGCAGCGATATCCTGGGTCCCTTTTAATAATGGTTTATGTACCTTTCCTCCAGGAACTTGTCCAAACCTTTTTTTAAACCCTGCTACACTAACAGCTTTTCCTACATCCTCCAGTAACAAATTCCAGAGCTTGATTACATGTTGAGTGAAAAAAATATTTTCTCTTAGTCTTAAATAGGTTACCCTGTAGCTTCACTGCATGTCCTCTAGTTTTTTTATATTCTGATGATGTCAGCAATTGATCTACATTTACCCATTTCACTCCATTCATTAATTTATAGACCTCTATCATATCTCCCCTCAGCCGTCTCTTTTCCAGGTTGAAGATCCCTAACCTTTTTAGCCTCTCTTCATAGGAGTATCCTTCCATCCCCTTGACCATTTTGGTGGCTCTTCTCTGTACCTTTTCTAGAACATAAGAACATAAGATATGCCATACTGGGTCAGACCAAGGTCCATCAAGCCCAGTATCCTGTTTCCAACAGTGGCCAATCTAGGTCATACGTACAAAAGACACAGGTTCCACAATGCTTGTACTGGGTCAAGCATTGATATCCTGGGTTCCTTCTTAATAATGGTTTATGGACCTTTTCTCCAGGAACTTATCCAAACCTTTTTTAAACCCAGCTACACTAACAGCCTTTACTACATCCTCCAGTAACAAATTCCAGAGTTTGATTACACGTTGAGTGAAATAATATTTTCTTTTATTAGTCTTAAACAGTTTACCCTGTAATAACGCTATATCCTTTTTAAGATACAGTGGCCAGAATTGCACACAATATTCAAGGTGCGGTCGCACCATGGAACGATACAGAGGCATTATAATATCCTTTGTTTTATTTTCCATTCCTTTCCTTATGATACCTAGCATTCTATTTGCTCTCTTGGCTGCTGCTGCACACTGGGCAGAGGGTTTTAACATGTTATCCATGATGACGCCTAAATCTTTTTCCTGGGTGGTGGTTCCCAATGTTGAACCTTGCATCGTGTAACCATAGTTTGGATTGTTCTTTCCTAGGTGCATAACTTTGCACTTGTCCACATTAAATTTCATATGCCATTTGGATGCCCAGTCTTCCAGTTTATCAAGATCCTTTTGCAATTTTCCACAATCCTCTTTTTTTTTTTTTTTTTTTTACAACTTTAAATAGTTTTGTGTCATCTGCAAATTTGATCACCTCACTTGTTCCCTTTTCCAGGTCATTTCTGAATATGTCAAAAAGCAGCAGACCCAGCACAGATCCCTGGGGTACTCCACTATTCACCTTTTTCCATTGGGAAAAGTGGCCATTTAGCCCTACCCTCTGCTTTCTATCTTCTAACCAGTTCCTGTTCAATAATAGTTCACTGCCTCCTATCCCATGACTTTTTAGTTTTGCCAAAGGTCACTGATGAGGGACCTTGTCAAAGGCTTTCTGAAAGTCCAGATACACTATATCAACTGACTCACCTTTGTCTACCTATTTATTCACACCTTCAAAATAATAACAGATAAGTAAGACAAGATCTTCCTTGTCTAAAGCCATGTTGGCTGTCTCCCATTAAGCCATGACTGTCTACATGTTGAGTAACTTTGTTCTTTATGATGGTTTCTACCATTTTCCCCGGTACTGACGTCAGGCCCTGGAGATGGTCTGTAGTTTCCCAGATCACCCCTGGAACCCTTTTAAAAACTTGGCTTTACATTGGCAATCCTCCAGTCTTCAGGTATTACAGATGATTTTTTTTTTTTTGTATTTATGCAATTTACAAATATAATCAAGCAAATGCCTGTACAGAAAAACTTCTGTTATGTTGAAAAAAGAGAAGAAACAAAAAGAATTAAGCAAAAATTTACAAACAGAAGTATAGTTAGCCCACAAATGTGGGGAAGTGGAAAGGAAACAGAATATACGAGGCTAGGTAAAAAAAACCCTCAATACAATAATCAAGAAACAAATTAATCAATTCTAAGACAGGGACATAGGACAGAGCATTACAAATACAACGATCATTATCACACCGGCGAAGAAGTCAGTAAATGAGATGAAACAAACAAGGATAAGTCCTCTGGTTGAAAAAAAAGCATACTTATTCTCCATAAAATAAACTATACACTTACAAGGAAATCGCAACAGTAAAGTGGCACCAATACGAGCAACACCAGATCTCAAAAGTAAAAAGACTTTTCGCCTCCTTTGCGTCTCTCTGGAAACATTCGGAAACATAACAATCTTTTTCCCCATAAATAAAGCAGTACGTTTCTTAAAGTACAATTTTAGCAACCAGTCCCTATCAGATGAAATTGCAAAGGTCACTAACAAAGTAGAGACCTTTATATCAGCTTCGTTAGACTGTAGCAAAGCAGATACCTCAAGAGTATCCAATTTTAAGGAGCCCATAGCCACCTGACCTTCTCGCTTACCAGAAGGTAAAAAATATGCTTTCACAATTGGTGGAATTAAATCTGTAGGTACTGATAAAGATTCATGTAAATACTTTTTAAACAGATCTACAGGAGAACTCCCACAAACCATTGGAAAATTTAACAAACGAATATTAGAAGCTCTTACAGCATTTTCCAAATTCTCAAGCTTCACTCTAATTGCAATATTATCTTTCACAATTGAGTCATTCAGTACAGAAACCTGGGAAATTTTTTGTTCACCAGCTGCAATCTTCACACTGAGGTCGGCCAGTTCTCCCTGAAATCCAGCCATTGTACTTTCCAACTTTTCCAGACGCTGGGACGTCAACACAACCTGTTGATGCACTGCAGACGAAAGTTGTGAAATCGCTTCCCAAATAGATTCCAAAGAGATCACCTTCGGGCGTTTCAAAGATGAAATTCCAGGCGGCTTGACCTGCAAAGAGGAACTCCCCACGCCCGACTCCTCAGCTTGGTGGAAAGATTTTCCCGCCTCCACCGACTGAAGTCTGACCGTACCTGCAGCCCCCAATATCGAGGGCGCAGCCTGGGTTCCTTCTCAAGCGAGGCCCGCTCCCGTAGCGCAGCTCCTCCCCCACCTGGGTGGGCTGCATCACCTCTCACGAGGAAAGTCTCCAGGCCGGTCAGACGCTGAGGAGACTGTCGATCGTCTGGGGAGAGAGACACCTCCAGGGCAGCCAACGCCGGGTCTACCTCCGCCGGGTCTACCTCCACCGGCGTCACAATGCCCGCTCGAATCTCCCCTTTCTTCTGCTCCGTCAGCTGTACGAATCTATCCATAGGTCTTGAGGAAACAGCAGGAACAGGCTCCGCGGGAGGGGCCTTATACTTGCCCTTGCGTTTAGGCATAGTACAGCTCAAAGAAAAGCTCACGCCGCCATCTTAGAGGTAAACCACTCCCCCGACCTACACTGAACACTTTTAAGTGCAGTTCGGGCACAGATGATTTTAATGATATTTCACAGATTACTAATGGCAGGTCTGCAATCTCATATTTAAGTTCTTTCAACACCCTTGGATATATACCATCCGGTCCAGGTGATTTGCTACTCTTCAGTATCTCCAGGAACAAGCAGGAATGTACCCATCACATATGGGTATCGTCGGTACCGACGGAGCCCGCGCGGGAACGCTCCCCAGCGTCCAATCAGAACGCTTTTGGGAGCATCCCACAGCGCCTGCGTGCTGCTTTCCCGCCTTTCCCAACTGCCTCTCTCCAGTTCTTCTTTTTCCGCAGAGCCAGCAGGTCGTGTTTCCTGTCACCGCAGAAGAATTTCTTTTTTATTTCTTTCTTTTTGTGGTCGCGTCTGCCTTCTTCGATGCTCTACCGGTACTGCCGGTCTTTCTTTCTTATTTCTGTAAAAAAAAAAAAAAAAAAAATTTCTTTTTCCTTTTCTTCAGGTTTACACGCCTTTTTTGGGCCTTAGGTCCAAAAATTTTTTTCCTCAACATGGAAAAACCTGCTTCAGGGTTTAAAAAGTGCACCAAGTGTGGCGGTACCATCTTCGTCACCGACACCCATGAATGGTGTTTAAAATGTTTAGGTCCTGACCACTCCATCACGGATTGTGTGTCCTGTGCCATGATGTCTAAAAGAGGTCGGCAGAACCGAGCTGCCAAGCTCAGTACCCTATTTCCCTCTGATGCGGCTTCGGTGGCATCGACGTCTTCCAGGGCTGCTTCTTCCTCCCGTGGATCTCAGGTAACTAAACATAAATCCAACCGGTCCTCGAAGGGTAGATCTCCTTCTAAGCATCGAGATGCCTCTGGCATTGCCCTCGAGGATTCTGCACCGGCAAAATTACCCTGGCGGGAGGCTTCGGCTTCCAAAGCATTATCGGGGTTCCAGGATGTTCTAGATGGCTCGGCCTCGACAGATCTCCTGGTGCCATGCTCTGGGGTACTGGTGGTCTCTACCGGTACCGACATCCAGGCATTGGCAGCGTCCATGGACCAGAGAATTCTGACCATGGAACGCAGTCTGGCGGCTTTCCTTGCGACATCGACGCCCTTGGTACCACGACAGACAACTCCACCAGTACCGGCATCGGCATCGGTGTCTGCTATACTGGTACTCTGTCCTCCGATGCCCTCCGGTACCGGTTATTCCCGGTACCGACCTTGGTCGCTATGGGTATCGGGCTCTGCAGGAGCATCCGGACAGACGATACTTCGAGTCCTCAGAAGAATCTGAGGATTCTGAAAGTTCTGTCGATGCAGCTATGCTTCTTCCAGAGGAGTCCTCCTCCCCTAAACGTAGGATGTCTCCTCCAGAGGACATGTGCTTCCAAGACTTCATCAGTGAGGTGGCTCGAGGCCTGTCCATTACTGTGGCCCCTGAAACAGAGCCAAGAGCCAAGGAGTTGGAAATTTAACAATATCCCAAAACTCCTAAGGAGGCAGCTACCTTACCCATTCATGAGATTCTATATGATCTCATGTTGAGGATGTGGGAAACACCTCTTACCACCTCTCCTCATTCTCGTAGCCTAGATACTATGTATCGAGTCCCTCCTTGTCCTGGGTTCCATAAGACTCCGCTTCCTCACCACTCTATTGTGGTGGAGTCAGCTATGAGAAGGATCAGAAGTGCAAAAAGACATGCCTCTAATCCTCCAGGACGTGAGTGCAGAACCCTGGATGCTTTTGGACGTAGAGTCTTCCAAGCTTCCATGCTTGCTGCAAGAATCAGTTCTTATAGTCTCTACATGGGAATGTTCCTAAAGGAGGTCACAGATAATTTACAGACTTTAAGTCCTTTCATTTCTGAGGATAAAAGACAAGATTTTCTCACTTGGGTCAAACATGCCCAAGATGTTTCTAAGTTCTCCAACCGTGCAGCCTTTGACTGCTTTGAGTGTATAAGCAGAACCTCGGCTATTGCCATAGGTGCACGTAGAATTGCTTGGCTCCAGGCATCTGATTTAGAGCTCTGGGTACAAGATAAATTGGGAAATATCCCTTGTACTGGTGAGAACCTGTTTGGTAAAGATTGGCAGGAAAAAGCCAATGAAATGGATGCTGAAAATTCTACCTTGGAAAGATTATCCAAGTCCACTGCTGATCCTGTTAGGAAGAAATTGTTCAAGAAAACATCTTTTTCTAAAAAGAAAAGATTTTATCTTGCTTATGGTCAGCAGGCATCTTCTGCAGGTCAGTTTTCAAGCAAACGTCAGCAACCACCCAAACAGAAGAAAGCAAAGGCTGCTAGGCCTCCACCGGCCCAGCAGCCTCAGCCTCCTCAGGGCCTTTGACTTTCAGCTAGAGAACTTAGCCTTTCTGGTTCTGGAAGGACCAGAACCGTCCACCATTCCAGGAAGGTTATGTCATTTTGCCCCCAGATGGGGGCAAATAACAGCAGAGCATTGGACACTCTCCATCATAAAGGAGGGGTACAAACTTCATTTTTCAAGCATGCCCCCTCACACAATAGTGAAGCAGTTCAATTCTCCGAACTCTCTCATCGACCTGTTAGGTCAGGAGGTTGTCTTCCTTCTTGCCCAAGGGGCAATAGAAGAAGTGCCTCTTCATCAACAGGGCACAGGGTTCTATTCCCCTTATTTTCTTATTCCAAAGAAAACAGGGGGATACAGACCTATTTTAGATCTCAGAGAATTGAACAAATTCCTTCTCAAGGAGAAATTCAAGATGATTTCTCTCGGAGCTCTGCTACCATACCTTCAGAGTCAGGATTGGCTTTGTTCTCTAGATCTCAAGGATGCGTACACCCATGTCCTCATCCATCCAACCCACAGAAGGTTCCTTCGGTTCCTTTTTCAAGGAAAGCACTACCAATACAGGGTGCTTCCTTTTGGTCTGGCCTTAGCACCTAGGGTGTTCACGAAATGCATTGCTGTGGTAGCAGCATTTCTCCGCACTCTAGGAATATTCGTCTTCCCTTACTTGGACGACTGGCTCATTCGAGCTCCAACTCAGTCAGAGGCCAAGACTTCTCTATCATGCACAATGCGTATCCTTCAGTATTTAGGGCTGGTAATAAACATCCCAAAATCCAGTCTGACTCCCACTCAGTCTTTAGAGTTCATAGGAGCTCTTTTGGATACCACAAGGGCAAGGGCCTATCTTTCCCAGGCCCGTTGCCTTCTCTTGGTGCAGTTAGCTTCTCAAGCAATGCTAAAGCCTCATCTAACTGCTCGAGAAATGTTGCAATTGCTAGGCCACATGGCATCCACCGTGCATGTGGTTCCATATGCTCGCCTCCACATGAGGGCAGCTCAGTGGACTTTATCCACCCAATGGACCCAGGCATCAGGGTGCCTGTCAGACAAAATAGCAAACACAAGTCGCCTCATTTTGTCTCTCCAATGGTGGAGGTCCACTCAAAACCTGTTGCTGGGGTCCCCCTTTCAACAACCCTTACCCCAAGCAACTCTCACAACAGATGCTTCTCCAAAGGGTTGGGGAGCTCATCTGCAAGACTTTTCCACCCAGGGCACCTGGTCTCCTCAAGAGTTGTCTGCATATCAATCTCTTGGAACTCAACAATTTTCCTGGCTCTGCGAGTGTTCCACTCCCTGCTCAGCTACAAGACAGTCCTCATTCATATGGACAATCAAGTAGCCATGTTCTATGTGAACAAGCAGGGGGGAATGGGCTCTCTGTCGCTTTGCAACGAAGCTTTGCAACTATTGGCCCTCGCCAGAGAGCATCAGATTCATCTGCTGGCAGTATATCTTCCAGGCATTCAAAACTCTTGGGCGGACAGACTCAGTCGAGTTCTGCTTCCACACGAGTGGTCTCTGCATGCAGACCAGGTGACCAGGATATTTCAACTTTGGGGAACCCCGGACATAGACCTCTTTGCAAGTCCGTGGAATGCCAAACCTCCCCGGTTCTGTTCCAGAATTCCGGCTCAGGGGGCTCAGGCCTGGGATGCTTTCCTCCTTTACTGGGGTCAAGACTTCCTGTATGCCTTTCCACCCATTCCCTTAATTCCCAAAACCCTGTTCAAGCTTCAGAGAGACAGAGGCCACATGATTCTTATAGCCCCACAATGGCCACGGCACGTGTGGTACCCTCTGCTTCTACATCTCTCTCAAGCTCCCTCCCTGGAGTTAGGGTCTGCTCCCGATTTCCTATCTCAGGAGAATGGAATGTTATGGCATCCCAATCCCCAGTCTCTGCATCTCAGGGCTTGGTTGCTGAAGGCCTAGATCTCCAAGATCTTAATCTTTCTCAGCAAGTGAAAGATGTTCTTTATGCTTCCAGAAAACCTTCCACTAGACACTCTTATGCTTTCAAGTGGAAAAGGTTTTCTATTTGGTGTTCGGAAAAGGGTCTTAACCCCCTTGCGATACCTCTCCAATCTTTGCTGGAGTATCTCCTCCATTTATCTAATGCAGGCCTTAAGACAAATTCAGTAAGAGTCCATTTGAGTGCTATTGCAGCTTCTCTTAAACCTCTAAATGGACAGCCTATTTTCTCTCATCCTCTCATAGCAAGATTTATGAGGGGCCTTCTTCTAACTAAGCCTCCCATTAGACTACCTCCAGTGGCATTGGACTTAAACCTGGTTCTTGGGCAGCTCATGAAGCCACCTTTTGAACCTTTAGCTACCACCTCCTTAAAATTCCTTTCTTGGAACGTTATCTTTCTCATTGCAATCACATCAGCACGCCGCATTAGTGAGTTGCAAGCGCTAGTAGCTAATCCACCTTATACAAGGTTCCATCATGACAAGGTAGTCCTTAGGACTCATCCACACTTTATACCTAAGGTGGTCTCGCCTTTTCATCTAAACCAAGAGGTCTACCTACCTGTCTTTTTTCCAGGACCTCATGCATCAAATGCAGAAAGGAATCTTCATACCTTGGACTGTAAAAGAGCTCTAGCTTTTTACTTACAAAGAACACAGCAACATAGGAAGTCCTCTCAACTCTTTGTTGCTTTTGATCCCTCTCATTTGGGACTTCCAGTCTCCAAGAGAACACTATCTAACTGGATTGCTCAGTGTATTTCCTTCGCCTATCAGAGTAAGAACATTTCTCTGGAGGGCCATGTCACAGCTCACAATGTGAGAGCCATGGCAGCCTCAATGGCTCATCTGCACTCTGTGTCTATTGACGACATGTGTCGAGCAGCCACTTGGGCCTCGGTTCATACCTTCACAGCCCATTACTGCTTGGACAAGGACTCCCGCCAGGATGCCTTGTTTGGTCAGGCTGTTCTCAAACACCTGTTCCATACCTAATCAACTCCTGCCCACCATCCCTGGTAGGATGCCAGAGATCCATGGGGGGAAGTGGAGCCCTTTTCAAGGGCACACAACCTCTGGGGTCTCTCCCTGGCACCTAAAGCTAGGGAGTCCCCATATGTGATGACTACATTCCTGCTTGTTCCTGGAGATAGCATAGTTACTCACCTGTAACAGGTGATCTCCGGGAACAGCAGGAATTTAGTACTCACAACCCACCCACCTCCCCTAGGAGTTGTATCTCTCTATCTGTTTCCTTTCCCTCTCTCTCTTTCTCTCAGCTTTAAAACTCAACTGGAGAGAGGCAGTTGGGAAAGGTGGGAAGGCAGCACGCAGGCGCTGTGGGATGCTCTCAAAAGCATTCTGATTGGATGCTAGGGAGTGTTCCTGCACGGGCTCCGTCGGTACCAACGATACCCATATGTGAGGACTAAATTCCTGCTGTTCCCGGAGATCACCTGTTACAGGTGAGTAACTATGCTTTATCAAATAGTTGTAATACATCTTCCCAGTGTATTGATATTTCTTTCAATTCTTCCACAGTATCACCTTTAAATACCACTTCAGTCATGGGTAACATCTCTACATCTTCCTCAGTAAAGACCGAAGCAGAGAATTCATTCAGTCTCTCCGCTATAGCCTTGTCCTCTCTTACTGCCCCTTTTACCCCTCTATCATCTAATGGTCCAACTGAGTCTCTCACAGGCTTTTTGCTATGAATGTACTTGAAAAAGTCTTTATTACGTGTTTTTGCTTCCACAGCAAGTTTCTTCTCCAATTCTCTCTTTGCCTGCCTTATCAGTGCCTTGCATTTAACTTGCTGGTGCTTGTGCTGTTTCCAGTTGTTATTTGGCTCTTTTTGTCCATTTCCTAAAAGATGATTTTTTGGCAACAACAACCTCTCTGACCTCTCCATTAAACCATGCTGGCAGTTTTTTGGACTTCCTTCCACTTTTCTTAAAGTGTGGAATACAGCTGATCTGGGATTCCAAGATAGTATTTTTTTTCCTTTTAACGTTTTATTGAGTGTTTCAATAGATAATACAAACAGCTTCTGAACTCAACATTATACATTTTCCGCAACCTTGGTACAATCAATCTTTCTTTTATCCGCAACTTGCTATTACAACATTCAATATCACTTGAGCTTCCCCCCTCCCCCCTTTCTATCCTCTTTGTTTATCCATGCTACCATGTCCCCCCATATATCTCTCTGATATGTCACTAATATTCACCGTTGTCCATCATTTAGCTTAAAATCACATTTGCATGCTAACAATTGTTCCATTCAATGTTTTTATAACACGCATTACATTAAACAAATGTCGTCTTAACCCACCATAACACATTTGTATAGGGACAAACTGTCAGCATCATAACTGTTACTTTTAATCTATTAGAACATGGCTTATTGCCAATTCTGCAAGCCACCCCCCCCGCCACTATCCCCTTTAATCGACCTATCTTATTATCTCACGACCACTCTTCCATATGTATCACTTGTGTGTATATATATATATATATATATATATATATATATATAAATATACATACATACTTTCGCTAGTTAGCCCATTAACAATGCCTGTGGACCAGCTTGCTCTGACCCTCCCTCCCCTTCTGCTTTCTATTTCCCCAACCATTTCCAGACACTCTTCCATTGTTCCATACACTTATCCTCTTTCCCATGTCGTATCCCTGTCAATTGATGCATTAAACACAGATCCTCCATTCTTCTTATGAAACCTGCCCTCTGAGGGATCCCCAACCCCAGCCAATTTTGTGCTATCATTTCGTGCTGCTACAAGACAATGATTCAACACCCCCCTTTCCTTTTCCGGAATATCTTCCCCCAGCTGATGCAGAAGACAGACCTCTGGTAGTTTTACTAATCGTTCTGTCATTTGATAAATTAACAGTATTACCTCGTCCCAGAAACCTTGAATTTGCCCACACTTCCACCACCTGTGTATCCCCTCTCTCCTACAAAATAATGTGTAGTCACTTTTCAGAACTTGATATACTACAAAGTAACTACCGGTACTAACGTTTTCAGCTCTATTTCTTAACCTGGAGATTGTGACATATAGTCCAGATGTATTCACTACTATGTATCAACGTTTATGTATACAATCCTGTAACTGTGTGACAACGTCTTATGCAACAAGGTCTCAGACTTATATAAAGCGTTTGTCCAAACTTCAATTGTTTAGATCAGGTGCTTTTCGTTGCATCAATGACCTTATAAAGTTGCAATAGTATGTTGTCTCAATTTTCTATTTTTGTTTTCTTTTTCTCTTTTTAACTACTTGGAGGCAGTGCTTATCTGAAATCCAATCATTGATCCCCCAACTCCAAACTTCAGCGCCGTCGCGTTTCACTTACTGAACGTTTCTTCACGGGGGTTTTTTTTAATGCTTCTGCTGGCACTCCTCATGTAGCCGAGCCGATTCACCAGGCTGGGCAGCTTACATGTTTCAGTTGCTGAGACGCTGCCAATGATTGGATTTCAGATAAGCACTGCCTCCAAGTAGTTAAAAAGAGAAAAAGAAAACAAAAATAGAAAAATGAAACAACATACTATTGCAACTTTATAAGGTCATTGATGCAACGAAAAGCACCTGGTCTAAACAATTGAAGTTTGGACAAACACTTTATATAAGTCTGAGACCTTGTTGCATAAGACGTTGCCACACAGTTACAGGATTGTATACATAAAAGTTGGTACATAGTAGTGAATACATCTGGACTATGTCACAATCCCCTCTCTCCTGACAACCCCTCCAGCACCTATCAGTTTTCCCTAACCCCGTTTTTTTTATGTATTGGTGTCCAGTACCACCGATATAGTACTTTATATGCATTTTCTTTAATTTGTGTAGCAATAGAAATTCCTGCTATGATCTTTATTACCTTATCCCATTGTACTTCTAAATCTGCCTCCCATTTCTTCATGAACTCCAATTTGCCCTCTCCGCCCTCTGTTAGCCCTTTATAAATCTTAGACAAGGCTCCTTTCTGACCTAGGTTCCCTGAGCATAGGGCCTCAACCACCCTCTATTACTCCACAGATCCCTCCAAACGCTCTGCTGCCGCACAGAATGACCCTATCTGGATATAACTATAATAGTCCATACTGGATAATCCATATAAGTCCTTGATTCCCGCAAATTCCTGTACTCCCTCCTTAACCACTATCTGGTAGATATGCGTAAGTTTCCGCTGTTCCCATCTCCTCAATATATGCACCCCTGGCTCCTCTCAAAACAAGCCTCGAATGTCATCCCTTGTATATATTTTTTGTCTTGTACTAGGATTTTTCTATTTTGTTTCCAGATATTCAACGTATGCCCTACAAAGGGATTCATGGCTCTACTGGTCCGTACTGTACTGCCCTTCCACACCAGCTTTTCCAGTCCCCCTCCCTTTACTGAGGTTTCCTCCATCTGCACCCCATGCTTCCCTTTTGCTCTATGCCAGTCGTATAGCGTTTTCAATTGCGCTGCAATATAATATTTGCTAAAATTGGGAACCCCCAACCCTCCCTCTCCCCTTGCTCTCTGCAGTGTGGACATAGCAACCCTGGGACTCTTATTTTGCCATATAAATCTAGTGATGTTTCTTTGTAATTGCTTCAGCTTCTGACGTGGTACTATTATTGACAATGTTTGAAAGAGAAACAGAAATCGGGGCAGTAACATCTTTACTGTGGCTATTCATCCAAACCAGGAGAAGTACCTCCTCCCCCATCCCGCCAGTAAACTTTCTACTTGCCCGAATAGCTTTTTATAGTTTAAATCGTACAAAACCTCTAGTTTAGGGCTTATTTGAATCCCCAGATACCTAATCTTCCCCTTGGCCCATTTGAATGGGTACTGTGCACTTAATCTTGCCTGCTCTGCCTCTGGTAGTGACAGGTTCAAAATATCAGATTTTGTCCAATTTATCGTGATTCCTGACAACCTCCCATATTCTTTTAATTCCCACATGAGTATTGGAATCGAACATCTCGGTCTAGTCACACTCATTATAATGTCATCCGCAAACAAGGATATTCGATATTCCACCTTTCCTACCACTATGCCCTTCAGATCCTCCCTTTCTCTCACTCTCTCAGTGAAGGGCTCAAGTGATATCGCAAATAAAAGGGGTGATAGTGGACATCCCTGCCGTGTCCCTCTCCCCTGCTCAAAGAAGGCCGAGTAGGCCCCATTGACCCTGACACACGCTTTCGGGTTCCTATATAATGCTTCCACCCAACCCTTGAACTCTCTGCCCAACCCCATTTTGTCCATCACCTGAAAGAGGAAGGACCAGGACACCTGATCGAACACTTTTTCCACATCAGGTGATGTTAATAGTGCCTCCTTTTTATGTTGACCCACCAACCAAATAGTGTTCAAAGTTTTCCTAATATTGTCTGCCACCTGCCTCCCCGGGATGAAGCCGGCTTGATCTTGATGGATCAGCTTCCCAATTATCTTAAACGAGTTGCTAATATTTTAGCCAATAATTTGGCATCTAAGTTAAGCAGTGAGATTGGTCTATATGAAGAACATTCTTGCTGGTCCTTACCCTCTTTATGTATCATTGTGATCCCAGCCCATCCCATGGAAGCCGCTAGCACTCCCTCCTCCTGTGGAAGATTAAATAGCCTCAACAGTGGAGTAATTAAAATCTCACTAAATTTCCAATAAAACTGCGCTGTAAGCCCATCTAGTCCCGGGGTCTTGTTGACCTTTAACTGTTTTATAGCTTGCAATACCTCCTCAGCTTTAATGGCTGTATTTAGCTGTGTCTGCTCCTCCTCCAGCAAGGTTGGGAGCTTTATAGAGTCTAGGTAACTTTGCACTCGTGCCATATCTGGAGCTGCTTGGGCTGCATACAGCTCTTGATAGTATTTTTTAAATACCTCTCGAACATCCCCATCTTTATGAACTAAATTCCCATCCCTATCCCGAATTTTCAATATTTGTGACCTTAATTTCCGCTGTTTCAACCTCTGTACCATATACCTCCCTGCTTTATTTCCCCCCTCAAAGAAGCTCTGCTTCAGTAGCTGCATCCGATATCTTATTATGTCCGCCTGCATAGCATTTAATTGTGCTCTAGCCACCAGCACTTGACCTCGATAGGTTCCTCTTCCATCTCTCACATCTAGCGCTTCAAGCTCCCTTAATCTTTCATGCAATTCCCTTTCCCTCTCTTCCTGCTCCCTCTTTTTTCGTGCCCCCCATTTTATAAATACTCCCCTCACAACTGCCTTGTAACCATCCCAAACTCCTCCCCCCCATGCCACCTCACCATTATCATTCCATCTAAAGTATTCCGCTGTCTCCCTCTCTATCTCCTTTCTAACCCTCTCATCTTCCAGTAAAGATCCATTCAACCTCCAAAACTGGGTTCCTCCTCCTTCCCCTTCTATAGTCAGTCTTACCTCCACTAACGCATGATCTGACCATGTTATAGGATCCATTTCTGCCCCTTTAACCCTGCCTGCCAACTCCTTTGTTACCCATATAGCATCTGTCCGGGAATATGTACCATGCACTGTGGAAAAGTATGATAACTGCCTCTTCCTGGGATGCTGAAATCGCCATACATCCAGCAAGCAGTGCTTTGTAACAAACTTTCGATATTTACGCCTATCCGCTCGTTTACTCTCTCGCTTCCCCGTTGTGTCTCTTTCTGGGTTCCACGTTAAATTAAAGTCTACCCCACAAATGAATTGTCCATCCCCTAACGGTCCCACCTCATCTAAATTTTGTCCAAAATTCCCTTTGCCCCCCTGTTGGTGCATATACATTCATTATACAGTATCATTCATTACAGACTTTTATACGTAACAGTAAAAACCTCCCCTCTTTATCCCTAATTATCTTCTGTATCTCCACCTTAAGTTTGGAGGATATAAAAACCGCCACCCCGCCCTTCTTTTTTTCCACTGTGTTTGATGCATAGAAACTGGATCCATATCCCCGAAGTTGGACCACATGTTCTGTTGCCCTTGTTAAATGTGTCTCTTATATAAGCACTATTGACGCTTTTTGGCGTCTTACCTCCTTATACAGTTTCTGCTGCTTCATTGGCAAATTGAGCCCTTTGACATTCAGTGTTACAAGTTTTACCTCACCTTATATCGTTTTCTACTCCCTCCTTCTCTACCCTACCTCTGCTATCTTCCCCTCCCCGTCCCTCTACTCCTCAATGGAGATATGACTTCCATTAAAGTAACCGACTATTGAACTGCTGCCTGCCCCTGCCCCTCTATCTCCCTCTCCCCTCCTCCCTCCTTCCCTACTCACCCCTCCTTCTCCCCTTCCCTACCCTCCCCTTCCCCTCCAACCCACCCCTCCTTACTCCTACCCCTCGCCCCTTCACCCCCTACTCCCCTTCGACCCCTATTATGTAAAATTCCCTTAATCAAAGCTCTCCCCTCCCATCCCTCAAACGTCCCACCAGCTTGCCCAACCCCTCCTCCAGCCCCATCCTTTCTCCTCCCTCCCCCTCCACCTTCTCACTACAAACCAACACCTCAATAGGATACATGTTTCAACAGTCCAGGATCCCATCCTTATTAAATATCATCTGTATCAAGTCCAGATAGAGTCCTTAGCGTCAGCCTGCTTCATGTTCCATCTCATTTCCTCTTTGGCTTTCTTTGACCAGTCTCGCCAATCTCCTGCCACCTTCTGCTGCTCTATGCCATCTCAGGCTAACCGCCCTCGATGTAGTGGCACTGTTGTCACTTATTTTGGCTGGACTTTTGTCCGCTTCCGGGAGATTAGTCGCTCCTAGGTCTCGCAGCGCCCTCCAAGCTTCTGCGCTTGTCCTCGCTCTCCGTGACCTCCCTTGCACTGTAAGCAGTAATCCAAATGGGTACAGCCATTTATATCTCAAGTCTGCCCTCCTAACATAGGCCGTGACTTCCTTTAACTCTCTTCTTCGTTGCAGCATTCCCTGGGATAGATCCTGGAACAATTTGATCTTATGCTCTTCCCACTGGAAATTTCTCACCTTCCTGGCAGTTCCCAGAAGACATTCTTTCATCCTGTAAGAGCTCAAGCATACTACTATATCTCGCGGGCAATTATCTCTAATGGGTCCCAGTCCTCTGTGCGCCCCTTCTAAGCGCAGTCTCCCCTGCACCCTCTTCCGCTGTAACTGCTACTTTCAATAGCTCTCCAAACACTTTTTAAATGACTTCCTCACAGTTTTTATATTTGGGTGCCTCTGGAATACCTCACACTCTGATATTACATCTTCGGGACCGGTCCTCCGTTTTTACCTTCAGCTCCTCTTGCACCTGCTGTAAGTCTTCCCAGCCTTTTTGGAGGGTTTCCATTGCTACTGCTTGTTCCAGCTGATTCTCTGCATCTTCCACACGGTCTCCCAGATCTGTGATGTCTTGTCGGAGTATTTGTAGCGTATCTTTTAACTCATTTTTAATTCCATTAATTTCTACCTTTAATTCCTCTTTTAATTCTGTAAGCCACTGCTTGATTTTGTCAGCCATTCCCAGGCACTCCTCTCCTTCCACCTCCTCCACCTCCTCCACCTGCTCCACCTGCTCAGGAGCTTTCTCAGCGGCCATTCTACCTTCCTTCTCCCCCTCCTTCCCTCCTCGGGATGGCACATAGGATGAGCGATATTCCGCCAATTTTTTCTTCGCAGATAACTCTCTTGGTTTTATCCATTTATTTTATTTGATCTCCACTCAACTTGCAGAGATGACTTTAAAGAGCTCTACTGTTCTCTCCCCCTCAGTGGGATGCTTTATCCGGTCTGCCCTTAGTCTCCTAGCTGTAGATTTTCTGGCCTTATCTTTAGTATTTTAAGACCTCTGGATTAGGTCCCTGCTGCTTCACCCAGCCGGAATAACCCTTATTCATCTTGCCTGTGCTGTGCTGTGCTGGAGATTCCCGATCGATCCTCTCTCTCCACCTGCATCGGGCATCGGCTGATCGCCGCGGCTCCCTCCAGCTTCAATTTGCTCCGTGGGTGATCCTCCCCTATTACCTTCTCATTTTGCCATCATCATTATGCTTTGTAGGGTGTTAGTTCCCTCTTTAGCAGGCCTCAGTGTCGGAGCTTTCTTGTTACTCCACCATGCGTTCCAGTGGCGTCCGTTCCGTGCCTTTAAGAGCTGTACTTTACAGGCTTCACTTGCCTTATCGGCCTCCGTCTAGCTGCCACCGTTTTCACCTCCAGCTCACTCGATAACTCTCCTTTCTAGCAGTTCTTTGCTCTGGCACCACTTTCTTACTCTGGCGGCCCTGCCAGCCTTGCTCTCGCCATGTCTGCGGCCTGCCATGTGCTCCCCTGCACACCCGCACTGCTTGGCTTACAGCCACGATGCCAGCAAACGCTGTGGCTCTCTCTGCCAACGGACCTGCTCCTGCTGTCTCCTGCACTATTGCCCCTGCTTTTCGCCGCTTTATTATTTTATTTTTGGGGGGATTTCATCCCATTGATGCAGACTTGGCGGCAGAGCTCCTGCCTTACGCCGCCATGCAGCCCAATGACGTCACCGGAAGTCCAAGATAGTATTTTTAAACAACACCCAAGCTTGGTGTAAGTCTTTAGCCTTTGCAACTGCTCCTTTTATTTTTTTCTTAACTATTTTCCTCATTTTATCATAGTCTCCCTTTCGAAAGTTAAAAGGTAGTACTGTGGATTTCCTTACCATCCCTCCTGCATTAAATAAATCAAACACTATCATGCTATGATCACTGTTGCCAAGTAGCCCCAACACCCTTATCTCTTGCACCAGATCTGGTGTTCCACTAAGGACTAAGTCCAAAATGGCTTCCCCTCTGGTCGGTTCATGAACCAGCTGCTCCAAGAAGCAGTTATTTATTTCATCTAGAAATTTTATCTCCCTAGCATGTCCTGCCATAACACTGACCCAGTCAATACCGGGGTAATTGAAATCATCCATTATTATTACTGTTCTGTAACTTTTGTTAGCTTCCCTGATTTCTTTGAGCATGTCATCCATTTGTTCATTCTGGCCAGGCGGTTGATAGTACACCCCCACTGCTATTGCCTTCCCCTTTTTACATGGAATTTCAATCCATAGAGATTCTACAGCAAATTCTGTTTCCTGCAAAATTTTAATCCTTTGTGACTCAATGCTCTCTCTAACATAGAGCGCAACCCCTCCACCAATTTGATCAGCTCTATCATTACGTTCCTGATCGTATCCCCAGTCTAGTCCCAGACCTCTGAGTTGTCCACCTTAATCAGCAGCTTGGAGACTGAGGAACCTCCTTCTTTTTCATGATGTCATCCGTATATATCTCTGGGATCAGCCTTCCTCCATCAGTTACCTCAGTCTCCAAGCAGCTGACTAGGTCGAGCCCGGGGGTCCGGGCTCACTGGAGGAACAATTAAGGAATAGTTTGAGTGTAGTGGTTTATTAGATTTGCTACAGTAAAAAAAAAAAAAATAAATGGTAGACTGTACCTTTAAATTTCAGGAGCTGTGCCTTCCGGTGCCTCAGGCTCTCCTCTCCCTCTCCTAGCTTCCCCTCCGTGGGGCCCACGATCTCTGCAGAGGGGCCGGTTCGCTCCCGGTTAGGTGCAGTGGAGCTGAGCCGGCAGAGGTACTGGGACTGTTCAGCCAAGTGCCAAACAGAAGATCTGCCTGTGAGCGCGCCTCTGGCTGTCCACGGGGGGGGTCCGGAGCCGGCCCTCCGTGAGTTTTCTGGACGGATTTGCGGCCCTTTGGTCCTCCTCAGGCTGCGCTGTGTTCGGCTCGTCTGCTTCTAGCTGCAGGAGCAGCGCAGGTAAGAGAGCGGGCTGGGGGAGCCGTTTCCTTTTGCCACGGCGCAGGAGCGCCTTGCTAGAGTGCAGGCCCGGCCACGTGGCATTTGCGCGGGAGTACTGCGTCTGCTCCCGCGTTCCCCCCTGCTTGTTTCCCAGCTTCTAGTGCCACGGTTACGGTTCCGTGCGAGCGGCGCAGGGAAGACAGATAGGGTGATTATCTTTTAACATTGTGTGTTTTAAAAAAAAAAAAAACGGAAAAGGCCACGGCGCGCAGGGCGCAGCATAGCAATGTCAGGAGTTTCCCAGGGGGATGCAGACTCCCGCAGTTCCCTTGGGGGGGCATTTGGTGTGTGAGACCCTAAAGTGGGGGGAGGTAGCTCTTTAGGGCTATGTCACCCAAACTCCATTGTGTAATTTGTGGGGCCAAGAGGAGTTCTCTATTAGATTCCGGTGTGTGCAGGAGTTGCTCTAAGGAGTGCGAGGCGGTGCGGGAGACTGTACAAAGGCTGTGAGACCTCAGGGCGATAGAGCCAGTGCCCCGAGACCAACAAGGTTGCGGTCGATACTCCATATATTTTGTGGTGCCAAAAAAGGACGGAGGATTCCAGCCTATCCTGGACCTCAAAGGGGTGAATCGGTGTCTTTGTGTGGCCCATTTTCACATGGAAACCCTGCGTTCCGTGATTGCAGCGGTCCGGACGGGAGAATTTCTCACCGCCCTAGATCTGTCCGAGGCCTATCTTCACATTCCCATTCGGCAGGAGCACCACCGGTTTCTCCGCTTTGCGGTGCCCTTCGGTCATTACCAGTTCCGAGCATTGCCGTTCGGCCTAGCGACGGCGCCGCACACCTTCACGAAGGTTATGGTAGTGGTTGCGGCGGCCTTGCGCAGGGAAGGCATCTTGGTGCACCCTTACCTAGACGACTGGTTGATCAGGGCAAAGACGAGGGGCGAGAGCGTTCAGGCCACTTCCAGGGTTGTCAGTTTCCTGGAAAGCCTTGGTTGGGTGGTCAACAGGACAAAGAGCAAGTTAGTTCCCTCCCAAGACATGGAATACTTAGGAGCTCGCTTCGACACGGCGACCGGGCATGTGTTTCTTCCTCGGCAAAGGGCGCAAAGGTTGCAGACGTTAGTCCGGAGGTTCCTGAAGAGAAGGGAATCCACGGCGTGGCAGTATCTGCAACTGCTGGGCACCATGGCGGCGGCAATCGAGCTGGTACCGTGGGCGAGGGCTCACATGAGGCCCTTGCAGAGGGCACTTCTCAGGCGCTGGTCGCATCAGCAGGACCCGCTGTCCCGGAAACTCGCTTGCCCGGACGAAACGCGGGCAGCGCTGAGCTGGTGGTTGGAACCCCGTTTCTTGCAGAGGGGAAGGCCCCTGGAGGTGCCCGAGTGGATAGCCTTAACGACGGACGCCAGTCTCCTGGGTTGGGGGGCCCACTGCCGGGGTCAGTTCACGCAGGGGCAGTGGAATCCTCAGGAGCGATTGTGGTCGATCAACCGGCTGGAGTTGCGAGCGGTGTCGCTGGCGCTGGTGTGTTTCCGGCCGTGCCTCGTAGGGTCGGCAGTAAGAGTCTTCTCCGACAACGCCACTGCGGTGGTCTACTTCAATCGTCAAGGCGGAACTAGCAGTACGGCCCTCGAGGCGGAGGCCGAGAGTCTGTTAGCTTGGGCCGAGCAGAATCTCCTGGCAGTGTCGGCAGCGCACGTGGCAGGAGTGGACAACGTGGAAGCCGACTTCCTCAGTCGCGTTCGGGTGGATCCAGGGGAATGGGTCCTCCATCAAGACGTGTTCGAAATGATCATGCGACGGTGGGGCACGCCGGTGATGGATCTGATGGCCACTTTTCGCTCGGCGAAGGCCAGTCGCTTCTACAGCAGGAGAAGGGAGCGGATGTCAGAAGGTCTCGATGCGCTCATTCAGCCCTGGCCGGAGGGCCAACTGCTGTACGTCTTCCCGCCGTGGGTGCTCATAGGCAGAGTGCTTCAGCGGATAGAGAGCTTCCGGTGGCTGGTGATTTTGATAGCTCCAGACTGGCCTCGCTGTCCTTGGTATGCGGATCTGCTGAGGCTTCTGGTCGCACGTCCGTGGCGGCTCCCATTCCGTCCGGATCTGCTGTCGCAGGGCCCTCTGTTCATGCCCCATGTGGATCGGTTCTCGCTTACGGCTTGGCTATTGAAAGGGCTCGGTTGAGGATGAGAGGCTATTCCTCGGCGGTGATCTCCACGCTGTTGAAGGCTAGGAAGAGGTCCACGTCCTTGGTGTATGTCCGGGTCTGGAGAGTTTTTGAAGCGTGGTGCAGTGAGAGGGACTCGGTGGCGCTCAGGGCGTCCATCTCTCAGATCTTGGAATTCTTACAGGACGGATACGACAAGGGCCTGGCGGCGGCTTCGCTTAGAGTGCAGGTCGCAGCTCTGTCGTGCTACCGCGGAAGGGTTGCCGGTAGGTCCATAGGAGAACATCGGGATGTCAGGCTTTTTTTGCGCGCAGTGGCATTAATGCGGCCGCCCAGACGGCGTCTGGTGCCCAAATGGCAGCTCCCGCTGGCGCTGGAGTGGGAGCCTTTTGAGCCTCTGGGCTCGGCTTCTTTGAAGGATCTCACGTTGAAGGTCGTGTTTCTGGTGGCTATTTGCTCGGCCAGGCGGATCTCGGAGCTGCAGGCGTTGTCCTGTAAGGAACCCTTCCTGTCTTTTTTCGAGTCTAAGGTGGTTTTGAGACCTGTTCCGGCGTTTTTACCCAAGGTCGTGTCGGCGTTTCATTTGAATCAGGACATTTCCTTGCCTGTGTTCCGTGCGGACGCAGTGGGGTCTGTGTCGAGGGCGCTGGACGTTCGTCGAGCCTTGAAAAAGTATCTTCTGCGTACGGTGGGGTTCCGCAGATCGTAGCGGTTGTTTATTCTGTTCACGGGTCCTCGCCGGGGAGAGGCGGCTTCCAAGGCCTCCATCGCTCGGTGGATTAAGGAGGCAATTGCGTCGGCCTACTTGCTGAAGGGGAAGCCGGTTCCGGAGGGGCTGAGAGCCCATTCCACCACAGCCCAGGCTATGTCCTGGGCGGAGACCCGCTTGGTGCCGCCGGTGGAGATTTGTAGGGCGGCCACGTGGTCTTCTTTGAATCCCTTTATTAAACACTACCGGTTGGACATCCAGTCGGCGCAAGATGCTGGCTTCAGGGCGGCGGTGCTGCAAGCGGCTGTAGCTGGGCCCTCCCGTTAACTTTACTGCTCTGGTACTTACTCAGAGGTACGGGACTAGACTGGGGATACGATCAGGAAGGTGAAATTAGACTTACCTGCTAATTGTTCCTGGAGTAGACCCAGTCTAGTCCCGTATCCCACCCCGGCATTAGGGGGCTTGCAGCACGGTCTACAGTTCTCAAGGATGACAGGTAAGAAGCGTGGTGTAGGGGCTTGTGTCCCGGGAGGTATTTGGATGTCATCTTTAAAGTGGGTGTTCAGACAGGTTAGAGGGTAGTCTGGGCACCCTTAGTGTTCACAGTTCGTTAGGTGATTTGTTCTTATGCAGTTATTTTGTTGCGTATATTTCAATGCTGGGTGGTTGGACCTTACGGGGGGGTAAGTGAGGTCATGACTTAATTGTTGCTCTGGTGAGTATGCTTTGTCATTAGGGTACTGATGGAGGAAGGCTGATCCCAGAGATATATACGGATGACATCATGAAAAAGAAGGAGGTTCCTCAGTCTCCAAGCTGCTGATGGACAGCAGTCTCCAAGCTGCT
This sequence comes from Ichthyophis bannanicus, assembly GCA_033557465.1. Classification (NCBI taxonomy): domain Eukaryota; kingdom Metazoa; phylum Chordata; class Amphibia; order Gymnophiona; family Ichthyophiidae; genus Ichthyophis; species Ichthyophis bannanicus. The sequence goes on along the minus strand of CM066031.1, from coordinate 1,006,541,611 downwards.
GGTGGACAACTCAGAGGTCCGGGACTAGACTGGGTCTACTCCAGGAACAACAATTAGCAGGTAAGTCTAATTTCACCATATAATTTGTACCCAGGTATCAGTGTCCCACTGGTTGTCGTCCTTCCACCATGTCTCTGAGATACCAATCATATCTAACTTCTCATTTAGTGCTATATATTCTAACTCTCCCATCTTATTTTTTAGACTTCTAGCATTTGCATACAAGCATTTTAGAGACTGTATTTTATTCATATTAATATGATTATCGGTAGGCAGGGGTAATTTGGAATCTTTAAGCTCTGTCCGCTCTGTATTCAAAGGCATTTGGGCTATCTTTGTCTTTATTGGAAGCTCTCTGCTGATGTGCCCTAAATTCATTTTTTGGTAGTATCCTTCAAGCATTCATTGTCCTGAACCATGCGCTCTTTGGCGACTGTCGGCTTTCCCCTATTATCTAGTTTTAAAGCTGCTCTATCTCCTTTTTAAATGTTAATGCCAGCAGCCTGGTTCCATCCCGGTTAAGGTGAAGCCCATCCTTTCGGAAGAGCACCTCCTTTCCCCAGAATGTTCCCCAGTTCCTAACAAATCCCAAACCCCATCCTTACACCATCGTCTCATCCACGCATTGAGACTCCGGAGCTCTGCCTGCCTTTTGGGTCCTGCGGTGGATCGGGAAGCATTTCAGAGGACGCTACCCTGGAAGTTCTGAATTTCAGCTTCCTACCTAAAAGCCTAAATTTAGCCTCCAGACCCTCTCTACCACATTTTCCTATGTCATTGGTACCGACATGTACCAAGACAGCAGACTCCGCCCCAGCACCATTGCCTCTCATAGGGCATGTGCTTTGCTACATAGAGCTCTATGGGGCCTAGTAATTATGGTGGTACCAGATTGACTGCGAGTCCCCTGGTTTGTGGATCTGATGGAGCTCCTGAGAGGGTTGTCCTTGTGCCTTCTGCAAGGCCAGTAACTATTATGTCCAGGAATGTTTCTATTGGCCTTCCCGGCTACCTTTCCACTTACAGCTTGGCCCTTGATAGGCGACACCTAGCACTTAAGGGTTATTCCTCGGCCATAGGTTCCATGCTCTTGCAGGCAAAACGTAGTTCCGCCTGTCTCACCTATGTGTATGTCTGGTATCTTTTTGAGCACTAGTGTTGTGAGTGTAACATAGCTCTGAAGCTGGTGCATTTACCCTCCTTGTTCACTTTCCTTCAGGATGGATTGATAAGGATAGTTCCTCAGTTCCTTGAGGGTTCAGGTTGTGGCCTTGTCATGTTTTAGAGGACTATTGGTGGGTTGCTCCATGGCCTTGCACTTGGATGCTGTCCACTTCTTTTTGGGGGTGAGGCATTTGCATCCTCTCCTGCGGTCACTCATTCCATCTTGGGATTCGGCCTAGTTGTGCAGGCATAATGTAATATCTGAACCTTTCAAGCCCTTGAAACGGGTAATGGCACGTCATATCTCGGAGTTGCAAGCTCTCTTGTGAAGAGACCTGTATTTGTCTTTCTCAGAGGAGGCCATATTCTTCAGCTAGTCCATTCCTTTTTGCCCAAGGTGGTGTCTGCTTTTCATATCAATCAGGTGGTTTTCTTTCCCCCTTCTTTTCTTAGGAATAGTGCTGGGGTCGACATCAGAAGGGTACGTCTTACAATACCTAAAGGTCACCAACTCCTTTTGAAAGTCAGACAAGCTTGTCCTCTTTGCGGGACCATGTCAGGGTGAGGTGGCCACTAAGGCTACTCTGGTCCACTGAAAAAAGGAGATGATGGCCTTGGGTTATCTGTTGTGGAACCAAGCATTTTCAGAGGGATTGTGACCGCATGCCATCTGGGCACAGGTTTCACTCTGGGTGGAGCATAGTTTTGTCGCTCCCATTGACATTTGCAGGGCGGTGACATGGTCATACCTTTCTACTTTTATCAAGCATTACTACTTTGATGTCCATGCTAGGGTGGACATGACCTTTAGTGCAGAGATTTTGAAGGCTGTCTTGTGGTCTTCACACCCAACGGAGTCACAGTTTTGGTATTTCTTACTTGTCTGGACCTGTCTAGTAGGACAAACTGGAAGGTGACATTTTATTTACTAGATAATGTCCTTTCCTGGAGTCCTGCTAGACCAGTCCAGGACCCACCCTTGTGCTCTGGTATTTTACTCTGTGGTTTGTCTCTGCAGATATATAAGCTTTTTGGCAGACCTTCTTCTGAAGACTGTACATAGTCATCGTATATGGTTCTGTATGATCCTTCCTTTATCCTCATTGAGTACAAATACTGAAGTATGCCCTCGCTGCATCAGCAGTAGTAACAATCATGATGTCAGAGAAAGCTTCTAGTGTTTTCTCTGTCTTCACATCTGTTGGTAGGGGAACATAACCCACTTGTCTGGACTGGTCTAGCAGGACTCCAGGAAGGGACAGTATCCTTCTAACCTGGCTCTTCATGGCCCATAGCACCTGGCAGAGACGATATGAAAAATGCTATGGCTCATTCCACCAACTATGGTCACAGACATTTGAAAGGAGCCAGAGAGCATTAAGTGTAAGTGCATGCTGTTATGGTAACAATATATGTCTGTGCTGCTAGAGCATGCTAAAGCACATGTTAACTGCTTAGTGCACTTTAGTAAACAGGCCCCTAAGTATTCATCGGATTTTTATAGTGATAATGAGATTAAGGAGTCCTTTTACTAAATTCTGCTAAGGTTGGCACTTAATGTGTGTTTTTAATGCATACTAAGTGCAATGCTTCTATGTTAACTGTCTGGGGCATGGCCAGCATGTTCCTGCAATTAATGTGCAGCTGACTGTGGTGCAGTTAATGTGGGTGCACTTAACAGTACCTATAGAGGTATTGTTAGGGGCATCTTCACTAATTGCTATGTTAACAGTGATTGTGCGCTATTATGTTCTCCACTCCCGCACAACATCTTTAACCTACTCATTCTCCATATTAGTGCGCAAGTGCCAGTTCATGTGTGTTTTAGTGGCTGGTAGCTGGCATGCCCACACACTAGCATTCATCTTGGCCAGTTACCGCTAAAAATATGTGTTAACTGGTTACAGCGCTTCGTGAAAGGGCCCCTAAGTTGTTTAACACCATTTAAATATTAATTACAAAAGGCTCTGGCTGTATACGTGCAATGTGAAAGTACTTGTGTTGAACATATGTGAAAGAACATTTTAGATAGCACGTGGAGATTGGAACAGAGACATCGAGTTTAGGATGTAGTCTGTTCTGACAATATTTTAGAAATGGCCATGCTAACGGTGGAGTTGGTTAGACTAAAATACACAGAAGGAAGCGCAGGAACACACAGGGATTTATATCTACATGCAGCAGGAGAAGTCATTTCACAAATGTACTCATGGGAAGAATCGATGGAGGAAACGCAGCAACTTGCACATGTAAGTGCCAGGGTTCCACAATGTGCACATGTACATGAGCCATTTTTCCAACCTAGATGTGCAGTTCCTGCTAATTAACTAGAGGACACTCTCTCTATCTCATTTCAATTTTGAGGGGGGGCATAAACAATGGGAGATTATGTGCAGCAGCGGCCAAGGTATCATAAGGAAAGGAATGGAGAATAAAACAAAGGATATTATAATGCCTCTGTATCGTTCCATGGTACGACTGCACCTTGAATATTGTGTGCAGTTCTGGTCACCGTATCTTAAAAAGGATATAGCGTTATTAGAAAAGGTACAGAGAAGAGCCACCAAAATGGTCAAGGGAATGGAAGGATACCCCTATGAAAAGAGGCTAAAAAGGTTAGGGCTCTTCAACCTGGAAAAGAGACGACTGAGGGGAGATAGGATAGAGGTCTATAAATTAATGAGTGGAGTGGAACGGGTAAACATAGATCGATTGTTTACGTCATCGGAATATAGAAAGACTAGGGGACATGCAATGAAGCTACAGGGTAACCTATTTAATTTAATTTAATTTAATTTAATTTAATTAACAGATTATTTATATACCGCTCCTTCCATTGATCAGGTGCGGTTTCCATATAACAACAATAAACAGAATGGTCTGTTTTTACATATAACATTTGTAGCTAGATAAATACAGTTAACAATTAACAATTAACAGTTAATAAACTATGTACAGTTGAACATAATTAAACTATATACAATGTTTTGTTTTTCATTTACTTATTCGCTTTGTTTTTGGGTGTATCACTTCGTTCTTTTGATGAGTTGTGTATTACACGGGGTGGGATTATCCTTTATCCAGTTGGGGGGTGTGTGGTGTGCTGGTCAAAGATCCATAATGCTTTGTGAATAAGTGTGTTTTGAGTTTTTTTCTGAACTCCATTATGTCGGGTAATTGTCTTAGTTCTATTGGGATTGTGTTCCACAAGATAGGTGCTGCATGGGAGAAGGCTTTTTTGTTAGTGGATTTATTGGCCCTAATGAATTCTTTTGGAGTGGTTAGTTTATTGAACTGGTCTCTCCTTTGTAGATTGTGTGTAGGTTCTATTTTGATAAGGTTATTTATGGGCAGGGGTGCTGTTTTTGTTATGGCTTTGTAGGTGGTTAATATAGTTTTATATTCTATGCGGCTTTGAATCGGGAGCCAGTGTAGATATTCTAAGATATTCTAATAAGAGAAAATATGTTTTCACTCAATATGTAATCAAACTCTGGAATTTGTTACCGGAGGTTGTAGTAAAAGCTGTTAGTGTAACTGGGGTTAAAAAAAGGTTTAGACAAGTTCCTGGAGGAAAGGAATAAACCATTATTAAAAGGGACCCAGGATATGACTGCTTGACCCAATACAAGCATTGTGGAACCTGTATCTTTTGGGGAGACTTCTAGGTGCTTATGTCCTAGATTGGCCACTGTTGGAAACAGGATACTGGGCTTGATGGACCTTGGTCTGAAACAGTATGGCATATCTTATGTTTTTATGGGAAAACCCCATTAATCCTTCCTGTAAAGAAAAAGCCAAAAGGAGCACTGGGACAAGCATTGTGGAACCTGTGTGCCTTTTTGGGAACCTTGCTGGATTGGCCACAGTTGGAAAAAGTATACTGGGCTTGATGGACATTGGTCTGACTCAGTATGGCATGTTCTTTCTAAATACCTATATGTGTCTTGGAGCAGTGTAGATCTGGATGTAGACAATTTAGGGTTTGCATGCGCATTCCCTATATGACATGGGTAATGCTGTACATAATGGCCCATCCAGGCCATGGCCCCTTACAATTTCAGTGTGAGTTTATAGCTCACGCTTTTCCATTAGTAGATCAAGGCGGGTTACAGTCAGGTACTGTAGGAGGATGATTTTGTATGATTAAAATGATTTAATCATAACAAACCATCTTATATCCTTTCCTTCTGATAACATCCTGGTGGGTCACTGTTAGAACACAGAAGCATCACAGGGAAGATGTGGTCAGCCCTGTGGAGATGGGGGTGAGAGAAAGGGAAGAAGAGGGATAATGGAGCCAACTGCTGCTGAAGGGAGGATCTGTCTTTATTCATAAGTTTGTCTGGCATTCTAGGTTTATTTACCCTTTCCCATCTTATTCTGTCAAGCCTTCCCTTATTTCTCCTTTTACTCCAAGCCTATTTAATTCTCTGTCTGGAATCTTCCCTGATGTTCAAGTTGGCCTCCTCAATCACTCTTAGGTAAATCTCTTTCCTTATCGTTCCTCCAGTTCAGTCCTCTACCTCTGGGTTGTCAACCTCCTCCTGCAGCTTGGAGACTGGCATGTCAGAATTCTGACATCACTGGATATAGCCTGCTGGATACGCCCATCAGTCCCAGTGTGACCAGTCTCCATGCAGCAGGAGGACGTTGTGAGCCTGGGCTGAGGCTCACTTGAGTGACAGATAAGGAATCTTTAGTATAGTTTAATTGGATTTGGGGTTTATTTTAATTTGATTTAGTTTGCTTAATTTGGGTACTCTACCTTTAAAAAAAAAAAGAAAAGAGAAGCAGCCTAGAAGGAAAATTTTCTTACCTGCTCCCTGGCTTTCATTTAGTTTGATTTAATTTGGGTATTTCACTTTAGAAAGAAAAAAAAAAGAAAGTGTGGAATCGGGTGTGCTCTCCTCCCAGAATTTCCGGTGGAGTGCCTCTCGTTTAGCCCTCTCACCGGTTCTGCAGGACAATCGCAGTTCCTTATCGGTCCTACAGTTCAGTCCTCCACCACTGGGTAGTGCACCTCCTCCTGCAACATGGAGACTGGACAAGTCAAACTTGTGACATCACCGGGTATATCCTGCTGGTCTTCTCCCATGATCCCCCAGTGTGTCCAGTCTCCATGCAGCATGAGGACGTAGTGAGCCTAGGTGCTGGGCTCACTTGAAAAGCAGTTTAGGAGCAGTTAGTCAGGATTTGATTTACCTTGCATTTCTTTTGCCCTTCTTTAGGTGTAATCCTGTAAATTGAATTCATTTTCATTTTCATTTAATTTCATTTACTTTTACTTTATTTATTTTCACCTAGTCTGCCTTAGTGTAAAGGGGGGTTCTGTCCCTTTTCAAAGTTCACGCTGCCAGCTAGCCTCTCTGCTTGGGATTCTTCGGTCTCTGTGCCCAGTGATGATCTCTCCCCCAGGACTGTACGGGGGAGAGCTCTGTGGAACACCTGCATTTTGGCAGTGTCCATGCGGCAGATTCCCATCGCGGCGGGAGCCTCAGGCCGTTCGAGGTTCTTTAGCCGGTGGGCTGGGGCTCGCAGCGTCTGCTACTTCTGGTGGCGCGAGGCAGCAGCGTGTCTGGACAGCTCTTCACCCCGCAGCTACAGCGGGGTAACTGCTGCATCCCGACGCCACAAGGGAGTCTCTCGAGTCCGCATGGAGGGGCTCTGAGCTCTTGCCGCCTCTGTGGTGTTTGGCGCCAAACGGGCCTGCTTCGGATTGGCGCCATTTTCTCGGCAGGGCTGAGGCCTCATGGCGGAGAGCGGAGCAGCCCCACGTTTGAGCAGACGATGCTGTTCCACGCGGCTACACCCAGATAAGGACTTCCTTTTGCTGTTACTTTTAATTTTAATTCTAATTTTAATTTCCTTTTAATTTTAATTTCCTTTTAATTTCATGATAGTTTATAGTTCTTTGAATGCAATGTGATTGGTTTGGGTTTTACTTCTTGTGGGGTGCCTTTACCTTTGTCTGCTTTCTGGCAGTTAGCGACGTCTGTCAGCAGCAGGTTTCCGTGCTAGGATTTGGCCATTCAGGGTCATCGGTGGCACAACCACCTACAAATTGAGCCCTTTCTGAAATTGTCATTTACATAAGGATGCTATTTCCATGTTTATACGCTTGGAAATTGTGCAGACAGCCTCTAAATGTCGTTATGCCATCTGCAGATTTGATCGCCATGCTTGCTGATCTCTTTTCCAGATCATTTCAGTGCAGTAGATGTTACCAGATGCCAGTTCCAGTGCAGATCCCGAGACATTCCACTATTTACGGGTCTCCTGTGAGAAAACGGGCCATTTAGTCCTATCCATTTCCCATTCTATAATAGCACATCATCTCCTTCCTCAGGAGAAGTTCATAAGGGGCTTTGTCAAGTACCTTCTAAAACATCCAGATACATATCATTTGGCTTACTCACATGTTTATTAACCCTTTCAAAAGACAGCTTGGTGCTGCTTTTCAGAACAAGTTCTATCATTTAACTGGCACTGAACTCAGATTCATTGGTCTGTAGTTTCCAAGATCGCCTTTGAAGCTCTTTAAAAAAAAAAAAAAAAAAACAACCCAATTAGTGTTACATTAGTAACTCTTCAATCTTTAGAGATCATTAATACTAATGTTATGATTGAGCCTGGCTGATATTATGAATGATCACTATTAGACAAAAATTAGCTAGGTTAAGACACTTTGATTTGGTTTTCTGCACTATGTTATCAGAGCGCAGCTTGCCCATTTGGCGGGAACACTGCCCATCTGGGCCATCTGGGGAAAGGCCCCTGCTGGGGATCGTGAGAAGTGTTGCTGGATGGCACAGTCCGGGGCTTAGTGTTCCAGGGTCCTGGAAGGGTTGATAGCGGCAGTCAGGCCTCCCTGTCTTTGCTATGACGGTCACCTAGGTTCAAGCGTCCTGTGTTTTGGGTGACAGGAGTGGGGCACCTGGACATGTGGTGCTGGATGTTGGATAGGCTCATACTTCTTAGGTGCACTCTCCTTGAGTGCGTCTGCATGTCCGTGTTCCGTCTGTGATCTCATGCTCAGGTGATTGTTGCAGCAATGACAGAGATCGCTTGGGATATCGTGAGCGGGGTTGTCAAGGTGTTGCATGGGGTTGCCAATGCAAGACGGGGCCATCCTGAGGAGTTTGGGCCTCAGTCATCAGCTTTCCCTTCGGTGGCCCGGCTGTCCAGGAGGCACCCCTCCAGATCCGCCGGTCCAGTTCTTCTCTGCCTCTTCTCAATGTGGGCAGGGGGGCTGGCAGATCTGGAAATTCACGTCCACTGCACGTTCTACTGTTTTACCTCTGCCTTGGGGTTCTGAGGTCATATATTCCCAATCATTTGTTTGGTGGGGTGCTGCTGTCTGTTGTGCAAGACAAGGTGGTCCACAGTCGGAGGCTGTCGTCTATTCCCCTTACCCCTGAAGGTGCTCACAATTTAAGTTTTTTGTACCTGCGGAGGTGTATGTTGTTAAAGGCTAGCAGGCGCACCTGTGGGACCAGAATCCTCGGTTCTTCCGTCCTTCCGTTGAGGTGCGCGTGTGGGGTTTACTCCCTTGGTCGGCTAGCAACTTGCTTCACCCATTGCGCCTTCCCTTTCCTCAAGGCATCGTTGCGTCCCACTTCTTCGTGGGGGCTCGCCGCAGGACCTGGAGTTATGCTCAGCCTGTTCCAACCAGGACTGAGTCCTTGGGGGGAGGCTCCGATCCTAACGATACAGGGAGTGCTGGAATCCGTTCAACCAGGTTCCTTCGGGCCCAGCGTACGTCGTCTTTTGCTGGCCGGTTTAGGTCTTCGGGTCGTGGCGGTGCTCCGAGAAGACCAGTAGGCTGCACAGTGCTTGTCTTGGAGCAAGCACGGGATATCTGTAGGTTCATATTCAAAGCCGTCCGGTTACATGTCCCTCCATTTTGGAATGCTGTACTAGTAGGCATACTTCATATGCTGGGCTTACAAGTTGGCTTCCGCGCTGCTCGGCATCAGCCAAGGTGACTGCCGGTTTAGGCTGTGGATGTGGAGTCAGCCTGGAGGAGGGGCCTTGCATTCTCTGGACAATGCCCTGTTTGGTTGTGTGTCTTGTGGCCCTTATGGAGTTGTAAAAAGGAGAAAAAAAAAAAAAAAAGAATAATCAAACAGGAAAGCCTTCCTAATTGTCCCCACTTCTTTTTTATAAGGTTCTGTCCCTTTCTTCCGGGAGCTTGGCCGGAGCATGGTTAGACACAGCTACATTTTGGGGATCCTTTATGTACAAGGCGTTTTAGTGTACGCAGCACGCCCAGTGTTCCATCGTCTGACTGGAACGGTACGCGGTACGTCAGCCGTGGCAGGCGTTTGCGGACACGGTAGCGGATCGAGCGCTGTAGGTGCTGTCTGAGATCTCCGGGATGGTGGCCTATTTCGATCGGCAGGGTGGAGTCGGTCGGGTGGTCAGGGTGGCCCGAGCAAAGGGGCAGCGTGCGCGGTTGAAGCCTTGGCGGCCTGCGTTTCGGAGGGGACACTGTGGTGGCGAATGTCCTTAGTGGGGTCCGAGTGTTTGCCGGAGGAGTGAGATTGCATCAGGTGGTGTGCGCGCCGCATGTGCTCAGATGCGGTCAGCCCATATTGGACCTCATGGCGACCTGTCAGTCTGCGGCGACGGGTCAATGTTTAGCAGAGGACATATGAGGCTACTGGATAGCGTCGACGCATTGGTACGGGGCCGTGGCCCGGTCCATTCTATGCCTTTCAGAGGTCATAGTGAAAATGGCCGACTGGGTCTGGTTGCTAAGATATGTGCTCTTCATTAGTCAGTGGGGACCATTACCAGTGTATTCTGCAACATTTGCGTGAGCTTGCATAATCTTTACTTGCAACCAATCGAAATAACTGTCCAAAACCAGTTGATGCAGTCACTACTTAAATTTGCCTCGCTTGACAGTAAAAAAAAAAAAAAAAGGCATATTTATTTTATACCGATAGGTCACTCACAGCATATTTGGCGATTCCTCGTACTGGTGTTAATCATGCAGATAATTTCTGCTCTAGTTGTGGTGATGTGACTTTTACATTACAAAAATGGCATATGACTGTGGCGGTTCAGAAAGCCTACAATTTATATTTTGGCTGCAGAATAAAAGATCAGGATAAAAGCTAGGCGCCACACATATGCTGCAATACATGTGTAGCAGATCTCAGGCGGTGGATGGATGGGAAAAGACCTTCAAAGTCTTTTGCGGTTCCAATGATCTGGAGAGGGCCCATGGATCACGTCGGCGATTGCTACTTCTGCATGGTTCCTCCAATTCCGGAGGGCATATCCAGGTGATGTAAGCGGTTGGCCTACTGGCATTGCGTCGTGGGCGTGGCTACCAGAGTCTCCTTTCTTTTTTGTCACACCATGTAAGACTCCACATCTTCTGAAACAACGCTGGACTCTGGGGCACTTGACACCCTCTTATATGCCCTTGGTGGATCACGCTTGGTTTATTGCAACTCATTGCTTAGCTGCATTCCACATTCTCAATTAAAAAGACTCCAACTGGTCCAGGACATAGCTGTAGAGCTACTTTGTGTTGCAAAGAATAAAGCCCTTAAGAGGTGTGACAAATAGGGTGTTTGACGCTGGTGGTTTTTCCATTTCCCTCATTTTGCTTCCCACCTCTGTCTGGATGGACCTCGGTTCCATTCTCCCTCGTGGAATCCGCCTGTGCCTGTCTAGTTGTCAGTTTGGGACTTAAGCAAGAACACTTTGCTTGTAACCTGCGTTTCTTGGACCTTAGGTGAAGGTTCTGTCGCTTTCTGGGAGGTCTCTTTGCTGCCTGTCCCTCCGTGGAGGCGGGTTCTGCGGGAGAGCAGCGGTTGCTAACACTTGACACCCTGGTGGGGTCGAGAGCCAAGGGGGAGCTCAAGCGGATTTTTCAGGCGGAGCTCCGGTAGCCTTCTCAGTAGGTCTGTTTCTAGGGCGTTCAGTGTGTTTGCGATGGCGAGTTTGTCTTTCTGAAGCACTAGCGCTGCTTGGGGCAGAGTTCTGTGCTGTTTTCACCAGTGAAGAGGATCCAAGTGGGCTCTCGGTCGTGTCTTCCTGGTTGGCTTACCGCCTGTTGACGTGAGGAGCGGGCTGGGGTCGGTGCCTGCTCTGTTCGTTTAGGGGCCGAGCCGACTGGATAGGTCCCTCCCAATGATTACTGCTCTGGTACATCCCAGTGGTGGAGGACTGAACTGTAGGACCGATAAGGAAATGGAAATTACACTTACCTGGTAATTGATGTTCCTTGAGGGAGTACAGTTCAGTCCTCATTCCCGCCCGGGGATGGATGTTTCAGACGCGAGGCGTCAGTTCCGAGTGTGCTTTCGGATCCTAGCGTCGGCAACGGGCTCTGATTGGCAGGTAATCGCGAGAGCAACCTTTTCTGCCTATACTCTTCCTTAGTTCTCCTTCCTTCTAGCTCTCTGTCTTCCACTGTTTGGTGCGCAGGGGGACAGGGGCACGGAGGAGGGTGTTTTCGGCCTTTCTTTTTGGGGCCCTGTGATTTTAAAGTTGAAGTTTTGAGCATAGCTTTGTATTTAGTACTTTAACTGGTTGTTTGTTTGCTCCTTTGAGTCTGCTTTGACAGTAGGTCACTGGGGGATCATGGGAGAAGACCAGCAGGATATACCCGGTGATGTCACAAGTTTGACTTGTCCAGTCTCCATGTTGCAGGAGGAGGTGCACTACCCAGTGGTGGAGGACTGAACTGTACTCCCTCAAGGAACATCAATTACCAGGTAAGTGTAATTTCCATTTAACCGGTTGGGGATTAGCAGCGAGGTTTTTCCATATTAAGGGAATCCGGTGGTCCGGTGCAGCTCGTGAGTACTGCATCCTCGGAGGATCCCTGATCCCAGCGCGACAGTACTGACCGGTAAGCAGTACACCGGGTTCAGTTTGTCGAGCTGCAGAGCCTGAGTCGTTAAGGGAGCAGCGTTGCAGGACAGGTAACACAAGCTGGTTTGGCGCCCTTTGTTTTGTCGTTCCCTGAGCTGGCGGCGGCCATTTTGAAGGGGAGCGCGTGGCTGCCGAGCGGGAGAACAGTGTGTGAGGGCCCGGTGTAGCGCTTTTATTTTGCCTTTCAGTTGGTGTCGGTGGTGTTCGCCGGCGAGGGGTGTCTCTTCCTCTACTTTGCTTTCTATTCTACCCTTCGTGTTATTCGCGGCTAGGTGTGTTGTTTGTGTTAATTTTTAGCGGGAAATCCCTGGGAAGGAAAGGATCTTGCCGGGGTGTCATTTAGTTCAGAACTTCGTTGGTGGCTGTAAGTGTTAAAGCATAGGTGGCGTTTAAAAAAAACAAAAAACCCAAAACAAAAAAACCCCACCATAAATAATTAAATAGCAGGTACAGCTGTTTAGTTGAAGAAGAGAAGGCAGTATTGCTTGGAGCCTTATGGCATCAAGGCCACAGTGTGTAGTTTGCGGCACCCGAAGAGGCACGGTTGCCAATTTGGGTATTTGCTGTGGCTGTGCTTCACTATCCTTCGTAGTAGAGTCCCAGATGGAGTCCAAGTTGGGGCTGGAGGCGCAAGAAGCGTCGACTGGAGCAGTGTCGGACGCAGTGCAGTCGGCTGTACAGGGGTACGCTCTGGAGGAGGCGACAGGACTTTCAGGAGCGCCCTCGATACCAGGACCCTCAGGTCTGGGAGACTTTTGCCTTGACTTTATTTTGATGATGCATCAGGCCTTCTGCTTGCAGCGGCAGGGAAAGTCTCCTGCAGTGAGGCCGTTTTTTGTCCCACCTCAGCACTTGGAGGAAAGGGGCGGGGGGCCATTGGCACCTAAGAGGGCTGGGACACGGGCTCTATCTTCCGCGGAGAGCGATTGGCTGGACGTGGAGGAACCAGACTGGGACCATGAGGAAGGGTTCGAGGATCTGGAAGAGGGGGAGATTCAAGAACCCGAAGATCAGGCGAAGATAATAAGGGTCTTCCGTAAGGAGGAGCTGGCAGCTCTGATCAGGGAGGCTATGCAGATGTTGAATCTTGAGGCAAATTCTGTTAGCGAAGAAGAGGTGGAGGATCTGGTAATCCAAGCTGTGAGGCAAACGCAGGTGGTGTTTCCGGTACACAGAGTGGTCGATAAGATGATCCAAGAGGAATGGGATCACCCAGAAGTGGGGCTGAGAGGGATGCGCACAATGAATAGGCGTTACCCCTTAGCTGATAAGGATAAGGAGAGGTTCCGCTCACCTCGGGTAGATGCGGCGGTGGCGGCAGCGGTTACGAAGAAGACCACTATCCCAGTGGAAGGCGGTGCAGCCTTAAAGGATACGCAGGACCGCAAGGTGGACAGCCTGTTAAAACAGGTTTTTGATGTGGATGCACTGTCCTTGCAGGCCTCTATCTGTGGGGCTTGGATAGCACGGGCCTGTTTGCGCTGGGTTCAGCGACTTTGTCTTTCGCCGCGCCTGGAGCAGGAGGAGCGTAAGGAGCTGGATCGTCTAGAGTCCGGGTTAGCATATTTAGCGGACGTGCATTACGACCTCATTAGAGCTCTTGCGAATAGCACTGCCTCTGTAGTGGCTGCCCACAGGTCTGTGTGGTTACGAAATTGGTCAGCCGATGGTTCCTCCAAATCCCGTCTAGGCAAGTTATCTTTTAAGGGTAAATTGCTGTTTGGGGAGGATCTGGATAAACTGGTAAAGGATCTCAGAGTCCAAGGGTGGCAGGCTTCCGGAAGATAAGCCGAAGCAGGGAAAAGCCAGTCAGAACTTTCGGAGTCAGTCCCGAGACTTCTGGAGTTTTCGTTCTGCGCGTTTTGGGAGCTCGCAGGAGGGGTCGTTATACATTGCGAGGCCAGGGATTCCGAGGGTTTTGGGGAGCAAATAGGGGTTTCTCCTCGACTGGCTCGGCCTCATCCCGAAAGCCGCAATGAAACGCGGTGGATCCCGGCAGAAGGACCTCCGATAGGCGGTAGGCTACGGGAGTTTCTTTCTGCTTGGACCCACATCACCTCCGATCAGTGGGTGTTAGAGGTTATTCGTCAGGGATATGCACTGGAGTTGGCTCGTCCGGTGCGGGACTCCTTTGTCATGTCTCCCTGCAGAGGACAGAAGAAGACGTTGGCAATTCAAAGTACTTTACGACGCCTTCTGCAATTAGGGGCTGTTGTAGAGGTGCCAAAAGCAGAGTACGGCATGGGTCGGTACTCCATTTATTTCATGGTGCCCAAGAAGTGCGGAGCGTTGCGACCTATTTTGGATCTAAAAGCCGTAAACCGTTGTTTGCGGGTTCCACATTTTTGGATGGAGACCCTCCGGTCGGTTATCGTGGCAGTGCGGCAAGGAGAGTATTTGACGTCCCTGGACCTCACCAAAGCGTACTTGCACATCCCCATTCGGGCGTCTCATCAAAAGTTTCTGAGGTTTGCCTTCCCTTGGAGGCACTATCAGTTCCAGGCGTTGCCCTTCGGGCTAGCGACGGCGCCTCGAACGTTCACCAAGATCATGGTGGTGGTAGCGGCTGTGCTGCGCAAAGAAGGGATCTTGGTGCATCCTTACCTTGACGACTGGTTGATCAGGGCCAAGTCCAAGACGGAGAGCGTCCAGGTAACGAGCGGAGTGCTAGAGTTTCTACAAAGTCTTGGTTGGGTAGTCAACCCAGCCAAGAGCCGGTTGAAGCCATCCCAGGACCTCGAGTACCTGGGAATGTGGTTCGACACCAAAATCGGGCAGGTTTTTTACCGGAACGCAGAGCCCAGGGGCTCCGGAGTCTGGTTCATAAGTTCAAGATCACGTCGGGTCCCTCAGCGTGGGATTATCTCAGAGTGCTGGGGACCATGGCGGCGACTCTGGAGTCAGTGCCCTGGGCCAGAGTGCATATGCGCCCTCTGCAGAGGGCACTCCTCCGGCGGTGGTCACATCAAACGGATTCGTTGAGCAAGCGGCTTCCGTGCCCAGCCAAGGTCAGACAGTCGCTGCGGTGGTGGTTGCTAGCGACTGGGATGCCTCTGGAGCAGCCAAACTGGATCCCAGTGTTAACAGATGCCAGCCTAGGCGGTTGGGGAGCCCCCTGCGAAAGCGCATTCGCGCAGGGGACTTGGTCTCCTTTAGAGAGCTCCTGGTCGATCAATCGTCTGGAGCTTTGCGCAGTTTTGCGGGCACTGCAGGCATTCAAGGCGGCGGTACTGGGTCGGGCTGTTCGGGTTCTGTCTGACAACTCGGCGGCGGTCGCCTACATCAATCGTCAGGGCGGCACGGGGAGTGCAGCCATGGAGGACGAGGCGGACGCATTGTTCGCTTGGGTAGAAGACCAGTTGACAGCAATTTTGGCAGCACACATTGCAGGAAAGGACAATGAAAGGGCCGACTTCCTCAGCAGAGTCCGAGTGGATATGGGAGAGTGGGAGCTGCACCCGGACGTGTTTGCTCAGGTAGTGGGCCGCTGGGGGGCACCTATCATGGATCTCATGGCGACCTTTCAATCGGCGAAAGCCAACCATTTCTTCAGCAGAAGGAGGGAAAGGATGTCAGACGGCATAGACGCGTTGTTGCAACGATGGCCTTCTGCGGGTCTGCTGTATGTCTTCCCGCCGTGGGCGTTGATCGGCAGAGTAGTTCAGAGAATCGGTGCTCATCCGGGTCGGGTTCTCCTGGTGGCACCGGATTGGCTGAGGCATCCTTGGTACGCGGACCTAGTGCATCTGCTGGACGGCACTCCCTTGCTTGCCAGCGAGAGTGGATCTGTTGCGCCAAGGGCCCCTGTTCATGCCGCAGGTGGATCGGTTCTCGCTTACAGTATGGCCATTGAAAGGGCCCGGTTGATGAAGAAGGGTTATTCGTCAGTCGTTATTGCTACAATGCTTAGGGTCAGAAAACGATCCACGTCGCTGGCGTATGTTCATATTTGGTGGATTTTTGAAGATTGGTGTTCAAGGAGGCAGATACAAGCGGCTATGGGCTCCATTTCCTCGATTTTAAGTTTTCTACAGGATGGTTTTGATAAAGGTCTGGCGGCCAGTTCTATCCGTGTTCAATTGGCAGCTCTCTCGTGTTATCGGGGAAAAGTGCAGGGCATCACTAGGTGCCCATGCGGACATTTTACGTTTTCTCAAGGCAGTTTCGAGGTTGCGTCTGTCGCGTAGAGTGTCTGTTCCGCCTTGGGATCTTAATTTGGTGTTGGCAGCCTTGTCCAAACCGCCTTTTGAGCCGTTACGTCAAGCGTCGTTGAAGGACCTGACGTTAAAAACGGTGTTTCTGGTGGCGATTTGTTCAGGGAGACGTGTTTCAGAGCTGCAGGCATTGTCTTGTAGAGAGCCGTTCCTAGTTTTTTCTAGGGAAAAGGTGACGTTGCGGCCAGTTCCTTCTTTCTTGCTGAAAGTGGTCTCTCCCTTTCACCTCAATCAGACTGTTTCTCTGCCAGTTTTGGGTGCTCTGGATGGTTCCGATCAAGAGCGCAGGTTACGTTGTTTGGATGTGAAGAGGGCGTTGCGGCAGTACTTGAAGGTCTCTCAACCGATTCGCAAATCAGACCGGTTGTTTGTGTTGTTCGGAGGTGCTTGCAAGGGGGAAGCAGTGGCTAAGGCCTCCATTGCTAGATGGATTCGGGAGGCGATTGCTTCTGCTTATCCTCTTCACGGTCGGAGGGTACTGGAAGGGTTGTGAGCGCATTCCACCAGAGCGCAGGCTTCTTCGTGGGTGGAGTACGGTTTAGTTCCACCGGGAGACATTTGCAGGGCAGCTACTTGGTCATCACTGCATATCTTCAGCAAGCATTACCGTTTGGACGTGGCAGCTGCGAATGATGCCTGTTTTGGGTTGGCGGTGCTGCGTGCTGGCTTGAAGGGACCCTCCCACTGATTACTGCTCTGGTACATCCCTGAGGTAGAGGACTGAACTGTCGTCACTCAAGGAACTACAATTACCAGGTAAGTGTAATTATCATTTTTTGACCCTTCTCTCTCTGCTACCTGTAGATCAATTTCTTCTCCTTTACCTGTCAAAGCTCCTGGTAAACGTTGCTGTAATTTGAGCTTTCTTCCCATCTACCACCAGGTCCTCTGGGACCCCTGTTTTTCTGTGTGTCAGGCACTGAGTTCCAGTGGCCCCGCTCTTTTCTCTTGACTCATCCCCTCTGAGTCTTCTCTTCAGCTCCTGCTAATTCTTTGTGATCTCTCGTTTGCTTGTCACACCAGTGTAATATACTATAGAGCTTTCAAGTTACCCAGTTCCAGGAGTGAGATTTTTTGTCAGTTCTGGTTTTAAATTTGCTTTGCAATGTAGTATGGTATTTGTAGTCCCCGATTTTATGCATTGGAATCAGTGCTGCGGGTCCCAGAATGCATCAGAATGAGATTGTCAGAAATCCAGGACTGGCTTAAAATCTCTCTCACTCCTGGAACTGGGTAACTTGGCAACTCTGATATTAAGGCGTGTGTACTATACATACAGCAAAGGCACTGTGCATTGGGGAATTCCATGAATGATGCATCCTTTCACCCTATCTTTCATGTGCTATTTCCTGTTTTCAAATAAAGAGAAGCTCAGGAATTTGAACAGCAGCATCCTTTGTGTGTGTCTCTGTCCATAATATACACCAATGGTAGTGAGGATTTTGAATCCATGCATGTTCTCTTCCTGCATTGGTTGTGCCCGCACACGGAGGATGGGTTTGATTGCAAACCTTATGGGTTTTGATGCTGAACAAGAGACTCTGGCAGTAAGAATCATTCTTCATGACCAATAATGGAAGTACAGAAAAGCAGCTCGTAATTTTGATGATATTGGACCATGTGACTACGGCTTTCTGAAAAGTCTTGTTAACCGCTGATGATGAACTCATTCCCGAATTGAAGTTGCATGCAACTCCTAAACCCCTTATAGCTGAATGATTTAAGTTCTATCAGTAAGGTCGGAAGGCAGCAGAAACCATGGTGGCTTCTGCGGCAGAGCTGAAGTGTTTATCTGCACATTGGGCATCTGGAGCCTTTTTGCAAGAACCTTTGAGGGAACAGATTTATCTGTGCACTAAAGGGCCAAAAAAACTAGCGTTCCCTTTGTGCGCAGATAACGCAACTTACATGCTCAAGTTCCACCATGCCAAAAGTGCATGTAAAGAGAGGAGTAAAAGTTTGCTCACACAGCAGTGCCAATCATATGTAAATTTTATGCAAATGAGCTTTGCATATTAAAATGATATGGTAATAAGGTCTGCACCTGATGCAGAGAAACGCGTAGAGGATTACATAACCAGCAAGAGCGCCGATATCTCTATGCCTGGTCTGAGGTGACTTAAACATCTTACGCATGTAGGGAAAAACTGTTTCAGGGTATATACCGGTGAGCAATTACCTTCAACGTGAAAATTTTCTGTGTGTATCTTTCAGCGTATAAGCAAACGTTTGGTGTTCAAGAACCAATGTCTTTTTGTTTCTCATCCTTGGATGTTTTTTGGACTCTCTTATATCATTCTCCATTTACTATTAGGTCTCTTTTGTGATTTCATAAAAAATTGTTTTGGGGTGAAATGGTGTTATGATGGGCTGAGTGCCAAAAGAACCTGCACGTCGTGTGTGCTTAATGTGAATGCTAGGTATGATACGGAAAGGAATGGAAAATAAAACAAAAGATATTATAATGCCTCTATATTGTTCCATGGTGAGACCGCACCTTGAATATTGTGTGCAATTCTGGTCGCCGTATCTTAAAAAGGATATAGAGTTATTAGAAAAGGTTCAGAGAAGAGCCACCAAAATGGTAAAGGGGATGGAAGGATACTCCTATGAAGAAAGGCTAAAAAGGTTGGGGCTCTTTAACCTGGAAAAGAGACGGCTGAGGGGAGATATGATAGAAGTCTATAAATTAATGAACGGAGTGGAACGGGTAAACGTAGATCGATTGTTTACCTTATCAGAATATAGAAAGACTAGGGGACATGCAATGAAGCTACAGGGTAAACTATTTAAGACTAATAAAAGAAAATATTTTTCACTCAACGTGTAATCAAACTTTGGAATTTGTTACCGGAGGATGTAGTAAAGGCTGTTAGTGTAGCTGGGTTTAAAAAAGGTCTGGACAAGTTCCTGGAGGAAAGGTCCAAAAACCATTATTAAGAAGGGACCCAGGATATCAATGCTTGAACCAATACAAGCATTGTGGAACCTGTGTCCCTTGGGGAAACTGCTAGGTACGTATGACCTAGATTGGCCACTGTTGGAAACAGAATACTGGGCTTGATGGACCTTGGTCTGACCCAGTATGGCATATCTTATGTTCTTATGAGTGTTTGACATTTACGTGCATGCGCATGCTGCCATTTGTAGCGCATCTGTTTGCGCATGCATTGACTCCCCTCTTTTCAATTTTATGCCGAAGTTTTGCACACAGCTTATTTGCATACACGTCCTTTGCCGCATACCAGTGCTGAAGTCTCGTGCTATCGGCACACTACAGAAATGCGTACACAGCTAAAAGCGTGTGACTTCAGCACCGGCTTTCTGCATTGGCCTGTAAGTCTTGCAGTTGTAAAGCAAAACGTTTAGTCAGAAGTAGGTCTCACTTTACAGTGGGAATGGTAGAGAGAGCCTTCTAGAAAGTGGAAAGAAATGGAAGGTGCAGAAACTCAAGGTAAATTACACAAATCTCTACTCTGAAACAAAGACATCAGTGGCAGAAGATTTTGTTATCACTGTACAGGAAAAAAGTGATCAGAATTCAACAATCAGTATAAGAAATATCACTGCAATTTCTATAAGAAAATAGGAGACTTGGCCTCCATCTGAGTTAATCACAAGAGGCTTGTATTGCAATCACTTCATATAATAAGAGATTTGGTTCTGTTGACCATTGCCAGCAGAAACAAATGGTGCCCTTAAAATACCAGTAGGTGGTGCTGGTAAGTCAAAAAATAAATGCGAACACATGGTGCCACTGTGGCTCTCAGAGCTAAGGAATGCCTTGCATGAGGAGTTTCTGCATGCTAAAGTTGTCAAGTGATGCTGTTTATTTTGAATCGCTCCTTTAGAAATGTTGATATGGAAGCCACCTGCGAGGGCCAGTTTGCAGCAGCTCTCATGGCAGTGGTGGCCACAATAAAGAACAGGGACTGGGAAGAAATTGGCCTCAGAAAATGCAGTTGGATTGGAGTCATATTTGTGAAATATCTGCTGTGTACACACTAAAACTAGCGTTAAGGTAAACATGCACAATATGCCTCATGGACTTTTTTTCAACCACCTTCTGTCTGAGTGTTGGTATGTGCATGTGCGTATTTGCACACGTGTGTTTGTATTTGTATTTGTGTGATGTGTGTGTGTGTCCTGGAGGGGAGAGAGGAGGAAGCAGTTTAAATGGCATGGTACCTAAATATTCCATTAGAAAAAAATACTACAAGCTGAATAGTGCACATGTATGGTGTGATAAAATAGCACATTTTCCCTAAGATCTTTATCTTTATTAAAACATTTGATAAACCGCTACTGCCGAAGCATAGAGCGGTGTACAATAAAAGGTCTACACTGCAAATCATAGAAAGGAACTCCATAAAATGAAAGTAAAGTACAGCACAGCACACAGCAATAAAAGCAAATAACTAAAATAATTAAACAACTAAAATAGTTAAATATAAAAACAAAAGAAAACAGGATACAAACAGACAAACAGCACAACAGGAGGAGACAACTCTATGGTCAAGGTGGGGTACTGGCGGGAAGGTCAAAAGCCTGTGTGAACAGATGTGTTTTGAGTAGTGACTTGAATTGAGGATAAGAAGATTCTAATCTGAGGGAAGGTGGTAGAGAATTCCAGAGAAATGGACCAAGAAAGAAAAAGGCGGAATGTCGGGTCTGCTCTAAGCGGGCTTGTGACGGAGAAGGTAGTGATAAACGATTGGTGTGAATAGACCGGAGTTGACGGTAAGGAGTGTGAAGAAAAACCAGATCGGCAAGATACAAAGGATGACCAGTATGAATAGCACGATGAATCAGAATCAGAAACGTATATTGATAGCGGAAACGGAGTGGTAGCCAGTGCAGACGGAGAAGGAGGGGGGTGACATGATCAAATGGCCGAGAAAAAGTGATAAGGCGAGCTGCAGTATTTTGAATGAATTGCAGTCGTTGAATCTGATATTTAGGGAGGTTGGCTAGGAAAACATTACAATAGTCAAGTCTACTCACCACCAAAGCTAGAACCAAGGTGACCAAAGAGTCGGGAAAAGAGAGAACGAGTAGCCCGAATCTGCCGAAGGGTCACAAAAGACCGCCGAGTGAGTGAAGAGATGTGATCATGAAAAGAAAGTGTGGAATCCAGAGTAACCCCCAGGTAACGGAAAGATGGAACTGCATGTGAGGAAACATAACTCTGTCTCGTTAGGGGAGCAGGAGCTGTACAGCTGCTCTTTGAATGATTTATTATGTATAATTGTATCTCTTTTCAGTGGGCTGGGGGCTGTAGGAGAGTTGGTTGCGGTGATGGATATTGCAGGGGGTGAGCACTGGAAGGGGGTGTGTGTGTAGAGGGGTAAGCTGGGAGGCTGGGTGTGTGCATATGTGTGAGAGATAGTGTGATAGACTGGATGCATGTATACGTGAGAATGGGCTGTGGTGGGGGGGGAGGGGCCAATGTTCCCTCTAATTTTCTGTAGGCTGTGTGCGCATAAAATAGCTGTGCAGCTTTTGAAGGAAGGTTAAATTTTTGTGCACCACATAACGACACTCGGAGTTATATACTTTAAAATTTGACTACATGTCAGAATACAGAATGTACACCACATTTTTAAATGAAAATAGACGATTACTAAATGAAGCGGAAAATTTCTAGTAATTACAATCACAACTTTTAAATTTTAAGATGTCTGTGTTGTTTTCTATCAGAATCAGAACCGTAATTTTTGTGCGCTCTGCTGTAAAGTATGTGCGCTCGCTCGGCGAGGTGTGTGCGCGCGCACACACGCACAGCTTAGAGGGAACAGTGGAAGGGGCTAAGTGTGTATGCACATGCGTGGGGGAGTGGGGAGCTGGGTGTATGTGTGTGATTTGCATGAGAGGCTGGGGTATGCAATGTATGTGTATGTGTCTTTTGGAGAAACTGCTATGTACGTATGACCTAGATTGGCCATTGTTGGAAACAGGATACTGGGCTTGATGGACCTTGGTCTGCCCCAGTATGGCATATCTTATGTTCTTATATGTTCTTATGTATGTATGTGTGTGTGCATGCATGAAAGGGAGGGGGGGGGGTGCAGTGAGGGGCTGTGTGGGTGCATCCGTACATGCATGAGAGGTTCAAATATATATGGTGTATGTGTGTGCGTGCATGCGTAAGGATTCACTGAGGAACTGTTTGTGCATGTGGGAAGGGGTGAGGGGCTCAGTGTGTGTGTAGAATGTGCTACTTGGTATACAGTCATTCCATCCCTCTTTTCCCTATACCAGTGCTTCCCAAACCTTTATCCAATGTGACCCCATTTTAACACTTAAAAATTCACATGAGCCCAAATGATGATGAAAACAAATTAGCAGACCTTTATTCCCCTCCCATATTATTTATTTAGTCCTCCCACCCCACTTATCCAAAGCATGAAGGCGGCGGTAGAAGCAACAGTAGCAGCAGTCAGCACAGGACCCTGTGTATCAGTGTGCACTCACTGACCCCAGTACGGTGCATGGATTTCCATTATAACTGGAAGCCCATACAGGAATAGGGGGCAAGGCCTGGGAGCATTCACTGACACAGACCATCTTTCTGTGATCTATCCACTGATGATGTAACCTCATTTGGGGTCCTGACCCACAGTATGGGAACCACTGCTCTATACACTCAAGTTCTCAACTTCCCATCCTCTTTCACTTTTCCCACCCCTTCCATCACACTCTTTCTTTCTCCTCCTGCCCTAGTCTTTCCTCTGCCCTTCCCTCCCACCCACTCCCCCCTGCTCTTACTCCCCCCCCCCCCTGTTCCCTCCCCTCTAGTAGCTTCAATTTTTTTTTTATATTACCTTTTTGGGCTACCCACTTCAGCTGCTCCCCTGCTGTTGTAGTCTTCTGCCAGCGGGGGATGAGATCCCTACTGGCCTCACAATGTTTTTGGTCATAACCATAGTCCTACTTTAGTCTTCTGCCCGTGAGGTTTGGGATTACCCCAGTGACATCCATCAGCCATTTTCCATAACACAGGGAATTGTGCAATAATGCGCATGTATAATTCTGCACATGATTAATGAGCAGATCAAAACTGTAATTCTCTGAAATATAGGATGATATACATGCTGAAAGAACACAAAAATGAAATTGAAGATAAACTATTAGTAATCTGTAACCCTTTCATTTAAATTGTCTATGGTACCTGAAGGTTGGAGGGTGGCCAACGTAATGCCAGTTTTTAAAAAGGGTTCCAGAAGTAATGCAAGAAGCTACAGACCAGTGAACCTGATGTTAGTGCTGGGGAAAACGGTAGAAACTTTTATAAAGAACAAAATTACTGAGCACATTGACATGGTTTAATGGGACAAAGCCAACAGGAATTTAGATGAAGGAAGTCTTGCCTCACCAGTCTGAAAGTATGAACAAGCATGTGAATAAAGGTGAGCCAGTTAATATAGTGGATCTGGATTTTCAGAAAGCATTTGACAAAGTCTCTCATGAAATACTCCTGAGGAAATTAAAAAGTAATGGAACAAAAGGCAGTGTCCTATTGTAGATAGAACACAGAGAGGTTAAATGGCCAGTTTTCTCAATGGTGGAAGATGAATAGTGGAGTACCCCAGGAATCTGTATTGGGCTGGTGCTTCCTAACATATTTATAAATGACCTGGAAATGGGAACAATAAGTGAGGTCATCAAATTTGCAGATGACACCAAATTATTCAAAATTGTTAAATTTTGCATGTGGATTGTGAGAAATTGAAGGACCGAGACTGGGCATGTACTGTAAATGGCAGATGAACTTTCTATGGACAAGTGCAAAGTGATATATATAAAGGAAGAATAACCCAAACTATAGCTACACAATGCTAAGTTCCACAGTAGGAGTCACTACCCAGGAAAAGTATCTAGGCCTCATGGTAGACAAAAAAACAAAATGTTAGGAATTATTAGGAAAGGATGAAGTATAAAATAATATGGTAATGCACTATATTGCTTCATAGTGCAGTCACACTTAAAGTGTCGTCTGCAATTCTGATCACCACATCACAAAAGAGATACAGTGGAATAAGAAAAGGTACAGAGAAGGGCGACCAAAATGATAAAGGAGATGGAACAATTCTCCTATGAGGAAAAACTGAAGAGGTTAGGGCCCTTCAACTTGGAGAAGAGATGGCTGAGGTGAGATTTGATAAAATCTATAAAACTCCTGAGTGGAGTGGAACCGGCTAAATGTGAATCAACTACTTACTTTTTCAAATTGTACAAAGACTAGGGGACTCAGAATGATGTTATAAAGCAGTGTATTTTAAAGAAATAGGAGAAAATATTTTTTTCTCTCAGTGTATAGTTACGTTTTGCTGGAGGATGTGGTAAAAGCAGTTAACATATCTGGATTTAAACAGGTTGAAAACTGCACACTTACAGTGCGACAATTTCCTTGCCTCCATTAGCAAACTCATATATGTCTGTGGTGGGACTGGGTGTGAAGACATGATGGTTTAGGAATGATTGATTGTATTTGACTGTGGTCTCAGCTGTGTTGTGTATGGCTTCTTTGCTTAGTGCCCACTGGTTTGAATGTGAGGATGATTAGTAAATCTAGGTGTGTGGAGCTTCTCAAGCCAGTTGTGAGTTATGAATGAGTAAGGTGCTTTGGAACAATTGATCACTTAATTGAAGATGTCAGATGTTTGGTTGTGTTGGTTAATGTTTGTTGGATATATAAATGCAGGCAGGCTGGGTGTTTGACTTGGACGCAAGAAGAGCTGCAGCAAGTGGGTGAATGACTGGTGGTAAGCTCTTTTCTTTCTGTTTGGGTGTTGGACTTTCTGAGAATGGTTTAGTAGTAAGCGGGGATTTTAGGTGCAGTGTACTGAGTAAACATTAGGCTGCTATGGATTAATTATGACCTTGTTTGATTTTTATAGATGAAGTTTTGTGGATACATTCTACATTCCCCCTGCCCCCCGATGAAGCTAAAGCGAAACGCCATATAAGTGTCTGCAGTGGTGTTGGGGAGAATGAAAGATAGGTAAGGGTTGCTGATTAGTATCCGCTGTTGCTATTATGCAGAATTTCTGATAAAGCTGTGGATAAAAATCTATGAATGCTGCAGGTTTTGAGAACAAGGTCTACGCTGATAGATTATATTGTTGCAACGAATGGAACATTGATAATTTTTTTTTTTGAATGAGTTTTCTCCAGAAGCCTAATGAGAGGGAGTTTTTTGAATCCTTGATGTACTTGAGCTCAGTCCAAGGCTAGTGTTTTAGATCTGGATCTGAAATGCTCATTCCTTATCGTCTCTCCAGTCCAGTCCCGGAATCTCTGGAGATCTAGGTTCCTTCAGCAGTTTGGAGACTGAACAATGACATTCTTTGATGTCACCAGTACAAGTACCCGAGGGACCGCCTCCTTGCTCCAGTTTGTTCAGTCTCCAAGCAGCTGGAGGTTGATGAGCCTAGACATTCTGGGCTCACTGGAGGAACAATTAAGCAGTCTTCCTTCAATTTAATTTACTTAGATTTATTTTTTCATTCTTCAATTGAGTAGCAGGGGCTTAGAGGTTCAGAGGTGTGCCCTCCCTCTCTCCTTTTTTGTTTTCCTTTTTGCTTGGCAAAAGCCATGTTTATTCTGCCTGCCAAAAGCCGCATTTATTTATCTGTTTATTTGGACGGCTCAGTTCACTTAACAAAGATTTTCGTCTTCTGAACCTACTTCCTTAAGGTGAGCGAAAAGAAAGACAGGATCGTCACAGCCGAGTGTTGTTTCGGAGAGCCGCACAGCTGATTGTGCTGCCGGAGCGGATGTAATTTTCTTTTTATCTTCTGTGCTGTCCGCCACTTCCGTTTTCTCTCCCGACACTGAAACTACTTAGCGTGGGGTGAACCGGTTGTTCTGATGTGATTTGGGGCTTTTTTCTCCTCACTGCAGCACTAAGATAGTAATTCTTTACTGCACAGCTGTTTGGAGATGGCAGTTGGTTTCGGTGCAGGCTGCGCTGTTCGGCGCGTGCATGATAAATGGCAAACAGTAAGTGAGTTTTCTTTGAAGGCAGAAGCTTCATTTTTTGATGCTTCTTTCTAAAGGTAATAGCTTTATTTTCATTTATTCTGCTGTTGGCTGAGATTGTTCATATAAAAAAAATATATATTTTTATTCAAATTTAAATTAGGAGTGTCTTTTTAGAGCTCTGGTGATATACTGCCTTCTAAGCCGCAGTGTTTGGTTTGTAGCTCTAGGAGAGGACCTTTATCTGATTCGGGGGTTTGTAAATCCTGCATTCAGGAGTCCCCTGATATGGAACACGTTTTGGAAACCACTGCAGAAGGTTCTAAACTTGCTTCCTTATCTTTATTGGATGTTAATTCGCCTCTGCAGCTCTTGCCAGAGCCTATAGCAGGGCCTTCTTCCCTTCCTGATGTGCCGCAAGTACCATCAATATTTTCTTCAGGTTTGGCGGCGTTTTCGCAAGATTTTGTATCTCTGCTGCAGCAAACCTTTGGAAAAGGTCTACTACCCTCTGCAGGAGGGGATCTTGGGAAAAAACGTCCGGGTACTCCTCTGGAGGTTGCTGAGGGGGGCTGTCCCTGTTAAGAAGGTTAAGATAGGGAAGGACCCACAGGAGCATTCGATAACCTATGAAGAGATTCACTCGGATATTTTGGATCAAGAGTTGGAAGTTGATGAGGAATTAGAAGAAGGAGAACTCACAGATCAGGAGGATCAGGCGAGAGTAGTTCGTGTTTTCCGGAGAGATGAGTTGCCTGCATTGATTATGGAAACTCTTAAAGCACTTAATATGCCAGTTTCTGGGCCAGATGAAGACTCTACTTTGGAGGATCCTTTGTTACAAGTTTTTAGAAAAACACAAAGGGCTTTTCCGTTATACAGATTCGTAAAGGAGATGATTCAACAGGAATGGGACATGCCTGAGGCTGGACTAAAGGGGTCCAGGGTCATGGCTCGTTTATATCCTTTACTAGATCAGGATCGGGAATTGTTTAAGTCTCCCAAAGTAGATGCAGCAGTTTCGGCTGTTAGCAAAAAGACTGCAATTCCTGTGGAAGGTGGTGTCGCCCTCAAGGATAGCCAAGATAGAAAGTTGGATACATTGTTAAAGCAGGTGTTTGATGTCAATTCTTTATTCATTCAGGCTTCAATTTGTGGAGCTTGGGTAGCCAGAGCTTGTCTTCGTTGGTCTCAGCGTGTACATGGAGATAATGTGGAAGACTCTGTGACAGAAGCGTCTCACTTAGAGACTGGGGCAGCTTATTTAGCAGATATTGATTATGACCTTATTAAGAGTTTGTCTAAGAGTATGGTCTCGGTAGTGGCAGCGAGAAGATATTTATGGTTGCGTAACTGGGTGGCAGATGCTTCTTCTAAAGCAAGGCTCACTACCCTTGAGGGGTAAACTACTTTTTGGTGAGGACTTAGATAAAATTGGTAAAAGACTTAGGGGAGTCTAAAGGTGGCAGGCTGCCAGAGGACAGGCAGAAGCTAGGACATCCAATTCAGGCGTCTAGAGGTCAGTTCAGAGATTTTCGTCGTTTTCGTTCCACACGTTTTGGACAATTTCAGAGAGGACGTCAATATTTTAGAAGTCAGGGTTTTCGGGGGTTTCGAGGAGCAAATAGGGGATTTGCAACTTCCTCTTCTTCAAACCCTAGAAAATCACAATGATGTAAGGAGGGCCCAGGTGGTGGGAGGTCAGCTACGGGAGTTTTATTCAGCCTGGGTTCAGATCACATCCGATCGCTGGGTGTTGAGATCATTCGGGAAGGATATGCTCTGGAACTTCAGCACCCGGTGGTCGATTGGTTCATTCAATCTCCTTGCAAGGCACACGTCAATTGTGTAGCGGTGTGCGAAACTTTGCAAAGACTTTTGAATCTCAAAGCTGCTGTTCTGGTGCCGCCAGGCCAACGCGGTTCCGGTCGATACTCCATTTATTTTGTGGTTCCAAAGAAAGAAGGGTCTTTTCGACCAATTTTGGATCTTCAAAAGGTCAGTCTCTGCCTTCGGGTAACTCGTTTTCGCATGGAAACACTGAGGTCTGTAATAATGGCAGTAAGAAAAGGGGAGTTTCTTACGTCTCTGGATTTGACAGAGGCGTATCTACACATTCCCATTCGTCTGGAGCATCAGAAATTTATGAGATTTGCAGTTCCAATGGGTCATTTCCAATTTCAAGCGTTGCCGTTCGGTTTAGCAACGGCTCCGCGAACGTTTACCAAGGTAATGGTGGTCGTTGCAGCAGCATTGAGAAAAGAAGGAATTCTAGTTCACCCATATTTGGATGATTGGTTGATTAGGGCAAAGTCCGAAAAAGAAAGCAAATTGGCAACAACCAGAGTAGTGGAATTTTTACAGAGTCTTGGTTGGGTTGTCAATATGGCAAAGAACAAGTTGGTTCCCTCACAGAATCTAGAACACCTGGGAGCTTGTTTCGATACGAGAATAGGAAGGGTGTTCCTTCCTCAGTTGCGAGCGCTAGCGTTGAGAGATCTGGTGTGGAGTTTCTTGAGCAGAGAAAATCCCACTGCATGGCATTATTTGCAGTTGCTCGGAACCATGGCAGCAACGTTAGACTTAGTCCCATGGGCAAGAACTCATATGAGACCGTTACAGAGAGAGTTACTAAGGAGGTGGTTGCATCAGAAAGATCCTCTCTCTCAAGGAGGTTACCCTGCCTTCCAGAGACCCGTCGAGATCTACAATGGTGGATACAACCAGGGATTCTAGAGATAGGAATGCAGCTAGAATCGCCTGTTTGTGTTCCTGTTACAACGGATGCCAGTCTTGTGGGCTGGGGAGCTCACTTCGATGGAAAGGTTGTTCAAGGTCAATGGACCGTTCAGGAGGAAGTTTGGTCAATCAACAGATTGGAGTTGAGGGCGGTAACCTTAGCTCTACAAGCGTTTGTGTTATCTTCAGGGGAAGGCAGTTCGCGTTCTATCAGACAATGCGACCGCAGTTGCTTACATCAGCCGTCAAGGTGGCACAAGCAGTGTCTCTCTGGAGGCCGAAGCTGAACAGCTGTTCGTTCGGGCCGAGAGGAATTTGAAAGCTTTGTCTGCAGCTCATGTAGCAGGAGTGGACAACGTGGAAGCTGATTTTTTAAGTCGGGTAAGAGTGTATCCAGGAGAGTGGGTTCTGCATCCGCAGGTATTCCAACTGATAATAAATCGTTGGGGAGTTCCAATAATGGATCTCATGGCAACCTTCGAGTCAGCAAAAGTCAATCGGTTTTTCTGTCGGAGACGGGAGAGAATGTCGGAGGGCCTGGACGCTCTCATTCAAAGGTGGCCAGAGGGACAACTTCTATACGTCTTCCCTCCGTGGGTATTGATAGGGCGTGTTCTTCAAAGAATAGAACAGCACAACGGACTAGTGATATTGATAGCGCCAGATTGGCCAAGATAACCATGGTACGCGGATCTCATAAGGTTATTATTAGACCGGCCATGGCTCTTACCAATGAGAGAAGATCTGTTGCGTCAGGGTCCTCTTCACATGCCACAGGTGTCTCACTTCTTGCTTCCGGCTCGGCTCTTGAAAGGGCGAGGTTAAAGGCCAGAGGTTACTCTTCGGCGGTGATTTCCACTTTGTTGAAAGCAAGGAAGAGGTCTACCTCTTTGGCATATATTCGAATTTGGAGAATATTCGAAGCATGGTGTGAAGATAAAGGTTTGGAGGCATTAAAAGAATTTGAGAAATAGAAGCTATATTTTTTGCAAGATGGATTTGAGAAAAGCTTAGCAGCTCTTTCATTAAAGGTGCAGCTGGCAGGTCTCTCTTGTTATAGAGGAAGAATAAATGGTGAGGTGCTAGGTGCGCATCCGGATGTGAAGCGTTTTTTGAGAGCGGTTTCTCTATTGAGGCTGCCGTGTAGACCATGTGTTCCATCTTGGGATCTTCATTTGGTGTTGGAGACTTTAGTACGGGAACCGTTTGAGCCTTTGTCATGAGCGTCATTAAAAGATCTTTCCCTCAAAGTAGTTTTTCTTGTAGCTATTTCATCAGCTCGAAGAATTTCTGAATTGCAGGCATTGTCTTGTAGGAAACCTTTTCTGTTGTTTTATGAGAGGAAAGTGGTTTTGAGACCAGTACCTTTGTTTCTACCAAAAGTGGTGTCTGCTTTTCATGTTAATCAGGAAGTTTCTTTACCAGTATTTCAAAATACTGACAAGGATATTCAGTTCAAAAGGTTGCATCTTTTATATGTTCGTAGAGCTTTAAAGATGTATTTAAAGCGGACACAGGAATTCCTTAAGACAGATAGACTGAGATGGGGGCAGACTATAATAGGAATGTTATAATGTTTCTTTAAGGGCACATTATGTTTCTTAATTTATAATTAAAATCTGTTAATGTTATGGTTTATTAAAGTTTAATATCTTTTTTTAGCTACTTAATTGTTGCTCTGGTAAGTTTGCTTTATCAATAGGTAAACTGGAGCAAGGAGGCGATCCCTCGGGTACTTGTACTGGTGACATCAAAGAATGTCATTGTTCAGTCTCCAAGCTGCTGGAGGAACCTAGATCCCCAGAGATTCTGGGACTGGACTGGAGTTCCTCAAGGAACAACAATTAGCAGGTAAGTCTAATTTCACCTTGGTTCTGAGATCCTTTTTCTCCCTGTGGAAGTAGGCATACATCACCAATTATGTTTAGTTGTATAATGAAGCTTTTTATTTCAATGTGTCATTAGGGCAGCAGGGGATCTGGGCCTACATAAGGCATCTTAGACACAAATATATGGCCATCTTGAGAGAATGTGTGTCTATGTAGTGGTACAGAGCGATGCAAGGATGGGAATCTTTCAGCCAACCATGGAGCACAGTTTTGAAGTCTCCAAAGGTGTCATGTGTTGAATATTTCTCTTACTGGTATGAACTAAAACAAGATTTACAGCAGGAATTATTAATGTGCACTACTATTACACCAAAGTGCACGCTAGCACTATTAATGTGCAGCATAAAATAGGACCTGTGTTTAAAATAACGGATGTTAACATTATTATGTGCTACTGCCATAGTGCATGTTAGTGACTCCAGCTATTAGACTGGCATTACAGCAGCCTGGAAACCTAGGGCTTTTGACAAAATGTAGGAAAATGACAGTTTTGCAGACTCTGCTATATCCCATCATTGATGCAGAGTGGTTACACACAGCGCTTAAAAACCCCCAAAGGCATTGCAAGGGTGCCTGAACCCAAAATTATATTGGAAAAATCTTTTTTTTTCTTTAGAAGTGTTAGTGTTATGTCAAATTCTTGCCAAATCTGCGTTCCCTGTTCTAGAAAACACAGTAGCTTTTCAACATCAGAAAAAAAGGAAATGGACTAGAGTATGTGAAACAGTCTTCCTAAGAGCTAAAATTCAGCTACTGTCAAGCTTAAAACCCATGAAAATCTCAGATTCCCAGCCCTCCCTAAGGGGAAGGACCTATGCATTCACACGTGATTAAGGAGGATCGGAAGAAACTTACACTTTTACCAGTAATGAAAAGTGCTATATTCATGTAGAAAAAAACATTGTTTTCCTTATCGTTCCTCCAGTTCAGTCCTCTACCTCTGGGTTGTCAACCTCCTCCTGCAGCTTTGGAGACTGGCATGTCAGAACTCTGACATCACTGCATATAGCCTGCTGGAACTCCCATCAGCCCCAGTGTGACCAGTCTCCTTGCAGCAGGAGGACGTTGTGAGCCCAGGTTGGGCTCACTGGAGGAACAGATAGGCATCTGTAGGATAGGTTACTTGTAGATTGATTTCTTCTATTTTGGGTTATTTGGGGCGCTTAGGCAAATTGAATGCCGTGGGTTTAAAAAAAAAAAAAAAAAAATAAGCAAACGGAGGGGGGGGGGGGGGGCGGGGACAAGCTCACTAGATACGTTCTTGCCTGCTCCCTACCTTTGCTAATGTTCTGCAGTCCGGAACCGGGTCTCTTTCCTCCCAGACTTTTCGGGGGAGAGCCTCCGGTCTAACGATCCCTTCACGCCGACTCTGCACTGCTTGAGGGAATGCAGCGGCAGCGAGTCGAGCGGTGACTAGTGCCACAGTGAGCAGCGCTTGGAGCGGCTCTGCCTGGACAGGTGAGTGGCGGATCGCCGGGAAAACGGTCTGGGCCCCTTCACAGACCTGTCCGGTATTCCGGGAACCGGGTTCAGACTGCGGGGGCACCGGACGCCGGACGGACGAGCAGGAAACGAAAGCTTCAGAGCTGTTTGGCACCCTTTCTGTTTTCAGCCTCTCTGGAGCTGCGGCGGCCATTTTAACACGACCACGTGGCTGCACTGCAGGAGGGGAATTTAGGAAACGCTGACTGTCGGGTTATTTATTTGTTTCGGTGGGGTTTGGGTAGCAATTTGTAGATCTGGCCTTTTTATTTTCCTTGTTTGTTCATCTGGTTTTGCTTGATTTTGGCGATTCCCTAATAGCGCAAGGGAGAGTTTGGTCAGATTTAAAAAAAAAAAAAAAAAAGCTTATGGGGGGGCTAGTGGGCGCGCACTAAAGGGGTAGGCACCAGGCCAGAGTTTTTCTTTCTTCACAGGTTTAAAAAAAAAAAAAAGAAGATATACAGGGGAAAGCAAGAGATCCCAGGCCATTGAGACCAGTGAAGGGGATCAGGTCTCTGGCAGGAGGATGGCTGCGCGACTGCAGTGTGTGGTTTGTGGCATGCGGAAAGGCACGGTGGCTGACTCAGGTATTTGCTGCGGCTGTGCTTCCCTTTCCTCCGTAGTGGAATCTCAGATAGAGATCAAGGACCCCCCTGGGACGCAAGGAGCGTTAGCTGAGGGGGGGACGGAGCCGGTACAGCAGGCGGTGCAGGGGTGCGCTCTGGAGGAGGCGGCAGGACCTTCAAGGGCCCTTTCAGTCCCGGGGCCGTCAGGCCTGGGCAACTTTTGTCCTGATTTTATCTTGCTGATGCATCAGGCCTTTTGCTTGCAGCGGCAGGGCAAGACGGCTGCGCCATGGCCACTCTCAGTTACGTCTCTGCATTTGGACACTGCGGAAAAGGGCGAAGGGCCCTCGGCACCTAAGAGGGAGAGAGCCCAGGCTATTTTCTCCCTGGATGGCGATTGGCCGGAAGTTGAGGACCCAGATTGGGAACGTGAAGAAGGGTTGGAGGATCTCGAAGAAGGAGAGATCCAAGAACCCGAAGACCAAGCAAAGATCATAAGGGTTTTCCGCAGAGAGGAGCTCGCTGCGTTGATCACGGAATCTATGCAGATGTTGAATTTTGCGGCGCAACCGGTTAATGAAGAGGAGCTTGAGGATCCAGTTATACAGGTGGTGCGGCAAACGCAAGTGGTATTTCCGGTTCATCGAGTCATTGACAAGATGATCCAGGACGAGTGGGATCAGCCAGAAGCAGGACTTAGGGGAATATGCACGATGAATAGGCTTTACTCCTTGGCCGATAAGGATAAGGAAAGGTTCCGCTTGCCTTGGGTGGATGCTGAGGTGGCAGCGGTTACGAAGACAACTACTATCCCGGTGGAAGGCGGTGCTGCCTTAAAGGATGCTCAGGACCGTAAAGTGGACAGTCTGCTGAAGCAGGTTTTTGAGGCAGATGCGCTATCCTTGCAGGTATCGATCTGTGGGGCTTGGGTAGCACGGGCCTGTCTGCGCTGGGTTCAGCGTCTACGTCTTTTGCCACATTTAGAACAGGACGAGATTAAGGAGCTAAGCTGTCTGGAATCGGGGACGGCGTATTTAGCGGATGTACATTACGACCTCATTCGGACGCTGGCTAATAGCATGGCCTCAGTGGTGGCCGCGCGTAGGTCAATATGGTTGCGAAATTGGTCCGCCGACTGGTCTTCCAAGGCCCGGCTAGGAAAATTGCCGTTCAAGGGTAGGTTACTTTTTGGGGAAGACCTAGACAAATTGGTGAAGGACCTCGGAGAGTCCAAGAGTGGCAGGCTTCCGGAGGATAAGCCTAAACAGGGGAAATTCCTTCCGAGTTTGCGGGGTCAGTTCTGGGGCTTCCGGAGATTTCGTGCGTCCCGCTATGGAAATTCGCAGAGGGGGTGTTTTACGGCACGCAACCAGGGATTTCGGGGAGCAACTAGGGGCTTCGCTTCCAATTCCTCGACAGTGTCTCCGAAGCCACAAAGAGATGCGGCGGGTCCTGGTGGAAGGTCCCCTGATAGGCGGAAGGTTGACGGGGTTTCTTTCTGCTTGGACCCACATCACATCTGATCGGTGGGTGTTGAAGATTATTCGGCAGGGATATGCGCTGGAGTTTGCACGGCCGGTGTGGGATTCCTTTGTCATGTCCCCTTGCAGAGGGCAACAGAAAACCTTAGCAATTCAAAGTACGTTGCAACGGCTGCTCCAGTTAGGGGCTGTGGTGCAGGTGCCCAGGGCAGAATAAGGCGAGGGTCGGTACTCCATTTATTTCATGGTGCCAAAGAAGTGCGGGGCGTTGCGCCCTATTTTGGATCTGAAGGGTGTAAACCGGTGCTTGCGGGTTCTGCATTTTCGGATGGAGACTCTTCGGGCAGTGATTGTGGCAGTGTGGCAGGGAGAGTATTTGACGTTGCTAGATCTCACGGAAGCCTATCTGCACATTCCCATTCGGGCAGCTCATCAAAGGTTTCTCAGATTCACCTTGCCTTGGGGACATAATCAGTTCCAGGCGTTGCCTTTCGGCCTGGCGACTGCACCGCGGACTTTCACCAAGATCATGGTGGTGGTAGCAGCGGCTTTGCGCAAGGAAGGAATTCTGGTACACCCTTATCTCGACGATTGGTTGATCCGAGCCAAATCCAAGGAGGAGAGCGTGCAGGCGACCAGCAAAGTCATGCAATTCTTGCAAAGTCTGGGTTGGGTGGTCAATCTGGGAAAGAGCCGATTGTCACCCTCACAAAGTCTAGAGTATTTTGGGGTATGGTTCGACACAAAGAAAGGGCAGGTGTTTCTGCCGGAGCACAGGGCTCAAGGCCTCGGGGCTGGTGCGCAGGTTCAGAGCAACGACAGCTCCTTCGGCGTGGTCTTATCTCCAGGTGCTAGGGACCATGGCAGCGACTCTGGAAGCGGTGCCTTGGGCCAAAGTGTACATGCGTCCTCTGCAGAGGGCCCTTCTGCGCCGGTGGTCGCATCAGAGGGATTCCTTGAGCTTGCGGCTTCCCTGTCCGGTCAAGGTCAGGCAGTCTCTTCGGTGGTGGTTACTCCCCGCTTCTCTAGCGGCCGGGATGCCGCTGGAACAGCCGGATTGGCTGCCAGTGATAACGGATGCCAGTCTGGGAGGCTGGGGAGCCCACTGCGAAGGTCACTTTGCGCATGGGTTGTGGTCACCGCTGGAGGTGTCGTGGTTGATCAACTGTCTGGAGCTTCGGGCAGTTTGGCTAGCTCTGCAGGCGTTCGAGTCGGCGGTAGTGGGTCGGGCGGTTCGAGTGCTGTCCGACAATTTGGCGGCTGTCACCTACATCAACCGACAGGGCGGCACGGGGAGTGCAGCCATGGAGGAAGAGGCCAACCTCTTGTTCGCCTGAGTAGAGCGACGGTTAGTGATGCTTTCGGCGGCGCACATTGCGGGAAAGGACAATGTGATGGCTGACTATCTCAGCAGAGTCCACATGGACGCAGGAGAGTAGGAGCTTCATCCGGACATGTTTGCTCAGATAGTGGCTCGCTGGGAGGCTCCGGTAATGGATCTGATGGTGACCTTTCAGTCGGCGAAGGCCAGCCGTTTCTTCAGCAGAAGGAGAGAAAGGATGTCGGAAGGCATAGACGTGTTGCTGCTGCGGTGGCCAACCTCGGGTCTTCTGTATGTTTTTCCTCCGTGGGTGTTGATCGGCAGGGTAGTACAGAGGATAGGAGCTCATCCGGAAAGAGTTCTTCTGGTAGCGCCAGATTGGCCACATCGGCCTAGGTATGCGGATCTGGTGCGTCTGTTAGCGGGAGTGCCTTGGCGGTGTCCAGAATGAGCGGATCTTCTTTGTCAAGGGCCTCTGTTCATGCCACAGGTGGATTGGTTCTCGCTTATGGTATGGCCCTTGAAAGGGCCACATTGAGAGAGAAAGTTTATTCGCCGGCTGTTATTGCAACGATGCTTAAGGCTAGATCTCGTTCCACCTCACTGGCGTATGTTCGTATTTGGCGGATCTTTGAGGATTGGTGTTCGAGGCGACAGATCTGGGCTGCGACAATGTCCATTCCCTCGGTATTGGCTTTCCTTCAGGAGGGGTTTGAGAAAGGTCTGGCGGCCAGTTCTTTGCGCGTTCAGTTGGCTGCTCTCTCCTGTTTCCGAGGAAAGGTACAAGGTGGTGTTCTGGGGAGCCATGCGGACGTCTTGCGTTTTCTCAAAGCCATTTCAAGATTGCGTCCGACGCGTAGAGTGTCAGTCCCACCGTGGTATCTTAATTTGGTGTTATCGGCCTTAACCAAGCCGCCTTTTGAGCCATTGGTCGGGCGTCCGTGAAGGATTTGACTCTAAAGATGGTGTTTCTTGTGGTGATATGCTCGGTGAGGCGTATATCTGAGCTGCAAGCGCTGTCGTGTCGAGAGCCGTTTCTGGTTTTCTCTAGGGAGAAGGTGGTCCTACGGCCAGTTCCGTCTTTTGTGCCAAAGGTGGTTTCTCCCTTTCACCTTAGCCAAATAGTATCTCTGCCAGTTCAGGGCTCTTTGCATGGAGATGATCAAGAGCGCGGGCTTCGTCCCTTGGATGTGAAGAGAGTATTGCGGAAGTATTTGAAGGTTTCTCAGTCTTTTCGCAAATCTGACCGGTTATTTGTGCTGTTCGGAGGTGTTCGCAAAGGAGAGATGGCGGCGAAAGCGTCCATTGCCAAATGGATTCGTGAGGCTATAGCGTCCGCCTATTTAGTGCAGGGCCGGGTGGTGCCGCCAGGATTACGGGGCATTCCACCAGGTCGCAAGCCGCTTCGTGGGCGGAGCACAGCCTGGTGCCGCCAGGGGACATTTGTAGGGCAGCTACTGGGACGTCGCTGTTTTGGGTCGGCGATGTTACGTGCCGGCTGGAAAGGCCCTACCCATTGAGTACTGCTCTGGTACATCCCAGAGGTAGAGGACTGAACTG
The DNA here is from genome assembly GCA_033557465.1 of Ichthyophis bannanicus. Lineage (NCBI taxonomy): Eukaryota > Metazoa > Chordata > Amphibia > Gymnophiona > Ichthyophiidae > Ichthyophis > Ichthyophis bannanicus. Next base: position 1,006,504,312 of record CM066031.1, on the reverse strand, counting down.
GAGGAACGATAAGGAAATGATAATTACACTTACCTGGTAATTGTAGTTCCTTGAGTGACGACAGTTCAGTCCTCATTCCCACCCGGGAGATGTTTCCAGAAGAGTATGTACTCAACGGCGGGAGAGAAGGTTTACAGGTAGGTCTGTATTTCTCATTTGTTGTGTTCATTCTTCTTTTGTCTGGTAGGGTCAGCAGGAAAGAAAGTGTAGCACGTGATTATCTGATGGGGTTCAAAATGTTTTCGCTAGTTTTCAGTTGGTTTTGAAATGTTGGTTACGATGCTTATTTGTTGCTCTTTTGAGTCTGCTTTGTTAATAGTTCACACTGGGGCTGATGGGAGTTCCAGCAGGCTATATGCAGTGATGTCAGAGTTCTGAATGCCAGTCTCCAAAGCTGCAGGAGGAGGTTGACAACCCAGAGGTAGAGGACTGAACTGTCGTCACTCAAGGAACTACAATTACCAGGTAAGTGTAATTATCATTTACTCTTTTGATTGAGGTTTAAGAGTGGTTTGGACAAGTTCCTGGAGAAAAAAGTCCCTAAACCATTATTAAGGTGGACTGGAGAAATCTACTACTTACCCCTGGGATAAGCAGCATGGAATCTGTTTGTTTGGGAACTTGATGGGTACTTGTGACCTGGATTGACCACTGTTGGAAACAGAATACTAGACTTGATGGACCTTAAGTCTGAACCAGTATGACCCATCTTATGTTCTTATGATTAAAGAAATTCCTTTCTTATACCCATCAAAGAAATAGTATACTGTTGGCAGACCATATTCCCTTGTTGGCAGTTTCTTGCCCAAGAAAAATCTGTCTGTCCTTGCGGCATCTTGATTACATTGATAGGCTATAGCTGTGACAGCCTAGGAAGATCACAGTGAGCGGAGGAATAGCCTTTGGGTAGAGCAGAGGACTGAGAACCAGCAGAGCTAGGGTTCAAATTGCATTGATGCTCTTTGTGACATTGGGCACATCACTTAAATCTCCATTGCTTCAGGTATAAACTTGGGGTCCTGTTTGCTAAAGGTTTTCTCCCATTTTGTCTCTATGGGAAAATGCTTAGTAAACAGGGCCCTTAGACCATAAGCCTTCTGGGGAGAGGGAAGTTTGTCTCAGAAGTTCTCCCTGTTCATAGTAAGGGGGCAGAAAGGCTGCATCACATAAAAAACTTTAATACATGGCTCCAAACCTGGTGCAGACAAGGAGGATTTAGATATATAGGCGACTGGGGAAACATATGGATCAACAAGAGACTATACTGTACTGATGGACCATCTCTGCTGCAGGGATTCTAAGTGAAAAATTCAGGCATTATGTGGACAAGCATTTAAACTAGGGAAAGGGGGTGACGGATGGAGAAGGACAAGTTCAGTATGTCACTTCAAACAAAAGAAAAACAACATTGGAAACAGCCACACTTTTGAACAACACATCAATGGTAAGCGGGAAGGGGCGTGTAGAACAAAACCCATGCAAAAGGCAGGCAAGCCATTCAACAAATGCTGGAAAGCAATGAGTACAAATGCACGAAGCCTAGCCAACAAAGTTCCTGATCTGGAAGCCCTAATGGTGGAAATGGACTTGGACATTGTGGCCACTACAGAAACATAGTTTAACGAATCACATGAATGGGATATAGCCATAGCTGGCTATAATCTTTTTAGAAGAGATAGAGAGGGTAGAAAAGGAGGAGGAGGAGTAGCCCTGTATGTCAAAAGCAATATTAAAGCTGCTGAAATGCAGGGGACATGGGGAAAAGAGGAAGCGCTCTGGATTGTGTTGGAAAGAGGAGTTGGCACTGTCATCCATACTGGTGTGGTCTACAGGCCTCCAACTCAAACCGAAGAAATGGATAGCAAATTGATTGATATTGCAAAGATAGCCATGAAGGGGGAAGTGATCATATTGGGTGACTTTAATCTACCCAGTGTGGATTGGAGTGTTCCTTCTGCAAATCTGGAAAGAAGTAAAAAAAAATTGTGGATGCCTTCCAAGATGCGTTACTTAAACAAATGGTGATGGAACCAAGCAGGGAGAGCTCCGTGTTGGATTTAGTGCTCACCAATGGAGATAGCATGTCGAATATTTAGGTGGGTGCCCATGTGAGCAGCAGCGATCATTACACGGCGTGGTTTGAGATAAAAGCCAAAGTGGAATCCAATCACAGCAAACTCAGTCTTAGACTTCAAAAACGCTGACTTCAGTAAAATGGCAAAGTACCTGAAGGAGGAGTTGGTAGGGTGGGAGGGGTTAAGGGAAGTGGAATTGCAACTTGTTAAACTAAAAAAAGCAATAAAAGGTACAACAGATATATATATGTAAGGAAAGTAAATAAAAACAAGAGGAAAAGGAAACCTATCTGGTTCTCCAAAGAAGTGGCTGCACAAATAAAGGCAAAAAACACAGCTTTCACAAAATTCAGAAGCTTGCAAACAGAGGAACACAGAAAAGAATACAAGATCAAACTAAAAGACAGAAAGAGAAATAAGGATAGCAAAATCAAAGGCAGAAGAAAAGATGGTTAAAGATGTGAAGTGTGACAATGAGACTTTTTTCAGGTATATTTGGGAGAGCAGGAAAATCATAGGTGGAATTTCAGGACTCAAAAGTTCTGGGAACGGATTCATGGAAAGTAACATTGAAAAAGCGACATGCTACACTAATACTTCTGCTCTGTTTTCACTAGAGAAAATCCTGGAGAAGGACCACCTGTGATTGACAAATATACAAATGGGAATGGAGTAGATACCACACCATTCATAGTAGATGATGTGTTAGAACAGCTTGCAAAACTGAAAGTGGACAAGTCTATTGGACCAGATGGGATGCACCCCAGGATACTGAAAGGGCTCGGAGAAGTTCTTGCAGGGCCTTTAAAGGATTTTTTAAATAGATCCTTGGAGACAGCAGACGTTCCACAGGACTGGGGAAGGGCTGATGTGATACCTCCCCACAAAAGTGGTAATAGGGAAGAAATGACAATCTACAGGCCAGTAAGCCTTACCTCGGTGGCAGGAAAAGTAATGGAGGTGCTCCTGAAAGAGCAAACAGTGGACTTCCTCAAAAAACAACCAGGTTGCATGATCTGAGGCAACATGGTTTTACCAAAGGACAAACTTGCCAAACAAATCTGATTGAGCTCTTTAAATGGGAGACCAGAGAACTAAATCAAGGGCATGCGATGGATGTGATCTACCTAGATTTCAGCAAAGCCTTTGATATTGCTCCTTATAGGAGGCTTATCAATAAACTCAACAGCTTGGAGATGGGTCTCAAGATGGTGAACTGGATCAGAAATTGGTTGACTGACAGATGATAGAATGTGACTGTAAACAGAACTCACTCGGATGAAAGGAAGGTGATTAGCGGTGTGCCCCAGGGTTCTGTCTTGGGACCAGTACTGTTCAATATATTCGTGAGTGATATTGCCGAATGACTGAATGAAAAAGTCTGTCTTTTTGCAGATGACACCAAAATTTGCAATAGAGTGAACTCCCCTCAGAGAGTGGGGAACATAAGGAAAGATCTACAAAAGCTGGAAGAAAGGTCTAATGCTTGACAGTTAAGATTTAATGTGAAGAAGTGCAGTGTAATGCACTTGGGAAGCAGAAATCCAAGGGAATTGTATGCGATAGGGGGCAAGAGATTGATGTGCACAGACCAGGAGAAAGACCTCGGAGTGATTGTTTCTGATGATCTCAGATGGCGAAACAGTGTGACAAGGCAGTGGCAAAAGCCAGAAGGATGCGGGGTTGCATACAGAGAGGAATTACCAGCAGAAAGGAAGAAGTACTTATGCCATTGTACAAGTTGCTGGTGAGGCTTCACTTGGAATATTGTGTTCAGTTTTGGAGACCGTATATCGCAAAGGATATAAAAGGGCTGGAAGCGGTTCAGAGGAAGGCGACCAAAATGATTTGGAGCCTGCATCGGAGGACTTATGAGAAGAGATTTGAAGACCTTAATATGTACACTCTGGAGGAGAGGAGGGACAGGGGAGATATGATTCAGACCTTTAAATACTTAAGAGTATTAATGGACAAACAAACCTTTTCCAAAGATGGGGAAGCTGTAAAACTAGAGGGCATAACATGAAACTGCAAGGGGGTAAACTGAAAGGCAATGTCAGGAAATACTTTTTCACTGAAAGGGTGGTGGATGCTTGGACTGCTCTCCCAATGGAAGTGGTGGGGGCAAACACAGTGACAGAATTCAAAATGGCCTGGGACAGACACAGTGGATCCCTTTTTATAGCAACATTATAAAATCAAAATAAGCATAACCATCTCTTATATCTGAACAAATAGGGGTGACCTACGCGGAGCGGTGAGTATACCCCTAAACAAAGGCATAGGGAGAGGTGACCAGCACGGAGCGGCAAGTGCACCTGTTCTTGCCGCCTTGCTGGGCAGCCTAGATCTGGGGTCACCAACCTCCAGAGGGCCGCGGGCCGCACAGCCGACTACCGGGAGCCTCGCGGGACGCACCCCCCTTCTCCCCGCCCCCGCGAAAAAAAACAACAAACGCAAAATTATGAAAACAATGGCTGATCACCTTTATTGAATTTAATGAGATGGCTGATGATTCATGCTAGCAGACAAACGCTTAAAGTCCGGCTTCACAGATGACACTGACAGGAGAAGGGACGCTTGCAGGTGGTCGTCGGTGAGCTGCAAGCGCGTGGATCACTTTATCAATTTCATTCGGCTGAACAGCTGTTTCGCAGCAGTAGGTTGAGCCGAAGAGAGCAGCGACCTTGCGTGCGTTGGCGGCCATGGACGGGTGGGTGGCCGCCTGTGTCTTCCAAAATGCGACAGGGCCCATAGCCATGAAGCGCGACTTCTGTGCGTCGTCACACTGCAGTTCGATCAAGTCCATTTGAAGGTCAGAGGGCACGTCGGTGGGGTTCATCTCGAAGGGGGCACTGAAGAGGGCAAAGTCTTGCGAGTGCTTGGTGAAGTCTTATTGCTGATTGGTCCTCTAATTTGCGCGCTGCTCTTGGGAAACCGGTCACGTGCCGTTGAACCCGCCGAGCATGCCGCGGGCCGCAGATACAATGGCGAGAATCCTTGGTGGGCCGCACGTAATGTTAACCGGGGTAGAGCCTCGCGGGCCGCACGAAGGGACCTCGTGGGCCGCATGCGGCCCGCGGGCCGCAGGTTGGTGACCCCTGGCCTAGATGGACCATACTGGTCTTTATCTGCCGTCATATACTATGTTACTATGAATGATGATCTTATTACTGCTAAAGAAGTTGAGCATCTTATCAGACAAGATCAGCATTATGCCAAGTTTTAAAATATACTCTAACCAGATGGCCTCCTTTTGTGAAGACTGTAAAGCAGAGAATTTGACTTTTTTATATTTAAAGGAGGTTGACTAGGAGGTTTCAGAGCTGTTATTCTAATGTTATGGAAAGATCAGATTTTGAGAGAGAGATGCCATACCATGAGGGGAAAGGAGATAGGAAGGAATGAGGTTTTTAAAAAACTTGAGGATGCTAAACTCAACACAAATTTTCCCTCCCTAGACCCAGTGAAGGAATTTGCTCACTATTGGAGGTCATTAAGCGCCCACTGCACCCACAGAACTAGCACCTATGGAGATGGGGCCACTAAGAGCCAGCCTCCTGGGCACTAGGGTCCCTCAAACCAGTTCTTTCCCTGCAAGTCATTCCCTTCCGAATGCCAGCACCATGAGCAATTCCAAAACTCACAGGCCAACAGTTCTATTCTAATGGGTTTGATGATACAAACAGCCAACCTACAGATTTTGAAATTGCCTTTGGTGCTCTCTATTTATTTATTTTATTTATTTATTTAACATTTTTATATACCGCACTATTTATTATCAGCGCGGTTTACATAGAACTACAAAACATCAGATAAGATACATATATCTGTTTTTACATGGAACAGGAAGAAAAACTTGGAAAACCGGGGTAATTGTAACAAAGGATAATAGACATTGAACTATATACATATGATAGTAATATTACATGAAAAGAGGGCTTCATGTGCAACATGTTAGGAGGTTGCTAATGCCTCTTCTATATGGTCTGAAATCTGTGAGACATTGAATAGGCATGTAGGGGCTGTGCCAGAAAAGATGACTGATCTAAAAGGTCATTGCTGAAATGGCCATTGCTTGGTGTACCAAAAGGAAGCAAAATTCCATATATCTTGGTATTTAGAAACTCTTCAGTAAGATGAGTACTACAGGCTGGAGAGGACACAACTTCTTTGAAGTTTGAGTTGGCCCATAGATCCCTGGGAATCTGCTCAGTTAAATAATGACTGACTACAAGTGATCCTGCTTGATTTGTTGCCTTTTCAAGATAAGGAATGAATCTCAAGTGACAGGCTTCTTAAATGTTTATTTTTCTTGACTTCATTTACAAAATGCAGCAGAAGACAGCAGCATGTGGAGAAGCTAGGAAGTGGCTCTGTAGTCTAGGTTTTCACTATAGTAGCAAGCCAGCAAAAATGAAAGCCAGTGTTAAAAGACTGGAAAACATTAGTAGCACCCAAGGAGGTTATGAAGGTTTTGAAGACTATGAAGAAATCTGATGACACCACTAATCGTACTCCATCTTCCAGTTCTTGCAGATTTCCCGCTGGCCCAAAAGGCCTCAGACCCCACCACCCCCTTCCAGCACAGATTTTCTGGTGGCCCAATGGGCTCTTGGGCTCACTGCTCAACCCTCAGCCCCAAACTATGTGGCCCAGGCATCCCTGGAAACTTAGTGAAGTGAAGTCAGCTACAATAGGACCATCATGGTTTGTGCCCAAAGCAGCTGGTATTGAAGAATCTTTATTGCAGAGGGAGAACACTTCATTGAATGATAGTCCCTGCTGAAGACCCGTTTCTGTCTTCACATGTGACATAATAGGCTCAGTGTTGGTTTTACATTGGTCAAAAAAAAAATTTTATTGAGGAATTTAATTCCTTGTGTCTTCTCTTCCAGACCTGGCTCTGACTGTCTCCGTGAAATCAAAGAGGGAAATACCCTCTTGTTAGGAAATAGTGGGCCCTGAACTGGTGACCTTAGAGGGAAGAGACCAAGAACTTTTCACAAAAATTGCAGGATGCTTGAGGAACAATGCAATTTAACTTATCCTGCAGCAGTCAAGGAGACTGGGAATTTCCCTGATTGGTGGGACATGGAAAACTCTTATTGGTAGTAGGATTTATTTTTGATTTTTAAATTCAGAATGATACAGATTTAGAATAAACGTGCCCATTACCACAAATTTCTTAACATACTATCTCTATCCACCCCTCCAACCCTAGTTTAAACGAGGATTACATGCTACTAGCTATAGACAAACCACCTACAAAACCTGTTCCTCGAAGCCCATTATTCCAAAAGGTTAGGAAACCCCACATTTTTCCTCTTTATCATGCCAGTGTGGCCCAGATTTTCAGAAATGTACTCATCTTTTTTCAGAGGGCAGTCATCTTGCTCAAGAAATAAATATTCAAAGCCGTTTAAAGTAATCCTGCATAGTACGGGACCCAGCTGTTTTCTAGACCTTGGCAATCTCACATTTAGCAGCAGTAATACAAGACCGCTAAAGACTACATTTTACACTTGTCAATATCCCCCAGACATTTACAGTGCTTCCAAAAGACCTGAATCGCAGGACATTCCCACCGTATATACAGCAATGTGTTTATCTGTCCGCATTAACTCCAGCACAGAATTACATATAATGGGATAAATTATATGCAGACACACCAGGATCTTAAGTTCACAATAGCCTTCCAAGACTTCCTAGAGATCTCCAGCTGTATCTCTACCTAAATTTTAAACTACAAATAATGCTTCCCCCATTGACTTTAAAGGATCCATATGAATTGAATGAGGTTCACAGCTCCGAAAATGAACTAAACCATAAATATTTTTTTGTATACATGCATATGAAGCAGATTTTGGGATGCACTCTTAACGTTTGTGTGCATTTTAAAATCCAGAATGTGGGTAGCATATACAGGGTGGCCCCCAAAAAAGTGAACATCTCGTAAATTAAAAGCTTAAATAGTTTACTTATTTACGTTTTTTAGCTATATAACATCTTTATTTCAACAATTTCCAGTCGCCATCTTTTTTTTTTTTTAACTTGTCAATTGTTTACATCTGTCTTTTTGAATTTTTAAATAACTTATATACTATGAGATGTTCTCACTTTTTTTGGGCCACCCTGTATATTTGCCATATGTCTGGGGGAGGGGGGTTGTATATTTGGAGGGACTTGGGGTGGGGGGAATCTGCAGAGTGTGACACTGCATCTGTTGGCTTGGGTTTTTCTAGATTGCCTGATTGTGCTTCCAAACTGAGCTTTGGCCTAACTAGATCTTGTTGAGCCTTGTGGCTCTGGGTTCATGAGGGACCTGTAACTTTGTCCCATAACTTGGTTAGCTTGTAAAATCATTTTATGTTAAGAAGACCTGAGCCATGAGGGTTACTGTCGGGGAATTTCAACTGGATTTAGCTCCTATTTTGTTTGGTTGCCCATTCTCACTTGGAACTCTTGGGCTGTCACTTTGACTAGGACCTAACTTTTGAGACTCAAATATCAACTGTTTGATCTTTTTTTTGGTTTATGACAAATTTGTTCTACGTGCCAGTGTCCAGACATTGCTGATCTATGGACTCTAGTCCATGCTTTAGTGTTATATCCTTTAGACTAATGGAACTCACTCTATCATAGAGTCCAATTGTCAATTATATAAAGACTTTGAATTACTCAAAATGCTGCAATTTTGTTTGCTTCGTAATGTCAGAAAGTTTGATCATATCTCACCATAGCTACTTGCTGAGCACAGGCATACACTATCATATCAAAGTGGAATTTTAGAAAGGTCATCCAAGTGCAATCTTGGACGTCTAGAGCAGAACATGCAGAAAAACACGGGGAATGTCTATATTTTGGCCCTGTTTTAGAAACATAGACTGCGCTGATGTGGAAGTCTGTGCCGGTGTCCATATAGATGTCTTCACTATGAAACCGTCGGGCTGGGACATCCTTCTGAAGTAAGGTTGCATATGAGGATATCCAGCAGTGTGGCAAAACAAAAAAAAATGAGCCCCCATTCCTCATCAGTGTTTGACAAACTGTAAAAGAAAGGGGATATGAGTACACCTCCTCCTCTACATCCTCCAGACATTTTTCTGACAAAATGAGTGCTTTTCATTTGCCTATTTATGCCTGGAGCAGGTATGACCTTTGACACCATCTGGGATGTCTAGGACGTTTCAAAATCTGTTGATGTCCAAGTTCTTGGGACCACCCTAGACATGCCTCCACCACGCTCTTCTTCTGATTTGGACATCCTCACGCTGAGGACGTCCACATACCCAACTTCTAAAATGGCTCTGGGGACATCTCTGTGCTTTGGGTGTCTCTATGCCCGTTTTTAGACATCCAAAGCATGAATAGAGCTGCTCAAATAAGTCCTTTAAAGTCCTCTAACTTACATTCAAAACCTTACACTCTGGGATACTAGAATACAATATCTGTCTATATTTTTTATATCCTATGATCTACATTGAGCTCTTCACCCTCAACATCCATTAAGCTAAGAACAAACCTTTCTATCTTCTCTGCTGGCTTAAAACTATAAATTCCAACTTGATTTTTGGGGGTATTACTATTATAGCTTTTAACTGTGGTTTTAGACTAAGCTTGGGGGCATTTAGACTGCTTTCCTTGTATAGGCTTACATCAGATATCGGTGTGTGCCCACGGTTCAGGAACAGCCTACTCGCCAGAGACACTTAGGTTCCCGCCCACCCTACCTTTCACCCCACCCACCCCAGGGGCTACATTGCCTTTATAGGGGTCACATACGTGCCATCTATCCTTTTTTACTTGGGTTGAAAGTCCAAATCTTCTTCATCCTTTCTTCTTCTTCCTCTTCTGGGACTGCTTAACCAACATGTTGAGTATTCAGTGCAATAACTGCGGTACTTTCATTCCAAGATGAATCATTTGGAGTCTAAGAGCTTGTCCTATGTGCCTCAGTTCAGCTGCCATGCATGACGAACTGACTCTACTAAGGAAAGACCTAGTTGCCATGCATAAAGAAGTGACTCTACTGAGGGAGGAAATGGCTGCAATGAAACGCACCTCTTCTAGGATACAAAATGAACAAAGTCCACCACCGCTCCCACAAAGAATCAAACACCCCAGGAACAAATGGATCACAGTGGGTTCTGGAAGATTGCGACCTGAAACGCAGAGACATTCTATACATCAAGAGATATATCCCTGCACAATGCCTTCTCTGCCATGGCTAATGAGGATGCTCAATCCGAAGAAACTGAAGGGCCCTTAAATGAGTCAGACAATGCCCAATCTCCTGCTAACGCACCAAATATGAAGAAAGCCTCACCAAACAGAAAACTACTACTACTTGGAGATTCCATCATCAGAGGCACCAACTTGGGAACACAGTTCAAAGGAGAGAAGATAGTCATGTGCCTACCAGGCTCGACAGCCAGCAGGAATACAAACCAAGTTGTTGAAGTACTCAGCGCAAAAACTGAACACTCCAAACTTGATGATGTTATCCACTTGGGCACAAATGACCCGGCTAGAGTGCCTCTACAGTCCAAAAGGACTTCTAATCTCTGGGAGAGAAACTCAAGCCCATTGTTAACACTGTTGCATTCTCAGAGGTTCTGCCTGTTCTTGGTAAGGGGACAAAAAGGCTGCATCGCATTAACAGCTTTAATACATGGCTCCAGACCTGGTGCAAACAAGAAGGATTCAGATTTATTGGCGACTGGGGAAACAGATGGACCAACAAGAGACTATACTGTGCTGATGGACTACATCTCTCTGTCGCAGGGAAAAGAATCTTAAGTGAAAAATTCAGGCAGTATGTGGATATGCATTTAAACTAGGAAAAGGAGGTGACGGATGTGGAAGGTCAAGACCTGCACGCCACCCCCTGCAAAAGCAGAATAACATCAGAAATAGCCACACTTTTAAACCACACATCCAAAAACAAGTGGGAAGATGTGGGCAGAATAAAATCAATGCAAAATACACACAAGCCAGGTAAATGCTGGAAAGCAATGAGCACAAATGCTCGAAGCTTAGCCAACAAAGTTCCGGACCTGGAAGCCCTAATGCTGGAAATGGATTTGGACATTGTGGCCATTACAGAAACATGGTTTAATGAATCGCATGATTGGGATACAGCCATAGCTGGCTATAATCTATTCAGAAGAGACAGAGAAAATGGAAAAGGAGGAGGAGGAGCCTTGTATATCAAAAGCAATATTAAAGCTACTGAAATTCAGGGGACATGGGGAAAAGAAGAAGCACTCTCAATTGCGTTGGAAAGAGGAGATGGCACTGTCATCCATACTGCTGTAGTCTACAGATCTCCGACTCAAATTGAAGAGAGAGATAACGAATTGATTAAAGATATTGCCAAGAGAGCCACAAAGGGGGAAGCGATCATTTTGGGTGACTTTAATCTACCTGATGTGGATCGGATTACTCCTTCTGCACATCTGGAAAGAAGCAAAAAAATAATTGTAGATGCTCTCCAAGGTGCATCACTTAGACAAATGGTCATGGAATCAACCAGGGAAAGCTCAACACTGGATTTAGTGCTCACCAACAATGATAGCATGTTGAATGTCTGCGTGAGTGCCCCTGTGAGCAACAGCGATCATCACACGGTGTGGTTTGAGATAAAAGCCAAGTTACAGGCCAAACATAGCAAGCTCAAATTCCTAAACTTCAAAAACACTGACATCAATAAAATGGCCGAGTACCTAAAGGAGGAGATGATGGGGTGGAAGGAGATAAGGGAAGTGGAATTGCAATGGGCTAAACTAAAGGTGGCAATAAAAGGGGCAACAGATAAATATGTAAGAAAAAATAAATAAAAAAAGAGGAGAAGGAAACCTATTTGGTTTTCCAAAGAAGTGGCTGCTCAAATAAAGGCAAAAACCACAGCTTTCCCAAAATTCAAAAGCTTGCAAACAGAAGAACACAGAAATGAATACAGGATCAAACTCAAAGAATCAAAAAGAGAAATAAGTCTAGCAAAATCAAAGGCAGAGGAATAGATGGCTAAAGATGTTAGGAGTGGCGACAAACCTTTCTTCAGGTATATTCGGGAAAGGAAGAAGATCAGAGTTGGAATTGCAGGACTCAGAAGTGCTGGGAAAGGACTCTTGGAAAGTGACATAGAAAAAGCGAAATTGCTAAACAAATACTTCTGCTCTGTTTTTACTAAAGAAAATCCTGGAGATGGACCAGCTGTGACTCCCAAATATAAAAATGGGAATGAAGTAGATATACCACACCATTCACAGAAGATGAGGTGTTGGAACAACTTGCTAAACTGAAAGTGGACAAAGCCATGGGACCGGATGGGATACATCCCAGGAAAGAGCTCAGAGAAGTTCTTGCAGGGCTGTTAAAGGATGTATTCAACAGATCCTTGGAAACAGGAGAGGTTCCTCAGGACTGGAGAATGGCTGATGTTGTACCTCTACACAAAAGGTGGTGACAGGGAAGAAGTGTCAAACTACAGACCCGTGAGCCTTACCTCAGTGGTGGGAAAAGTAATGGAGGCGCTCCTGAAAGAGCGAATAGTGAACTTTCTCAAAACCAACAGGTTGCAAGATCCGAGGCAACATGGTTTTACTGAAGGATGGTCTTGCCAAACAAATCTGATTGAGTTCTTTGACTGGGTGACCAAGGAACTAGATCAGGGGCATGCGATTGATGTCATCTACCTGGATTTCAGCAAAGCCTTTGATACTGTTCCTCATAGGAGGCTTGTCAATAAACTCAGTAGCTTGGGGATGGGTCCTAAGATGGTAAACTGGATTAGAAATTGGTTGACTGGCAGATGACAGAAGGTGATGGTACATGGAGCTCACTCGGATGAAAGGAAGGTGAATAGCGGGGTGCCCCAGGGTTCGGTACTGGGCCCAGCACTGTTCAATGTATTTGTGAGTGATATTGCTGAAGGACTGAATTGAAAAGTCTGTCTTTTTGCAGATGACACAAAAATTTGCAACAGAGTGGACTCCCCTGAGGAAGTGGATAACATGAGGAAAGATTCTACAAAAGCTGGAAGAATGGTCTAATGCTTGGCAATTACGATTTAATGCGAAAAAGTGCAGTGTCATGCACTTAGGTAGTAGAAATCCAAGGGAAACGTACGCGATAGGGGGCAAGAGGTTGGTGTGCATGGTTCAGGAGAAAGACCTTGGTGTGATTATCTCTGATGATCTCAAGGTGGCAAAATAGTGCGACAAGGCAGTGGCAAAAGCCAGGAGGATGTTGGGCTGCATACAAAGAGGGATTACCAGCAGAAAGGAAGAGGTACTTATGCCATTGTACAGGTCGCTGGTGAGGCCTCACTTGGAATACTGTGTTCAGTTTTGGAGACCATATCTTGCAAAAGATGTAAAAAGACTGGAAACTGTTCAGAGGAAGGCGACCAAAATGATTTGGAGCCTGTGTAAGAAACCTTATGAGAAGAGACTTGAAGACCTAAATATGTACACTTTGGAGGAGAGGAGGGATAGGGGAGATATGATTCAGATCTTTAAATACTTAAGAGTATTAATGAACAAACAAACCTCTTCCAAAGACGGGGAAGCTGCAAAACTAGAGGGAATAACATGAAGCTGCAAGGGGGTAAACTGAAAGACAATGTCAGGAAATATTTTTTCACTGAAAGGGTGGTGGATGCTTGGAATGATGGAAGTGGTGGGGGCAAACACGGTGGCGGAAGTCAAAACAGCATGGGACAAGCACAGTGGATCCCTTTACAGAAACAGGATAAAAACAAAATAAACTGAACCATCTAACTTCTCAACAAATAGGGGTGTCCTACATGGAGTGGTGGGTCCACCCCTAAACAAAGACATGGGGAGGGGTGGCCTGCACAGAGCGACAGGTGCACCTACTCTTGCCGTATTGCTGGGCAGACTGGATGGACCATGCTGGTCTTTATCTGCCGTCTTACTATGTTACTATGTAACATGCTCATTTACTTACTGTCCCTTCCTCTGTGTGTCTTTGGTTTGAAGCTACCTATAGATATGTGTTCTTTTATCAGACCCCCAGTCTTATAGAATGCAATGCTTCCACATATTGTGGAGGAGTGGCCTAGTGGTTGGGGCAAGGGACCTCAGGCCGGAAGGTTGGGGGTTCAAATCCCACTAGAGGACAGCAACCATGGGCCGGAAGGACTGGGGTTTCTAGTCCCACAGGTGCTCCTTGTGGTCTTGGGCAAGCCACTTAACCCTCCATAGCCCATGTTCCCTGTAAAATAGTTATCTCCAAGTTATAATGCCCTGTTCAATGTAATTTCAGTTTGTTCAATGTAAACCGCACTGATGCAGAATAGCGCGGTATATAAGAGAATGTAAATAAATAAAAATAATAATATTGGAGAAGAAATTTTCCCTCCCCTGGTTAAAACATTATTAAGACTTATGTTTTTGAGCAGACCTTTGGGCAGTTGGAGTTTTCTCCTTTTCCTTTCTTTATTAATTTTATTACTACTACATTTTTTGTTTGCTCTTAACCTATATTTCATTGTAAACTGTTTTTATATTTATTTGAAAGCCAGTCTCGCAAATATCAATAAACTAAACTTTGCATGTGCTTGGCGATGGAGTATCTGGTTGTTTGCTTTATTTTCGTAAACTACCTTTGGATTATTATTTCTGTGCTGGGGGTTCTTGCTTTAGTATATCTGGCTCAGTGCTAATGAAGTGTCTAGGTTGGTGTCTTGGATGCTGTCAAGCAGGGTGAAGTTTTGGGGTTGTCTGATGGAATGGGATAAGTGGGTTGTTTTTTTTGCTGGGTCCAAATTAATTTTTTCCCACATCCATTCTGTTGGCTTTGGAATAGGTTTCATGCTGACTTGATATTCAATCTACTGGTTGTTTGGTTCATATTTGTTTTTGGAGGGAGCTGTTATCTGTGTTCTAACATTGCTAAGGTCGCCCTTCTATTGATACCATGGGCATTATCTGCCCTGTGTGGGTTGGTTTTAGAAGAGTGTTGGTTTGGGCTTCTTCCTGTGTTTGCAGGATTGAATGCTTTTGTAAAAGAAAACTATGGATTGGGCTGGTTACAGAATCTTACTATCCGTTTCAGTCCTGTATAGACATTTGAGGTCTGCGCTGTGGAGAAAGGATGAGGTTAGACATCAGAGAATTCTGTTGGTCGGGGATGCTTTAACAGCGGCATGAAAACTTAGAGGGGTAGCTGTGTTGCAGCAAAACTGACATTAAAGGCAGGTGGCACCTTATCGACTAAGCGATTAATTGAAGTGGGGGCTGTTAAGGAAAAGAGTCCACTTCATCAGATGCATGTGGGTGGATATACATAAAGACAGCGCAGATGGTTTGGGGAGGGAGAAGGTAAAGTACAAAGAAAAACTGAAGCATGCCGTCCAGAATATGGAAAGGGAGCGATAATTTCAGCACAGTTACGTTAATTAACACTTTTAGTGGGTGAGAGAAGCCATTGACTTATGATCTCAGCAGCACTGTTAAGTTCATTCACGCCTGTAGCAGGCCATGAAACCATTCTTCCTATTCAGGCCTAGGGTGCTAGAACTCTGCAGGAAGCTTGACACGAATGCAGAAGTTTCACACCGGAGTGCTTCCCTTTGAAGTTCCTTTTATAGGAGTATACCATCCTAGTAAAGGACAGCAGATAAAGATCCAATGTGCCCATTACGAGGCCGATGTAATAAGTTGCGCTGTCCTTCAATGTGGTGGTTTAGTTTTGATTTTCCTGCGCTAAGCTTACCCCCAATGCAGTATGAGTTTTATTAAGGAAGTTCCTTATCGTACCTCCAGTCTAGTCCCGGACCTTAGAAGTTGTGTATGTCCTCCCGCAGCTTGGAGACTGAGCATGTCACACTTTTCATGACACCCACAAGTACTCCTGGGACCGCCTCCTTGATCCAGTTTTTCAGTCTCCAAGCAGCGGAAGGACGTGAGCCCTAAGGCTCGGGACTCACCAAAGGAATCATTGAGTAGTGTTAGGGAATTGTGTTGTGCTGAGATAAATTTTGTTAAAAAAAAAAAAAAAAAGAGCTGCGGGCTCTTTAAATCGGCGATTTTTGCTGCAAATTTCAGACAAGCGTGAGATGTGTGGAAAGACTGCCCCCTTCTCCCCCCTCTCTGAAAGGTGGTTGCACAGCAGAGAAGTGTGTGGGAGTCGCGGTAGGGGCCTCCGGATCCGATCCCCCACAGTGGGTGAGGAGCCGTCGAGAGCCTCTGCTTGGGCCGTTCGGACGGGAGAGCAGGCGGAGAAGCAATGTTCGGCGGTCCAGTAATAGCCGGGTAGCCGGAACGCGTGGAAAACGCGGAACAGAGACAGACACCTGAGGGTGAAGTGACAGGCTCCGGCGAGGTAAGAGATGCTAGTGCCTAGGGCCATGCTGTGCCTCGGGAGGTGTGAGAAGAGGCAGCGGCCATTTTAGAGGCCTCGAGGTGTTTGAGCAGGAGCTGTGTGTGCAGGCAGGCATTGACCTTCAGGGCCTCGGCAGGTTCGGACAGCAGGGGACATCGGGAGACATAAGGTCGCTAGCTAGATATTGGTAGGTGTAAGTTGGAGGAATTGAGTTATTGGGGGAAAAAGAAATAATAGAAATTGAGAGAGAAGCAGGTATCAGAGAAGGGCTATTTATGCCTGCAAGGCCTCGCTGCCTCCTCTGTGGGATCCAGAAAGGGTCCATTTCGGAGGCGGGAGTCTGCAAAGGTTGTGCCCACAAGGCGGCACTGTCTGCTATGGCAGAACAACAGGGGGCAGAGATGTTTCCGGAGGCGTTGGAGGCAGGGGAGCCTCTAGACGTTCCCGCGGTAATGCAGGAGCCGGTGGCAGGTCTCTCGTCAGCTCCAGATGTGCCTTTGGCCCAAGCCTCGCTACAAGGGGGTTTAGGGGCAATTTTTTCACAGCAGTTTATGCTGATGCTTCATCAGGCTCTGGGGGGAGCTAGCACCAATGGAGCAGGGACTAGAGAAGAGAATGCGTCCGTGTCCAAGAGGCAGGGAGCGCCACTGGAAGGTGGGACGGGTGGCATACCCAGTAAGAAGGCTAGGATGGTGGCGGACCGTACAGACCTCGGCTTAGCATTAGAGGAGCAGTTAGGGGTCTTAGATGATTCGGACATAGACCCAGAATTAGAGGAAGGAGAGTTGACAGAACCGGAGGACCAGGCGAGGGTTGTCCGGGTGTTCCGGAGAAAGGAGCTCTCCGCGTTGATCGCAGAGACAATGAAGGCATTGAATATGCCGGCTGCAGAACAGGGGGTGGATGCTTAATTAGAGGATCCATTATTACAAGCGGTTAGGAAGTCTCAGCAGGCGTTTCCAATTCATAGAGTGTTCAAGGAAATGATTCAGGAAGAGTGGGATACACCGGAGACGAGTCTCAGGGGGACCAGAGTGTTAACCAGGCTGTACCCGGTGCAAGAGCCAGATAAGGAGTTGTTTAAACCCCCGAAGGTGGACGCTGCCATTTCCTCGGTGACGTAAAAGACTACTATTCCGGTAGAGGGGAGTGCAGCACTTAAAGATGCGCAGGATAGGCGCTTGGACACGCTTCTGCGTCAAGTGTTTGAGGTGAATGCGCTCTCCATTCAAGCTTCGATTTGTGGGGCTTGGGTGGCGAGGGCATGCCTGAGATGGTCGCAAAGGCTTAAGGGATTGCAGGTAGAGGAAGCAGTAGAAGAGGCGGCGAGGTTGGAATCAGGGGCTGCGTTCTTAGCGGACAGTCAGTATGATCTTATGCGTGGTTTGGCGAAGAGTATAGTGTCTGGTGGCGGCAAGGAGGTCCTTGTGGCTACGGAATTGGTCGGCAGATGCAGCTTCTAAGGCAAGGCTAGAGAAGCTCCCCTTTTCTTTGGTGAAGATCTGGAGAAGTTAGTTAAGGATTTAGGGGAGTCCAAGGGGGCAGATTGCCGGAGGATAAGCCGAAGCAGGGGTGGCCGGTAGCGCCCTCCAGGAGTCAGCAGCGTGAGTATCGACGTTTTCGTCAGTCCAGATTTGGTCAGCCTCAGAGGGGACGGTTTCAGTACAGAGCCTCGGGGTTTCGAGGGTTCAGGGGAGCAGGTAGAGGTTTTGGAGCCGCCTCCTCCCTGAACGTTAAACAGCAATGAAGTGAGGGGGACTCAGGCTGGGATCGTACCGGTGGGAGGTCAGTTGAAGGAGTTTTTTCCAGCCTGGGCCCAAATTACCTCAGATCAGTGGATGTTGGAAATCGTGCAGAGGGGCTATGCGCTCGAGTTTCAACGGCCGGTGAGAGTGCATTTGTACAGTCGCCCTGCTGAGTGCGAGCAAGAGTGTTGGACGTGCAGGAAATGTTGGCAAGATTGCTAGCGCTGAAGGCAGTAGTGCTGGTGCCACAGGACCAATACGGCTGTGGTCAGTACTTCATTTATTTCGTGGTACCCCAAAAAAAGGGACCTTGAGGCCCATCCTAGATCTCAAGAGTAAACAGGTGTCTCAAGGTGTCGCACCTTCGCACAGAAACACTATGTTCGGTGATCGCGGCAGTTTGACAGGGAGAGTATCTCACGGCTCTAGATCTTTCGGAGGCGTATTTACACATCCCTATCAGAGTAGAACATCAAAGGTTTCTGCGGTTTGCAGTGCCCATGGGGCATTTTCAGTTCCAAGCAATGCTGTTTGGATTGGCAACGGCGCCAAGGACGTTCACCAAGATCATGGTAGTGGTCGTGGCGGCTTTGCAAAAGGAAGGACTATTGGTTCACCCTTACCTGGACGACTGGCTGATCCGGGCGAAGTCAAAAGAAGAGAGCTTGTTACGTTGTGAGTTTACGAATGTAAATGCTCTTATTTCCTTATGCTTGCTTTTGTAAGTAGTATGAAAATTTATTAAATTTAAAAAAAAAAAAAAAGTGCGGTGGCTACCAGACGGGTGATGCAGTTTCTGCAGTCCCTAGGATGGGTAGTAAATATAGCAAAGAACAAGTTAGTCAGCGCAGGAGTTGGAGTATCTGGGAGCCCGATTCGACACAAACAAGGGCAGAGTTTACCTGCCAAAGGCCAGAATCGGCAAGTTAAGGAGGTTGGTTTGGGTCTTCCTGGAAAGGAGGGCTCCCTCAGCGTGGCAGTATTTGCAAATATTGGGGATGATGGCAGCAACGCTGGAGGTGCTTCCGTGGGCCAGAGCACACATGAGACCGTTGCAGAGGTCTCTGCTCAGGAGATGGTCGCATCAGTCCGATCAGTTGTCAGAAAGGATGGTTTGTCTGCCAGAGGCGAGAAGGTCTCTGCAGTGGTGGCTGAGCCCAGGGACTCTGGAAAAGGGGATGCCCCTAGAGGCGCCATATTGGAGGGCGCTGACAACCGATGCAAGCATGTACAGCTGGGGCGCGCACTTCGAAGGCCAGTATGCTCAGGGTCATAGTAACATAGTAGTTGACGGCAGATAAAGACCAGCATGGTCCATCCAGTCTGCCCAGCAAGATGGCAAGAGTAGGTGCACCTGTCGCTCCGCGCAGGCCACCCCTCCCCATATCCTTGTTCAGGGGTAAACCCACCACTCCATGTAGGACATCCATATTTGTTGAGACGTTATATGGTTCAGAAGTTAGATGGTACCGTTTATTTTGTTTTTTTCCTATTTCTGTAAAGGGATCCTCTGTGTTTGTCCCATGCCTTTTTGAATTCCGTCACCGTGTTCGCCCCTACCACTTCCATCGGGAGGGTATTCCAAGCATCCACCACCCTTTCAGTGAAAAAATATTTCCTGACATTGCCTTTCAATTTACCCCCTTGCAGTTTCATGTTATGCCCTCTAGTTTTACAGGTTCCCCGTCTTTGGAAGAGGTTTGTTTGTTCATCATTTCTCTTTAAGTATTTAAAGGTCTGAATCATATCTCCCCTGTCCCTCCTTTCCTCCAAAGTATACATATTTAGGTCTTCAAGTCTCTTCTCATAAGGCTTCTGACTCAGGCTCCAAATCATTTTGGTCGCCTTCCTCTGAACAGTCTCCAGTCTTTTTACATCCTTTGCAAGATATGGTCTCCAAAACTGAACACAGTATTCCAAGTGAGGCCTCACCAGTGACCTATACAGTGGCATAAGTACCTCTTCTTTTCTGCTGGTAATCCCTCTTTGTATGCAGCCCAACATCCTCCTGGCTTTTGCCACTGCCTTGTCGCACTGTTTTGCCACCTTGAGATCAGCAGAGATAATCACACCAAGGTCTTTTTCCTGAACTGTGCATACCAACCTTTCTCCCCCTATCGCGTACATTTCTCTTGGATTTCTGCTACCCAAGTGCATGACACTGCACTTTTTTGCATTAAATCGTAGTTGCCAAGCTTTAGACCAGTCTTCCAGCTTTTGTAGATCTTTCTTCATGTTAACCACTCCCTCGGGGGAGTCCACTCTCTTGCAAATTTTTGTTTCGTCTGCAAAAAGACAGACCTTTCCATTCAGTCCTTCAGCAATATCACTCACAAATACATTGAACAGTGCCGAGCCCAGGACCGAACCCTGGGGCACCCCGCTAATCACCTTCCTCTCATCCGAGTGAGCTCCATGTACAATCACCTTCTGTCGTCTGTCAGTCAACCAATTTCTAATCCAGTTTACCATCTTGGGACCCATCCCCATGCTACTGAGTTTGTTGACAAGCCTCCTATGAGGAACAGTATCAAAGGCTTTGCTGAAATCCAGGTAGATGACATCCATTGCATGCCCCTGATCTAGTTCCCTGGTCACGCAGTCAAAGAACTCGATCAGATTTGTTTGGCAAGATCGTCCTTCGGTAAAACCATGTTGCCTCGGGTCTTGCAAGCTGTTGGTTTTCAGAAAGTTCACTATTCGCTCTTTCAGGAGTGCCTCCATTACTTTTCCCGCCACCGAGGTAAGGCTCACGGGCCTGTAGTTTGACACTTCTTCCCTGTCACCACTTTTGTGTAGAGGTACGACATCAGCCATTCTCCAGTCCTGAGGAACCTCTCCTGTTTCCAAGGATCTGTTGAAGACATCCTTTAACGGTCCTGCAAGAACCTCTCTGAGCTCTTTCAGTATCCTGGGATGTATCCCATCCGGTCCCATAGCCTTGTCCACTTTCAGTTTAGCAAGTTGTTCTAACACCTCTTCTTCTGTGAATGGTGTGGTATCTACTTCATTCCCGTTTTTATATTTGGGAGTCACAGCTGGTCCATCCCCAGGATCTTCTTTAGTAAACACAGAGCAGAAGTAATTGTTTAGCAATTTTGCTTTTCCAGTGTCACTTTCCACGAGTCCTTTCCCAGCACTTCTGAGTCCTGCAATTCCAACTCTGATCTTTTTCCTTTCCCGAATATACCTGAAGAAATTTTTGTTGCCACCCTTAACATCTTTAGCCATCTTTTCCTCTGCCTTTGATTTTGCTATCCTTATTACTCTTTTAGACTCTTTGAGTAGGATCCTGTATTCATTTCTGTGTTCTTCTGTCTGCAAGCTTTTGAATTTTGCAAAAGTTGTGTTTTTTGCCTTTATATGAGCAGCCACCTCTTTGGAAAACCAAATAGGTTTCCTTCTCCTCTTGCTTTTATTTACTTTTCTTACATATTTATCTGTTGCTCCTTTTATTGCCTCCTTTAGTTTAGCCCATTGCAATTCCACTTCCTTTATCTCTTCCCACCCCGTCATCTCCTCCTTTACGTACTCTGCCATTTTATTGAAGTCAGTGTATTTGAAGTTTAGGACTCTGAGCTTGCTATGATTGGCCTGTACCATGGCTTTTATTTCAAACCACACCGTGTGATGGTCAGTGGACGGCGCAAGAAAGGGCTTGGTCGATCAACCGGTTGGAGTTGAGAGCAGTCATGCTGGCATTGAAAGCCCTTCAGTGGGGGCTGAGGGGAAGTGCAATACGCGTATTGTCGGATAATGCTACAGCGGTAGCTTACATCAACCGTCAAGGTGGCACGGACAGCGTGGCTCTCGAAGAGGAAGCGGACGAGCTGCTCAGCTGGGCATAATCCAGTCTGGAAGCGTTATCGGCGGCGCATGTCGTGGGAGTGGACAATGTGACGGCCGATTTCTTGAGATGAGTCAAGGTGGATCCGGGAGAATGGGCCTTCCATCCGGAAGTGTTCCATTTGCTGGTGCACCGATGGGGTCGGCCGGTAATGGATCTCATGGTGACGTGGGAGTCGGCAAAAGTGGACAGGTTTTTCAGCAGAAGAAGAGAGCGGATGTCAGAGGGGTTGGATGCCCTGATTCAAAAGTGGCCGGAGGAAGTACTCCTGTACGTGTTCCCACCTTGGGCCCTAATAGGGCGTGTTCTGCAGTGCGTAGAGTGCCACAAGGGTCTGGTGATCTTGGTGGCACTGGATTGGCCAAGGAGGAGCCCCCATGGAAGCTGCTGCTAAGGAACGACCTGCTGAAGCAGGGGCCCTTAGTTATGCCTCAGGTGGATCGGTTCTCGCTTACGGCTTGGCTCTTGAGAGGGCAAGGTTAAGAGCTAAAGGCTACTCGGCGGCGGTGATTGCCACGCTGTTGAAGTCTAGGAGGAGATCTATTTCATTGGCATATATCCGAGTTTGGTGAATTTTTGAGGCATGGTGTGACGACAGGGGAGGTAAGGCCTTGGTAGCTTCGGTGTCTCAGGTGTTGTTTTTACAGGATGGATTCGAGAAAGGGCTGGCGGTGGCGGCACTGAGTGTGCAGCTGGCGGCAATATCGTGCTTTAAAGGAAAGGTGCAAGGGATGTCATTGGGAACGCATCCAGATGTAAGGAGATTTTTGAGAGCAGCGGCTCTGTTGAGGCCTCCACACAGGAGGGCGTTCCCAGTCTGGGATATGAATGTAGTGCTGGAGGCGCTAGCGCAGGAGCCGTTTGAGCCCTTATCTAAGGCGACAATCATGGACTTAACGCTTAAAGTGGTGTTTTTGGTGGCCATAGCGTCGGCTAGGAGGATTTCCGAATTGCAGGCATTGTCGTGTAGAGAGCCTTTTTTGCTTTTTGGCATCAAAAAGGTAGTTTTGCGGACTGTTCCCTCATTCTTGCCTAAGGTAATGTCGGCATTTCACGTGAATCAGGAGGTGTCGTTGCCGATCTTTGAGAAGGCAGGTGGTAACGTAGGAGACAATCGACTGCATAAGTTGGATGTGAGCAGAGCGTTAAAAACTTATTCGCAGAGAACGGAGTCATTTCGGAAGACCGACAGGTTGTTCATGTTTGGGGGGGGCAGAAGCAAGGAGAGCTGGCATCTAAGGCATCTATTGCCAGGTGGATTAAGGAAGCTATTGCTTCGGCCTACCTGTTGAAGGGAAAGGTGGTACCAAGTGGATTAAAAGCGCATTCGACTAGGGCGCAGGCTGTGTCTTGGGCGGAGTTTAGTTTGGTGCCACCGGCGGAAATCTGCAGAGCGGCGACTTGGTCGTCATTGCATACCTTTGTTAAGCATTACAGGATTGATGTTCAGGCGCAAGGGGATTCTAAGTTCGGATCAGCGGTGCTTAAGGCTGGTCTGGCATGCCCCTCCCATTAAAGGATTTACTGCTCTGATACATCTCCTAAGGTCCGGGACTAGACTGGAGGTACGATAAGGAAGGTGAAATTAGACTTACCTGCTAACTGTTGTTCCTTGAGGAACTCCAGTCTAGTCCCGCATCCCTCCCTGGAATGGCCTGCTGTAGAGCACCCTGATACAAAGCAAAAGAGTTTAAGGGGGACCTCGAGAGCTTCTTGGGGGTTCGGTGTTTCAGGTATGGGTGTGGAGAATGGGGGATGCAGTACTTTCACCTTTGTGAGCAGGCGTTTGGAGAGATCCGTTCTTTAATTTCTCTGGTTGGCAGTATTTATGAGTTAGATTGTTGTTACAGTTAGTTTAGAATGAGTGTCAATATTTACTTGATTATTGCTATGGTGAGTCTACTTTGTCAATAGGAAACTGGAGCAAGGAGGCGGTCCCAGGAGTACTTATGTGGGTGTCATCAAAAGTGTGACATGCTCAGTCTCCAAGCTGCGGGAGGACGTACACAACTTCTAAGGTCCAGGACTAGACTGGAGTTCCTCAAGGAACAATTAGCAGGTAAGTCTAATTTCACCTTATAGCACCCCTTCAAGTGATCTACTGGGGGTCTCAAGGGATGAAATTCCCTCGTTGGTGGTTGACACATTATCACCTGTTATTTAAATTTAAATGGTTTTGAAGAGATCACAGGATATCGGCTGTCTGCCTGATGTTTATCTAGCTAGACTGGTATGAGGGGGGAGGGGGAGTCTGGTAAGTCTCTGGTCTTGTAACGAAACAGAAAGCTACCGGCACACTTCAGTTCCGGAGGTCAAAATGATCTCTCTGCAGCTACTGCAGAGAGATCATTCAGACCTCGGTTTCGTTGCAAGAGCAGAGACTTATCCTCCCCGACCCCCGGTAAAATCATCGCCAGAAACCTTTTTGCCTTGGATTTTAACTATGGTCAATGCTCCCTTGAAAAAGTTAAGGTTTCAGTGTGTTTAAAACAATTTGTGGTTACCTCATTATTAAAGAAGCCATCTTTGAATGGGGGTTTGTGTGAAAACTATCACCTTTTTGGCTAAGGGTAATGGAAAACATTATCCTGCAGCAGATCTCATATTTTTTTTTGAATGGTCTGGAGGTCTTGATGTTTTTCAGTCTGTTTTTATCCACCTCACAGCACACAGACCAGTTTGATTTCCAGATTGGCTGATGGTGAATAAGTTGGTTCTAAAGAGCAGGACAACTGAGGTTCTCATGACTCATAAGCTGGACTCCTTATGTACCTCTCTTTCTCTAGAGTGGGATACGTAGATATCCTTCACAGTAACTAGGGAAGAGACCTGGAAGTTATTTTGGATGATGCTTTAAGCTTGGAAACCCACATGCTTCAATGGTCCAGAAGGTCTGTTGTCTTCATCTAGTGAGGCATTTGAGAACATTCTTGGATTCAGAGGTCTTTAAGAAGAAAATAAATTTTTTGTTAAATGACATCTTGATTATTATAATGCTCTTTATGTGCATCTCCTTGCAAAACGTAACTATCATCTTCAGTTAATGCACAGTCGGGGTAATATGTGTTGCATTCTGCCACTTGAGTGCTGACATTCTCTTGTGTTGATTCCTGTATAGCTGCAAGAGCAACATTTAAACTTGGTCTTTCAGACATTCTAAGGACTGCACCTAAAGATTTATTTTTTCCAAATCTGAGCTCAAGGCAAGTTACATTCAGGTACATTAGGGAGTTCCCTTACCCAGAGATCTCATATTCTAAGTCAGGGGTGGGCAATTCCGGCCCTTGTGCACCACAATCCAGCCTGGTTTCCATGATGTCCCTAATGAATATTCATGGACCCATTTCCATACAATGGAAGGCAGTGGATGCAAATAGATCTAATGAATATGCATTAGGGACATCATGAAAACCAGGCTGGATTGTGGTGCACGAGGGCCAGAATTGCCCACCCCTGGTCTAAGTTGTACCTGAGACAATGGAGTGTGAAGTGATTTTCCCAAGGTCAAAAGGAGCATCAATGGGAGATGTAGGATTTGAAGTCTGGCCTGCCTGGTTCTCAGCCTGATGCTTCCACCAGGTTACTACTCCACTGCACAGTTGGAGTAATTTAATTAGGGCTTCTAAAAGTTTTGTTTGGTAAATTTATTTGGTACTTTTTTTGGGGAAAGGGATCTTAGTAATTGGTGGGGCTAGAATGGAGAAGGGGGAAGACATCTGAGGGTTGAAGAGAGAGAGAGAACCTCGGAGGAGGGAAATGGAGAAGCAATCTCAAGGGAGGAGAGCAGAGAGATGGGCGGTGAAGGGGCAATGGAGGCACAGAGGTAGGGAAGGATGGGAGAAGCAGGGAGCAGAGGAAGGAGAGGGAAAGAATGAAGGGAGGAGAGAGAGGGGATTCTGATTTGGGGAAGGGTACCTACAATAGGGAAGGACAATCCATTTATATATCATAGTCCCTCTAATCCCTTTGCTCACGGTACAGCACATCTAGGACCCTCAATCACACTCCACATCACCTCTGGTTTCCTCAGTCACTCTCTTCTAACCATGTTGCAGTCCCGTTCTACCTCCTTTGTTCACACTGCAGCATCTAACCCCCACTCTCTCTCCTTGGATTTTCCTCCACTCACCCTACTCTCTCACAGGGAGGAGTGGTCTAGTGGTTAGGACAAGGTACTTCAGGCCGGAGGGCCGGGGGTTCAAGTCCCACCTGGGGGCAGCAATCTCAGGCCGGAGGGACTGGGATTTCTAGTCCTATAGGCACTCCTTGTGGTCTTGGGCAAGCCACTTAACCCTCCATTGCCCATGTTCCCTGTAAGTATTAGCGTATGTGTCTCATATCCCCTCATGTTAAATGTATCCCCCAATTGACCGCTTTGACCCGGTGAAAAGCGGGATATAAATACAGCTAAATAAATAAATAAATACTCTCACCCTGCAGCTCCTCAGAACCGCTAACTTGCTTTCTCCCCCTCTCCCATGGGCTCTCCAATTCTCTATCTTTTGTCTCCCACGGGATTCCGTCACGTCCCCCTCCATCCACAGTCACTCTGATTCCCTAACTCTCGCCCCCAACACACCTTACTTACACTCACTCATGCTGTACCCATCTGCTTGTTAAAAGGAGGATGACCATGGCAATTCTGCCTGAGACTGATGTTGTGTTTTGAACTATGTGGGTGGAGACATTGCAGCGCAGTATAGTTCAAAGTGTGACAAAATGGGCAGCAGAGGAGGATGATGTGCTCAGAGAAACTGCACTCAAGCTGGAATGAGCATGGCATGGGGCTGGGAGGAGGAGGAGGAGGAGGAAGAGGACAGCTACCAGTTTGCCTCCAGTCTCTAATGCACCGCTTTGGTCCTGCGGGTGAAGCAGATTATTGCTGCCTTCTCTATTTCTGTGACCAGTATCATGCTTAAAAAAAGAGCTGCTGCACCTTAAAGGGAGCCTTCAGCAAACACCAACTGGAGAAGTAGTCTAGTGGTTAGAACAGTGGGCTAGAACAGGGAAGCTAGGGTTCAAATCGCACTGCCACTCCTTGTGATCTTGAGCAAGTTACCGACTACTAGTACTACTCATTTGTATAGTGCTACAAGGCACATGCAGTGCTGTACACAAACACATAGGAGGCTGTCCCTGCTCGGCAGAATCTACAATCTATTCAAGACAGAAACACCAGGGGGCTAGGGTAGTTCAAGGGAAATGATAAAAACAAAAAGTATGTTGTTCAGGAAAATAAGGAGGTCAAGATCCAAAAGAGGTGGGTTTTTAGCTTGGATTGCTTCAGATAGAAACTTAGATTGTAAGCTCTCTGAGCAGGGCTGGTGCTACCATGAAGCAGTTGCCTAGAGCACCAGGGCCTGCAGTGGCGGCTACGGCTTTAAAACCGCAAAGCAGTGCTTACCTAAATTCTCTTGTGCTGCAGCATCGTGGTTTATATAAACTGGAAGTCTGCATTAGAGGAGAGCAGAGGTAGGAGGTTGTAGATGTCAGGTACCGCGACACAGCACTGGAGACTTTAGGTAAGTGCTGTGTAGCAGGTTTCAAAAACATTGCTGCCACTGCAAGGTCTCGCCGAGGAGCGGTAATGGGGGCCGGGGGCAGCAGGATGAAGGACTCACCTAGGACAACTCTGATCCTTACACCAGCCCTGCCTCTGGGGACACAAACCCCTACTGAACCTGAATACAACTGCCTTGAACTACTATTGGAAAGGTCCATAACCATTATTAAAGAGGACCCAGGTAATCCACTGCTTGCCCCAATACAAGCATTATGGAACTTGTATGTCTTTTTGGGAAACTGCTAGGTACTTGTGACCTGGATTGGCCTCTGTTGGAAACAGGATACTGGGCTTGATGGACCTTGGTCTGACCTGTATGACATTTCTTATGTTCTTAAATACATAACCAGAAGTCACTAATGAAAGTAGAGGCATGAAAACTGCAGCTTCAGACTGCTGCTGTAGGCCAGATGAAGGGTCTGGCAGTCTGAATATGTAAATCGACCATGGAGTGTATGTTTATCTATGCTCTAATCCAGTTGTTGTCAACCCAGTCCTCTGGGACCCCTGGACTTGTCATGTTTTCAGGATATCCACAGTGAGTATGCATGAGATAGATCTGCATGCACTGCTTCCATTGTGTGCAGATCTATCATTGTGGATACCCTGAAAATCCAACTGGACTAGGGATCCCAGAGGACTGGGTTGAGATCCACTGCTCTAATCTATAAGCAGGGTTGGCCAGAGGGTACTTGATACCCCAGGCGAACCTGTGCCCCCCTCCTTCTACAGTCCAACATTTCCCTGTCTTTCTCCCCCAAGTTGTCCGGCATCTCATTTTCCCTTCTGTACCTCTTCCTTCTATCCAGCATTTCCCCCCCCCCCCTTTCCTTTATTGCTGTCTCAGGCTGAAACTGTAGCAAAAAGTGCTCAAAGCCTGCTATGTCTTGCCTTTTCTGCAGCAAATTTCCTTTGGAGGTGGTGGTATGCGGCAGAGCTGATAGGTTCCACACCACATTGACCCCAGCTTTTAAGTGCTTATGGCGCTCCGCTAATCTCCAAAATCTGCTGCCCTTAGGCAGATGCCTAGTCTGCCAAGTGTAGGGACGGCCTTTTCTGAAAGCCATTAGCAGGACAGCTGGTAGGTCCCTAGCACGAGGGTTACTATTTATATTTCTGGCCTAATAATGAAAAAACAAATATTTATGATCGAAATTGGTTTTATTTATTTATTTATTTATTTCAATTTTTTATATACCGCACTATTTATAATCAGCGCGGTTTACAGAGAAACACAAAGACCAGAACAACAGGTTGTTCGGTGTTACATATAACAGGAGTATAAACTTGGATAACATGGGAGAACTATATACATAGAATATATAATTAATTATTTCGATATCATGAAAAACTATTTACATAAAATAGCAGTAATGCTAGGGTCAGGAAGAGATTGTGGTTAGGTTTGTGGTAGGGCTAATCTATTGCACTTTATGTAGGGTAATATTTGATAAATAGGTTATATTTGAGGGCCTTTCTGAACTGGGCTAGGTTGGTTATGGCACATATGTCAGGTGGTAGGGAGTTCCAGTGTTTTGGGGCGCAAAACATGAAGGCTCTGTTCGCTGTTGATCGGCTGCATGTTATGGCCTTTGGCATTATTAGAGTGTTTAGCGCTATTTGTCTTCTGGATCTGGTTGGTGGTACAGTTTGTGTGAGATCAGTTAGTGAGTTGGCTGTCAAACCATGGATGGCCTTGTATGTGAGAATCAGTGTTTTGAAAATGAGCCTGGCTTGTATTGGGAGCCAGTGAAGCTGCTTGAGGATTGGTGTCACATGATCACTCCTGGACGCTCCTTGTAGAACCCTTGCAGCAGTATTCATGGCGAGTTGTAGAGAACTTAGGGTGGATTGTGGGAGACCTTGTAGAATTGAATTGGCGAAATCGAAATGCGGCAAGATGAGTGCTTGGAAGATGGTTCTGAAATCCTCTGGGTCCAGTAAGGAGCGTAAATGCCTGAGTGTGCGTATCTTGAAGTATACAGCTTTTACAATATTGTTTACGTGTGATTTCATATCGAGACGGTGGTCCAGCGTGACTCCGAGATATCTTATTGTTTCTTTGGTGGATAGATCAGCTCCCTTAACACTTATATGTGATGGTGGAATGAAGTTGGGATCTCTTGTAACAAAGAGAACCCCAGTTTTCTTGTGCTGGATGCGGAGGTTCTGTGAGAGAAGCCACTCTGAGACTGCATCAAAGCAATTTATTATGGGCAATAAATCCATTTGCATTGTGGAAAAAGGCATATAAAGTAGGATATCATCTGCGTATATCATACATTTAACATTGAATGATCTGATGATATTGCAGATCGGCTGCATGTATATGTTAAACATGAGAGATGAAAGAGATGAACCTTGTGGGACGCCTTGTTTTTGATGGAAGAAATTTGATTCTCCTGTTGCAGATTTTACATATTGCATTCTGGTGTCCAGGTAAGATTTACACCATTCCAGTGCTGAACTACCAATGCCTTTTTCCTTCAGTCGTGCAATGAGTATCATGATTTACCGAATCAAACGCTGCTGCTATATCCAAGAAGATTAGCACGACGCCTTGTCTGATGTTGTCTATGCTGGTGAGTATATTATTGAAGAGGGTGGTGATGAGTGTTTCAACGCCATGATATTCTCTGAAGCCATGTTGAAAATAGTCCAGAGGGGCTGCGGAATCTATGTGGTCTTGAATTTGACGTTGCACCTCTTTCTCAAAACTTTTTGCTAAGAGGGGAATGCTAGCAATAGGCCTGTATGAGTCAACCCTTTTTGGGTCTAGTTTGGGTTTTTTTAGCAGTGGTCTAATGGATGTGAGCTTTAGAGCAGATGGGAAGGAGCCAGTTGTAAATGAAAGGTTCATGATTCTTGCAATGAACGGGCTAAATGTGCTTCGAAGGTCCTTTATCCAGAAGGCTGGGCAAGGATCGGTTTGAGCAGTGGTGGTATTGAGTGAGGTGATTGTGTCTTCAATGTGTTTGGCTGATGGAGTGGTAAGTGTAGACAAGGAGTTTTAGCAAGTTGTTTCTTGAACATCTGTTTTCAGTAGCTCATCCGTCTGTAGAAGTTTAGATTGCAAGTAATCAGCAAATTCTTGAGGGTGGATATCCTCCTTTTGTTCTGATGATGGTTCCTTTGATAGTGATTTTACCAGGTTGAAAAGATCACGAGGTTTGTTCAATGATCTTTTAAGCGTATCCGTGTGATATTGCTTTTTGGTTGTGATTGCTTCGCGGTGAGTTGCTAAATAGAGATTGTACGCTGTGTGGTCATCGCTGGCCAGTGATCGGCGCCAGCGTTTTTCGAGTCTCCTTAAATGCATAAGAGAAGACCGCAGATCAGGAGAGAACCATGGGGCGGAGTTTCTTTTCCTTGATATGTTTTTCTTGTGTGGTATATGAGCAATGGCATTGAGGCTGTTGTTCCAGGCTTTAATTGACTCGTCAAGGTTGAGCGTTGTGTTGTTGAGGAGTGGTTGAGTATTTGTCAGTATAAATTCCTTGTTGAAGGGCCGAAAGCCTCTTGTTGGGGCTCTTGGTGTGTTGTCAAGGTTTCTGTTGTTTAGGGAATGAGTGTTGCCCAAGGGAATTTGAAGGTTTATGAGTTTGTGGTCTGACCAGGGTACATCAGTGATAGACTTTATAATGTTGCTGCTTTGTGTAGAAGCAGATTGCGGAGCAAAGACCATGTCAAGAATGTTTCCTTTGATATGTGTGGGTTCCATGATTAATTGTTGATATCCAAGACTTTCAATGGCATTGAGGAGTGAGGAGGACTGATGTTGCTGCAGTGATGGGAGATTGAGATCTCCCATTATCCAGTTTGGAGTGTTAAGATTACTGGTATTGGCAGCTAAGTCTAGAATGGTGGGAAGGTCGTCCGGGGAGCTTGAGGGGGCTCTGTAAACCAGGTTTATGGAGCACTGCTTGTTCGCTATGGTGATTATATCCAGATTGTTTGAGCTGTAGGAGTTAGTCGTATTGAAAAGAAGTTCAGACTTGGTGAGAATGAGTGATCCTCCTCCCTTCTTGTTTTCTCTGTGGGTTGTATGTATAGAGAAGTTTGGTGGAATGAGTTGGTTAATGAGGACATTATCTTCTTTTGATAGCCAAGTTTCAGTGAGCAAGAGTGCGTCAAGATTGTTTTATTGTTTTTCAAAATATTCTCCATGAAGATCAATACACTTTTGCATGCGTTTGAACCAATTTTCGAAGCACTTTTTCCACTCCGATTGAGGTAACTCCAAAACATGCGTTTTGAATGCATCAACCACATCTTCGGGTGTTGAAAATCGTTGACCACATAATTTGTTTGTTTTTGATGTGCGGGAATAAAAAGAAGTCATTGGGTGCCAAATCAGGGCTGTACGGTGGATGACCCATCAATTCGATGTTTTGGCCGGTCAAAAATTCCTTTGTTTGAGCCGATGTGTGAGAGCTCGCATTGTCATGATGAAGAATTATTCGCCTCTTCTTCAACTTTTTCCGAATTTCTCCGAAGACTTCTGGTAAACAAATGGTCGTGTACCATTCAGAATTGACCGTCCTACTGTTGCATTGGTGGTTGTGGTAGAATTCTCGCCTGCCACGCGGGAGGCCCAGGTTCGATTCCCGGCCAATGCATCAGGAATATGTTGCAGCGAAGTGCACGCAATGAATAAAACCAGGAGTCAGTTCGAAGATCCAAGCCAATTTATTGTGCACAAGTCTCAGGCAAATGTCATATTCAAAATGGTCTGAGCAATGGAGTTTTGTAAACACCTTTTATACCTTTCTTCTTCAGTTTAATACAGGCAAACTTTCTATTGGTCCTACTGACCCTTGCACCCATCCAATTGGGATCTTTCTGTGGGCCCAGTACTCTGTTCCCCCTGCTCAGAATTCTCTAACAAAGGCACAGTTCTAAACTTTGATACTTTTCTCTTACAAGGTCACTGTTTAGCTTAGAAAATGTGTGAATACAGAGCACTGGTACATGTCTGTCATCAGCATAGAATATTCAACAAAGGATTTATACAACCTTATCAAAAAGCAGTTTAAAGCAGTTTCTCTAACTTATACTGACTTTGGTCTTTCTCAGCATTCTTATTCTTAGGTGGGGGCTGGGACTCAGGCCTAGCTTACAGGCCTCTCATACGTTTACATACATTTACAGGCTATTCTAGGCCATAGCCTACCACACTACGTTGCTCTAACGGCACTGTCGCCACGTGACCGGTAATGCCGAAGAAACAGGCAACCATTTGCTTCAATGTGCTTCTTCCGCGAACAACTTTTGTTGGATTTGGCTCGTCTTGGAAGACCCATACAGTCGATTGCTGTTTTGTTTCGGGCTCATATGCATAGATCCATGATTCGTCACCTGTGTAGATGTTATACACAGTCTTTGATGCACCTTGAACGTATTTTTTCAGCATTTCCTTGCACCAATCGACACGAGCCTTCTTTTGAGCGTTTGTCAGATTATGTGGGATCCAACGCGAACAAATCTTTCTTACGGTCAAATGATCATGCAATATCTTATTGATACTTGTCATACTAATGCCCAAAGATGCCTCAATCTCACGGTATGTCACATGATGATCTTGCTTTATCAGTTCACACACAGCATCGATATTTTCTGGCACAACAACCGATTTTGGACGACCCTGACGGAATTCGTCCTGGAGTGAACGTCGGCCACGATTGAATTCGTTATACCAGTTTTTTACAGTGCTGTAGGATGGTGCTTTATCGCCGTATAAAAAATTTTCATCGATGCACTCTTGTCTTGATAATCCACGTCGAAAGTTATGAAAAATAATCGCACGAAAATGTTCACGAGTTAATTCCATTTTTCGCCCGAGATGAATTTTTCAAGTTATTGTAAACAACAAATCGCGCTCAAATGATAAAATGTTATGAATAAGGTTATGTTCAACAATGTCAGTGTTCCAATGGAACCATTGGATGGCGCCTGGCAACAATTACTGTTGCTAAGGCCAGAAATATAAATAGCAACGCTCGTACATGTGCATGCGTGCCTTACTTACCACCCTTATAAAATGAGAAGGAAGAGGAAAGGCTGCTAAATTCTCCACTGTACCACCCCTTTAAAAGGAGGAGGAAGGGGGTGGAGGTCGATGAGTCCTCATCCTCTAACCGGTAATTAAAAATGAGGGGTATCCGGCAGGAGAGTTAAGACAGCTTTGGGCAAAAATAAGTTTACAATTCAGTTATACCATGGAATGCTAAATTTTATGAAAATTGAGATTTTTGCATTAAAATGTACATAGCTTTAATGTAAACTGTTGAAAGTTCTTATTGCATGCTTACTATGCTGCATTTGGATGTGATAAATATGTAACAATGCTTTACAGTTCTATTTTCAAAGGGCCCGATACTGAAAGCGATTAATGCAGTTAGCAGACCTACTATAACTGCCTTAATCAGGGTGACCGTGATGTTCAGCGGCGCTAACACTGCTGAGTGCCCCGATGCAGGCTGGTTAGCAGTGGGGCATTCTGGGGGTGGAGCCTAAGCAGCACCTGGCGATAACTGGACAGTGGCTCAATATCATCGCTGCCTGGTTATCCCTAAGTGGCAAAAGTTAAGCACCTTAAAGGGTGGCCAAACTTTTGCTGCTGAAGCTAACCAGGTAGTGGGTGAATATCTCTGCTGCCAAGTTAGCTTCTCTGGCTAATCCAGATATTCAATGCCGGTAGCTGGATATGGCCTTGGCATTGAATATCAGAATCTTAAGTTCAGCGGTGATGATTAGCAGCTTTACAACAGCTATCCACCGATGCTGAATTCCGGGCTCTACATATATAAAGAATGTTAGTGACATGTATAAATCTGCATGCACGTGTAAGTAGTGGTTTTGGAAGAGGTGCTATTTGTTCATCTGTGTATTCTGGCACGCACAAATTTGAAGGGGGCATGTTTTTTGGGCGGCCCTTAACATTATACAGGTGTTTCTTATTTTGCAAAGGAAATCCAGGTACATTTCAAAAACATTAGTCCAAAGAGAGCAGTCTCTCACGCAGAAATGAACATCAGGCTGGAAGGTCGGGGGTTCAAATCCCACTAGAGGACAGCAACCTTGGGCCGTAAGGACTGGATTTTCTAGTCCCACAGGTGCTCCTTGTGGTCCTGGGCAAGCCACTTAACCCTCTATTGCCCATGTTCCCTGGAAGTATTAGTGTATGTGTCTCATATCCCCCAATTGTGTTGTGACCACTTTGATTGAAGGATAAGGTAGTATACAAAACTGTCTAAATAAATAAATGAACAGCATGCAAAGGGGAGGAGAGTGAGTTGGCAGTAGGTCCAAACTTTATTGTTGCTCAACCCTGACATGTTTTGGCATGCGCTGCCTTCAGGGGGTATTGCCTCATAAAAAGATAAACGATCATTAATAGAACCAAAAAAATTACAGTAAAATAGTACAAAAGTGAATAAATAAATAAACACACACACAATTTTGTTAAAATGAGTTATGATAGGGATTACCTATCTTAAAAACCTCTAAGCACAGCAGGGCTGACATGATTAAATCATAGATTATAGTATAGTGCTTTAAAAAGTGCAATGCGAGGTTTGCTGTTGGTTCTGTTTCCTACCTTGGATTCCTGTGCCGCTGCATGGGAGGACGTTCAACTGATGTCATCAACCCCTCCCCCCCTCCCCGGGCAGGTATAAAAGCTTGGCCTGCCACGGATTGCAGCCTGTGGGCACATACCTGTGGGCATGTGACCAAAGGGGCACATCCTGCCCCTTTGGAGCCCCTTCAGAGCCTTGAGGAGCTATTTTGTGGGTACCTATGGGCAAAAGGAAGAAGGTGTTTCCATTTGTGGCTGCTAAGTCGGTGAAAACCTTTGGTCCTATGGATCGCCATTTGGTGGCAGTCTTGTCTGACTTATCGTTGAAAGATTTGTCTACAGTGTACGTGAGTACTACCTTAGATTTCTCCTCGCTTATGCTGGGTCTTACTCCGCCCGGACAGGAAGTGGTGAATGGGACTATTGCCCACTCTAGGGGTTTGGAACTGGAGGGGGGATCGTCCGATAGTAACCAGACAGTTTCCCCTTCGCTGAACTTTAATTTGGGTAAAGTAGAGACCACAATGCCTTTGTTATTGAATCTGCTGCTTTCTGTTTCAACTTTGGTGCCTCCTAATGATGTTTCCTTGTGAGATGTTTGGGAGGTGGTGGCTCGCATCGAGACTTCTTTGCGGTCCTCTCCCTCCCAAATATCCCAATTTTCTAAAGATGTTGTACAGAAATGTTCATATCATGGCGTTTGTGTCTCGTTGCTCAGGCTGCTATTTCTTCCTTAATCCGGGACAGTGTTACTATTCATCATCAATTGGAGTCCTTGGGGAAAATTCAGTTAGGGCAAAAAATTTGTGGTTTCTGAATTTTCCACAGACTCATTATTTATCTCCTAGTATTTTGCTTTACAAGTATTTTAAGGAGTTTTTATTGATTGAGGATTCTGAAGCTATAAAGATTTTTTTTCTTCAGTTTATTATATTCCTCTTCACCAAATAATGCTAAAGGGATTTCTATTCCAGCGGAAAATTTGGATGTCTCTGCATTTTTGGAATCGTCTTTGGATGTGATTCCACAGAGGGCAGCCTTAATAGCCTCCTTTTTGACTTTGGCTGAAAATAATTTGATTATAAGATTGTACTTTAATAAAAAGGGCCAGGCTTTTTGTGGTAGTCTGATACAGATTTTCCCTGATGTATGCAGACTCACCGAAAAACGCAGGAAGACTTTTTTTAGTTTTGAAACCTAGAATTTTAGCTATTGGGGTCTCTTTTTTTCTTAAATACCCCTGTAAATGTGTTTTAATTTATCAGGGTGTTAAGTATGTTTGAGTCAGAACAGGTGGAGGCTTTTCTGTCGGGGAAGGAAAATGGTTGAGGTTTTGTTTGCTTCTTGTCTGTTACAGAGGATAAAATTTTGTCTGATTTCATGGGGATCCATAATAATGACGGGTGACAAATGTTATTTAGATCGAGATATTTGATTTCTTATTTTCTTTTTGTATTTTTGATATATATACTTTCAGCTTTCCTCTTGACATGGACTTGATTGTATTCCTACTTTATTACTAAATAAAGAACTTTTGAAATTGAATAAAAAAAAGCGCAATGCAAATTACTTAAACAAATTAATAAGGTTAATATAAATGTATTAGAAATGTTTTAATACTTTTTTAAAGGGGGTAATATAGGTCTGGGGGGCTTTAAATTTTAATGGATTAGGGATGGGGCTTCTACTTTTTAATAGATTGAGGTTGCAGAGGGTGATGGGGCTTGTCTGAGAGAAAGGCTGGTGTAATCCCACTTATCTATAAGCATAGAGTGCTGCTTTCTTATAAAAACTATAACTACAGACCTGTAAATGCATTTCTGTCAGTGGCTTGGATGTTTTCTCTCTAGCAATCCTTTTATCTTCATTTGAATGCAGCCTTCTTAAGTGACTGCTTATTACTCTTAACTATGGCCTTGATGTAGAAAATCTGCACTAAAGCCCAACACTAAGGCTCTAGCACAGGGTTTCCTAACACAAGCTTAATGCAGAAGTTTTGCTCATCGATACTGTAAGCAGACAGCATGCAAATAAACTGTGTGCAAAAAATCTGCACTAGACAAGGAGAGCAAGCCAGACATGTGCACAGGGGTCTGCATTAGGAACACTTTTATCTTTCACAGAAAAAAAAACCCCAGCCTGGCATTTGTGCACATGTGCTAAAATACCCTCTGGTGCATACAGCAATATTATTCTGCAAAGAACATTGATGTTTATGCGCCAGATAGCATTCCAGCACATAATATGGCTCCAGGACACCTTCCCCTGCTATTCATTCTTTTTTCATCAAAGCCAGAAAAAAGTTGCAGGTATAAACTCCTCACCAGCACTGACCACAGACCTATAAGCTAACCCTTAATGTCTCCTCAGACCACACAGGATAATCCCAGTACTAAGCTCGACCTTTTAGTCTTCAGCACACTTCTCAGCATCTGCGCTGTATAGCTAATTGCTCCCTTATAATCCATTTAAGTGGATTTAAATGTGCTGTGTGCTGCTATTAGCACAGCCATTTGTGCATTGACTCTACTCATTCCTAACAGGGTCTCTATTGCAGACAAGGTAATACTGTGTGGCTTTTAAAAACAAGCTCTCTGCCTGAGAGCTCTTAAAGAGGTTTTGGTCTTCATTTTTAATAGCTAATTTATTTTTCTGGTGCTGTATTGCAAAAGGGGAATTGTTTGTGGTGTTGGGAAAGTTCTGCTGTTAGAATTCATTGTTCTTTTTTCCATTCACAGCAAGCTTTTTGAAGTCACTGACCTCATCAGGTGTTAGATCCTTCCCTATCCACTCCAGCTCCCACCCACTCCATGTGAGAATTCCTGCTATATAGGGCAAATCCCCAATTAGCTTGTTGACAAAAATGTTGCCATTCTTCAAGGTGCTTTGATTAGGTAATTTTACAAAGGGAACACGTTAATCTGTATTCTTCAGACACATAATATCAAAATTTTCTAATGTAAAGAAATAACGGTCTTGCAAGGAAGTGGGGCTACACACAGGGACATAGAACAGCACTGTTAGAACACAAATAAGAGGTTAACTGCTTTTTCTCTAAAAGGACAGTTGAGGAAAAGTTAGGAATTTTGGAAGGTCTCTCTCGTTTGCTTCAAGAGGTACCAAAGCTCCACCAACTGAACAATGGCTGGGAAAAATCATATTGCCAAAGTTGTTGCCCCCGTTACAGCACCTGCCTCTGTCCAGATAGAGAGCCCAATGTCAGTTGAAGGACTGGTTCCATGTGCAGGATGCCTGCAGGCTGAAGCCCTCATGAAACAAGTGGAGGAGCTCAGAAGAGGTAGTGAGGCTGAGAAGCATTAGAGAAAGCAAGAAGTACATTGATGAGATGCTGCTTGAAATATCCAAGCTCTCCAACAAGGATGAAGATGGGATGCTACAGAAGGAAAAGGCGGTATAAAAAACTTGTTAAATAAATAAAAATAAAATAAATAAATGAAGAGCGTTGGACAACAAGATATTAAAGCCTGCAGAATGAACAATCCAACGCCTCCAGCTCTTGAATTGAAGAACCAGTTTGCAGTCCTGGGAGTGGAGGAGGTGAAAACATCCCAGAAAAGGGAAGAACCAGAGCTCAAGCACCCCAAAATTGTGGAATCAGTGACCACCAATGTTCCCTCTAATTTTCTGTAGGCTGTGTGCGCATAAAATATCAGCTGTGCAGCTTTTGAAGGAAGGTTAAATTTTTGTGCGCCACATTACGACACGCAGAGTTATATACTTTAAAATTTGACTACACATCAGAATACAGTATGTACACCACATTGATTACACTAGAAAACATTTTAGAACTTGTGAAAATTGTAAATACATAACAACTTTTAAATTTTAAGACGTCTGTTGTTTTCTATCAGAATCAGAACCATAATTTTTGTGCACTCTGTTGTAAAGTATGTGCGCTCGCTCGGCGAGGTGTGTGCGCGCGCACAGCTTAGAGGGAACAGTGGTGACCACAAGGAAGTAAAGGGTAGTGGTGACTGGTGACTCTTTTCTGATAAGTACTGAAGCGTCCATCTGCTGACCAGACTTGATGATCAGAGAGGTGTGCTGTCTTCCAGGTGTCAAAATCTGAGATGTTATGGAGAGTTTGCCAAGACTCATCAAGCAGACTGACTATTATCTGATTTTGCTCATCCATGTTGGCACAAATGATACTGCTAGGTATCCTCCTGAGCATATCAAAGTGGCTTCATGGCTCCAAGACAGAGGGTGAAGCAGATAGGTGCGCAGGTGGTGTTCTCTTCAGTCCTCCCTGTTGAGAGTAAAGGCTGAGGCAGAGAAGCTCACATCCTGGTGATGAATGCATGGCTGTGTGGATGGTATTATTGAGAGCGCTTTGTTTCCTGGACCATGGGATGATTTTCCAAGTGCTGCAGAGCAGAGATGGAGTCCATCTGTCCAAGAAAGGTCAAAGTGTCTTCCGCAGCAGAACTAGCTAACCTACTGAAGAGGGCTTTAAACTAGATTTGTGGGGGATAGGCAAAGAATGCCCTCAGGTAAGTGAAACATTAAATACCTCTGTAGAAATTGATAAAAGGGGCAACATTTGTAAAGTGGTGTATATAAATGCCCGTAGCATGGGAAATAAAATCCCAGATGTTGAAGCTTTAATGGAAGAAGCTGACTTTGATTTAGTGGTGGTTACGGTAACACGGTTCACAGACAACCATGACTGGGATGTTATTATACTGGAGTATACTTTATTCAAGGAGGACAGGGTAGGAAGAAGGGAAGGAGGATTGGCACTATATGTAAAAAATAATATTAAAGCTATAGAATTACAGGGCTTAAAAGGGAGCAAGGAGGTAGTGTGGGTTAAACTAGAAAGAGGGAAAAGGAAATCCATTTGCAGCATTGTGATATACAGATCTCCCTCACAGGGAGAAGAAGTGGACAGGGATTTAATAGAAGAAATACACAGTATTGCCATGAAAGGAAAAGTGCTACTGATAGGTGATTTCAATATGCTGGATGATGATTGGTATGTCCCTCCTACGATATCATCTGGAAGTAAGGAGATCCTATATTCTCTACAGGGAGAACTATTCCAGCAACTGGTAATAGAATCCACACTTAAAGGGGCCATACTGGACTTAGTACTTACCAATGGTGAAAGTGTTTCTGATGTTATAGTGGGAAAACATCTCGCATCCAGTGATCACCAAATAGTGTGGGTCAGTATTAGGACTAGGGCTGATAAAATTCATTCAAAAGCGAGGGCCTTAGACTTTAGGAAAACTAACTTTGTCAAGATGGGACAATACCTCAAGGTATTGTGGAATGGGAACAGCTAGGGGAT
This sequence comes from Ichthyophis bannanicus, assembly GCA_033557465.1. NCBI lineage: Eukaryota > Metazoa > Chordata > Amphibia > Gymnophiona > Ichthyophiidae > Ichthyophis > Ichthyophis bannanicus. The sequence goes on along the minus strand of CM066031.1, from coordinate 1,006,463,831 downwards.
GTAGAGAAGTAATGAACAGAACTGAAAGGGGATATTTTAAGGGCAAAAAACCTGTTTGTTAGAAAGGTAAATAAATAAAGGAAAAAGAGGCCACAGATTCTCAAAAGAAGTAGCTGAAAAGGTGACGAAAAAGAGGGTGGCCTTTATAAAATACAAGAGATCACAGAAAGAGGAAGACAAGCATCTATATTTGGAAAAACTTAAAGAAGCTAGCAAAGTAGTCAGGAAAGCAAAAATACAAAAAGAAGAAGAAATAGCAAATGTCTTATCCCCTCATTATTACATTGTTCATATATGTTAGTGAGAGGAGGAAGGGCAAAAGTGATCTCCAGGAACAAGCAGGAATGTAGTCTTCACATATGGGTATCGTTGGTACCAACTGAGCCTGCGCGGGAACGCTCCCCAGCGTCCAATAGGAACGCTTTTGGGAGCATCCCTCAGCACATGCGCGCTGCCTTCCCACCTTTCCAACTGTCCCTCTTCAGTTCTTCATTTTCCGCAGGACCAACAGGACACATACCCTGTCACCACAGAAAATTTCTTCTTTAAACTCGTTTTCTTGTGGTTGCGCCTGCCTCCGCATGACACCTACCAGTACCGCCGGTTCTTTCTTCTTTAAAAAAAAAAATAATAATAATTATATATATATATATATATATATATATATATATAAATAAATTTTTTTTAACTGTTTCTCTTCAGAAATTTTTTCTTTTGGTGCTAGGCGCCATTTTGGGCATTAGGCCACATTTTTCCCAAAAGATGGAAAAACCAGCTAGTGGTTTTAAAAAATGTACTAAATGTGGCGGTACCATCTCTGTCACCAACACCCATGACTGGTGTCTAAAATGTTTAGGCCCTGACCATTCTCCATCTGAGTGTTCCTCTTGTATGGGGATGACTAAAAGAGGAAGACAGAACCGAGCTGCAAAGCTTGGTACCCTCTTTTCTTCAGATACCAGGTCCATTTCATTGAAGTCTTCAAGAGCCTCGCCTTCCTCCCATGGATCTCAGGTAACTAAACATAAGAGCCGGTCCTCAAAGGGTAGCTCTCCTTCAAAGCATCGAGAGGCCATTGGCATTGTCCTTGAGGAAACTACACCGGCAAAACAGCCCCGGCGGGAGGCTTCGGCCTCCAAAGCATCAACTGGGTTCCAGGATGTTCTTGAGGCTTCGACCTCGGCAGAACTACTGGTGCCATGCTCAGGGGTTCCAACCGCTTTTACCGGTACCGATACCCAGGCATCGGCAGCGTCGATAGACCAGAGATTCCTCGCTATTGAATGCAGTCTTTCAGCTCTCCTTACAGCTGCGGTACCGTTGACACCAGTGGTTCAACGGGCACCGATGCCGGTACCAGCACCGACAGTACCGGCCCCAGTGGGAATCCTTCCCATGCAGACTTTTTCTGGCATCAACAGATCGGTACTGGACCAATTCGGTACCAACTTCGATCGATACCAAGACCGTGCTTTGCATGAACATCGGGATCAGAGATACTTCGAATCCTCTGATTCCGATGACTCTGAGTGTTTCTCCTGGAAGACTCCTCCCCAACACAGAATGTCTCGGGAAGACATGTCTTTTCAGGATTTTATTCATGATGTGGCCCGAGGCCTTTCAATCACGGTAGCTCCTGAAAAAGAACCTAGAGCAAAGGAATTGGAAATTCTCCAGTACCCTAAGGCTCCCAAGGAAGCAGCCACTCTGCCTATTCATGAAATTCTTCATGATTTGATGCTCAGAATGTGGGAGACACCATTGACCACATCTCCTCATTCTAGGAGACTCGTTAACATGTATCGAGTTCCACCATGTCCTGGTTTTCAAGAGACTCAGCTGCTACACCATTCAATGGTAGTGGAGTCAGCCATGCGTAGGATGAAAAGTGCAAAGAGACATGCATCCAATCCTCCAAGTCGTGAATGCAGGACTCTTGACGCTTTTGGGCGTCAAACTTTTCAGGCTTCCATGCTTTCAGCTAGGATCAGCTCATATATTTTATATATGGGAATGTTCCTCAAAGAGGTCACAGGAGATTTGGAGCTTATGAGCCCCCTTCTCCCTGAGGACAAAAGACAGGACTTTCCCACTCTGGTCAAGCATGCTCAAGATGTCTCCAAGTTTGTAAACTGTGCAGCCTTTGACTGCTTTGAATGCATCAGCAGAACCTCTGCTATTGCCATTGGTGCACGTCGGATTGCCTGGCTTCAGGCATCAGACTTTGAGATTTGGGTACAGGATAAATTGGAAAACATCCCTTGCACAGGAGAAAACCTCTTTGACAAGAATTGGCAGGAGAAGGCTAATGAGATAGATACTGACAATCTCACTTTAGACAGATTGTCAAAATCTACAGCCACCCCAGCCAAAAAGAAACCCTATAAAAAACCCTTTTTCAGCAAAAAGAGGAAGTTTTATCCATCCTATACCCAAGGGCAAGCTCAGGGTCAAGTTGCCCAGAATGGTTAACAACAACAATCCAGCCAAAAGGCCTTAGAGCTCAACCAGCTCCACAGGCCCAGCCCCCTCAAGGGCTTTGACTTCTTCATAGAGAACTTAGCCTTCCTGCCTCTGAAGGGGCCAGAACCCCTAAACATTCCAGGCAGGTTGTGTCATTTTTCCAACAGATGGCACCAAATAATAACAGAAAACTGGACTCTGTCTATTGTCGGAGAGGGGTACAAGCTTCATTTTCACAGTATGCCCCTCCTACAATCGTAAGACAGTTCATTTCCAAAACCTCTACAGGCAATCTACTGGATCAAGACGTCTCAACACTCCTTGCTCAAGGAGCAATAGAGGACGTGCCCATTCTTCAGCAGGGTGCAGGGTTCTACTCCCCCTATTTTCTTATTCCAAAGAAAACAGGAGGACACAGACCCATTCTAGACCTCAGAGAATTGAACAAATATCTGTTCCGAGAAAAGTTCAAGATGATTTCTCTGGGAACTCTTCTGCCATACCTTCAAAGTCAGGATTGGCTTTGTTCTCTAGATCTAAAGGATGCATATACTCACATTCTGATCCATCCAGATCACAGGAAATTCTTACAATTCCTTTTCAAGGGAAAACATTTCCAGTATAGGGTTCTTCCCTTTGGTCTGGCTTCGGTACCAAGAGTATTCACGAAATGCATGGCAGTGGTAGCTGCATTTCTGCGAACCCTGGGGATATTCGTCTTCCCTTACTTGGACGACTGGCTCATTTGAGCCCCCACGGTTCCAGAAGCCAGCTCTGCACTGTCTCGCACAATGTGAATCCTTCAATACTTGGGATTGGTCATAAACCTCCCAAAATCCCAACTTCGTCCGTCTCAGTCTCTAGAGTTAATAGGAGCCCATCTAGATACAAGACAGTCAAGGGCTTTTCTCCCACAACCCCGCTGTCTTCATATAATGCAGCTAGCTTCTCAAGCAGCGGTGAAGTCCTCCCTAACTGCTTGTGAACTACTACAACTATTGAGACATATGGCATCCACGGTTCATGTGATTCCCTACGCTTGCCTTCATATGCGAGCAGCCCAGTGGACCCTATCCACACAGGACGTCTGTCGGACAAGATATCAAACTCATGATGACTGATCTTGTCCCTACAATGGTGGCAATCACTGGAAAATCTTCTAGTGGGGTCTCCTTTCCAGCAGCCCCCTATTCCAGGCCACCCTAACAACAGATGCATCACAGGTGGGATGGGGAGCACACCTGCATCATCTCTCTACCCAGGGTACCTGGACTCCACAGAAGGCTTGTCTTCACATAAACCTCCTAGAACTCAGAGCAATCTATCTAGCTCTTCGAGTATTCCATGCCCAGCTCAGCTACAAAGACAGTCCTAGTCCAAACGGACAATCAAGTAGCTATGTTCTACGTGAACAAGCAGGGCGGAACAGGCTCTCTGTCGTTATGCAACGAAGCTTTACGACTATGGGCCCTCGCCAGAGAGCATCAAATTCACCTTCTCGTGGTATATCTTCCAGGCATTCAAAACCTTTGGGCAGACAAACTCAGCCGAGTACTGCTGCCTCACGAATGGTCTCTCCACCAAGACCAGGTGACCAAGATATTTCAGATCTGGGGAACCCCAGACATAGACCTATTTGCAAGTCCACTGAATGCCAAACTTCCCCGGTTCTGTTCCAGGATTCCGGCTCAAAATTGCCAGGCAAGGGACGCCTTCCTTCTTCACTGGAGTCACGACTTCCTCTATGCCTTCCCACCTATTCCCCTCATCCCCAAAACACTCTTCAAGCTTCAGAGAGACAAGGGATCGTATGATCCTCATAGCGCCACGGTGGCCACGCCAAACATGGTATTCCCTGCTTCTACATCTCTCTCAAGCTGCACCTCTGGAGTTAGGCTATGCTCCAGATCTCTCCCAAGAGAACGGGATGCTATTGCACCCGAATCCCCAGTCCCTGCATCTCAGGGCCTGGTTGCTGAAAGCTTAGACCTTCAGGATGTTAACCTTTCCCAACAGGTAAAGGATATTCTTCAGGCTTATAGAAAACCTTCCACAAGACACCCTTACGCCTTCAAGTGGAAACATTTTACTATATGGTGTTCACAGAAGGGGTTAAACCCACTTATGATTTCTTTGGAATCGATACTAGAGTATCTACTTCATCTATCAAATTCTGGTCTAAAGACCAATTCAGTAAGAGTCCATCTTAGTTCAATTGCAGCTTCCTATAAGCCTCTAAATGGACAACCAATTTCCTCTCATCCACTCATAACAAGATTTATGAGAGATCTTCTATTAACAAAGCCTCCCATCAGGCCACCACCGGTGGCATGGGATTTAAACCTAGTTCTCGGGAAGCTCATGAAACCGCCTTTTGAACCTTTAGCTACTACAGCCCTAAAGCTTTTGTCCTGGAAGGTCATCTTCCTAATAGCAATCACCTCTGCACATCGCATTAGTGAATTGCAAGCTTTAGTGGCTGATCCTCCTTATACTAAGGTTGTTCTTAGAACTCATCCACACTTTATGCCAAAGGTGGTTTCGCCTTTTCATTTAAATCGATCAATTTATCTTCCTGTATTCTTTCTGAGGCCTCATGCCATGGGAGTGGAGGAGTGGCCTAGTGGTTGGGGCAAGGTAGTTCAGGCCGGAAGGTCGGGGGTTCAAATCCCACTAGAGGACAGCAACCTTGGGCTGGAAGGACTGGGGTTTCTAGTCCCCCAGGTGCTCCTTGTGGTCTTGGGCAAGCCACTTAACCCTCCATAGCCCATGTTCCCTGTAAAATAGTTATCTCCAAGTTATAATGCCCTGTTCAATGTAATTTCAGTTTGTTCAATGTAAACATCACTGATGCAGAATAGCGCGGTATATAAGAGAATGTAAATAAATAAATAAAATAAATGCCTCTAATGCAGAAAGGAACCTTCATACTTTGGATTGTAAAAGAGCCTTGGCTTTTTACCTACAAAGAACACAGTAACATAGAAAGTCTTCTCAACTTTTTATTGCTTTTGATTCTAGTCATTTGGGACTTTCAGTCTCCAAGAGAACTCTGTCCAAATGGATTGCACAATGCATATCCTTTGCTTATGAGAGTAAGAGTCTTCCTCTTCAATGCCATGTCACAGCTCATAATGTGAGAGCCATGGCAGCCTCTATGGCTAACCTTCACTCTGTGTCTATTGATGACATTTGTCGAGCAGCCACCTGGGCTTCGGTACACACCTTTACAGCCCACTACTGCCTAGATAAAGCCTCCCGTCGGGATGCCTTCTTTGGCCAGGCTGTTCTTCAAAATCTCTTCCAGACCTAATTCATCTCCTACCCACCAACCCTGGTGGGATGCCAGAGATCCATGGGAGGAAGCATGGCCCACCTTACTTGGGTGGCAGCTTCTTGGGGCTATCTCCCTGGCATCTTTAGCTAGGGAGTCCCCATATGTGAAGACTACATTCCTGCTTGTTCTTGGAGATAGCGTAGTTACTCACAGGGGCGGCCCAAGGGGGGTGCGGGGCCATGTGCGGAGACTCGGTGCGAGGCCTTATTTGCATAAGTGGCCTTATTTGCATAAATATTTGCATAATGTTACCATACACTAACTTTTAGTAAACATGTCTCTTAATGAGTGTATGGATAAAGAAAGACTAAAAGATTTCTACATTACTATAATCCAGTGCCAACCGCCAGGCACATTAGGAACTACTACAAACGCTGCCCATTTAGAACCCATAGCAAACCCGCCGTATCCTGACAGCACTACCAGGACTCACAAAGCACCATACCCTACCTATCAAAAGGCAACACTGCAAATATTAAACCAATACATTTCAGAGAATACTGGGGAAAGAGAACAAGTGGCAACGTCAAATAGGAATTACATAAACAGAATACCTCAGCTCAGTTACACATGCAGAACATAGACCATCACCAAACAAGGAATCACAATTTAGAAACAGGAACGCAATAATTAAACTGGGAACCCCAAAAGCCAAACTTGGAATGTACAACAACACTGTAGAAATAAAACTATAAATTAATTTCCTCTTGTACCAAACAAAGCGCAGACATTAATGATGCACATTTCCCAGAGCTGACATATTCCAGTTAATAAATTCAAAATAGAGATATCTTTCTACCTTTTGTGCATTTTTTTCAGTTGCAATTGGTCCAGCCACTTTCTTCTGGTTTCTTCATGTTTTCTGCTAACTCTCCATCATCTGCTGTCCATTTGTCCTTTCTTCTCTTCTAGATTTTTTCCATTCTCTCTCTCTACATCTGCTTTAACATACTAATCTTTCTCCTTTTGCTCTTTCCTCATTCCTATTTCATCCACACAAATTTTACCCCTCCATCCTCAATCCCCACTTACTCTCCCAATACCCGGCCAATTGTAGATTTTTCATCCCTCCTACACACAATATTTTTTCCCCTCTCCATTTTACTCTCCCAGCCCCATCCCATTCTAATCCTCCCCCAACATCAGCTCCCTTCTAGTTCCAGTCTCACCAAGCATCCATTCCCTTCTAGTCCCTGCATCAGCCCATTTCCAGTCCTAGCCCCCCATCAGCCCATTTCCAGTCCTAGCTCCACCATCCATTTCCAGTCCAAGTCCCTTCATCAGCTCATTTCCAATCCTAGCCCCCCATCAGCCCATTTCTAGTCATTTCCTAGCCCCACCATCAGCCCATGTCAAATCATAGCTCCCCTCCACTCAGCCCAATTCCAGTCGAAGCCCCCCCATGAGCCTACTTCCAGTTCTAGCCCCTCCATGAGTCCATTTCAATTCAAGCCCCCACCACAGCCCATTTCCAGTCCTATCCTAGCTGTTCCATCAGCCCATTTTCAGTCCTAGCTCCCTTCCCTCACAGCCCATTTTCAGTCCTAGCTCCCTTCCCTCACAGCCCATTTCCATTCCAAGCCCCCTCCCCATCAGCTATTTGCAGTTCAAGCCTCCCCTTCCACTCAGCCCATTTCCAGTCCTAGCAACCCCCCAACCCATTACCAGCCCTAGCCCCCCGTCAGCTTCCAGTCCTAACCCCCATCACCCCATTTTCAGTTTAAGCACCCCCCTATAACCCACTTCCAGTCCTAACCCCCCATCAGCCCATTTCCAGTCAGCCCCCCATAGCCCATTGCCAGTCCTAAACCCCCCCATCAGTCCACAGCCCATTACCAGTCCTAACCACATCAGCCCACCTCAAGTCCTAACCCCTCCCCATCAGCCCATTTCCTGTCCTAGCCCCCCCATAGCCCATTACCAGTCTTACCCCCCCATAGCCCATTACCAGTCCTAACCCCCCCCCATAGCCCATTACCAGTCCTAACCCCCCATCATCCCATTTCCAGACAGGCCCCGTCAGCCCACAGCCCATTACCAGTCTTAACCCCCCCCCATAGCCCATTACCAGTCCTAACCCCCCCCCATAGCCCATTACCAGTCCTAACCCCACCCCATCAGCCCACTACCAGTCCTAATCCCCCATTGCCCATTACCAGTCCTAACCCCCCATCACCCCATTTCCAGACCGCCCCCATCAGCCCACAGCCTATTGCCAGTCTTAACCCCATCCCCCCCATAGCCCATTGCCAGTCCTAACCCCCCCATAGCCCATTACCAATCCTAACCCCCATCACCCCATTTCCAGACAGCCTCCATCAGCCCACAGCCCATTGCCAGTCTTAACCCCCCCTATAGCCAGTCTTAACCCCCCATAGCCCATTGCCAGTCTTAACTCCTCCCATAGCCCATTGCCAGTCTTAACCCCCCATCACCCCATTTCCAGACAGCCCTCATCAGCCCACAGCCCATTGCCAGTCTTAGCCCCCCCTAGCCCAGTGCCAGCCTTTACCCCCCCATAGCCAGTCTTAACCCCTCCCCTAGCCCATTGCCAGTCTTAACCCCCCCATAGCCCCGTGCCAGTCATAAGCCCCCCATCACCCCATTTCCAGACAGCCCTCATCATCCCACAGCCAATTGCCAGACTTAACCCCCCCTAGCCCATTGCCAGTCTTAACCCCCCCTATCCCACTGGCAGTCGTTAACCCCCCCCAGCCCATTGCCAGTCTTAACCCCCCCACAGCCCATTGCCAGTCTTAAACCCCCCCTAGCCCATTGCCAGTCTTAAACCCCCCCCCCTAGCCCCGTGCCATTCTTCACCCCCCCCCAGCCCATTGCCAGTCTTAACCCCCCCCAGCCCATTGCCAATCTTAACCCCCCCCATCGGCTCATGGCAATTTAAAAAAAGAAAAAAAGCTGGCCGCTGCCGCTGCGGCGGCATGGAGTGTCCCGCGGGGCCCCCTCTGCCCGGCGGAACTCTCCCGATGCGGCTGAGCCCCTCTGCGCCGGCTTGCAGATACGCGAAGGGAGAGTGTCTCCCTCGCGTCTCTGTTAAGCCCACAGGGGCAGATGGGAAATTTCCCATCAGCCCCTGCTTCCCATCAGCCCCTGCGGGCTTAACAGAGACGCGAGGGAGACATTCTCCCTTCGCATATCTGCAAGCCGGCGCAGAGGGGCTCAGCCGCGCTGGGAGAGTTCCGCCGGGCAGAGGGGGCCCCGTGGGACACTCAATGCCGCCGCGGCGGCAGCGGCCAGCTTTTTTTTTTTTTTTTTAATTTAATTAAGAAAAAAAAAGCAGAATGTTCTTTGTGCGGGGCCCCCCGAAACGCGGGGCCCTGTGTAAAAAACATTCTTGCTCAATGGACGGGCCGGCCCTGGTTACTCACCTGTAACAGGTGATCTCCGGGAACAGCAGGAATTTAGTCTTCACAATCCACCCACCTCCCTTAAGAGTTGTCTCTCTATCTCTCTGTCTCTTTCCTCTTTCCTCTCTCCCTCTATCCTTTCACTCAGCTACAAACTTAACTGAAGAGGGACAATTGGAAAGGCGGGAAGGCAGCGCACATGTGCTGAGGGATGCTCCCAAAAGCGTTCCTATTGGACGCTGGGGAGCGTTTCCACGCAGGCTCAGTCGGTCCCGATGATACCCATATGTGAAGAATAAATTCCTGCTGTTCCCGGAGATCACCTGTTACAAGTGAGTAACTACGCTGTATTGTCAGACTCAAGGGTGAAGGGGAGGGATATGTAGAAGCTAATGAGGATAAAGCGGAATTGCTTAACAAATATTTCTGTTCTCTGTTCACAGATGAAGGGCCAGGAGCAGGACCTCAGAAAACACCCACAAACAGGCACAGAAGTGAGAGGGATCTCGAACGATTTTCAGAAGACTGTTTGTGAGGAACTAGCTAAACTAAAAGAAGACAATGCGATGGGGCCAGATGAGATACATCCGATAATACTGAAGGCCATTCTAGCAGCTCCACTGACTAGCCTTTTTAATTCTTCTTTGGAGTCGGGGATGGTGCCAGAGGACTGGAGAAAGGCACATGCGGTTCCTTTACACAAACGCGGAAGTAAGGATGTGGTTGAAAACTACAGGTCTGTTGGTTTAACCTCGGTGGTGAGTAAATTATTGGAAACGCTGCTGAAAGAGAAAAATGAGGTTTCTAGAGTCCAAAGGATTACGGGATCCAAGGCAGCATGGGTTTACCAGAGACAGATCTTATCAGACAAATCTGATTGATTTCTTTGACAGGGTGACCAGGAAGTTGGACCGAGGGAGAGCCCTAGATGTGGTGTACTAGATTTGAGTAAAGCCTTTGACACCGTTCCACACAGGCGACTTAGAAAAAAACTGAGCACCCTAGGGATGGACTATAAAGTGACTGACTGGATTAGAAATTGGTTGAGTGGGAGGCGATAAAGGATACAGGTAAATGGAGCTCACTCTGAGGAGAAGGATGTTACCAGTGGTGTGCTGCAGGGATCTGTCCTTGGTCAGATTTCTTCTATCACCTTTGTTAGTGATATTGCTAGGTTTGCCATCTTTCTGAAGGCAAACCAGACACATGTGGTTCGCCATGCTCTGCCCATGCTCATGCTCATAACCTAGCCCCACCCACAAAAAATTACAGAGGGGGACAGTATAGACTAAATTTCATGGGAGAAGGAGGACATCATGGCAGGGTCATGAAGTGCCCTGGTACTAAATGTATGTGCCATAGTTTTAAATTAGTGCTGATGGTAGGTTCTCTGTCGTTTCAATAAAGGGATACCACTTGTCTTAGCATATGTATGATGCATAGGATCAAATATTTAGTTGGCTTTCTGTAATGGAATGATGTAGAGAGAAATTAATGATGTCATTGAAGCAAGGAAACAGCTTGCAGCTGTGTGGGAGTCCTTCACTGGCATTCTTGTCATGAGGGGGGAGTGCTTTAATACCACCCTTTCAATCATGAAGGAGACCTGCCTCTCCCTTGTATTTGAAAGCATGATATTGAAGCAAGACCCCCCCCCCCCACCCATGGCAGAATGCTCCCACACAGCTTAGCAGGAATGTTGCACTTAAGTTATAAATTGAACATTTTAAGAAGAAAAATTGTCCCTGCCTCCTTTCTAACAAACCTCTAAGAGGTTGCTGAAGTCCTGGATGTAAAACTAGGCACAAACCAGTGGAAAGCTAGAGTGGTTTGTGTCTACTCTTCCCTCTTCCCCCCCCCCTCGTGGCCGGAGAAGCTGAGCCTGCACGCTGCAATAGTTGCTTTAAATAGCCTCTGCTCAAGGGACACACTACTCCTGTGGGCAGGCTTGGCCCTCTCTCTGCTGCCAATGTGATTGCAGCCTTAAAGGGCCTCTGTCCGCAGGACATACTACTCCCACAGGCAGGCTTGACCCTCTCTCCGCCCCCATCACTGCTGGGCTTATCCTGCCCACAGGACAGGAGTAGTATATCTTGTGGGCAGAGGCCCTTTAAGGCAGCAATCGCATTGGTGGCGGAGAGAAGGCTGAGCCTGCCTACAGGAGTAGTGTGTCCCATGGGCAGAGGCTGTTTAAAGCATCGATCACAGCCTTGAATAGTCTTTTGCCCACGGGCAGGCTCAACTTCTATGGCCACACTTTGTCTTCCTGTTTGGAGGGGGAGGTGGGGCATCTAGCAACAATTATAAGGGCCCCTGCTGCCAGCACCAGCTGTGTGTGGGAAGTGGGGTCCCCGGCGCACGGACAGACAGAGCATTAAGGCTGGCCGCATGATTAGAATCAAAGAGGGCTCCAAGTCGAGGGTGGGACCATGGCAGGCCGTCTCGCGGCCATTCTTTGAAGGGAAGGCGAGGGGAGGCTGTTACTGTAAAGCAATGAGCCTGGTGCTGGTCCATTCCCAGGCACAGCACTGTACATAAAAGCTTTATTTAAAAACCCTCCAAAATGGCAGTATCAGAGAGTAAATTTATTTAAAATACTTTTATACTGCAGCACTCCCAATTACTCATTGGATTAGTGTGGTTTACAAAAAACATCATTAATTGATTACAATAAAATTACTCAGAAAATAACCAGATCTTCAGTTTCTTTCGGAACACTAAAAGCAATTCCATTTCCTTCAAACCTTTTGGTAACCTTGACCAAACTAAGGAATGGTGTACCTAAATCTCTTACTTATAATCCCCCCCCACTCAATGGGAAAAGAAGAGCCATAGTACCCTACAAATGCCTAGATTTATTAATTAAAGATGGCAAAAACATAGCAGAAAAAATGAACTGGGACAAATTCATAAAAAATGTATATAAAATCAAATAAAATTTAAAACACATATGTTCTGACATCTTAAGCCAGTGTAACTGTGCAAATAAAGGAGAAATTGAATCACATTTCCGAGCATCGAATATTAACATCACTGCCATATTTTGACATAGTTGGAGCCTTTTCATCTGTCATTGAAAGTCTGACTCTTGCTCTGCTAGCTCTGGAGGACTGCCTCCCTTTCCACTATAGCAGGTCCATCCTGCCTGAAGCACCCTCCACTACTCCCAAGTCTCTCCTCTCTGTTCTCATTGGCTGACTTTACTCAGCCTGGCTGAATAGCAGCTCCTCATTGGATGGATTAGAGAGAAACCTGTCATGATGGCAGTTCCAACCACCAGTCCCCAAAAAATTGGCTTTTTAAGTGTTGGTTTTAACTGTCTGCTGACAGCCGGCCTGGCCTTATAAAGAAAGATATTGCGGAAGGGCTGTCAAGTCAAGTTTGCCCCTCTGCAGATGATACTAGAATCTGCAATAGAGTAGACACCCAGGAATGAATAGATAACATGAGGAGGTATCTAGTTAAGCTTGAAAAATGGTCAAGAATTTGGCAGCCGAGATTTAATGATAAAAAATGCAGGGTCATGCATTTGGGCTGCAAAAATCCAAGGGGTCAGTACAGTATAGGGGGCGAAGTACTTCTGTCCACGAAAAGAGCGGGACCTGGGCATGATTGTTTCTGATGATCTTAAAGTGGCTAAATAGGTAGAAAAGGTCACGGCAAAAGCCAGAAGGATGCTTGGGTGCATAGGGAGAGTAATATCCCGAAGAGAAAAGCAGGTGATAGTGCCTCTGTATAAGTCTCTGGTCTGACCTCATTTGGAGTATTGTGTGTAATTCTGGAGACCGCACCTTCAAAAGGATATAAGCAGGATGGAGTCAGTACAGAGGGTGGCTACTAAAATGCTAGTGGTCTTCATTATAAAGCATTTGAGGACAGATTTAAAAATCTTTAATATGTACACCTTAGAGGAAAGGTGGGAAAGAGGTGATATGATTGAGACATTTAAATACCTCCGTGGCATAAATACACAGGAGGAGAGCTGCTTTCGATTGAAAGCAAGCTCTACTACGAGGAGACATAGGATGAGGATGAAAGGGGATAGACTCAGGAGTAAATATGTAGAAATATTTCTTAACAGAAAGAGCAGTAGATGCGTGGAATAGTCTCCCAGTGGAGGTGGTAGAGACAAGGATGGTATCTGACTTCAAGAAAGCAGAGACAAACAGAAGATCTCTAAATGAAAAAAGGGGACTATTGTAATTGATATGGAAGGGCAGACTAGACAGGCCATGTAGTCTCTTTCTGCCATCATGTTTCTATGTAAATCACTTCCTACATTCTGTGCCCATACTTTTGCAGAAAATTGTATGCAAACACTGTCCTGTTGCTAGTGCTAATGACAGCTCACTTTGTTGCATCAAGGCCTTTGTGCTTAAGAAGCCTTAGAGCAGTGCAATTCACTCTACAGTCCTTAGGGAGTGTGCAAACTGATCAGTTTTTCAGGCTATCCCTAATGAATCTGCATGAGATAGATTTGCTTACAGGGCTGGCCTGTCCACTAGGCAACTGCCCAGGGCACACATGGCCTGCTGCATGCTGAGCCATGCCACCACCCCACATTACTGCTGATTCTAGTGGCAGGGTGGGGATGAGGGGCTAGGTTCAGCGGCAGGCCATGTGCTTTGGCACACAAGGCCTGCTGCTTCTGCCCTCTGCCCCCGAAGTTGTGCCAGATGAGGGGTCAAAAGCGGTAGGCCATGTGTTCCGAAGTACATGGCCTGCCGCTGCTGCCAAGCCACCCCGCAACCTCACCATCGGAATCAGCAGCAGCAGGGGTGGTGGCGCGGTTCAGCACCAGGGGGGGGCGTGGGATGACATGGCTGGGGCTTCTGCCTGGAGTGGCAGAAACCCTTGAGCCAGCCCTGTTTGCACGTACACTGTTTCAATGGTATGCAAAGATCCATATTTGTTAGAAACATCCTGAAAATCTAACTTGTTTGTGTCTGTCAAGGATGAAGCACAAGAAATGAATACCACAGCCTTGGAGGGACTTTAGTTTATGGTATATTCGTTCATTTGATGTACTGCTTTTCTTGGATAAACAATACAATGGAAAAGAAGTTACATTGTCTTCAGTGGCGTAGAGAAAAAATACAGAAGAGGACATAGAGTGGCTAGGAGAAGGGAACAGGTGGTGATATTTTAGATGCTGTGACCAGGGCCCATCTGGTTGTTATGATTTAGTTGAAAGTGGCATTAAAGTAGTAGGTTTGCTTAGGAGGAACAGTCAATGTCTAGAATGATTCTCCATAGGGACCATGAACACTGCCTCCACAGTTCTCTTTGGGCCTCATGTCATTAGGCAGGATGAGGCGCCCGCCTCAGGTGGCAAAACTTTGGGAGTGGCAGAAAATGTCCCCAAAACATTCCTACAGTGGCCACCTCACTTCTGTCTGGCCATACGGCAACATTTCCCCTCCAGCTTCCCCCCTCCCTATCCTGCCCACCACCGCTTCTCTGGTTTGCGTCAGCAGCAATAAGCCAAACTCTAAGTGTGGAGTCTTTGAAACTCTTGACTGTCTCCATGCCCTGCCAGTCCTGTTCCCCTCAGACACATACTTTTCACATCAGAAGGGGATGGGACCAGCAGGGCCTTTGAAACTCTCGTGCACTTCCAAGACCTCACATTTATGGTTTGGCTTCTGCCATCGCTGTTGTAGACCTCGAGAAAAGTAACAATAGCGGCGGTAGTTAGGAAGACTGGGGGAGGGAGGATGATGGAAGGGGGGAGCCTTAAGGAGAAGGAGGGAGTATACTTGATCTAGGAGGAGGCCATGGGGAAATGGAAGTAGGATGCTTGGCACAGGACGGGGCCCATAGAGAAATAAGGGGGGATGCTGGACATGTGGGGAACAAGGGGCATAGGCAGATGGAGGGGGATGTTGGACATGAGGAATATGGAGGGAGGGGGGGGAGAGAGAGATAAATGCTGGACATTGGAGAGTAGAGAGAGAGAGAGAGAAGTGGATGCTGGACATGGGGGGGATAGGGGGCAGGAGAGAGAGACAGAGAATGGAGATTCTGGAAATAGGAAGAGAAGGTGAGAGAAAGAGTGAGGATGTGCTAGATATGAGGGGGTGTCACGATTCAGGGCTCCAGCAGGGCTTATCTCTGCTCTCCTTCCTTGTCTTCTGTCTTGGGTATGGGTGGATCTTTGAGCCTCTGACTCCGGGTTATCTGAAAAGTCAATCCTGTTGACAAAACTAAGCAGTCTCTGCCTTCACAAACTCTCCTTCCCCTTTCTGGAGCGATTCCCAACAGTCCCTGATCACGAAGTCTCTCCTGCCTAGTAATTCACCAAAAAAACAATGTGTGTGTATCCTTGTGTCAGTGGCTACTATCCTCTGTCTTCCTTACAGCTGGTAAGGTTTAGTCTTATTTTCCACTATAATTTCCCCTCCTTTAGTCCCTCTTATCTGTAGCTCTTTCCCAGAAGTAAAACTTCAGACTCAATTCTAGTTGATCAGGTAAGAACAGAAAAAAAAACCCCTCTCCAGTTCTATAAAACAGTTTTCTAAAATACATTCTCAACTTGGCTGCTACCTCTGTGGCCTATAGGTTCAGAGTTTCCTGCCGCTTTACTTCTGAATCCAGCCACCACCACTCCCCAGTCAGAATTCACAACTCCTCCTTTGAGGTTCTTCAACAGTCCAGGTTTCTATTCCCACAACAGGAAAACAGAATTTTTATCTTGTAGAGAGGCTTCAGGCAGCCCTGGTTCTCATCTCAGCTTTTTATATTGTGACCGGCCCTAGCTTTTCCAGCCTTCCTTCCTTTTCCCTGTGCTTAGCAACTTGGAAAACTGGTCTGGAACTGGAGTTCTTCCTTTTTTATTTCTTCTTTTTCCTTTCTCCAGCGATGGGTATGTATACCCCATCACAGGGGCATAGAGTGAGAGAGAGATAAAGATGATGCTGGACGGAGTTGGGGTGGGGCATAGAGACAGAGAGGAGATGCTGGACATGGGGAGGGGTAGGGAGAGAGAGAGATGTTCGGGGTCATGGGATAGGTTGATAAAGAGGGAATGTTGGGCATGGAGGGATAAGGTCAGAAAAAAGGGGGGAGGCGCAGACACTGGATTTTACAGACTGGACAGGGGAGGCGAGAAGGAGAGAAATGCACAAGGGGGAGAATTAGTTAAAGATAGGGAATGGGAGGGCTGTGTTAAGGGTTGAAAAGTGGTAGGTAGATGTAGTCAAGAGGGAAACTGAAGACTGGATGGCAAGAAGGAGTGAAATCAGAGTTGATAGAAAAGTAAATGGAAGAAAACTGAAAGGAATAAAATCAGTGTCCAAGATAGAAGGAAATGAACAAAGGAGGGAAGGGAAGTTGCAGATGGAGTGAAGACCCTAGAAAGCGAAAGCGATTTAATTCAACAGAATTAGAGAATAAAATAGCTAGAAAGCAAAAATAGAAAAAAGAATTTTATTTTCAGTTTAGTGACTGGAATATGTCAGTCCTTGAAATCTGCATTTTCAGTCTTTATATTTTTCACAGTACAGGGGCATTTTATATATCTTTCTATTTCCCTGGTGTTGTACTGCATGCAAAGTCTGGTTTCTTAGGATTTCAGTTAAATTTTTTTCTCTCCATATTTCTATTTTTAGTTTGTGGTCAGTTATTCCTTACTTGTTGAGGATTTATCTGTGATCTGCATGTGTGGCTGAAGCTATGTTTTCTGTTAGCACTGGAGTTTATGTGTAGGGGTACTGTAATAATCTGGCTTGTTCAGTTTTCCAAATAGGTGAATGGATGTACTAGAGCCCTCTGCAATTTTTATGATGCTTCTCTTTTCTGGGTAGGCTCCTTGTATGAGTTTTGGAAGTTAATGCTGTTATGGTCTGGTAGATTTTCTTTATAGGTCCTGAGTGATTTTTGTAGGGTTTTGTATTACTTCACAATTTATCAAGCACTGGTGAGGGTTTATAATATTACTGAGATGACACTAGAATCAAAAACTATTTTTAGTATGTTACGTTTTATGGGAAAATGTCCTAGTTTTGCCTTGGGACTGGGAAGGTTAGGAATGGAACATGCACATGGCGGTTAGCATTGATATCTTGGGAGTAAGCTGTGACTGCAGCCATTAGTGTGGGGGTGTTAAGTGCTCCTATGTACCAGTGAGTATGGTGCTGCACAGTTGCAATGCGCCAATGGCAGGGGACGGATGCGCACAGCCTCTGCACTAGATTCACAGTCCAGTTGCATGCTTAGTGTATTTTAGTAAACATGCCCCCTAATGACATGCCAGACCAATGTACAGGAGCTGATATGTTAGATTCCCAGGCTACATAATTAAAGTTCTACAATGTTTGCTGTATATAAACAGCATTGCAAAGTGTTTTGTTCTTTGTTTTTAATTTATATAGCCTGGAATTATGTTGCTTTTTTTTTTCTTGGGTCAACCACCTGCCCAGGATTGAGTGAGGTGATCTCCTGCCCCTCCATAGAGCAATATGAAAACCCTTTTTTCAAATAAACAAAATAGATAATTTAAGCAGGGCAGTAGCCAAATGCAGGCAAATTCCAGTCCTTATTTGACACAGATCTGTTTGGGTTTTCAGATATTCCTAATGATACTGCAGTAACAGGATGGATCAAATTGGTGGAGGGGATGTGATATATGTTAAAAAGAGCATTGACTCAAGCACAATTTCTGCAGGAAACAAAATATACTATTGATTCCTTCGCGTCCCTCTAGTCCAGTCCCGGAACCATAGAGTTGTCAATCTCCTCCAGCATGTCAATATTGGTCAATTCTTGAACGTTGGACCTCTTGTCAAAAATAGTACTATTACGTTCAGTATAACAGACGGGAAAACAATCCCTTAAATTACTGCCCTTCTCTTCTTTTGTGTTCAGCAAGTAAATGTCTCATATCTTTAAGAGTTACCTGGAGGTCTCAGACTAGCACCAATTCCTAAGACGAGACCGTCATTAGTGGAAGAGGTATGCTAAAACACATCAACGACCTCCACGGTAGCAAACTGCAGTACATAAGGTTAGCAAGGGTGATCCTAAACCTCATAAAATGTCACTGAAATATGACTCAAAAGATAAATAAATGTGATCAACTTCCTCAACGCTAATCCTCACGGCTGTTCTCTTGAATCATCATAAAAAGATCCCGATGCTTCCCCCCAGCGCCTTCGTAGCGTTTCACCTATTAGGGTTCTTCAGGGGATCTACGATAGATCCTGTGAACAAACAAATGAAAACAAGGAATTATTCCCGACTCCACTCTATCAAAAAACTCTTCAAAAACCCAGACTAAGTAGCCGGCCAAAATGTGGAAATACTCACTAAGAAAGCTGCCCACGTCTAAAGTTGAATCTCTTCGCTTTAACTTCCTTCAAAAGCAGTTATCATCGCTGATGCAAAAAGACGCCGCGCATGCGACCTACAGCCAGCGAAGCTGTATTTAAAGGCGGGACACGATCTAACATGATTAGCTCCTCCCTATCGACATCAGTGCAAGTGTGGAAAATAGCCTTAAAGGGCAATGCACTAAAAATCTTTAAAAAGTTCTAATTCCATTCAACCCTGCTGGCTCCATCAACTACTTCCAAAGGAATAAAATCACATACATGCTGACCATTCTATCATTGCATTTAAACCATTAGGTATGACTGTATCCAGTTTGTGGATCCATCTCTGTTCCCTTATAATCAACACCTGATCATGAGTTCTACCCCCATTACCACAATCAACTTTGTCAATACAAAAGCATAACAGTTGTTCAAAACTATGTCCCTTATCTAAACAGTGTTGGACCATCGGGGCAGACACTGTTCGACATCGCAACTTACTCCGGTGTTCTCGCATTCGTATCCGGAAGGAACGTAACGTCTTACCTATATAAAGGAGGCCGCACGGGCACTGAACTGCATAGACCACCCCCGTAGTTTCACATGTCGTAAAAGACGATATTGCATGATTTGTCTGATGGTAAGTAAACGAAGTGGTTTCCCTGGTAATCTCACATATGTCGCATGCCCCTCAGCGTTTATGCCCCTTCTCCCCCAACTCTGCATCTATTCTAGGTAAGACCGTAGGACTCAAATGTTCCTTCAAATTACGGTGCCATTGCCAAATGCACCGCAACTTCTTCCCCACTAGGCCTGGTACCGTTGACAATACATTCTTATGTCGCTGTAAACTCCGCTGGATATCTCGACTCAAAGGGGAAAATTTTGTAATGAGACTCAGTGTCACCGTCATCGTTAGTCCTATGACATAATGGAGAAAGAAGTAGATTTCTATTGTTATAAAGGGCTCTCCGATATGCTTTTTTAACCACCTGATATGGGTAACCCCTTTCAAGGAAATTAACCTCTAACTGACGTGACTGCCGCTTAAACTCCTCATCACTCGAACAGTTCCTGCGAAAACAGAGGAACTGCGAGAATGGGAGACCCTCTTTTTAATGGTCTGGGGTGGGCGCTTCGATAATGAACTGGCGTATTCCTATCAGTGGGTTTCCTAAATATAGACGTTTTCCAATGCCCCCTCCCCCTAGTGATGTTAACATCAAGATAGGTTATAATATCTCTATGGTGAACCTCCTCCAGCAGCCTTGGAGACTGAAATACATCAGCGCTTTACTGGCACCAGTTTAAGTAGGCAAGGACCGCCCCCTCTCACCAGTACTTTCAGTCTCCAAGCAGCTGAAGGAGTCCTGAGCCTGGTTCTGGGCTCAGTTAGGGAAATAAGCAGAGCTTAATGGGATACATTCCTTTCTGAAATTTCAATTTCAATTTAGTTTGTGACTTTGCCCCTTCTTTGTTTTGATTGCAGGAGCTGTGCTGTTGCAGGAGATTTCTTCCTCTGGCTCCATCTGCCCCCCTCCCTCCCCTTCCCTCCTCTCTCTCTCTCTCTCCCTTCTTTTACTTCAAAGCTCCATTTCTTAGACGAGCACTGCGGTGTGCAGACAGCACAAAGGAGTTTCTGTGCCTCCCTGCTCCCGAACTCGCTTTTAAGGGTGAGGAGCAGGTTGCAGGCTTACAGCAGTGGCCCGGAGTTTGCTGGACAGCTAAGGCATGTGTTGCCGGTGTTGGAGCTGAAGCCGAAGTTAGGCTGAGCTCCAGCGGGGCTGCTGCATCTCTCCCTCTGTTCTTCACCCGATCTTCAGAGTGGTGAGTGAGGGGTACTCTTTTCTCTTATTTTCAGGGGCTCATTGCGATTTAGCAGGTAGGGGGCTAGGATTTGGGGGTTTTTTTCCATTTCGGGGTGGTCTGCCGCTTGGTGCTTTAGGCGGGAATCGGCAGCGGCGGCCATTTTGAAAAGTCACGTTTTAGTTTTTTGGGATTCGTTTTGCTTATTTTCGGCTTTCTATCCCTCGTTTTGGCTGCAGACCATCAGGATTCGACTTGGTGGAGGTCTGTGGTTCTAGTGTGTTTTTAAAAAAAACCGGGGGTTTTGCAGAGCCTGTCTGAAGGCTCTTCTTCTGTGCTTTGCTGCTGCTCCGCGGGGTGGGGGTGGCAGTTGAGACTTTCTCTGAGTATGCCTGCGAAGCCACGCTGCGTTGTTTGTGGAGCTAAGCGGGGTTTATTGGCTGGGTCCAGTGTGTGTGGGGCCTGTACTCTGGAGTCCAGCGTTATGGAGAGTACGGCTCCATCTACGACTGTAGCCTGTGAGGCACTTCCACGAGGGGCAGCGGCAGTATTACCTCCGTCTCTGGATTTTCAGGGGCCGGGGTCATCCCCTGGGGAGGGGTCCTCGGGTTTGCAGGGACCGACTCCAGTCGGCTTGGCTCCGGGGATTCCGCCAGATTTCTTCTCTCTCATGCAGCAGGCTTTTGCGCTCCTGCAACCCGGGATGGTCTCTCCGGCTCGGGTTTCGGAGGGGCAGAAGCGTCCGGGGTCCCTGGTTCAGCCTGAAGACGGTGTTCCTACTACGAAGGTTGCCAAGGGGACAGCAGATGAGGGTCCAGCGTCTCGTCTGGGGGAGGACCTGTGGGCGGAGGACGTGGACCTTGATAACACCTCGGTTGAGGTGTTGGAGGAGGGTGAGTTACCTGACGCAGAGCAGCACAGTAGCACAGTAGGCTCGTCAGGGTGTTTCGTAGGGAAGAGCTTCCGGCCTTGATTGCCAAGACTCTCAAGACGCTGAATATGCCTGCGGAGGTGGTGGCGCCGGATGATGCTCTGGAGGATCCACTGCTCCAGGCGGTACGTACGTCCCAGCGGGTCTTCCCCTTGCATAGAGTATTTCGGGGTATGATTCAGGAGGAGTGGGACTCGCCGGAATCGGTGCTGAGGGGGTCCCGTGCCTTGTCGCGGCTTTATCTGTTGTCCGATCAGGATAGAGAGCTTTTTCGGTCTCCCAAAGTTGATGCGGCGGTATCGGCTGTGACTAAAAAGACTACGATCCCGGTTGAAGGCGCTGCAGCGTTGAAAGATGGGCAAGATAGGAAATTGGATACGCTGTTGAAGCAGGTTTTTGATGTGTGCGCCCTCTCGATGCAGGCCGCCGTGGCGGGGGCTTGGGTAGTGAGAGGTTGTTTGCGCTGGTCCCAAAGATTGCAAGGGGATGTTGGGGCAGCGCAGGTGGAAGATGCGGTGCGTTTGGAGTCTGGAACCGCCTATTTGTCGGACATTCATTATGATCTCATCCGTAGTGGCGCTAAGTCTATGGCCTCGGTGGTAGCGGCGAGGCGCTATTTGTGGTTGTGCAATTGGGCGGCCGACAGTTCCTCCAAGGCTCGTCTCAGCAAGCTTCCCTTTCGGGGGAAGTTGTTGTTTGGGGAGGATTTGGAAAAGTTGGTCAAGGATCTCGGTGAGTCTAAAGGGAGACGTCTTCCGGAGGATAAACCGAAGCAGGTCCGGTCTACTGTGGGGTCTCGAGGGGCTCCTCGGGAGTTTCACCGTTTTAGGGCGTCTCGTTTTGGTCAGCCTCAGCGCGGTAGGTTTCCTGCTAGAAGCCAGGGGTTTCGTGGCTTCAGAGGGGCCGGCAGAGGTTTCTCCACCTTCCAATCCTCCTCCATTAAGAAGCCCCAATGAGATGAGGCGGGCTCAGGTGGACGTAGTTCCCGTGGGGGGGGCGTTTGCGGGAATTTTACCCTGCCTGGGTCCAACTTACGTCAGATCAGTGGGTTCTGGAGGTCATTCGAGAGGGTTATGCTCTAGAACTCCATTGTCCCATGTTAGATTCCTTTGTTCTGTCGCCTTGCAGGGCTCCGCTCAAGCGGCAAGCCATCGTCGACACGTTGCAGCGATTGTTGCTGCTCCGGGCGATAGTTCCCGTGCCAGGGGACCAGTGCAGTTCCGGTCGATACTCCATCTATTTCGTGGTGCCGAAGAAGGAGGGATCCTTTCGTCCTATCCTCGATTTAAAAAATCTCAATCGGTGTCTCCGGGTCACTCACTTTCGCATGGAGACACTTCGATCCGTCATCGCGGCTGTCAGACAGGGGGAGTTTCTGACTTCTCTGGACCTCACGGAGGCTTACCTACATATCCCGGTTCGGCAAGAGCACCAGCGCTATCTGTGGTTTGCCGTTCCCATGGGGCATTTTCAGTTTCAGGCATTGCCCTTCGGCCTGGCGACGGCGCCCCGCACTTTCACCAAGATCATGGTAGTCGTGGCGGCGGCTCTTCGCAAGGAGGGGGTGCTCGTGCATCCTTATTTGGACGATTGGTTGATTCGGGCGAAGTCTCAGGCGGAAAGTGCGGAGGCCACCACCCGGGTGGTGCAGTTGCTACAGAGTCTGGGCTGGGTGGTCAACTTTGCGAAGAGCAGGTTGATTCCATCGCAGTCTTTGGAGTACTTGGGGGCGCAGTTCGAGACGCGGCAAGCGGCAGTGTTCCTGCCGGTTCAGCTTGCGCAGGTGTTGCGGAGGCTGGTGCGGCGTTTTATCTTGCAGGCGGCGCCCACGGCGTGGCAGTATCTCCAGTTGCTCAGCACGGTGGCAGCGACAATCGAGGTGGTGCCCTGGGCCAGAGCGCATATGCGAAAGTTGCAGAGCGCACTTCACCGGCGTTGGTCCCATCAGCGCGATGCGTTGTCTCGATGGCTGATCTGTCCCCCGGAGGTACGCCTGGATCTTCGGTGGTGGTTGCGGCCAGAGAGTTTAGCCGCAGGCATGCCCTTGGAACCTCCATCCTGGAAGCTGTTGACCACAGATGCCAGTCTTCTGGGGTGGGGGGCGTGTTGCGAGGGCGCGTTTGCCCAGGGCCTGTGGTCGTTGGTGGAGAGGGAATGGTCCATCAATCAGTTGGAGATGAGAGCAGTGTTTCTGGCTCTACAGGCGTTTCGGGGGACTCTTGCTCGGCAGGCGGTTCGGGTTCTCTCGGACAATGCGGCCACAGTCGCCTACATCAATCGGCAGGGCGGCACCGGCAGCGTGGGGCTCGAGCTGGAGGCCGGTCAGTTACTCGCTTGGGCCGAAGTGAATCTGAAGTGTCTGTCGGCGCAGCATGTAGCAGGCGTGGAGAATGTCGCGGCGGATTTTCTGAGTCGCCGAAGGGTGGACCCGGGGGAGTAGGTCCTGCACCCCGAGGTCTTTGCGCTTCTGGTGAGGCGCTGGGGAGTTCCCCTAATGGATCTCATGGCGACCTTTGAGTCAGCACAGGTGGAGCGCTTTTTCAGCAGGCGGCGAGAACGGATGTCGGAGGGACTCGACGCACTGGCGCAGCACTGGCCGGAAGGAGGGCTTCTCTGTCTTCTCACCTTCGGCTCTGATAGGCCGGGTGGTGCAGCGCATAGAGCGTCATCGGGGCCTCGTGGTGCTGGTGGCGTCCGATTGGCCCAGACGGCCGTGGTACGCAGATTTGGTGCGGCTGTTAGCGGGTCAACCGTGGAGACTTCCTCAGCGGAGCGATCTCTTGGGTCAGGGTCCATTGCGCATGCCTCAGGTGGCTCAGTTCTCACTTACGGCATGGCTCTTGAAAGGGCTCAGATGACTGCTAAGGGATATTCGGCGGCGGTCGTTTCGACCTTACTGAAGTCGCATAGACGTTCCACGTCTCTTGCGTACATTTGAGTCTGGCGCGTCTTTGAAGCTTGGTGTGCGGAGCATGCCGTGCGTCCGTTAGGTGCTTCGGTGTCGCAAATCCTTTCTTTCTTGCAGGATGGCGTGGGCAAGGGTTTGGCGGCTAGTTCGTTGCGCGTGCAGTTGGCTGCCATTTCCTGTTACCGTGGAAAGGTGCATGGGCAGTCTCTCGGGGCTCATGCGGATGTCCGGAGGTTTTTGAGGGTGGTGTTGCTCTTGCGACCGCCGCGGCGCTGTGCTGTTCCCCCGTGGGACTTGAATTTGGTGTTAGAGGCCTTGCTTGCTCCTCCGTTTGAACCGTTGTCCACAGCTTCGCTAAAAGATCTCACATTGAAAACTGTTTTCCTGGTGGCTATTTGTTCGGCTAGGCGGATCTCAGAGCTGCAGGCCTTGTCTTGTAGGGAGCCCTATCTCTCGTTTTCCGACCAAAAGGTGGTTCTCCGTACCGTTCCAGCGTTCTTACCCAAGGTGGTGTCCGCGTTTCATGTTAACCAAGTGGTCTCTCTTCCTGTGTTTTCGGATCGGCGACAGGCCGGATCTATGGGAAAATTGCATCTGTTGGACGCTCGCAGGGTTCTGAAGAGGTATCTCTCTCGGACGGCGTCCTTTCGGCGGTCGGATCGGCTTTTTGTGGCATTCGGTGGACCGCGAAAAGGGGAGGCGGCGGCGAAGTCCTCTATTTCGCGCTGGTTGAAGGAAGCGATTGCGTCGGCCTACATCTTGAAGGGCAGGTTGGTTCCACAGGGTCTTCAGTCTCATTCCACTCGGGCGCAGGCGGCGTCTTGGGCGGCGACTTGGTCGTCCTTGCATTCCTTTGCTAAGCATTACCGCTTAGATGTTTTATCGGCGGAGGATGGGCGTTTTGGATCAGCGGTGCTTCAGGCTGGGCTTGCTTGTCCCTCCCGTTGATGTTCACTGCTCTGTTACATCCTCTATGGTTCCGGGACTGGACTAGAGGGACGCGAAGGAAGGTTAAATTAGACTTACCTGCTAATTGTTGTTCCTTGCGGAACTCTAGTCCCGTCCCGGATCCCTCCCTGTGATTTTGAAGGGTCGCCAGCCTGTCTGTTTCGGATCCCACGGGTGCTCTTCGTTACCTAGCTTCTTGGGGGCGCGGGATGAAGCCATTGGAGGACCCTCTTGCGTAGCGCTATTGGCTGCCCATCCTCTCCTGAGGCGGTGGTGCCTGGCGTTTCAGTGTAGTAAGCAATATTTTAATTAGGAAACGGACAAAAACCTAAACAATATAACAAAAAACAAAACCAATATATAAATGGAATATGAAGACTAAGATATCTTTGTGTATATGTATAGATGTAAGCACTTATTTCCCATTCTTGTTGAATGTATTCTGGTTAAATCTACTTATTTGTTGTTCTGCTCAGTGTGCTTTGTCAATAGGTACTGGTGAGAGGGGGCGGTCCTTGCCTACTTATACTGGTGCCAGCAAAGTGCTGATGTATTTCAATCTCCAAGGCTGCTGGAGGAGGTTGACAACTCTATGGTTCCGGGACTGGACTAGAGTTCCGCAAGGAACAACAATTAGCAGGTAAGTCTAATTTAACCATCTTTATGGATAGAAATCCCATGTGTGAAGGGGAAGAAAATAGTGGTAGGGGTTTACTACTGTCTGCCTGGACTGAATGAGCAGATGATGAAATGCTATCAGAAATTAGGGAAAATAACAAATTTAGCAGCACAATAATGGTGATTTTATTTACCTCAATAATGACTGGCTAAACATTAGACAAAGACATGCTAGGGAGGTAAAGTTCCTAGATTAAATAAATGACTGCTTCATGGAGCAGCTGGTTCAAGACCAAACAGAGAAGGACCTCATTTGCTAAAGCCTGCTATGGTTTTACATTTTCAGTATAGTAACACCACCTCAAAAATCTGGATTGAAAATAATCCACAAAAACACAACCAGATTAATTTATCATGAAGTAAATAAAGGACCTCAAATAAGAGTGAGCTTACACAGGCCTAAAGAGGCCCTCTAGTATAACAGCTTCGTAGGGTCACAGCTAATATGCTGTAGATCATCATAAGCCCATAGAACAAATATCCCTTATCGTCCCTCCAGTCTAGTCCCGAACATCTGGGTTTGTGCATGTCCTCTCGCAGCTTGGAGACTGAGCATGTCACATTTCTGATGACACCAGTATAAGTAGTCCAGGGCCCGCCTCCATGATCCAGTTCTCAGTCTCCAAGCAGCAGAAGGAGGTGTGAGTCCAGAGGCTTGGGACTCACTGGAGAAAGCAGTCAGGATATAGCTAGATAGTTTAAAAAAAAAAAACAAACCCAAAAAACAAAGCAAAAGAAAAAGGGTTACTGGCCCTTTAAAGCCAAATTCATCAAATTAGAGTGGACAGGGCTCTGGTGCTGGCATGAGGCTGCCCCCCTTCTCTGCAGCGTGGTGCAATAGCGGGGCTGAGTGCGAGAGCTGAGTGGGGACTCTGGCTGTCGTCCCGTGAAAGGGAGCAGAGCCGTGGGTGTACTGCGGTCCGCCCGCGCTCAGCGAGTGAGAACTGAGCAGCGCGGCTGACAGGGCGGGAGCTCCGGCTGCGGCCAGGAAGTGCTATGGGCCTAGTGGTGTCAGTCCTTGCACGACGGTGAACAGGGCAGCGCGGCAGGGGCCTTGGAAGTCGCAAAGGTAAGCGCTATGATTTTTTAAAGGAGGCTGTTTGTTTTTCGCAGAGTTTAGCGGCGGTTTTCTAATCTCGGAGGGCCGTTTAGGGCCACGTGGCGTTTGCGTGGGAATGGTGAGAGTTAGCAGTTAGCAGTCCAAAGGGTCTGCTGAGGTGGATTGGCAGGCTTTTAATTTAGTTTCAGTTAATTTCAGTTAATTTAGCTTCAGTTACTTCAATATCATCTTGGGGGAACTGTTGTTAAAAAAAAAAGAGTTTGATTTGACTGGTGCAGTGTCCATAGCTCCATATGCCAGCTAGGCCTCGGTGCCTCCTGTGTGGGGTTCGTAGAGGCTCTATGTTGGAGGCGGGGGTGTGCAAAGGCTGTGCACACGAGGCGTCACTGGCTGAGATGGCTGAACAAGGTGGGGGAGAGAGCGTGAAGGAGTCTTCAGGGTCTGCGGATCTCCGCTCCTCCCCGGACGTAATTCAGGAGCCGGTGCCAGGGCCTTTCTCGGCTCCAGAGGTTCCCTTGCCCCAGACTTCAGTGCAGGGGGGATTGGGGGCCATATTTTCCCAACAATTTTTGTCACTGCTTCAGCAGGCGCTAGGGGGTTCCGGGAGTGGGAGCTCTGGGCCTGCGGAGCACAGAGTTCGTGGTACCAAGAGGCCGGGGACTCCGTTAGGCGTAGCAGTGGGCAGTGTCCCAGTTAAGAAGGCGAAACTGCAGATGGATGATACCGAGCAGGACTTAGTGGGAGAAGAACTGTCAGAGGTTTTATAGGACTCTGACATGGAAATGGAGTTGGAAGAAGGTGAGATCACTGAACCAGAGGACCAGGCGAGAGTAGTCCGAGTGTTCAGAAGAGAGGAACTTTCGACGCTTATTACGGAGATGCTGAAAGCTTTGAATATGCCGATGGTGGGTCAAGCAGAGGATAGTTCTTTGGAGGATCCCTTATTACAGGCTATTCATAAGTCTCAGCGGGCGTTTCCAGTTCATAGGGTTTTTAAGGAAATGATTCAGGAAGAATGGGATACGCCGGAGGCGAGCATTAAGGGGGCCAGACTGATGGGCCGTTTGTATCTGCTAGGGGAACTGGATAAGGAGATTTTTAGATCGCCCAAAGTAGATGCGGCGGTTTCGGCAGTGACTAAAAAGATGACGATCCCAGTAGAGGGAAGTGCGGCCCTTAAAGATGCGCAAGATAGGAGACTAGATACGTTGCTCAGACACGTGTTTGAGGTGAATGCCCTGTCCATTCAGGCTTCAATTTGTAGGGCATGGGTGGCAAGGGCGTGCCTCAGATGGTCTCAGAGACTGAAAGGTCTGCAAGTTGAGGAGGCGTCCGAGGAGGCGGCTCGCATTGAATCAGGAGTAGCATACCTGGCAGTCAGTATGATCTGATTCGGGGCCTCTCGAAGAGTATGGCATCAGTGGTAGCGGCAAGGAGATATCTTTGGCTGTGTAATTGGGCAGCAGAGGCGGCTTCGAAGGCAAGGCTGGGCAAACTGCCTTTTAAAGGGAAGCTCCTCTTTGGGGAAGAGTTAGAAAAGTTAGTAAAGGATTTAGGTGAGTCAAAGGGGGGCAGATTGCCGGAGGACAAGCAGAAGCAGGGACGTGCTATACCGCCGTCTAAGAGTCAACAGAGGGAGTTTAGGTGTTTTCGGCAATCAAGGTTTGGTCAATTTCAAAGAGGGCGTTTCCAGTACAGGTCCTCAGGGTTTCGGGGGTTTCGTGGAGCGTGCAGAGGTTTTGGTGCCGCTTCCTCCCCGAACGTTAAGAAACCACAATGAAGTGAGGGGGGTCCAGATAGGAATAGTTCCAGTGGGAGGTCGTTCGAGGGACGTCTTTCCTGTCTGGGCCCAAATTATGGCAGATCAGTGGGTGTTGGAAGTTGTGCAAAAAGGTTATGCGCTCGAATTCCAACATCCAGTGAGCGATACCTTTGTTCAGTCCCCTTGCAGAACAAGAGTAAAGAGGGCAGCAGTTCAAGAGACCTTAGACAGGTAGATAGCCCTAAAGGCAGTGGTGCCAGTGCCGGCGGACCAATGCGGGTACGGTTGGTACTCCATATATTTTGTGGTCCCAAAGAAAGAAGGTACCTTAAGGCCTATTCTGGATCTCAAGAGGGTAAACAGATGTCTCAGGGTGTCTCATTTTTGCATGGAAACGCTGAGGTCAGTCATAGTAGCTGTGAGGCAGGGGGGAGTATCTTACGTCTTTGGATCTCTCGGAGGCCTATCTGCACATTCCAATCAGGAAGGAACATCAACGCTTCCTCTGCTTTGCGATGCCCATGGGACATTTTCAGTTTCAGGCGATGCCATTTGGATTGGCAACTGCTCCAAGGACATTCACCAAGGTCATGGTGGTGGTGGCAGTGGCATTGCACAAGGAGGGAGTGTTGGTGCACCCTTATCTGGACGATTGGTTGATTTGGGCGAAGTCAAAGGATGAAAGCAAAGAGGTGACACGCAAAGTGGTACATTTCCTGCAGACCCTAGGATGGGTGGTAAATGTAGCAAAAAGCAAATTGGTGTCATCGCAGGAGTTGGAGTATTTGGGAGCCCGCTTCGACACGAGCAGAGGCAGAGAGGGTATCTGCCACAGCTAAGAATCCGGAAGTTAAGAAAGTTAATACGAGACTTCCTGAGGAGAAGAGCGCTCTCGGCGTGGCAGTATTTGCAATTCTTAGGGACAATGGCTGCTACGATAGAGGTGTTTCAATGGGCCAGGGCTCACATGAGGCCACTACAGAGAGCGCTGCTCCGAAGGTGGTCGCATCAGTCCGATCAATTATCACGGCGAATGGTCTGTCCGCCGGAGGCGAGACAGTCTCTGCAGTGGTGGCTTGTTCTGGGGTGTGTGGAAAGAGGGATGCCTCTAGAAGCTCCGGATTGGAAGGCAGTGACAACGGATGCGAGTTTGTTTGGCTGGGGGGCACACTTCGAGGAACAGTACGCTCAAGGTCAGTGGATCGAACAAGAAAGGAGTTGGTCAAGCAACAGATTGGAATTGAGGGCAGTGACCTTAGCTCTGAAAGTTTTTCATCAGCAGCTGCAGGGAAGTGCGATTGACGGACAATGCCACAGCAGTGGCTTACATCAACCGGCAAGGCGGCACCAGCAGTGTGGCACTGGAAGGAGAGGCGGAAGAACTATTAGAGTGGGCCGAGTCACACCTGGAAGCATTATCGGCAGTGCATGTAGCGGGAGTGGACAATGTGACAGCCAATTTTTTTTGAGTCGAGTCAAGGTGGACCCAGGAGAGTGGGTGCTCCATCACGAAGTCTTTGACTTGCTGGTGCAACGATGGGGTCTGCCAGTAATGGACTTAATGGCGACGTTCGAGTCCACAAAGGTAGAAAGATTTATCTCCAGGAACAAGCAGGAATGAGTCTTCACATATGGGTATCGTTGGTACTGACGGAGCCTGCACGGGAATGCTCCCCAGCGTCCAAAAGGAAAGCTTTTGGGAGCATCCCACAGCGCCTGCGTGCTGCCTTCCCGCCTTTCCTAACCGCCTCTCTCCAGTTCTTCTTTTCCGCGGAGCCAGCAGGTCGTGTTCCTGTCACCGCTGAAGAATTTCTTTATTTTATTTCTTTGGTCGCGCGTCTGCCTTCTCAGCGCTAGACCGGTACCGCCGGTTTTTTCTTTCTTTATTCTAAAAAAAAAACTACTGTTTTTTTCCTCACTTCAGTGCATTTTCTTCTTGGCCTTAGGCCTAGAACATTTTTCCTCATGGAAAAGCCTGCTTCTGGTTTTAAAAAATGCACGAAGTGCAGCGGCACTATTTCTGTCACTGACACCCATGAATGGTGTCTAAAATGTTTAGATCCTGACCATTCCATCGCGGATTGTGAGTCCTGCTCCATGATGTCTAAAAGAGGTCTACAGAATCGAGCAGCTAAGCTCAGTACCCTGTTTCCCTCGGATGCGGCTTCGGTTGCATCGACATCTTCCAGGGCTTCTTCCTCTTCACATGAATCTCAGGTAACCAAACTTAAATCCAGCCGGTCCTCGAAGGGTAGATCTCCCTCTAAGTATCGAGATACCTCCGGGCTTGCCCTCGAGGAATCCGCACCGGCAAAATTACCCCGGCGGGAGGCTCCGGCTTCCAAAGCATTATCTATGTGGTCACAGGTTGACATCGATGGCTCGGCCTCGACCGATCACCTGTTGCCATGTTCTGGGGTACCGGTGGTTCCCACTGGTACCAACATCCAGACATTGGTTGCGTCAATGGATCAGAATATCCTGACCATGCAGCATGCCATAACGGCATTCATACAAGCTGCGACGCCTTCGGTACCGCAACAAACTCCGTTGCCGGTACCGACATCGGTTCCGGTGCCGGTACCGATTGCATCGACATCCGCTTCGGGGTCGACTGCAGCGGTACACTGTTCAGTGATGCCCATCGGTACCGATCACTCCCGATGTCGATACCACCCGGTATGCGTATCGGGCCTTGCAGGAGCATCCAGACAGGCGATACTTCGATTCCTCTGAAGACTCTGATGAGTCAGAGGTTTCTGTCGAAGCATCGGTAATTCATCCTCAGGAGCCCTCTTCTCCAAAAGGAGAATGTCTCCTCCAGAGGACTTGTCTTTTCAAGACTTCATTAGGGAAGTGGCCAGGGGTCTTTCCATCTCAGTGGCCTCTGAGACAGAGCCTAGAGCAAAAAAATTAGATATTTTACAATATCCTAAGGCTCCTAAAGAGGCAACCACTTTACCAATACATGAGATTTTTTATGATCACATGTTGAGCATATGGGAGACTCCTCTCACCACTTCCCCTCATTCTCGCAGGTTGGACACCATGTATCGTGTTCCTCCTTGTCCTGGCTTTCATAAGACTCAGCTCCCTCACCACTCCATTGTGGTGGAGTCTGCTATGAAGAAAATAAAGAGTACAAAAAGGCACTCTTCTGCTCCTCCAGGTAGAGAATGCAGAACCTTAGATGCCTTTGGCAGGAGAATTTTCCAGGCCAGTATGCTTGTTGCCAGAATCAACTCCTATAGTTTCTATATGGGGATGTTTCTAAAAGAGGTTACAGATCACCTGCAAGCTTTATCTCCTTTTATTGCAGAAGATAAAAGGGAAGAGTTCCTCACCTGGCTCAAACATGCCCAGGATATTTCCAAGTTTTCCAACCGCGCAGCCTTTGACTCTTTTGAAGGTGCCAGCAGAGCCTCGGCCATTGCCATAGGTGCACGCAGAGTTGCTTGGTTACAAGCTTCTGTTTTGGAACCCTGGGTTCAAGATGGACTAGGAAACCTTCCTTGTACAGGTGAAAACCTTTTTGGCAAAGATTGGCTAGCAAAGGCCACCCAGATGGATGCTGAAAATTCTGCTTTAGATAGACTTTCAAGGTCTACTTCTGCTCCTTTTAAGAAAAGGTTGTTCAAAAAAGTTTCTTTTCCCAAAAAAGGGAAATATTATTCTGCTTATGGTCAGCAGTCATCTACTGCAGGTCGTTTTGCTACAAAGAGACAGCAACAACCGAAACAGGCCAAGCCTAAGGCTGCTAGGACTGCTACGGCCCAACAGCCTCAGCCTCCTCAGGGCCTTTGACTTACAACTAGAGAGCTTAGCCTTTCTAGCTCTAGAACCTCCAGAGCCTCTCACCATTCCAGGAAGGTTGGTTTACTTTGCTCCCAGATGGGAACAAATCACAGCAGAGCAATGGACCCTCTCCATCATAAGGGAGGGGTACAAGCTTCATTTCTTAAACCTTCCTCCTCACACCATGGTGAGACAGTTCAATTCTCAGACATCTCTCCTCGACCTTCTGGGTCAAGAGATTACTACCCTTCTTGCCCAAGGGACAATAGAAGAAGTACCCCTTCTTCAACAGGGCTCAGGGTTCTACTCCCCCTACTTTCTTATCCCAAAGAAAACAGGGGGCTACAGACCCATATTAGATCTCGGAGAATTGAACAAGTTTCTATGCAAGGAGAAATTCAAGATGATTTCTCTCGGTACTCTCCTTCCATACCTTCAGAGTCAGGATTGGCTTTGCTCCCTAGACCTCAAGGATGCGTACACCCATGTCCTCATCCATCCAACACACAGAAGGTTACTTCGGTTCCTTTATCAAGGGAAGCACTACCAATACAGAGTGCTTCCTTTTGGTCTTGTCTCTGCACCAAGGGTGTTCACAAAATGCATGGCAGTAGTAGCAGCATTTCTACGCACTCTAGGAATATTCGTATTCCCATATCTGGACGACTGGCTCATTCGAGCTCCATCCCAGTCAGAGGCCCAGACTTCTCTAACCTGCACAAGGCGTATCCTTCAGTATCTGGGACTTGTAATAAACTTTTCAAAATCCCATCTCACCCCTACTCAATCCCTAGAGTTCATAGAGGCCTTGCTGGATACCACAACTGCAAGGGCCTATCTTCCCCAGGCCCGTTGCCTACGCTTGGTGCAGTTAGCTTCACAAATTCAGTTAAAATCCCATTTAACTGCTCGAGAGATGTTACAACTGTTAGGCCACATGGCATCCACTGTGCATGTGGTTCCTTATGCTCGCCTTCACATGAGGGCAGCTCAGTGGACTCTGTCCAACCAATGGACCCAGGCATCAGGTTGCCTGTCAGACAAAATAGCAACCTCCAGTCACCTCTTTTGGTCCCTCCACTGGTGGAAGTCCACTCAAAATCTGTTGCTGGGGTCCCCCTTCCAACAGGTGTTACCCCAACCAACCCTTCCAACAGATGCCTCTCCAAGAGGTTGGGGAGCTCATCTTCAAGATCTCTCCACTCAAGGCATCTGGTCTCTAGAGGAGACATCTCTACATATCAACCTCTCAGAGCAATTTTTCTAGCTCTCGGAGTCTTCCACACCCTGCTCAGCTACAAGACAGTCCTCATCCACACGGACAACCAAGTAGCCATGTTCTACGTGAACAAGCAGGGCGGAACTGGCTCTCTGTCGCTTTGCAACGAAGCTCTGAGATTGTGGGCCTTCGCCAGAGAGCATCAAATTCATCTCATGAGAGTGTATCTTCCAGGGGTTCAAAACTCTTGGGCAGACAGACTCAGTCGAGTTCTGCTTCCACACGAATGGTCCCTCCATGGGGACCAGATAGCCAGGATCTTCCGAATTTGGGGAACCCCGGACATAGACCTCTTTGCAAGTCCGTGGAATGCCAAACTTCCCCGGTTCTGTTCCAGGATTCCGTGTCAGGGAGTTCAGGCCAGGGATGCCTTCCTCCTTCATTGGGGGACAGACTTCCTCTATGCCTTTCCACCCATTCCCCTAATTCCCAAGACATTCTTCAAACTTCAGAGAGACAAGGGGTCTATGATCCTCATAGCACCTCATTGGCCACGCCAAGTGTGGTACCCTCTACTTCTGCATCTCTCCCAAGCTCCCTCCCTGGACTTGGGATCTGCTCCAAACCTCCTGTCCCAGGAGGAGGGAACATTGTGGCACCCACATCCCCAGTCTCTTCACCTCAGAGCCTGGTTGCTGAAGGCCTAGACCTTCAAGATTTGCCTCTTTCTCAGCAAGTGAAGGATATCCTTCATGCTTCCAGAAAGCCTTCCACTAGACGTTCCTATGCTTTTAAATGGAAAAGATTTACCATTTGGTGTGCAGAGAAGGGTCTTAACCCTCTTGCAATTCCTCTGAATTCCTTACTAGAGTATTTACTGCATTTATCCCATACAGGCCTTAAAACAAATTCAGTAAGGGTCCATCTGAGTGCTATTGCAGCATCCCTTAAACCTCTCAATGGACAGCCTATTTCCTCTCATCCTCTTATAGCAAGATTCATGAGAGGCCTTCTTTTGACTAAACCTCCCATCAGACCACCTCCAGTGGCCTGGGACTTGAATCTGGTTCTTGGCCAGCTTATGCAGCTACCTTTTGAACCCTTAGCCACTACCTCCTTGAAATTTCTTTCCTGGAAGGTTATTTTTCTCATTGCAGTCACTTCAGCTCGCCGCATCAGTGAGCTGCAAGCCTTGGTGGCTAATCCTCCTTATACAAGGTTCCATCATGACAAGGTAGTCCTCAGGACTAATCCACACTTTATGCCTAAAGTGGTCTCCCCTTTTCATCTGAACCAGGAGGTTTATTTACCTGTCTTTTTTCCAGGACCTCATGCTTCAAGTGCAGAGAGGAATCTTCATACCCTGGATTGTAAAAGAGCTCTTGCTTTTTACTTACAAAGGACACAGCAACATAGAAAGTCCTCTCAACTCTTTGTTGCTTTTGATCCCTCTTATTTAGGACTTCCAGTCTCTAAGAGAACTCTGTCCAATTGGATTGCTCAGTGTATTTCTTTCGCCTACCAGAGTAAGAACCTTTCTCTGGAGGGCCATGTCACAGCTCACAATGTGAGGGCCATGGCAGCCTCTATGGCTCATCTAAATTCTGTGTCCATCGACCAGATCTGTTGAGTGGCCACCTGGGCCTCGGTTCATACCTTCACAGCCCATTACTGCTTGGACAAGGACTCCCGCCGGGATGCCTTGTTTGGTCAGGCTGTTCTCAAACACCTGTTCCATACCTAACCAACTCCTACCCTCCATCCCTGGCTGGATGCCTGGGATTCATGGGTGGAGGTAGAGCCCTTCCCAGGGACTCACAACCTGGGTGATCTCCCAGGCATCTCTAGCTGGGGAGTCCCCATATGTGAAGACTCATTCCTGCTTGTTCCTGGAGATAGCACAGTTACTTACCTGTAACAGGTGATCTCTGGGAACAGCAGGAATAAGTCTTCACAACCCACCCACCTCCCCTAGGAGTTGTATCTCTCTGTCTTTCTTTCCTTTCCTCACTCTCTCTTTGTCTCAGCTTTAAAACTCGAACTGGAGAGAGGCGGTTAGGAAAGGCGGGAAGGCAGCGCGCAGGCGCTGTGGGATGCTCCCAAAAGCTTTCCTTTTGGACACTGGGGAGCGTTCCCGCGCAGGCTCCGTCGGTACCGATGATACCCATATGTGAAGACTTATTCCTGCTGTTCCCAGAGATCACCTGTTACAGGTAAGTAACTGTGCTTTCAGCAGAAGGAGAGAAAGGATGTCCGAGGGGCTGGATGCACTGATGCATACCTGGCCGGAGGAGAGCCTTCTATATGTGTTTCCACTGTGGGTGCTTATAGGTCGGGTGCTGCAGCGCATAGAGCGGCACCGAGGGCTGGTAATTCTGGTGGCGCCAAATTGGCCAAGGAGGCCTTGGTATGCCGACTTGATGCGGCTTCTAGTGGAGCCCCTGTGGAGACTGCTGAACAGGAGAGATCTCCTGATGCAGGGGCCATTAAGGATGCCTCAGGTGGATCGGTTTTCGCTTACGGCTTGGCTCTTGAGAGGCAAGGTTGGCGTCCAAAGGATATTCGACCAAGGTGATTGCTACATTGCTGAAGTCTAGACGTAGATCCACTTCTATGGCTTACATCGAGTTTGGCGATTGTTTGAGTCCTGGTGCAAAGATAGGCGGCTGAGGTCGTCGTCTGCCACGATTCTGCAACTCTTATCCTTTTTACAGGATGGGTTTGATAAAGGTTTAGTGTCTTCTTCCCTTAGGGTGCAGTTGGCTGCACTGTCCTGTTTTCAAGGGAAGGTGCAAGGGATATCGCTTGGAACTCATCCGGATGTGAAAAGATTCTAAAGAGCAGTGTCGCTATTGAGACCTCCCTGCAGGAGTTCGGTGCCAGGGTGGGATCTGAGCGTCGTGTTAGAGGCGCTGATAAGAGAGCTGTTTGAACCACTGGCGAAGGCGACGCTAAAGGACCTTACTCTGAAAGTAGTTTTCTTGGTAGCTATCTCGGCAGCAAGGAGGATCTCGGAGTTACAGGCGTTATCGTGTAGGGAGCCTTTTTTGTCCTTTGATAGTAAGAAGGTAGTGTTGAGGACGGTTCCCTCCTTTTTGCCGTGACAGACTTTCATGTGAATCAGGTGGTGTCTTTGCCTGTTTTTTAGAGGGCAAGTAAGGATACAGATAAAAGGGGTTTACATCGCTTGTATGTTAGTAGAGCTCTGAAGAAGTACTTGCAGAGAACGGTGGCGTTCCGCAGAACAGACAGGTGGTTTGGGGGAGCCAGACGGGGTGAGCTGGCCTCGAAGGCATCTATTGCTACGTGGATTAAGGAAACGATTGCATCCGCATATATGCTGAAGGGCAGAGCGGTGCCAACAGGTTTGAAAGCTCATTCGACAAGGGCTCAGGCAGCTTCCTGGGCTGAATTCAGCTTGGTTCCAGCAGTAGAAATCTGTAGGGCGGCAACATGGTTGTTGTTACATACTTTTGTCAAACATTACAGGATTGATGTGCAGGCGGAAGGGGATTCTAGGTTTGGATCAGTGGTTCTTCAGGCTGGTCTGGCAGGCCCCTCCCGTTGAAGTGTTATTGCTTTGTTACATACCCAGAGGTTCGGGACTAGACTGGAGGGACGATAAGGAAGGTGATATTAGACTTACCTACTAATTGTGGTTCCTTGAGTAACTCCAGTCTAGTCCCGCATCCCTCCCTAAGATTGCCTGCCGGAAGATAGCCTGAAGCTCCAGGTGAAGAGATAAGTGCAAAACTGAGGTGTTCAGTGGGCAGTGGTAGCATGAGAAGGGGGAGTGAAGTACCACAGCCCTTTGTTCTTAGGAGGGGAAATGGTTTGGGGAAATGGTTTCGAAGAGACGTGTGGGAGAAGACGGAGCACACCTATCAGGTACTCAGGCTTACAAGCTGTCCAGTATGGATAGGTTAAAAAAAAAAATCTATAGTTAACTTCAGTTCAGTTGTTAATGTTAGTGATTAAGATCTGCTTACTTATTGCTCTGGTGAGTCTGCTTTGTCAATAGATTACTGGATCATGGAGGCGGGCCCTGGACTACTTATACTGGTGTCATCAGAAATGTGACATGCTCAGTCTCCAAGCTGCGGGAGGACGTGCACAAACCCAGAGGTTCGGGACTAGACTGGAGTTACCTGCTAATTGTCGTTCCTTGAGTAAGTCTAATTTCAAATTTGTGATAATTCTATAATATAAATCTACAGACCCAAATATAAATATACCCAACTACACCCAACACAATATTTGGGTATACAGTATTTATATTTGGGATGGTTTTACATTTAACCTGCATTACAAATGTACATTGAGTGCAAAGCTTCCCTGTTAGCTGTCGTGGGTGTGACCAGCATGTTCTGGCAGGTAATGCATGACAGTGTACCTCAACATGCAGTGCACTTAACATGGGTTCACCTAATGACAGCCATAGAGCTGCTGCGAGGTGAACCCACACTAAATGCCATATTAACTGCACTCACACGCTAATGTGCTCTCCATGAGCATGCTCTGTCCCTAACCTGCCCACTCTCCACATTAGCGTGTGCCAATTAATGTGCATTTTAGCAGTCAGTAGCTGGCATGCTTGTGCATTAACGTTCACCAGGGCCCGCTATCGCATGCTAAAATATTAATACCAATTAGTGGCATTTAGTATAATGGCCCCTTAGTCCTTTCTTGAACACATGATTTGGTACAAGAGCTGTGTTGGAACTTGGTACTAGTGATCATAATAGGATCACAATTTACTTAATAACTGGAGTGAGTACACAAAGGAAATCTACTGTGTCAGTATTTCATTTTCAAAAGGGTGACTACAATAAAATGAGGAAAATGGTTAGAAGAAAACTAAAAGGAGCAGCAGCAAAAATCAAAAGTTTGTATTTGTAAACAATGTTTATGGCTGATGTAATCTTAGAAGCCCAAATCACATGTATCCCGTACATTAAGAAAGGCGGAAGAAAAGCCAAATGACAGCCAGCATAGTTAAAAGGTGCGGTGAAAGAGGCTACTGGGGCCAAAAAACATCTTTCAAAAATGGGAAAAGGGAATTAAGTGAAGAAAATAGGAAACAATATAAGCATTGGCAAGTTAAATGGCAAGAATTGATAAGGAAGGCAAAAAGAGAATTTGAAAAGAAGCTTGCCATAGAGACAAAAATTTACGATAAAATCTCTTTCAGGTATATTTGAAGCAAGAAGCTGGCAAAGGAGTTAAGTTAGATCAGATGATCAAGGGGTAAAAGAGACACTCAGGGAAGATAAGGACATAGCTGAGAGACTAAATGAATTCTTTGCCTTAGTCGTTACTGATGAAGATGTGAAGAAGCTATCCATGCCAGAAAAGGTATTTAACAGTGACGAGTCAAAAGAGCTGAATCAAATTTTAGGGGTATGTCTGCTAAGCCGGGCTAATGGCTAACCCTTGCTATCTGCAACTACTGTAGATCCCATTGAATAACATTGAAGTCAATGGTGCCGCGGCTCCGATTTTGTACGGAGGCCACTATTGCTGCTTTGTAAACATACCCCTAAATCTTTGATCACTGGATTTCCTTCCCTTTGCCTTCTTATTTTTATCCTCTCTCTACTTTTTTATTTTTTTTATTTTTTACTACTATTGACTTTTAGCCATTGTAAATTGTTTTGTGCTTTGCTGCTACCCAAAAAGGTGGTATTTAAAGAAAGCTAATAAAGGAAAGGACAGAAAATCACCTGGACTGGATAGTATACACCCAAGAGTACTGAAAGAACCCAAAATGTATTGTAGAGCTGCTACTTATAATTTTTAACTTATCATTAAAATCATCTATGATCAGAAGATTGAAGGGTGACCAACGCAACGCCAGTTTTTAAAAGGGACTCCAAGGGTGATCCAGGAAACTACATATTAATGAGCCTTACAGCAGTGCCAGGCAAATTGGTGGAAACCATTATAAAGAACAGAATTATTGAACACATGGATAGACATGGTTTAATAGGACAAAGCCAATATGGATTTAGTCAGGGGAAGTCTTGCCTCACCAATTTGATCCATTTCTTTGAGAGCATGAATATGCAGGAGTAGCCTAATGGTTACAGCACTGGCTTGATAACCAAGAGACCAGAGTTCAATTCCCACTGACACTTCTTGTGGCCTTGGGTAAGTCACTTAACTCTCCATTGCCTCAGAAGAAAGTTAATGTATAATCCAAGTTATCAATGTGTCTGTTTACTGTACATTACCAAGTTTAAGTTACAATGTAAACTGCTTTGACTAAATGATAAAGCGGTATAAAACCCATAAATGAATAAACGTGGATAAAGGTGAGCCAGTTGATTTAGTAAATTTAGACTTTATGAAAGCATTTGACAAAGCCCCACATGAGAAACTCCTGAGGAAATTAAAAAGTCATAACATAGGAGGCAATATCCTATTGTGGATTGGAAAGTGGTCGAGAGATAGAAAACAGGGTAAGGATAAATGGCCAATATTCTCAAGAGGGAGGAGGATGAATAGTGGAATACTCCAGGGATCTGTGCTAGGACTGCTGCTTTTTAACAAATTTATATATGATCTGGAATTGGGAACAACAAGCAAGGCGTTTAAATTCACAGATGACATCAAATTATTCAGAGTTGTTAAATCAGATGTGTATTGTGAGAAATTGCAGGAGGACCTTGCGAGACTGGGAATCCAAATGCCAGATGAAATTAATATCCACAAGTACAAAGAATGACCCAAACTTATAGACTCATAATGCTAGGTTCTGTATTAGGAGTCACCAGAGCTGATTCAAGGAGGTCTGCTGCCCTAGGCAGAAACCCCGGCCTTGCAGTTGCCCCCTCCCCCATCAACTGCTGCTGGTTCCATCCGGAAGGGGGAGGTGGGGAATGTCAGCATTTCAAAAAGTGGTAGAAAAAAGCAGCTGCTTTTGGAAATGATGCTGCTGCTCGCCTCCCCCCCCCAAATGGAATCGGTGGCAGGGGGAGGGGAGAGGATGGGCCAGTCCTGGAAGTCACCACCTAGGATAAAGATCTAGGTGTCATTGTGGACAATAAGTTGAAATCTTCTATGTGTAGAAAATGAATAGAGAATAAAACAAAGGATATGAAAGAATAAAACTAGGTTACATGAACATTCACTTACATTAAATCATAGCAAAACTGAGACACTAGTTGTTAACAGAGATCCCACCCACATACCACCAGAGAAAATCACATTCAAAAACTATGATATCCCTATAAGGTCTGAAGTCAAATACCTAAGTGTGACTCTAGACTAGAAACTGAATTTCCAAACCCATATTAAGAAAACAACTGCAGCAACTTATCAAAGAATAGAGATCCTTCACAACCTCCGACCGTTACTGGACCGTGACCTATTCTGCACTGTTTGCCAGGTGATCATCACTCCTGTGTTGGATTACTGTAACTCTGTACTTCAAGGACTACCAAATGTACACTCCTCCCACTTCAAATAGCTCAAAATGCTGCAGCCCACATGATCACATGGACATCTAAGAGCACATTACCCTGGTCCTAAAAGAACTACATTGGCTTCCCATCCAAGCACACATAAAATACAAATCAATTATGAATACTTTCAAGAGTATACACAACATAACTGCAGGCTGCTTACAGTACCTCATATACTCATCCTCAGATAACATACCAAGAAGGGACCAAACCACAAACCTGCTTAAAGTCCCCAGGCATAAAACATCCAGCATGCAAGAAACATGCCAACACACCTTTTCCATCAACAGATCTAGCTTATGGAATGCCTTCCCAAGCAAACAGAGCTACAACAGACCTGAAGGAATCCAGAAATAATCTTAAAATACACATCTTCCAAGAATGTTATGGGCAAACTGTTAAATTCCCTCCCTCACTGCCAAATGACCAAATACACTCAGAACCGGATCCAATGTTGCTCAAACTGTAAATAGTTAAATGTATTCAAACTAATCCTACCCCCCCCCCCCTGTTCCCTTATTAACTAGATAGCAATAACTAACCACTGTTCTCATGTAATTTGTGCACATATGCCGCTTAGTGTTCGATGTAACTTATGTTCACTTGTGTTTGATGTAAACCGCCTTGGTACTTCTGAAAGGTGGTTATATAAGAAATGTTAAATAAATAATGCTTCTGTATTGGCCCATAGTGCGACTGCACCTTGAGTATTGTGTGCAAGTCTGTTCTCTGTATCTCAGAAAAGATATAACCGCATTAGAAAAGGTACAGAGAAAGCAACCAAAATGATTAAGGGGATGGGACGACTCTCCTGTAATGCAAGACTAAAGAAGTTAGGGCTGTACAGCATGGAGAAGAGACGGCTGAGGGGAGATATGATAAAGGTCTATAAAATATTGAGCAGAAAGGGTAAAAACAAATTGTTTACTCTTTCAAAAAGTACAAAGACTAGGGGACATGCCAGAAAGTTACAAAGTAGTGTATTTAAAACAAATAGAATATATTTTTTCTCTTGATGAATAATTAAGGTTTGGAACCTATTGCCACAGGATATGGTAAAAGCAGGAAAGATTTCTGGAGGAATAGTCCATAGACTATTATTAAGGTACACAGAGAGAAAACCAATGCTTATATCTGAAGATAAAACAGAAAAATCACCAAACGAACCCTTGAAAAAGCAGAATCAAAATATTTTTTGTCGGAATGTGCCGAGGGAGGTAAGAACTTCAGATCTATCCACACCAGACGACACATTCCATTTTAATCATTTTAATCGCAAAACTAATTCTGCAAAATGTACACTTTATCTTATAGTGTTGCCAAAACTTGCTCCAAACAATTCAAAACGTGGTATCAAAGTATAAAGCATGACGTGCACGTTTCGGGAGCAATGTTCCCTCTAATTTTCTGTAGGCTGTGTGCGCATAAAATATCAGCTGTGTGCAGCTTTTGAATGAAGGTTAAATTTTTGTGCGCCACATAACGACACTCAGAGTTATATACTTTAAAATTTGACTACACATCAGAATACAGT
This sequence comes from Ichthyophis bannanicus, assembly GCA_033557465.1. Classification (NCBI taxonomy): domain Eukaryota; kingdom Metazoa; phylum Chordata; class Amphibia; order Gymnophiona; family Ichthyophiidae; genus Ichthyophis; species Ichthyophis bannanicus. The sequence continues at coordinate 1,006,421,248 of CM066031.1, read as the reverse complement.
ATGTACACCACATTGATTTTAATCAAATTAAATGAAAATAGACGATTACTAAATGAAGCGGGAAATTTCTAGTAATTACAATCGTAACTTTTAAATTTTAAGATGTCTGTGTTGTTTTATATCAGAATCAGAGCTGTAATTTTTGTGCGCTCTATGGTAAAGTTTGTGCGCTCGCTCGGCGAGGTGTGTGCGTGCGCACACGCGCACAGCTTAGAGGGAACAGTGTTCGGGAGTCTCATCCCTGTATCAAGTGCTATTTCCATCCAGTGTCGTCTGGTGTGGATAGATCTCAAGTTCTTACCTCCCTCGGCACATTCTGACAAAAGAGATTTTGATTCTGGTTTTTCAAGGGTTCGTTTGGTGATTTTTCTGTTTTAGATTATATTTATTACCAAACCTAGGGACATCTTTTGAGGTATATCTGAAGATAAGCAGCATGGATCTGGCTATGTGTGGGATACGCCAGGTACTCGTGACCTGGATTGGCCACTGTTGGAAACAGAACAGTGTACTTGATGGACCTTAGGTTGACCGAGTGTGGCAGTTGTATTCTTATGAATATTCATGGGATAGTGTGCATGCTACTCTATCTCATGAATATTCATTAAGGATACTTTGAAAACCTGAGGAGAACGGTGTCCACGGGGATGGGAGGTTGGCTATGCCTGCCAGGAGCTCTCTTCAAGATACCCATATATAAAACATTTTATTTAGTCACCTGTAATTTCTCCTGTAAGCTTTTGTAAAGCTTTAAGTAATCGCTCTAGCATTTTATCTTCTGTACATATAGAGGCGATATTCAGCTGTTGTACATATAGCTATGTGGTTTACATTAGGGCAGCATATTTTTCTGTTCCAACTTAATGTAACCAGTAGGTTAATAAAAATGATAAAATTTACCTGACTGGGGGGTCGGATGCTGCCTGGGGCTGTCAGTGGAAGCTCGCTGGAGTTTTTTTTCCTTCAGGGGTCTGGGCATCCCAGAGGCTGACTTTTGCAGCCCTGTTTTTTTTTCTTTTGGAAAAGGAAGCAGGTCTGTTCTGCAGCCCAATGGTGCCGTGTTTCCTTAAAGAAAAGGAAGCTGCAGGCAGCCATGGGTGCAAGCCCGTAATAACTCCTACTACCACTACTGAGCATTTGTATAGCGCTACAAGACGTACGTAGTGCTGCACAGGCACATGTAAAAGACGGTCCCAGTTCATCAGAGCTTACAATCTAGTCAAGACAGACAACACAGTAGCTGCAGACATGGGATACATCTAGGGGGAATGGGAAGGAAACACAAAGGAGATCAGGTGAGTCAAGAACCAAAAGTGGCAGTGAAGAGGTGAGTTTTCAGCCTGGATTTGAAGGCGCCTGATGTACAGACTCGGGCATAAGGAGCAGTAAGGTGAAAGGAGTGAAATCTGAAGTTAGCAATAGAAGCAATTTACCAGAACAGCAGAGTTCCCGAGGAGGGGTGTAGGGAGAGATAAGAGAGGAAAGGCATTGAGGAGCTGCAGAGTGAATGCACTTATAGGTCAGCAGGAGAAGTTTGAACTGGATGCAAAAATGGATAGGGAGTCAATGAAGTGACTTGAGAAGAGGGGTTATATGAGTATGACGAGGCTGGAGGAAGATTAGCCGCAAAGCACAGTGTTGAACAGATTAAAGGGGGGAGAGAGACTATTCAGAGGGAGACCAGCAAGGAGTAGGTTACAGTAGTCAAGACTGGAGATGACTAAAGAGTGGATAAGTGTCTTAGTAGTGTGTTCAGAAAGGAATGGGTGGATTTTGCTGTTATAGAGCATGAAACGGCAGGTTTTAGTTATCTGATGGATGTGTATGGAGAAGGAGAGATGAGTCAAAGACAACCCCAAGGTTAGGAGTAAAGTTATCCACAGAGACTGAGAAAGAAGGAAGGGGAGAAGAGGTTTTAGGGGAAAAAATAAGAAGCTCAGTTTTGGCCATGTTCAATTCCAAGCAGCGGTGAGACATCCAAGCAGCAATGTCAGAAAGGCAGAGATCGGGGCCTGGATTGCCAGAGAGATTTCAAGTGTAGAGGGGTAGATCTGGGAGTCATCAGCATAAAGATGGTACTGAAAGCCATGGGAAGACATGAGTGCACCAAGGGACTGGGTATAGAGAGAGAAAAAGAGTGGAGCCAAGACAGATCCTTGGGGTACAGCAACTAAGAGTGGGATAGCAGCAGAGGAGGATCCACTAGAACAAACACTGAAAGAGCAATGGGAGAGATAAGAAGAGAACCAGGATAGTACAGAGCCCTTAAAACCAAGCGAGAACAAGATATCGAGGAGAAGGTTGTGGTCAATGGCGTCAAAAGCAGCAGAAAAGTCAAGAAGGATGAGGATTGAATAAAGGTCCTTGGATTTTGCCAGGAACAAGTCGCTGGAGACTTTGTCAAGAGCAGTTTCAGTAGAATGTAAAGGACAAAAGCCAGATTGTAAAGGATCGAAGAGAGCTTGAGAGGAGAGAAAGTCAAGGCAGCGGCAGTGAAGGGGAGGAGGGAGATTGGTCAACAGGACAGGTAGAATCTAGTGAAGGTTTCTTGAGGAGAGGTGTAATCACAGCATGCTTGAAGACTGCAGTGACAGTTGCAGTAGAGCGTGATAGGTTGAGAATATGAGAGATGGAAGGGACTAACAGTGGAGTAAATGAGGCTTAGGAGATGGGTGGAAATAGGATCTGAGGAGTAGGCAGGTAGTTTGTAGGAGGAAAGAAGTGTGTGGTTTCCTTCTCAGAGATCATAGAAAAGGAAGAAAGGGTAGCGGAGGTAGGGGTTGGGGAAAGTTGGAAGTGAAGAGGGGGAGGAGGGGAAGTAGCTGATCTGGTGGGAAATTGGAGAGTGATCTTGTGAATTTTGTCATGGAAATAGCCAGGGTTTGGGCAAAAATGGAGGGAGGGGTCGGAGGTGAAGGCACCTTGAGGAGAGAGTTGAGAGTTGTAAAGAGAGGGCGAGGGTCAGAGGCAAGAGAGCTAGCCAGATGGTCATAATAGTCTTGTTTGGCAAGTGCTATGGCTGACTGGAAAGAGACAAGCATGAATTTGAAGTGTAGAAAGTCCGCAAGGGAACAGGATTTGAGCCAAGCATGCTCAGCTGAAAAGGCACAGGAACGTAGATAGCAGGTAGTGGAAGACAGCCAGGGCTGGAGTATAGTATGCCTCACAGGACATGGCATGGGCGGAACAAGAGCATCCAGAGCAGAGGAGAGTGCAGTGTTATAGGAAGCTACTGCCTCATTAACAGACTCAGATGACATAGTGGAGGAAAGAGCCAAAGGGTCAATAGCATGAAGATTTCTAAAGCGGTTAGAGGAGACAGGGTGAGGTTGAGCTGTTGGGTGATGAAGAGTGAAGCTTAGCAGGTGATGGTCCAATAAGGGAAGAACTGAGGTACAGAGGTTTGAGAGTAAGCAATTAGAGAAGATGACAAGGCCGAGGCAGTGGCTGTGCTGGTGAATGAGGGTAGTAGAACAAAGTTGGAGATCAAATGAGGAGGTAAGGAAAAGGAGCTTTAAAGCATAATGATCAGAGGGGTTATCAACATGAATGTTAAAATCCCTGAGAATAAGAGAGGGAGAAGAGGAATCCAGAAAGAAGGAAAGTCATGAGAAAGGTGTAGAGGTAGACTTGTCAGGAGGTCGATAAATAACAGCTAACCAGAGAGGTAGTGGAGTAAAAAGGCAGATGGAGTGGACTTCAAAGGAGGAAAAGGAGTGAGACTGAGGCAGCAGGAGTGGATGAAATTGACAGGAAGGAGAGAGTAGAAGCCTAACCCCACCGCCAATGGCCAGTGGGATGAGGCATGTGGGAGAACTAATAGCCACCATGACAGAGAGCAGCGACTGATGCAGAGTCTTCTGGGAGGAGCCAAGTCTCAGAGCAAAAAGATGATAGCATTAGAGATAAAGAGATTGAGTAAAGGCAAGTTTATTTGCGAAGGAGTGTGCGTTCCACAAGGCACATGAGAAAGGGAGAGAGGAAGGGGAAAGGAGAGGAATATGAATAAGATTTGAGGTGTTGCATGAAGATCTGTTCTCAAAGTGTGACAAAAGCCTAGAGAGGGCCAGGGTTAGGGTTGATCTCTCCGAATGAGAGAAGGAGAAGGAGTGAAGAGTGCGGGGCAGAGAGGAGACAGCATGGCGGTAATGAGGATGAGATTGTTTTAGAGAGAGAGAGAGGGGAGATGGCTGAATGAGAGGGAGAACTTGGTGAAGCTCAAGAGCTGATGACAGGATGGAGGGGGAAGTGAGGATGGTAAAGGGGAGATAAAGAGAGAAGGATCAAAGGTGTTGGTGGGGGGGGGGAGACAATTAGGGAGTATGAGGAATGGGAAGAGAAAGTGATAAGGAGCAATAGAAGAGAGATGGAGAGGAGAACGAAGGACAGAAGAAATAAGGATAGGTGGGAGAGAGACCACAGGGGATTAGGTGCACCTTTGAATAATCGTGGTAATGAGCAGAAGATGGCTAAAAGACTGAATGCCCTGGGGGGAGGGGTAGAGGGGAGGAGGAGGGATAAAGTTTTTGAGGATATGTAAGAAACTGGTAGGTATGAAGAAAACTGAACAAGCTTACAGATAACTAGCACACTAACAATGATAAAATAAACATTTCAATGTACACACAGGACTCGCAAGCTGGCAGCAATGCTATCACTGAGCTGTTCTGAGTACCTGTGTTGGTGCTTGGGGCTAGGATCAGGGTGTGGCCATCCCCAATCATAGAGGCTGCTGCAGTGAGGCATTGGGGAGGGCCATGAACTTTGCTGTTGTCCCTGATGCAGGAGAGAACTCGGAGACTGTCTTACTGGTTTCGGGTGCAGCAGTGAGTGCCATGGTTGTCCCCCAATGTCAGAGGGGAAGGTGCAGGCTGCCTTCTGTGGCCCTCCCCAATGGCCCTGATGTCAAGAAGGGGGGGGGGGGGGGTCCTGGAGGACTAATGTCAGGGGGTAGGACCAGGAGCTCCCATATAGTGGCCACAAAGGCCAAAATTTATTTTAGAGGCAGAGGGCCTTGGAAAACGGGCCCAAAAGTATACTGGAGGCCTCTGGATGGGCCCAAAGGTTTATTTAAAGGCTGGGAATTGGGACCGAGAAGGTCCCAAACAGGAATTTGGGCCAGGGGCCTTGGAATCGTGCTATATGGAGGGCCCAAATGAATAAATAAAATCTATAACCATAATAATAAATTTTAAAAAGTGTTTTCCCGAGGGAGGGGGCCCATGGGAAGCCCTAAATTAATTTTTTGGGCCAATTGGCCTTTATTTAAAAGAATCGGGCCATTTAGCGAAATGCGAGATAGTTTGAGGCTGCAGGCTTGTAGGCCTTATTATAGTGAGGCAGGATAGCATTAAAGGGGCAGTAGCCTTATAGGAATATGTTAATTTTTGGTGCTTTTAAAGAATTTGAAAGTTTTGGTTGTGCAGAAGGTCTGCCCACCAAAAGAATGTAGTTTAATTTTTTAACTTTTAATCTGTCTGGAAAATGATCAGTTTCCCTGAAGGGACAGGATTGGAGGCTTGAAATTGTTCTGGAAATATAAATCCGGTGTTTTCATGGTTTAATAAGCCTGTTTTTGATGTTAAACAATTTGTTTTAATGGAAAACAGCCTACAGAGCTGGGGCTTTACATTGAAAGTGATCAAGGGTGTGTAGTGATCCATTTTTAGAGCTGAACTTTAGGCAGAAATATCACTGTTTCTGATGTAATGAGGTGGTTTTAATTTAAACTATAACCTAAAGTTAAAGAAACACCACAGAAAAATGGTCTGATTTAGTAGAGAAAAATATTGGTAAATTGGGATTTTAGGTATTTAGGTTTGCTGAGAATGGTTGGTTAGGACCTTTTGTGGTGCTGTTGGTGGAGCAGCACTGAAACTGGAGTTGAGAATGGGTGTGACAGAAACTGGAAGCAGGCAGTTGGGGCTGTGTTGTGATTGAGACAAGAGGTGCTTTTTTTTTTAGGAAGCTGTGTGAGGGAATTGGATTTGAAGTTCAAATCTTCTTACAATATCTATTTTAATGTAAAGAGAATTGAGGAAAGGATACATTTTATTAAAATAAATTGTAGTGGAAAAACCTTGTGAGGGAGGTTTATTTGGTCACCACTGTAATTTTGTACATGGAATGGTAACTGTAAGTGACAGAGATGATCTCTGAAGGGTTCTCTTGATTTGTCTGAAACACAGAAGTAGAATCTGTCAGCTTTAGTTGTTTTGCAAATATATAAACAGGATTTACAGTAGTAAGTGACAAACCTGGAAAAGGTTATGAAGGAAAGAATTAACAAACGGGTTTCAAAAACAAAACCTGAGGTTTTATACCAGAACTAAACATCTCGGTGATATTTCTGATGGCAGAAAATTCTGTAAGCTGTAAACATAGTGGCTGAGGAAAAATGTAAAATAATACTGAAGAATATTTATAGATTAGTAAAAGGAAAAAAAATAAGATTTAGAAATCCTGTTTAAGTTGTGGCTATACTTGGCTGAGCTGCAGTGGAAGGTTAAAGTGCTGACAGGTAGTTGTATTCCATTTACACAGAAGGGCTGTGGATTTTAAGATGAATTTCTGTAACCATGTAATCAGTGATCCTTTCTCAGAAATATTTTTATTAATTTATTCCTTGCAGGAATTTTAGTGGAAAAAGTGAGAATTATTTGGAATTTTGGGTTAAGGTATATGTGAGTTTGTTTGAGTGAAGGTGTGAATGAAAGCAGATAGGGACTTTCAGTTATCGTTTATTTTAGTTAGATTAGGGACAGTAAATACAAGCCAACAACAGTCTGGATTTTAATTGCCAGCAGACTGTGACCACCTCAACCATAGTTAGGGTTGTGCCTTTTTAAGTTCATAAAGATAGGAAGTAGGAACTGGACCCAGCTAAGATGGAGAAATGTCGCTGGACCAGAAGAACTGGACCAGAACTGAGGAGCCAGGAACAACTGGACCTGAATTTTGGGCCCCTGCACAAGAAAGTGGAAAGAAAGAGTGAGTTACATGTGCATCAACACTTGAAAGACAGAGAAATAAAAAATTAATGAGCTCATAACAATTAAATTGAAAAATTGATAGCGGAGTACTCTGAACTACATGAAAACTTACCTGTTAAAAGTTGGTTTCTGAGGAGAGAAAACAAAGTCATAGGGGAATGTTTACTAAAGAGCGGTAAGGGTGCCCTGGATATCGAGCATAAATGATAGCATTAAGGGTGTTTTTGCGCAATAAAGCCTGGGGCGGAGATTAGGTGTTCTGGCAGTAAGGGTGCTTTGCTCCACTTAATGGGCACTAACAGGATACCAGGCGGTAAAGTGGCAAGCATGCACTTTAACGTCCGAAAATGGCAGCCACCTTAACTCAGAATAAGGGAGCTCTTGTGGAAGTCACATTTTAGGTGATGGATGGAAGGAAGCATAAGAGCTGATGGACATGTCAGAGTCATATGTAACCTAAGTGTTAGTAAGTGGGATGATAATGTATACTGTATCCGTGAGGGGTGCTCATGTGATCTGCTGTAATGTCAGTGTGTAGCATAGGATTGGGAAGATGTGTGCCCTGGTGGAGCCCGCATTGCTACCATGTGGGCATCAAAAGGATGACTGAGAATGAGTGGTGATGCGGATCATTCACAGGAGAGGTGTGAGTGATATGTCCTAATGATTAAAATGTTCCTGTGTGGGTCATGGTGTAGCAGCTGGCAGGAGAATACATGACTGTACATGATGGGCATATGCTGATGGATGGGCTGAGGAATGGATGGTGGTAGATGAGAGTGCGGTATGACCTTGCTATCCCGATATACTTGAGGTGATCGCATAAATGCAGTTGTAGTGTGTGCGCAAAAATAGTAGCTGTGCCATGGGGAAGTTCCAATACTAGTTAATTGGGTGTGACAGCTGCCTCAGCTTTTCTAACCACCATACAATCTTCCTGACACGTGTACACATAACACCTGGACAAGTGTCTCTCATATTTGCCTTATGGAGCAAGTAAGGATGTGTGATGATCTCTGCAGGTGGCCATCCCAGGAGTGGGATATGCCTGCATGGGCTGGAGTCAAAGATGTTCAGTCACAGTTACGATGAAATATTCCAATCATGGAGAGAGGCTCATGTGGTGCCTTTACACAAAAGCGGAAGTAAGGATGTGGTTGAAAACTACAGGCCGGTTAGTTTAACTTCAGTGGTGAGTAAATTAATGGAAACGCTGTTGAAAGAGAAAATAGTGAGGTTTCTGGAGTCCAGCGGATTACAGGATCCGAGGCAGCATGGATTCACCAGAGGCAGGTCTTGTCAGACAAATCTGATTGATTTCTTTGACTGGGTGACCAGGGAGTTGGACCGAGGGAGAGCTCTAGATGTGGTGTATTTAGATTTCAGTAAAGCCTTTGACACTGTTCCTCACAGGCGACTTATAAACAAACTGAGCACCCTAGGGATGGACCCTAAAGTTACTGCTTGGGTTAGAAATTGGTTGGGTGGGAGGCGACAAAGAGTACAAGTAAATGGAGCTCACTCTGAGGAGAAGGATGTTACCAGTGGTGTGCCCCAGGGATCTGTCCTTGGTCCGATTCTTTTTAACATCTTTGTTAGTGATATAGCGGAAGGGCTGTCGGGTAAGGTTTGCCTCTTTGCGGATGATACCAAAATCTGCAATAAAGTAGACACCCAGGAAGGTGTAGATAACATGAGGAGGGATCTAGCTAAGCTTGAAGAATGGTCTAGAATTTGGCAGCTGGGATTTAATGTTAAAAAATGTAAGGTCATGCATTTGGGCTGCAGCAATCCTAGGGAGCAATACAGCATAGGAGATGAAGTACTTTTGTCCACTAAAGAAGAGCGGGACCTAGGCGTAGTTGTGTCCGATGATCTTAAAGTAGCTAAACAGGTAGAAAAGGCGACGGCAAAAGCTAGAAGGATGCTTGGGTGCATACGGAGAGGAATGGCTAGCAGAAAAAAGGAGGTGATAATGCCTCTGTATAAGTCTTTGGTGCGACCTCATTTGGAGTATGGTGTGCAATTCTGGAGACCGCACCTTCAAAAGGATGTGAACAGGATGGAGTCGGTGCAGAGGGTTACTACTAAGATGATTAGTAGTCTTCATTATAAAGCATATGAGGACAGACTTAAGGATCTTAATATGTACACCTTAGAGGAAAGGCGGGATAGAGGTGATATGATTGAGATGTTTAAATACCTCCGTGGCATAAATGTTCAGGGAGAGAGCCTCTTTCAATTGAAAGCAAGTTCTGCGACGAGGGGACATGGGATGAGGGTGAAGGGAGATAGATTCAGGAGTGATATGCGGAAATATTTCTTTACGGAAAGAGTAGTGGATCCGTGGAATAGTCTCCCAGTGGAGGTGGTAGAGATGAGGACAGTAACTGAATTCAAAAAAGCATGGGACCAACACAGAGGATCTCTAAAGGTAAAAAGTGGACTGTTGTAGTTGTTGTTATGGAAGGACAGACTAGATGGGCCTTGTGGTCTTTTTCTGTCATCATGTTTCTATGTAACTCATGTCGTACATCTAATGGAGAGCATGTCTGACCCTTTGCAGTGAGCTACAATAGAGCCAATAAAGTCAGATGAGCAGGATTGCAAGGTGCGTGTTTGCAGACCCGATGTGTTATTGTAACACAAAAAACAATATTGATGTGTGTCCTCCAGTCAATGCAGAACCCGGACTGTTTCTGGTAGTATATTGAAATGAATTTCCCATAGCCACAAAGAGAACAAGTGGGATTCAAACCCTGGTTTGTTGCTTACTGATCCAGTGCTCTAACCATTAGGCTACATCGCCACAACAGTGTCTAGAATCAAAGAGACTGCAGGTCTCCGCCTGCAATGACCGAAACCCAAGACATGAAACAATGTGGCTGGTACATTCTGAGACAGTGGTAAACCACACCTAGGACCTGCCCACAGCAGCACGTACTGCACTGGACAATCAGTACTGTAGCTTCATAACAGACACACAGCTGCAGAATACATCTCTTATCCAAAGGCCAAGACACGTGAGGGCAAGATGCCCCCCTCCACGGTACTTCCAATGCTAAACAGCAGTTGAACACAGAGGTCTGCTGGGCTGCAGTGTGGCACTAATCCCTGAGGCAGCAAATGTACAGGGCGTGCAGTCCCTTGTGACCTGCTGTATAATGCAAGATAGGTACATTTGCACATACACCTAACTCAAACCACATTCATGACCCATGAGGTCCATCGCAGACCAAACTGCCCTCTTCGGGGGACCATGCACACTTCTTCCACTGTCATTGAAGACATGCAGGTACTGAACAATGCTCCAGTGATCGCAGTCCCCACTATGGCTGTAATTGGGGCTTTGGTTAGCACCTCCATTACCCATGATGCACCTCACAAGCTGAGCAGATGCATGCAACTGTTGCCCATATGGAGAATGCAGTGATACATCACATCAACTCTGTAATATGCAGGGACATTGTGTGCAAATGACCTGTTTCAGCAGTCACCCTAAATGTGAGGAAGGGTGCACATTATCACATATCACTGCTAGTGTGCTACAAGTATTCTCTGCAGTGTGTGATGCTCGTCATTTGGTATTCTGTACAATTGCAGTATATAGGAGTGGCCTGTCTTATCTGGCCTTTGTGTCCTGCACCTGTTGGCTTGGACTCTCCTGTAACATTTCATATCATTCCTTAAGATTGCAGCAGCTGTTTCAAAGGAACCCATATGCACTGAGTGTTGTCTAGACAGGAAGGGGGATGCTGACATCAAACAGGAGGGCCTGCCAAGACCATAGTTATCAGCAGCTTACCAACAGCCCAAGAACACCTACTAGCCTCTTTCTGAGAATGCCAATCAGCTAGATCAGTCACAGGCAGCTTTCCTATGTTTGGCAACACTGGGCTGTGCCAGCCACTAACATACAATCTAAGCCCAGTCTGCTAGTCACCACCTACTGCATGTACACATAGCCACCATGAAAACATTGACTTTGTACAAATAGCATAGACCTCCAGCGGCCTGTCTAGTGATGACTGCCAAAGAAGAAACGGCACCCATATCACTGCAGCTTGACTATATCCGTGACATGGTCACAGCTCAGTCAGAGTGAGTATCCTCTCATCATGAAAGATGTATGCACCCATGGCAGACCCACGTTAAGATGGCTCAGCCATTTACCTATCCTCTGACTCATACATCCTGTGCAAATCATTCTGTTTTAGGCAATTCCCAGAATCCTCTGCTCCTCATTTTGTGCCCTTTTATTTTGAACTTGGGGACTGTGCAATGCAAAGCACGGTGGAAAGTGGGCCAGAGACAGGCTGTGAGTGCATGCTGGCCTACAATTGTCACCCAAATATGGTGTCCCCCTACACAGCTTTTGGCAGTGAGCATTGAACATAGTGCCATGCTTGTATGCCCATATAATGTCATGTCCTTAGCCATGGACACTACAAAACTGGCCAGTGCAGCACATGCACACTCCCATGCTGCAGATGTAGTGCGCCCCCCTTCCCAAGAGCACGTGGAAGCATAGCAGGTTAGACATGGGGTTAGATGTTGTTACAGTTGCTAGTTACACATATGTCACCATTCCCTGCCTCTGGACTCTAACAACATCCGTGGGACTGTCAGACTTGGTGCCCATCGGAAGCAGGTGAGGCTGACATGCAGGCCCTCTGATGTAACACATGCAGACAATGAGTAGCCCCGCATAGCTTCTGGGCATCTGAATATAGGCTTTGGTCAGCAATGGGCACATTCTCAACATGTATGGTACTGTTCCCCCCTCCCTACCCTGGTTTTAGCTTTTTATTGTTTTATCCTTTACCTCCTATTTTATGATTTTATTTTATTACTTATCCTCTAATTTACGGTTTGATCTATTTTTATTCTTAGTTGCCTTTATTTTACATATACGTTTTTATTGATTTTCTAATGATTTTACTGGGTTTATGCCCATTTTAGGAAAAAGCTCCTTCTCCTCTCATAGCTAATTCTTGCTCCTTTTGGGGTTCTCTATCAGATTTGTTTGCTCTAGGCTCTCAGTTATGGCACTTAGCCCCCCCTCCCTCCCTTTAAACTTCAATTCAGGGGTTAATTTCTACAGATTTTTGTGCAGTGCCCTTGATTTTGCCTCTCATGCCATGAATATATTTTTACCTCTGAGCCATCACTTGAATGATGTCTCTCCTACTGTTCATTCCAACATGTTAGGGCATTCTAACAATGCAGAAATGATCTTCACCCCATACTTGATGGTACTAGCAAAGCTGGTCACTGACAAAAGTTTTTTACAGTAGCTGGTCGTCATTTTCTCAAAGACCAAAAGGTCTGCAATGTCCCGTAATTTTATTCAGTTTTACATTGTTTATTCTCTCAATGTCCCTTACAACCTTATACCAATTCCACTTTTGAGGATGTTGAGCATCAGCCATCGTTTATTTCATGTCACCCACGCTGACGATTTTTTAATTTTTAGCTGTGCGGCATTTCCTGAACTTAACTGTAAGGTGCTCCAGATCACATTAAATGGTATTTAAAAGGGGACTTATGAAGACGTGGAGATAGTTTATGGTGTTCTTTTATACTTCTTTTTTATCAAACATTCAAGGCAAGGGTGAATCTGTTTATATAGGAAATTTAGACAACAGCTCACTTTACTGCATGTATGATTCACTCAGATGTGGATCTACACATTTTTTGACTTTTGCTTTCCCAAATTGTGTCTCTTCTGTCTGACCTTTGACTTCTGGCGGGAATACCGGCATCTGTTAAAAGGTCTGTTTTCAAGTGAGTCTGCTCATTCATCTCACTAGTGGCATGGATCGTGAGATATTGCACAATAGGCAAGTTTATTGCTTTTGCAATTCTTTGCTTTTTTCTTAATCATGTTTTGTTTGTGTTTAACTGTAAGAATACTCTTTTGCTAGTACCAACTCTGGGGATCATGTTAATGGTCTAACTACTTTGCAGGCTTAAAGCTGTTTATTGGAGATCCCGCAGGTCTTTTTGCAAGACTGTCGCATTATTGATTTTTAGAGACGTTTCGCTCTGTGACAGATCCTTTTTATTTATATATCTTTGCGCTGTTAAGCACATTTTTATATTTATGACGCAGAATGTTATTCCTTACATCTGCTTTGTTACACCCTAAGTTGGTACACAAAACTGGTTCAAAAATAGCAATACTCTTATTTACGCAAGAGTGAGTAACTTCTATGCTGGTAGTTACACTACTAGGAATTTTTTAGCCCTCTGTAGAGTATTAGTACATGAGAGCACACTGTTCATTTTCGTTAATTGCTTGTATTGGCTCATATTTGTGGTACATATAGCTTTTTAAGGTTATTGTGTAATACCTATCCTGTTGTCCTCCTCACCCCTACTATGGTCTCTTGCTAAACACTGCATGTAAGCGGGAGAACCCTCATCACTACATTAGTAGATTTACTTTAACTTCCTGTACCTTTCTGTAATGTTGGTGCTGGTCAATGAACGTTTTTCTGGTTCAATGTTTTGTTTCTAATTTTTACTTTATTACCCCTGCATTTTTATGGTTTTAGTCAGTTTGATGTATTTAGTTATTCACTTATGTATAGTCTATTTTATGTTAGCTTTAATTATTGACTGCTTGTTTTGTAAACCATTTGGATTTTGTTTTTAATGATCATGTTATTTTTATTCCTATTTATGTTTATATTATTTATGTTTCTATAAGGCTGCACCTTCTGAGGAAGGCGCATGCTGAAATGCATCGTGTTACACTGTAATAAAGATTGAACCTGCTGCTACTGACTCTCCGCTGTCTGTTTACTGAGACCAACATCACATCCTGTGGCACATTTCGGCAACTGGAATTGTGCACACACCATTCAGTGTCCCACAGTCACAATCGGGCAAAGAAGTGCATTTTGACTCTTTTGGAGTAATAGGTAATGTACTGCTGAATGCTTTGGTCAATTACACAGGTACACTAAAAAAATTTTTTTTTTAAACTGCCTCTAATGTTTCAATTGATTTTTACATTTTTTGGTGTGCTGAATCCAAATCTGGTAACCAATTTGCTCCATCACGTACAGATTTTTTGCTACATTGGGTTAGCAGTTTGAGGTGAACGTTTCAGATTGAGTGCGATCGAGATAAACGTTTCTTGGATGAATTCTTTATACTAATTGTTTAGTAGTTATTCAAATAAGAATAAAGAAAATTGTAACAAGGCAGCACATAAGAATAGAGTAATGTCAACAAAACACACTGTGATGGTAGCAAAATTGTCTGCACTTAAAACAGCCACATACATGTGCACAAACATTGAGCATATAAGAGCGAGGTTAGACACAAAGCAAAGAAATGTGCAAAAAATGTTGTACAGGTATGTATGTAAGAATAGAAAACGCAAACCGCACCATTGCAATACATGAAGACAAACACCCGATGGTGTGAAAATAAAATTCTAATAAATGAGATCCGACACTGTGGTAATAACTAGCAAATTTTTATTTCAAAGTTTAGTAAAAACACGATATTTGTCAACACAGTTTAGATTTTAAAGTCATTCTTGGGTCAATCAATCTCCTGGTGGGCCCCTTTCTTCTTCCCCCGAATGCTTCTCTTGGTGCGCTGCTTGGCGTATTTTTCATCTGGGGTTTCCCGCAGCAGCAACCAGCAGAAATCAGCCATCATAGTGGTGTTCCATCTTCCTTGGTACCTTCTCTCTGCGTCCTTGATGTCCTGGTGAAACCTTTCACCTTGTTCTTCACTGTACGCCCCCAAGTTTTCGGGAAAGTAGTTCACATGGGAGTGCAAGAAATGGACTTTCAGGCTCATGTTACAGCCTTGTTCTTTGAAGGCATTGAGCATCCTGGCAACAATATCCTTATAGTTCTCATCCCGCCTGTTCCCCAAGAATTTGAGAACAACATCCTTGAAGGAATCCCAGGCTTCTTTTTCCTTCTCAGACATCGTTTCAGCGAATGCTCCATCTGAAATGAGTTTCCTTATATCAGGGCCAACAAACACTCCTTCCTTTAGCTTTGCTTCAGAAAGTCGGGGGAACTTTGAGCAAAGGTACCGAAAGCACTCACCATCTTTTGGAAGGGACTTGATGAATTGCTTAATGAGACCCAACTTAATGTGGAGAGGTGGTAATAGAATTTTATCACGAGGTACCAAGCTCTCATGAAGAACATTTTTCTCACCGGGTCTCAAATACTCCCAAATTGGCCAGTCTTTTTTCCCCAGTGTAGGTCGCGGGCCCGGCTATCCCACAAGCAAAGGAAGCAGGGATATTTGGTGAAACCGGATTGCTGCCCTAATAGCATGGATAGAATTTTAAAGTCTCCACAAATCATCCACTTATGCTCATCATAACGAATCTTCTGAAGAATCAGGGCCAAATTCTCGTATTTTTCTTGGAGAATAACAGAGTGAGCAATAGGAACTGAAGCGAATGTGTTGCCATTATGAAGAAGAACACCTTTTATGCTGTCTTTTGACGAATCAATGAACAGCCGCCATTCAGCAGGATCATACTTGAGTTTAAACTTTTCCATCACTCCGTATATATCGTTGCAAAATACCAAATCTTCTTCTTTGCTGAAATACTTCAAAAATTGTGTCTCACGGTTGCGGTACCAATAAAAAGTTGTTCCTGGTGACAATAGATTTTTCTGTTTAAGCCGAGAACCTAGCAGTTGGGCAGCATCTTTTGGGAGTCCTAAATCCCGGACTAAATCATTCAATTCAGCTTGAGAGAAAAGTTCAGGTTTCGGATCTGGGTCAGTTTCAAACTCGGAAGTACTGGACTCATCGGGAAAAGCCATCTGATGAGTCTCATCATGATCAGAACCGTCCACACAAATATGATCCAAAGATTTTGATGGTTCAGGCACAGGTACTTCGTTGCTATGAGACATAGGCCTAATTGCTGAGGGAAGGTTGGGGTAACTTATTACGTTTTTATTTTTTAAGTTGTATCCCTTCACAATGCAAGAGCAAAAATAGCAGTCACTGCTGTAGTCTCTTTGTTCACGCCACATCATAGGTATTCCGAAACGAAATGCTTGTTTTTTACCTTTCATCCATAAGCGTAGGTCTTCCTCACATGTCTTGCACACTTTGTGAGGAGCCCACGGTTTGTCTTGATCGCCTAACTTCAAACCGAAATAGGCGAAATATACTTTTTTAATAAATGCAGAAATGTTCCTCTGCCGCTTTTTCACGGTATAGTCCCCACAAATAAAACAAAAACTGTCCGGAGAGTTGACGCAACCTCTGGCTCTGTGAGCCATCACAAATACACAGCACTGCAAACTACAACTGTAGTGAACCACTTCGGAATAAAGCTGGATTACGACTGAGCAAACAAAAGGTAATAATGAACTTGCAAGAAACTGAAATTTGACAGGAACGTTCATGTCGCAACCACCGTGTTTGAGCGAGCGAGTGAGCGAACGAGGCGAGGCGAACAGGAAAGAACATGCGCCAGCGCGAGTACTGGATTTAGCCCCCCGCCTCCCAATAGTCCTGTTAATGTATAAAATGAATACAAAACACTCTAAAATATCATGAGGGAGTGTTTCTAGTTAGTTAACCATTACAACCTCTATTTTGGGCCAAGAAAATAAACTGCAGTCGGCTAAAAAGAAATTATGTGGACATTCCTTATATGGGTAAGAAATCTAATTTTGCAAGAAAACGTGATGTGATGGAACATTTTGGCTATTTTTCCTGGATTCAGCACCCCAAAATCTATAGGAATCAGTTGCAAAACTGGAAGCAGTTTTTTGGTAGTGTACCTGTGTTATCAGTAGACAGTGTCGAGATGGCATATATTGTGTGCAAATTTGCCTGATACGGACCTGCTTGTATGTGCATCCTGTGCATGGAGCAGAGTGTCCCGGATTGTACTCTGCGACTGCAGCATAGGACAAGAGCAACATGCATGCAAGTAAATTGCAGTATCTTTCCAGTGTTTACCAACTAGGTGACCAATGTTCCCTCTAATTTTCTGTAGGCTGTGTGCACTTTTGAAGGAAGGTTAAATTTTTGTGTGCCACATGACACTCAGAGTTATATACTTTAAAATTTGACTACATGTCAGAATACAGTATGTACACCACATTGATTTTAAGCAAATTAAATTAAAATAGACGATTACTAAATGAAGCGGGAAATTTCTACTAATTAGAATCATAACTTTTAAATTTTAAGACGTCTGTGTTGTTTTCTATCAGAATCAGAGCCGTAATTTTTGTGCGCTGTTGTAAAGTATGTGCGCTCGCTCTGCGAGGTGTGTGCACGCACACAGCTTAGAGGGAACAGTGTAGGTGACTGAATTGGACATTTACAGAGGCCAGCCCTCCACTTGAGCCTAATTCCCTATGGGCTGCAGCTGCACCAAGTGGGCTGATAGTATTGCCACAGAAACAGCTGTTATGGCAGTTGCCATTAATCAGGCCTCTCACCAGTGCAAATTGGTGCATCCTGAGGTCTGGAGGCTCAGTCAGAGGTGAGGTTTGCAACACACACACATATTCCCCCTACTCATTCCAGTCAAACCAGCAGGCAATATGGGAGCTGCACAGCAGTGTCATGTTGGGAGGTAAGTGTAGGGGAATGCTGTGAGGATGGGCCTTGATAGTGAACTGGGAATGCATTACAGCGTGTCAGCCACAGGTTGCACTTACTGAAAACTAACCTGCTTTTAAATGGTATCTCACACAGTATGTGGGCTTGCTGTACAGCTGATCTGCAGTATGTTGTATGCACAGCTATAAAGCCTGGGCATCACATGCATGCACAATGCATTTCTGCAGCTCACAGTCCTCTGGAAACGCACACTCTCACACATACATGACCCTGATGTCCAAAAGTGGTGCAAGTTGGCATTCTTACCTGCCCCTTAGGCCTCCTTTAATGCTCCACCATTGTCAACGCCTGCTCAGTGTGCAGGTGCTATTAGCGCATTCTACAGTGCTTGAATGTTAATGCCCATTCAGTATGCAGGCACTATTAGTGTGCTCTGCCAACCAGCTGTTGGTAGTGCAGCTTCTCATTGTGACAGCTCAGTGTGAGGACTCATGCTGCACAAAATGTTGAAGATTGCACATGATGATACAGTTCTGGAATTGTAGGATAAAGTTAACACACCTGGACATTCCTGATCCACAGGCTGGTCTTGAACCCGTTATCCTTCTCTCATACACACACTGGCCATGTGTTTGGAGCCACACAGCAGCCGTGTGGGTTCATCAATCCATGGGTATATATGTGGTCATTGTCAGAATGCATTAGGGCATGAGTTGGGGTATGCCTATATCTGTTTATCTCTGCAAGCTCTGTGCCATACTTGTCTGTCAAGGTATGTTAGGCAGGTGTGAGAGAGGGACATCTTGTTAAGTCTGTATATTGCATTGCAGTGATATGCTACTGGTTCAACTGACATGTCTTACATATGGGATCTGTCCAGTCAAAGGGACATGAACACACACATTCCAGACCATGGGTGATCTAACAGAATGACCAACATACCCATTTCCTGGTGTGTGCTTGTGGGCCAAAAATGCAATGTGTGCCTTTGAGTCAGTCCTGGCAACCCAGAAGCTCCTGGGTTTTCTTGGCAGTGTCACCGGAAGTAGATTGCCAGGCCTTTCTTCCGAGGCAGTGAATAATCTCATATTTTGCAGACTACAATAACTACTTTAGATTCACATGTGGCTTCGATGGTTGTAACTGACTGAGTACTTACTTATGCAGGGGTCACCGGTTTATGCACAATTTATGGTCATCATTTGGCAGGTGAGAGCAGGGTGGTCATTTTAACTCTGACATGAGCTGTAATCATATTGCATAGTATTTCTACCTCAGTGGCATATTTTTGATCCCATGTGTACATATCCACTCAGTGTGTAATAGGAGGGGCCTGCCCAACCATTAGGCAACTAGCTGTACGCTAGCCACCTTGGGAAGAGCAATACCCCTGGCATCGCTAACCCTATGGAACACTCTCCTGGAACACCTCAGAGGCACCTCAGACATCAAAGATTTTCGGAAGTGGCTGAAAACTACTTTCTTCATCAAACATGTTGGAGACATTACATGACTTGGACCACAGGAATCTTTTTTTCCTCCTCCCCCAAATGCCCCCCACTCTCCCCTTTGAATCCACCCTTCACCCCACTCCCCCGTCCCCTACTTCCCCCTCGTTATCCGATTCCCCCTCCACACAATCTCATATTATTACTGTCACTCTGTAACTAGATAATTTGTACATAGTTCATATTGCAGGAGTTCCTTATATCCACTGCGCTATATGTTCCTTGCAATATCTCCGTGCATGCCCCCTTCCCTTCACCAGTCCATGTAACTGCTTTGATTCTACGAGAAGGTGGTATAGAAAGCCACATAAATAAATAAATAAACTAGCTGGGTGCCAGGGTCCACCAATCATGGTAGACAGCATGCTGGCTAATCCCGCCCTCAAGCGTGGCACAGCCGCCACTTAAGTGCTGCAGGCAGCCTTATTAAAGTTGCACACATGCAGTTAGTCACACCATGCAGTTCCTGCCCCCCTCCAGCAGGGGATGTGGGCATGCATACTGTTGCCTTAAACCTTGGAAAGGAGGGATCACCCTGTGCACCACTGTACCTGCTGACATGCCACTGATAGTGGCAACTGCAGCACTGCATCTGACACACAAGGCTGGAACACAGATTTCTTCTGCACCAGGCCGCAGTCGCTATAACTTGCCACCCCACCCTCACACATTGCTGACATGGTGGCAATGGCAGTGGCACAACTCCTTTTTGACTGTGGCAGCATGTATGTGTGCTGCCACTGTCACAGCAGAGACATACCAGACATTACAGATGTACACCCTAGGCAACCGCCTTGTCAGTCTAGTGGACCAGCCATCCCCAACGCATCGCTCACGTTACACCTCCTTTGCCAATTTGGCGCCAACAACATAGTGCCCTTTATTAATAGGGCATAAAGCTCTTACTGCCAGTGGAGCATGACTATCACTAATTTGGAAGCTACAATGGGAGGAGAGCATTGCATACATTTAAATAGGCTCTCTCTCTTCAGAAATAGTCATTACTGTGAGCTTTCAGATGGTGTTAGGATGCCCAGCACCAGGAGCTCTCACACTAACCGGCATTAAAGGGGCACATGTTATCCCCACCCACTCTCCACCTCCTTTTACCTTAATGCTATGGGCTCAGCTTCCGCATGTTAATCCAGCATTATTGGAACTTTCTGCGGCATTAACCGCTCATGGGCGCTGAAACGCCTGTTAACGGCACCTTTGCTACTTTAACGCTCCTTAGTAAGCATACACCATAGTGAGAAGTAAATTGAGAAACAGAAAGAAAGGGAAAGTGCTTGGAAAAAGAATTACTTATCTGAAGTGAGAAGAATATTTTCCATCTGAAAAATACTGTTATTTTTTTTTAGAACATGTATTGAGAGAAAGATTGTAATTTTACAAAGAGAATATTTATTGTTCATGTTAACAACTGAAGTGCAATAGTGTATAAGCATTTATTTATTTAAACTGTTTTAACTAGGCATAATAATTTGGATCCTTTTAACTAATTTTAATGTAATTTATTTAGCTTTAATAAATTTTGACTCATAATTCCAGTCAAGAGGGTGAATGTGATTTATTTAACCTCATCCCATTGAACACTACTGATACTGAATACTGGTAGGGCTGAAACCTAATTCACTTTCCTCTCTTCCCTTGTTCTCCTGTTGGGGAAGTGGGAGAAGAGGAGGTCAGTGAAATTCAGAATACTTCCACCTGAATGAACATCAGATCTTAAGGTAACCACTTAGCACTGACTACTCACTAACATCACCAGTACTATAGTAAGGATCTGATTGTGTCATCCTGAGCAGGAGGATACATTAAACTGCTTAAGTATACAGAGTGGCTGCCCTTATTCTGCCCTGGCTTTATACAGATAGTTCCAGAGCAGTCAGAGAAAATTATCAGCAGTACTATCTGATATCCCTAATGACTATGCATGAGATATATTTGCATGCACTGCCTCCATTGTATTTGAATGTATCTCATGCATAGTCATAAGGGATATCCCGAAAACCTGACTGGTTTGCGGCCCTCTAGGACTGGATTTGAGTATCCCTGATCTAAAGGATGCTTACACCCACATCCTCATCCATCCCAGTCAAACAGTACCTGAGATTCGTGGTCGAGGGTGACCACTACCAGTACAGGGTGCTACCCTTCAGGCTGGCCTCCGCACTAAATGCCTGGCAGTGGTGGGTGCCTATCTCCACCTCCAAGGGGCCTTTGTCTTCCCCTGTCTGGACAACTGGCTCATAAAAGGAAAAACAGCCACCAAGGTACAGCAGGTCACAAGCTGCACCATCAATGAACTGGAAACCTGGGCTTCGTAATAAACCGCCCCAAGTCTCACCTCACTCCTAGGTAAAGCTTGGAGTTCATAGGGGCGCAGTTGGATACCCGCCAGACCAAGGCCTTCCTCCCTCTAGACAGGGCGAGTAGCCTCGAAGCTCTGGCCGCAAAGATACAGTGCCAACGCTAAGTGCCAGCTCACTCCATGCTCTGCTTACTGGGCCACATGGCATCCAAGTTGCATGTTACTCCAGACGCCCGCATCCACACGCAATGGTACCTCCAATCCCAGTGGACACAGGCCACCGACCGCCTCAGGGACAGAGTGCACGTGACCCACCCGCTGGCAGAGTTGCTCTACTGGTAGCAAGTGACATAGCACCTACAGGTAGGCATGCCCTTCTAGACCCCACTCCCAGTGAGTCCTCACCATGGACTTCTCTAGGCTGGGTTGGGGAACTCACTGCAAAGGCCTCCACACGCAGGACACCTGGTCCAGGGCGGAAAGCCAACAGCATATTTCTGGCCCTCCACCATTTCCTACAGCACCAGACGGACAACCAAGCAGGGGGGTACAGGGTCATACATCCTCTGTCAGTTGGTAGTAGCCCTCTACTCGTATGCGATCAACCAGGGAATGCTCCTGAGAACAGTTTACCTGCTGGGTCAGGACAATACCCTTGTGGGCAGGTTGAGCAGGGTCCTCCAGCCACACAAATGGTGGCTAGATCCTAGAGTAGCCCAACGGCTGTTTCGACTCTAGAGGACCCCTTGGATGGACCTCTTTGCCAGTTCGGCCAGTGCTCAGTTGACATTATTCTGTTCCCACCAGCTTCACCCTTCCTGTGAGGCAGCAGATGCCTTCCTCATCCCGTGGTCAGAGGGCCTTCGATATGCCTTCCTGCCCATGCTATTGGTTGCCAAGACCCCTTTCAAGGTTGTCCAGGACAAAGTGTCGCTAATTCTGATGGCCCCCGGTGGCCCAGATAGCTGCGGTTCCCACTGCTGCTCTGCTTAACAATGGAGCCCCCAGTCTCTTTTGGGAACTCTCTGGGACTACTGAGTCAGGACGGCTCTCTCCTCCACCCCAATCTGGGGTCTCTGGCGCTAACAGCTTGGCTGCTGAATGGGTAGCCTTGGCCCCCCTTCAACTTTTTGGGGGAAGTAGAGGAGGTCCTCCTGGCCTTCCACAAGGCCTCCACGAGGCATGCCTATGCCTTCAAATGGTGCAGATTCTCTGAGTGGTGCTTGGAGACGAGCCAATCCGTTCTCTTGCATGGTGCAGATGGTGCTGCAGAACCTGCTTCATCTTTCACAGGCTGGACTCAAGTGCACCGACATGGACATGAGTGCTATCTCAGTGCACCACCAGCTTCTTGAGGGCGGCAAGCCTCTTTCGGCACAGCCCCTTGTCACCTGCTTCCTACAGGGTCTGTTACTCTCCAAGCCCCTAATCTGCCCACCCCCAGCAATGGGATCTCAACGGGGTGCTAGCGCAACTCACTCGGCCACCATTCGAGCCCCTGGCTACCTGCCATCTGCAGTACCTTTCCTGGAAGGTCACCTTGGTGGTGCTCACCTCTACCTGCAGAGTCGGTGAACTTCAGGCCCTGGTGGTGGAACCGCCCTATACCAGGCTCTACAAGAACAGGGTTGTGCTACACATGCACACCAAATTCCTTCTGAAGGTAGTGACTTCATTTCATCTCAATCAGGAGGTGATGCTCCCAACCTTCTTTCCACAGCCTCACACCAACAGGGCAGAGATAGTTCTTCATACTCTGGACTCTAAGAGTGCCCTGTCCTTTTACCTACAGTGTACCCAGGGCCTCCGCAAAGCCTCCCAGCTTTTCAACTCCTATGACGCCTGTCATCTGGGGAAGGCAGTGTCCAAGCAGACCCTACCTACTTGGGTGGCAGACTGCAGTGCCCTTGCCTTTGAACAGGCTGGGCGTCAGCTGGAGCATTGTGTCACAGCATACAATGTCCAGGCCATGATGACCTCAGTGGTGAACTTGCGCTCTGTCCCGATGGCAGACATTTGCTGGGCCACCATCTGGTCTTCAGTCCACACCTTTGCAGCTCACTACTGCCTGGAGGAGGAGTCCCAATGGGACAGCGCCTTTGGCCAGGCCATACTCCGTAATCTCTTCAGGGTCTAAGCAACTTCTGCCCTCTGACCCTTCTGTATTCAGGTTATCAGTGTGAGGGTTCTCCCTGGGCACTGGGGTCCTTCCAGAGTGTGTCCTTTTGACTCACTTGCTGTTGCTCATGGCTTGTCATGGTTTTCTGCAGGTTCTCGGTAGCTAGGGAGTCCCATATGTGAGGACCGACTTACTGCTTATTCCTGGAGAAAGCATAGTTACTCACCTGTAACAGGTGTTCTCCAGAGACAGCAGGAATCAGTCCTCACAACCCTCCCTCCTCTCCATCAAGTTGCCCTAGTTGTACCATATTTTGCTGTCTTAGCTATCTCATTGACTGACCAAGATGGCATCCTTGGGTGGGAAGGGGACCATCCATGCATGGTGCATCTCCCAAAGGCTTTCTTTGAAAGCTGGGGAGATGCTTCCACACAGGGCTCCATTGGTGCCAATGTCACCCATAAATGAGGACTGATTCCTGCTGTCCCCGGAGAACACCTGTTACAGGTAAGTCACTACACTTTTTGGTCCATGGGACCAAATTTTATTATGAAAATGGACCCCTTTAGCTTGTGGTGTAGAATCACAAAACCTTTAAACAAGTGAGTCTTCAATGGGTGCATTCTGCTTGTTGTAATTCCTCGTTCTCTGTCCTGTATACTTATGGAGACTGCAGCCATGCTGATAATATGAAAATGGATTAACCTCTGGAGTTGGGATTCTTTAGCCACTCCAAACTGTCAGCTGCTGCCTCTTTAAAAAGAAGCGCCATCGGGCGCTGTGGGACACCCCAGCCAGCCTCCTCAGCAGTGGCAGCTCTCCCCATCGGGGGATCGAGCGGGAACAGCGGCCATCTTCACGGCAGCCTGCCCAATCGGGGCAGCTGCTGCCTCTTTAAAAAGAAGTGCCATCGGGCATGCCCGCGCCTGAGGGCCTCACCAGAGGGCCCTTTGGCGTGGCCCTTAGGCGGGGGCCACAGCCCAACTAAGCAACATTACGCAGCTCTCCCAGGTGGGAGAAGAACTGCCCACTACAACCCCAGCAACACCGACCTAGTGCTGCCCAATCGGGGCAGAGCACTGCCGACTTAAGAGGCGTACCACAGGAGCACCCGCGCCTCTTAGGCCACAGTCATAGATCACATCCCAACGATCCCCAAGCCAACAGAGAGCCATCTCGAGGCGGCACCGTCATACCTGACAGGAAAACGCAAGTACATTAACCGGGCCAAGCCTTTAAGCACAGTAATTCAAAGAAATAGACCTTCCTCCAGGACACTCTCATAGTTACTGCTTGTATAAAGTATTGTATTACCATTGACACCTGGAGAAACTGCCTGAATTGTGTAGCCCGCCTTAAATTGCCAATAGCCTGCAGTGCGCTATGGATACTTGGAAAACTGCCTTAAATTTGTAGCTTGCCTAACTTGCCTATATCCTACTGCTGACCACTAATATCAAATATCTTGGTTTGGGTAGCTTGCCTTAAATTGCCTATAGCCCACAGTTTGCCACTGATACCTCAACTTTCTTGAAATCTGTAGCTTGCCTCAAACTTGCATATAGCCTACTATTTAACACTGATACCTGAAACTGCCTTGAAGTGTGTAGCTTGCCTTATTGTGCCTTTAGCCTACTGTTTACTACTGATACCGAACTACCTTAGATTGTGTAGCTTGCCTAAATTGCTTATAACCTAATGTTTGACACTGATACCTCAAAATTGCTATAACCCAATGTTTGCAACTGATACTTGAAAACTGCCTTGAAGTGTGTAACTACCATATTATATTAGTTGATCACCCCCGACACCAGAACATCACAAATCATCCATGCTTCAGCCGCTGTTGCTCAATTGGGCCAGCCGTCCATCTGAAGCATAGTCATACAAAGCCACCACAAGTCCACCAGCCCTCGACAACCTGCACAACATACTTAGGCCCGAAACATCCCAACCACCAGTGCAGTATCCACCATACAACCCAGACCTAAGCCAGTGCAGTATCCACCATACAACCCAGACCTAAGCTACATGCACACTATGGCCCTAACAAGCACTATCTCACTGATCCTATATCTCTTCTCTATAGGCCTAAGCAGTGTTACAGACCTACCCGCCAGTCACAACCATATACCAATTCTCCAGAATCACAGAAGGAGATGGACAAGTACCACCTCCCACGATCCGAGTGAAGCCACCCGCACTCTCCATCACCATCTCTTACACATTGCACTACAACACAATAAGAAAACAAAACATGCAGAAAACCCTCTACCGCAACCCCTGAGATGTGTGCTCATAAATGCCCGTTCTATACGCAAGAAATGGCCTGTCATCTCGGACATAATACCGCGCCACAACCTCGACATGCTCCTGATCACAGAATCATGGCTTACCAGTGACGACAATGTCCTCATCAACCAGCTCCTTCCTCCCAATTTTTCATGTCATACGTGCCATAGAGACTGTAAGAGAGGGGGAGGAGTGCTCGCCATCACCAAGTCGGACCTACAGTTCCTCCTGAGAAACGCAACCAGCACACCACTCCTTGATGCAATCACGATAGCAAACAAGAGCTGTGCCATCAACCTCCTATACAGGGCCCCATCAGCAGACCCAGATACTCTCTCAGCAATAATCGACCTCGCATCCAATACTCAGAACCCACGCACTCCGAACTGGATCTTAGGAGACTTCAATCTACCTTCCCTACAAGACTCCCACACTGCAGCGTTTCTCGAAGCACTTAAAGATCTAGGCTATAATCAACTAATCAAGGAACCTACTCATGTAAAAGGGGGCATCCTGGATCTCATATTTGCCCCCCAGGCAACTCTCAACTCACCCTCGACCCCTGAGATATCAATTACTGCAGTTCCCTGGTCTGACCACAAGCTGATCATATTCCAAATTCCACTGCCCACACACATCCAGAAGGAATCCAGAACAGTCAGCAGCCACTCCAAGGCCCCACCGTGTAGATTTCAGACATTCAACAAGGAACTGATACTAAGCACAGCGCACCCGTTACTCACCTCGACGGCACTCGATCCTGAGGTTCTGGTCTCTGAATTGAATGAAACATTCAGCTCACTTTCACTATGTCCACCATCTAACAAACCTCCTGGGAAGCGAGCATCTGCACCCTGGTACTCTGCCGAGCTGAAATCCTCCCTCACCCTCCTAAGGAAGCTGGAGAGACGCTGGTGCCGCTCACGCACAGCTGAAGACCAAAGAGCATATATCTCCCACTTGACAACGCACCGCGAAGCGATAACAGTAAACATGCGATGATTCCACACTGACACGCTAAAACGATCGCTGAGCAAACCACATGACCTGTTCGCCCTTGTCAAGGACCTGACAAAGGAGCCAGCTGCAAAGCAAACAATCGGGATCTATCCCCAAGAATTTGCAGACTACTTACTATCTAAGCTATGCCAGACCAACATCGCCCCAGCGCCTGATGTCTCCTTCAAGTCGAGCTATCTAACACCACTCACCATCTTCTCCACACCCCCCAAGCAGCGTATTGAGGACACCATAGCAGCAATCAACACGACCACTGCTCAAACTGACCCCTGCTCTGCATTCTGAATTAAAGACCTACGATCCAACCTTAGCCCCACTATAGCCAAAACCATGGACCAATCCTTTACAGCAGGTACATTCCCACAATCCCTAAAGTGCACGTCCATAAGACCTTTATTAAAAAACAGCAAGCTTGACCCCCAGAATGCGGACTCATACAGACCGATATCAAGCATACCTCTGCTAGCAAAAATAATGAAAAGGAAGTCCAGATGCAAATTCAAGAGCACATAGAAACCTCTGCACCACTGGACCCTTGTCAACACGGATTCAGAGAGGCCCATGGAGTTGAAACGCTCCTCACCACACTCATTAACAGCATAGTAACAGGAATCGACAACATCTGTCAGGGGGTTGTCCTCATCTTCTTGGACATTGCAGCTGCGTTTGACTCGGTAAGCCATGAGCTCTTGTTGGAACGTCTCAGGAAAAAGGGGATCACTGATAAAGCACTGGACTGGTGCAAGTGCTATCTTTCTGACAGATGGCAGCACGTACGTTTCGGGGCAGCTTCATCAAATCCATTCCACCAGAAGCAGGGTGTCCCGCAGGGTTCCTCCCTCTCAGCCCTGATGTTCAACGTATACATGCAGCCTATATGTGATCTGATCCGGTCATTCAGTGTCAACTGCTTGATATACGCAGACAACGTTTTGCTATACAGTATATGCCTTTCTCAACGGAGAATCTGGACCTCTCGCCACTAACAAATTGCTTTAACGCCGTTTCCGACTGGCTCCAAACCCAAAACCTGAGGATCCAACACAAAAAAAACGAAGTACTCTTTATTACAAGGAATCTAAACTTCTCCACACCAGCATTTCTAAGTGTCAAGGAGGCAGATCTCCTAATCAAACCCACGATCAGATACCTTGGCGTCACTTTAGACCAAAGGCTGGATATGAAGTTACATATAGGCAATATAGTTAGGGCGGTATACCATAAGATACGATCTCTCAGACCCCTACGAGCCTTGCTGGAACCAGAAGACTTTAGGACAATTTACCAGGCGCTGATCATACCGCATTTTGATTATGCCAATGTGATCTTACATGGGCTCCCCCAGACCACTCTGAATCCACTGCAACTTGCTATGAACACTGCAGCTAGGGTCCTATACGGAGCATCCAGGAATGACCATGTTATGCCCATACTAAACACAAAGTACCCAAGGAAATGTGTAGTTCTATGTTTATTGTAAACCGCACTGATGTTGAATAGCGCAGTATAAAAGAGACTGGAAATAAATAAATAAAATAAATAAATAAACTGCTAAACATGGACAAACTTCACTGAAAACCTATGCACTGAAAATAAACTACCAATCATTGTGTTTGGAACCCATACACATTTATCCAATTAAATTCAAGTTGTGTAGTAAAGAATTAAATTGCTTACACTGCATATCTATTGGCTCAGTATTCATATAGGTAGCTTCATTAAACTTCAGAAAGCATTATATAAAGGAATTTCTTTTTAGAGAAAGTGATCCCTGCTTAGGTTCTGGAATGTAGTCCATCTGAGCAATTACCTGTGCTGTATTTAATGTCACGCTTGTGACCAGTCTGAAACAGTTTTCACTAGGGACTATCAACAGTAGTCATGGGCACAGGGCACTGCCAGAAGGCAGAAAAGGATGAACCAGTCACATAAGCAGTTAAGTTAAAAATTGTATATACACAAAGGGCCGCGCATATATAGAAAACAAAACAGTTTTCAGTAGGCTACAACATTTATTCTGATTTTCGCTTGGGAGGAAAGGGACTTCCACAGCTAATTGTCATTCTCAGAAGGCACCATACTGAGGGTTGCATGAAATCAATATGAGAGTCATTTTGGAAGCTCTGTTTGTGCTTTGGACATCCAAAAACAGGCATAGAGACGTCCAAAGCACAGAGATGTCTCCAGAGCCATTTTAGAAGCCGGCTCTGGGAACATCCCCCCAAGCATGAGGCATGGCTGGGGCATTCCCAGGAACCTGGATGGCCCTGCTTGATGTCATAAGCATCCGCTGTGGCATCTAAGTTTAGACAGGCATGAACAGGCAGCTGAAAAACATCCCAAGGAGCAGAGAAAATACAGTAGCACTCCAGTATCCCTAGTATGAGTGGAGGAGTAGCCTAGTGGTTAGAGCAACTGCCTAGTACCCAGATTAAGGGTTTGATTCCCACTGTCACTCCTTGTGACCTGGGACAAGTCACTTTGCCAGGTTTTTAATTCCGAGGCAATGGAAGGTAATCTACTTCTGGTGATACACAGTCAAGAAAACCCAGAGGCAGCTGGGTTGCCAAGAGTCAGCACTGACTTGATGGCACAAGACAAAAAAATCCCCAATACTCAGCACAATGATGCAGTCAATGATGGCAGTAGTGGGATTGCAATCTTGGCTGCCATTTTTCTAGCCCACTACTCTAACCATTAGGTTATCCTAGATAATCAGGTTCTAAAATACAGTTTTGAACATAAGAGATGCCATACCGGGTCAGACAAAGTTCCATCAAGCCCTGTTTCTGACAGTGGCAAATCTAGGTCACGAGTACCTAGCAGTTTCCCCAAAAAAGACAGGTTCCACAATGCTTGTATATTGGGGCAAGCAGTGGATATCCCGGATCCCCTTTAATAATGGTTTATGGCCCTTTCCTCCAGGAACTTGTCCAAACCTTTTTTAAACCCAGCTACACTAACAGCCTCCAATAACGAATTCCAAAGTTTGATTACACGTTGAGTGAAAAAATATTTTTTCTAATTGGTCTTAAATAGATTACACTGTAGCTTCATTGCATGTCCCCTAGTCTTTCTATATTTTGATGGTGTAAACAATTGATCTACGTTTACCCATTCCACTCCATTCATTAATTTATAGACTTCTATCATATCTCCCCCTCAGCCGTCTCTTTTCCAGGATGCCCCCACAATATCAGGCACATCCATGTGCAGACACAGTTTCACAAATGTGGACATGCCTGCTATTTTTTTCAGATGTTCTGGCTTAGACATCTCAGATTGCACTTGAACATCTCTTATAAAATTCCCCTCTTTGTATACAAATGCTCCACTAATGAGTGCTGTTAAGATATGCAAATTGCAGGCAGTGTTTGAACAGGTTGCCCAGAAGTAAAGCCCCTGGGTACAAATCTGGTGCCTAACATTCAAAAGGAAAGCATGTTCATACTTCCCCTGTGAAAACTGCTGGCAGGTACAAAGGATCTGTGGACCCCACACCTGTTGTTTTCTGCAGGGAGACAGTATGCACAGACTTGAAAGTCTCATCTATTCATGCTCTTTACCAATCCTGCCCTAAACAGACCTCTGGAAATGCCTCCTCTGTCTGGCTAAAACCCTGCAGGTACTTTTAGCTAAACTGAATGGAAGCAATTTTCAGACATATAATTCTTGCAGGTAAATTGATATTTATCTCCATAAATGGCTTTAAAGATTGTCTTCATATGGACATGCTACACTTGCATGGTAGCATTATTTTGGTATTGCTAAAGTAGCCCTGCCATTTGATGGCACTATGCATGCCATCACCATTTCAAGACAAGTATTAAGGCATATGAACAACACTTGAGTATTTGAATGTGACAGGCATGTTTTGCTCTAAGAGCCTCATCTCCTGGGAAATTCATGCACTGCACAACAGAAGGCGTGGTCCAGGAGTTAGTATGCAGGTCTAGGAAATAGAGAAGCTTCCCAGTTTTTGTCGTAGTTCTGCAATTGACTACAAATTGCACACTCAGTCTATTATGACTTGATAATAATAGCAATATTTGAGTCAATATTCAAATGCTGCAGTCAGCATGGTTTTTTTTTAAACACTGGCCGCAATAAATCCACATATATTCAACGCTACCATCCAAACAGCACTGAATATATGTGGCGTATGGTGATCACCACAGCTCTGTGGATAAGCTCTTTCACTATCTATATAGCTAAGTGGTTTAATTTAGGACACCCTTTTTGCTGTCCTAAATTAAACCAATTAACTATACGGATAGCAACTGGATATCGCCAGTAGAGTCAGGTGGAACACCCTTGCTCTGCTCTCACTCCATCCCGACACTATCTGGATAGTGTCAGAATGGTCTACAAAAATTTTCAGTGGCCCTATCTGGATAGTACCACTGAAAATTCAGATAGGGGACTTATCTAGATAGTGGCAGCCACTATATGGATTAGTCTTTTGGAATATTGACCTGAATATTCTCCCTATCAGAAGCATTCACCCAGTGCATAATCCAATATGGATGATAATACACCCTTTGGGAGTAATTTTATAATGTCCCAATCTACACTGCTAATTACTAAGTATTATTCCTATAATTGTCTTGTTCATTGTTTAAATTTTTTAATGTAACCTGTATATGCCCATATTTCTTCCATTTGTATACTGTGCCATGTTTAAAAAGAGTGATGTAATCTGTATACACCCCCGTTTCTCCCATTGTACACTGTTCGATGTAAACTGTTTTGACTGGTAGAAAAACATTATACTAAAACCAGTTAAGCGCTAAAATGACTTATTTATGTGGCAAATACGCACATAAAATGTCTCTAATAAAATTATGATTATTGCAAAAAGATACCGGTAGCCTTTAGTAAATCAATACCCAATCAACAATTTGCTGTGATGTCAGAAGCCAGCCATTATGTTGAGGATAGATATGTACATACAAAAATCTTTTTGCATAAAAAATGACCTCAGTGTCTGCTTCTTTATCTCTTCAATTTTTTAATATTAATTTTTATACATTAAAAGATTGTTTATGTGCATATCTATTCTCAACGTAATGGTTGGCCTTTGACATGCACAGCAAATGTTTCATTGGCACAATTTTATGACAAATCAATAACCAAATGTAGAAGTATGTGCAATGGCACACACGTGTACTTTTACTGTATGGCACAGTCTTGGCAATGCATGGGTGAAATTGCAAAGTATGCATGTTCCTTATAAATAAGTTAGCCTGCATCCATACGTGTATACTCTGGGTGTGGACCACTGTTCCCTCTAAGCTGTGCGCGTGTGCACACACCTCGCCGAGCGAGCGCACATACTTTACAACAGAGCGCACAAAAATTATGGTTCTAATTCTGATAGAAAACACCCCAGACATCTTAAAATTTAAAAGTTGTGATTGTAATTACTAGAAATTTTCTGCTTCATTTAGTAATCGTCTATTTTTATGTAATTTGATTAAAATCAGTGTGGTGTACATACTGTATTCTGATGTGTAGTCAAATTTTAAAGTATATAACTCCGAGTGTCGTTATGTGGCACACAAAAATGTAACCTTCCTTCAAAAGTTGCACAGCTGATATTTTATGCGCACACAGCCTACAGAAAATTAGAGGGAACACTGGTATGGACATTTACACCCGCTCTTCAGCTTGGGTAATAGCTGTGCCTTCCATATAGGGGCAATTGCTGTAGGACTTGGACTAGTATTTTAAAAAGAGACATAGGCGCTTATAGGCTAAAATAGATGGCTTGTTATAAAATGATCCTGTGTCTCCATGTAGGTTTTAAGAATTATGACCTTAAACCATATTAGGCACAAATATTGACCCAGGACAGTATGCAGCCAAATTATCTTCTAATAATAAAAGTCAGTAATTTCAACATTGCTTCTCATTTGCAGCACATTTATATTAACTGGTGCACAATTTTAAACAAAAATATGCTTAATTTATAAAATGTAAACTTCCTTTCTGCACTATCAGTATCCTATAAAGATCTATAACAACTTTGTGTGTGACTGGGTGTGGTTTGGCTATGAAACCGTCTGCTTGGAAAATGAAGTATTTTCATTACGTTGTTTTATCTAAGACTACAGCTTTCTTTAGCATAAACCCCGCTTCTAAATGGAAGCCATGGGAGAGAGCCCGACAAACTACACATAAGGATAATAATGTTTTTCAAAAAGTAGAAGGAGGTATTATACAGAAAGCACTGCTCCTGCATGTTGCAAGTAGCTGGTGTAAGTCACATACGCTAAGCAATGAATGGTATTAAATTGAATACAATAGGCGTTCTAGTTCATGGTACTATTAGGAATAGCAATAAGCTATTACTTTTGCCTGTAGCTAAATTGAAGTTGTGGTCGAGGTTGTTTTGGCCTGTCCTTTGAAAACAGAAGGGGATTTAATTTCTTGAACATTTGATGGCTGTGCTATAGGAATCCTGGTTTTGTTTTGGTTACTACAAAATGCAGCTTAAAACTGTGTAGTTTTAGTCTTTCACCTCTTTCCCGAGCCTGCGATCTTATATATTGGAAATGAAACGATCGATTTTATTTTGAATATTTTTTAAAGTTGTTTACATAAAAAAAATTAATGAAAGTGAAAAAACTAGCAACTCCCTTCACCAAGATGGCGATGGCGATGGCAGCTTTAATCCTCTTTGCAAAGCAATTAAATCCCTAAGGATCCTTTCAGTAACCCCCCCCCCCTTCCGTTGCACCCATCCACCTCTGGAATTCGGTTGACCCCCAAAATTATGTGATAAGATGTAAAATGCTCCATTACTAGGCATAAAATAGGGCAAAAGCAGTATTTTCGCAAAGTGAAATTGATCAACTTCTACTTCGCATACGCAAACAAACTGCGAAGGAAACGCGTCAAACAAACCTTTCAATTAACAACAAATCCCTTAGGATGTTCAAAAAGAGAAAATGCTCCGTTTCCGAATGGATTAGTAAATTGGAAGTGGGGCTACTCCCTCCCAAAAGAGTCTAAAGAGTAATAAACAACATCTGAACTGCCATGCACAAAGAGTTTTGTTATGATGGTTTGGAATTATTTGCTAAATATTAAAAAGTGCAGACATGCAATTTCCACCCCCCTCCCCGAGTGGAAATAGACCCCCAATGTGATCAATTCTTTATGGGGGATGGGGAGTGGTAAAGAAAGGGTGAACCCTATAACTTGATCCAGCACTACAAAGGATCAAAGCCAAAAAACCTTCCTATGAGAACAGGAAAGTTTTGCAAACACTTTGCAAAGTGTCCCCAGAGAAGGACGGTATGGGGGGGAAGAGGGGGTGAAGACCCTAGAGGGGCTACCCAAACGGGTTGGGGGGGCTCCAAGGGGGGTCACTACCTGCAATCCGCCCGGGACCGTCCCTGAGTGAGAGCCTAAGTTCCCAGCTCCCTGTGTTAGTTGGGGTCGCTTTTCGGGGCTCCAGCAGGGGCAGAAGGAGCTCCAGAGACCCCAGCCGGGGCTCCCCCGCTCGACCAGGGATGGCCCTTTCCCCCGCCGGGCCCTCGGCCCCCCAGGGCCACCGACGGGCGCCGCTCCGAGGCCGGAAAGGGCCAAATGGGGCAAGGGCCGCTGGAGCCCGGCCGCCTTTCGCTCGCCTGGAGGCCGCTAGCGAGGGTGACGGGGCCCGGCTCCGGCGGGGATGGAGGCCCCAGGGACCGGGGCGGCGGGGGGCTGCGCTCCGGGAGCGGCAGGGCCGAGCGCAGGGGTGCAAATCGCCTCTTTGCTGCCGCCAAGAAACACAGATGGCTGCGGAGCGGCGCCATTTCTGCCCCTTCGCGAACAGCCAGCACGCCCTGTCCTCAATGCGGTCCGCCCCTGAGCTACAAAGGCCCCGACTGCAGCCGCCCGCAGAGAGCGCGCGAGAGACACGGGAGCGGATTGAGCGAGCGTGCGTCCTGGCAAGCCTCGGGTGACAAGTTACCCCCTAAAAAGATTTAAAAAAAAAAAAAAAAAAGATAACAGAAAGGACTCTGACTCGCAAGGCATTACGAGAGCGCTGCACGGGAATCCTCGAAAGTTGCTGCGGAAGGAGAGGGAAAAGCTTGCCTGACTTTGCTCCGTTCTTTCTTGCCCGTTAGGCAACAACAGCGGACTTGCAGCCGGGAGGAGGGTGACAGACACGCTACAGAGCCCTGCGCTCCCTGGGCAGCATCCGACGGAGCTCTCGGTCCTGACCGTGCAGGTGGCATCTCGGGGACTGCGGCCGCTCAT
Organism: Ichthyophis bannanicus; assembly: GCA_033557465.1. NCBI lineage: Eukaryota > Metazoa > Chordata > Amphibia > Gymnophiona > Ichthyophiidae > Ichthyophis > Ichthyophis bannanicus. The sequence goes on along the minus strand of CM066031.1, from coordinate 1,006,386,163 downwards.
CGTACGGAAGGAGCATCTCTCGGCACGGAGACCATGGCGGAGAACGCAGCCGCGCCGCCCGCCTCCAAGCCCAAGAGGACCAAGGTGGTCAAGAAGGCGACGGACCACCCCAAGTACTCGGACATGATCGTGGCCGCCGTTCAGGCCGACAAGAGTCGCTCGGGCTCCTCCCGTCAGTCCATCCAGAAATACATCAAAAGCCACTACAAAGTCGGGGAGAACGCGGACTCGCAAATCAAGTTGTCCATTAAGAGACTGGTGACCTCGGGCACCCTGAAGCAGACGAAAGGAGTGGGCGCTTCGGGTTCCTTCCGGCTGGCCAAGGGGGATGAGCCCAAAAGACCTGTCAAGAAAGCCAGGAAGGAGGTGAAGAAGGTAGCGGCTCCTAAGAAAGCGGCGAAGCCCAAGAAGGCGGCCAAATCGCCAGCCAAGGCCAAGAAGCCCAAAGTGGCCGAGAAGAAGGTGAAGAAGACGGCCGAGAAAAAGAAGAAGGCGCCCACTCCTAAAAAAGCCAAGAAACCCAAGGCTGTGAAAGTTAAGCCGGTGAAAGCATCGAAACCCAAGAAGAGCAAGACCAAACCCAAAGCAAAGGCCGCTCCAAAGAAATCGGCTAAGAAGAAGTGAAGGACTTAAAAAAAAGAGACATTATGGACACTTGTTAACCTCTAGTTAAAAATAATGTAAATACAGTAGCTTTTATTTAATCTTTTATTTTCTTTCTATTCCAACTTTATAAAACATCTTTTTCCCTCTGGTAGCTGAGGACTAAAATTTATATAAATGTGTATAAAAATGTAGTGTTATTTTTTATTTTGTTTACTTTTTATGTCCCTCTTCTCTTGACTTAATTTTGTACTAAGTAATTTTGATTCCTTTGGGAAAGGAAGAAATGTTAATGGAAAAAGTGAGGTGAGTTTGGCTTGTACAGGTTAGCGGGAGAGGGTGGTGCTTCTCGACAGTTGGGGGTCTTGAAAAGATATTGCATGCAGAGTTTGGACTTTAAACTTAAATTAGTTTTCTTTCGCTACTTATTTCTTCAGTCTTTTTTCTATCATGTCGGATGCACAGACCGCCTGTGTTATAATATGTATTTTAAAGTAGGATTTTGTTTTTTTTTTTGGGGGGGGGGCAGGAATTGGGTTGGTGAGATGGCTTCTAGGTCATCAGATGTATAGGATCATCGCCTATTCTTTTGTATAACATGCTGCACTCTGGTATTTCTAAGTCTGTTTTGCATAACAAAAACGGGACTTTGTACCTTGCTGCAGTGGACTTTAACTTAGGGGAGGAGGGAGGAAACGGGGAGAGACGACATTTATCCCTAATATCATAGAACTCTCGATTACAGAAATTAAGTGGGAAATGTAAAAATTATTTTGGCTACAATTTTTATACGTAGGCAACTGCTTACCATGCTTAAGAGTTTTTACCATAAAAGAATGATGTTATGAGGAAATTGTGGATGTGCAGGACGCTCTAGCATTGATACGGACGTTTTCAGCTTTGTGTGCTGTCCAGCCTTGATCTCTGTACTTAAAACACCTGCCGGATCATTGTACAAGGAAGTGGTTGGCTTTAGGTGATTTAAAATAATAAGCTTTGTTTTTGATCAAATGCTTTATTTTCAGTTAAAATACTCACAGAATAGAAGCTATTGCTACAAAATCATGTCTAATTTATATTAAAATTGTTCATTTTAATGTAACTAGAACATGCAAAAATAAATCCTTTGTAATTAGTTTGAATAAAAAGTTGATGGATCTGTCAAATATTTGTATATCGTTTTTCTGACTTATCACAATGATGCATATATTCTTGAGTTAAACTGCTGTGGTACTTTGAAGCTCAACTACAGGGGTCCTGAAAGTTTTAATTTGCTGAGGTTATTTAGAAAGAGGTCCATAATTTTGATTTTATAAGTGATGCTAGCCTACGTTTAAAAGAAAACTTAATATTTAAGATTCCAGTTTTAAAATGTTTGGATTGGTAAAGTTACTTAAAGTATATAGTACTGCAGCACTCCTAGTACACTACTTCGAAAATTGAAATCCATGTCTAGCTATACATAACCTGATTGGATAGTAACAGCACGTGGGCTCCAGGCTCAGTAATTGTAGTAAGTATGGGGTCTGCGAGTTGCTTAATGTCCAACAAGTCTGCCCCTCATATGTAGGCTTTTTAGTAGACTGGTGCTGGGGTCTTTGAGCACACAATGGATAGGAGGTTTTGATATTTTGATTTCATCATCAACTAGGGTCACATGATTTTTTTTTTAAATTTTAAAATGGGGTCATATTGGATAAATGTTTAGGAAGCACTGCTCTAGAGAGAAAACTACTTTTTTATATTGTATGTGGTTAGAAGAATTGCTACCTAAATTTAAGAATCATTTGAGTTGCTGTTTTAGTACTATTCTTGCAAGGTTACATTGCTCGCTTGATAATAGAAGATGATTATAAAATATGATTTGCCAGTTGTAGTGTCTGTACTAAAATATTGATTTGGGAATTGGAAAAATAACAAAAGTAATTTAGTCAAAATAATAAAAGGGAATCAGTTTAGGGACCAGAGAATTGAGTAAATACTATGGGTTTACATTCAATAGCACTAAGATTATGAAGGGAACAGAAATATATGGAGCTGTGTGCAAGAGACCTATAGTGTGTGGTTTATGGAGACCCTATACTCTTTAATATGGTTATAGAGTTAATGATGGCATTCTACGTGAGTGAATGACTGACAACCTCAAACCATTTGGTCATCTGGGAATCCTCATTGCCTAATATAATGAACAAGGGGGAACAAAACAAACCAAGGACCTTTTTAAAACATTCAGAAATGTATTTAGTTACAATTATTGTAGGAAAAATATTTTTGGGGAGAATTTGCCTTTTTGTGCTTCTTTTTTTTTGTTAGTCATTTTTAGTACCAGAAATTTTAGACATGATTTGTTATGAATATGAGGTGGAAACATTAACAAATCTTAAATCTATGCTGAGTTGTGACTAGATCTGATTTGCAAGCTTGTCCCAAGGAGGTGTGTATTCTGTGTTCTAAACTGCTGAGAAAATGATGTTAAAATTGTTCAAAATCTCTGAGGGAGACTGGAAAGCATGTTACCAAGTAACTTGTACTCTGAATTTTCACAGCCAGCAGCTTTGAAAAGTAAGCAAATTCAATAAGTAATCAATTCATCCTATATTAATTACGTTGGATGGCAGAAAGTTGTACTAGAAATACACTAAAAGCAAGCCACCACTAAAGTCAGAGCCTGTTCCTATATACAGATCAAGAGTTTTATATGTCTTTGCTTTGTTTATTCAAAGTACGGCTTTATTTTTTAGGCAGCAGAGCTCTCATAAGGAAAACTAAGGGGTCCTATTATTAATCCTAATGTGCGTTAAGATTTGGCACCTAATGCATAGTTAGTGCAAAATTAGTGTGTGTTAAGTGCAACACCAACGTGATAACTAGCGGAGGTGTAACCAGCATGTTTCCAGCTGTTAGCATATGGATGCATACTCATGCAGAGCACAAGTACCATGGGTGTACCGAACTCTATTGCGCTAGCATTAGGTGCACCTGTACTAATGGCAACATTGAGCGTTTGTGATATGTCACACCACACCCACTCTCCATCTTTACCCTACTCATTCAGCACCCCAGTACGTGAGTGGCAGCATGCAAATCAGTGTACGGTAACTAAAGCCCTGTGGCAAATTACTGCAGGACCAATCATGCAGTTACCACATGCAAAAACCTGCGTTAACTGCTTAGTGGACTTTAGTAAGCGGATGTCTGAGTTATGCTGTATGCTATTCCACTGCTTACATCATTAGGGGAAGTAATCCTTTCACCTTCAGCATGTGTTTTTTGCATTGCCGCCTGATGTATAGAGACGGAGGAGCAGTTTCTGTAAACTAAGCAGGTGCACAGGAGGATGCTCAGAAAGTAATCAAATAAGCAGGTGTGGAGCCATGAAACAACAAATCTCAGACAACACTTGATCAGAAGTGCCCTGAGGGTGATGTGGGGTCATGTGCAGAGACTCAGGGTGGGGCCCCGTTTACATAAATATTTGCATATCCACTGAGCCTCATTTGCATACATTTTATTTTAAAATTTATATGCTGCCCATCCAAAATCTTAGGCGGCTTCCAAGGCACCCTTCACAAACCTCTTTTGTTCCAGTAATGACTTATGGGCATGTTATACTAAACATTAAGGTGTGTTAAGTGCTACTATACTGACAGAAATAAACAGGTGCTGTTGCACTTAGTGCAGGTTAACATTTCTCCAGGAGCAAGCAGGAAGTCAGTCCTCATATAACAGGTGATGTCGGCACCGATGGAGCTTGCATGGATTCACTCCCCTGCTTTCAAAGAAAGCCTTTTGGAGTTAGACCGTGCATGTGTAGTCAACTTCCTGCCCAAGGGTGCCATCTTAGCTCAGTCCTTTTTTCCACGGAACCCCGCAGACATCCTATCTGTTGTCCCCGGTAAAAGTCGATTTTTCTAACCTTCTACTTAGCATTTTTTCGCTCCTCTTTTTGCCAGTTGGTTCCCGATCACCTTTTCACCGCTCGAGTCTGCCCTTGCCTCAGCATTGCGTTTGTCTTGGGTCCTATTTTTTTCTTGTGGGGTGTGGGTTTTTTCCCTTGTGCTCTTCCCTTCGGTCAGTGGGTTTAAGCAATATGGCAAATGCCCCTGCACCATGTCCATCACATACCACCACAGTTGCTGTATCAAGTGCCTCAGTGCAGACCACGATGATTCCACTTGCCCACTCTGCCTACAGTTGTCTGCCAAGAGCCAGAAGAATTGTGTACAGCAGCAGAAGGAGCTGTTTGGCTCGAAGGCTTCTGCTGCAGGGCCAGCTTCGCGTATGGAATCGCTGCCTCAGGAACTGTGTCTGGCGACTTGGCGTCACATGGGTATGCTCAATCCAAGGTTGCAGAGCCTTGGTCCAGGGGTCGTCCTCTGAGGATCTCCTCTACGGGCTCAAGACAACATCCAAGTTGAAATCCGATCTCTGAGCTGGAGGTAAGACCTCTGCTACCTGGCCTCGGAGCCCTCGACCCAACACTGAAGGCGATGGGCAGGAGCGGCCCTCAAAGCTTCTTCAGCGGGAGTAGACTCCCACTGCATCAGGGGATTGGGCTCGGTCTTTGATGGATCCAGTTCCAGGCTTGAGACCCAAACCGGTCACTGTGGAGCCTACTGACATTGAGGCCAGAATGGCAGGCTTGGAATGCAGCCTGGTTGCCTTCCTTGATGCTCAGTGGGGCCCAACACCCAGAGCCTCCACTGCGAGGACCTCCCTGGAGGTCGTCCAGCCTGTGCTGGAAAGCCTCACCCAGTTGTAACCGCGTCAGTCGGCCTCCCACTCAATGCGTGATTCTCCTTCAAGCACCTTGGAGCCTGTGTGTCAAGCACAACGTTCCCCTCTTGTGCTGATGACTCATTGACTTGATTACCGGCTGGGACTCGAGGTCTCCGGCTCTGAGTCAGGTTGGGAGACCAACGATGAATCGCCCAATACCATGCTGCATAGGGATGTGCCCTCTGAGCCATCTCCCTCACAGGAGTGCCGGAGGTCCCCGACCGAAGATCTCACATTTCTCGACTTTGCAGGATGTCGAAGGCCCTGGCCTTCGTAGTGGAGCAGGAGGATGAACACCAGGCCGAGTACTTAGAGATTCTCTAGTATGAGGCCAGTTCCCTCCATCCTGGAGCGCTTGCTATTGTCATGAGGCTGGTACCAATAAAGATGCAGAGTTGAAAAGAAACTCTGTTTTTCACAGAGCTCGAGAGGTGCAATTACCTCAAAGCACAGCTAGAGGGGGCAGGAGTGATTCTACAAAGGCTAATGAGGCTAGGAGATCTAACCAGTTGCACCTGGGAATGAGTCCGGGAGATTCAAAGAGAAGATCCCTTTATAAGCAGAAGTTTAATTCTAGCAAAGCAGAGTGGGAGAGAAAAAGCCAAGCAGTAAGGAGCACGACTGCAGAAAGGGAAGCAGCAGAAGGACTTGGAGAAGGAACAAGGAGCACGTCTAAGGAAAGAAGGAGAGACCTGAAGGAAGGAATCCTCCTTGAGCAAGCCCAAGGGAACGGAATTCACAGAGGTGGAGTTCAGAGGGGCCAAGCTACCAGAGCAGCTGTTCAGAGGGAGTGATGTGAACAGGATGGAGTCGGTACAGAGGGGTGCTACTAAGATGATTAGTGGTCTTCATTATAAAGCATATGAGGACAGACTTAAGGATCTTAATATGTACACCTTAGAGGAAAGGCGGGATAGAGGTGATATGATTGAGATGTTTAAATACCTCCATGGCATAAATGTTCAGGGAGAGAGCCTCTTTCAATTGAAAGCAAGTTCTGCGATGAGGGGACATGGGATGAGGGTGAAGGGAGATAGATTCAGGAGTGATATGCGGAAATATTTCTTTACGGAAAGAGTAGTGGATCCGTGGAATAGTCTCCCAGTGGAGGTGGTAGAGATGAGGACAGTAACTGAATTCAAAAAAGCATGGGACCAACACAGAGGATCTCTAAAGGTAAAAAGTGGACTGTTGTAGTTGTTGTTATGGAAGGACAGACTAGATGGGCCTTGTGGTCTTTTTCTGTCATCATGTTTCTATGTTTCTATGCTGGGGAAAGCAGTCAGGCTGGAGACTGTGCCACTCCCTGCTCAAGCAACGTTCCTGAGTCCAAAGCTGAGAGACGTATCCAGAGAACCAGGTTTGGAGGAAGACCTGCAGTCACTGGAACCTGCTGGACAAGTTTTACCAGGTACTCGAGGAAAAGAAGTTTTTAGCAAAGCTACTTTACCACTGAAGCATAGAGCTGAATCCATACCAGGTTTTGTTAAGCTGCCAGGAATCACAGCACTGCCCAGAAGCTACCGGCAGAAAAACTGTTCCAAAAGAGACATTCTTGGGAGAGAAGGCTCCAGGGAGTCCAGCTACAGAAACCCAAGGTATGAAAGCTTTATTCCTGCTAAAGAATGCTTAACTCCTAGAAGCACTGCTAAAGCAAATACTCCCTTTGTAAGAAGAAGAAAGAAACCAGAGTGGTTTCAAGAATTACCAAGAGAACTTAAAACCCAGTCTTATTGAAGGCAGGTCAGTGGAGACAGTCCATGTAAAGCTGTGACAGCCAGGGACAGTATTTACTCCACGGGGGAAAGTAGTGAGGCAGAATCTATGGACGTAGAAGATATTAATGCTATTCCCATGCCTCAGGAAGAAGATATGGATTGTGGGTTGTGTATGGCTACTAGCCTAGAGTCTATAGCCACCGTGTAAATAAGAAGAAAACTTGTTTAATTGTTTTGTTTTGTTTGGAATGAACTGAATTCCTCCATTTTCCTTGGCACTAAGTGTGAAGCTACTAACAGCCCACCTGTTTATTACTGGAACCTTTTCAAACAAAGGACATTCTTTGATTTTTACTGTCTTAATTGAATCCTTGCACAGAGGGGAAATAAAAGCCTTGTTTCCCTACACTCTTGGCTGAATTATTATGTGCACACAAGGAGCTGAAAATAGATAAGACCAAACTCCATTTTTGGCCTTACATTACACCACGCTCCTTGAAAATAAATACATCGTGGAGCATGCCCTTACCACCCTTGGCCACTAGGGGCTGCCACCATGACACTATTCAGGATGTGGGAGAGCCTGGGGTCAATAGTGAGCCAGTGACTCTGTTCCCAGTATCGAGCTGGCAAGAGCCTCGGCTTTCAGAAGACACAGCTGCCTCACAACTTCATGGTTGTGGAGTTGGCCCTGCGTCAGAGTCAGAAGAGACACTCCTCGCTGCCCCTTGGTAGGGAGGCCTGTACCATGGACAGGTTTGGCAGAAAGTGCTACCAGGGCTCGATACTCATGGTCTGCATCCAGGCTTACCAGCTGTATATGGGCATGTACCTGAGGGGCCTGGCAAAGGAAGTTGCCGGGTTTTTAGCTGGGTTGGCAGGTGAATCTCACGAGCACTTCCGGACCCTTGTTTCCCCAGTCAAGGAATGATTCAAATTCCAGACTTGAGTCCGTGGCTTGTGTGGCTGCGGTGGGCATTAGTGCCCGCCGCCTGGCTTGGCTACAGTCCTCTGACTTGGAGCAATGGGGTATAAGACAAACTGGCCAATTGTCCCCTGCCGGGGAGAGAACCTCTTTGGCAAACCGATGACCGACAAGGCGGCCAAGTTGGAGTCAGAGTTCATGATCAGGACTAAACTGTCTCGAAAGACGGCTGACCCTTCCCAAAAGGGAAGAAGGCTTACGGAAAATACCCCCAATTTACGGCTTATTAGGCTCTCCAAAAGGGTCAGCAGGCCAAGAGGCTGGTGCACGGCTCTCATAAGCCAAAAGCCCCCAAGCCTCAAACAGTGCCCCAACAGCAGCCCAGGGGGAGGGGGCTTTAGACTCCCTGGGCATAGCCACAGAAGGCCAGGGCCCAAGGCACATGGGAGGACATCTGGTCCACTTCCCACCTCTGGCCAGGCAGCACCACCACCGATGCCTGGGTATTGCAGGTAGTGTGCGCAGGTTACCTTCTGCCCTTCAACCAAACACTACCTCCCTTCTTTCCAGGGGAACTTCCCATGATCTCCTTGCACAGAGAGCTCCTGCAGAAGGAACTCAAGTCCCTATTCAAGGCTTGGGCGGTGGTTTTAGTCCCGGTAGTTCCTCGTTCCAGAAAAGACAGATGCCTTTCGGCCCATCCTGGATCTGCAGGTCCTCAACCACTTTCTGGTCAAAGAGAAGTTCAAGATGTTATCCACTGGAACATTGCTGCCCTACCTCCTCTGGGGAGACTGGCTATGCGCCTGAGATCTCAAGGATGCCTAAACTCACATTCTGATCCATCGTCGGCACTGTCAGTACCTCTGCTTTGTCATCGGAGGTTGCCACTACCAGTACAGGGTGCTCCCCTTCAGCCTCTCCTCGGGCCCCCAGGGTGTTCAAGTGCCTGGTGGTCATCACCTCTCACCTCCGCTTACTGGGAGTCTTTCTCTTCCCCTATATGGACGACAGGCTTATAAAGGCAAGCTTGCCAGATTGGTATGCCATGTGGCCCACCGCACCATAAGGGTACTTCCACATCTGGGCTTCGTGATGATTTTCCCAAAGTCGCGTCTGCTCCTGACTCAGCACCTGGAGTTCATAGGAGCCCTTCTGGAAGACCCAGGCCAGAGCCTTCTTCCCTCTGGAATAGGAGCAGCATCTGGCAGCCCACTCGTTTCCTGCTGCGCCTGTTGGGGCACATAACCTCGACCGTTCACGTGATCCTGCAGGCACGTCTCCGGATGTGTCAGGGCCAGTGAACCCTCAGCTCTGAATGGACTCGGGCCATAGGCTGACTAGATGATCGAGTCTGGATCACCTGACCCCTGGTGGCAGAGCCGACAGAATCTCATGGCCAGCCTACCCTTCACTGTGACAGTCTGGTCATAGGGCACCTGGACCCGGGAGAAAAGTGCCTTCCAGATCAACCTCCTGGAACTCTGAGCAGTGACGAATGCTCTTCGGGTGTTTCATTCCCACCTGGCGGGCCGGGTTGTGCGTGTCTAGACAGACAACCAACTAGCGATGTTTGTTTGTTTTACATCAACAAGCGGGGGAATGGGCTCATATCTCTGCTGGGAGGTGGTTTACTTGTGGAACTTTGTCACGCAGGATGTCATGATTATCCGGTTGGTCTACCTGCCAGGCCAGGACAATCTGCTTGCAGATCGGCTCAGCAGAGTTCTTCAGCCTCATGAGTGGTGCCTCAATCTAGCAGGTGGCCAACTCCACCTTCTGATGTTGGGGGACCTAGACATTGGATCTCTTTGCCAACCCTGAGAATGCGCAGCTGCCGTGCTTCTGCTCACGGAGGCCGGCCCCAGACTGAGTGGCGGTGGATGCTTTTCTCCTGCCTTGATCTGGGAGTCTGCTGTATATGTACCCACTTACTCCACTGGTTCCTAAGATGCTGCTCAAGATACAATTGGACCGGGCCTCCATAATCCTCATTGCCTCTCAATGGCCCAGGCAGCCATGGTTTCCTCTTCCTGCAGCTGTCCTGAGTGGCCCCCGGACCCGGACTTCTCTCACAGGAGGACGGGACCCTTCCTCATCCCAACCTCAAGTCCCTTGCGTGGATGCTGAATGGCTTGCAATAGTGCACCACCGCCTCTCCCGTGAGATGGAGGACATCCTACTGGCATTGGGCAAGGACTCAAGACGGCACGCGTATGCCTTCAAATGGTGTAGATTTTCCGTCTGGTGTGCAGACAGGAATCTTAACCTTTTCTCTTGTTCGGTGCAGGATATTCTGCAATATCTCCTGAACCTCATCGATGGACAGCCCATTTCCATGCACCCCATGATGGGCTGCTTCATTACTGGGCTCGTCTCGTGGCCCCTGTCCACCCACCGCCTGTGGCATGGACTTGAACATTGTCCTCAGAAAACTGATGGTTCCCCCATTCAAGCCTCTAGCTACATGCCATCTCAAGTTCCTGTCGTAGAACGTAGTGTTCTTGGTAGTGCTCACTTCAGCCAGAAGAGTCAGGGAGCTACAGGCAATGGTGGCCCATGCCCCCTACATCAGGTTACACAAGAACAGGGTCGTGCTCCAGACCCGCCCAAAATTCCTGCCTAAGGTGGTGTCCGCCTTTCACATAAATCAGGAAGTGGTCCTTATCACCCACATCCTGAGTGAAGGCCTCACTTCACATCCTGGATTGCAAGAGGGCACTGTCCTTCTACCTTCAGAGGACACAGCCTCATCACTGTTTGTCGCAACTGTTCATCTCCTATGACATCAACAGGCTTGGGATTGCGGTCTCTAAGTGTACCCTGTCTACCAGGGTAGCAGACTGCATCTCATTCACCTATGAGGTGGCTGGACTCTCCCTGGAGCATCATATTACGGTGCGTAATGTATGCGCCTTGGTAGCTTACCTGTGCTCGGTCCCTCTGCTTGACATCTGTTGGACTGCACCCTGGTCTTCAGACCATACCTTCGCAGCTCATTAGTGCTTGGAGGAGAGCTCGTGGTGTGATAGTGGCTTTGGCCAGGCAGTACTCTGTCACCTCTTTAGAGGAATAATGCAATTCCTTCCCTCCGGCTGTTTGTGTCTAAGCTATCAGAGAGGTGATTCCTTTGTCAGGGTTGAGGCTGCATCACTGGACTTTCAAGCCATTGTTCTTCACTGTTCACCTTTTGGGTCACCTGTGGCTTTTTACAGGTTTTTTTTTGGTAGCCTGTAGCTGGGGTGTGCCATATGTGAGGACTGACTTCCCCCTTGTTCCCGGAGAAAGCGTAGTTACCACCTATAACAGATGTTATCCAGAGACAGCAGGAATCGGTCCTCACATCCCTCCATCCTCCCTGTGGAGTTGTTTTCTTTTTTATGCTTGATTGAGCTATGTCATCATACTGAGATATGGTGGCACCCTTGGGTGGGAAGGTGACCACGTATGTGCGATCTAACTTCCAAAGGCTTTCTTTGAAAGCTGGGGAGTGAATCCGCGTGGGCTCCTTCTTTGTCGATGCCGCCCATATGTGAGGACTGATTCCTGCTGTCCCCAGAGAACACCTGCTACAGGTGAGTAACTATGCTTTGTCTGAATACAATTTGCAGGTACAAGTGAGGATAAAAAAAGCTACCATATTTTCTACATTACTATTCTCCAGTGCCAACTGCCAGGTAGATTAGGAAGTACTGCAAAACTCTGCTCATTCAAAACCTATAGCAAACCCACCATACTATAACAGCATTAGCAGGGCTTGCAGAGTACCAAACTCTTACAAAACACGAAAATCACTCCAATATACACATATGTGTTTCTTCTTAAATAACACTTGAAAGTCAAAATGTATACCGGGTCTCAGCATACAAGGGCATACGGTGAGAAAACAGCCAAAATCAAGTTCAGGCCGTCTACACCAGTACCAAGCCCAATAACATCAATGACCCAGTGATTAGCAACTGGCGATACCCACACCAAGCTTCTTAAAAGTAAAAATACCAGCACTTAACTTGAGAGCCAGGTAGGGAAACAAACACACGCCAGCCACATCCCCGACGTTATCACACAAGAGAGCCCTTTAAATGTTTCGCGGGACTACCCGCTGCTTCAGGGGAATCTATAAAAACATGCAAACACACAAGTTAAACATAACCTTTATTCTACTGTGAAACACATCTAAAACCACCTATAAAGCTTGAAAAACCACAACTTCAATTGCTTACCTGCCAGCTAACCTTCAACCACGCCGAGCAGAAAAACGCCGCCCATGCGCACTCCACACAGCCACGACGATTTAAAGGGAACCCAATGATGTCAAAACACCACATGAGACAGCCAACCCAAAATGTCAAAACTGCCAAATCTGCAATGTCAACCTAGAAACCAACCCAGATCATAAACAAACAGACCAATCGATCTGAAGATTCAGACCTGCCTCTACAGTATTAAGCCGAAAAATCCAGCTTTGCTCACGCAGCAATAAAGTTTGCTCCCTACTTTTCCCATTACGCCCAGAGGAAACCTGCTCTATACAGAAACAAACCACATCACAGAAGGAATGGTGAAACTCAGCAAAATGAGACACAAGAGGCGCCTCCCGAACACCACACCGGAGCCGGCTCTTGTGTTCCAATAACCTTTTGCGAAAGGGCCGATATGTGCTCCCAATGTAAAGAAGCTGACACGGGCATCTGATAGCATACACAACAAACGATGAGTCACAAGAAGTGACATCACGCAACTTATATCGAACTCCATGGTACTCAAAAGACCCAGTTACGCTCGAGACCTCACAAACTGCACAGTGCCCACATGTCGAATGACCGCCCACTGGCTCACTCCGCTCCCCTGAAGAATTCAATAGCTCACGGATGTTGCGCTGACGCTGCCAGACACATCTAACCCCTTGGTTTTCTAACCTGGGGACCGTGTGCACCACCGCCAAATGTTTGCGAACAATACGCTGAATACTAAAGCTCAAAGGTGAATACTTGGAGATGAAATTAACCGAATCACTGTCCATGTCAGCCCGTTTGACCTTAGGGGTCAATAACAGGGACCGATTATTAAATAATGCCCTCTTGTAAGCGTCCCCCACCACCCTTTTGGGATAGCCCCGGGCCAGAAAACCATGAGCCAACAGCCTAGATTTGTTCTTAAAATCTCCCACATCCGAACAGTTCCGCCTATACCGGATGAACTGGGAGAAAGGCAGGCTATTCCTTAGAGCCATTGGATGGGCACTAGAATAGTGTAGTAGGGTGTTCTTATCAGTGGGCTTTCTATGAACTGAAGTGACCCATCCCTGGGTGCCTTTACTAACTTCAACATCCAAAAACACAATCTTCTGAAGACTGTGGACACTGGTGAAACGAATATGATCATCACAAACATTGAGCCACTGTACAAAGGCCTGAAAAGCTTCAGTGGTGCCACCCCATAACAGGAAAACATCATCGATGTACCTATGCCACGACAAAACGTGAACAGAGAGAGGGGACCTACCAAGCCATCGTGCCTCAAACCGGGCCATGTACAAGTTAGCAACAGAAGGAGCGCACGTCGCGCCCATCGCAACCCCGGCCTTCTGATGATACAGGGGCCCCTCAAATTGAAAATAATTCTCAAAAAATAGCTAACCGGGCCAACCGCCTAACAAAACCTACCATTGCAAAATCCAAATCACCCCGCCGCATGAGACACTCCTCAACAACATCCACCGCCGCAGCCTGAGGAATCGACGTGTACAGTGAAACTACATCCAGTGTGGCAAGCAATAAATCCGCGGAACCAGCCAGATCGGAATGCTCCTGCAAAATGTTTAGGAAGTGCATAGTATCGCGAATATACGTGGGAATTTGCAACAACATGGGCCTGAGGAAAGAGTCAACAAACACTGACAGGGGCTCCAACACCGTGCCCTTAGTGGACACGATAGGACGCCCCGGAGGCCGCTGCAAATTCATATGTACCTTAGGCAGCAAATAAAATTTAGCTAATGCAGGACTACGTGTGTTCAGGAAGGAAAACTCCTTTTTAGAGATCAATTTAGACAAAAAGGCAGAAGTAGTTAACTCTAAGATGGATTTCTGTAGGTCAGCAGTGGGATCCATTGTCAGCACCTCATAGGTGACAGAGTCAGATAGCTGACGATGGGCCTCTTGCAAATATTCATCCCTCCCCCAAATCACAACAGCGCCCCCCTTATCAGCGGAGCGTATAACTAGATCTGGATTCATTCGCAAATCAGCAAGAGCCTGATTTTCAGCGGGGGTTAAAGTGGACAACTGTCTACACCGAGAGTGTTCCAAAAGAGCTACATCTTGAAGAACAAGTTGCTTAAAAATCAGCAACCCCGGAGGTAACTGTCCCGGCGGGGACCAAGAGGACTTCAAAGGCAAAGGAACCCGGTGAGAATCCACAGCTGCCGTGCTGGGCGAATCTTCCTGACATTTAGCAAAAAAGAATTTTGACCAATTGTATTTGGAGTACCAAACTCTTAACACTCCTACACAGAAACTACACAAACAGAATACCACAACTCGTCGCACATTGAAAACACAGACCATCATTGAATACAGAACAAGGGATCATAATTTAGAAATATGAAGATAATAAAATAAATTTTTTCTTGTACTGAACAAAATTATACAAAGATGTCTGTGATGTACATTTCGCAGAGTTGACGTATTCCATTTTATACATTCAACTTGGAAAAGAGAGCTGAGAGGAGATATGATAGAGGTCTATGAAATAATGAATGGAGTAGTACGGGTAAACACAGATCAGCTGTTAACTCCTTCAAAAAAGTAGAAATACTAGGGGGTCACGCAATGAAGCTACAATGTAGCACATTTAAGACAGAGAATATTAACACCAGGAACAAGCAGGAATGCAGTCTTCACATATGGATGAATGTTATCGACAGAATCTGCGTGGGAACGCTCCCCAGTGTCCAATAGGAAAGTCTTTGGGACTTTTTTGGTTCTCACTTATTAAAAATCTTACCTGTTTCATGGATATACAGTTAGAGGAGTTATTATAAATCTAAATTCTGGTACAAATTGGACAACCTTGTTAAAAAAGTGTGTGGGGGGGGGGGGGGGCAGGGAGGTAAACCCTGTCATTCACGAATGTCTAACTATACAAAAACTACTCCAGATTCCATCATTCATTACATATGGGTTTCTCATTAGAATATGGAGATTGCAGATCACACCCTTTCATATATGGTACCGTTTTTAATCTGGCCATTTAAAACGTCAAATTGAAAACACCATACAAAATTTTTTCAACATTTGCTGTAAAAATTATACCTTATATTAAGTTTAAGTTTCTAAAGAGTGGGCAGTATCTTTTAAAACGCACCATTCAGCCATTCAGAGCTTCCTTCACGGACAGCGAAAACGCCTGCATCGTGTAACCATAGTTTGGGTTGTTCTTTCCTAGGTGCATAACTTTGCACTTGTCCACATTAAATTTCATCTGCCATTTGGATGCCCAGTCTTCCAATTTATCAAGATCCTCTTGCATTTTTCCACAATCCTCATGGGTTTTAACAACTTTAAATAGATTTGTGTCATCTGCAGATTTGATAACCTCACTTATTCCCTTTTCCAGGTCATTTATGAATATGTCAAAAAGCAGCGGACCCAGCACAGATCCCTGTGGTACTCCACTATTCACCTTTCTCCATTGGGAAAATTGGCCATTTAGCCCTACCCTCTGCTTTCTATCTATCTTTTAATCAGTTCCTGATCCACAATAGTACACTGCCTCCTATCCCATGACTTTTTAGTTTTGCCAAAAGTCTCTGATGAAGGACCTTGTAAAAGGCTTTCTGAAAGTCCATATACAGTATATCCACCGACTCACCTTTGTCTACCTGTTTATTCACACCTTCAAAAAAATATAACAGATTAGTAAGACAAGATCTTCCTTGTCTAAAGTCATGTTGGCTGTCTCCCATTAAGCCATGACTAACTACATATTCAGTAATTTTGTTCTTTATGATGGTTTCTACCATTTTTCCCAGTACTGACATCAGGCTCACCGGTCTGTAGTTTCCCGTATCACCCCGGAACCCTTTTTAGAACTTGGCGTTACATTGGCCATCCTCCAATCTTCAGGTATTACAGATGATTTTAATGATAGTTCACAGATTACTAATAGCAGGTCTGCAATCTCATATTTCAGTTCTTTCAACTCCCTTGGATATATACCATCCGGTCCAGGTGATTTGATACTCTTCAGTTTATCAAATAGTTATAATACATCTTCCTGGTGTATCGATATTTCTTTCAATCTTTCCACAGTATCACCCTTAAATACCACTTCAGTCATGGGTAACATCCCTACATCTTCCTCAGTAAAGACCGAAGCAAAGAATTAATTCGGTCTCTCTGCCATCGCCTTGTCGCCTCTTAGTGCCCCTTTTACCCCTCTATCATCTAATGGTCAAAATGACTCTCACAGTTCTTTTGCTACGAATGTACTTGATAAAGTCTTTATTACATGTTTTTGCTTCCACAGCAAGCTTCTTCTCAAATTCTCTTTTTGCCTGTCTTATCAACGCCTTGCATTTAACTTGCCAGTTCTTGTGCTGTTTCCAGTTTTCGTCATTTGGCTCTTTTTTCCATTTCCTGAAAGATGCTTTTTTGGCAACAACAGCCTCTCTGACCTCATCTTTAAACCATGCTGGCAGTTTTTTTGGACTTTCTTCCACTTTTCTTAAAGCATGGAATACAGCTGATCTGGGCTTCCAAGATAGTATTTTTAAACAACCCACAAGCTTTATGTAAATCTTTAACCTTTGCAACTGCTTCTTTTAGTTTTTTCTTAACTATTTTCATCATTTTATCATAGTCTCCCTTTCTAAAGTTAAAAGGTAATACTGTGGATTTCCTTACCATCCCTCCTACATTAATTAAATCAAATCCGATCATTCTATGATCACTATTGACAAGTGGCCCCAACACCCTGATCTCTTGCATGAGATCTGGTGTTCCACTAAGGACTAGGTCCAAAATGGCTTCCTCTCTGATCAGTTCATGAACCTGCTGCTCCAAGAAGCAGTCATTTATTTCATCTAGAAACTTTATCTCCCTAGCATGTCCTGCCATGACACTGACCCAGTCAATACCGGAGTAATTGAAATCACCCATTATTATTACTGTGCTCTAACTTTTGTTAGCTTTCCTGATTTCTTTGAGCATTTCATCATCCATTTGTTCATTCTGGCCAGGCGATAGTACACCCCCACTGCCATCGCCTTCCCCTTTTTACATGGAATTTCAATCCATAGAGATTCTACAGCAAATTTTGTTTCCTGCAAACTTTAATCCTTTGTGACTCAATGCCTTCTCTAACATAGAGCACAATCCCTCCACCAATTTGATTAGCTCTATCATTACAATATAGTTTGTACCCAGGTATCACAGTGTCCCACTGGTTGTCCTCCTTCTACCATGTCTCTGAGATACCAATCATATCTAACCTCTCATTTAGTGCTATATATTCTAACTTTTCCATCTTATTTTTTAGACTTCTAGCATTTGCATACAAGCATTTTAGAGACTGTATTTTATTCATATTAATCTGGCTATCAGTAGGCAGGGGTAATTTGGAATCTTTAAACTCTGTCTGCTCCAGACTCAAGAGCATTTGGGCTACTTTTGTCTTTATTGGAAGCTCTCTGCTGATATGCCCTAACTTCATTCTTTTGGTAGTATCCTTCAAGGGTACGTCGTTCCGAATCATGCACTCTTGGGTGACTGTTGGCTCTCCCCTATTATCTAGTTTAAAAGCTGATAGGGGAGAGCATTATGTTTATGCGCCACCACCAGCCGTAAATCTGCAAATTCTGGAAAAATTGGTATTAAATGCCATTCCTCTTGCAAAATTTTTGTGATGACATGCGAGAATTGCGAATAAAGAAGGGGGCACACAATCCGTGTATCTGATTTCTTAGGTCTTAATTGGAAGAGAGTATCTCTCGAAGTATTACGAGCTCTCACATAGGCTTGGTTGATATAATGAATGGGATAATTTCTGGCTAAAAATCTTCTTTTCGTTATCCCACCCTGACAGTCGAAGTCTTCAAAAGTGGTACAAATCCTTCGGGTTCTCAAAATTTCCCCACTGGAAGATTGTTCTTTAATGCTGGATTGTGGAAACTATTATAATGAAGAAGATGGTTCCTATCTGTGGTCTTCCTGTACAATGTGGTAGTGAACCCCTCTCGACTCTTCCTAATCAACAGATCCAGATACGGGATCTGGTGTGGATCATAGGTAATCTGGAACCAAAGGTTCTCATCCAGTCTATTGATCCATATGTTAAATTCTTCTAACCGGCCCAAATTGCCATCGCAAATAACAAAAATGTCGTCAATATATCGAATCCACAACTTGACATCTTTAAATGGGTAATAAATCAGAAATTTATTCTCAAATTCAAAAACATAAAGATTGACTATATCGGGGGCCATGCAGGACCCCATAGCCACACCCTTGATCTGTTTATAAAACAAATCTCTCAAACAAAAGAAATTCTCAGCCATAGTGAGATGTGCCAATGCCATAAGAAAAGCTGTAGGAATTCTTTTATGGATCTTCCTATGTATGAGACAAGTCTCCATAATCGTGAGTGCTTCTAATTGAGGAATGTTAGTGTAAAGAGATTCTACATCCAAGATAACCAATATTAAATCTGAGTTATATCCACAAAAGGATGTAAGAATTTCTATCACATATGAGGAATCTCATACATAGGACCTCATGTCTATAATAGAAGGCCGCAATAATATATCCAAAAATTGTGAAATAGGTTTGAACAGGGATCCAATGGCTGAAACAATAGGTCGCCCGGGAGGATCCTCCAATGACTTATGTATTTTTGGATTTATATAAATAGTAGGAGTGATTGGTGCATTTACTATTAAGAAATTTCTTTCTTTCATAGTAATATATTATATTTCAAAGGCTGTAATAACTAGATTGTCTATGCTTTTTTTCAACTGATTGGTAGGATCATCATCTAGTCTGATGTAAAACATCTTATCCGTTAACTGTCTGTTTATTTCTCCTATGTAATAATCCTTGTCCATAATTACTACTGCCCCTCCTTTGTCTGCTAGATTTATAATAATTTGATCATTCTTCTGCAGTGATTTAATAGCCTCCCTTTCTTCGTGTGTTAAATTGTGGTAGGAAGGTTTAGGATTATTCACTAACTGCTTCACTCTATTTGATACCACTCTTTCCAAATCTTCAATAAGAGGATTTGTATGTGGAGGTTGACTTTCTTTTCACTATAGATGGAATCCTGATCTTACGGAATAAATCAATGTGAGTTTCAAAGTGATCATATTTTCTTGAGGGGACAAATGACAGACCATTATTTAATACAGATTCTTCATCACTGGAAAGTTCATATTTGGAAATATTAATGGCATTACTGTCTTGTTTAGAAATCAATATCCCCTCTCCTTTCAACTCTTCTGTTTCCACCGTCCTCTCCCCCGCCCACAACCTCAACCTCTGTAGAAATTGTATTGATTGTTCTGATTGTGTGTTCTCTCCTGATTGTATGATCTGTCTTGTTCCATAATGGGGGGTCGTGGGCATCCCTTGGAGGTGTCTTGACCTCCTCCTTTCCATAATCTGTCCATATTGAAAAAATCTTTGTCTGGGACTTAGATCTTTCATTTTGTGCAGGAAAAAGAGATGCCGCTGCATCTACAAATTCCACCGACTCGCTCCTTCTTTGTTTCTTTTTTTGTTCATATTGTATGTCTTTATCCTGTTCTTGTATATAATTATCTTTTCTTATCAAATTTTGTGGATCTACGTTTAATCCATATTCTGTCCCCCCATATTCTGTTACACCAGGGATACACATATCCAACTCTGTAATCATTCTTGTCCCTTTTGAATTTGTCTACCTTTTTGTTCTTAACTTCTTTCTCAAAATAATGCATATTCTTTACATAATCTTTTTGAACCTTTTCAAAATTAGTCATATCCCTTGAATTCTGTCAATTTCTCATCTATCTCTCCCTTCAAAGTTTCTGTCTTTTTATTAGATGTGTTAATCAACAAAATCATTAAATCTAAAGAACATTGGTTCAAAATAGCATTCCAAAATTTTACAAAACCATCTTTGTCCAAATAGAGGCCAGGCGCTTTGTTCATGTGTAGTCCCCTTGGTATAATTTTGGATCTACAGCATTCCAAGAGGTATGCTGAATGCATCTCTTCATATCTCAAAAAGAATGTGTATTGCCATATTGTCATATTGAACTTAATATACTCTATCAAACCTGCATGTGGACACTGCAGGTTCCAGAGCAGATGTAGACTTTGCTGACCCCCTACTAGAACGAAAAACTTCTGAAGAGCCACTGGAAGATTTTTCCTACCCCAAGTTCCTACAAAAATCTCCAGAGCTCTCACTTTGAACAATTCATAAACTCTACAAATAAGCACGACTTCCAATCCATTCTTAAAGCATGCTGTGCACCAGGACCATACCTAGGCCAGTGTGAGCGGTGCAGCCGCACAGGCGCAATAAGAGTAGGGGCGCATTTGAACCTGGACCAGAAGTCAAAGAAACCCTCACCAGAAGTGAAACTTCTCACCCAGTGGTGTAAATACCACCCAAACAGCCCCCGTAATTCATGGGGGCCCGGGCCAGAAAAGGGTGCAGCAATCCCAAAATGTCAATGGCAGCGGCAAACTTCTTCACACTTATTTTAAAAGAGGTTTGCTGCGCTGGTCTGCGCCCCACCCCTTCTTTTTCTGTAAAGTGCTGTCCCACAGCAGCTGGAGGCCCAGGAAAGCATGTCCCATTGACGGGCCATAGTCTCATAATGCCCAAGATTTCAATGAGAAATGCTTTCTGAGGCTTACGGTTGCCATGGGGCAGCTCTTTACAGAAAGAGAGAGGGCATAGAGCAGTGCGGCAAACTTCTTTAAAAGTTTGCCGTGGGCAGATTAGGTGAGCTGGGCTGAAAAGGACTGCAACAGAAGAGAAGGAGGGCCCATGCTGTCAAAAGCCCTGTGCCGCTGCACAATACAAAAAGTTACGTCCCATCGCTGCCGCTGCAGTGATGGGCAATGACATCGGCACAGTGTGGGGCCTCTCTTTCAGCTCCAGGGTAGAGTCTCCTTCTGCTAGCTGCCGCCGCCGCCACCAGGGAGGAGGTGGTAGTGGAAGAAGAGGGAGAAGGGCAGTGCGCCACTAAGAGCACTCTAGGCCTTAGCACTGTCATCCCAAGCCCAGCGGCCCCAGGAGAGGGAGAGGAAGAGCCGGCAGCCAATGGGGAGAGACTGAACAGGTCAGGCCAGAGGAGGCATGAGACCATGCAATAATCTTCAGCAACGGCTGAACTCCACCCAGAAGGCTGTTCTCCCTGATTGCTGACAAGAGCATATTAAAATACTGCAGTGATTGAGGGGGAATATGGAGGTATTGGACATGTGGGGGGGGGGGGGGGGGGGTGGAAGGGGTAAATGGGAGGGGGATGCTGGGCACAGGGGAAGGGGACTAGGGAGATGGAGAAGAAATGCAGGACATGGGGAGTTATAGGGAGATGGACATGAGAGATGGAAAAGTGAATGATGCTGGACATGGGGGAAGTAGGAATAGGGAGATGGAGGGGTGATGCATGGGGAGGAGGGAGAGAGAGAGAAAAAGCTGGATACAGGGCATACAAAGATGAAGGGGAAGATCCTGAACACAGGGGAGGGGGCATCAAGTTACAGGTGGAGAAAGTAGACTTGACAGAATATAGGGAGATGGAGTGAACATGCTAGATGTGGGTGGAAATAGGTTGAAGGGTGGAATGCTGGACATGGGGAAATAGAGAAGATATTTTGGATAGGGTAGGGGGAAATGAAGTGAAAGATGTGGAGATACTGGACGTGGAGAGTTAGGGGCAGATATTGGAGGGTGAAATGCTGCACAGCGGGGAAGATGGAGGAGAGAAATGTTGGACACAGCAGAGAAGAGAGAAGGGAAATTCATAATAGACTGGGGAGGAAGAAGCTGGGGAAAGGAGAGAGAGATAATGGGAAGGTTGTGGTTAAAGCTAAAAAGTAGTATATCGAGGACAAGATGGTAACAAGGAGAGAAATTTGAGTCCTTAGAAATAAAAAAAAATGGAAGAAAACTGAAAAAGATCAATGTTAGAGATGGATGTAGAGGAGAGAAGTGGCAGAAGTGAGACCCTGGAGTTATGAGAAGACGCAGGGAAGCAGAAATCAGAGACTGGAACCAACACGATTAGAAAAATAAAATGGCCAGACAACAAACGTAGAAAAAAATATTTTATTTTCAATTTAGTAACATAGTATATGACGGCAGATAAAGACTAGTTCGGTCCATCTAGTCTGCCCAAATTTATCAGTTTTTAAAATTTATATGTGCTTTCTTTATATGCAACTTTCCATTTCTCTGGTGTTGAGCTATGTGCAGACAGGGTTGGCTGGTTCTAGGTGCTGCTGCCCTAGGCAGACCTTAAGCCTTATTCCCCCCCCTCCTTCCCCCTTGACAATCAAAATGCAGTGCTTAACTTTGAATGTCCTACTTTTTGCCACCTTCCAGAGTTTGCCTAGTGATTGTGCCAGTCCTGCATGCAGAGTGTGGTTTCTTCAACATATTTCTATTTTTAGATTTTGGTCACTTATTCTATATTTGGTGAGGGTCTATGTACATTCTAAGTGTGTGATCGAGGCCAAGTATTGTTAGTATGAAGTTTCTGTGTAGTATTCTGACTTGTTCGGTTTTCCCAGTAGATATATGGATGTTCTAGGTTCCACGGCAATATTTATGGTGCCGCCCTTTTCTGGCTACGCTCCTTTTTGTGAGTTTTGGAAGTCAGTGCTATTAGGGAATGGAAGATTTACTCTATGGGTCCTGTACTGTGGATTGTTGGTGTGTGGTCAACTGTAGAATGTTGGTTGGAGGTTAGTGGAATACAGATTGTCTTTGAGATTTGTAGCTTTGTTGCCAGACTGAAATTTAAAATATTTTGTGAATTCAGATTTAAGGAATTTTCACTTTTAAGGGAACGCCTCAGTTTAATAGCCTGATAGCTTCACCGCTGCTGATTTCTGGGCTTTGCCAGATCTAGCATGGCCCAATCCAGCCTGGGCTACCAGGGGATAGGTTTTTCTCATTTTGTAATCTTCCCTCCTCATCAATAAGCTGGTCATAGCATAATAAGTCCAGTGCTCAGATATTTATAATAAATTGTGTATATATGTTTGGAAGCCACTTAGGATTTTAGATGGGTGGCACATACATTTGAAATGAAAGTAAACTACATTTATGCAAATGGGGCCCTATGGTTATGTAAATATTCATGCAATGGGGCTTCACGATGAGTCTCTGCATCACCCTTGGGCCGCCCCTGCTCTGCCTTCCATCTGCCACTGCCACTAGCCTCTCCACTATGAAATAACATTTTGGGAGTAGCCGCCCGCCTACCGTTTCCTCCCCGTTTCCCTCCATCAGGGAGATATGGTCCATGTCACCTTCCTGTTCACTGCTGGCTTTTTTTGCTCCACGCTTAAGAGCAATGTCAGCCAGTGATGAGGAAGGGCAGGTACCAGGAGGAGCCACAGCCTGCTCCGCAGGAGGAGGAGTGCAGAGCTCTGCCGAACAAGCAGAAAGCGGCACGGAAGCAAGCCGGCACGGAGCAGGTAAGCACACTGGTCCTGGTACCTCATCCCTCCCTGCCAGCATGAAGCTCATCCTGCAACTGAGCTGCACAGGGACAGCATCGGGCCCGGAAGGAAAAAGCTGAAGGCGACTGGGTTTAATCTGGCTCTGCTACCGGCTGCAGCTTACTGCATCAGCTTTTTCTACTACATGTTTTCATGATTTCTCAGTTTGTATCGTACTGTGCTTCCTCTCGGGGAAACAGTGTTTCCAAATAAGTTTGCCTTACATAGTGTGATAGTAACAGATCTGCCAAGTTACCCAGTTCCATTCAGAAAACATTTCTTCAATATAAATACTCATCTCCAAAGCAGCCAGATGATGTCATAATGAGAGGGGGGCACCAGGTTTGCAAGCTGCACAGGGCGCATTTATAGCTTGGTACGGCCCTGCTGTGCACCCAAGGAAGTCATAGCATCATAGGACCTTCAGGCATCCATATGGGAAAACCTAACCTATGTGCATGCCACATCTCGGCTGCTAGATCTCAAGTATAAGGTGCTTCCAGCACCGGGGTTTGAGCACCAATAGCTTCTGCATTAATCCATTGTCTCTGAAGCTGTTTTTAAGAAATCAAAAAACAACAAAGCCATCTTCCAAACGTCACTGGGCAAGGAGCAGAGGCTGGATGCCATCGGCCGTAAATCCTACCAGAGCAGCATCTTGGCCATGTGGGTCTTGGCACATCAGCTTCAAATCCTCCATTATCATCATGATCTTCTTCTCCATCTAGATGACTCCTGTGCCATACCACTAGAGGACCAGTCTCAACTCCTCACCAACCTTCATGAATCATTGTACCACATTGTCCGTACCACTTATGATGCTTTTGACTCCATGGCCTGTTCCGCTGTTATCGCCATTTCTGCCAGGCGCATGGCATGGCTACATGTATCTGCTCTACGGAAGATCTCTATGATCGACTAGCGGATGCTCCATGTCAGGAAGACAGCCTCTTTGGGTCAAAAGTGCAGGAAGCTGTCTCTGAAGTCAAGGACCACTTCTTTACAGTTTGAGAGTTGATGGCCCAGCCCATGGAGCAGCTGTCACAATCCTGACACTCCCAACCACTACTGGAGGGTATATCATTATCAGTATTATCAGCAATTCTACCCACATAGAAGATTTCAACCCTATTCCAGATAGCTGTCGCAGCATCCACCTGCACCAGTGTATGCTCAGCATCCAAGACCCAGAGAAAGGAAGTAAGCCCTTTGGGGACAGGGAAGTATTATACCTGAATAAAACTTGCCTTGATCTTCTCCTGGAAAGACATGAGCTAAAAACGAACCCTCCAATCCAACCCCCGCCCCCAAGGCTAAGCCCCGTTTTTTGGCTACATACTGGTTGGAGGCAGGATTCAGTTCTTCAGGGAGGCCTGGTAAGCCATCACCACAGATCACTGGATACTCAACATTGTTCAAGAGGATTGCAGAATCAACTTTGCAAACTTCCACCCCCTCATCCCTGCTTCAGTGTTGTCAACATTTTGGCTCAGCATCTCCTCACCCTGCAACAAGAAATTTCAACACTCCTGCAGAATCATCCCATTGAATTAGTTCTGCCCATTCTATACTCCAGATTCTTCTTAATCCCCCAAAAAACGGGAGGCTTATGACCCACCTTCGCGACCTCAGT
Source organism: Ichthyophis bannanicus (assembly GCA_033557465.1). Lineage (NCBI taxonomy): Eukaryota > Metazoa > Chordata > Amphibia > Gymnophiona > Ichthyophiidae > Ichthyophis > Ichthyophis bannanicus. The sequence continues at coordinate 1,006,360,774 of CM066031.1, read as the reverse complement.
CTCTACATAAAACGGAAAAAATCCAAGATGAACTCCCTCACTACCATCTGTCCTTTGTTGAGCCATAATGATTGGCTGGCCTCCCTAGACCTGACGGATGCCTATACACACATTCCTATTCACCCCCTGCATTGGGAATATCTTTGCTTCCATTTCATGGGCAAACACTACCAGTACAAGATTCTACCCTTTAGCTTATAAGCAGCACCCTGGGTCTTCACTAAGTGCCTGGCCATGACTGCTACCCATCTACGTCAACAAGGTCACTGCATAGATCCCTATCTCTGCCTCTTCCAAGCAGGGCACACGATGGTCAGTGAAAGCTACCATAACTTTACTCCAAACAACTGGATTTCTAATTTCTCTGTGGACAAGCAGGAATGAGTCCTCATGTATGGGAGGGATGATGACCCCAATGGAGCCCCTGTGTGGGAACGCTCCCCAACTTCTATTTGAAACTTTTGGGAGGCTCCTTCCTGCCTGCCACTGTGGCACCACCTTATGTCAGTCTTTCGTTTTCAGCAGAGCCCCACAGATGTATTCCTGATATTCTCTGCTTGATAAACTTTTCTTTGTCCCTATGGGGGTTTCTGCGCGCAAGTTTTTTCCTTTCGTTTGCCGTCATGGTTCTCTTTTCCCTTTTAAAGTTTTTGTCTCCCTCCATCATTTATTTTTATTTCTTTTTCCGTGGCGCCTCTGCTTCCTTAGGAGCCGGTGCTCCGGTCGGGCCTTGTTTTAAAAATTGAGCTATTTGATTTTGCTGCGGCTATTTACCCGGATGACATGTACCATAAAGTGTACCCAGTGTGCTAGAACCATATAAGAAATACCACACTGGTCAGATCAAGGTCCATCAAGCCCAGCATCCTTCCAACAGTGGCCAATTCAGGTCACAGTACCTGGCAAGTTCCCAAAAAGGTACACAGGTTCCACAGTGCTTGTCTTGGGGTAAGCAGTGGATTTCTCTGGTCCTCTAAGAATGGTTTATGGACTTTTCCTCCAGGAACTTGTCCAAACGTTTTTTTAAACTCAGCTACACTCTACGGGGCTGGCTTTCTCATAGGTTGTAAGCGTAAGGGAAGGGTGGTTTGCAGCCCTTACAACCATCTCCTACCTTATTGCTAGTTTCTTCAGGTCCGCTGGATCGATTTCTTGTCCAGGCACCACAGCTTCCAGGAGTTACAGGGGAGGTGTCACCGGCTGCAGCTGTACAGCTGGAGAGCCTGGCTTCTGCTTCGGATTCTACAACTCTCTCCCCTGATTTGAGACAAGCATGTTTCCTGTGTCGAGACAAGCATGTTTCCAGCAGTCCCCCGAATGCCTAGCACAGGAGTTATCACCAGGAGGGGTAAACTGAGTGCATTGAGAGGGCCAGGCCCGGGGGCAAGAGTGGCGGGACGTTTTCCTGTCCTGGAACAACTTCCACACGCTGACAATTGAACACCACCAGTGGGACAACAGATGACAGGAGAAGCCATGTCTCTGAGAGGTACTCCAGCGCTCGCCAGAATGGAGGTAGCAGTAGCACAAACAGAGAATTTTACTCTGGAGGCTATTTGGAAGGCTATAGTTTCTCTTGGGCAGGCTTTGATTCCTCAAGTTTCATCTTTGGCGGTGCGAGTCTCTAATAATGAGGTTGGGAGACAACAGGTAATTGCTTCCTTGGAATCTCCTAAGACTGAGGTGTCTAATAATTCGTGTCAAGTTGGCTTCTTTGGGAACTCAAGCTGATGCATCTGTTAAAAATTTTGACATGGTTGAGAAGAAAATGAATTTTTTGGAAAATATGCACTGAGCTTGTAATTTGCATTTAATTAACTTTCCAAGAGTGTCTACTGTCTCTTTAAGGGATGTGCTTACAGAATATCTGATGGACATATTAGCAGTGCCTCAGGACTCTCTCCTTCCTTTAGTAAAGATATTCTATCTCCCGCCCGGTAGGAAACAATCCCTTTCTATGGCTCAAGAATTGGATGTTTTGAATATTACTGATATTCTTGAGTCCTCTCGGGAAGAGCAAGTGGTTCCTGCTACTTTGATTGTGACATTTGCATTTCTTTCGGATAGAGAGTGGCTTTTAAAACTCTTTTTCCGTAAGAGGCATTTATTATTTTGTGGTCAACATGTGTGTATTTATCCTGATTTGGCTAGGGCAAACCAGCTCCATCGTAAAAAGTTTCTCTTGATGCAGCCTGGGGTTTTGCAGCTGGGTGGGCTTTTTTTTTTAAAACATCCGTGTAAATGTCTGGTGAAATATCAGTCTGTATCATATATATTTTGTGAGCCCACCCAGTTGCGTACCTTCATGAATTTGAGAAGACTGGAAGCCTCTATTGCTTCCATTCAGGATGAGTTGCAAAATGTGTAATGGAATCTACTGGGATGTAACTCCTTTTCTTCTTTTGTCTTTGGAGTTAGAAGTATTTTCTTTATGGATATCCCCCTCTTTTGTGGGCTAGGCTGAGCAGGCACAATGATATTAAGTGATTGGTTGGGATTTTTTTTTTTGGTTTATGTGTATGTTTCTGTGATGCATTGCTTTTTTCTGTTCAGGAAGGTTTTTGTTAACTTTCGTGGATTAATATGAAAATTCAATAAATATAAAATTTTTTAAAACCTTCAGCTACACTAACAGCTTTTACTAGACCCTCCAATAAGGAATTCCAGAGTTTGATTATGCATTGAGTGAAAAAATATTTTCTCTTATTAGCCTTAAATAGGTTGTATTGTAGCTTCATTGCGTATCCCCCTAATCTTTCTACTTTTTTATGGCATAAATAACAGATCTGTTTACCAATTCCATTCCACTCATTAATTTATAGACTTCTATCATATCTTCCCTCAACTGTCTTTTTTTCCAAATTGAAGAGCCCTAACCTTTTAAGCCTTCCCTCATAGGAGTATCCTTCCATCCTCTTTACCATTTTGGTGACTCTTTTCTGTACCTTTTCTGGGAGGAGAGCTTCCGGCTGGCGGACGATTAAAGCCAGCGCCATCGGGTGTGCCTGCGCCTGGCGGGTCTGCACCTGAGGGCCTCGCCAGAGGGCCCTTTGGCGTGGCCCTTAGGCACGGACCAAGTAGCGGCCAAAGATCCGCGTCCCAGGCCCTCTTCCATGCACATTGTATCTCTCTGCCCCTGCGCAAATACTGCTTCCTTGCCTGGACAATCCATTGCCTGTAAGTTAATTTTGCTACCTTGCCTGGACAATCCATTGCTTGTAGATTAATTCTGCTACCTTGCCTGGACAATCCATTGCTTGTAGATTAATTCTGCTACCTTGCCTGGAAATCCATTGCTTGTAGATTAATTGCATAGAACTTACTACTGTAACTTGTAACTGCGCCTATAGTGCCCCCCAGCAAAAGCATGTAGGGCTTAAGCGACCTGTTATCCTTCCTGAACAGCTACTTGACTTTTTCATGAGGCAAAGCCCCCTGGGAAATTTAGTTTTTCACTGTCCAATGAAGAGTAGTGTGGACTCAAATTGGTTTTCAGCAAACAGGATTTATTTCCCTTCCGGGCGGATTTCAGCGTGGAAAACAAAGGTAACAAAACCATATACTTCTGGTAAAGGACAAAATAAAAGTCTCCAACAGAAATAGCTTACTTCAGCAACAAACATTTGCTTCTCAGCAATTAGAGTAAAACAGTTCGGTTCCTCACAGCTCTGTGCTTTTATCTTAAACTTCTGCAGTTTTCTGCAATGCTTAAATTCAGCGCAGGGAATATATTTCATCTGACCTTGTAATCGTACAATCCATCAATTCTTCAGATACATTTCCTAGCCCTGGCTCCGTTTCCATTAGCTCCTCATGGGAGTTAGGTAAGAATGTTTGTAACGTTGTTTCTGGGGCCACGCCCCTCCTCTCTATCTTAGGCTTTATATCATATTCCTGAATCAGGTATTGCTGCAAATGGTCATTATCAGTACAGGTATTATAAACACAGTCCCAACCTTCTGGATAACTAATATCACACTGGTTATTAACAGCCCTATTTAAAACCCAGTCTTTGGGCTTACCTCTTTGCCTGTTTGCAGACTGTTTTCTTTGAACTTTTGAAACAGCTGTGGGTTCAAAACCTGGTTTGTAAAATGAGTGTTGGAATTGCCTTCCTGGCTTTCTCTTCTCCTGGGTATTCTTACAATACTGCTGACAGTCGGGCCTGCTTCTACTATCTTCTTCTCTGGAATAAAGCTTTATAAATGGCTCTCTCTCTGCCCTTAAACTTGGCTCTGGTTCTGGGCTTTTTCTCTGCCTTACTGAGCGTTCCGTTAGGCGTGCCACGGTTTCTCTCCCCCGGTTCTGGACTGGGACTCTTCCTGTAGCTCTGCCTTGGCCTGGAACTCGGACTCCTCCCCAGTCCTCCTCTTGGTCTGTTAGCTGATCTGCTAACTGCTCACTTGGCTGGCCTCTTACCGGAACCCTTGGCTGGCCTTGTAGCTGAACTCCCAGCTGAGCTTGTGATGGAGCTTTTTGTGGAGCTCCTAATGACCACACCTTCCTCTCTACTGAGGCCTCTTTATGTGTCTGACTTCTAGGGCAGTGCCTGACTCCTCCTCCTAGCAGGTGCTCTAATTCAGCTCGTGACTCTTGAGCTAACTGGCAGCAAGGGCGTGTTTCTCCCCCTTGTGTCTGGTTTCCGTGGCGACTGCAAGCCATGTGCTTTTGTTTACCACCCAGCACTGCTTCTAGTTCTTCCTTTTTGGCTCTTTCTAAAGGGCTGGAGGGACCCACCATGTCACACTACCCATTGTTTGCATTGTAAAACAACTCATGCGGCATAGCCTATTAACTCTAGTAACTCTACTACTACCTCATAGCTAGACTAACAACCAACCACAAGTAACACAACACACAGAGTAAAGACACCACTACCAATGCAGAACTGCACATATAGGGCCCACAGAATTACACCTACAGGACCCAAATCAAGTTGATCCCAGGTCAGTAAACCACAAACCTAATCCCAGGTGAGTAAAATAGAAATCACAAAATGCACTCTACTACCCACTACTCATGGTCTACCTCACACTCCTACATATTTTCGCACCCTGCACACATAGCATCAGACTCAACAAGCAAATCCCCTTGATCAACCTACATAACACCCAACCCAGATGCACACCAGCATCACACCTATCCAAAGAACGCCAAAAACCAAAGCATACAGCCCACAAACCATACAATGCCACACATAATACACCAACACACCACACAAATAATGAACATACAAACCCAATTATAACAACAAACATCAGGTGTGCTCTTCTAAACGCCAGATCTATCAGGAACAAACCAAATACTATCCTTGACCTAATTCACGACAAGAAGCTTGATATAATATGCATCACCGAGACCTGGCTAGACGACTCGGACCAGGTCATATTAAACCAAGTAACCCCAACAGGATATTTGGCATTTAACTGCATCAGAGCACAAAGGAGAGGAGGAGTATTAATACTTACCAGAAAAGAATACAAATTCAAAACAATCGCCACCACTAACACAATTGAATCTAACACACTCACTATAGCCAACAAGTACCTAAGCATCTCCCTCACATACAGACCACCTGGAACCACAACTGAACACCTATCCATAGTAATCGAAACGATATGTGCACATAACAGAAGACACAAACCTCTCATTGCACTAGGAGACTACAACCTAACATCCGCACACACCAGAGAAACTGCAACGTTCTTAAAAGTCATGGAGTCATTAAAATACTGCCAGACAATTAACGCCCCAACACCCCAACATGGTACAACTCCGGACATGGTCTTCATGCCAATGCAATTAATGGAAGAGAACAAGACCACAAAACCAACAATCACGCCAGTCCCCTGGTCAGACCACCATGTGATTGAATTCACCATGACCCTGAATAACCCTGCCCAACGCAAAGAAGATGAAAGAATAACTAGACGGTTCAAAACATTTAACAGAGACTCATTCATAAACAAAATCACTCCACAACTTCAACAGGAACACGACACCCTTGACCTAAACATAGAAGAATGGAACATAATAATATCCAATGCAGCATCTGCCCCAGCCATCAAAGAACCACAAACACGCAAGAGATCCAACGCCCCATGGTACTCATATGAAATCAGAGTTGCAAAACGCACACTCAGAAGACTGGAATGAATATGGAGATGGAACAAATCACACAATGAAGTCAAAAAACACCAACCAAACATGCTCCACTACACCATAAACAAATGATCACACGATAAAAAAACAACATCAAACATGGGAGACCTTCAACATACCAACAAAGCAGCAAGTAGAAGACATTATATCTGGACTAAACACAACAACTTCACTGTCAGACTCATGCCCAGTGACGTAGCTCAAAGCTCCAAAAAGCCATCTCTCTCATCACATTCAAAAAATCATCAAAGATTCACTCCAACAAGGATACATGCTGCAACCCCAAAAGCACGCAATGGTATGACCAATACTTAAAAGTAGCAATCTGAGCCCCTCCGAACCAAAATCATACCGTCCCATCTCCAGCCTGCCAATCCTTGCTAAAATCGTGGAAAAGGCAGTGCAAAGGCAACTGCAGGACCATATTGATATAAATGCCCCACTGGACATACATCAGCATGGATTTAAGCCCCAACACGGTATGGAAATACTACTAACCTCCCTCTTTGACAATCTCCTAAGAGGCATGAACAACATAAAAAATGGCTTCCTGCTAGTGTTCATGGACATCTCGGCGGCCTTCAACACTGTGTCCCACACCAAGCTATTGCAACGCTTACAAGAGATAGGACTATGCAAGAATACCCTGAAGTGGTTTACATCATACTTGGAAGGGCAAACGCAACAAGTCAAATGCGACCAAAAGAAATCACTACAATTCCCCGTCACACAGGGAATACCTCAAGGCTCAGCCCTATCATCAATGCTCTTTAACATCTACATACAGCCCATATGCAACATCATCAAGCACCATAAACCTCACTATCAAATTTATGCTGACGACATCATGGTGTACGCGCCAATCAACCTACTAGCACTAAACACCACAACAATAACCAAATGCCTCGGAGACATGAATGACTGGCTCATAGCCAACAACGTAACGGTCAACTACGATAAAACTGAGGCAATGTTCGTCACCAGGAACCCCACCTTCATACCCCCGCAAACTATCAGCATCCTAAACAAACACATAGTAGTCAAAGAAGAAGTTAAGTATCTGGGCATCACACTAGACAGAGCTCTAAACCTGAAATCCCACATCACCAAAACCGCAAACAAGGCCTATCAACGATTGAAAACAATCAGACAAATCAAACCAATGCTCCATCAGGACCACTTCCGCACAGTGTGCCAAGCACTCATTACACCACTGCTTGATTACAGAAACTCACTATATCAAGGCCTACCTCAGCAGACACTCCACCCATTACAGATGGTACAAAACACCACAGCACGCATCATTACAGACACACCAAGGGCTGAGCACATCACTCCCGTCCTACAGCAACTACACTGGCTCCCAATGGTGACAAGAGCTAAATACAAAACAATCATGATCATCTTCAAAGTCATTCACCATCTCTCAGCAGACGTACTCCAAAACGTCATAACAAGGGATACCAGCAATAGACCAAGAAGAACCAATAACGACAACATGATTGGCACACCTGCAGGCTATCACAAAACCAAACAAACAACTTCAAAAAGAGCACCATCACTACTGGCATCCACACCATGGAACTCCCTCCCAACGAGCCTGAGAGAATTAGATGACCTCACAGACTTCCGCAAAGACCTCAAAACATTTTTATTTATAGAAACATATGAGTATCCAAGCAACATCCCATACCCAAACTGAAATACTACTTACGCCGCCAACTAAGCACGCACCCATCCTATCCACACACACAAGTCTATCATACCACGTTATTAAATACCCTCATGTTAAATGTTACCTTTAATTGTACTGTCTAAATGCTGTTATGTAACTGTACCGTCTAAATGTTTACACGTACCCTAATGTTAAATGTAACCCTCCAATTGTGATGTGACGTAACCACCTTGATTGAAGGATAAGGTGGCATACAAATCTGTCTAAATAAATAAATAAATAATATTTGCTTTCTTGGCTGCTGCTGCACACTGGGCGGAGGGTTTGAATGTATTATCAATGATAATGCCTAAATCATTTTCCTGGGTGGTGGTTCCTAATGTGGAACCTTGCATCGTGTTACCATAGTTTGGGTTGTCCTTTCTTAGATGCATAACTTTGCACTTGTCCACATTAAATTGAATCTGCCATTTGGACATCCAGTCTTCCAATTTATCAATGTCCTCTTGCAATTTTTTACAGACCTCTTGTGTTGTTAGAACTTTGAATAATTTTGTGCCATCTGCAAATTTGATCACCTCGCTTGTTATTCCTATGTCCAGGTCATTTATGAATATGTTAAAAAGCAGCAGGCCCAGCACAGATCCTTGGGGTACTCCACTATTCACCTTTTTCCATTGGGAAAATTGGCCATGTAGCCCTATCCTCTGCTTTCTATCTTTTAACCATTTCCTGATCCACAATAGTACACTGCTTCCTATCCCAAGAAATTTTAACTTCGCCAAGAGTCTCTCATTAGGGACCTTGTCAAAGGCTTTCTAAAAATCCAGATACACTATGGGGTCTATTCTGTACTGAAAATAGCGGGGATGGACGTCCCGTTGGGATGTCCATCCCCGCTATGCGCCCCCCTTCTGTCCCCAGCAAAAGCCTCCCTGTACATACATGGAGTTTGTACAGAGAGGCTTAGACGGGGAAAGGAGGGGGCGGTGTGGAGGCGGAGTGGAGGCAGAGTGAGGGTGGGCAGTGGGTGGTCTGCGACCCTGGATGTACAGGGCCAATTCTGAAGTCAGCCCTGTACATCCAGGGCCTCAGATCTAGATGGGGAACTGCAGGCGCAGGCAGCGGCAGAGAGGTGAGAGGATGTAGGGGGTTCCCCGCAGCCCGACCCTGGCCATGGAAGGCCAGATTGGGGGTCAGGCTGCAGGGGATTGTGGTTCCTGAATGGAGCCATGGTGCCATGGCAACGGGATGCCATGGCACCGCGGCTCCATTCAGGAGCCTGACCAAGTTAGCTGTGCAGGGGTCTGTATATGCAGGCCGATCTGAATTGGGTCCTGGCTTGCATATACAGTCCCTAACCTGATTCTGATCCCGCGGGGCATGTATAGCCCCTACGGGATCAGAATCAGGTCTGCCTCTGTGTGTCCTGATTCTGATTGAGCACACAGATTAGAATGTGCCTCCACATCAACAGGCTCACCTTTGTCTACCTGCTTATTCACACCTTCAAAAAATATATAACGGAACTTGAGGGGGATCCAAGATGGCGGCATGCAGCTTTTAGGCTCCTGAGTTAATTTTTCTGATGGGACGAAAGAGGAAGGTGAAGCGCGATATGCAGCCCCAGGCACCCGCGCAGACCTTCACTTCGGTTACCGGTCCTTTGGATTCTTTTGTATTGCGTTCTCAGGAGCCGCAGCCTGAGCCAGGAAGCGGTAGCTTGATGAGAGATTGGTCGGGGCTGGGTAGCTCGGCGTCTCCTACGAGCAGCGACCTCACGCCCACGGAAGTACATCGTGTCTCGAAGCAACCCTGCCTGGAGGTAGCTCGGCAAAGCGGGGAGACATCAGCCTCTCCAAAGCTGGGAGTTTCTGGTGTACCCCTGGGGCCGCTGGTGCTTAGTGAGTCGGAGGGTGAATTCCCTTCGACCGGGCAGGATGTAGGAACTCTGCACGAGTCATCGAGCCCTGCTGAGGCGTCAGGTGGTGGCGTCGGTCTTCCCCCTTCTGGAGTCCCATGGCCCTGTGATGTCTTGCCAGGCGCTCAACGAGGGTCTCTCCTTTCTTTTTCTTTGCCTCGTCCGGAGCACTTCACCTTAGAATTGATTTGGATGACCATTAACCAACTGGGAGAAACATTCGTATCACAGATTAATGGAACTCAGGAACAGGTCCTATCTAATTCTACAAGCATTTCAAAATTGGAGCAGGACTTGACTTTGTTAAAAGTAACTGTGGATGAAGTTTCAGTTAAGAATAACCAGTTGGAGACTTTATCCGAGTCCTTTATAAAAGATTCTAATCAGATTAAAGTCAAGTTGGAACAATTTGAGAATTTTTTCAAGTTAGCTAATTTACGATTGATTAATTTTCTTAGTTTGCCTACTGTTTCTCCTAAGGAAGTATTTAAAACATATTTAGTTGAGAATTTGGGGGTCCCTGTTGATTCATGTCCCCCAGTTGTTAAAGCATATTACCTTCCTACTGCCCGGAAGACTTCGGTTTCTCCTGAGGCTGTGGGTTCTAATGGATTTGATGTATTAAATATTTCAGAATTGTTGGAAACTTCAGATACTGTTTTAGTGAAACCCGTGACCTGTGTTGTTACCTTTGCATTAGTTTCTGACCGAGATTGGTTATTAAGGCTTTTCTTTAAGAAGAGGAATGTATTATTTAAGGGGTGCCTTGTCCGTATATTCCCTGACCTAGCTAGGGAGACCAGACGGTGCAGGAGTGAGTTTCTAATCCTGCGACCATGGGTCCTCCAGCTCGGTGGTATATTTTTTCTGAAATACCCTTGTAAATTCCTGGTAAAATTCCAGGGTAATTCCTATATCTTTTTATACCTGTCTCAATTACTTTCCTTTTTAAATATTAGGAGCTCTTCAGGGACTGAGTGAGCGGGTTCTTGTAGATGTTTGGTTTATAAGGGCTGTTAGCATGCCAGCTTTACATTGTATATTTGTTAATCTGGATTAAAATTTTCCTTTTTTTTTGGATCCTCCCTATAGTGGGCTATTTGACGGGTTATTTCTGATTAATGTTGATTTTTTGTTTCTGTTTGTTTCTATTTTCTATTTTCCCCCATTTCCATGCAAGTGTGTTAACTTGTAATGTTTGGTAAACAATAAAAATATTAAATATAAAAAAATATATATATAACAGATTAGTAAGAAAAGGCTTTCCTTGGTTAAATCCATGTTGGCTTTCTCTCATTAAAACATGACTATCTACATGTTCAGTAATTGAATTCTTTATAATGGTTTCTACCATTTTGCCTGGTACTGATGTTGGGTTCACAGATCTGTAGTTTCCCGGATCACACCTGGAATCTTTTTTAAAATTTGGCGTTACATTGGCCATTCTCCAGGTACTACAGATGATTTTTAATGGTAATCACAGATAGTAGGTCTGCAATCTCATATTTTGGTTCTTTCAACACCCTCAGTTGTATAGCATCCGGTCCAGGTGATTTGCTACTCTTCAGTTTATCAAATAGTTGTAATACATCTTCACAGTTTATTGATATTTCTTTCAATCCTTCCGATACTCCACCTTTAAATACCATTTGAGGCATGGGTAACTTCTCTACATCTACTTCAGTAAAGACTGACATAAAAAATTAATTCAGTCTCTCCACTATGGCGTGGTCCTCCCTTAGTGCCCCTTTTACCCCTCTGTCATCCAGTGGTCCAAATGACTCTCTCACAGGTTTTTTGCAACAAATGTACTTGAAAAAGTTTTGATTATGTATTTTTGCTTCCACTGCAAACCTTTTTTCAAAGTCTCTCTTTGCCTGCCTTATCAATGCCATGCATCTAACTTGCCAGTGCTTATGTGGTTTCCCATTTTCCTAATTTGACTTCTTTCTCCATTTCATGAAAGATGCTTTTTTGGCTACAACAGACTCTCTAACCTCACCTTTAAACCATGCTGGCAGTTTTTTGGCCTTGTTTCACTTTTCTTAAAGCATGGAATACATCTGATCTGAACTTCCAAGATAGTATTTTTAAACAATGCCCATGCTTTTTGTAAATCTCTAACCTTTGTGGCTGCTCCTTTTATTTTTTTCTTAACTATTTTCCTCATTTTATCAAAGTCTCCCTTTTGAAAGTTGAAAGGTAGTACTGTGGATTTTCTTGCCATCCTTCCATTAAATCAAATGCAATCATGCTATGATCACTGTTGCCAAGTGCCCCAAAAAACCTTATCTCTTGCACCAGATCCTGTGTTCCACTAAGGACTAAGTCCAAAATAGCTTCTCCTCTTGTTGGTTCATGAACCAGCTGCTCCAAGAAGCAGTTATTTATTTCATCTAGAAACTTTATCTCTCTAGCATATCCTGCTGTGACATTGACCCAGTCAATACCGGGGTAATTGAAATCACCCATTATTACTGTGTTGTAACTTTTGTTAGCTTCCCTGATTTCTTTTAGCATTTCATCATCCATCTGTTCATTCTGGCCGGGCGGTTGGTAATATACCCCCACTGCCATCGCCTTCCTCTTTTTACATGAGATTTCTATCCATAGAGATTCTACAGTGTATTTTGTTTCGTGCAAAACATTAATCCTATATGATTCAATGTCTTCTCTAACATAAAGTGCAACCCCTCCATCAATATGATCTACCCTATCATTGTGATAGTTTGTATCCAGGTATCACAGTGTCCCATTGGTTGTCCTCCTTTCACCAGATCTTTGAGATGACAATCATATCTAACCTTTCATTTAGTGCTATATATTCTAACTCTCCCATCTTATTTTGTAGATTTCTAGCATTTGCATTCAGGCATTTTAGAGCTTGTATTTTATTCATATTAATCTGGTTATCAGTTGATATAGATAATTTGGAATCTTTCAGTTCTGTCTGCTCTATACTTAAGGGCATCTCGGTTTCTTTTATCTTTATTGGAACCTCTCTATTGGAATGCCCTAACTTCCCTCTTTTGCCAGTATCCTTCAAGGATGTAGCCTTCTGAACCATGCACTCTTGGGCGACTGTTGGCTTTCCCCTCTTATCTAGTTTAAAAGCTGATCTATCTCCTTTTTAAAGATTAATACCAGCAGCCTGGTTCCATCATGGTTAAAGTGGTACCCATCCTTTTGGAAAAGCCCCTCCCTTCCCCAGAATATTGCCTAGTTCCTAACGAATCCAAAATCCTCTTTCTTGCACCATCGCTTCATCTATGCATTGAGACTCCAGAGCCCTGCCTGCCTTTTGGGTCCTGCGCATGGAACAGGAAGCATTTCAGAGAATGCTACCCTGGGCGTTCTGGATTTCAACTTCCTACCTAAAAGCCTAAATTTAGCTTCCAGAACTTCCCTCCCACACTTTCTTATGTCATTGGCATCAACATGTACTAGGACAGCAAGCTCCTCCAGAGCACTATCTAAAACCTTGCCTAGGTGTCATGTGAGATCTGCTACCTTCATACCAGGCAGCATGTTACGAGGCAATCCTCATGTCCACCAGCCAACCAGCTATCTACATGCCTAATGATTGAATTGACAACTATAACAGCCATCATGGATACACATAGCTGGTGCCTCCAGTGCCTGGGACCCGATCATCAGCCCTCTTCTTGTAATATGTGTTTGCAGATGACAAGAAGAGGCCTCAAAGTTCAAGAGAAGCAGCACAAATCACTTTTTGGCGCTCATAAATCCAATCCAGCATCATTGGAATTGATGGCACCAGTCTCTAGCTTCAAAGGCTGCATTGGACAAGGAATTCTTGAGCCCTCTCAGAGCTGAGCACCAGTAGTGCCCTGGAGCATTGGCTATTGATCAATCTCCACCTGGAGATGAAGAAGGATTTGGCTTTGTCTTCGTTGATGTTGAGGGGTGATCAAACTGAGCACTGAGTGAAGACTTTGGTGCATCGGTGTTGGAGCCCATCGAAGCCGGGTGTCAGGAATGATGAGGGTCCATGAGAGCACCCTTCAAAGCTACCCCGAAGGGAGGAGAGCTCATTTTCCAAAATATTGGAGGGGCATCGACAGCCTACCGAGAGCCAAGACAAAGCCGCTGATACCCTTGTATAGCTACCGGGTTCATTGGATGAAGTTTCTGCGGCCCACAGCCTTCAGAATCGGCAGCCATGGAGAAGCGCCTTCTGCAAGCTCTCAGGGAGTGCATTGCAGCACTCTTGGTGGTGCAGCACGCTAAGGCCTCAACATCAATGGCATTGCATTGGCCATCATGCAGCTAATCCTTGAGATGCACGCCTTACCTGTGGGAGATGTATTGACATTGGGGTATCAAAGGACCCTAACACTGGAGTCTGCCCAGCCGATATCCCTCTCTAGTGTCTCGGGGTCCGATGCACCCTCGAGATCTAGGAGAGCATTGGTGCATCATCATTCCTGATTCCATCTAACCAGGAGAGAGATCCAGGCAGATACTCAGAAGTTCTTTGACTTCTGCTCTGAATCTGAGTCAGAAGGCTAGGTGACAGATGTGGAATCGGAAGACCTGTCAGAGGCCAGGTATCTTGAGCTCCTGTCAGACTGTTCTCCACCTCATGAGTGGCACAAGTCTGCTCTTGAGGACATGACCTTCTAGGATTTTGTAAGGATATGGCAAAGGCCATACCATTTTCTTTGGAGACTGAGTATGAGCCCAGGGCAGAAGAGTTGGAGATTCTGCAGTACTCCTCGGCCTCTAAGGAAGCGGTGACAGAGCCCGTGCACAGCATCCTACAGAAAGTGCAAATGAGTATGTGTGAGAACCATGCCTCCAGTCAGTAGAAGGCTTGACTCCATGTACCGAGTTCAGAAGGTTCCCCGATTTGAGAAGCCTCAGCTTCCTCACCATTCCTTAGTGGATTAATCTCTCATAAAGAGATCTAGGAGTACCAAGACTTATTCCTCGGTGCCTCGTGGGAGGGAGGTTTGAACATTGGACTCTTTAGGGAGAAGGGAATTTTCAGAGCTCCATGCTATGCTAGTAGCCCCCATGGCCTCTTACCAGTTCTACCTGGGTGAGTTCTTGAAGAACACTATGTGCGACCTCGTCGAGCTGTCTCAATTTCTCCCTCCAGAGAAATTGGAGCAGTATCATTCCTTAGTAGCTCACTGGCAAGGATTGCTCGAAGTTCATGGTCTGGATGACCTATGACATCTTCAAAATGGCATCAAGAGCTTCTGCCATAGGTATTGGCACCTGGAGACTCGCCTGGCTCCAGTCTTTAGACCTGGAACAGTTGGTGCAGAATAAGCTTGCTAACATGCTGTGTAATGGAGAGAATCTCTTCGGAGAACAGGTTAACCCTTTCCAGGCCGAGCCCAAAACTCTTGGGATCAAAACTTCTGACTAAATATTCCTATCAAATGGTATATAATACATGACCATAGCAGAAGGAAAATCACTATTAGAACATATTGAATAAAATGGGGACAATTTTCCTGAAATATGCAAAAATTAACCCGGCTGCAGAATGTGGATTAAAAATTTAAAGTAGGCCTTCAAAGGGTTAAAGAAAAGGTTTCCTTCATAGAAAAGCAGCACATTACCCCTCGTAAAACAGGTTAAAGAAAAGGCTTCCTTCATAGAAAAGCAGCACATTGCCCCTCGTAATCTCTCAAGACGCATGTCCGAGCCGGCTTCCTATTGCAGGACATACAATGAAAGGGACAGAAAAAGACCTATTACTTTCATAGGCATAGATACTTTCCTGGGCCTCAAATCTCCCAGCCCAAATAGACTCCTCACCAACAGCAGCATCGAGGGAAGCCTCAGAAGGCCCAGCTGGCTTCTCAGCCAAAACCTGGGGTGGGGTTTTGACTGGTTCCCTCCGAGCATAGCCTCTCTTCCAATAACCACAGTAGGAAACCCTCCAGTCATGGGAATGCTCACTCTTTTTGCCCAAAGGTGGCCCCTCATAACCTCAGACTCATGAGTTCTACAGATCATCCAAAGCAGTTACAAACTATCTTTATTGGAATTAACACCAAATTGCCTTCTGAGGGTGCTTCATCTTGACCCTCTGCATCAGGAACTGCTTCAGAGAGAAATCACCACCCTCTTGTTAGATCTCACGATCGAGCTCATTTATTTATTTAACATTTTTTATATACCGCACTATTCATCATCAGTGCGGTTTACAATTAACAACAATATACCTGTCACTAGAGCAAAGAGGTCGGGGGGGGGGGGGGGTATTCCAGGTACTTTCTGATCCCCAAGAAAATGAGTGGGTATCGTCCCATCCTAGACCTAAGAGATCTGAACATATCCTTGATAAGAGAAAAATTCAGAATGATTTCTCTAGGCACCCTGCTTTCTTACCTTCAAAAAGGAGATTGGCTATGCTTCCTGGATCTGAAGGATGTGCACAGTACAGATACATCCCGTTCACAAGAGGTATCTCAGTATCATTCTTGGGGGGGGGGGGCAACACTTCCAGTACTAAGTGTTGCCTTTTGGCCTAGCCTCAGCGCCTCGTGTGTTCACAAAATGCCTTGCAGTAGTAGCGGCGTACTTCCGGATGCTGGGAGTGCTTGTCTTCTCTTAGCTGACCAAGGCTACCATTCCAGAAGGCGTCCAGGAATCAACATGATTGACCATTCGGGTGTTGGAACCACTAGGGTTCTTTGTAAATCAGGGATTCCACGACAGCCACTGCTGGTGGAACAACCCATCGCACCTAGCAAGTTCCACAGCACCAACTCATCCTTTCAACCTTACGGATGAGGAGCGCATCTCCTCCATCTGACTACACAAGGCTTCTGGTCTCCTCTGGGAACAGGTGTTGCACATCAATGTGTTTGAGCTCAGAGCAGTGTTTTATGCCCTTCAGGTCTTATGGGGCTGGGCAGCTAACAAAATCCTTCTTGTACAGACCAACAATCAAGTCTCAATGTTCTACTACTACTATTAATCATTTATATAGTGCTATAAGGCGTACTCAGCGCTGTACAGATACATATAAAAGATGGCCCCTGCTCATCACAGCTTACAATTTAATCAAGGCAGACAATACAATAGCTGAGAATAAGGGTACAAATAGAGAAAAATAAGGAGACGTAAAGAAAAACAAGGGATCAAGATCCAAAAGCTGCCTCAAAGAGGTGAGCCTTTAGCATGGATTTGAAAAGGGGCAGAGATGAAGCTTGACATATAGACTTAGGTAGTTTGTTCCAGGCATAAGGAGCAGCAAGGTGAAAGGATCGAAGTCTGCATTGGGCAGTGAAAGAAAAGGGCAAAGAGAGAAGCAAGCCAGTAGAAAAGTGGAGTTCACGAGGAGGGGTGTAGGGAGAGAGGAAAGGTAGTGATGAGCAGTAGAATGAATGCATTAATAGGTCAGAAGGAGAAGTTTGAAATGGTTATGGAAACGGAAGGGGAGCCAATGAAGTAACTTGAGAAGAGGGGTTATATGATTATATGGGGTTGGAGGAAGATTAGCCATGCAGCAGAGTTCTGAACAGATTGAAGAGGAGAGAGATGACTCAGAGGGAGCAGCAAGGAGGAGGTTGCAATAGTCAAGATGGGAGGTGACTAAAGAGTGGATAAGAGTTTTAGTAGTGCGTTCAGAAAGGAAGGAGCAAATTTTGTTAATGTTATAGAGAAAAAAATGACAGTTTTAGCAAGCAATTGGATGTGTGTGGAGAAGGGGAGGGAAGAGTCAAAGACGACCCCAAGGTTGCAGGCTGAGGAAACAGGAAGTAGAAGAAAGTTATCTACAGAGATAGAGAAGGGAGGAGGGTTTAGGGGGAAAAATAAGAAGTTTGGTTTTAGCCGTGTTTAGTTTCAAATGGTGGTGGGACATTCAGGCAACAATGTCAGATACGCATGCAGCAGGGGTGCCCAAGGGGGGTGCGGGGCCATGTGCGGAGACTCATTGTGGGGCCCCATTTGCATAAGGAGGCTCATTTGCATAAATATTTGCATAATGTTAATGTGCACTAACTTTTAGTAAACATGACTCTTAATGAATCTATGGATAAAGAAAGACTACCAGATTTCTACATTACTATACTCCAGTGCCAACCGCCAGGCATATTAGGAAGTACTACAAACACTGCCCATTTAGAACCCATAGCAAACCCACCATATCATAACAGCACTACCAGGACTCACAAAGCACCAAACCCTACCTATCAAAAGGCAACACTGCAAATATTAAACCAGTACATCTCAGAGAATACCAACCAATCTCCTACTGGGGAAAGAGAACAAGTGGCACTGTCAAATAGAAACTACATAAACAGAATACCTCAGCTCAGTTACACATGCAGAACATAGACCGTCACCACACAAAGAACAAGGGATCACAATTTAGAAATAGGAAGACAATAATTAAACTGGGAACCCCAAAAGTCAAACTTGGAATGTACAACAAAACTATAAATTAATTTCCTCTTGTACTAAACAAAACACAAAGACGTTAACGATGCACATTTCCCAGAGCTGATATATTCCAGTTAATAAATTCAAAATAAAAAAAGTATTTTTCTACCTTTTGTTATTTGTATATTTTATTTTTCAGTTGCAATTGCTCCAGTCACTTTCTTCTGGTTTCATGTCTTCTGCTAACTCTCCATTGTTTGCTGTCCATTTGTCCTTTCTTCTCTCTTCTAGTTTTTTCCCATTCTCTCTCTACATCTGCTTTGACATACTGATCTTTCTCCTTTTGCTCTTTCCTCCATTTCTTTCTTTATCCTTTTTCATCCACTCAAATTTCACCTCTCCATCCTCAATCCCCACTCTCTCTCCCAATACCCGGCCAATCGCAGATTTTTCTTCCCTCCCACACAAAATATCTTTTCCCCTCTCCATCCTCATTCCCCCAACTCTATCCCCTTCTAGTCTTCCCCCAACATCAGCTCCCTTCTAGTTCCAGCCCCACCCAGCATCCGCTCCCTTCTAGTCCCATTCTCCCATACCCCTGCATCAGCCCATTTCCAGTTGTATTTCCCCCATCAGCCCATTTCCAATGCTAGCCCTCCATCAGCCATTTCCAATCATAGACCCTCCATCAGCCCATTTCCACTCCTTCCTAGCTCCCCATCAGCCCATTTACATCCAAGCCCCCCATCAGCCTTTTGCAGTCCTATCCTAGCCTCCCATCAGCCCATTTCCAGTCCTAACTCTACCATCAGCCCTTTCCAGTCCTATTCTAGCCCCCTATCAACCCACTTCCAGTCCTATCCTAGCTCCCCATCAGTCCATTTCCAATCCTAGCCCCCATCAGCCCATTTCCAGTCCTATCCTAGCCCCCCATCAGCCCATTTCCAGTCCAAGCCCCCCTCCCCCACTCAGCCCATTTCCAGCCCTAGCTAGTTGCAGTCCTAGTCCCCCCCCCCCTGAAGAGCCCTGTGGCTATCTGACTGGTGCATTGAGTTCTGAGAAATAGGAAGTTCCCTTTGACCTCTGGCACACCAGTGGCCTATACTACAACACAGCTGCCGAAGTGAAGAAAAAAGGCGCTCTTCACTTCGGCGGCTGTCAGAGGTGAGCCAGGGCCTCTCCAGCTCCCTCTTAAGCTGACCCTGCCAGTGCTGAAAAGCATGTGCAAGATGTTGTTGGCGTGGGGCCCTGTGCGAACAACATTCTCGCACAATGGATGGACCGGCCCTGGCAGGCAGAGATTCGGGCCTGGAGTGTCAGAGAAATATCAGGTGTAGAGAGATAGATCTGAGAGTCATTAACATAAAAATGGTACCGAAAGCCATGGGAGGAGATGAGAGCGTCAAGAGGTTGGGCATAGAGAGAGAAAATGAGAGGGCCCAGAACAGACCCTTGGGGTACACCAACTGAGAGTGGGATAGCAGTAGAGGAGGACCCATCAGAACAAACACTGAAAGAGCAATGAGAGAGATAAGAAGAGAACCAGGACAGCACAGAGCCCCTAAAACTAAGTGAGGACAATGTGTTGAGGAGAAGGTGGTGGTTAACAGCATCAAAAGCAGCAGAAAGGTCAAGAACAATGAGGACTGAGTTAAGGTCCTTGGATTTAGCCAGGAACATGTCACTGGAGACTTTGGCAAGAGCCGTCTCAGTAGAATGTAAGAGATGAAAGCTAAATTGAAGTGGATCTACCAGGGCTTGAGAGGAGAGAAATTCAAGGCAATGGCGGAGAACTGCACATTCAAGAAGTTTGAAAAGGATGGGAAGAAGGGAGATGGGCCAATAAATAGAAGGACAAGTAGAGCAAAGTGAAGATTTCTAGAGGAGAGGAGTGGCCAAAGCATGCTTGAAGGCTGCAGGGACAGTTGCAGTGGAAAGTGATAGGTTGAGAATATGAGAGATGGAAGGGATGACAGAGGAGGAGATGGAGATGGGAGGGGATAGGATCAGAGGAACAGGTAGTACGCTTAGAGGAGGAAAGAAGATGAGAGGTTTCCTCTTCGGAGATCTTAGAAAAGGACAAAAGGGTAGTAGAGATTGAGGGGGAAAGTTGGTATTGAAAAGGGGGAAAAGTGGATGAAACTGATCTTGTGAGGAATTAGTGTGAAATCTTGTGGACTTTGTCATGGAAATAGTCAGCTAGGGTTTGAGCAGAAAGAGAAGGAGGGATTGGAGGCGGAGGCACCTTGAGGAGAGAGTTGAAAATTAAGAAAAGTGATAGGGGAAAATAAGGTTTTAAGCTTAAAGTGTGTGTACAGGAGGACTAAGAGGCCCGCAGGGGGGAAATGGGCATCCTGTACATATCTATATATGGAAAGGAATGTGCTGTGCTAAGGCAAATTGATTGTTCTACACAGAGACGACTAACATCTGTGAAGTTACTGATAAGCTGTGGTGGGCCTCAGGGGATGAGTTGATGACGTATGTATATGTTTCTGTTAATGTATAAAAGACAGACAGCCCCTCTAACCTGTTGAATAAACTTGCATACTGAACTTGGTGTGGTTGTGAGTTCATTCTCCCTGGATCCAGGCAGCAGAGAAAGCCCCAAGGGGAGCGCAGCCAGATGGGACAGCCCCAACCTGGAGGGACCAGGATAGTGGTTTGACCCTTAAAATTTGGTGTCAGAAGTGGGATCCTCCCGTTGGTTGGGGGGAGTCCCGGATGCTTCGGTAGCACTGTAGCGAAATTTTCTTCCCCTTCTTTGGGCAGGACAGGGGAGGGGTGGCTGTGCTTGGTGCTTTCCCTGGTCTGTGTGCTTGTGTGTGTGTGGTCTGACAAGACGCCCCTGTGCCGATCCGAAGTGATAGCACTCTTGACGGTCGGTAACAGAAAGCAAGTGGTCAGGCGTGCGTGTGGTGAGATTTTATTAGGGCATGGGGGTCCCAAGGTAAGGGCACCGCCGCTGACCCCGTGGGAGTGAGTGCCGTTGAACGAAAAGTATTTATTAGGTTTAAAACTGTTGCTAAAAAGGCATCCTATTCTCGCCGTACTCCCGTACCCCCAGGGGCTCCACCTGCTGATAAGGAAACACCGAAGGAATATGTAGACCGGGTGGCGGGAGGTTACTATACTAACCCCTGGGTGGATAATATGGCTGGGTGGACCGAGGGGTTGCGTAGCTCTAACCCCTTTCCCCGGGAGGGTAGTTTTTCTGCCTGGCACTTGGACATGATTAGGGGTCTCTGTCTAGGCGATAAGAAAGCATTCCCCTTTTTTTCCGGGGATCCGAAATGGCCTAAATCTTACATGAAGGAATGTGGTACTGTATGGATTCAGCTGGCACCTTAGTATAATGAGACGCCTGCGGGTACCCCTGCGGAGGTGCCTGCAACCGCCCCTTCTCCGCCGGTTGTGTCTGAAGTTGTTATTAAGGCTGCATTGCCCTCTCCTCCTCCCCCTCCATACCCTGTGGCAGACGCCCCACGGGGGCTATATCCCGCCCTCCCCGAGTCCTTGCTGCTGAGCGGTGGCCAGGATGGGTCCTTGGAAGATCTAGTTCTAGCTGCAGGGTCGGTACGGGGGGAGTGCCCGGTGGTCATGGGTAGATTGCGCTCGGGGGTTCTTACTCCTCCTGATTCTAAAGATATTTTGCACCGTCTGTGTGCTTTATTGGAAAATGTGGCAGCCTCAGGGCGGGAAGAGAAGGAGGGACCCCCGTTTTCTGCCGCCTCGGGATCTGCTACTTCTGTTACTTCTGCATCTTCTGCTCTTTCCTCTCCCCCACCAGTAAACATACCCCTACGTGTGCTTAAGAGCTGGCTTTCCCTTACAGCCCATGCTCCTGAATAATTTAACCACACAGTGGAAATGAATTTATCATAGTACAATGCTCAGAGTTAGCAAATTATTTATCTGCCTTAAAAGATACTGTACAGCTTATCAACATCCTTTCCTATTGTGTCTTATAATTCCCCTGGTTATACCATTCTCACACTAATATTGGTATTGCTTTTTACTCTATGTCATTTGGTTTTTAACTTAGTAGTTCATCTACTTTTAGGTTAATTTTAAACTACCAACCTCACGAATAGATTCACGGCTGCTACAAGTAAGTTTTCCAGTCCATTAGGGTCGGTTAATGGATGTCCTTATCCCTTGGCTTTTTGTTGTCATTCAAGTCACTCTGATAATAATGATTTCAGATGGAGGGCAATTCCGTTCTGGGCGTACCTGCTTGTGCGTGAGCCCAGAATCTGTACATGCCACGGTTGCACCCGAGTCTGATCCCACAGGGGCTAGATGTGCCTGTGGGACCAGAATTGGGTACCACCGGCCGGATGTGCAGGCCGTGGCCCAATTCTGAGCCCCAGACATGCAGCCCACTGTACGGCTAGTCCAGCCAGGTTCCTGCAGGGGGTGGTGGTGGCATGGCGTCCTGTTGCCATATCACCGTGGCTCCATGCAGGAGCCGCGATCCTCAGCAGACCCTGAAAAGTTGCGTTCCCCACAGCCCAACCCCCGATTGGACCTGCCATGGCCAGGGTCAGACCGCAGGGAATCCCCTGCAACCCTTCACCTACCTTTCCGGGTCTGGCCGCATCATATGGCTCTGTCTAGGGGGACTTATTCCACCTCGGTCCAATATACCAATCCCAGACGTACAGGGCCAACCTCTGAATTGGCCCTGTATGTCTGGGGTCGGGTTCCTGCCCCACTGCCCACCCTTCCTCTTCCTGTTGTCGGCCCGCTCTTGCCCACATCACTCTGCCCCCAAACAGAGCTCCCTGCACAGCTTGGATCTACATGCGGGAAGCTCTGTTTCCCAGATGCAGGCCAGGCATTTAGTGGGTCTGGACATTTGGATCGGACGTCCAGACTCACTAAACGTGGTTCAGAATGACCCTCATAATGTTTTCTTATATTGTGGTTGTCCGTCTATACATTTTTAACTCACTATATTCCTATTTTATTGTATCAATTCATCATTCATCTTTTAATTCAGCCTTGCTTTTAGTTCTTTTAATTATTTATTATTTATGTTTTTCACTTTTATTAATAGTTCATTACTCATTGCTGTTTTTTTAATATGTCATATGTTATCATGATGATTTTATTGATGTTTTGTTTATTTGATGTTTTGAAGCTATTACCCCCTGAGGAAGGCGTTTGCTGAAACGCGTAGGGGTTTTTAAAATATCACTTCCCTTCTTACCCCTTCTACACAGGACTCTCTCTCTCCCTTTACCCCCTAAATTGGTCTATTTCTCTCAGTTCTCACTTCCCCTCCCTAAGGCACTCTCTGTTTTTCCCTTTTCATCTCCACCCCCCACCTGCTGACACTGTCTTTCTCTATTTGGCTCCAATGGCCTTTGGGACCCGCCTGTTTCCATGGCAGTATGACTCATCAGTTGATCCTGGTCATGTGGCATACTTGCTCCTTCAATGGTGCTCTTCAGCGGTATCCTCCACGTATCTGTCTCTCATTGGCAGAGTGCACACCCCACACTTCGACAATAGACAGACACCATTTCTAACCTAGAGCCTCATGTGAAGGGTAATTTTGTATTAGGGTGCTTAGGCTAAGTCAGCCAAAACATATCTATTAAACACACCTATTTTAAGCCTATTCTGTAAAGACAAATAGGTGCCTACTTGTCTTTATAAAATACTAACGTGAGCGGCAGAGATCATACCTTAAATATAGGCATGAACATTTATATCTGCTGTATGGGAGGTGTAAATGAATGTGCATAAAGTTCTAAAGTATGTATGTAAATTAAATTATTTTATATTTAATGCGTGCACTTGTGGATGCTGCCTATGTTCCATCCACATCACACCCCTGGCTACACCTACCAGCAAAGTATAAACCTTCATGCCAAGGATGTACTTTTACGCCAGTTGGAGTTTTATATGAGGCTGTAAATGCATATAAACTGCCTCATCCGTGCATCAAGGACTTTCTAAAATAGCCTCCAATATGTAAAGACAGATGACTAGATAAAGACACAGGGCTAATTTGACACTATTTAGAATCACTTCAAAATCCTTCCAAACTTTGGACGTCAGTTGTGTTTATCCCACTTGGCACAACAGTCCTAAAAATCTGGTAAGTGCATGTCTTAATCTTTAACATTTTAGGATAGTTTCTTTATCTAGAACAATAAAGAAATTGAGAAGGCAGTTGATAGTCAACTGTCGGTTTTTTGGATGAGCATCAGGTCTTGGATTCTTGTCAGGCTGGGTTTCGCCGGTTTCATGGTACAGAAACCTTGCTTAGTCCTTGACTAATGATGTTCATTATATTCGGGATAAAGGTCAGAATACTATTTTGTTGCTGCTGGATGTTTCAGCCACCTTCAATACAGTTCAAAATGGTTTATTGTTGGACAGTTTGTCCTGCCTTGGGATTGGGGGAAAGGTGCTGTTGTGGTTTACATCTTATTTGGGCTTTCAGTTGCAGGCTGTTCAGGTGGGGAACGTGGTGTCTGCAACATACATGCTGGATGTGGGGGTTCCCCAGGGATCAATCCTTTCATCTTGGTTGTTTAAAATCTATTTAGTTCCATTATGTAGAGTAATGCGGGCTTCCGGTTTGTCATTCTATGTGTATGTGGATGACGTGCAAGTTCTCATTCCACTTTCTGCAGGGTTACAGGACTAGGAGACATCAGTCTGGGATTGTTTATCCCTTTTGCTGGGTTGGTTTTGGAGTTGTTGCTTTTTGCAGAGAGAGGGGTGGATGGGTTGCAGGTCATATTTTTATTTATTTATTATTTATTTATTAACAATTCTTATATACCGCACTATTAGACATCAGCGCGGTTTACATTGAACAGAAAACATCCGACAGTTTACACGTGTCTGGTCATTACATTTAACAGGAAGTATAACTTGGCGAAGTAGGGGAAACTAAATACAATGCAGGGGGTGGTTCAGTTGGGATTTAGGCATTCGGTTGGATTCTCGGTTAAGTATGGAGGGGCATGTGTCCTTCTTGGTTACAAACTTATTTATGCTGTTGCGACAGATCCATCAATTACACTCTTATTTATCAGAAGCCAGTTTGGGGGCGGTGACTCGAGCATTGATAATGCCCCAGTTGGATTACTGTAATGCCTTGTTTTTAGGTTTGGCACAGAAGGATATAATACATATTCAATTAATGCAAAATACTGCTGCTAAGTTAGTAAAGGGTCTTCAGAAGTACAATCATTTCACACCAATTCTGCAGTAACTACATCGGTTGCCAATGAAGTTTTGAACTGACTTTAAAGCCTTGGTATTAGTGTTTAAGGTTTTGCATGGAATCGTACCATCTTTCCTTGGTGATGAGTTGGTCCCATATGTTCCTGGCTGGTCTTTATGGTCACAAGTGGAAAAATGTTTAGTGATCCCCTCACATAAGATGATGAGACATATGGCCCATTGGAACAGAGCTTTTTCTGTCCAGGTGCCGGTGCTATGGAATGCATTGGTGCATGCATTAGTGCATGAATTGTGTCTTTATGATGACCTTAAGTCATTTCAGAAGGCGCTGAAATTTGTTTTGTTTCTGAAGGCCTTTGGGGATGGTGGGGTGGGATGACTGGTTAGTTTATGATATGTATGGGGTTGGGTTAGGGTTGGGTTGGGCTTTCGGTGGGAGGTTAGGTTGGTGGGTATTGTATGTATTTCTTATGTGATTTTATTGTGCACCTCTCTGGGCGGATGTTCGAAAGGGCAGTTTATAAATATTACCAAGTAAATAAAAATAAAATAAATAAATTTGCAACCCTTTAAATTCCCATTTTAGCCCTGGCCGTAACTAACCTTTTTCAAAAAGAAAGAAATGTATAACCAAGTAAGATGTTGATGTTCGGAACCTAAGAATATAAGAAAAGCCATGCTGAATCAGACCAAAGTCCATCGAGCCTAGCATCCTGTCCCCGACTGTGATCACTACTGGTCACAAGTACCCAGCAGATCCCAAAAAGTAGATCTATTTCTCCTAGTTCATTTCCAGGGATGAGTAGTGGCTCTCCTATGTCTACCAGGCAAACAATATTTTATGGACTTTTCCTCCAGGAACTTGTCTAAATGTCTTTTGGACCTCACTATATTATTCACCTCAACCACATCATCTGGCAATAGATTCTACAGCTTTGTTTTCAATTTGCTGATCATTCGTTTCATGATGTGTCCTCGTTTTTGTGTTGTTTGGCCATTCCACCCCACTCATGATTTTATAAACTTCTATCATATGCTTTCTCGATTATCTTTTTTCCAAGTTGAAGAGCCCTAACTTGTTTTGCCCTTCATCACAGGGGCAGGGCTGGATTTAAAATTGTGGTGTCCAAGGCAAGAAGAGAACAGCAGATCCCAGAGGATGGAAGTTGAGATCCCAAAGACTGGCGGACCGGAAGAACAGCAGAGGAAGGCCATAGTGCCACAGCGGCATCCCTTAGAAGCAACAAATGCATCTGGCCCCAAAGTAAGCTCCTGTTTGGCCTGGGTATTTGGCACCTTTAAAATGTGGCACCCTAGGCAATGCCTATGCTACTTATGCCTAAATCTAGGCCTACATAAGAGAAGTCTTCTATCCCCTTTATCATTTGTACCACGCTTCTCTGAATCTTTTCTAGTTGTGCTATGTCCCTGTTGAGGTGGTGTTTCCAGAATTGCACATAATACTCAGTGTTGATGTGCTAGGGACCTAATGATATTCTCAGTTTTGCTCTCTATCCCTTTTTGAGAAATTTCGAACATTCTATTTGCCTTTTTAGCAGCTGCAGCACATAGGCTGAAAATTGCAATGTGCTGCCCACGGTGACTCCAAGATCTTTTTCTTGGGTAGAGACACCTAACTCAGTGCCCAGCATTTTATACCAGTAGTTGGGTTTTTTCCCCTATATGCATCAGTGAATTTGTCCACATTACACACATTTCATATTCCATTAGATGTCCAGTCTCCTAGCCTCACAAGATCCTTCTACAATTTTTCTACAGTTTTAATGGCTTTAACTTTGTGTCATGCGCAAATATGATCATGTTACTTGTCACTCTATCTCACTTGTATGGATATTATAAACAATATAGGCTCCAGTATAGAACCTTTAGGACACTGCACTACTGATCTTTTTCCATGTATATAACTGCCATTTAGTCCTGCTCTCTTTTTTCTGTCTTTTATCCAGTTTGCGTGGCTTCCTAATCCATGCTCTTTAATTTCCTGAGGAGTCTCTTGTGTGGGATTTTATCAGACACCTTCAGTTAGCCCTGCAATGTTTCTTATCTACTTTGTTTACACCTTCAAAAAAGTCAAATAAATTGGGAAGACAAGACTTGTCTTTTCTGAATCCTTGTTGACTCATTCCCATTATCTATCTATATGGTCAGTACTTTTGTTTTTTTTTTAATGTAGATTCAACCAGTTGGCCCAGCATCAATGTCAGGCTCACTGGTCTGTAATTTCCCAGATTAGCCCTGGAGCCATCTTTAAAAATTGGCGTTACACTAGCTTTAAGCCTTGGGCAGAAATAAATCACTAGTGCCAGGTTAGCAAATTCATATTTGAGATCTTTCAGGAGTCTGGGGTAAATATCATCTAGTCCTGGTGATTTGTTGCTCTCGAGGAGTTTGTCAGTTTGATCTATTGCATCTTCTAGTCAGGTGCTTGAGTTGCTCCAGATCATCACCTTAAAAGAAGGTTTTTGGTGTGCGTATGACTCCAACATCCTCCTCAGTAAAGACAGAGACAAAAAGATCATATAGTTTTTCAGATATTACCTTATCCTCCCTGAACTCTCTTTTTACCCCTTAGTCATTCAGTAGTCCAGCCAATTCGCACTGACTTTTTTCTTTGGATGTGCATGTAAAAGTTGTTAGTATTAGTCCTTGCCTCTAAAACGAGCTTCTTTTCAAAGCTTCTCTTGGCCTGCCTTATTACAGTTGAGCCTCTGGGGGTCAGTAGAACATGGCTGGATACTTGAGAAGGGACATCAGTGGTGCAACTATCTTATAAAGGTTCTGGATAAATCTATGCTGGTAACTGGTGAATCCAATAAAATACTATACATCTCAGATAGATCATGGGGTTTCCCAGTGGTGAACTATTTTCATTTTCTGGGGATCCATCTCTCCATTGCAAGACAGCATGGAACCTATGATTACTATGGATTCCTGGTCAAATGAACGCATCTAGACCTTTGACATAAGAGTGTGTAACGCCAGAGCAACGTGTTGTCCATGGAGAGTAAAGGTTTACAAATAGATGAGCATATCAAGACACAGAACCCCAAGAAGGACAGAAAAGACCATGAAAATATCAGTGACTTGCATTTGGAATATGACAGGGATATGATCCTATCAGACCAAAAGGAGTAACCAGGTCACATTATTGCTCGATCACTGTCGTCCATGAGAGGAAAACTAAAGGTGTTGTCATCATCTGCTTGCCTAGTGCCCACCTATGTTAACCTCATATCCCACCAAAAAATCAGTCCTGGCTATGCTACTGCTTCCATTCATTCCCTGCTCTGATGCAGATGACTGTGTAGACTCTCCAATAAGCCAGTTTTGAGAAAATACTGGCCACATACACCTGAATTCAAGGGCAATGGATACCAGTTCTGTACTATAACTCTGTTTAGAGTTTAGTAGTCCACACAAAGACATGGGGTTCTGTCTCTTTTCTTTATGAATAAAACTGGAACTCTTACCAGAGATGGAGGTCACTCGATGAAGCTCTTTTGAACATAAGATGTGCCAAAGGTCCATCAAGCCCAGCATCCAGTCTCTGACAATGGACAACCAGGTCAGAAGTACCCAGCAGGATCCCAAGGAGCAAATTCATCCCTTATTTCTCACATCCAGAGATACATGGTGGCTTTCTGAAGACTACTTGGCTAGTAATGCTTTATGGACTTTTCCTCTAGGAACTTGTCTAAATCTTTTCTAAACCAGCCATCCTAACTACCTTGATCACACTTTCCAACAACAAATTCCACAGCTTAATTTAAACAATACTTTCTCCAGCTTGTTTTAAAAGAGTTATCAATTACTTTCATGGTGTGCCCATTCATCTTAGTACAATTTGAATGAATAAACAATTGTTGCCTATTTACCTATTTCAATCCACTGATGAGATATAGACTTCCGTCCTATCTTCTCTCAACTACCTCTTCTCCAAGCTATAAGCCCTATCTTGTTTATCCTTTCTTTACAAGAGAGCTGTTTCATCCCCTTTAACATTTTGGTTGCTCCTCTCTGCACTTTTCCTAGTTCCACTATATCTATTCTGAGATGGGTGACTAGAATTGTACACGGTACTCAAGGTATGGTCACATCATGGATCTACACAGAAGCATTGCAATATTTTCAGTTTTATTTCCATTTCTTTCTGAATAATTCCTACCATCCTATTTGTTTTTTGACTGCTGTTGCACACTGAGCTGGGGATTTCAATCTACTGCCCACGATGACTTCAAGATCCTTTTCCTGGGTAGTGACTCGTAAGATTGAACCCAACATCATGTACCTGTAGATGGGATTTTTCCCTATATGCACTACTTTATTTATTTATCTAAAAGTATTTATATTCCGCACTACAGTAACTGAGGCAGATTTTAGCTTAACATGCATAATAAGTTTAAAAAATTGAAAAAGCCTGCTTAAACAAATGTGCCTTAAGCCTCATCCTAACAGATGCTGAGTTTGTATAGAGGAAGAGAATTCCAGAGTTTGGGAGCAGTTATGGAAAACATCCGGTCACAGAAAGTGATAAAATGAGTCTTGTGATACGAAGATACCTCAGACGAGCATTTTGTGACAGTAATGTACAAGAAGGTTTGTAAAGTTTCAGAACCGATGCTTATTCCTCTAATTACTGGAGCGGCAGCATTCTGAAGAATTTGAGAAGTCTGATGACATGAGCAGGAAGGCCAACATACAAACTATTACAATAGTCCATATGGGTAATTATTAGAGCATGTACCACTGTATGAAAATCATCTTCAGATATGTGCAGGTTTTTTTTAATTTTAAATTTTTTTATTGAGCAACTCAAACAGGTAATGCAACCGTTTCTTCCATTTTCAATACAAAAACATTCCTTAAAAGCCTTTTCCATCCAATTTACTAAAATCTCTCACTCCCTATCCGTTCCCCTCCCCCATCCCCCCTACCCATCCTCCCTCCCTCACTTTCCCCTGTAAATACACCAACATATTCTGCCATTCATTTTCAAACTTTGATCCCTTCTGTTTATGAATTGTCGTTAATTTTTCCATTAGGGAAATATGACTCAGCCTTTCTTCACAGTGCTCTACCCGAGGTGGCCTCTCCTGTTTCCACCGGTAGGCCACATCACACCGAGCCGCACTGAGGCATGCCATAATTTGTTTTCTACCCTCCCAGGGTCCTCCATTTCTCCACCACCAAAAAAGAAAAATTAGGGGTTCCCAACTTATTTCCACCCCCACCACCCTTTTTATCCACTGCTGAATTTCTTTCCAAAATAGTTGGATCTGTGGACATGTCCACCACACATGATACATAGTCCCCTCTTCCCCACAATTCTTCCAGCACCCCTTTGATACTGCAGGATACATCTTATTCAACCTTACTGGAGTATAATACCATCTCATTACCACCTTATACCAATTTTCTCTGATCGCTATGGAGATAGGCATTTGCTTAACCTGTCCCATAATGGCCTTCCACTGTAGGGGTTCCAATTGCATCTCCATCCCCCGTTCCCATGCCTTCATATATCCTACTTTCTCCTCCTTTTGCTGTCCCCCCCCCTCACTGCTTTGTATAGCCCTGATATCAACCCCTTAGACTTTTTCCCATATCATATCATCTCCAGATCAGTATAGTCCCTCATTAATCCCTCCTTACCTAGTTTTTTTTTCTGTAATACCTGCCAATAATGAAATAATCCCCCTTCTCCTAACTGGTAATCCTCTCGTAAATCCTCATATGGAACCCACTCCCCCCATAAAAAAATTGATAAAACCACCTCAAGCTTTTCTGTTCCCACACTATAAAGATCCCTCCTTCCCTTTCCGGTTTAAAATCCTCCGTGTAGCACAAAGTTTGTATCACCGAGAATTTAGGATCTCTCCCATCTCCCCCCACCCTTCTTATTCTATCCCAAATCCCAAGGACGTGACTTAAATATGGGTTCCCATCCATCCCCAAACCCCGCTCCCTCCTACCTAACCACAGAAGTGCCTCCAGTTTCTTCCCCCTTAACCCCGCTTCCTCCTACCTAACCACAGAAGTGCCTCCAGTTTCTTCCCCCTTAACCCCGCTCCCTGCTGCCTAACCACGGAAGTGCCTCCAGTTTCTTCCTCCTTAACCCCGCTTCCTGCTGCCTAACCACGGAAGTGCCTCCAGTTTCTTCCCCCTTAACCACTCTCCCTCCTACCTAACCACGGAAGTGCCTCCAGTTTCTTCCTCCTTAACCCCGCTCCCTCCTAGCTAACCACAGAAGTGCCTCCAGTTTCTTCCCCCCCTTAACCACTCTCCCTCCTACCTAACCACGGAAATGCCTCCAGTTTCTTCCCCCCCTTAACCCCGCTCCCTCCTACCTAACCACGGAAGTGCCTCCAGTTTCTTCCCCCCCTTAACCCCGCTCCCTCCTACCTAACCACGGAAGTGCCTCCAGTTTCTTCCCCCTTAACCCCGCTCCCTCCTACCTAACCACGGAAGTGCCTCCAGTTTCTTCCTCCTTAACCCCGCTCCCTCCTAGCTAACCACAGAAGTGCCTCCAGTTTCTTCCCCCTTAACCCCGCTTTCTCCAACTTCACAAAAGTCTTCCGTTCACCTCCCTCCCTCCAATCCATCACATGCCTGATCTGAGTTGCCCTATAGTAAGCCAACAGGCCTGTGACTTCCAAACCCCCCCCCCCCCCTGCTTCTTGGGACCTATACAAAATGGCCCTTGCCACTCATGGTGGTCGCTTCCTCCAGATGAAGTGAAATACCTTTCCCTGAAGTTTCCGCATTTGCCCAACTGGAATTGCTATGGGAAGAGCCTGAAAAAAATAAAGTACCCTAGTGAGTATATTCCCACGACATCTCCATATCCATCCAGTCTCTCAGATCCTGACCCACTGCTTTCCATAATTGAGGATAGTTTGCCACATATAAGTTCCCTGGTTTGGCCGTTATGTGCATCCCCAAGTATTTAATGACCCCCCTGTGCCCATTTAAATGGGTACCTTCCCTTTAGGTGTTCTATTTCCTCCTCCCGGATATTTATATTAAGCGTCTCCATCTTATCCATATTCATCTTGAATCCAGATACCGCTCCATACCTCTTAATTACTTCCAAAACCCTTGCTAAAGTCCCTTCCGGCTCAGTTATCATTAAGAGGATATCATCTGCGAACAGAGAAATCGTATGTTGTTGATCCCCCACCCTAACCCCACTAACTCCCTCTTCCCTTTGTATCACCTGTGCCAAAGGTTCCACTGCTAGCGCAGATAGCAATGGAGAGAGTGGACATCCCTGCCTTGTGCCCCTCTCCAATCCAAACACCACTGAATAATTACCATTAATTCGTACCCTTGCTTGGGGTTTATTATATAATGCCTGCAACCAGGATATATACTTAGAACCAAACCCAATCTTCTGCATTACTGAAACAAAAAGGCCCAATTGACCTGATCGAATGCTTTTTCCGCATCTATAGACAACACCATCATCTCTATCTTCCTATAGCAGGCTTCTCAAATCACCTCTAACTCTCTCTTAACATTATCTGGAGCCTGTCTCCCGCTAATTCACCCCGTTTGGTCTATATCAATTAAAGTGGGTAGCTCCGGTGCTAACCTATTCGCCAAAATCTTCACATCAGTATTGAGTAAGGAAATTGGTCGAAAGGAACCACAGTGCAAAGGATCCTTCTCCGCCTTTGGCAACACCGTAATACCTGCTGTTAACATTTCCTGGGAGAGTTGCCCCCCCCCTCCTCCGCATCTAATAGGGCTTTCTCCTTTATGGTACCACAACTATGGAATTCTATTCCTAGCGATTTAAGAAATGAGTATGATATCAAAGATTTTCGAAAGTCCCTTAAAACGTACCTATTTATTGAAGCATATGGCAATTAATCTAATTCCACTAGAACAAAATGTTTTAACTCTTTGAATTTCAATTTTCCTATAATGTTTAAATTATTTTAACTTTGTAAGATTGCAGTTATTTGTTTAATGTAATTGTAATGAATTATGAAATGTAATTTTGCTGTAGTTTATGTATAATTTAATGCAATGTACTGTAGTTTACTGTAATGTACTATCTTGTTGTCTCCCCCCCCCTCGATGTAGTCCCTCTGTTGTCTTGTTGACCACTTTGATTGAAGGATAAGGTGGTATATAAAACTGATTAAATAAATAAATTCCATTAAACATCCTTTCCAAAAAACCCACCAGCTCCTCCCTAAAAGTCTTATAAAAAGAATTTGCCAACCCATCTAACCCTGGTGCTTTACCGAGCGGCATTTCTTTAATCACCTTTTCAATTTTTTCCCGAAGTATACATCCCTCCAACCTTGCCCCTATCTCCTCCCCCACTATAGGCAACTCTGTTAGCTCCAAAAATTCCAGAATACGCCGTTCCTCACTCCTTTCTTTAGCCTGCGCATATAATTCAGAGTAAAATTGACAGAACCTATCCCCAATTTGTTTTTCTGTCCTTAATATTTCTCCCCCGACCCTTAATTGCCACTATTGCACTTGCTATTTCCCTTTTCTGCAGTTTGCAGGCCAGCAGTTTTCCCGTCTTGTCGCCCCACTCGTAGAACCTCTGCTTTACTCTATCCAAATGAAAAGCTATAGACTCCAACTGTAGTTGATTCAGCTCCAATCATAGTTTGTTCAAATGCTTTAGCTGCCCTGCCCTCCCCCTGCTTACTATATTGCTTCGTAGCATTCTTCATTTCCTCATGAAGCTTCTCTTTCTTTCCTTCCCTTCTTAATCTGAGCCTTCCACATAATCAATCGTCGCCTAATTACCACCTTCATCCCCTCCCACACCCCTACATCTCACACTTCTCCATTATCATTCATCTGCCAATACTCCTGGAGGCACTTCTTTACATCCCTAACCCCTTCTTCCCTCTTCAGGAGGCTCTCGTTTAGCCTCCAAAAGCATATCCCTCCCTTCCCTTGTCCTTCCCCAATTTTCAACCAAACTGGGGCATGGTCTGACCACGTAATATTCCCTATCTCCACCTCCCTCACTCTTGTCTCCCATAGTTTATCCACTAACATATAGTCTATCCTACTAAAAGTCTTATGTGGTCATGAATAAAAGGTGTATTCTCTTCCTCCCTTATTATGCTCCCTCCAGATAGCCGAAAGATGGAATTTCTTAATCCATCTTTTCACTATACGTCTACTTTTCGCATTCCCATCCCCTCCCTCATTTGTCAGTCCCACCCTGGCTCTATGGCTAAATTGAAATCCCCTCCCATCACCAATTTCCCTTGTACATTACGCTCTAACATCCCACAGACTTCCCTCCAAAAAATAACTTGTCCTGAATTTGGTGCATAGGCATTCGCCAACGTAGCTTTCTCTCCTCTCCACTCTCCACACAGTATCAACACTCTTCCCCTTTGATCCCTAATCACCTCCCCTACCTGAAAGGGACACCCCCTCCGTATCAAAGTTTTCACCCCCCTTTTCTTCCCCCCTCTTTTCCTTCCCCTCTCACCTTCCCAAAGTACCGATTCAGAAACTGTTTGCAGGCCAATAGTCCTTCATCTTTAACTTTGAGATGAGTCTCCTGCATCATTATAATATCCCATTTTAACCTGTCTGCCTCCCTAAATAGCTGTCTTGTCTTCTGAGGACTATTTAGCCCTTTAGCATTTATTGTACCTATTCTTATCATCTCATCTGTTGAGTGTATGTTAGTGTACCTCACTTATGTTCCCTCCTCCTTCTCCTCCCTCTCCCCTCCCCCTTCCCCCATTAAGCAGTCTTCTCCCAGAAAACTGACCAGACATAGGAAGTGACTGTCTAGTCCGCGTCTGTCCCTGCCTCTCATTAAAACCCCCCTTATCACAGTTTATTGCATTCTTCTCATCTTCCCGTATTTTCCACCCATCCAAGAGGACCCCTCCCTCTTCTGATCCCCTCTTAATTCCTTCCATAACATAATGCTTTTCAGCTTTTTCCTTACTTTTGCCCTCCCCTCCAATCATAAACATTTCCCTTTAACATACATTTCTCTAAACATCTTAAAACCAACATTATATCATCAAATTTGTCTCAGAGTCCACTTTTCCTTTGTAGAGCCTCGAGCCAGAGCCCCTGAAAGATGTCTTTAGCTTCTTCTCCAGACCTTCTAAATATTGGTTACCAACTTACTCTTCGCTGTAGCCTCCTCTTATCCCGTTTCCTTTGAAGCTCTGTCCTCTCCATGCTTCCCCTTTGAAAGTCTCGCCAATCTTTTTCCATTGGCAGGCACTCGCTGCCATTTCAAACCCCCAATCTTAGAAACTGATGAGACACCTGCTTTAACTTGCCCCACCAAAGTCTCTGGAAGATTCGATACTCCAAGGTCCTTTAACACTTTTCATGCTTCGCTACTGTTCTTCGCCCGTCGCTATACCCCTTCACTGTTATCAGTAAACTGAAGGGGTATAGTCACTTGTATCTCAGTCCTTCTCTTCTCAAAAGAGCCGTTACTTCTCTCAATTCTCGATGACGTTGTAAGGTACCCATAGACAAATCCTGGTATAGCTCAATATTATGTCCTTTCCACTGAAAATGTCCCATCTTCCGAGCTGTTCCCAGGACTCGCTCCTTTATTTTATAAGAGCTCATGCATACCACTATATCTCATGGTCTATTGTCTCCTTTAGGGCTCAGACCTCTATGTGCCCTTTCTAATTGCACGGGCACCTCCCCTGCTGCATTTTCTGGTTCCGCTTCTTGTAGTAGTGCTTCAAACTCTTCCGTTATTACTTTATCACAGTCCTTATATTTAAGGTCTTCTGGGATTCCTCTCATTCTTATATTGCACCTCCTTGATCGGTCCTCAAGATCCTCTGTCTTGTCTTTCAATTGTTCTTGTATCTGTTTCAACTCATCCCATCCTTTCTGTAGTTCTCCCATCACCTCCGACTGTTGGTCCAGTTGGGTTTCTGTTTCTTCCACCCGAGATCCAAGGTCTATTATATCTTGCCTCAATGCTTGTAAAGTCTCTTTCAGCTCAGTTTTAACTCCACTGATTTCTAATTTAAGCTCATCTTTCAGCTCTGTAAGCCAGTGTTTTTAACATTTCTGCCGCTCCAGGGCTCCACGCTCCCTCTCCTTCCTCCTCTGCCTCTCTCCCAGCTTCGGCGGCCATTGTATCCTTCCCTCCCTTAGCAGGGGAATAAGAGGACCGGAGCTCTGCCAACTTTTTCCACACTGTGAGTCCTCCCCTGCCTTTTTCCATTCTCTTTCTCCAGCTCTTCCCTTTAGGTTAGTGTCTTTTGTACATGCACACTGAGACAATATCTGTTATTAGTATTATTCTTATGGCCCCACTGCCTCCCAGCACGATCTCCTCACCAGCGTTCAGCTTCCCAAGCCAGCACTTTGCACTTCAGTGTCCTATCACCTCTCTCTGCCACCACCACCCATGTCTTGCTGCCTCTGACGCTGCGATATTTTCTGCGGCGTTTCTCCACGGTCCCCCTGGCCTCCTCTCCTCCTGATTGCCTTCTGTGCCGTTTTCCTGCCTGCCGCCGCCGTACACTTATGTTTCTCTTGGAGCCGCAGCTTTACTCCGGCACGCTCCTTCTTCGTGGGGGGGGGGGGGGCACTCACCGCCTCTTCACCACTTTACCCTGCCCAGTTTCCTTCTCCCGGAGGCCTTTAAAGCATTGGTGGGCAGTTCGGGCAGCGGAGCTCTTCTCTCACGCCGCCATCAGACCCGGTGACATCACTTCCTCAGATATATGCAGTTTTAATCTTATAGTTTTAGCTTATAAAAAGCTGTCTTAACAACAGCATGAACTTGACATTGCATATCCAACCTGGTGTCAAACATTACACCCAAATCCCTGACCTGAAAGTATATAGGGATAGTCCAATCATTAATCTTCCATTGAGATGGCATAGCAGAAGAAAGTGTCCAACTGAGGTAAATAATCTCTCTCTTGGAAATATTTAAGCCTAACCTATTATGATTCACCCATATTTTAATAGTGTTCATACAAAGAGTTAAATAATCAAAGGTGTCTAATAATGATAGTGTAACAGGGGAGGAAAATTAAATGTCATCAGCGTACAGTCTATAATGGAGATTCAAGCTGGAGAATAATTTACAAAGAGGAGCAACCCAAATATTAAACAAAATAGAAGAGAGCGCATATCCCCGGGGAACACCCATAGTAAACTATAACCAAGAATAATGGTTACCCTCCGAACATGCCCGAGCAGAATGGTTTGTAAGAAAGGACCTGTTGTTGTTAAGTGCCGTCGAGTCGGAGTCGACTCATGGCGACCCTCTGGATAGCTATCCTAAATTGTGTTCGGTCTTCAGTCAGGCGGCTCATTTTTGACAGACTGGTACCCATAGCTGCTGTTATTGTATCGATCCATCTCATTGCTGGCCTTCCTCTTTTGCGTTGACCTTCTATCTTGCCAAGCATGATGTCTTCATCTAATGATCTCTCTCTTCGCATGATGTGTCCAAAGTATGAAAGTCGAAGTCTGGTCATCTGAGCTTCTAAAGAAAGCTTAGGTTTGATCTCCTCTAGTACTGACTGGTTTGTTCTTCGGGCAGTCCATGGTATACACAGTATTCGCCGCCAGCACCATAATTCAAAGGCATCAATTTTCTTCCTGTCTGTCTTTTTCACTGTCCAGCTTTCACATCCATATGATGTTATTGAAAATACCATGGCTTGAAGAAGTTGAATCTTTGTATGGAGAGAGACATCTCTGCTCTTGAGAATCTTATCTAGGTCTTTCATAGCCATTCTGCCAAGAGCAATGCGTCGTCTGATTTCTTGACTGCTTGTTGCTTCTTTATTGATAGTTGATCCAAGTAGGTTAAAGTTGTTCACAATTTCAATTTCTTCTCCTTCAACGATGAACCTGTTGATTATGCCAGTTGTCATGATCTTTGTCTTCTTTACATTAAGGTGCAGGCCAATTTTGAGACTATGTTCTTTGACTGTGAGAAGCAAATGTTTCAGATCATCTTCACTTTCAGCCAGTAATGTGGTATCATCAGCATAGCGAAGGTTGTTGATGAGTCTTCCACCAATCTTCACACCTCTGTTATCTTCATACAATCCTGCTTCTCTGATGATTTGTTCTGCATATAAATTAAACAGGTAGGGGGAAAGTATGCAGCCTTGTCTTACACTTTTGCTTATTTTAAACCATTCTGTTTCTCCTTGTTCCGTTCGAACTGTTGATTCTTGATCAATGTACAGATTTCGCAAGAGAACGATCAGGTGTTCAGGTATACCCATGCTTAATGTGGCCCAGAGTTTCTCATGGTTTACACAGTCAAAAGCCTTGCTATAGTCGATAAAGCACAAATAGATATCCTTTTGGTATTCTTTAGTCTTTTCAAGGATCCATCTCACATCCGCAATGATGTCTCTCGTTCCTCGCCCTTTCCTGAACCCTGCTTGCACGTCAGGTAGTTCTTGTTCCAGGTATGGTTGTAGTCTCTTTTGAATAATCTTCAGTAGAATCTTGCTGGCATGTGGGATCAGAGCGATTGTGCGATAATTTCCACAGTCAGTTGGATCACCTTTCTTTAGTATTGGTATAAACACAGATCTTTTCCAGTCAGTTGGCCATGATGTTGTCTTCCATATTTCTTGGCAGAGCCTTGTAAGTACGGTAACAGCTGCATCAGATTGCTGCAATACTTCTATGGGAATGCTATCAATGCCTGGTGCTTTGTTCTTTGATAAGGCTTTCAACTCTGGTAGCTTTAGGAAAGCCGATCTTGTTCTTCCTCTAATAGTTTCTGCTTCTATTTCCTTGCAAGTGTCATTGTAGTACTTTTCCTTGTCCTGTCTTGCTGCACGTTGGAAATCTCTGTTGAGTTCTGCGATTGTCTTTCTTTCTCCTCTGGCTTTAGCTTCTCTGCGTTTCTGGGCAATTTTCAGAGTTTCTTCCGTCATCCATTTTGGCTGTTTTTGCTTTTTCACCTTTTAGAAAGGACCTAAACAAGTTAAAAATAGTACCAGAGATACCAAGAGCACAAAGTCTTTGGAGCAATAAATAATGGCTAGCTGTATCAAAAGCTGCTGATTTGTCAGGTAGCACCATAAAGAAGGATTTTCCTTGGTCAAATCCCTGTAAATAATACTCTAAAATAAGGTTACCAAATATCCCCAATTATCGGGGACTGTCCCTGAATTTGCACAGTAGTCCCTGATCAGTTCTGCTCCATAGAGCAGTTGTCCCTGATTAAGATGCATGTGCAAGATACACAGGGCCGGCGTGACCCACTCTGCAAACCGTGCATATGCATGGAGCGGTAGCCTCGGAAAAGTGGCATGGTTGGCACAGTGAGCTGACCAGGCCCTGGTATGGGGCAGGCAAGCAGTGATCCACAGGCGGCATGACGACAGGCAGCATATGGCCACTTACAGGTATTACAATTCAGCATGGAGCTTTTGAAGCCCATGAGTGTGCTGCATGTCAGATGTGCGGTGCATGCATGAGCTCCAAAGCCCCGCACTGATTTTCGGGAGTGTTTTAGCATTTGCTAAGTGATTGGATCTCTGAACAGTGGAGCCATGCATGTCAGAGAGCTGATCACTTAGCAAATGCTGAAATGCTCTTGAAAATCAGCATCGGGCTTTGGACTCCATGCACGTGCTGCACATCTGACATGCAGCATGCTCATGGGCTTCAAAGCTCCATGCTGATTTGTAATACCTGTAAATTGCTGTCTGTTGCCTGATCATGGTACAGGCACCTGCTCAACTGCAGCCTCCTACAGCATGGGGTAATCAATGAAAGCAGCAGCAGCAGTTTGGGGGAGGGGGTTCGGGGTATGAGAGAGAGAATCATGCTGTGGACTTATAAGAGAGAAGCCTAC
This sequence comes from Ichthyophis bannanicus, assembly GCA_033557465.1. NCBI lineage: Eukaryota > Metazoa > Chordata > Amphibia > Gymnophiona > Ichthyophiidae > Ichthyophis > Ichthyophis bannanicus. Next base: position 1,006,320,571 of record CM066031.1, on the reverse strand, counting down.
TGGGTCAGGTGATGAGAGAGAGAGAGACAGACAGACAGACAGACAGACAGAAGGGGTGGGGTATGAAAGATAGAAAAACAGATTGGGGGAAGCCTTGGGGGGGGGATGTTCATGAGAGAGAGAGGGAAACAGCCTAGAGGAAGCCTGAGGGGGTCATGAGAGAGAGAGACACACACACACAGCCCGTGACACTCACTCTGACAGGTGTGCACACGCATATAGCTTGACACTCCCCATGATGGACACCAGGACTTGCATACATGCAGCCCCAACACTCCCATGACACACCCACACAGGGGAAAATCACCATTGAGAGCATCCAAGCTTTGGATGCACTGTGTAAGGGAGCATGGCAGACCTCCATGGGGACTCATCTCAGGGATGATGGTGACTCAGATGTAGCCCGTTTATTTGCTTAGCCTGCCTACCAAGAGGTGAAGTCTTAAACATTGTAAGCATTAGCTACTTCTGTTTACTGGGGTAAAGCACTGAGAAATGCAATGAAATTTGAATCTGCGGAAGCCTTTCAGGTATAACCTTCTGCACTAGTTGATGATGGGCAGGGCTGTACCAAGCCATGAATGTGCCCTGTGTGACTTGCAAACCTAGCTCTGCCCCATCCCCCCATGCCCAGCAGCTTCCCATCTTACCTTACCTCTCAATAATCAGCTGGCTCCCCCCGCATGTGCTTGCCCAGCCTGCCCTTGCCCTGCCACCACTTTTCCTGTTCTCTTGGCCGTGGTGGTGGCAGCAGCAGTGGACTTCCTCCAATTAAAAACAAACAAACATGGGTCTTTCCAACTCTGCGCTTGCAAGGATGGTCTGGTTCCTCCCTTCTCTGATGTGTGCATACATCAGAGGAGCGTGGACTCGGACCAGCCTTGCAAGTGTGGAGTCAGAAAGACCTGCAGTTTTTTTTTTTTAATTGGAGGAGGTCCACTGCTGCTACCGCTGTTGCTGCCAAGAGAACAGGAAAAGCGGCTGGCTGGGCAGACAGCGAGGGAGGGAGCCCCAAATGAGCCCCTATTTTTTTGCACCCTGTGCAGCTGCACTGCTCGCACAGGCCTAGGCACAGCACAGATGACGGGAGACTATATCATTTGAGAATCTGGGCATGCAGTGTGTAAGTGCAGTGCTAGCATTTAAAGGTAAGTTGCACAGAGAGGACAAACTTCAGAAATCTACTTTTGTCATAGGAAACGACTTCTGTTATAGGGGATGGGGAGATACTGGACCGATGGGAGGGAGGGAGAACAGAGAGAGAGAGAGAGCAAGCAGAGATATTGAGCTATGAGAGATAACAGAGAGATGGTGGGCTCTGAGGGATGGACGGAGAGGGAGATGCTAGGCTCTGAGGGTGGACAGATGGTGAAATTTGAGTGGATAGAGGGAATGAAGAAAGACCTGGAAGGAGGAGCTGAAAGGGAACGATCAATATATCAGAAGGAATAGAAGAAGACAGAATGATCAAGGAGAAATGGCAAATGAACAGCAGACACTGGAAAGAGAGTTAAGATAAAACACAGCATAGCAGAAGACAGACTGGGGCTACTGTGACTGAAAAAAATAAAATGTCCAGACAACAAAGATAAAATTTTTTTTTATTTTGAATTTATTAACTGGAATATGTTAGCTTTGGGAAATGTGCATTGTTGATGTCTTGAAGGACTAGAAAATGGGACTGTTGCTTCTGGAGAGAGATCTGCAATTGTGAGTATATACTTCTGGGAATTTTCTGAAAGGAATTCTTTGTATTAAAGCTAATTAATCTGTGAACCCACTATTTTTTGTTAAATCAGTCAGGGCCTAGTAGCAGCAGCAGTTTAAGCTTAAATTTGAAACACAGAAGAGAGCTTTCTGGTTAAATTTGGAACCCAGCAGAGAGCTTGTAGTTTAAATTTAATAGTCACTCAGGGCCTAGCATCAGCAAAGTACTTTTAGTTTTAATCTAAAACACAGAAGAGAGCTTTCTGGTTAAATTTAGAACCCAGCAGAGAGCTTGTAGTTTAAATTTCATAAGAAGTTAGAGCCTAGCAGCAGCAAAGAGCTATAATTTAAATCAAATCAGAATATAGCTTACCTCAGCAGCACAAGACAGGGTACTGTGTAACAGCCCTCTTTTAATAAGTGTTATTTCCCTCCCTCCCTCCCCAACAGCCACCCACCCCTAGGATAATCTTAGCTTTATAGGTACTTACACATCTTAAAAAAGACAGGAGGTGCTCTCAGGTGAAGCTCGTTACCCAAATCAATCATACACTAAGGACCTGAGATTAATTAAGCTTCAGGTGAACAAGGTATATTAAACGTATTAGGTACAGTTTTATTAGTATAAATATCCATAGCAACCCTTAGTAAATAAAGAACTAAAAGATCTAAACACAAACTTAAAACTAAGATGCAGACAGCAGTCCAGCAGTGAGATGGGGGCTTTCCAGTCTTTTGCATTGAGTGTCACATGTATGATTTTCTCCCAGTTGGTGAGAGGTCTTACATGTGCACTAGGTGCAAGGAGCTCTTTGCTCTCAGGGAACGAGTCTGTTCTCTAGAGGTTAGAGTAGCAGACTTGGAAAACATAAGAAAGACAGAGAGGTACATAGATGAGACCTACAGGGATATAGTCCTGAAGTCCCACCTCCAATCTGGCAGCATCCCTGTTGCCATGGAGGAGAGAAGTCATGTGACAGGAGAGCATCACCCTGGTGTGGCAGGAAGTGATCCTGTAACTAGGACCTGTCCTCCAGGTGATGTAAAACCCTCTCGCACCGAGGAAGTTTCTCCAGGGCCATGTGCCCATGAGGGAAGGGTTAGGACAGCCGTTATAGTTGGTGATTCGATCATTAGGCATGTAGATAGCTGGGTGGATGGTGGACGTGAGGATCGCCTGGTAACAAGCCTGCCTGGTGCGAAGGTAGCAGACCTCACACGCCACCTAGATAAGGTCTTAGATAGTGTTGGGGAGGAGTCTGCTGTCTTGGTATATGTCGGTACCAATGACATAGGAAAATGTGGTAGGGAGGTTCTGGAGGCTAAATTTATGCTTTTAGGTAGGAAGTTGAACTCCAGAACTTCCAGGGTAGCGTTCTCCGAAATGCTTCCCATTTCACGCGCAGGACCCAAAAGACAGGCAGAGCTCCGGAGTCTCAATGCGTGGATGAGACAATGGTGCAGAGATGAGGGTTTTGGATTTGTTAGGAACTGGGGAACATTCTGGGGAAAGGAGGGGCTCTGCCGAAGGGATGGGCTTCACCTTAACCAGGATGGAACCAGGCTAATGGCATTAACCTTTAAAAAGGAGATAGAGCAGCTTTTAAACCAGATAATAGGGGAAAGCCGACAGTCACCCAAGAGCGGATGGTTTGGAAGAATGTATCCTTGAAGGATACTACCAAAAGGAGAGAGGTTCCAAAAAAGAGTAAAGTAGCCCAAATGCCCTCGAGTATGGAGCAGACAGAGCTTAAAGATTCCAAATTACCCATGCCTACCAATAGCCAAATTAATAGGAATAAAATACAGTCTCTAAAATGCTTGTATGCAAATACTAGAAGTCTAAAAAATAAGATGGGAGAGTTAGAATATATAGCACTAAATGAGAGGTTAGATATGAGTGGAATATCAGAGACATGGTGGAAGGAGGACAACCAGTGGGACACTGTGATACCTGGGTACAAACTATATTGTAATGATAGAACTGTTTGGTGGAGGAGTTGCGCCCTATGTTAGAGAGGGCATTGAGTTAGAAAGGATTAAAGTTTTGCAGGAAACAAAATTTGCTGTAGAATCTCTATGGATTGAAATTCCATGTAAAAATGGGAAGGCGATGGCAGTGGGGGTGTACTATCGACCGCGTGGTCAGAATGAACAAAAGGATGAGGAAATGCTCAAAGAAATCAAGGAAGCTAACAAACATTACAGTGCAGTAATAATAATGGGTGATTTCAATTACTCCGGTATCGACTAGGTCAGTGTCACGTCAGGACATGCTAGGGAGATAAAGTTCCTAGATGAAATAAATGACTGCTTCTTGAAGCAGCTGGTTCATGAACCAACCAGAGGGGAAGCCATATTAGACCTAGTCTTTAGTGGAACACCAGATCTAGTGCAAGAGATAAGGGTGTTGGGGCCACTTGGCAATAGTGATCATAGCATGATCGCCTTTGATTTAATTAGTGGAGGAGGGTTAGTAAGGAAATCCACAGTACTACCTTTTAACTTTCGAAAGGGAGACTGTGATAAAATGAGGAAAATAGTTAAGAAAAAACTAAAAGGAGCAGTTGCAAAGGTTGAAGACTTACATCAAGCTTGGGTGTTGTTGAAAAATACTATCTTGGAAGCCCAGACAAGCTGTATTCCATGCTTTAAGAAAAGTGGAAGGAAGTCCAAAAATCTGCCAGCATGGTTTAAAGGTGAGGTCAGAGAGGCTGTTGTTGCCAAAAAAGCATCTTTCAGGAAATGGAAAAAAAGAGCCAAACGACGAAAACTGGAAACAGCACAAGCACTGGCAAGTCAAATGCAAGGCACTGATAAGGCAGGCAAAGGGAGAATTTGAGAAGAAGCTTGCTGCGGTAGCAAAAATGCGAAATAAAGACTTTTTCAAGTACATTCGTAGCAAAAAAACTGTGAGAGAGTCTGTTGGTCCTTTAGATGATAGAGGGGTTAAAGGGGCACTAAAGGGCGACAAGGCGATAGCGGAGAGACTGAATGAATTTTTTGCTTCGGTCTTTACTGAGGAAGATGTACGGATGTTACCCATGACTGTAGTGGTATTTAAAGGTGTGGAAGAATTGAGAGAAATATCAATACATCGGGAAGATATATTACAACTATTAGATAAACTGAAGAGTAGCAGATCACCTGGGCCAGATGGTATACATCCAAGGGTGTTGAAAGAACTGAAATATGAGATTGCAGACCTGCTATTAGTAATCTGTGAACTATCATTAAAATCATCTCTAATACCTGAAGATTGGAGGATCGCCAATGTAACACCAATTTTTAAAAAGGGTTCAAGGGGTGATCCGGGAAACTATAGACTGGTGAGCCTGACGTCAGTACCGGGAAAAATGGTAGAAACCATCATAAAGAATAAAATTATTCATCATGTAGATAGTCATGGCCTAATGGGATTATGTGAAAACCTCATTCAACTTTTCACCAATATTGCCAGATATCATAATACTAAATATCACAGCACAGCCTCAGAAATAACCGTGGGCACTCAATTATTCTGGATTAAATGTGTTACACTTCCAGACTCGTGCCGGTTCTTACATCAATGGCTGAATAATATGTTGTATTGATGATATCCCAAGTTCATGTTGTGAGCAAATCAAAGAAATAATCAAAAAGTACTTAGCTCAAGATGAACCGTAGAACTGTGCTGTGTATTTCTTTCTTTCTTTATAAAAGTATCACGTTCTCCTTCTCCTTCATTCTCTTTTTTTATTTTTTGTTATTTTATATATGAAGAACGTCCTTCCACTCGCTGATACTGAATATAAAACACGTCCCAACGCCAATTTATCACGGCGCCCATGCGTTTCGCCAAATGGGTTTTTCAAGGGACTATGGCTTGAAGTGGAATATATTTCTGTGGATAACGCGGTTCGATTGCTTGACAACTGGTCTCCTGCTAATGCATTCGGTAGACTCAATGCGCGGCGTTCATTGAGTCTACCGAATGCATTAGCAGGAGACCAGTTGTCAAGCAATCGAACCGCGTTATCCACAGAAATATATTCCACTTCAAGCCATAGTCCCTTGAAAAACCCATTTGGCGAAACGCATGGGCGCCGTGATAAATTGGCGTTGGGACGTGTTTTATATTCAGTATCAGCGAGTGGAAGGACGTTCTTCATATATAAAATAACAAAAAATAAAAAAAGAGAATGAAGGAGAAGGAGAACGTGATACTTTTATAAATAAAGAAAGAAATACACAGCACAGTTCTACGGTTCATCTTGAGCTAAGTACTTTTTGATTATTTCTTTGATTTGCTCACAACATGAACTTGGGATATCATCAATACAACATATTATTCAGCCATTGATGTAAGAACCGGCACGAGTCTGGAAGTGTAACACATTTAATCCAGAATAATTGAGTGCCCACGGTTATTTCTGAGGCTGTGCTGTGATATTTAGTATTATGATATCTGGCAATATTGGTGAAAAGTTGAATGAGGTTTTCACATAATCTATAGTATTCATTCACAGAGACCGACCCCCCTTTTATGGCCTAATGGGAGACAGCCAACATGGCTTTAGACAAGGAAGATGTTGTCTTACTAATCTGTTATGTTATTTTGAAGGTGTGAATAAATAGGTAGACAAAGGTGAGTCAGTTGATATAGTGTATCTGGACTTTCAGAAAGCCTTTGACAAGGTCCCTCATCAGAGACTTTTGGCAAAACTAAAGAGTCATGGCATAGGAGGCAGTGTACTACTGTGGATCAGAACTGGTTAAAAGATAGAAAGCAAGGGTAGGGCTAAATGGCCAGTTTTCCCAATGGAGAAAGGTGAATAGTGGTGTACCCGAGGGATCTGTGCTCGGTCCGCTACTTTTTGACATATTCATAAATGACCTGGAAAGTGGAATAACGAGTGAGGTTATCAAATTTTCAGATGACACAAAACTATTCAAAGTTGTTAAAACCCAAGAGGATTGTGGAAAATTGCAAGAGGATCTTGATAAATTGGAAGACTAGGCATCAAAATGGCAGAAGAAATTTAATGTGGACAAGTGCAAAGTTATGCACCTAGGGAAGAACAACCCAAACTATGGTTACACGATGCAAGGTTCCACATTAGGAACCACCATCCAGGAAAAAGATTTAGGCGTCATTGTGGATACCATGTTAAAACCCTCGGCCCAGTGTGCAGCGGCAGCCAAGAGAGCAAATAGAATGCTAGGTATCATAAGGAAAGGAATGGAAAATAAAACAAATGATATTATAATGCCTCTATATCGTTCCATGGTGAGACCACACCTTGAATATTGTGTGCAATTCTGGTCGCCGTATCTTAAAAAGGATATAGCGATATTAGAAAAGGTTTAGAGAAGAGCCACCAAAATGGTAAAGGGGATGGAAGGATACTCCTATGAAGAAAGGCTAAAAAGGTTAGGGCTCTCTAACCTGGAAAAGAGACGGCTGAGGGGAGATATGATAGAAGTCTATAAATTAATGAACAGAGTGGAATGGGTAAATGTAGATCGATTGTTTATATTATCAGGATATAGAAAGACTAGGGAACATGTAATGAAGCTACAGGGTAAACTATTTAAGACTAATAAAAGAAAATATTTTTTCACTCAACGTGTAATCAAACTCTGGAATTTGTTACCGGAGGATGTAGTAAAGGCTGTTAGTGTAGCTGGGTTTAAAAAAGGTTTGGACAAGTTCCTGGAGGAAAGGTCCATAAACCATTATTAAGAAGGGACCCAGGATATGAATGCTTGACCCAGTACAAGCATTGAGGAACCTGTGTCTTTTGGGGAAACTGCTAGGTACGTATGACCTAGATTGACCACTGTTGGAAACAGGATACTGGGCTTGATGGACCTTGGTCTGACCCAGTATGGCATATCTTATGTTCTTATGTGTTTTTGTTCAGTATAAGGGGAGATGCATTTCTATTTTTATTTCTTCAATGTTGCCATCAAAGCAAAGTTTGACTTCTTGGGATTCCTCATTTAATTATTGTCTTTCTATTTCTAATTTATGGTCCTTTTGTTCCATATTTGGTGAGGGTCTGACTGTGTTTTGTGTGGGTGACCAAGGAGTGTTATTGTGTTAGCGTGCAGTTTCTATGTAGAGATCTCTAGCAGTCCCACTTGTTCTGTTTTCCTAGTAGGAAAGGTATTGGTGCTATCTAAGATGTATTGGTTTCATATTTGTGGTACTGCTGTTTCATAGATAGGATTGGTGCTACGTGAGTCCTGGTGGGTTTCATAGTACTTCTTCACATATGTAATAGTTGGTGCTGGAGGGAAGTCGTGTAGAAATCTGGTAGCCTTTCTCTAGCGCCATTCTTTGGCGGGGCATGAGAGAGACACATGCATCAGATGATGGCTGTGGGGTGGGGGAACAATGAGAAAGAGACACACATTGGGTGATGGATGCAGGGGGAGCAATAAGAGAGATACACATGTGATGGTTGCAGGGGAGGTAATGAGAGCAAGAGGCACACATGGGTGATGGCTGCAGGGGGGGGGGAGAATGAAAGAGAGAGACACATGGGTGACTGCTGCAGGAGGGAATAGAGAGAGACACACACACATGGGTGATGGCTTCGGGGGAGGGGGAATGAAAGAGAGAGACACACAAGGGTGATTTGCTAGACATTGGGAGAGGTGAGAGGGAGAGTGGGCAGATGCTGGGCACTGGGCATACAAAGATGGAGTGGAGATGCAGAGAAGGGGGAGGGAACATTGGAGGCTGGACCGGAAGGGGAAGAGGAAATAGGGAGGAGCTGGACATGATGGGGGTTGAAATTGTTTGAATGGCAGAGAAGGAGACACTGCACGTGAGAGGGAGAAAGACAGAAGAGATGCTGGGCATGGGGGAACTAGGGGGACAGAAGAGATGCTGGACATGTGTGGGAGGGATGAGGGAGGCAGAGGAGATACTGAACATGGGAGAGAGAAAGAGAGAGAGATGAGGATGTTGAGAGAGGGGAGATGCGGGACATGGGGCGGAGAAGACAGGGGTGAGGTAGTGAGAGAGCAGGCAATAAGAGGCTTGGGAAGGAGAGAGAGATGGGGATAGGAGAGCTGAATGATGGAAAGTGATGAAAAACTGTGGGGTAAATACAATGAAAAGCAGGAGAAGGAAGAAAACTGAAAAGAAGAGATCAGTATTACAGACTGATATGCGATGAAGTGAAGACAGGAGGAGACAGAAGAAATGGCAAATAGACAGGTGACACTGGAAACAAGGGTTAAGAGAAGGAAGAGTAAAGCAGAAACCAGACCCTGGGGCCAACGTGTATTGTACCGCCTGCCTCTGTCATTTTTGCTACTCCAGAGTAACACGGAAATTTTTTTATCAGGTTGGAAGTAAAGAGAGGCTTGCAAAGGTCTCCACTGGAATGCAATACGTCGGGGGGGGGGGAGGGGGGGTGCAGAACTATACTCACTTGCACAAGGCAGCAAAAAAGGCAGCACCGGCCCTGAAGATACATTTCTTATATTTGTTCTCTCTCTGCGCATCTGCAGCAGGCAGCTATTTGGCATGAAAAAATCTACTTGATACTACCTGCCTGCTCAACAGAGAGATAGAAACAGAACCCCTTGTCTAGCAGTATTGGCTTGGCTCCAGCAAACAGCCTCATTGCACACCAACCCGGTGCGGCCCTGACCCGACCTGACCCAGGCCCAAGGACCATCAGGAGGAGCCGAGCCTGAACCTAAACCAGACATCCTTCAGGTGAGAGTCCGGCAGCACATATGATGCCACTCTAGCATGCTGCAGTGGAGGACCATCAGACCGCTGGAGCATGGAGCCGGAGCCGGTGTCTGCTGCGGAAACAGAATCTCCATTACCCCTTTAACGAAGCGTGTGCTCTAGATTCTGCCTCTGAAGCACCCCGCAGCCTCCAGGTTTTGGAAGCCTTGCTGGTAGAGACACTGAGCGGCACCAATGCCTGTATCTTGATGACGATGATGACGACAGCTGGGCCAGAGCTGCCACCAATGCTGCCAGTACAGTTGCTAAGCATTAAAGCCATGAGAGCCGCTCTTCAGATAAAGACTGTTACTGCATCGCTACCTGCAGCCTCAGGGGCGGAGGTAAGAAAGACCTGCGATCAAAGTGGACTAGTGGTGCAGGGAAACAGGCAGTGCGGTGCATTGCCCTGTGGGGATTTTTGTGCTGTTACTGAAACAAGGCAAGGGGCCATATTGGTTGGAGCAAGGGGTCTTCTCCCCGAATCCAGCATGTATCCTTGCTTCAGAGGGCAGCACAAAAAAACAAAACACATAAAATCAGCGCTGTATGCCTGCATACCCCTGTACCCTTACCCCCTCCCAATCTAGCATTACCCCTTACTTCAGCAGGCAGAACAGAAAAAAAGCAAACACAAAAGAGTGTTTTCTGTGGTTATGCTTTTGAGCTGCCCATTAAGCAAGGGGACATGCCAGACTGGAAGGGGGCAACAGGGTCGGCCTGTGCAATGTGCGGGAATGTTGTTTGCACAGGGCCCCAAGCCAACTTCATCACATACTGTTCGGCTCCCAGCAGGACCGACTGTTCGGCTCCCGGCACAGCCAGCTTCAGAAGGAGCCAGGGAGGCCCAAGGCCCCTGCTCACCTCTGTGCAGCCACCAGAGTGAAGAGAGGCATTTTCTTTCACTCTGGCAGCTGTGTACGCGTGTAGCCTGCCTGTGCGCCGGAGGTTAAAGGGCATTTCCTGTTTCCTGGTATTCAGCGTGCCAGCGGACTACATGAGAACACAGCTGCTGGAGTGAAGGAAAACACCACTCTTCACCGGCAGCTGCACAGAGGTAGCCAGGGCCTCAGAGGCTGAAAAGGGCTGATGGGGGGACTTGGACTGGAAATGGGCTGATGGGGGGGCTAGGACTGGGAAGAGATGATCGGGGGGGAGGGGCAAAGGATTGGAAATAGGCAGATGGGGGGTTGGGACTGTAAATGGGCTGATGCGAGGGGTTGGGAGAATGGGAATAGAAGGAAGCGGATGCTGGGTAGGGTTGGAACTAGAAGGGAGCTGATGTTGGGGGAGGAGTAGAAGGGGATAGAGCTGGGAGAGTGAGGATGGAGAGGGGAAAAGATATTTTGTGTGGGAGGGAAGAAAAATCTATTATTGGCTGGGTATTGGGAGAGTAAGTGGGGATTGAGGATGGAGGGAAAGATCAGTATGTTAGAGGCAGATGTAGAGAGAGAATGGAAAAAACTAGAAGAGAGAAGACAGCAAACAAAGGAGAGTTAGCAGGAGACATGATAAAAACAGAAGAAAGCAACTGGGGCAGTTGCGACAGAAAAATAAAACGCTCAAACAACAAAAAGGTAGAAAAATACTATTGTATTTTGACTTTATTAACTGGAATATGTCAGCTCTGGGAAATGTGCATTGCCAACGTCTTTGCATTTTGTTTAGTACAAGAGGAAATTAATTCATGGTTTTATTTCTCCAGTGCTGTTGTACATTCCAAGTTTGGCTTTTGGGGTTTATTTTATTTATTTGTTTGTTTATTTGTTTTTATGTACCGCGCTATTTAGAATTCAGTGTGGTTTACACAAGAACGGAAATTACATAGAACAAGTCTGGAGAACGACAACAAATTACATTGAACAGTTTTAAATAACAACAACATCAGAGGTTAAAATATAACAATTTATAAATTAGGTGGGGAGTAACTTGGGTTGTACTAGGGAAACTATATACAATATAGTGTTGGGTACTTTATATACCTTGAGCTTCATAGGCTGGTTTGAGGGTCTGGCTGTGGGATTTGCTGAAGTGCAAAGTTCTATGTTACATAAACAGGTGTGTCTTTCAACGTTTTCTGAAAGTAGCTAGGTCAGAGATGGCACGGATTGGGGGGGGGAGGGAGGGGGAGAGAGCATTCCAGAGAGGAGGTGCATATAATTTGAATGCTCAGGTATTCGCAAACTGGGAACTTTTTCTTGTTATAGAAGGGACTGAGAGAGTGTTTGCCATGGTAGATCTTCTTACTCTGTTGTCTAGTGTCCATTGTAGAATATTGTTAAGAGCATGAGCAGAGAGGTTATGTAGTATTTTAAATGTTATGATGAGAGCCTTATACTTGAGACGGCTAACAATGGGGAGTCAGTGTAGGTGTCTCAAGATGGGAGTGACATGTTCATATCTTGAGGCTTCAACCAGTGTTCGTGCTGCCGTATTCATAGCCATTTGAAGGGGGTGTATTGCATAATCTGGGAAACCATGCAGAATGATATTTGCATAATTGAAATGTGGGGTAATCAACGCTTGGAATACTCTACAGAAGTCAGCAGCTTCAAGTAGGGGGCGTAGATGATGAAGGGTCTGTAATTTTAGGTATATTGTTTTGGTAATGTTGTTTATGTGTGGCTCAATTGTCAAATGTTGGTCTACTCTAGGGTGATCCCTAGGTATCGGACTTCTTGCTTGGTGGTTAGCTCGGCATCCTTCACTAGTAATGTACAAGGGGATATGAATGAAGGATCTTTAGTAATGAAGAGAACCTCGGATTTGCTGCAATTTATTCTTAAGTTATGAAGTTTCACCCAATCAGATACTGCATTAAAGCAGTCTATGATTCTTGAGTAGTTTGGATTGGTAGTAGAGAAGGGAGTGTAGAGAAGCACATCGTCGGCATAGATGTGATAGAGTAAATTGTATGATTTGATGATGGAGCAAATAGGCTATATGTAAATATTAAACAGTAGGGCAGATAAGGAGGAGCCCTGTGGTATGCCTTGTGTTTGTATATAACTGGATGAAGATTGCATTCCTATGCGTACCGTTTGCTGTCGGTCTGACAAGTATGATCTAAACCAGTTTAGGTTTTGAATGCCTTTAGATTGTAGCTGGGTAAGTAGGAGGTTGTGTGACACTGTCGAAGGCAGAAGCAATATCAAGAAAGAGGAGGATAAATCCTTGTTTGGATTTGTTCATGCCTAATACTAGATTGTTTATTAGGGTGACGAGCAGTGTCTTGACACCATGCTGTAGGCGAAATCCATATTGGTTGTTGTCTAGAGGATAATGTGCATCAATGTGATCTTGAAATTGTTTCTCCATTATCTTGGCCAGAAAGAGCAGGCTTGATATGGGTCTGTAGGAGTTTACATCAGCAGGATCTAGTTTAGAGCTCTTGAGAAGGGGTCTGATGGATGCAGCTTTTAGAGGGTCTGGAAACAGTCCTTTGGAGAAGGAGAGCTTTATAAGGTGGTGGATGTAAGTACTTAGTTCAGAGCGTGCTGATCTGATCCAAAAGGATGGACAAGGATCTGCTGGAGAGGTGGTAGTGTTTTTTATTATGACCTTTATTTGTTGTGTTGAATAAGGGTGGAAAGCGCTTAGCACAGGTCTGGTGGAGTCATCATTCAGTGGAACGGAGGTCGCTGGTCTATTGTTAATGGCACAATTGTTAGTAGAAGCAGAGGTACTGGATGCAGGGATGGCTACATCAGTGTTTGGATAATTGGCTGAAGCAGGAGGGATGACTGGTAGAGTCACAGTAGTATTATGAGGGTTAGTAGACATATTAGCTTTGTTCTTAAAGAAATTAGCGAAAACCTGTGGGTTTGGTGTGCTTTTAGAGTATTGCTTTGTATTGTCTTTTGTTAAAGTCTGAGTGATTCTGAAAAGCTTACGGGGTCTGTTGATAGAGTGCATAAGGATGTTGGTGTGATATTCTCTTCTTGTCAAATTAATTGCGTTGCGACACTCCTTTAGGGTCTTCATTTAAATGGTCTTGTCAAGTTGAAGCTTAGAATGACGCCATTTTCGCTCTAATTTCCTTAGCTGACGCAGGGACTCTCTTAAGTCAGTTGTGTACCAGATCGCAGCTCTGTTTTGTTTGTTGGTTTTCGTCTGAGGTGGAAGGAGTGCAGCTTGGTGGTTACTTAACGTGGAATTCCATGTATGAACTAATTAGGGAGCTGATGTTGGGGAAGGACTTGAAGGGGAGGTGGCTTGAGGAGTGAGGATGGAGAGAGGAAAAGATATTTTGTGTGGGAGGAAAGAAAAATCTACGATTGATGGGTATTGGGAGAGTAAGTAGGGATTGAGGATGGAAGGGTGAAATTTGAGTGGATGAAAAAGGAATAAAGAAAGAAATGGAGGAAAGAGCAAAAGGGGAAATATCAGTATGTTAGAGGCAGATGTAGAGAGAGAATGGAAAAAAAACTAGAAGAGAGAAGAAAGGACAAATGGACAGCAGACAATGGAGAAGACACGAAGAAACCAGAAGAAAGTGACTGGAGCAATTGCAACTGAAAAATAAAATGCCCAGACAACAAAAGGTAGAAAAATACTTTTTTATTTTTAATTTATTAACTGGACTATGTCAGCTCTGGGAAATGTGTATCTCTAATGTCTTTGCGTTTTGTTTAGTACAAGAGGAAATTAATTTATAGTTTTATTTCTCCAGTGTTGTACATTCCAAATTTGACTTTTGGGGTTCCCAGTTTTAATTATTATCTTCATATTTCTAAATTGTAATCCCTTGTTCTTTGTTTGGTGACGGTCTATGTTCTGCATGTGTAACTGAGCTGAGATATTCTGTTCACGTAGTTTCTATTTGACAGTGCCACTTCTTCTCTTTCCCCAGTAGTAGATGTACTGGTATTCTCTGAGATGTACTGGTTTAATATTTGCAGTGTTTGATAGGTAGGATATGATGCTTTGTGAGTCCTGGTAGTACTGCTTTGATACAGTGGGTTTGCTATGGGTTCTAAATGGTCAGTGTTTATAGTACTTCTTAATGTGCCTGGCAGTTGGCACTGGAGTATAGTAATATAGAAATCTGGTAGCCTTTTCTTATCCTCACTTCCCATGCAAATGGTATTCAGACATTCATTAAGAGGCATGTTTACTAAATGGTAATGTGCGGTCACAATTGTTAATATGCGTTAAGTGCAGGAACACCCATTTATTTCTTTTGGTGCAGTGGCACTTAACACACGTTAATATTTAGCAAACATGCCCCTAGGGTGTAGTAGTCTAGTGGTTAGATCACTGGCTTGGTAACCAAGAGACCAGGGTTCAATTCCCAGTAGCACTCCTTGTGGCCTTGGGTGAGTCATTTATCTCTATCACCTCAGAAGCAAGGCCTGGCAATCTACTTCCATTCACACTGCCAAGAAAACCCAGGAGCTGCTGGGTCACTAGGGGTCAGCATTGACTCAAAGGCACACATCACATCATCACAAACATGCCCCTAAGTCATTGCTAGGAGAAAAAAGAGGTTTGTGAGGGGCTCCTTTGAAAGCCATTTAAAATTTTAGATGGGCAACATATACATTTTAAAATAAAATAAATTAAATTTATGCCAATGAGGTCCAGTGGATATGCAAATGAGGCCCCACAATGAGTCTCTGCACATGGCCCTGAATCACCTTTGGGCTGCCCCTGGCTGGAGAGGAGAGTGCACTGGTCAAGGGGACAGAGCTGCCATATTACTCAGTTCCAGGAGGGAGATTTAAGGGCAGTCCCTGTATTTCTAATCCCCTTATCCTGCTGCATTATGGTGTTATAGCAAACGCTGTGAAAAGCTCTTATTCAATCACTCACCCACAGAAGGAAAACTCACAGACAGGCTGGAATGCAAACAGGATCTTTAATGTGCACACAGGATCAGACAGAGAGCCGGTTCCCTCCAACAAAAGAGTCTGAGCCCCGAGGGACGTCCTTCAATGCCTTAAATACAGTATAATTTCAAACTCATTCTATAATCCCATTTGCCACAGGTATTTCCTGTCCACCAATCAGCAGCCCCTGGGGAAGGTACCTGGGTGACCTGTCCAAACCGGTGTGCTCTGGTCTGTTGGTTTCTGGGCTAGGGGATACTGTGCTCAGACCTGGAGTGGGAGAAGGGTGTCCACTGAAATAGCAGGCTGATTACTTTATGTAAGAGCCTTATGGCTGCCTCAATGGGACTCAAAGCTCTGATTTCAATGGGCAGAATTTTGGATTACAAATCCACATTGCTTTGGGATGTAAATTCAAAACCAGGAGTGGTTAAAACGTCTTGCTCTTGGAAAACAGTAATCTGTGCAGTTCTTGGTGAGACGGCTGAGCTTCCATCATTTTTGTGAGGACATGTTGAGGTTTCGGAGCCCTGTGCATTCTTCTTGTGGGGGTGTGCTATGTAACAGAACAGCCCCCGCTCCCCCACAAGAAGAATGACTGGGGCTGGCTTAGCATAGAAGGAAATCCACTTCTGTTTCTAGTTCTCAAGTTTTGCACCACTGTGTACGGAGTGGTTTCTTGAGGTTTCAGTTCAATGTTTGTCTGCACATCTGTAATATGCGATTAATGTGTATCTGAAGTGAGGTATTCTGCAAGTGCAGGCTTGAGGAACCTCCAGCTCTGCGCTCCATCTGCCCCCAGCAGCTCATGGGCTTTCTCGCTGCTGCGCTAATACCCCTGTTTCCCCCAGGCTTATACAGTTGTCTTTTCTGCTCATTCTTTTGCAGGAGGTCTTTGTTTTTATCTGTTTTTGGAAATGTGCATCTGATATCTTTTGGATTTTGTACATTCTCTGAGATGTATTGGTTTAATATTTGCAGTGCTGCCTTTTTGATAGATAGGGTTTGGTGCTGTGTGAGTTCTGGTAGTGCTGTTATAATAAGGTGGGTTTGCTAGAAGCATGTGCCCCTCCATTTTGGCTGGGGGGGGGGGGGACGACACCAGCTCATCTTTCGCCTCAGGCAGCAGATTGTCTTGAGCCGCTGCTGATCACATGCCCCGCCCAGATGTCTGAGATCTGTGAACCGGTAACCTTACTCTAACAAAGACAAAAATAAAGTTTCTGTGCCATGATGGGGCCGAAATCCAAATTGGTTAGAGTGATGTAATGCATGACAGTCTACAAAATGCTGAAGCTGTGTTAAAACTTTCTTCTCCAGAACTTTGGCAAAGAAAGAAGTGGAAGAAATAGGCCTATAATTTAAAGGATTACCCCTGTCAAGAGAAGGATTCTTAGGAATGGGGCTAACAATAGCTTCTTTCAAAGGATGTGGAACAATGCCTTCGGAAAGAGATTTATTAACTATTCCAGCAACAAAGAAGCAAATACAGTATCATCCTGGAGCATTTTAAACAACTTAATAAGGCAGCCATCTAATAAACTAAGGGCCCCGTTTACTAAAGGTCTTCTCCCATTTTGTATCTAAGGGAAAAATGCTTTGTAAACAGGGTCCCAACAGGGTTATTTAACAAAGTAATAGCTTCTTGATTCGTAGAGATAGATTCTAATTCATTCCAGAAACCTAAATCAGGAGAGATTGACGGGAAAATAATTTCAGGAACGCTATGAAGCAGTTTTACTGAGTTTCGTATTAAAAGAAATCATACGTTTTTGCAGCTCAATGGATTCACAATGAATTTCATCTGGCATTTAAACACCCAGTCCTCCAGTCTCACCAAGTTTTTCTGCAACATCTCACAATCTGCTCATGATTTAACAGTTTTAAGTTATTTTTTGTCATCTGTAAATGTAATCACCTCACCTCACTTTTCTCCACTGAGAAAACTGACCATTTAGCCTTACTCTTTGTTTCTTGTCTTTAAACCATTCTCAATCCACAATCCAGTTTCATGATTTTTTAATTTCCGCAGAAGTCTTTCATGAGGGATTTTGTCAGATGCTTTCTGAAAATCTAGATACAGTGTATTAATTGACTCACCCTTATCCGCATTGTATATTGATATTTTAGAAAAATCTAACACACATTTCCTTTTGTTAAAACCATGTTGGCTCTGTCCCATTAAGCTATGTCTATCCATATGGCAAATAATTTTGTGTTTTAGAGTAGCTTCCACCATTTTGTTTGGCACCAATGTGAAGCTTGCCGGTCTGTAATTTCCCGGATCACCCCAGAAGCCCTTCTTAACAATTGGTGTTGCATTGACCACCCTCCACTTTAATTATAGATTATAGATTACCGGATTTTCAAGCAAATGCCATTCATATGTGTAAAACACGCGCACACATATACCATACCAAAATGTCTACAGGTGTAGAAATAAGCAGACATATCGCACATGAGTGTATACTGCCCAACCATTGCATACTGAGCACACATGTATACCACATGACCATGGTGTATGGGCTAGGTATAAAATGCTATATATACGCTCCTTAAATAAACCCAGATAACTCTTTTCCATCACCAAATCATTAATAAGTGAACCTCTATATCAGGACCGGCCACTCAAAGTAACCCTTCAAACCATAGCCAACCACCTCACCTCAAAATTCCATCCACCCCCTCCTAGCAACCAACGCCCAGCCAATATATGATCACGGTAACCAGCCCCATGCTCTTACCCCCCCCCCCCCCCATACCTGGAATGAATTTGATCCCCTCACTCTGAAAAACATAACCAAGGTCATCAAAGATCTAAATGTCTCAACACCCACACTTGACCCCTGCCCTGTTCTCTGGCTTAAGACTACAAAAAGCTCCATCAGCCATACATACTTCACATAGTACAAGCTTCTCTCCAAACTGGCTCCGTACCAGCACCTCTAAAATGTGCCTCAATCCGTCCCATTCTAAAAGGATCAAAGCTTGACCCCTCCTTACCTGCTTCTTACAGACCCATCTCCAGTATCCCCTTCCTTGCAAAGATAACTGAAAAAATAGTCCAAACTCAACTTCAGAATTTCATAGATGATCACTCCCCCCTCGACCCATTCCAACACGGCTTCAAAAAGAACTACAGAATCAAAACTCTTATAGCCTCACTCCTAGACTCAGTGACCTTATACACTCAGAACCCCACCCAAGGATGTCTACTCATATTTCTCGATATATCCTCAGCCTTTGACTCTCTTCCCCACCACCAACCACGAAATAGGACTGAGGGACACACCCCTAAAATGGTTCCACTCTTACTTAGAAAACAGAACACAACAGGTCCTCATAGGTAATAACACTTCCCAACCCTTCATTCTAAAATAGGGAGTCCCCCAAGGATCCAGTTTATCCGCACTTCTTTTTAACATTTTCCTTCAGCCCATTTGCAAGATTTTCCAAAATTATAGAATCCATTACCAATTATATGCGGATGACATTATGTGCTTCACGCCATTTGATATAACAAACCCTAACTTCTCCAACATAAGCAAATGCCTCACAAACCTAAGGATTTGGCTCACGCACCATAATCTTTTAATCAACCAATCTAAAACTGAAGCTGTTCAAATATTCACCAACACTTCCTATACTCCACCAACAACCCTCACTCTCAGTGAATTCATCCTCCCCGTCAAAAATCAAGTTAAATATCTTGGTCTTATCTTCGACCAGAACCTCACATTCAATGAACAGATAAAAAGAACCTCAAAGATAATATATGCAAAACTACAAACTCTTCGGAATCTCCAACCCCTCTTAAACCCTGACTCTTTTCGTACTGTCTTCCAGGCTCTCACTACCCCATCCCTCGACTACTGCAATCTTATCTATCAGGGCCTTCCCAAAAACAGCATACACCCCATCCAAATGGCACAGAACACAATAGCCCGTCTTATCACAAATAATCCTAGACGTTCACACATAACGCCAATCCTCCATGATCTCCATTGGCTTCCCATGCTATCCAGAATAAAATTCAAAGTAATCACCCTCATACAAGTAATCACCCTCATACATAAAATCATGCTTAACGAGTCAGCCCCATGCCTCTCCTTGCTCCTATCCAATCCCAATAACAATAGATTACCCTGCATTAACACTAAAAACCTTTTAATCATACCAACAAATAAGAGAACATGCAAACAAACTACCTGTAAGAGGGCATTCTCCCTTTATGCCCCCTCATCATGGAATGCCCTACCAGGAGAACTTCGGAACTGCTCTGACCATGCCGAATTCCGGAAGAGGCTAAAAACCCACCTCTTCCAAGAACATTTTTCCCTCCCACCTTAACCTTCCCTTAATATCCATTCTCCCCTACTTACCCTCCCATTACACCTTACCTAACTCATTATCCCGACGACCCCTCCCTATTCTCTCCTGTAAATAAATATGTAAATAGTTTTTGTTCATGACAAATACTTATGTACAAAAGTTATCTGTCTATGCCATGTTACTCATGTTAAGAAGTTCCGTTCTATGTAAACAGCTGAAACACACTGTCACGTTATGTTCACTGTAAACTGTCTTGAATTGAAGAAAGACGGTATATAAAAACTGTTAAATAAATAAATAAATATATCTAGCTCATAGGATATCGATGCATGCTACCCTAATTAGACCAGACTGTTTCGGAAGTCAATGATAGAAAAGCCAATAGAAAGCCTAGGACTTATCATTATGCGGTGAAGTTAATCAAGTTAAAGTTTCATCACAGAAAGGACTACTTGTGCATGGGTAATTAAAACTTGGGACAAAAATAAAGGCTGAAACCATTAGGCTTGGCTTTGCAAAAGTGTGCAACTCTGTACCAACAGAAGCAGAAAACAACTGGTCTGACTTTGATGATGCTGAAGGTGAGAATAATGATTTAGCACTGTCGTGGGTTACAATGAATGGCTGGATGCTATTCTGTAACTTTTTATGATGATGACAGTGCTGAAGATACTGACTTTGAATCAAGTGACAGCGGTGAAGATATGTCAGCATGATTTTTAAAATTTCTTGAACTCTTAATCACGTGTGAAAGCAGCCTGGATGCTTCACAAATTTGTTGTTCTTTTAAAAATAAACTCTTATAATGTGCTTTAGAATCAGCACGTTTGTTGAAATTTCCTCAACTCCTTTAGCCATATGTGAAAGTAGCCTGCAAAATAAAATTCTGTTATGTGGATTTTATATGTACTGTATATCACGCAGAGGAAGTGCAGGGTACATAAAAACAAATAGAACACACATGGTTTCATCACTTCCCTTTTTCAAATCCATGCTAAAGGCTCACCTTTCAGGCCGCTTTTGGATCTTAATCCTTTGTTCTCCTTCTGCCCCATTACCCTTCCCTACTGTACCCTTGTTCTCATCTATTGTACTATCTGTCTTGATTACATTGCAAGCTCTGATGAGTAGTGTCTGTCTTTTATGTGTGTCTGTACAGCTCTGCCTATGTCTTGTAGCGCTATACAAATGATAATAGTAACTGGAATTCTGTTATCAACAATGCAGCATCTTCCCCCTCACCTAAGACTAACTGCTCAAACACTTGGTACACACAGGAACTTAGAATAATAAAGAGAAGACTAAGAAGTTTAGAATGAAAATGGAGAAGAACAAAACTACCAGAGGATAGGAATAGTTACATGAACACCCTCCAAGCCTACCGAGACAGCATAAACAAACACAAGAAAGAGAACCATTGCAAATTATTGCTGAAATCCCTAAACCATCCAAGGGAGCTATTTGGGAATGTGAGATCCCTGACTCGATCTCATAATAGAGAGGACAACACAATCAGCATCAGCCCTCAAGTGTTAGCCAATTACTTAATGAGAAAACTATGATTACAAGCAGATACTATGCTTCCCCCCTCCCTACCACCCAACAATACCATCACACCATGGCAATCGTTTTCCCAAATCAATCTAGAACACCTGGATAAAATCATTATGGCCATTAATACCACCACATCTCCAACTGATCCATGTCCTGTCAGCTGGTTAAAAATGACCCGAACAGAAATGGCACCATACATACTTAAAATAGTCAACCTTTCACTCTCCTGTGGACATATGCCTGTGGCATTAAAGGGAGCCTCGATTAGATCAATCCTTAAACAGAGCTCTGTGGATAAAACTAACCCCAACTCTTACCACCCTATTTCAAGCCTTCCATTTATGGCAAAAATACAACTACTACTACTACTATTGAGCATTTATATAGTACTACCAGTCGTATGCAGCGCTGTCCAGACATGTAGGAGACAGTTCCTGCTCGTCAGAGCTTACAATCTAGTCAAGACAAAACACAGAGCTACCAATCTACCAATCTAGTCAAGACAAAACACAGAGCTACAATCTAGTCAAGACAAAACAGAGAGCTACCAATCTAGTCAAGACAAAACACAGAAGTCAAGATCTGAAAGCAACAGGCCAAAAACAATTACAAGACCACTTAGATAATCATGCCCCTTTAGACCCACAACAATATGGTTTAGACCCTACCATGGAGTGGAAACACTCCTCCTGGCCTTGTTTGATAACCTCATTAAAGGAATAGCAGGAATTAAATAAGACTTTATACTGATTTTCCTTGATATAGCTATAGCATTTGACTCCTTTAACCACTCTATCATACTATCAAGATTGGTGAGTGGTGGACAGGATTGATGGCTATCCCCTCCAATGGTTTGAATCTTACCTAACAAATCGCACCCAACAGGTAAAAATTGGACAATCAAGATCTAGCACATATAGCCAACAGCAAGGTATCCCTCAAGGCTCGTCTTTGTCTGCCATGCTGTTTAACATTTACCTTCAGCCAATCTGTAACATTTTTCGAAAGCACAATGTGCATTACCACATTTACACAGACGATATAATGGTTTATGGACCTTTCCTCCAGGAACTTGTCCAGACCTTTTTTAAATCCAGCTACACTAACAGCCTTTACAACATCCTCCTGTAACAAATTCCAGAGTTTGAATACATGTTGAGTTCATTCCATACCATCCTTGGGATTAACTGGTAGAATTGGGAGGCATATGAGGGAACTGAACCTTGCATCGAGGGCTGGCCCAAGAGTTAGTTCAAGGGTTTGGCATCCTAGAGCTGTCAGAATATATTCTTTAGTTTTGCATGCCTTGCTTTTTGTTATCCCCCCAGAAGCTGTCATCCTACACAACAGCCTAGTTTGCCTAATGATTAGGCTGTACTAACTCTTGGTGTGGACATGGTGTAGGCTATCAAAGATCTGGGACAAGGACTGGGGGAAAGCCTCCCAGTTCCTCAACAAGGATCTTCTATGCTGCAATAATGAGAAAGCCCAATTTAATGTTTCTCCTGTCAGCAGGCTTAGCGCTCATTCTACTTTAGTGCTATCTTTGGAGAACTCCTGGGGGGGGGGGTACATCATAAAGCATAAGTGACACTGGTTAATAAACCCCCAAAATATCCTGGTTTGCTATCACAGCACTCCCACTTCCGCCCCCTCCTGGTCCCCATTGTGGCCGTTGCTCCCTCTCCGGCACCTGCAGCGGCAGTAGTGGTCTCAAATAGCCCATAGCGCTTACCTTAAACCTTTGGCGCTGCAAAGCTGTTTAACTTGAACCACTGTCGATGCCCAATACTGACTTGCTGTTTGGATAGGCTAATTATGTGTTCACCAGCACACACATAATTGCTTTTGAATATCAGTCCATTCATTCATTTGGAATGTTCCCAGACTAACTAATAAACCTCTCCCAACAAGGTGAATAAGAACATAAGATATGCCATACTGGGTCAGACCAAGGTCCATCAAGCCCAGTATCCTGTTTCCAACAGTGGCCAATCTAGGTCATACGTACCTAGCAGTTTCCCCAAAAGACACAGGTTCCACAATGCTTGTATTGGGTCAAGCATTGATATCCTGGGTCCCATCTTAATAATGGTTTATGGACCTTTCCTCCAGAAACTTGTCCAAACCTTTTTTTAAACCCAGCTACACTAACAGCCTTTACTACATCCTCCGGTAACAAATTCCAGAGTTTGATTACACATTGAGTGAAAAAAATATTTTCTTTTATTAGTCTTAAATAGTTTACCCTGTAGCTTCATTGCATGTCCCCTAGTCTTTCTATATCCTGATAGCATAAACAATCGATCTACGTTTACCCGTTCCACTCCATTCATTAATTTATAGACTTCTATCATATCTCCCCTCAGCCGTCTCTTTTCCAGGTTAAAGAGCCCTAACCTTTTTAGCCTTTCTTCATAGGGGTATCCTTCCATCTCCTTTACCATTTTAGTGGCTCTTCTCTGAACCTTTTCTAATAACGTTATATCCTTTTTAAGATATGGCAACCAGAATTGCACACAATATTCAAGGTGCGGTCTCACCATGGAACGATATAGAGGCATTATAATATCCTTTGTTTTATTTTCCATTCCTTTCCTTATGATACCTAGCATACATTTTGCTCTCTTGGCCGCCGCTGCACACTGGGCCGAGGGTTTTAACATGTTATCCACAATGATGCCTAAATCTTTTTCCTGGATGGTGGTTCCTAATGTGGAACCTTGCATTGTGTAACCATAGTTTGGGTTGTTCTTCCCTAGATGAATAACTTTGCACTTGTCCACATTAAATTTCATCTGCCATTTTGATGCCCAGTCTTCCAATTTATCAAGATCCTCTTGCAATTTTCCACAATCCTCTTGGGTTTTAACAACTTTAAATAGTTTTGTATTTTCTGCAAATTTGATAACATCACTCGTTATTCCCTTTTCCAGGTCATTTATGAATATGTCAAAAAGCAGCAGACCCAGCACAGATCCCTGGGGTACACCACTATTTACCTTTCTCCATTGGGAACATTTGCCATTTAGCCCTACCATCTGCTTTCTATCTTTTAACCAGTTCTTGATCCACAATAGTACAATGCCTCCTATCCCATGACTCTTTAGTTTTGCCAAACGTCTCTGATGAGCGACCTTGTCAAAGGCTTTCTGAAAGTCCAAATACACTATATCAACCGACTCACCTTTGTCTACCTGTTTATTCACACCTTCAAAAAAACATAACAGATTAGTAAGACAAGATCTTCCTTGTCTAAAGCCATGACTATCTACGTGTTCAGCAATTTTGTTCTTTATGATGGTTTCTACCATTTTCCCCGGTACTGACATCAGGCTCGCCGGTCTGTAGTTTCCTGGATCATCCCTGGAACCCTTTTTAAAAATTGGTGTTATGTTCGCCATCTTCCAGTCTTCAGGTATTACAGATGATTTTAATGATAGTTCACAGATTACTAATAGCAGGTCTGCAATCTCACATTTCAGTTCTTTCAACACCCTTGGATGTACATCATCCGGCCCAGGTGATTTTCTACTCTTCAGTTTATCTAATATTTGTAATACATCTTCCCGATATATCAATATTTCCTTCAATTCTTCCGCAGCTTTAAATACCACTTCAGTCATGGATAACATCCCTACATCTTCCTCAGTAAAGACCGAAGCAAAGAATTCATTCAGTCTCTCTGCTATTGCCTTGTCACCTCTTAGTGCCCCTTTAACCCCTCTATCATCTAATGGACCAACTGACTCTCTCACAGGTTTTTTGCTACGAATGTACTTGAAAAGGTCTTTATTACACGTTTTTGCTTCCGCAGCAAGCTTCTTCTCAAATTCTGCCTTTGCCTGCCTTATCAATGCCTTGCATTTAACTTTCCAGTGCTTGTGCTTTTTCCAGGTTCGTCGTTTGGCTCTTTTTTCCATTTCCTGAAAGATGCTTTTTTGGCTACAACAGCCTCTCTGACTTCACCTTTAAAGCATGCTGGCAGTTTTTTGGACTTCCTCCCACTTTTCTTAAAGCGTGGAATACAGCTGGTCTGGGTTTCCAAGATAGTAGTTTTCAACAACACCCAAGCTTGATGTAAGTCTTTAACCTTTGCAACTGCTCCTTTTATTTTTTTCTTAACTATTTTCCTCATTTTATCATATTCTCCCTTTCGAAAGTTAAAAGGTAGTACTGTTGATTTCCTTACTATCTCTCCTCCAGTAATTAAATCAAACACGATCATGCTATGATCACTATTGCCAAGTGGCCCCAACACCCTTATCTCTTGCACCAGATCTGGTGTTCCACTAAGGACTAGGTCCAATATGGCTTCCCCTCTGGTCAGTTCATGAACCAGCTGCTCCAAGAAGCAGTCATTTATTTCATCTAGGATCTTTATCTCCCTAACATGTCCTGCCGTGACACTGACCTAGTCGAAACCTGGGTAATTGAAATCACCCATTATTATTACTGTGCTGTAACTTTTGTTAGCTTCCTTTATTTCTTTGAGCATTTCATTATCCATTTGTTCATTCTGGCCAGGTGCTCGATAGTACACCCCCACTGCCATCGCCTTTCCCTTTTTACATGGAATTTCAATCCATAGAGATTCTACAGCAAATTTTGTTTCCTGCAAACCTTTAATCCTTTCTGACTCAATGCCCTCTCTAACATAGAGCGCAACCCCTCCACCAATTTGATCAGCTCTATCATTACGATATAGTTTGTACCCAGGTATCACGGTGTCCCACTGGTTGTCCTCCTTCCACCATGTCTCTGATATTCCAATCATATCTAACCTCTCATATAGTGCTATATATTCTAACTCTCCCATCTTATTTTTTAGACTTCTCGCATTTGCATACAAGCATTTTAGAGACCGTATTGGTGTATTGGTGACTGTAAGGTGCTGAGCAGAAGTAGGGTGTTTCACTTTACAACGCAATATACAAAAAAGATTGTATTCAAATTATGTTGTCACATCAGTTTCAACACCACCAACTCTCTCCACTTCCACATATTGTTCATCATAACACAAAACCCTGCAAGTGGATAATCAAAAGCTTGCTAT
Source organism: Ichthyophis bannanicus (assembly GCA_033557465.1). NCBI lineage: Eukaryota > Metazoa > Chordata > Amphibia > Gymnophiona > Ichthyophiidae > Ichthyophis > Ichthyophis bannanicus. Next base: position 1,006,294,353 of record CM066031.1, on the reverse strand, counting down.
ACCACACTAGCCCCAACTCCAAGAACTCAAACTGTACCAACCCTACCTATGAAAAGTCAGCACTGCAAATATTCTAGAACATCAACACACCTCTTGTTGGGAAAAGAGAACAAGCCGAGTTATTACAGATTCCTACATAGAACCAGCATGTTAACAGAATCCCTGATCTGAGCTGCACAAATCAGAAACAAACATGCAAACAAAAGTGAAATAGAAAACACCCAAAAAGACACTGAGATATAGAACACTGAAGAAAGAAACAGAAATGCATTTCCTTCTGTGCTGAACTATAAGAAATGCATATTTTTCAAAGCTGACATATTTCATTTTTTAAAAACGGATACTCTTATATACCATTGTTGTCTGATCATATTATGTTCCAGTTGGGTTTGTTCTGTTCTCTCTTTACAACTTGTTGTTTTTCTTCTAAGTACTTTTCCAGGATCTCACAACCGGGCAAGTGCCAAGCAGGCCTTGGGTCAATATGACTCCCCCATCTCCTGCCCACTTCCCCTAAGTCCCCCCTCTCTTGCCCCATTCTCCCAATGCCTCAGTATGGCCCATTGCTGTTAACAAACATTACACGGACACCATCATTTTCACCAAATACAACTTTCTTTATTGGACAGTGCTGACCACAGCATAACTGTGAACATTTTCAACCAAATTTGTAAAGTACAATTATGTAATCTTTCCAACAATAAAATTGCCTGAACTCCTTGCCCCGACCTTCAGAGGCACAGCATGAACTTCCTTAAAAAGGGGGGTGGGTGCCATCAAAGCCTACCCCTTGGTTCCACCAGACCCTTCTTAACCATTGCTGGCCTTACCCAATTATAATTCCCCATTTCCTCCCTCCAGACTCATCTCCTCCCCAGTCTCATTTACCACCTTCTGCCTCTGATCCCCTAATCAGCCCCATTTCATTCCCTATCACTCATCATCTCCAGGTCCTTTCTTATATATTTTTTATTTTATTTATTTACAGTTTCTTTTATACCGCGCTATTCGACATCAGTGCGGTTTACAATGAACATAAAAACCACACGTCACAAATAATTGATCTGTGCTTACAATGAACAGGTAAAATAAACTTGGATATATATTAAACAGATTTCTTGAACAGTGAAACAGTGAACATGAGAACTATGTACAAAGCAACTAAATGCAGCTATATGTAGAGTTACGTGAAACTAAGTAAATTTCTCTTGGTGAGAGGAGGTGCAAGTGAGATTACAGTTCTGCAGATTAAGAATGTGGAGTGCATGGGTTTAGGTGTTGGCCTGGAGTGTGGTGGTGGGTTGGTATGGGGGGGGGGGTATCTGAAACATCGTAGTGCTGCAGAAATAGGTGATGCTTCAGTGCCTTCCTGAACTGGGAGAGGTCACTGATGGTTCTGATGCCAGATGGTAGGGCGTTCCAACATGATGGTGCAAAGTAGGAGAAGGCTCTGGATCTAGTGACTTGAGAGCACTTCATGATTGCCTTCGGTAATACGAGAGAGTTGGAGGCGGTCGATCTCCTTGCTCGATTAGGGGGTGTAATTGATATCAGGTCAGTGATAGCAGATGCAGAGTAGTTATTGATCGCTTTATGAGTCATAGTTAGGATCTTGAAAGAGATCCTAGATTGTATAGGCAGCCAATGTAACTGTTTCAGTATTGGAGTGATGTGGGTTCTCTTAGGGGCTCCATGAAGGATTCTTGCAGCAGAGTTCATTGCCAGTTGTAAGGGGTTGATCGTGCTCTGTGGTAGGCCATGTAGTATCGTATTGGCGTAGTCAAGGTGAGGCATTATTAGGGCCTGAAAGACTGATCGGAAGTCATCTGGCTCTAGCAGCTGACGCAGATAACGAAGGGTCCGGATTTTATGATAGACAGATTTTGCTACGTTGCTGATATGAACCTTCATATTCAGTTGCTGATCGAGCGTAACCCCCAGGTATCTCACTGTAGCCTTGCAGAGGAGTTCTGCGTTACGCACCTTGATGGACATTGGTGGGGTAAATGCAGGGTTCCTAGTGACGAAGAGGACTTCTGTCTTTTTGAAGTTTATCTTAAGCATTTGTGCATTTAGCCAGTCTGTGACTGCGTCAAAGCATTTGATTAGTGGGGAGAGGTCCAGGTGTTCTGTTGAGATTGGCATATACATCAAGACGTCACCAGCATAGACCAGGCAGTTGATGTTAAAAGAGTGGATAAGGATATGTCTTACCCCCTATCCAGGCTTCCATTTCCCTTTTCACCTCTTTCATTTCTACCCTTTCTCGTCTCCTTCAAGGAATATCTGTTCCCTTCCTGTGACTCTCACCCACTCCATAACCTTCTGTCCTTTTCAACTGCCTCACAACCCTATCACAGTCCAACTCATACTCCCTCACTCAGTCATCTAGTCCCCACTGTCCTCCTTATCACTGGTCAATTTTTTTTTTCATATCCCCCCAGTTAAACCCCCAAGTCCCTACTCTTCCATTCTACCAAGTCTCTGAGTCCTCACTTACAATCCCACCCAAGCTCTGAGTTTCCACTTAACTCTCCTAATATCTGGCAAACTTAGAGTCTGTTTCTTCTGTTTTTCCCACTCAATCTTAGTCTCCACCTAAGTTCCTGTTCTTCCATATCCCTATATCCCCAGTACCTGTCCTCCTGCCTCCTACTCCTCTTCCCTAGCAGCCACTAATCTACTTCCTTCTCCAATATTAATTAACTCTGCCTTCCCTTCACAATAATCTAGCATCTGTTCTTATAGCCCTCCCTCTCAACCTTTCCCTTGCATTGACCTTGCTTATTACCCACCCCCTACAATATCTGTCCACCTCTCCCTTCTCACTCCCCAGTTTTCCTACATTGACCCCAGAATTTGCTAGCATCAACCCCCTTTTGGTCCTAGGGCCCCAGCCTCAAAATCAGCCTCCTTCCAGTCCCAGCCCCAGCCTTTTTCCAGTCTCAGCCACCTCCAGCATAAGCATAAGCACATTTTCATTCCCACGATCAGCTCATTTCCAGTTCCATCCCCACCCAGTTCTTTTCCAATCCTCCTCCAGCATCAGCTCCCTTCCAGAGCCAGCCTTCCCCACCATCAGCCCATTTCAAGTCCACCTCTTCCCCCTTTATCAGTCCTCAGCATCAGACCCAATAGCCACCTCCTCCCCTCTATATTGCTCCCAGACAGCTTCTTCTTTGCTACCCCCAGCATCATTCCAAACCAGTTACCTCCTCCCCTCCCTGACCCTGTGGCCATAATAATGTTTATTGATTATGCTGTGCTGAAGCCACTGGTAGCATGGCGTTTATAAAAGGCCAAAACAAGAGCTTCCTGTTTCTTGCAAACGACAGGAAGTGCTTGTTTTTGCCTGTTAAAATGCTCCATTGCTGTGTTAAACATTAATGCGGTTGTGGTAGTGGTGGGTCAGGAATGGGAGAAGAGTGATATTGGGAATAAACAGGTCCTTCTATTTTCCCCTAGCCTGTCTATTTCTTTCTCCTCACCCCCTCCCGTCTTGTCTAAAAAGCAGGTTACAGTGAAATTAAGACATTCTTTTGACAAATTCATTTGTTCCCAGGAAACCCCAACTCTGATAAGAACTCCCGACTGCAAGCTGTGAAGCAGTTAGCAACTCACAGTGGGAAACTAGTCAAGGACAGACAAACTGTCTCTCTTAGCATAGATCCCCCTTACTGTAAAAGCAAGTTAGAAGTAATTGCAATTTTGTTCACAATGTCACTCCTATTTCTCACCTCCTTATCTTTCATCCCTCCTTCCTCACACCCCTCTGTATTCCACATTCTTATCTCACCTCTCTTCAACATGCCTTTTGTTCCTAAAGGAAATAGTCAATAAAATAATTAGCTTTGTTCATGGGAAAAGCTCTAAGATGTACTGCAGCCCACCTATTTTTTGTACCAAAAAGGGTATAAAAAGTCTGTACTTGCCAAATGAAGGGGTTGCTTTTGTTGCCAATGCACGTGACCCTTTACTGCAGTAAAGATATAGAATAAACTTGCTTTTGCTTTGCAGACTGGTTCTCTCTGTCTATTTGTCCCTGCTGTAGTTCGGACCCAAGTGAGAGAGAAAGGATCGGGGCCCAATCGGGGCAGCTCTCACGACAAGAGGAGTTGACTGGCTTGGAGTAATGGCAGTGAAGCAGTTTTTCGGCACCCTTACACTTGGACACCCCGAATCAATGCCTCACTGGATCATCTCTTAAGGCAGCCCCATATGCACAGGCAACATAGTAAGATGTGCATGGAAATTACTTTTTTTTTTAATGTTTTTCTTCAAATTTCAAAATTGATCACATCTAATGCTGAAGTGACGATAGGAACAGGGAAAATCACTTGCATTGATAATTAAATAACTGAAATTAATACGTAATGTACAGCCACAAGACAATGGGTTCAACAAGACATAAAGGAAAAAGAAAGGAAATAGAAACATAGAAAGGAGAAGCAGTTCAGTTATCCCGACCAAGCCAGCATTTCTTGTGCAATTACTCTGTGACTACCCCACTCAATACCACAGGACCCTCCCTTGCCACGTTAAATTCCAAAAGCTGCTCTGGTTCAAAAAACAAATAACTTTTACCCCCAAGCATAACAAAACAATTACATAGGAATTCTAAATTAAATGTAGCCCCTAGGGCCAGTACTCTAGGCCAAAGGGCCAAGATGTCCCGCCGCTGCTTCGAGGTCATTTTAGACAAGTCAGGAGATATTCTAACTGCAGTCCCCATAAATAGCTTATTCATAAAACAGAAATACGTTTGAATGACCATATTTTGATCAAGAGCAAATGTCACCATCATGGTAGTTCTCTGCATGACAAATTCCAATGATGATTCTAGGAACTCAGTCAAGTTCAAACTTTCTTGAGCTCTCTCCTGTCGCACTCTGGCACTACCATCTCAGGTGCCTAGGAGAGTCAAATACTGCACCCTAAACAAAGGATGCAAGGATTCAGATGGATTTTTCAGAACTTCCCAAAAATACCTCCTCACCGTCACCATAGAAGGTATTAAGGGGGACTTGGGGAAATTAGTCATGCTCTGATTGTTCCTTCTAAGCTGATTCTCAAAATGCTCCAAACGCCAATGAACAAAGTTCTTATTTCTCATCTGCAATATTCTAAAGCCAGCCTTGACAAATTTTCCTGGAATCTAGGAGCCAGCCACCAAAACCTAGGTCACAGTGCATTTCCCACCCCCAAAAAGGTGTGTCGCAATTACGTTTTTAGGTTTTAGGGCCTGATTTACTAAGATTGTTTTCCCATCTTCTATGGGAAAAATCTTAATAAATTAGGCTCTTAATGGACCACTACACAGTGCCAATAGAATGCAATGGCCCTACTTCTTCTACTCTCTCTCTCACCAGCCCCAATGACCCTTTAAGCTACTTCTGTGTATGTGTGTGTGGTGAAGAGGTGAGATGCTTGTGTGTGGGTGTGGTGCAGATGTCGGGTCTCTTTTATGTGTGTGTGGTGTGTGGTGCTGAGGGTGGGGTGCCTCCATATGTGTGTGTGTATGGTGCAGAGGTGAGGTGCCTGTATGTGTGTGAATACCAGGGCTGGGCTGTCCACTAAACAAACTAAGCAGTTGCCTAGGGCAGCAGACCCTGGTGAGTGGGATCGCTATCCTCTCCTGGGAAGCAGCAGCTGAACTGCTGCTTTAGCGCTGCAGCAGGCTTTAAAGTTCCTGCGTGTGTGCGTGCAGTTCCAGCCTGCCATTCCTGCCCCCTCCAATAAAGTTGTATTGGAAGGGGGCAGGAGCGGCAGGCCATGAGTGCGCATGTGCATTGGCATTTTAAGGCCTGATGCAGCGCTGACGTGGCAGTTCAGCTGATGTTGCTTCAGCGTGGGGGGGGGGGGGGATAGGTGGCATGGTAGCCTGGACAGCGGCCCAGCCTTGCAGGAGGGGCAGCATGGAAGGTCTGCCTAGGGTGGCAGAGCCCTTGGGTTGTCACTGGGTGCTAGGGTGGGGTGCCTGCCTATGTGTGGTGGGAAAGGGGTGTACGTTTTGCACATAAACATTGTGCCCTTTACTTCCCATGCATTCATATCTTCACCCTCCAAATGTCTGCACTCTTCTCTCCCCCCAACTCCAACCCCTCTCCTGCTGTCTCTCCCCCTCAACTCTTTTTCCCTTCCCAGAGTCTCTCCCCTTCTTCCTCTTCTCAGCCCTCCATGCACCCTCTCCACAATTCTTTATTAAATCAGACCTGCTGCCCTTTAAATTTCTTCAGTCTCTGTGCTCGCTAAGCTCTTTTTTTTCCAGGCTCCGGCCTTTTGTAGCCCTTCTTCCCACATGTGTCCTGAACCCCAGGCGCCAGGTCCCGTTGTTCAGTCACTATGGCGACCTGGTGCCTTCTAAAGTCATTAATCCCAGACATACCAGTTTCCAGAGTTGCCAATCATGTGGCCTGGTGTTGAAGTGACCTTGCCTGCTCTTCAACCTTCTTCACCGGGTTCCCCACTTCTCCTTTAACATCCACAGCCAAAGTAGAAAGAGAGTCCAAAACCTTGAATGGCATCCTAGAGAACATCAAGGGTTTCCATGACCAGTCTTCTCTGCTCACCCCGGACACTGGAAGGTCCAGCTTCCCCTAGGGAAGATGGAAGAAACTGGTTTCCTGCCACCGAAGAACTAGGCCAGTCCCCAGTGATGACGAAATCACAAGCGGCCATTCCTCTCACTCTCCTTCTAGCATCAGGCTCCTGTTCTAAGTGCTCCAGGCCAGACAAGCGCTCTTTCAGGCTGGGGCGGAGCTGCATGCACATCTGGGCTTAGTGTTGCTCCCTCCGAACTTCCGTCCGATGGGAGTCCTGTCAAAAAGTGCTGATAGGCCTGGAGTACTAGGCACGAGAAGAATGCCACACTGGGCTAAAGTCTTCTGCCTGCTGTCAACTGCACCCCCGAGCCGGAGGGAATGGCTTAGTTCTAACCCTTCTCTTTTTCGGCCTGAGGTACGAAGGGGATCTCACAACAAGGTGAGAGAGCAAGTCCAGGAAGCTCATTCAAAATGCCATCTTGACCCCATGGAAATTACTTCTTATCAGGCTAGTGGTGCCCAATCAAACTGAGACAAGTTTTCCTATTGCTTTAAAAATTGTTTTGCTCCTTTTCCTAGTCTGTAAGCTAAACTGAATTATACTTATGTTTCATTATATTGAAAACTTATTAAATTGAAAAGAAAATTGGGACAATTGTTGATTCTTTTGGCCTTTGATTGCATTTCTTGTTATGTGAGGATCTTCTTTTCCTTCACACAAATAGTAGTGAACAGCTGTGTAGAGGTAGGCTTTTCCATATCCCATAGCTAGGGACTGCTGGAGTGGAACAAAGTTCACAGTAACACTGTCCAATTGCTCCACATAAGCAGTGATGAGCCCCATGCACGAGTACTCAGGGTGGTCCAGGCACAGGCTAGAAAATGCCCTAGAGTCTGGAACTACACTCTGTAGACAGAAGCCCAAATCTGAAACTTACATGTAATAAAAATTGGAGCAGAACTGGAGTTGGAGTTTGCACTCATATAGATAGGTACGCAGACCTTCAAGTACTAGCAATTGGAGTTGAAGCATGGCTGCCAACCTAGATCTAGAATAAACAAATTGGTTACAAGGTTGGAATAGGGGTGAGGATAAACTGGATTAACAGGAGGCCTGAGACTGGAGGTATTACTTCTGGCTCCTCACTGAACTGGAGACTAGCACTCCCATCCTGAACTCTGGGGCTGACCCTGGTTCAACATTTCGCCCCTCCCCCTTGTCTCCCACTAGGGCTAGGGTCTTGTGCTGATACTAAATCAAATTGGTGCCATATGTTTGGGATGCTTCATGTACTATGGAAATGTGCTATCCACTACTTTCCCTTCAGTCTGGTGTTCTTCAAAAATTGTTCTCTTAGGCATCTGCGGCTAGTATCATGATCTTTGCAGTTTTCTGGGCCATGCCTCATCTTATTAAGTGAAACCGACATTTCAGTCATCATGCTGTGGCTTTCTTCAGGGTGAAGTGGTTATGCAGTGGATGTCTGTTCTTATATATAATGAAGCGGGACATTTGCATTTTGGCAGGAAAGCTCATTGAAGAAGAGGTGAGAAATTTGAATTTGATTTTGGAGGGAAAGTTCATTGGAAAACAGTGGGAATTCTGAAATTTGAATTTTGGCGGGAAAGTTCGTTGGAGAAAAGGCAGGAAAAGAGCAAGTAGGCATCCTGGAGGGAGGGAATTTTGAATTTTAGCTGGAAGATTGTTGTTCTTCAGAAATTCTGGATAAGACATATCTACTCTTGCAGCTGCCTAAAATGTTATTCTTGTCAGGAAACTGATAACGTCTTGTATGTAAAGACTAGAGGATTCTGTCTTCCCTGGGACCTCTCTGAAGGATTGCATCAAGGCTGTATTTACAGTCCATTTATTTTTCCAGCTGAGTTGAGTTTATTAATGCTGTAAGGTGATGGCATTAGCTTCAACTAGAATGTAGATGGAGCTATTGGTCAGTTGCTCCTAAGTGTCGCAAGAGATCCTACATCATTCAGCTTGGTGTGTAAAATCAATAATCTCCACTGATTCCCATCCAGCGCTTAATTTCTGAGGGAAAGGTCTGGAACCTAGTTCCAACACTTCTTTTCAGACTCCAGAGCAACTGGGTGTTTTACTCCAACCCTTGCCTTTCAGACAGCCTGTAGGGAAGAGGAGGGGAGGAGGTGAGCCTGGAGTAGAGACTAGGCAGTGGGGCAGTGGGGATGTACTATTGACCGCCTGGCCAGAATGAACAAATGGATGATGAAATGCTCAAAGAAATAAAGGAAGCTAACAAAAGTTACAGCACAGTAATAATAATGGGTGATTTCAATTACCCCAGTATCGACTGGGTCAGTGTCACGGCAGGACATGCTAGGGAGATAAAGTTCCTAGATGTAATAAATGACTGCTTCTTGGAGCAGCTGGTTCATGAACCGACCAGAGGGGAAGCCATATTGGACCTAGTCCTTAGTGGAACACCAGATCTCGTGCAAGAGATAAGGGTGTTGGGGCCACTTGGCAATAGTGATCATAGCATGATTGTGTTTGATTTAATTAGTGGAGGAGGGATGGTAAGGAAATCCACAGTACTACCTTTTAACTTTCGAAAGGGAGACTATGATAAAATGAGGAAAATAGTTAAGAAAAAACTAAAGGAGCAGTTTATTTATTTAATTTATTTATTTATTTACATTTCTTCTATACCGCACTATTTGCGATCAGCGCGGTTTACATAGAACTAACAGTTTCCGACAAAAAACAATAGTCAGGTCATTACAAAGAACAGGAGCATCAACTTGGCTAACCAGGGAAAACTATCTACATGTGTGGAACATTGAAATAAGTTGCAAAGGTTAAAGACTTACATCAAGCTTGGGTGTTGTTGAAAAATACTATCTTGGAAGCCCAGACCAGCTGTATTCCACGCTTTAAGAAAAGTGGAAGAAAGTCCAAAAAACTGCCATCATTGTTTAAAGGTGAGGTCAGAGAGGCCATTGTTGCCAGAAAAGCATCTTTCAGGAAATGGAAAAAAGAGCTAAACGATGAAACCTGGAAACAGCACAAGCACTGGCAAGTTAAATGCAAGGCATTGATAAGGCAGGCAAAGGGAGAATTTGAGAAGAAGCTTGCTGCGGAAACAAAAACGCGTAATAAAGACTTTTTCAAGTACATTTGTAGCAAAAAAATGGTGAGAGGGTCAGTTGGTCCATTAGATGATAGAGGGGTTAAAGGGGCACTAAGAGGCGATAAGGCGATAGTGGAGAGACTGAATGAATTCTTTGCTTTGGTCTTTACTGAGGAAGATGTAGGGATGTTACCCTTGACTGAAGTGATATTTAAAGGTGTGGAAGAATTGAAAGAAATATCGATACATCGGGAAGATGTATTGCAACTATTTGATAAACTGAAGAGTTGCAAATCACTTGGACTGGATGGTATATATCTAAGGGTGTTGAAAGAACTGAAATATGAGATTGCAGACCTGCTATTAGTAATCTGTGAATGCCATCTGTAATACCTGAAGATTGGAGGATGGCCAACGTAACGCCAATTTTTAAAAAGGGTACCAGGGGTGATCCGGGCAACTACAGACTAGTGAGCCTGACGTCAGTACCGGGAAAAATGGTAGAAGCCATCATAAAGAAAAAAATTACTGAACATGTAGATAGTCATGGCTTAATGGGAGACAGCCAACATGGCTTTAGACAAGGAAGATCTTGTCTTACTAATCTGTTATGTTTTTTGAAGATGTGAATAAACAGGTAGACAAAGGTGAGTAGGTTGATATAGTGTATTTGGACTTTCAGAAAGCCTTTGACAAGGTCCTTCATCAGAGACTTTTGGCAAAACTAAAGAGTCATGGGCTAGGAGGCAGTGTACACCTGTGGATCAGGAACTGATTAAAAGTTAGAAAGCAGAGAATAGGGCTAAATGGCCAATTTTCCCAATGGAGAAAGGTGAATAGTGGTGTACCCCAGGGATCTGTGCTGGGTCCGCTGCTTTTTGACATATTCATAAATGACCTGGAAAAGGGAATATTACGAGTGAGGCTATCACATTTGCAGATGACACAAAACTATTTAAAGTTGTTAAAACCCATGAGGATTGTGGAAAATTGCAAGAGGATCTTGATAAATTGGAAGACTGGGCATCAAAATGGCAGATGAAGTTTAATGTGGACAAGTGCAAAGTTATGCACTTAGGGAAGAACAACCCAAACTATGGTTACACGATGCAAGATTCCACATTAGGAACCAACACTCAGGAAAAAGATTTAGGCGTCATTGTGGATAACATGTTAAAACTCTCCTCCCAGTGTGCAGCGGCAGCCAAGAGAGCCAATAGAATGCTATGTATTATAAAGAAAGGAATGGAAAATAAAACAAAGGATATTATAATGACTCTGTATCTTTCCATTGTGTGACCTCACTTTGAATATTGTGTGCAATTCTGGTCGCCCTATCTTAAAAAGGATATAGCGTTATTAGAAAAGGTTCAGAGAAGAGCCACCAAAATGGTAAAGGGGATGGAAGGATACCCCTATGAAGAAAGGCTAAAAAGGTTAGGGCTCTTTAACCTTGAAAAGAGATGGATGAGGGGAGATATGATAGAAGTCTATACATTAATGAACGGAGTGGAATGGGTAAACGTAGATCGATTGTTTACATTATCAGAATATAGAAAGACTAGGAGTCCATCAAGCCCAGTATCCTGTTTCCAACAGTGGCCAATCTATGTCACAAGTACCTAGCAGTCTCTCCAAAAGACACAGCTTCCTCAATGCTTGTATTGTGTCAAGCAGCGATATCCTGGGTCCCTTTTAATAATGGTTTATGGACCTTTCCTCCGGGAACTTGTCCAAACCTTTTTTAAACCCAGTTACACTAACAGTTTTTACTACATCCTCCGGTAACAAATTCCAGGGTTTGATTACACGTTGAGTGAAAAAATATTTTCTCTTATTAGTCTTAAATAGGTTACCCTGTAGCTTCATTGCATGTCCCCTAGTATTTTTCAGGAGGGAAAAAATTGGAGTAGCACAACAATGTAATAATTACAACATTGGTTTCTGTAGGAAAGGAAAGGGCTGAACTGTATAAGGAAGGAGGAGGGAGATCATTGGAAAGTCTGTGTGAAGAACCAAGTTTTTAGGCTGGCTTTGAAATTTTTGTAAGATGTTTCTGAACTAAGTTCAGAAGAAAGGGAGTCCCAAAGGTAAGGTGCTTGAATACTAGAGGTCATGGTTTGATAGGTTTCTAAATGCAAGACACGCCTGGTTGGGATAACCAAATAATTGTCATTGGCAGAACTAAGTGCTCGTGCAGGGCAATAAGGAATAAGACGTGAAGGAAGATAAAGAGGAAGTCCTGTGTAGAAGGCATGGTGTGCCAAGAGAAGTATTTTGAATTTGATGCGATAGGGGAGGGGCAGCCAGTGTTTCTTTATAAAGACGTGGGGTCACGTGATCAAATTGAGAAGCATTGTAAAGAAGTTTTACCATCGTCTTTTGAATTATTTGAAGGATTGAACAGTTTATAACAGTTCTTGAGGAAAATGCACTTAACTTATCAATATTTTGTTTGTACATGAATGTACAATGCTTGTAACCTATTACAGTTCAGTTGCAGTTAACTTCACAAATATTTTTCTGCTTAAATGTGAATTCTATATTTGGCAGGAGATTTGTATGTGTGTGAAGGCTGAGTTGTTATACCTCATGTAAATGGGCACTGAGCATGTGTGCAGTCAGTTGATCCTACGCGTCCAAGTCAGGAGGAGGTCTGCCTTGCTCTGTGTGTGCAATGCTTAAAGCCATTAGCTGTTTGCAATTAAGGGGTTATGCATGGTGAGGATTTCAAGCCGCCCGGTGCCAGTGAAGCAGGAGAATCTTTCTGCAGTCGGCTTTTGGAACCAGAGGTTCTAGGACCTCATCAGCAAGCTGCAGCAACAACCTACACCATCACTTTGTGCTTCATAGTGGCACCCTGGGTGGGGTGGTGGGTGCAGTCTGCCTTGGGTGCCAGCCAGAAGAGGAATGCAGTTTGCCGGTTTGCTGCGCTCCCTTTGCTCCAGACCCGGCAGCTGTTCCCTCCTGGATCAAAGTCTCGTTGCATGGCTGTTACTGTGAGACTTAGACCTGGGAGAGAACAGCTGCTGTCTGGAGTGGAGACAGCATGCAGACCTGCCAAGAAATTATAGTGAGTTTGCTGAACATGCACATGGGGGCGTGCATCGCAGAGAGGGGGGGCATTGAGATGATCTGCTCTGGGTGCCAAATAGGCTCAATACTCCACTGCTAGAGTATGTAATAGCAGTGTCTCTCAGCACATCTCGCAGAGTGCAAATAAAGGCACTTACAGAAATCTAGAACCCTTTTCTTACTTGTTATGGTGAATAAATTGCCACAATAGCTATTGTTAGAAACAATCGGCTGCTTTCACATACTAGTGAGTTGTGCAGCTTCATTTCTGATGGTGGTTGGAGCCTAAAAAGAAAAGGGAGGAAAAGGTTACAGTCTCAAAGAGTTCACAGTCAGACTCTTTGCCAGAGCAGTTGCTTACTGTTTTGCAAAGAATTATAGATTGCAAAGGGTACAAGGAAACCTGATGCCAGGGGGCAGTAGCTCTTTTGACTGGTGTGTAGTACTCAGTATCAGTAAGGAAGTGAAAAATTTGTAGCAGTTGAAAGTGGAGTCTTATGCATTGTGGGCACTTTTAGTCCTGCAATGCCTATTGCAAATGTTCAGAAAGCTTTTAGTTCAGCAGGCACAGTCAGAATTGCAGTGATTAAGATCAGGGGACCATGTGATATGCTGAGCACAGGCATGTGTGTATGCGTGTGCCTGCTCTTACTACTACCCTGACCATCTGCCTTCACCTGACTCTGAATCGGGCACGATTACTTACTGTGGAGCTTGGGCATAAATCCCATGGTGCAGAAGCAGAGGCTTGAAATGAGCATGTAGCTTCAGAAAAAAGAAAAGGAACACGATAAGCCTAAGGATGCCAAGATGGCGGAAGTCGCTAGGGAGACATCGGTGCTTAGGCAGAGCTAGATAGATAGAGCATTTGATCATAGCTGTGGTACAAGCACTAGAGGGCAAAGCGTGCATCCCAAATGCTTACCGACTATGTTTCACAAGCCATGGAGATGGAACGCCACATGTCAGATGCAGAGGATGCACTCAGTGGGGCACGGGCCCAATTAAGAATTATCCAGACAAAGGTCATAAGAACATAAGAGATGCCATACAGGGTCAGACCAAGGGTCCATCAAGCCCAGTATCCTGTTTCCAACAGTAGCCTGCCAGGTTCCCAACAAAGTACACAGATTCCATGCTGCTTATCCCAGGGGTAAGCCGTGGATTTCTGTGGTCATCTGTAATAATGTTTTATGGACTTTTCCTTCAGGAAGTTCTCCAAACCTCTTTTAAACCCAGCTACACTAACAGCTTTTACTATATCTTCTGTTAACAAATTCTAGTGTTTGATTACAAGTTGAGTGAAAACATGTTTCTCCCATTAGTCTTATATGTGCTGCATTGTAGCTTCATTGTGTGTCCCCTAGTATTTCTACATTTTGAAGGAGTAAACAACTAATCTATGTTTATCCGTTCCACTCCATTCATTATTTTATAGACCGATATCATATCTCCCCTCAGCCGTCTTTTTACCAAGTTGAAGAACCCTAACCTTTTAAGTGTTTCCTCATAGGGGTATCCTTCCGTCCCCTTTACCATTTTGGTGGCTCTTCTCTGTACCTTTTCTAATGTATAACTTTTTATTTCAAGTAAGTAAAGAACCACTCTTTAGATAGAGATACAGCATAGTAATTTACAAAGGGATCTTATACAGTAACCCATCAGTCCATTAGCCCGGTTCAGATGGTATGTGTGTGTGTGTGTGTGGGGGGGGGGGGGGTGCTCTCTTTTTCTGCACATCTTGAGCCTCCCAAAGATCAGTGCCCTGGTTCTCCCTTCCACATCTTCCAAGAAGGTTATAGTCCTCTTATCGCAGTGACCTCTGTAGAATAATCCCACTCACCACCATTTCCTCCATTTGTTAAAGTGGTGTCCCCTCGAAATACAGGTTCAGACCCCCATTTATCTTTAGCTGCATCTGAGCTGTACAGCATAATAATGCAACAATTCATGTATCTCTTAATCTTACAAACGTATAGTCTTAGCATACTCGGTTCCCATCCTTATTTATGAGTTCTGCCACTAGCCTTTCTACTTTTTGCCTATGCAACTGCAAGGTCAACAGTTTTCTCGCTCTATTTCCGTGTTCCATTTAGTTCCTCTTTGTACATCTTAAGTTATGGGCAATTTGTCAGTTTCAAGAGTTTGTAGTTTGGCTCTCAGTTCGCTCAAATATTTTAAGACTTCCCTCTTCCCTGTCCTCATATGCTCTTTTTGTACATCTGCTATCTTAGATAGCAACATCTTCCTTTCTTGTTCCCCACTTTTCCAGTATTGGGCTCCCATTTGTATTAGTTCTTCTAATAACCGCTTTCCCACAATCCCACAGGTTTTCCTCCGTTACCTCCCTATTATCATTGTTGTGAATATACTGCTGCCATGCTGACTGAATTCTCTCTATATCATCCTTCCTCTGCAGGAGGGACAGATTTACTCTCCAGCTAGACCAATCTGCCTCTTCTTTCATGCCCAAGGATCTCCACCACCCTTCCACCATCCCATGGTCTGTGATAACCTGAGGATGGAGTACTAATTCATCAAATTTGTCCCTTTGGTCTTCCCGCACCAAGATATAGTCCAGGCAGTCATGGCGGGCGGTATAACAAGTATATTCTCGGCTTGAACCATTGCGTTCTCTCCATATATCTGCTAACTTCCAAAATCTCATGCAGTTGCGGAGCTCTTTTCCTTCCCGCTTATGCTTCCATCCACCAAAGTTGCACAGTTCATATCACCCACTATTACCCAGTCTCCTATGCTTCAGCGGTGAATTTACTAATCCACTCCCTATTGAAAGAGCCCTTAGGCCCGTTTGGTGCACATATATTGAGTATTGATATTTCATGTTGTTCTACCCGCCCTGTGACCCAAATTACCCTCCCCTGCATATCACCTCCTGCCTTGTATAGCACAAAAGGGATTCTCTTCTTTATAAGAATTGCAACTCCTCTCTTTTTAGAATTATATAAGGAGCAAAGCATTAGCCTATATCCTTGTCACTTCAGTTTCTCATGTTCCAACTTCATGAAGTGGGTCTCCTGCAGCAGCGCTATGTCCACCTGCGCGCATCGCAGTAGCCCTAGCACTCGTTTCCTTTCAATGGGGTGATTGATACCTCCGATATTCAGTGAACCTACTTTATATCCCACCATTGAGTACATTGCAAAGATACCATGCTCCTTTCCATTGCCCCTACCCCCAGTTGTTAGGTACCTATCTGCCGTCACTGTGTAGGTTCATGCTGCTTTACTCCATCAAGCTTAACCTAAACTATAACTCGCATATTAACAGCTTTCCATACACCTTTCAATTGCATTTTTTGATGTATTTATGGACCTCCGGTTCCCGTTCCCCCCCCTCCCCTGCACAGTCTGTCTTCTTCCACTCATCCCTCCATATAACACATCATTCAGACAATAACCTAGGTGTCATCGTGGATAACATGTTAAAACCCTCTGCCAAGTGTGCAGCAGTGGCCAAGAGGGCAAATAGAATGCTAGGTATCATAAGGAAAGGAATGGAGAATAAAACAAAGGATATTATAATGCCTCTGTATCATTCCATGGTGCAACCGCACCTTGAATATTGTGTGCAATTCCGGTCGCCGTATCTTAAAAAGGATATAGCATTATTAGAAAAGATACAGAGAAGAGCCATCAAAATGGTAAAGGGGATGGAAGGATACCCCTATGAAGAGAAGTTAAAAAGGTTAGGGTTCTTCAACCTGGAAAAGAGACGGCTGAGGGGAGATATGATAGAGGTCTATAAATTAATGAATGGAGTGGAGCGGGTAAACGTAGATCAATTGTTTACACAATCAAAATATAGACATATAGAAAGACTAGGATAACCTATTTAAGACTAATAAGAGAAAATATTTTTTTACTCAACGTGTAATCAAATTCTGGAATTTGCTACCAGAGGATGTAGTAAAAGTTTTCTATCTTTTACCCAGTTCCTAATCCACAGGATTCTCTCAAGAAGGACCTTGTCAAAAGCTTTCTGTAAATCCAGATACTCTATGGCCCTCCTTCCAGAATGTGGGTTGTGGGGCTGTTCATCCTGCCAGGATGTGCTGCCCCGAAAGCCACCTAAACTCTATTCCCCCACCAGCTCTCCTCATACATCCTGTGCTTTAGGACGGGGAGAGCCAGTGGGGGGTGGAACAGTGGCGGGCCGCCCGGCAGCACATACAGGGCTGATTCAGGTCATGGCCCTGTATGTGCTCCTGAGTCTGATGGGACGTACTGCTTATACCACCTCAGAAATGGTATAAGCAGCATTTTTAGGAGAATCGGGGCACGGCAGGCTAGCCATGGGTTGGGGGGCAGGGAGTTTGGGATTCGGAGCTGCAGGTGTCTGGGGAGCCTGCGGGAAGACGTCCCCGCAGACAGGAGGGGCATGCTGGGCCATCCTCAGGCCTGATTCTGGCTCCCATGGGAACGTTTTGTTTCTACAGACCAGTCGGGTCCTAAGGATCCTATCTTCAGCAGGAATGTCCAGACGGCCCGAACGTCCCACTCCCAGAATCGGGCTGCACATCCACAGGCTCACTTTTATCTACCTGTTTATTCACACCTTACAAAATATAACAGATTAGTGAGCAAAAGCTTTCCTTGGCTAAATCCATATTGGATTTTTCTTATTAAACCATGACTATGTTCATGTTCAGTAATTTTATTCTTTATAATGATTTCTACCATTTTGCCTGGTATCGACGTCAGGCTCACTGGTCTGTAGTTTCCTGAATCACCCCGGAACCTTTTTTAAAAATTGGCGTTACATTGGCCATCCTCCAATCTTCAGGTATTACTGATGATTTTAATGATAGTTCACAGATTACTAATAGTAGCTCTGCAATCTCATATTTCAGTTCTTTCAGCAGCCTGGCATGTATACCATCTGGTCCAAGTCATTTGCAACTCTTTAGTTTATCAAATAGCTGTATTGCATCTTCCCGATTTATTGAGATTTGTTTGAATTCCTCCTATACATTATACTTAAATACTATTTCAGGCATAGGTAACTTCCCTATATCTTCTTCAGTAAATATCAAAGCAAACAATTCATTCAGTGTCTCTGTTATGGCCTTGTCCTCCTTTAGTGCCCCTTTTACCTATCATCCAATGATCCATCTGACCCTCTCACAAGCTTTTTTGCTATGAATGCACTTGAAAAAGTTTTTATTATGTATTTTTGCTTACACAGCAAGCTTCTTTTCAAATTCTCTTTTTGTCTGCCTTATCAATGCCTTGTATCTAACTTGCCAGTACTCACTTTGTTTCCTGTTTTCGTCATTTGGCTCATTTTTCCATTTCCTGGAAGATGCTTTCTTGGCAACAACAGCCTCTCTGGCCTCACATTTAAACCATGCTGGCAGTTTTTTGGCCTTCTTCTACTTTTCTTAAAGCATGGTATACAGCTGGTCTGGACTTCCAAGATAGTATTTTTAAACAATGCCCATGCTTGATGTAAATCTTTAACCTTTGTAGCTGCTCCTTTTAGTTTTTTCTTAACTACTTTCCTCATTTTATCATAGTCTCCCTTTTGAAAATTAAAAGTTTCCTTGCCATCCTTCTTCCAATTATTTATTATTTCTTTATTTGCAAGGCATACTTACCACTTTTTTGCCGGGTTGAAGCAGTTTACATAGAACAAAAAAGTTATAAATGTTACAAAGAACAATTTTTACTTAAATACATTTTTTACTGAAATTTTATTTATTTATTTAAAGGTTTTCTATGCCGTCTTTTCCAGTAACTAAAGCAGTTTCCATACAGCAAAACTTGTTACATCGAACTTGGTTATAGCATGGGTAAGAAAACAGAACTATATACAGATGTATACATCTAATTCACAATCAGCTTTGTACAGTAGCATATTTAACAAACATATTTACAAAGATTATTCCATTCTCAACATATTTACTAAGTGCAGGGATTATCTATTGTTTTAAAATGTTTGGATGGGAAGGCTAGCTTGGGTAGATCTTGGCTTGGATCTCTGGGTTGCCAAAGTGTTCAGCGAACAAATGGGTTTTAAGGGCCTTACGAAATGCGGAGAGATCATTGATGGCTCTGAGTTTATCAGGGAGGGAGTTCCAGATCAAGGGTGCAGTGTATGTAAAGGATCTGTTGCTTGTCAAGAGATTAGACTTGCAGAAGTGCATGGGGACTATGAGAGTGCTCAATGTGCATCCTCTCCTTGTTTGTGCACTTGCGGGTTCACTAATTAGAGTTGAGGTGTGATGGAGCTATGTTTTTTAGAACTTTGAATATGATTATAAGCAATTTGTATTTTATATGGCTATGAATTGGCAGCCAGTGTAAGTCATATAATATAGGTGTGATATGGTCAGATCTATTAGCTTTCCGAATAATGCGGGCAGCCATATGTTGAGCTATCTGTACTTGGCTTATTGCCTGTTTGGAGAAGCCCTGGTGAATGCTGTTGCAATAATCAAAGTGTGATATGATCATTGCCTGGGTGACAGATCAAACGTCATAGCCTGATAGCAAGGGTTTCAATTGTTGAATCATCTTTAATTTGTAATAGATCTGACCAGTGGTTAATTTTATATAGGTGGCCATGCTAACGGATTGATCTAGAGTAATCCCTAGGTATTTCATTTCATTCTTCACCTGTAAAACAGCTTCTTTAAGGTATAAAGTTGAGGGGGGGTCTAAAGATGTATATCAGTTTTGTTAAAGTTAATCTGTAAGTTATGGGAGTTCAGCCACTTTGACAATTCACTAAAGCAGGATACTATCAGATGGAGTTTAGGGTTTGCAATATCAAATGGGAGGTATAGCATTATATCGTCCGAATAGATATG
Organism: Ichthyophis bannanicus; assembly: GCA_033557465.1. Classification (NCBI taxonomy): domain Eukaryota; kingdom Metazoa; phylum Chordata; class Amphibia; order Gymnophiona; family Ichthyophiidae; genus Ichthyophis; species Ichthyophis bannanicus. The sequence continues at coordinate 1,006,274,797 of CM066031.1, read as the reverse complement.
ATATCCCACTTTAAATTTGTAGAAGATGCTACAGATTGGCTGGAGATAAATATTAAATAAAAGGGCTGATAGGGATGACCCTTGAGGTAAGCCCCTATCTTGTCCATACGGTTTGGATGTCTGTGAGCCAATTTTGACCATTTGAGTGCAGTCGGATAGGTAGGACCGGAACCATTGGTGTGTGGTACAGTGAATCCCTATTTGTTGGAGTCTCGTAAGTAGGATGTTGTGGCTTATGCTGTCAAAAGCAGCTGTGATGTGCAGAAATATAAGGATGTATGCTCTTTTGGAGTTATCAATTCCTCGGATCAGATTGCCAAGTATAGTTAAGAGAAGAGTCTCCACACCATGATTCTACCGGAACCTGTATTGGTGTTCATCAAGGGGTGAACTTATGCCAACATGATCCTGAAATTGGATTTGTACAATTTTCTCAATTACTTTAGCCATGAATGGGAGGCTTGAGATTGGCTTATATGATTTGGGGCAACTTTTATCCAGGGAATTGTGTTTTAGAATAGGGCAGATCATCGCTTGTTTTAATGTTGCTTGCATGATGCCTTGTTACAAGGATGCTGTTGTTGTTAAGTGCCGTCGAGTCGGAGTCGACTCATGGCGACCCTCTGGATAGCTATCCTAAATTGTGTTCTATCTTCAGTCAGGCGGCTCATTGTTGAGAGACTGGTACCCGTAGCTGCTGTTATTGTATCGATCCATCTCATTGCTGGCCTTCCTCTTTTGCGTTGATCTTCTATCTTGCCAAGCATGATGTCTTTCTCTAATGATCTCTCTCTCCGCATGATGTGTCCAAAGTATGAAAGTCAAAGTCTTGTCATCTGAGCTTCTAAAGAAAGCTTAGGTTTGATCTCCTCTAGTACAGACTGGTTTGTTCTTCGGGCAGTCCATGGTATACACAGTATTCGCCGCCAGCACCATAATTCAAAGGCATCAATTTTCTTCCTGTCTATCTTTTTCACTGTCCAGCTTTCACATCCATATGATGTTATTGAAAATACCATGGCTTGAACAAGTCGAATCTTTGTATGGAGAGAGACATCTCTGCTCTTGAGAATCTTATCTAGGTCTTTCATAGCTATTCTGCCAAGAGCAATGCGTCGTCTGATTTCTTGACTGCTTGTTGCTTCTTTATTGATAGTTGATCCAAGTAGGTTAAAGTTATTCACAATTTCAATTTCTTCTCCTTCGACGATGAACCTGTTGATTATGCCAGTTGTCATGATCTTTGTCTTCTTTACATTAAGGTGCAGGTCAATTTTGAGACTATGTTCTTTGATTGTGAGAAGTAAATGTTTCAGATCATCTTCGCTTTCCGCCAGTAATGTGGTATCATCAGCATAGCGAAGGTTGTTGATGAGTCTTCCACCAATCTTCACACCTCTGTTGTCTTCATACAATCCTAGGATAGATTTGCTATTTACAAGGATAGATTTGCTATTTTTAGGATGTACAAGGATGCTTCGGCTAAGGATATCTTTAACCAGCTGACTGGGCAAGGGTCAAGGCTAGATGTCGTAGTATTAATTCTAGTTATTATATTATTTAAATGTTCGAGGCCTACTTTGCAGAATGTTAGCTATTTCATAGTGCAATTTGTGTTGGGGTTTGGAGATAGGTTTGAATCAGTAGGAGGTAGCTTTAGCTTTTGTTGATAATAGTTGGATAATGCTTGTGGTTGAATGCAAAAGTCATTTTATCTAGATCCTGGACAGAAGTCAAGGCTTTAACAATTTCAAAGAGCTCTCTCGGGCGATTGAGTGAGTTAGTGAGAAGCCTGGTATAGTATTCCTTCTTCCTCTTATTTATAGCATCTTTATATTGCTGGAGGGTGGACATTTAAAGCCTTGTGTCCTCTATTAATTTAGATGCTCGCCAGGAGCGCTCAGTCTTTCTTAAAGATCTCTTTATGGTCCTTAGATCATGAGCGTACCACTCTTCAGAGCGTTTTTGTCTCCTATTGCTGTTGGAGGTAGGTGCAGTAGCAGCCCTGGAGATGGAAGCATTTCAGTTGGCTAGGAGGGAGTCCAACTCATCAGACTCTAGGTCGATCTGAGGGAGGCTTTCTTTTAAGAAGGCACCCTTGTCAAATTTCTCATACCTTTTGCATTGGTCATTGTTAGTAAGTGGAGTGGGAATAGGTAGTCGGGATGAGAATGCAAAATTAATTAGGAAGTGGTCGGACCAGGGGACTTGAACTGCTTGGTGAGGTGAGTATTGAGATGCTGGTGGAGAACATTCAGAAGGAAAACTAAGTCTAAATTGTTCCCCTTATTATGAGTTAGCATTTGTATTATCTGCTGACAGTCCATGTCAGTCATGGCACTGAGGAAGGACACTGCATGTATGTTGTGCACTGATGGGAGATTAAAATCACCTAATAGAATTAGTGGTTTCTTTGTAGTGGTAGCGCAGACTGTTTCAATGATTGTGGTGAGGTTATCCGGATCAGGCACTAGGGGTCTGTATACTAGGCAGAATGAAATATCTCAATAATCAGTATGTCCCATGTTTTTGGTTAGATGGAGGGAAGATTTAAGCTCATTTTTTATAATAATAACACCTCCTCCACACTTGGTGACTCTGGGGCAGTGGAACAGATCATAATCGTGGATCTTAAGTTGATTGTAAAGGACCGAATCAGATTCTGAGAGCCATGTTTCTGTAATAAATATTATTTCAGGATTGCTCTCATTCATTAGGTCAATAAACACTGGCAGTTTATTCCTTATAGAACGCGTATTGATTAGATAGCATTTAATTATCCTTGGGCTAGAATTAGTTGGATGAGAAAGCTGAGGTAATATTTCATGAGGTGTGATATGGATGTCTATCAGTGTTGCGTCTATAGCCATGTGTTCTTTTATGGTAGAAAACTGAAGGGTTATCACATACCTGGCTAAGGATTATTGGGATGTATTGATGGTAAGTGGGCACTTATGGATGTGGGTGGGCTCTGATAATGGATGTGGGTGGGCTCTGATAATGGTGTCCAGTATAAGCACGATGCTGTAGACACACCACATGTACCTCAGTTACTCCATGATGAGTTTTTAGAGCTTAGAGCAATCTTAGAGTCCTCACGGAATGATTCTCTTAGTGGTGAAGAGACTGGTAATGATAAATTAATGGGACCAATGATTGTGATCAGCGATAAGTAAAACACAGTCGTAGAAAGATCTGATAATGTGGCAAGAAAACAACTATACTAATGATACAGTGTTACAAAGGAGCACAGAATGTCTGTTGTAGTTCCCTGACTTAGTGGGGAGAGCAGGAACAAGATAGTAATACAGCTTTATTAAGGATATAATGATATTGGTACAAGTATTTGTATAGTGTAGTGCACACCAAAATTAACTTGCTAATCTTTACCAGATGACTCTGGCGGTGGTAGTAGGATGGTTTAGATTGGTGGCGTACTATGCTGGCTACTCCGAGGGCCATGTCTAATGGCCCTTTGGCATGGCTCCACCAGGCACGGGCACACCTGCAGTGCCACTCATTTTAAAAGAAGGGCTGAGCCATGCTGGATGCTGTTGGTACTGGGCAGAGCTTACTACATGTGCAGGGGGCTTTCCTGGGATAGAGTCTCTGTGTTTGGCTGGTTGCTGAGGATCCAGAAGCTGGTTGCGGAGGCCGAGTGTTGCCCTGGACATCCCCAATGTGACTGGAGTAATTTATGTTTTTATTTTATTTTTTACATATTTATTAAATCAAATGCAATCATGCTATGATCGCTATTGCCAAGTGGCCCCAACAACCTTATCTCTTGCACCAGATCCTGTGTTCCACTAAGGACTAGGTCCAAAATAGCTTTCCCTCTTGTCGATTCATGAGCCAGCTGCTCCAAGAAGCAGTCATTTATTTATCTCCCTAGCATGTTCTGCTGTGACACTGACCCATTATTACTGTGTTGTAACTTTTGTTAGCTTCCCTGATTTCCTTTAGAATTTCATCATCCATCTCCTCATTTATTTATTTATTTATTTATTTTATTGACAATTCTTATATACCGCACTATTAGACATCAGCGCGGTTTACATTAAACAGAAAACATCCAACAGTTTACATCTGTCTGGTCATTACATTTAACAGGAGGTATAACTTGGCGAAATAGGGGAAACTAAATACAATGGTGGTTCTGGCCAGGCGGACGGTAGTACATTCCCACTGCCATTGTCTTCAATATGAGGCTAAACTGGATGATTTAGAAAACTGCTCTATGAGGAGCAATCTCCACTTTGTGGGGCTCTCAAAGTCCTTGGCTGTATGCTATCTCCTCCTTTACAGCCGATAGTGGCAGTGATTGTGGCCACAGGGGAGGGAACAGGATGCAGCTTTTCCAGCCCTGGCTAATGGTAGCAGTGATTGTGGTAGAAGCACAGGTACATTCAAAATGCTGTGCATCTGACTGCTGGAGTGGGGAGGGAAGCAGACCTGCAACATTTCCAGCTTGTGTTGCCAGTAACAGCGACCACTGGAGGGAAGCAGTAGACAGGGCCGGCCCATCCATTGATCAAGAATATTGTTTGCACAGGGCCCTGCGTTTCAGGGGGCCCCACGCAAACAACATCCTTCATGGAAGATCGGTAGGCAGGGCGGCTTTAGAGGGAGCCGGAGAGGCCCCGTCTCCCTCTAACAACTGCCGAAGTGAAGAGCATCTTTTCACTTCACTTCGGCAGCTGTTCTGACATTTAGAACGCTGCTGCGCTGATCGCGGGAAACAGGAAGTCACCTTTGACCTCAGTGCGACACCGTTCTAAATGTCAGTACAGCTGCCAAAGTGAAGAGAAAAGGCGCGCTTCACTTCGGCAGCTGTAGAGGTGAGCTGGGGCCTCTCCGGCTCCCTCTTAGCTAGCTGCGGGGCTTTTCGGGAGGGGATGGAAGGGGGGTGCTTGAACTGGAAATGGGCTGTGGGGGGGGGGGGGCGGGGGGTTGCTAGGACTGAAAATGGGCTGGGTGGGGTTACTAGAACTGGAAATGGGCTGTGGGGATTGCTAGGACTGGAAATGGGCTGTGGGGGTTACTAGGACAGGAAATGGGCTGTGGGGGGGGGTTACTAGGACTGGAAATGGGCTGTGGGGGGTTTCTAGGACTGGAAATGGGCTGGGGGGTTGCTAGGAATGGAAATGGACTGAGTGGAGGGCGGGCTTGAACTGCAGATAGTTGATGGGGAGGGGGGCTTGGAATGGAAATGGGCTGTGAGGGGAGGGAGCTAGGACTGGAAATGGACTGTGGAGGGAAGGCTTGAACTGGAAATAACTGATGGGGAGGGGGGCTTGGACTGGAAATGGGCTGATGGTGGGGCTAGGATAGGATTGGAAATGGGCTGATGCGGGGCTAGGAGTGGAAATGGGCTGATGCGGGGGCTAGAAGGGAGCGGATGCTGGGTGGGGCTGGAACTTGAAGGGAGCTGATGTTGGGGGAGGATTTGAATGGGATGGGGCTGGGAGAGTGAAATGGAGAGGGGAAAAATATTTTGTGTGGGAGGGAAGAAAAATCTACAATTGGCCGGGTATTGGGAGAGTAAATGGGGATTGAGGATGGAGGGGTAAAATTTGAGTAGATGAAAAAGGAATAAAGAAAGATGGAGGAAAGAGCAAAAGGAGAAAGATCAGTATGTTAAAGCAGATGTAGAGAGAATGGAAAAAAACTAGAAGAGAGAAGAAAGGACAAATGGACAGCAGACAATGGAGAGTTAGCAGAAGATATGAAGAAATCAGAAGAAAGTGAGTGGAGCAATTGCAGCTGAAAAAAATGCACAAAAGGTAGAAAACTATCTCTTTATTTTGAATTTATTAACTGGAATATGTCAGCTCTGGGAAATGTGCATCATTAACGTCTGTGCTTTGTTTAGTACAAGAGGAAATTAATTTATAGTTTTATTTGTACAGTGTTGTTGTACATTCCAAGTTTAGCTTTTGGGGGTCCCAGTTTAATTATTGTCTTCCTATTTCTAAATAGTGATTCCTTGTTCTTTGTTTGGTGATGGTCTGTGTTCTGCATGTGTAACTGAGCTGAGGTATTCTGTTTATGTAGTTTCTATTTGACAGTGCCACTTATTCTCTTTCTCCAGTAGGTCATGTATTGTTATTCTCTGAAATGTATTGGTTTAATATTTGCAGTGTTGCCTTTTGATAGGTAGGATTTGGTGCTTTGTGAGTCCTGGTAGTGCTGTTATAATATGGCGGGTTTGCTATGGGTTCTAAATGGGCAGTGTTTGTAGTACTTCCTAATGTGCCCGGTGGTTGGCACTGGATTATAGTAATGTAGAAATCTGGTAGTCTTTCTTTCTCCATATGCACTCATTAAGAGGCATGTCTGCTAAAAGTTTGTGTATGCTAACATTATGCAAATATTTATGTAAATGAGACCTCTTATGCAAATGAGGCCCCGCACCAAGTCTCCGCCCCTGACAGCAGAATTAGGGAACAAGTTATAGGGATGTCCTTGCTTTGCACTCTCCTCAGGCGGTAGGCACAAGTGTTGTTAGGGAAAGTATTAGGGATATGCATTCATTTGAAACAACATGGGAAATGAAAACAGTATTTTCTATCTCATTTCATGTCATTTTTAGCCCAAAATGACAGAAAAAACGGAAGTGTTTGTAGTTTTTTTATATCATCCATAGTACTGCACACTACTGTATGCTGTAATGCTTCCTATTGCTGCATAGTGCACACACATTGTTCAATAGTGCATTCTATTGCTCAATAGAATAGGTTGTATGGTCTTTATCTGCCATTGTGTTTCTGTTTCTATGAGAGAGAAAGAGATTTTAGAGCTTGATAGCTCTTATGGATGGGTAGACTGGATAGACCGTATGGTCTTTATCTGCCATTGTGTTTCTGTTTCTATGCGAGAGAAAGAGATTTTAGAGCTTGATAGCTCTTATAGATGGGTAGACTGGATAGACCGTATGGTCTTTATCTGCCACTGTGTTTCTGTTTCAATGCGAGAGAAAGAGATTTTAGAGCTTGATAGCTCTTATAGATGGGTAGACTGGATAGACCGAATGGTCTTTATCTGCCATTGTGTTTCTGTTTCTATGCGAGAGAAAGAGATTTTAGAGCTTGATAGCTCTTATGGATGGGTAGACTGGATAGGCCGGATGGTCTTTATCTGCCACTATGTTTCTGTTTCTATGCGAGAGAAATGATAATTACACTTACCTGGTAATTGTAGTTCCTTTAGTGACGACAGTGCAGTCCTCAACCTCTGGGTTGTCAACCTTCACCTGCAGCTAGGAGACTGGCATGTCAAAATTATGACATCACTGGATATAGGCTGCTGCTCTCGCTCCACCTCCCCAGTGTGAACTATTAACAAAGCAGACTCAAGAGAGCAACAAATAAGTAGCTACAATAAACATGACTAAGTAAACTGAAACACTGACCAACCTAGGTCGAGCGGTCTTAAACCTTCCCTGCGGCACGAAGACGCAGATACTGATACTGGAAAAATCCGAGTGAAGAGAAACGACTAAGCGGAAACTTACCCGAAATTGTGTGTTTGCCTCCACTTGATCCAAATGTTGAGCTGAAACTGAAAGAACTCCGGGCGGGACTGAGGACTGCACTGTCGTCACTAAAGGAACTACAATTACCAGGTAAGTGTAATTATCATTTCCTTATCGTTCCCCCAGTGCAGTCCTCAATCTCTGGGATGTACCAGAGCAGAAATCATGGGGCGGGACCTTTCCATCCGGCACGTAAAACTGCTGAACCGAAACAAGCATCATTGGCCGCCGCCACATCGAGACGATAATGTTTACTGAAGGTATGCAAGGACGACCAAGTCGCCGCCCTACAAATTTCCCCTGGGGGAACCAAGCTGTGTTCCGCCCAGGAAGCCGCTTGCGCTCTAGTAGAATGAGCCCGGAACCCGACAGGCACGGCCCGTCCTTGAAGCATGTAAGCGGACGCAATCGCCTCTCGGATCCATCGGGCAATAGAGGCTTTAGCAGCCGCCTCTCCTTTGCGAACACCGCCAAACAACACAAAGAGCCGATCCGACCTACGAAAAGGCTGAGTCACCTTGAGATAACGCCGTAATACCCTTTTCACATCCAACCGGTGCAAACAGTGATCCTGATCGGAACCGCCTAGCGACCCCAACACCGGTAAGGTAACGGCCTGATTCAAGTGGAAGGACGACACCACCTTAGGCAAAAAGGATGGCACGGGCCGCAAGACAACTTTTTCCCTAGAAAAAGACAAGAAAGGATCCCTGCATGACAAGGCCTGCAGCTCAGAAATGCGCCGAGCAGAACATATGGCCACTAGAAAAACCACCTTCAAGGTCAAGTCCTTCACCGACGCCTGACTCAACGGCTCAAAGGGAGAAGCGGTCAAAGCCCTCAGTACGAGATTGAGGTCCCAAGGCGGTACCACCACCCTGCACGATGGGCGCAGCCGAGAGACTGCCCTGAGAAACCGCAAAATATCAGAGTGAGCCCCGAGAGACACCCCCTGTATCTTGCCCCGATAACAAGAGAGGGCCGCCAGCTGAACTCGCAAGGAGCTGGCCACAAGACCTTTATCAAAGCCCTCCTGAAGAAAACTGAGAACTACCGGAATAGAGGCAGTCGCAGCCCGAATACACTGCCGCGAACACCAATCTTCAAAGATACGCCAAACGCACACATAGGCCAAAGACGTAGACTGTTTCCTGGCTCTGAGCAATGTATCCACAACCGAAGGCGAATAGCCCTTTTTCTTCAGGCGAGCCCTTTCAATGGCCAAACCGTAAGCGAGAACTGATCCACCTGCGGCATGAAAAGGGGGCCTTGCCTCAACAGATCCGCCCTCTCCGGCAACCGCCACGGCTCCCCGTCCAGAAGCCGAACCAGATGGGCGTACCATGGGCGTCGCGGCCAATCGGGAGCTACCAGCAGCACCCGACCTGGATGAGCTCCGATCCTTTGAATCAGGCGGCCTATTAAGGCCCACGGCGGAAACACATACAGAAGACCCGACACCGGCCAACGTTGCAACAGGGCGTCGATGCCCTCGGACATTCTCTCCCGTCTTCTGCTGTAAAACCGATTGGCCTTTGCAGAGTGAAAGGTCGCCATCAAATCCATTATGGGCGGCCCCCAACGAAGAATGATCTGATCGAACACATCTGGATGCAGCTCCCTCTCCCCTGCATCCACCTGAACCCGGCTGAGAAAATCGGCCCGTATGTTGTCTCGCCCCGCGATGTGCGCTGCCGAAATCGCCGATAAACGACCTTCTATCCAAGAGAAGAGGAGATCCGCCTCCTCTTCCATTGCTGCGCTTCCGGTGCCGCCCTGGCGATTGATGTAGGCGACCGTCGCTGAGTTGTTGGAGAGAACCCGAACCGACCGACCCATCACGAACTGCTCGAATGCTAGAAGCGCCCGAGCCACTGCTCGAAGTTCCAGGCGATTGATCGACCAGGAAATCTCCAAGGGGGACCAACGACCCTGCGCAAACCGGCCCTCGCAGTGGGCCCCCCAGCCCAACAGGCTGGCATCCGTCAAAAGCGGAAGCCACTCCGGAGGCTCCAACGGCATCCCGGCCTCCAGAGACTGCCGCTGCAGCCACCACCGCAGGGACTGTTTGACCTTGGACGGAACCGGCAACCGGTGGCCCAGGGAATCCGACTGATGAGACCAGCGCCGAAGCAGCGCTCTCTGCAGCGGACGCATATGGAACCGGGCCCACGGAACCACTTCTAAGGTCGCCGCCATCGTCCCTAGCACCCGAAGGTAGTCCCATGCCGACGGCGAAGGAGTGACCCTGAAGTTGCGCACCAAACTCCTCAGGATTTAAACCCTCTTGAACGGCAAGAAGACCTGCCCCTGCCTCGTGTCGAAGTGGACCCCCAGATACTCCAGCACCTGAGAGGGCTCCAGACAACTCTTGGTCGGGTTGACCACCCAACCGAGACTCTGCAGAAACTCGACCACCCTGCTTGTCACCTGCCTGCTTTCCGCTTCGGATTTGGCCCGAATGAACCAATCGTCGAGATAGGGATGCACTAGAATGCCTTCCTTGCGCAACGCCGCCGCCACCACCACCATAATTTTGGTGAATGTGCGGGGTGCTGTGGCGAGGCCAAAAGGTAAGGCTTGGAATTGAAAGTGGCCCCAAGGAAGAGCGAACCGCAGAAACCTTTGATGCGCCGGTCGAATCGGAATGTGTAAATACGCCTCCGTCAGATCGAGCGACGTGAGGAACTCTCCTTGACGGACTGCTACTATGACGGAGCGCAAGGTTTCCATCCGGAAATGAGGCACCCTCAAACAGCGGTTTACGCCTTTGAGATGCAAAATGGGTCGTAATGCTCCGCCCTTCTTTGGCACCACGAAATAAATAGAGTACCGACCCTGTCCGCGTTCGACCTCCGGAACCTCTATAACCGCGCCCAAGCGCAACAGACGGTCCAAAGTGCTGCAGACTTCCAGGGTCTTCCTGTGGCCTCGACAGGGGGACAGTACAAAGGAATCTCACATGGGTCACTTGAACTCCAGCGCGTAACCCTCTCGGACAACTTCCAACACCCACTGATCGGAAGTGATGTGGGCCCAAGCAGAGAGAAACTCCCGAAGCCTCCCGCCTATGGAAGGTTCCTCTGCTAGGACCCGCCTCATCTCATTGCGCCTTGCGGGCTGCTGGAGGAGCAGTCGAGGAGAAACCCCTATTGGCTCCTCGAAACCCCCGAAACCCCTGGGCCCGTGTCGAAAAACGGCCCCTCTGGTAGCCGGTGTATCGAGAAGTACGAAACCTCCGAACATCCCGAAACTGGCCCCGAAAACTTTGCTGACCCTTAGACTGCTTGGGTCTATCCTCCGGGAGCCTACCAGCTTTGGACTCCCCGAGATCCTTCACCAATTTATCGAGATCTTCTCCAAATAGCAATCTCCCCCGGAAGGGGAGCTTACTCAACCGGGATTTCGAAGAACCGTCCGCCGCCCAGTTGCGCAGCCAAACTGCTCTACGGGCGGCTACCACTGAAGCCGTACTATTAGCCAAAGCCCTGATCAAATCATAATGTATATCCGCCAAGTATGCAGTACCCGACTCCAGCCTGCCGAGCTCCCGCAGCTCCTCAGGAGTCAACTGCGGTGACTGGCGCACATGCTGAACCCAGCGCAAACACGCTCAGGCTACCCATGCACCACAGATGGAAACCTGCAAAGACAGACTATCCACTTCAAAAACCTGCTTTAACAACCCGTCAACCTTCCGATCCTGAGTATCCTTTAAGGCAGCACTGCCCTCAACCGGAATTGTGGTCTTTTTTGTGACAGCTGATACCACCGCGTCCACCCGCGGCACACGGAACCTATCCTTATCCTTGTCAGCCAGCGGGTAGAGCCTATTCATGGTCCGAATACCTTGTAGCCCCGCTTCCGGCTGATCCCATTCGTCTTGGATCATTTTGTCAACCACTCTATGCACAGGAAAGACCACCTGCGTAGAGCGCACTGCTTGGATCACCGGATCTTCCAGCTCCTCTTCAGCAGCGGCCGGCGTCTGGAGGTTTAAAACCTGCATAGACTCCGTAATCAGGGCAGTCAGCTCTTCCCTACGGAAGACCCGGATTATCTTGGCTTGATCTTCGGGCTCGGGAATCTCACCGTCTTCGAGATCCTCCAACCCCTCCTCAGGCTGCCAGTCAGCGTCCTCGACGTCTAGACGTTCACCCTCCGTCTCCCACACCGCCTTCGCCTTTTTAGGCGCGGAAGGACCCTCGCCCGACAGCTCAGGCCCTTCGAAGGGATGCGGTAGGAAGGAGGGCGGTAACGTAGACGGCAGCCTACCTTGACGGCGCAGGCAAAAAGCTTGGTGCATTAACAACACAAAATCCGGGGAAAAATCCGCAAGGTCCGCCGGCTGAGCACTCTGGAGTGAATCCAATTGCTTCCCCGCTGCCTCAACCGCGGGACTGTGCTCCGAACTCTGCAAAGGGTTCCCCCCCGCCAATAGCGGTGTCACCTGCAGCTCAGAGGACTCCTTAAGGTCCATCTGTTGCTCCTCAGAGGAGGAAAGGGAGGCACAGCCACGGCAAACCCCGGAGTCCGCTACCGTTCCCCTCCAAGTGCCGCAAACCACACACTGTGGTCTGGTGGTCATAACCGAAAACGCCCCTCCTGGGCTTCGTTACCGTTTTGCTTGGATTTTTTTTTTTTTGATACCTACTGAAGTTAGGTATGAATGTTGACTGCAATCAAAAGCCTTATTCCTAAGGGGAAACAGAGGCAGTAAGCTTAGGCACCCAAAGCCTGTCCTGCAGTCGGTGCGACTGAGGAGCTCAGTCCCGCCCCCCAGACCGGAGGCAGAAACGCCGGAATAAAAACCGCCAACTCGGAGTGAAATCAGCACTCAGATCAAAAGAAAAAAATATATATATGCAAGAAAAATAAAGAAACGAAACGGCACCGTGACCCCCCGGGGCACAGCAGTAAAAATGCTGCGAACATGCGGCTTCCTGCCCCGATGAAAATGGCCGCAGGAGGAACCGAGGGAAGGAAAAAGAGGCGCGAAAAGCCCAACAGACCGGCGGAAGCTAAAGCCCCGACGTGCTCGCACCAGACGCCGCCTGAACTGGTTACGGGCTTACCGGACAGGTCCGCGTTGGGTCAAGGCTGCCTCCCGGCTCTCCAATGTGGCCCGGTACTTCCCCGCGAGCCTGCAGAAGTACCGCTAAGCCCAGCTCCTGTTATCCGGCACTGCCGCAGCGGAGCTCGGGAGCGCGGTCCGTAAAGAAGTGACTGACCTGAGGGAGGGCTCTCACCCGAAAGTCCTGGGTGAGAGATCCGTCGGTCTCCGGGAAGGCACACAGGTAAGCAAACCAACCTGAACACTGACAGGGAAGGTGTAAGAGCCGCAAAACCTTTCTCCCACCTCCCCTGTGTGAGAAATGGACCCCTGTGCAAGGGCTCTAACAATTAGTGATTATCTTTTTTTTTTTTATTATTCTTTGTCTAAGTAGCTACCCTAGCCTATATCGCTCCTTATCTGTTCCTCTAGTGAGCCCCAGCCGAGGCTCACAACTTCCTCCTGCTGCAAGGAGACTGGTCACACTGGGGAGGTGGAGCGAGAGCAGCAGCCTATATCCAGTGATGTCATAATTTTGACATGCCAGTCTCCTAGCTGCAGGTGAAGGTTGACAACCCAGAGGTTGAGGACTGCACTGGAGGAACGATAAGGAAAGAGATTTTAGAGCTTGATAGCTCTTATAGATGGGTAGACTGGATAGACTGTATGGTCTTTATCTGCCATTGTGTTTCTGTTTCTATGAGAGAGAAAGAGATTTTAGAGCTTGATAGCTCTTATGGATGGGTAGACTGGCTAGACCATATGGTCTTTATCTGCCTGTGGTTTTTATATTTCTATGTTTCAATAGTATGCCCTGTTGCTCCATAGGGGCACTATTCAGCAATAGGGCACACTATCTGAGCAACAAGGTGCACTGTTGACAACATTGCACCCCCCCAAAAAAAAATGATAAACCTGAAAAAAACAAAAAACCCTATAAATGACATGGGAAACTAAATAGAATACAATTTTTTTGCCTGCACGTCCCTGGAAAGCATGGTCTTGCTGTCTATGCCAAATTTTTGGTGACATAATTCCCATTTCTTGTGTCCTGACACTCTGGTTAAGAATCATTGGTCCAAACTATTGGTATTTGTCAGTTGTTCAAACTTTCAACACCCTAGGTTATTACGCAGATCACCACATTTATTTTAAGACTCAACTATCTGCAGTCACTAAATCTATTTTTTTGGCTGAAGATGGATTTGATCAATTAGATCATATTTAGGCAAAACATCATTACTCACTTTGGTCATGTGCTTGTAATTAGTCAAAAAGACTATTGCAGTGTGCTATATGGTATGTTTCTGCACTCATCTATCAAACGTCTCCAAACAATATAAAATATGGCTATCAAATTTATTGCACACTAATCTAAGTTTGACAGAGTTACACCATTATTAAAAGTGCATCATTGGATGTCATTTTCTTAGCGCATCAAATTTAAAATACTAAATCCTAGCACACAAGGTGTTCTGTAGTTTATAGTTTATTAACAAACATGACATACCGCCATATTAAAAAATGTCATAGCAGTTTACACAGAACAAACCATAATACAAATAGAACAATAAGAAATAAAATAGAAATAAATCAAGGCACGGAAAAACATAGAAGATGAAGAAAAAAGGGGGGGGGGCTGGTTTCTTAGGAGTGGAGGAGAGTAGAAGAGAATGTTGAAGACCTCAAAAGGGAGAGTAAAGAGTAGTGTTGATAAAGGTAAACCTAGGCTAAGCCAAGGATTATAGTTCATAGGCCAATTGATAGAAGTACGCCTTCAGGCCATGTTTAAAGTTTTAAAAAAGAAGTCTCTTTCCTAAGATAAACTGAAAGTGAATTTCAAAGGTAGGGAGCCAAGCAGAAAAAACACTGAGGATTGAGTTGATTCTAGGTGTGCCTGTCGTTTTTAACAGATAACTAATAGATGTGAATTCTGAGAATGAAGCTTCCTGGTGGCAGAAGCCTGAGGTAAATGCCAAATATGAATGTATCCTGGAATACAAGATTATGTGCGCCAATGTGAGTACTTTGAACTTTACTCTGTACAACACAGGGAGCCAATGTTTATTCATTATTAATGAAGTGACAATATCATACTTAGATGCATTTTAAAGAAGTTTAATATAGCTGCATTCTGGATATTTTGAAGCCTTCTGTAATCACAATGCAATTGAAACACTAATTCAAAACAAATAAACAATGATATATAAAAGAAACAAAAACTCATTATTTCACAAAAGATACAATAAAAAAATGTTTAATTCTTTAATAATTCTTTAATAATATATTCATTGACATCATTCATAAAAATTAATACTGGGAGAAATAGTAACATACCACAAATACCACAAAAGACCAAGGACAATCATAAATACAAAAAATACATAACATATAAACATATTAAATACAATGCCCTCATAACAAATCTTTCAGATATAAATTCATTCCCATATACATAATTCCATGCTCTTATAAAGATTATACAACTCCAAAATCTTATTAACCTCACATATTATATAGAACATGGAAACAGGATTAAAGTCTGACCAGAAGGTAAGTAGAAATGGGCAAGGAAGGTTCTGTTCGATCAGAGGATCGTGAAAGGAGGGACTGTATTAGGGCTGAGTGGGGTAGGTAGGAAAGCTTGGATATCAGCTATCTTTTTGAAGAAGTAAGTGGCTAAGTCTGTGGTAATACGTAATGAACCTGAGAGTGGTGCTGGGATGTGGCAAATTGATGATAATGAAGAGACCAGAGAGGAGAGTTGTTTTGCTTGTTTCTGGGCTTTGTCAATAAGATTAGAAAAGCAATTTCTGTAGCTTCATCAATCCTGATTTTGTAGAAAATTTACTGTTCCTTAACCTGAGATTAGTGCTCGGTGGTTTATAGTGCCTCCACTTCCCTTTCTGCCTTATGCAATTGGCATTTCAGTAGGAGAAGGCTAACATGGTATCAAGGATGGGACTTTCTTTTTGAGCAAGGATGTTTCTTATATTGAGAAGAGGCCTCCTGAATGGAATTGCCCAGGATAAAGTTCAAAGTAGAGGCCTGAGTTGAATGCCAATGAATGGAACCCTGTGGGAGATGGGAGCAGATGAATATAAAAAGTTTGGAAATCAGGGAATTCCTTATCATCCCTTCAGGCCAGTACAACCACAAATGGGTTGTCAGTCCCTCCAGCAGATCATGACAAAGTCTTGTCTGTTTAGTATAAGAACTCCTCCCACACTGCCATACTCCAGTCTATTATACCTCAGCAGCTGGGGAACAGCTCCCAGTTACCAGTCTGGACAGATGGTTTTTTGAGGGAGATTTAAAATAAATAAATTGGAACACAGAAATAGGTGAACAGGATTTCAAAACGTAAAAAAAAAGAAAAGAAAAACCTGCTGAATTGCTCTAGCAGAACTCCTCCAGCAGAAGCAGCAGAGAGGACTGGGGGCACTCTACCCACCCCCCTACCCCCTCTTCAGAGCATTCCAGGTGAATGAAGGCAGCAAAGGCAGGGCCTACCTTGACTCCGAATTGTCTGCCTAGAGGTGATTATCTGGGAGCCCCTCCTTCTCCCAGAGGGATAGCCAGCTGACTGTAAGCTATAGCTTCTCTGGCTATCCCCGGGCCCAAACCGGCACTTCTAAGGTAAGAAGGGGGTGAAATCTCTGAGCTCTGCGGTCAAGCAGTTCCCATTCGGCATTGGAGGAGGAAGGGGGGGGGGGGGATGTAGAGTTGGTCTTGGCAGCTCTCCCTTTTCTCTGGTTACCGGCGGTATGGACCGTTCCATGTGGCGATTCACTGCGGTACGGGGCTGATGGCATGTTAAAAGGCCTTCCTTTTTGCGCACAGTGTGGGAACAGTTGTGGCTTGGGCTCAGCAGGGCTCTGCCATAGGTGTGATAGCTTGGGGCGCCGATTGCAGTGCGGTTTTGCTGCGGCTAGCATGGAATTGGATTTAACAAGCTCTGAGGGTGCTCCTAAAGGCCCAGAGGTTCCCGCTGTTTCAGTGGGAACCACGGATATTTAAAAAAAAAAGCAGCCATTTCTTCAGAGAAGCGGGAAAAGAGGGGGAAAAGCAAATCGAAAGAGAAACAGCTGGTGGGACCCTTTCAAGCACCTCAGATAGAGCAAGGCCTGCAGGAGGGGAATGAGACTATTTTTTCCCTAGATTTTATCCTTTCACCACATAGAGCCTACGGTATTAAAATAAAACAGTTAGACCCCCACAGTTCCTTAATGAAGCGTGCAGTCTCTCTGACGGTACAGGTCCCTCTGGATGAGGATCCAGGCCCCTCCCGACCCGATAATGGGGTAGAATCAGGGGCAGTGTGGTCAGGTCAGGGGTCTCCGGGGCATGGAGACACCGAAGAGTTTGGAGAGGGTGCTTCAGTGATCTGGGGGGATCCCAGGAGTTAGAGGAAGGAGAGATTGCCCCAGGAGAGGATCCAAATATATTCCAGGTGTTTCGTAAGGAGGAACTGGGGGCCCTAGTTTCTCATTCTCTGTCAACACTGAATCTTATGCAGTCATCTGCGCAGAAGGAAGAACCGCTTGAGGACCCACTTCTGCAAGGTTTTAAAGTGGCACAGACGTGTTTCCCAGTCCATAGGATGATAAAGAAAATGGTAGAGGTGGAGTGGAAGTACCTGGAGACTATGTTAAGGGGTAGCCGTCCGATGGTGCGGCTCTATCCCCTCCCACAAGAGGAGCGTGATCTACTCAAGATGCCGAAGGTGGACACTCTGGTATTGGCAGTTACCAAGAAGACCACTATCCCGGTGGAAGGAGGGGCGGCCCTTAAGGACCTGAAAGACAGGAAATTAGAGACACTTCTCAAGCATGCCTTTGACTCGAGCACACTGGCACTGCAGGCCTCCATTTGCAGGGCCTACAGTATGTGTCCAGGACTTCTATTTGAAGGCTCCAGGGTGCGACATCGACAAAACATGAGACGTAGATGGTGTCAGAAGGAGCTAAACTAGAATCAACCACCACTTATATGGCAGATACCTTTTATGATTTGGTCCGGATAGTTTCCAAGACCATGGCATTGGTGATAGTGGCCTGCAGGTTTCTCTGGCTTAGAAAGTGGGAGGCTGATGCCTCCTCCAAATCTCGCCTTAGTAAGCTCCCTTACAAGGGCAAGCTGCTTTTTGGGAAGCATTGGAAAAGATTGTAAAGGACTTGGGTGACTCCAAAGGAGGGCGCCTGCCAGAAGATCACCGTAGGGGCTCTAAATTGGGAGGCCCGGTGCGGGGACAAGCCAAGGATTTACAGTGGTTCTGCCCAACGCATTTCACTCCCTACCAGACAGGTCGCTATGCAGCAAGGGGACGGCCCTTTTGAGAGGCCCATGGGTTCGTTCGGGGTTTCTACCCTGCTTCACAAATCCTGCCCAAAAGCCTCAATGAAGGCAACTTGATCCAGACGGAGATCATCAGGGGTCGGTTACAACAGTTTTACTCCTTCTGGACCACTATCATGACCGACCAGTGGGTCTTGGAAATTATCTGCAAAGGCTATGTGCTGGAATTTTCAAAGCCCTTGTCCGAGGCCTATGTCATTTCCCCCTGCAGAGTGTGAGAGAAGAGGGCGGCGGTCAGCTGCACTCTTCAACGGCTCTTGCAGCTGAAGGTGGTTGTATCAGTACCCAACTACCAGTGTGAGTCAGGTCGATACTCCATTTATTTTGTCGTCCCTAACAAGGATGGCGGTTTCCGACCCATTCTAGACCTCAAGTATGTGAATCAGGCCTTATGGGTTCCGCACTTCCGAATGGAAACCTTGCATTCGGTTATCTGCCTGTGTGCCAGGGCGAGTTCTGGGCGGACCTCAACCTTACCGAGGCTTACCTTTATATTCCCATCAGGCCAGATCACCAGTGCTTCTTGAGGTTTGCCGTGCCCATGGGTCACTTCCAGTTCTGGGCATTGCCATTTGGCCTCGCAACCGCACTGCGTATCTTCAGAAAGATTATGATGGTTGTAGCAGTGGCCCTGTGGCAAGAGGGGATTCTTGTCCATCCCTACTTAGACGATTGGCTGATTTGAGAAAAATCAGAGTCGGAAGCCTGCATTGTGACGCAATGGGTGGTAGATTTCCTGCAACAGCTGGGCTGGGTGGTCAACCATGCCAAGAGCCAGCTCCGGCTGGTACAGCACCTGGTATATCTTGGGGCGCTGTTCGACACCAAAGCTGGGACAGTATCATTACGCAAGGTAAGAGTGCGGAAGCTGATAAAGCAGGTGAGAGTTTTTCCTAGAATGCCGGTTCCGACAGCGTGGTACTACATGCAACTGCTAGGGCCCATGGCTGCAGCCTTGGATTTTGTGCCGCTACTCATAAGATGGTCTCCTCAGAGGCATCCATTGTCTCAGAAACTGCTGTGCCCGCAGAGCGTCAGGCATGGTTTGCAATGGTGGCTACAGCCTGAGCATCTAATAGTGGGCATGCTACTGGAACAGCCGCATTGGGTGCTAGTGACCATGGACACCAGCATGTCTGGCTGGGGCATGCTCAGTTTGTCTCAGGTGGCACAAGGTCATTGGTCAGAGGAAGAGTCCACCTGGTCCATCAATCAGCTCAAAATGAGAACATTTTTTCTGGCATTGCAGTCATTCCAAGGCATAGTAGAGGCATAGTAGAGGTAAAGACCCTGCAGGTATTTTCCGACAATGCGGCCACAATAGCCTACATCAACTGCCAAGGGGGCACAGGCAGTGCTACGCTGGTATCAGAAAGTCAAAGATTACTGCTGTGGGCGGAAGTGCATCTGATGGCCCTCTCAGCGGCCCATGTTGTAGGAAAGGACAATGTCCAAGAGGACCATTTCAGCCGACATGTCTTGGACCCCGGCAAATGGGAGCTCAACGCGGCAGTGTTTCACGATCTCATGGTACGTTGGAGAGTACCGGTCATGGATCTCATGGTGACACTATCGAACAACAAAGTGGGGTGTTTCTTCAGCAGACGCCGGGAGCACATGTCAGAGGGCCTTGATGTGTTGGTACAACCCCGGCCGACAGATTGCCTTCTGTTTGTCTTTCCATCTTGGGCTATGATTGGTCGTCTGTTGCAGCGGATAGAGGGGCACAGCGGTCCGGTGATTCTGATTGCACCAGATTGGCCGAGAAGACCATGGTATGCGGATCTCAAATGTCTCCTGATCACTCAGTCCTGGAGACTCCCCAATTAGGCCATCTTGTTGATGCAGGGCCCAGTACTGCTGCCCCAGGTGGATCGATTCTCGCTTATGGCTTGGCTCTTGAGAGGGTTAGATTACACCGGCAAAGGTACTCGACAGTGGTCATTTCCACCATGTTAAGGTCCAGAAAGAGATATACTATGCTGGCCTACATAAAGGTATGGCGCAAGTTCGAAGAATGGTGCGCGGACAGGGAGATCCATCATTTTCGGCTGTTCTCTGTCCCATATCTTGATGTTCCTGCAATGCAGCCTTGAGAAGGACTTAGCTGTCAGTTCTCTGAAGGTGCAAATGGCAGCATTAGCCTGGTATCGGGGCCACATGCAGTGCCACTTGTTGGTAGCACACAAGGATATGATTCAATTTCTGTGGGCGGTGAAGCTGGTTCATCTTCCCAGATGGCCATTGGTTCCTCCGTGGGACTTGAATCTGGTACTGGAGGTGATGACAAGGACTCCCTTCAGACCTCTCTTGGGCACCTCACTAAAGGATCTTACCCTGAAGAAAGTGTTCTTAGTGGCGCTTTGTTTGGCACGGAGAATCTCAGATCTAGAGGCCCTTTCCTGTCGTGAACCATTTCTGCATTTCTTTAAGGAGAAGTAGTCTTGAGACCAGCGCCGTCCTTTTTGCCAAAAGTAGTTTCAAGTTTTCACTTGAATCATGCTATTTCTCTGCCTGCCTTTCCAGTTCTCGAAGGTTCTGAGCATGATCGATGCCTACATACTTTGGATGTCCATATGCTGCTACGGAGAAACCTTAAGTGAACGGAGTAATTTCACAGGTCGGATCGGTTGTTTGTTCTCTTTGGGGGCCAATGTGAGAGAAAAGTGGCCTGCAAAGCCTCGATTGCCTGTTGGGTGAAACAAGACTTTGTGATGATCAGTCCTCAGCTGCTGGAGGGGGCTGACAACCCATTCGTAGCTGTACTGGCCTGGAGGGAACTCAAGGAAAGACAATTAGCAGGTAAGACCTAATTTCACCTTTCTTGAGATTAGCATGCTGATTTCATATTGGATCACTTTTAATGAGGCGTCCAAAGATTGAGAATATTAAAGCTAATAAAATAGTGGTCAGTCCTACTAAGTGATAAAGAAGCAAATTGATGGAGATAAGAGAGCTGAATTAATCTCTCTGTCTGCTTTCCCAGAATCCTCTCTGAAAACTCCATCTTGAATGCGTGAGGAAGTGTTTGTGTGTGTGTGTGTGTGTGTGTGTGCGCATACCGTGAGCCTCCAGACAGCTGTCAAGATGAAAAGCAACAAATGTGTTTAAAGGAATATATAAATTAGTGCTTTAAAAGATGTATCTTGGGCAGAGGGCGTCTGAAGCTCTGTATTGAGTAACGTCACTCTCTGCTTCACAGGATAACAACAGTGTTATACGTGCTGCAGACCTGTGTATTTGAGTTCAATAAATTAGATTGGTTTTGATTCATAAGTTGTCATGTCTTACAAATTTATACACAAATTGTAAGGAGTGAGCGAGGTCTGATACTGGGATGGTATACAGTAATGAGGCATAGAAACCCCCCAATAAAGTTTAGACAATGAAAAGACTGTGAGGGGTAAAGAGAATATGGCATCTAATGTGTGCGGAACTGAGCATCTTGATGGAACTGTGGGTTGTTCTTGGTCTTCTGCAGCATCTCTTCAATCTGTTCATGCTCCACACTCCTGGAAAAACTCTCTGACTAGTTATGCTGTCTAATTCTATAGCGCATCTAGACTCCTCACATGGAGCAACATTTTATTACTTAGAACCAGTCCTTTGGAACTTGCTACTTCAATATGGTAGATTAGAGACTGTGCTTTCTAAATGTAAAGCTGCTTTAAAAACGTATTTCTTTACACTAGCGTATCAGTCCTGATGGCCCATGGTGAACCAACTGACAGGAAAGACAGCAAACGGCAGTCTCTTCACCCTCTCCCATCCTGCTTTCTTTGCTACCAACTGCTGTCTTTGTAATTCAAATATTATTTCCATTATTTGATTTCTCTATCGTGATTTTAATAGCTTGTAAACTGTTCTGATGCACAAAGAAAGAGTGGTATAGCACATTTTAAATAAACATAAACAAGGTGATGGTGCAGGGTGTGCACAGATTGGGCCCTTGGAGAGTAAGAGAGAACAGGCCACGGGTTGTTATTGCTAAAATTCTCAATTACACATGAGGCGGCTATTCTGCAAGCTTACCGAAAAGTGAACAAATTGCTCTATAAAGATGATAAGGTACAAATTTTACAAGATTATTTTGTGCGTGTTGCAGCTGAGCAGAAGACGGCGTGGATATTTGTGGGAAGTTAGTAGCCAAGAAAATCCGGTTCATTTTACAATATCCAGCCAAATTGAAAGTATGGCACAACGGTGTGGTGAATATGCTTGAAATACCATAGGCTGCAGTCACCTGGCTGCGGCAACTGAAATGCTCAGACAGCGGAAGACTACATTGGGAACTGACTTGCGGACTCCTGTTGTGCTGCCAGAGACTACATGGTGAATGGTATACTCAGTGTTTGGAGACTGTCTCTTAATGACCTATGCAGCAATGGACAAAGATAATACAGTAATCAGGTTGTGACATTTCACCTCTTTAGAAACTTCAGCTAATTGAGAAAAAGATTTGTGGAAACAGAATGACCTTGGACAGTAAGAAGACTAGTTTTGGGTTTCCTTCCTACATTGGAGGGCATCAAAATTCTTCAAAATGGAAGGCTATTGTGCATGGACAGTTTAGCTTTTTCTGGGACTATCCTATGATAAAAAAGTGTATTTAAAGACAACTTTAGATAGATTGCTTCCATATCAGGCAGTAGTTTGTAAAGCAGGAGACTGTGAATACCGTTTTTGACTTATCGTTATCGCTCTGAACATATCGAAGAAAATGCAATAAAAAAGCCAGAATTAAATTAAATAAATGAAACAAGCAGGAAATACCAGTATTGTATCATCCAAGCTATTGTCTGATGGTGCTTTAAATTGGCTTATAGGGAAAGCATTTGAAGATGTGAAGGAAAAACTTACAACTGCACCCATGTTGGCTTTTGCAGATTGGAAGTTATCTTATGTGCAACAAACTAATGCTAGTACTACTATCTGAGGGGACTGCATTGTACTGAGTTCAGGAAGGAAAGCTGTGAGCCGTCTCCTATGTAAGTCTGGAACTTGCTAAAAGGAAACACAGCTATCCCATTCCTAAGCTGGAATTCGTAGCCCTGAAATAGACAATCTGTGAAAAGTTTCATGGTCATCTGTATGAAGCAGAGTCTAAGGTTGTGGCAGATAACAATGCTTGTTTTGTATTTGAACCACCACTGAATGTCTCTTAGATGTCCCTGGTCTTGAATTCTATTCTGGGGACATCTATTTATTTATTTATTTATTTAGACAGTTTTGTATACCGCCTTATCCTTCAATCAAAGTGGTCACAACCCAATTGGCGGAAACATTTAACACGAGGGGATATGAGACACACAAACTAATACTTACAGGGAACATGGGCTATGGAGGGTTAAGTGGCTTGCCCAAAACCACAAGGAGCACCTATGGGACTAGAAACCCCAGTCCTTCCGGCCCAAGGTTGCTGTCCTCTAGTGGGATTTGAGCCCCCGACAGCCGCAAGGTCATCCATATCGGGCACACTCATATTTGTGAATTGTGCCTGAACTTGGACGGGCCTACCTTCTTTTCAGACATTCTGCCTTGGATGTTCTCAGATTGCACTTGAATGTCATTTGTAAAATGTGCCTTCAGAAGTGAATAAGTTGACTCATGTTCCCCTCCTGCCTGCCAGATGTAGCTAGTGTACGCTTTGGAGCGCCATCTACCAATGTTCTTAATAACAGTGTCACCCAACCCAGCCTCTACTGCACCCACAGAATGAATGTGCCCCACATTTAGTGCTTCCAGGCTCACTGCAGTCAAAGCTCACTGCAAACTGATAACGAGTGACTGCATTTTACTCTGAAGGAAGGTAAGACCTACAATATGCTCCGTTTTGCTTCTTTCGAATCTCCAGCATTCTCGCCAAAAATTATGCATTTTGCTATTAGTTCATCTGTGATTTTCCCAGAACTCCATCTCCACTGTTGCAAGAAGGACATCACTTTCTGATAGCCAACTTTACAGGATGCCCAAATGACTGGCACAAGTGAGCCATGCAGCAAGACCCAAGCTCCACAGGTAACCCAGAACTGTTGCTCCAATCTCTTCTGCTCCTGATGCCAGACTCCAGAAGACTGGCCACTTAACCAGATAATTAATTTTTTTTTCTGATTTTCTTATAGCTTGGGACATGCCTGGCCTTGGCTATGATGTTGAGCTGTAGACAATGTAAAACAAACTGTTGCAACAACGCCACAACCATCAGACATTTATAGCAGCCTGCCTAGTAATAATTTCAACAACTCCTTTGTTGTCACACCAAAAAATGATGCTTTTATCAGGTAGCTTACCCAGCCAAATTGCCAATGCCATAACCAGTGGAAACAGTTCCAATAATATAATGTTTATGTTTATTAAAAACTTGCTATGCTGCTCTGTGCCGCATGGTGCCAGAGTGATTTACAGTTTAAAAAACAACAACACATAAGAAAAGAACTTACAATAAAATACAGGAAAAAAAGAGGAAAAAAAAGAGTAGATAACAAATCACCAAGCAGCCAACACCTGCTTCTCCTCCTCAGGATGCCCCCTGAAAGGCCAAGCTAAAGAAATGGGTCTTCAGCAAGGCCTTAAATTTCTTAAGGGAGGATTCCAGGTGAAAAGTTATAGGAAGTGTGTTCCACAAAGAAGGGCCAGGAAGTAAAAAGCCACATGGCGTGAGCCTTCAAGGTGAGCACTGGAGACAGGGGGGAAGACCAACAGATTGGAGTTTTGAGATCAAAGTGACCTGGATGGACAATATAGTGTGAGCAAAGAAGAAAGATAGAGAGGAAGACCTGTGTTAATGCCTTATGTGCCAAGACCAGAACTTTCAAGTGAAAACAATATGGAAGAGGTAACCAATGAAATTTGTAAAGAAGTGGGGAGACGTGATTGTAACAGGAAGAACTGCATGAAAGGTGAACTGAAGTATTCTGAATTACTTGCAATTTTTTGAGATTAGTAGACCTGGTTGCTCGCATGGACACCTATGTCCATGGGGTAACCAGGCAAACAGCATAAAATATGTAAGTCATAAAATAATAAGGACAAAATATAAAATAAACAAACATAAAACTTGAAGCAGGATAAAATAGACAAGCAACATAAAACATACAGATCATAAAATAATAAATCACTACAGCCGCCCCACCCTGAATGAGCCTGATCTTGCGTGACATACCAGGTGTTGTAGGCTTACTGTGCAGAAGAAAAGCTTGGCAATCTACTTCAAGTTGCACCTTGACGAGAAACCCCAGGTGATAGCCACAGCATGCATAATTAGCCACGGGGTCACCAGGAGTTGAAATCGACTCAATAGCATTTAACAACAACAAAATAATAAATTAAAAAGACAGATAGGAATCAGTTCATCATAATGCAAATAGAGAAAAACAGAGGGAGTTGAAAGGACTAACAAAGAGAATCACATAGTAGGATAATATGTTAAAAAGACTAATAATCATGGTGGGGGAAAAGCATTACCATTGTCTGAGGAAAATATAGGGAAAGAGGCACAAGGGATTCAATCATAGATGGGATGAACTAATACCATGGTCAAGAGGAAATAGTATAGGGGAGGGAGTGTCAGGGTGATAAGGTACAGAAAAAAGTTCAAGGAATCTGTTGCCATTGTTCCACTTATCTCCAAAAGCTTCCAAGAAAAAAAAGGTCTCAAGACCCACCTCCCCACCTTACACAGTCCACTGAGATTGACCTTCCTCTGCCTACATATCCTTCCACCCATCCCTCATAATAACTAATTGCTCTGTATATATACCATTTGCTATATTAATGTTATCTGTGAGCCCATATAATCATCCAAGTTTAGCACCCTTGTTCTAAGTAAACATCTTGGTTCATGTTATATGTAAACCGCTCTGAATCCTATGATAGGGCAGTATAAAAAACCCGTTAAATAAATAACTAAAATAAATAAATAAATAAACTTTAAATTTGTTGGGCCCGATATTCATCTGGGCAGGTTATGTGCTGCAATGGTGCATAGCCCCGCCCGCTGACCCCCAATCCCGGATATTCAGTGCCGTGGTGACGGCTTTGACTCTCCGGGTTTGGCACACAGAGGAAACTGCTGCAGAGACTAACCGGGTGGTGGCAATATTGCACCGCTGCCCAGTTAGCATTCACAGCTAAAAATAGGCGAGCCAAAAGTTGGCCTAGTTTTAGCTGCGGATTGCTAACCAGGTAGCGGTGCAATAATCGTTGCTACTCGGTTAGTGGCAGTCTCCGTCTCCACTCCACCCCGGAACGCCCCAAACATAAACATAATGCTAACCGGATAGAATCGGGGCACGTAGGGGAGTTGGAAGGGGATATTGAACGGCACTACCCGTGTAAGTGCCGTTGAATATCTCAGTTTAAGGCATTTATACGTTTTACTGGGCTGTAAACTGTGTAAATGCCTTTCGAATATCAGGGCCATTGTAATTAGATTCAGTACGAATATGTAGCTTGTAATCTATTATGATTCAGCTGCAGCTGTAAATTGAGTCAAGGCAAGTAATGAAATTAACTTCATAAATGTTTACTTAAATGTGAATTCTGTATTTGGCAGGAGATTTGTATGTGTGTGAAGGCCGAGTTGTTATACCTCATGTAAATGCGCACTGAGCATGTGTGCAGTCAGTTGATCCTACGCGTCCAAGCCAGGAGGAGGTCTGCCTTGCTCTGCTGTGTGCAGTGCTTAAAGCCGTTAGCTGTTTGCAATTAAGGGGTTATGCATGGTGAGGATTTCAAGCCGCCCGGTGCCAGTGAAGCAGGAGAATCTTTCTGCAGTCAGTTATTGGAGTTGAAGCTGCAGCAACAACTGCACCATTACTTTGCACTTTTTACTAGCAACACAGTAGGGAAAGTAAACTGAGCACAAGCAGGACCGACCTTAGGTCAGTTGAAGCTACAGTATTTAACCAATAGGGCTCCAATGCCAAAGGGGGCCCTGTACTAGGATTAAGAGAACTACTGGATTTAAAAAAGGTTTGCAACACAGAAAGCATGAAAGAGTTCTTTATAAGTATAAATTTGTTTTAACACCTCTTATGTCAAAATAGAAGCTAAAACAACGTATAATCTTAAGTCCAGAAGACCCCACCAATTTAGTCCAAATTGGGCTCCGCAATTGCTAAGGTCAGCACTGAGTGCAAGGATTTGCTGGAGTTTCTAATAGCAGAGTGCGGGTAAAGTCAGTTGCATTATTCTGGAACCCTTTTCTTATGTTTTATTGTGAGTAAATTGCCCCAATAGCTATTGCTACAAACAATCGAATGCTTTCACATGCTAATGAGCTGAGCAGCTTCATTACTGATGCGGGATTGAGCCTAAAAAGAAAAGGAGAAAAAGTTACAGTCTCCAACAGTTTACAGTCAGACTCTTTACTGTTTTGCAAAGAATTATAGATGGCAAAGGATACACATGTTTTTCAGTACTTGTAGTGTAATCTTATCCATACCCCAGTGGCGTACCAAGGGCCCTCCCTGAGTGCTGGCCAGTAGGGGGTGCATCTCCACTGGGCCTACATAGTTGTGCCAGCGCGGGAAACTTATCCTAATGCAGTGGGCGACTTGCCATACTGCCTCTGCTCCAGGCCCTGTGGCTCTTCCCCCTTGGGCCAAAGTCTCACGGTTTGTGAGACTTCGGCCCGGGAGGGAAAATCTGCTGAGCCTAAAGGGAGGCAGCATGATAAGATAAGTTTGCCATGCTGGCTCTGTCATGTGGGCCCGGCGGGGGTGGTCACTGAGTGCCACAAGGGTTGGAACGCCACTGTCATACTCAAAAGTTTATATAACTTAGAAAGTCACTTTCAGAGTGATTACTGTAGGTAAAACAGTTTTTTTTACCCACAGACATAAGCTTTTAGAGACTTGCCCACCAGTTATGTAAATAAAGGTATGTGCATAGGTACTGCTTAACCAGACTGGAAGGAGACATTCCCATTGCATTTGACATAAACAAGTGCTTCTGGCGCCCACTTGTGATGGGCACCGGAGTGTTCTCCCTGCTTGCCTGCCTTAATTTAGAGCTGAGGCAGCAGCGGCTGATTCTGAGCAGCAGTGATAGCAGAAAAGGTTTCATAAGAACATAAGATATGCATACTGAGTCAGACCAAGTTCCATCGAGCTCAGTATCCTGTTTCCAACAGTGGCCAATCCAGGTTACAAGTATCTAGCAGGTTCCCAAAAAGACAAACAGGTTCCACAGTGCCATTTTGGTGGCCCTTCTCTGTACCTTTTCTAATTTTGTTATATACTTTTTAAGATATGGTGACCAGAACTGTATACAATATTTAAGGTGGGTCGCACCATGGAATGATACAGAGGCATTATAATATCCTTGATTTTATTCTCCAATCCATTCCTTATGATTCCTAGCATTCTATTTGCTCTCTTGGCTGCCGCTGCACACTGGGCAGAGGGTTTCAACATGTTATTACGATGACACCTAAATCTTGTGATGGTTCTTAATGTGGAACCTTGCATCATGTAACCATAGTTTGGGTTGTTCTTTCCTAGGTGCATAACTCCACATTCATTTCACCTGCCATTTGGACATCCAGTCTTCCAACTTGTCAAGGTCCTCTTGCAATTTTTCACAATCCTCTTGTGTTTTAGCAATTTTGAATAATTTTGTGTCATCTGCAAATTTGATTACTTCATTCGTTATTCCCATTTCCAGGTCATTTATGAATATGTTAAAAAGCAGTGGCCCCAGCACAGATCCCTGGAGTACTCCACTATTCACCTTTCTCCATTGGGAAAATTGGCCATTTAGCCCTACCCTCTGCTTTCTGTCTTTTAACCAGCTCCTGTGCCACAGTAGAACACAGCCTCCTATCCCATGACTTTTTAATTTTGCCAAGAGTCACTCATGATGGGCCTTATCAAAGGCTTTCTGAAAATCCAGATATACTATGGCCCAGACTCCATGAGGCGAATAGCAGGACTGCATGTCCCACTGAGACGCGCAGCCCTGCTATCTGCCATTGCCGTATGCTGCCTTCCATCAACCCTGCACGCACAAGCCACTACCCGATCTGGGGCCTAGCTGGCCCCATCGAGGGTCAGACAGCGGAGTGGAGGGAGACAGGGATGTGGCAGGCTGACAGGGAGGTGGTATAGACATCTCCTGGTGGCCATCCTTTGGCCCGATTATGAATGCCGCAGGAATGTCTTGCTCCCGCATTTCAGAATCGGGTCCAAACAGGTTGTGATAAGGAAGCTTATCATAGCTCAGGAAGGAGCTATAGAAAAGATGATGTGACTCTGAACAAGCAACCTGTCAGTTCTGGTAGAAATAAGAAAACAGAATTTTCTTACAAAAGACTACCAGTCCCAGAATGCACCAGGTTTCCAGCAGCCATTAGAGGAGCTGAAGTAGGGAAACGTGTGTTCAATCAGGAGGGCTATGAGGTAATCCCTAAGCACTCATCTCAAAGGGCAGGGCCTGATTCAGCACAGCTGCGCTGTGTTAGGGAGGAACACTCATCTAAGCAGAATAAGAGTAGAGTTTATTCTACAGATGACCATCTTCATGATCACCTTGGATATGCAGAGAAGGATCATCAGTTTCATCTGAAGAATCAGCAGAAGCAGAAGCAGAAGCCAAACCGGACGGATAGAGAAGGAAAGAAACCCTCTGGAAGGAAGAGGAGAAAAGCCTTTGAGAGGTCTAGAAGAGTCCAAGGCAGTACGTATACTGGGAGGTATTCCAAGGGCCAGCATAGACCATTGGACTCGGGAAAGCCAGAGGAATGGTGCTGCAGAACAAGGAATCACCAGAGGCTACCTGTGAGGGAGACGGCTGCCCGTGGAAGGGACTCTAAGACCTATGCCAGAAGGTATGTGAAGAGAGATCCAGTGTCCAGGGATCAGGACTGGAAGGCTGGACATAAGAACTGGACTACATACTGGCCAGGCTATATAGAGAGGAACTATAGCAACAATGGAAGCTCAGGTATGAACATTGATCTATGCCCTAGCTATAACCTTGAAAAACAGCAGGGAAATAAGTGTTCTCCTGAAAGTGCTCCATTGAAAGATTCATCTGTGCCAATTCATGATAGTGACCCTATGCTTGTTGATGAAGGGGAAATAATAGCAGATCAAGATATTGTTTATATGGACTGCTCTCTATCCAAACTCCGTTGGTAACTTTCTGTGATAATGCACAGCAGCCATCACAAAGAAAATATAAATTTGTTCTTTATTCCACTAAGAAAAGCTCCTGAAGCAGGATTTGACTCACACAGTAGAAAGCCAGCCTGCTAAAGGGTTTCAGCTGGATAACTGATAGCAATTGAGCTGCACCTAATTGCTTGTGAGCTAGGAGAGAATTACTTCTGGATCTGTGTGGAAAGTAATCAGAAGTTAACCTTACAAGAACAGTTTATTTCTTTCTTTGTGGCTTTTCATTTGTTAGAGATATGCTAAGAAAACATTAGCTAATTGCCTGACAAGTTTGAAGGTTGTTTTCCTGATTTTGATTTTTGACTTTGTTTTACCAAGTTAAACACTGCAAGCAAGTAACCTAATTTATGTGCTACCAAGCATATCTGTGCTGGGAGAAATAACCCCCATAAATAAAGAAGTATCTTATTGGCTTTAACACTTGTGCACAACTAAATTATTGTCAGCAGCTGTGTCTGGTGTGAATGAACTACATTACCCACAATACCTTGCAAAAATCATATAAATATATGCATTGTCAAGACTGTGAAGATTCTCACCCAGGCAGCCGTCTGACAAGGTCCATCCTGCTCGGGACCATCCAGGCAGCCAGGACGTGCCCCTTAGAGAATCGGGCTCCACATCAACCAGCTCTTCCTTGTCTACCTGTTTATTCACACCTTCAAAAAAATATAACAGATTAATAAGACAAGGTCTTACTTGGCTAAAGCCATGTTGGCTGTCTCCCATTAAATCATGACTATCTATATGTTCAGTAATTTTGTTCTTTATAATGGTTTCTACCATTTTGCCCGGTACTAACATCAGGCTTACCGGTCTGTAGTTTCCTGGATCACCTCCGGAACCTTTTTTTAAAAATTGGTGTTACATTGGCCATTCGCCAATCTTCAGGTATTACAGATGATTTTAATGATAGTTCACAGATTACTAATAGTACATCTGCAATCTCATATTTCAGTTGTTTCTACACCCTCAGAGATATACATCTGGTCCACGTGATTTGCTACTGTTTACTTTATCAAAGACTTGTAATACGTCTTCCCGGTTTATCAATACTTCTTTCAATTCTTCCGATACATCACCTTTAAATACTATTTCAGTTATGAGTAACTTCCCTACATCTTCTTCAGTAAAGACTGAAGCAAAGAATTCATTCAGTCTCTCTGCTATGGCCTTGTCCCCTCTTAGAGCCCCTTTTATCCCTCTGTCATCTAATGGTTCAACTGACCCTCTCACAGGTTGTTTGCTATGAAAGTACTTGAAAATGTTTTTACCATGCATTTTTGCTTCCACAGCAAGCTTTTTTTTCAAATTCTCTCTTTGCCAGCCTTATCAATGCCTTGCATCTAACTTGCCAATGCTTATGTCATTTCTACTTCTCGTCATTTGGCTCCTTTTTCCATTTCCTGAAAGATGCTTTTTTGGCTACAACAACCTCTCTGACCTCACCCTTAAACCATGCTGGCAGTTTTTTGGACTTCCTTCCACTTTTCTTAAAGCCCAGTTGGTCTGGGTTTCCAAGATAATATTTTTAAACACCCATGCTTGATGTAAATCTTTAACCTTTGCAGCTGCTCCTTTTAGTTTTTTCTTAACTATTTTCCTCATTTTATCATATCCCTTTTGAAAGTTAAAAGAAGTACTGTGAATTTCCTTGCTCTCCTTTCTCCGTTTATTAAATCAAATGAGATTATGCTATGATCACTGTTGCCAAGCGGTCCCAACACTCTTATCTCTTGCAGCAGATCTTGTGTACCACTAAGGACTAGACCCAAAATGGCTTCCCCTCTTGTCGGTTCATGAACCAGCTGCTCCAAGAAGTAGTCATTTATTTCATCTAGAAACCTTATCTCCCTAGCATATTGGCCATGACACCTACCCAGTCGATACTGGGGTAATTGAAATCACCCATTATTATTACAGTGTTGTAACTTTTGTTAGCTTCCCTTATTTCTTTGAGCATTTCATCATCCATTTGCTCATTCTGGCCAGGCGGTCAATAGTACACCCCCACTGCCATCAACTTCCCTTTTTAACATGGAATTTCGATCCATAGAAATTCTACAGTGTATTTTGTTTCCTGCAAAGCTTTAATCCTGTGTGACTCTAACAAAGAGTGCAACCCCTCCACCAATTTGATGTACTCTATCATTGTGATATAATTTTTACCCAGGTATCACTGCATCACATTGCTTATCCTCTTCCCTTCAGGTCTCTGAGATATCAATCATATCTAACCTCTCATTTAGTGCTATATATTCTAATTCTCTTATCTTATTTTTTAGACTTCTAGTATTTGCATACAAGCATTTTAGAGGCTGTATTTTATTCATATTCATCTGGTTATTGGTAGACAGGGGTAATTTGGAATCTTTAAGCTCTGTCTGCTCTATACATAAGGGCAGTTGAGTTACTTTTGTCTTTATTGGAACCTTTCTGTCGATATACCCTAACTTCAATCTTTTGCTAGTATCCTCCAAGGATACATCCTTCCAAACCATGTGCTCTTGGGCGACTTTTGGCTTTTCCCTATTATCTAGTTTAAAAGCTGCTCCATCTCCCTTTTAAAGGTTAATGTCAGTGGCCTGGTTCCATCCCAGTTAAGGTGGAGCCCATCCCTTCAGAAAAGCCCCTTCTTTCCCCAGAATGTTGCCCAGTTCCTAACAAATCCAAAACCTTCTTCCATGCACCATCATCTCATCCACGCATTAAGACTCCGGAGCTCTGCCTGTCTTTTAGGTCCTGCGCTTGGAATGGGAAGCATTTCAAAGAATGCTACCCTGGAAGTTCTGGATTTCAGCTTCCTACCTAAAAGCCTAAATTTAGCCTCCAGAACATCCCTCCCACACTTTCCTTTGGCATTGGTAACAACATATACCAAGACAGCAGGCTCCTCCTCAGCGCTATCTAAAACCTTGTCTAGGTGGCACGTGAGGTCCGCTACCTTTGCAGCAGGCAAGCATGTTACCAGGCGATCCTCACATCTACCAGCCACCCAGCTGTCTACATGCCTAATGATTGAATCACAAACTATAATGGCTGTCCTAACCCTTCCCTCATGGGCACATAGCCCTGGAGAAACCTCCTTGGTGCTAGAGGGTTCTTCATCACCTGGAAGATAAGTCCTTGCTACAGGATTACTTCCTGCTCACCAGGGTGATGCTCTCCTGTCACGTGACCTCTCTCCTCTATGGCAACAGTGTGGCTGCCAGACTGGAGGTGGGACTTCAGTACTACATCGCTGTAGGTCTCGTCTATATACCTCTTTGTCTTCCTTATGTCCTCCAAGTCTACTACTCTAGCCTCCAGAGATTGGAGTTGTTCCCTAAGAGCAGAGCTCCTTGCACCTAGTGCACACGTAAGAACCAACTGGGAGAAAATCATATATGTGACACTCAATGAAAAAGGCTGGAAAACCCCCATCTCGCTGCTGGACTGCTCTCTGCATCTTAGTTTCAAGGTTTTGTTTAGGTATTTAAGTTGTTTAGTTACCTAAGTTTGTGAAGTCTGCGAACCCTCTGGGGTTGATAGATCCTGCGGTGGCCTTCCCACCTCAGCTTTGCACGAGTTTACATGGATCAGGAAGCACATGTGAGTAGAAGGGGCAGGATGTCACAGGATCTGTCGGCACTGAAGGGCTAGCAGGCCACATGCTAAATGTTACCATATTTTTTTACAGGCAAATCTGGGATGCATATCCAGCAAAGCGTGTGTATAGAGTGGGGGAGTTGGGGTTTGGCAAGGAAGGGACATCTTTGAGAAACAAGACATGAAGAAGGGAAGAGGAATTATTACTCTGCCACACCTCACCTTCCACCCCATGACAGCAACAATGTATCTTCTAAGCAGACAAGTCAACAGAGAAATAGAAACAGTGATGCATTTCCCCTGTACTGTGTAAAATATAAAGATTATTTATTTATTTATTTCTATACCGCCTTTCTGCCATTCAAAGCGGTTTACATGTAACCAAAAACTAACAGGGCATGAATATACATGCTGTTTTAGAATGAACAGAACATGGTAATTAACGCTAACATTTGTTGGAAACGATGTACATTGAGCAATTGTTAATGTAGGAAACCAAATATTACATTGTAGAGGGAGAGGGTCAGTAGAGTAAGAGTTAGATAGTAGGAAGACCTAGTGCACAATAGATTAGGATTCTAGACGTATGGATGTGTTATAGTGTTCTTGGAAAAGGTCAGTTTTCAATTTCTTCCGAAATTCTTTGTGGTCTGAGCACTTTCTTAGGTCTAGTGGTAGAGAATTCCATAAAGTAGGAGCAAAGAGTGAGAATGCATGCTTACATGTGGATTGTTTTCTCCTGGTCTTATGAGGTGGGATAGAGAAGAGGTGGAGCGCATTCTGTCTTTGAAGCCTGTCAGTCTTGGGTCTTGATAGCAGGGGTTGGAGGCAGGTTTCTGATTCTTCATATATGGTTTTGAATATTGTGAGGAGAGCCTTATATTTTGTTCTGGCTGGGATGGGAAGCCAGTGGAGTTGCCTTAATACAGGGGTGATGTGTGTCCTTTGTTGGGTTCTGTGGATTATTCTTGCCGCGGTGTTCTGTGTCATCTGTAGAGGGTGTAATATATGCTTGGGGAGGCCGAGGTAAATTATATTGCAGTAGTCTAGGATGAATGTAATTATGGCACGGCATTCTGTCTGGGATAGGTCTGGTGTTAGTAGGGGATGAAGCTTCTTACAGTAAGAGTTCTTAGCTTGTGATAAACCGAACTGGTAGTTCTCTTTAAGTGGGCTTGGAAATTTAGTCTCTCTTGTATTATTAAGTCTAGATATATGACTTCTAATTTCACTTGAATGACAAAATTGTCCAAGCTCAGGGCTTTGAAGGGGGGGGGGGGGGGGAAGATGGGTCAAAGAATATGTGGAAGGCCTCAGTCTTTTCCTGAATGTAAATGCTAAAAACTGACATATGCAAATCACTAAACTGAAAATATATTTTTTTCTTCCTCCCTCTGTCCTCATTGCTGGAATTGGGGATAGGAGGCTTCCAAATAGGTGGGAGTCAGGGACACAGCTCTGAAATCGGGGACAATCCCTGAAAATTGTGACATCTGGTAACCTTACTAGTGCTACGTTCTGCGATGGACATTGTTTTGCTGCCACTGCTGTTGAGAATCAGCCACAAGGTGAGGAGATCTGGCTGCCTGATAGTGGGGAGAATCTGGATGGGCAGACCAGAGTGGGGGATGCAGAGGAGACACTTAAATAGAGTTTTGGCAGGAGCTTCTGCTTTGAACTCAGCCAGGCAATCGCTAGATCCGGCAGTACTTGGAACCTAGCCTCATGGTCAGAACTCCCTGTGACTGCCATTTTAAGCCATTGCACTGTGTGGTGGGGCATCATGGTGTCTACTCTGGAATGACAGTTTTCATTTTTTGAAATTATTCATAAAGAAGATTTTAGATCACTGACTTTTTAATCAAGGCTTCAAGCTAACCTAATTAGGTATTATTTTATTGGAATCTATAAATATTTAACCTATTGTTTCACAGTTATGTGTTTTGTCTATTAGGATTATATTGGAATTCCCTCCCTGTTGAACTAAGAATATTAACAGAGATTAATGAATTCCGAAAAAAACTGAAAACACACCTCTTTACAATGCACTACAACACTATAGAACAGCCATCAAAAGAATTAGACAAAGGCTAAACAGTTTTATCTACATCTCACTATAACAGAAAAGAAATCCTGCCCAATCTGCATCTGTACTACCCATAATGATTATATCCCACATAACTTGTATATGTATTTAATAATATAATGTTAATGTACATAATGTATATAGTGTTGCACTGTTCAGTGCTATCTGTTCAACATTTCTGTTTACTGTACATTGGTTATAGTTATATGACGTTATATGTAAAACAAATCCATGATTTGTTGCCTGTTGTTATTTGTGAACCGCAGCTGATCTTAGGAAGCTGCGGTATATAAGAGATTGTTAAATAAATAAATAAATAAAATAAAAATTGTTGTGCTCTTCATTCCCTCACTTTTGAGGTCTGTCTGGTGTTGAATGTCTGTTTTTATGTTTGGATGCTATGGTTATTGTTTGGATGTTATTGATTTTATGTTTTCATTTTATTGGTTCTGTAAATCACTATGATATTATGTTTGAACAGCGGTTTATCAAATCTTGTTGTGTGCCATTAAGTCAATGTCATCTCGGTGATCCTATGGATAGTTGTCTATGTTGTGGCTATCCTATCAAATCTTAATAATAAAGAAAAATAAATACATTTTTGCATATTCATTTTTAAAAGTAAATTGAAGTCAAGCTGGCATGATGTTAACTCATACATCTTTCAGACTTAAATAAATCAAATTTCACAGAATAACAATGTCTAAAAAATATGACGAACCAATACTGGTTAACTAATTTTCTTTTCTACCATTTTCAAGAAATCATTCAGTAAGAGGCCAATTCCATTCAGACCATCCAGCCCCCTGTGCGGCTGATCCGAATCGGGATACATAGAGGTAGACCCGCTTCTGATCCCATGGGAGCTAGACGTGCCTGTGCGATCAGAATTGGGTCTATGGCCTAGATCTGCAGGCCGGGCCCTGATTCTGATCGGCCTGCACACCCAACCACATGCCTGGCTACCTCAGTCAGGCTTCTGAATGGAGCCGCAGTGCCATGGTGTCCCATTGCCATGGCACCGCTGCTCCATTCAGGAGCCACGAATGCCGGCCATCGCCAAAATCCTCCTTTCCCAACAGCTGGACCCTCGATCCAGCCTCCCATGGCCAGGGTTCGGCTGCAGGGTACTTACTGCACCCCCTACCTGTTTTTGCAGGCCCAGCAGCATCATCCCCTGATGTCCAGGGAGACTTATTCCACCTCTGCGGGGGAATAAGTCCCCCGTCTATGTTCACAGCCCTGGACATACAGGGCCGACCTCTAATTTGGCCCTGTACATCCGGGGTTGTGGTCTGCCCATGCCCCACCCTCACACCACCTCTGGAATGCCCCCTCCTGCCCCCATCTAGGCCTCCCCATACAAATGCGTGTTCGTATGGGGCGGCTTTTGCCAGTGCCAACAGGGGAGCGAATAACGGGGATGGACATCCAAATGGGACGTCATCCCCTCTATTCGCGGGACTGAATGATCCGCTAAGTCTCTGAATTTTCTGTTACCCAGTTAATTTAGGTTCCCTTTTAGTAAAGTTTACTAAGTAGTTAGCACATGTTTTGGTGTGCATTAACCACGTGCTTGGGATCTCAGTAACTATTAGTATGGAAGCATGACAGTTCCCGTGGGCTGATTCACAGGCGAACTGCCACTTGCATGTTGGGGTGGAGAATGGGCCGCTTGGGGGCAGAGAGTGGGCGTGGTAAACACATTGCTGTTGGTGCAGGGTACATGTTGTGCGTTGCCCATGTCGCCATTCATGTGACTGCAGTTGCCTCATAGATGGAGGTAAGTGCACCTGCGGTAACAGCGCCATGTGTTTATGTGCACCTCTGCATGCTATCTGTTGTGAACATGTCGGTCATGCTCCGACCGTTACTGCAGAGGCTTTGCATTTAGCACACATTCATTTTCCTACTAAACACACATGACATGAAAGCCATAGTGCACTTTAAAAGGGCCCCCTTCATCTAGCTATGTATCATTTCTGTATTAAAAGACATCAGTTCATACAGCGCTGCGTACGGCGTGTGGCGCTGTACAAATGATCGGTAGTAGTAGTTCATTTTATCTATGTTTCTTTTATTTTCATGTACACCAGAAAACTCTAGAACTGCAGGCCCTCACGTACTGTAAGTGCGGAGCTTAACCTGTAGATACCGTCTTGTTTATATGACAATATGCAGTCACCTTAAGGTCTTCCAAGGAAGTAATTTTATAAAGGATTTTTCACTCATAAATCCTGTTTCTATGCACCTAAAAGACCTTGTATAAAATGATCAACTGCATAAAAGTATGTGCAGTGACAAGGCAGCACCTAGTTTTATGAGACCTGCATGTAGGCATGTTCAGAGACATGAGGCATGTTTATGGTAACGCGTGTTAAGTGCCCACAGCCTTTTGTTTCCAGGGGTGCACTGGCACTTAATGCACTTTAAACTTTGGTAAACATGTCCCATAGTTTGGGCAAAGCATTAGTGGAGTCACAAAATCTGTATGGAGCTGATAAAATACGCACCTACGCACGTATGTCAGCGTCGCACATTTACACCTTCCCTGAAGAAGGCGTAAATGTACACAGCTGCACTTTATCTTATAATAGACATCTATGTGTCTTTATAAAATAGCCTCAAAGTAGCCTCCCAGCCGAGGCAACCTGTTAGAAAATTACCCTCCACATCTCTGAGATCATGGCTTCCTGTATCATTTAAGTGTCCCATTTCTCTTTTTAGTTTTAATTTCAAAAATAAGAAAAATACTTGCTCTGCAATAATAAAATAAAAATAAGAAAAATATGTCTATATGCAAATTATTTTTATCTCAGTTTAGCAGACATCAAAAGAGATTTTTTCTGCCCCACAGCTGTTCTACATTTAAGAAGAAATACTCCTATCATCTTTCTCTCTATGTTCTTGGCTCCTTCTTTCTCCCCTCCTTGATTACGTACTCACCTCACTTTAAGGCACAAAAAGAGAACTGTCTCCCTTATGCGACCATCTTCCCCAAGCTGTTCTGATACACCCTTTCTCTATTTCTCCCTGAACCCCTCTATCCTGGGTCCTCTCTTCCTCTCTTTCATCCACTGTTCCCTTTCTCTTTGTCCTCCATCCTAAATTGATCTTCTCTTTCCTCAATCCCAGAATGCTCTCTCTCCATCTCTTTCCCCATCCCTAAAAGGCACTCCCCACATCCCCTTTCCCTTCAGAAAATGCATGAGCTAAATCCAATTCCCTTTTCACTCTTTACTTACAGAGAGCTATCCCTGCATCATCTCCACCCCTGGAAAACCTTTGTTAAATGCATCCCCTTCCATCCTTGGAAAGCGCTCCACATATCCACTCCAAATATGAAAGTGTAAGTGTTCCCTATAGATGACCTGGGTTCCTTAGTGAAATTGTGTTCTAGCTAAAAATAATTTCAGTGTTTCCCTGTTTAAGATGAGTCTCGTTCTATTCATTCGCTTACTTTTCACAAACTAATCTTACTACATGGCGTAGTAGGAGTTTTAGTGCAGGAAAAACTGCCATAAAAACACTGCGTGAAAGGTTGGTGTGGTTGTAAGGCAAAATGCATACAAACCAGCCAAATTGGAATTGCTCCCAATTTTAAAAAGCACTACATTTTTACACACCTTTTTTACTTTTCTCTTAGCACTGAATCTTTACTACAGCTCTAAACTCTAGTAACGATTCCAGCTTGGGAGCAGAAGGATTATCTGAGGTGAAGTGCATGTATTCGGTGCTGGTTGTTATCTAACCTTGTTTTCTTCTCTCTCTTGTTTTTTTTTATTTCAATTATGACTCTTCCCTCTTATTGTGGGCTAGAGAGAGTGGTTGCTTAATATTATGGGATTGATTTTTTCTTAGTTGTGAGAAACTTTCTGGCAAATTGCTCTGTTTCTGTACAAGAAATTTATTCTTGGTATATAGTTGAAACTTGCGTAAATAAAAAAAAGATAAATAAAATAGACTTGAAATACATGCATAAAAACGCACGTTCATGAGGCAGGAGTTTGTCAAATTACCATCCATGTGTGCACTGTTCAATTTGTTCCTTTTGCCTTTCCTGCCGGTGTATAAGCCACTGTCCATGCTGAATACTGAATGGGGACTGGTTTGTTCTCTGACAGGAAAGGAGAAAGAAAAAAAGACATTTACCCAATGCTCTGATGTTATTACGACAATGTTTGCTGGTTTTTCTGTCTGCACACATTCTATAACGCTGCATTAATTTGCATGCTATTAGTTTACTGCATCGAGAGTACTTTTTTTTCAGTGCAAGATTAGAACACTGTGCACTGAAGTTCAGCGTACCAGCTTATTCCATCGGCCTTTCTGCTAGAGGTTCGGACAAAGAGACGTAAGAATCTGGAGTTAACTGAGCAGCCAGCTTTAAACTTCAGTTCATGGAATTGGCTTGACCTTAAACGATTTTAGCTAAATACTCCCTTTCTTACAGAACAATCTCACTGGGGTTTTACAATTTAATTTCTTCAGAGATTTTGTCCTTTTCCCTGCCATGAACATGAATTTCAAAGATCAACTTTCTTTTCAAAACCCAGAGCTGTCCCCAGCACCGTTTCCCTCAAGGGAGTGATTTCCAGCTTTCTCTGTTAAAGTGGCAGTTTTTAATGCTGTTTTACAGCTTCAATTAAAAACGCCTTCCTTCACTGAACCACATGGAAATTTCAAACTTTTAAAAAAATAGCTTTGCACAGTGGTATTATCATAGCCAATGAGATGTAACTGAGGCTTGACCACGGCTGGTTGAAATGTTAAATATCTCTTCTTTACAGAAAGCCTTCAACTCAGGGAAGTGACTTACAATTTCCTATTTCTCATGATTAAAGGTCATATTCCTGTCAAAATGTGTTTTTTCTTTCTTTCAGAGCTTAACATCTCAAAATCTTTCTCTCAGGTGAAGTTTGAACAATATGTCAGCAGTTGCCCTGTACGGCACTTATTTCTTCCTACAAACTTTTTTTTTCCTTTTCAAAAAATGTACACACTCAAATACAGTGAGCTGCAAACTCCCATGTACTGCTCAAATTGAAAAAGTTAATACAATCACACTCTCACAGGCACAAAATGACTTTCCTTTCCAAGCTCTTTCACCCAGTTTAAAATCATTTCAAGGAGTTTATTAGGAGAGATCCCTAACAACACAGAGCAGCTTTTTCACCTCTGTTATCATTCCCACTCACCCTTCAATTTTATTTTATTTATTTATTTAGCTGTATTTATATCCTGCTTTTCACCGGGTCAAAGCAGTCAATTGGGGGATACATTTAACATGAGGGGATATGAGACACATATGATAATACTTACAGGGAACATAGGCAGTGGAGGGTTAAGTGGCTTGCCCAAGACCACAAGGAGTGCCTATAGGACTAGAAATCCCAGTCCCTCCGGCCTGAGATTGCTGTCCCCAAGTGGGACTTGAACCCCCGGCCCTCCGGCCTGAAGTACCTTGTCCTAACCACTAGACCACTCCTCCCTCCTTCAACTGAGTAAATTCACCCTTGCCCCCTCTGGCCATGGAGACAGATATACATATCATAGTGTGGCAGGTGTAGGCCTGTGATCCACAGTGTCTGACATAAGCAGGCAGGCCTAACTAGCTTGACCTGTAAATGAAGCCTGTGAAGAGGCTCATAGGAATTACACATCCCCCAACATGCTGCTATTGTAGGATAGAACTCAGTAAAAGTATTGAATTAGCTTAGATAAGCAGAACAGATGGAAAAATACAGAAATTCATGTTTAAAACTGCTGACAGAAAAGTTCTAGAGCCCTGCTTCACTGCACGTAGCAACTAGCCCAATAGCCTTGAAAGTATGAAAGTAACAAGTTGATGAACTGGCCATTGTAATTGGGACTAGAAGGGGGGTAAGCAGGTGCTGAGCCCACTGAAGGAACATAATTGGATAATCATATCAGTACCGGCACCAATAGAAGGGGTACGGGAGGTACGGGAGAGTACCGGGACCAATGAAATGTTTTTCTATACCTAGAATGGAGTAAAAGTCTATAAAAGTTGTTGTATTGCTAGAAACCTTTGCTCAGCCATTTTGAAATTGACTTTGCTTGAGACTTGTGCACAAATAGATGATTTGGACCTTCTGAACAGACTCCTGGTATCATTGGTTTGTCTGCGCTCTGCTGCTACATATTCTTGGTGCGTTGGCCGGGAAGTTGTGGAATCAGAGTGTATATAGGGCAATATACCAC
The DNA here is from genome assembly GCA_033557465.1 of Ichthyophis bannanicus. NCBI lineage: Eukaryota > Metazoa > Chordata > Amphibia > Gymnophiona > Ichthyophiidae > Ichthyophis > Ichthyophis bannanicus. The sequence goes on along the minus strand of CM066031.1, from coordinate 1,006,232,771 downwards.
GACTTTCCGCCTCTATAGGCTTGGTCCTGCCGGGATCGCGCCCTTCCGACGGGGGCTGCTCCCTGGCGCCGCCGGTCCCTTGTATCAGAGGGAGCTGGTCGGACCTCGGCAGGTGCCGGGCCCGGCTGGAGCCAACGCCTCGAGCCTGAGTGAGGGGAGTCCGAGGTCCAACTCATGCGCCTGCTTGGGAGGTTTGAGGACCGGATCCGGTGAGTATAGTTTTGATTTGTTGTCTAGACAGATATAGAGGGAGCAGTGCTGCCATTGGAACTTGGAACTTGGAATTTGTAGTCTCGAGAGGTTGGTAATTGGTGGGAGAGCCTGATCACCTCTCAGGGACGGGCCGAGTGACCCCGCATGAGTATTCGCAGGGCGAAACCCCCATCTTTTTGTATTTTTGGAATTGAATAAGACTAGTCAGAATAGATAGAAACGAATGCATTCTGAGATTCGTTGCTAGCATGATTGTGTGAATGAAGTGTGGATGAGAGGTCTGGCAGCACGGACCAAGTGAAGGCGGACCCCTGAGTAGCGCATTTCCTGACCGGGCGACCGCGTTCAGGTCGCGAAAAGGGGGAAGCGATTGTCGTCTTGTCTTGTTATTTGTTCTCCTTATACGTTTCCAGGGCCGTGAGGACCCCTTACCCACGGTCCGCCCTCCTTTTCCCTTTTGTCTGTTGTTGCGCGCACACATCGAAATGGGAGGGGCGGGGTCTACTAGAAACACTCCATTAGAATGTATGATCGCACATTTTAAAGAGGGATATTCTGGAGATTATGGTATTAAAATGACAGCAGCCCGTTTACAGATTCTGTGTACTAGGGAGTGGCCCGATCTAGACCCCACCTGGCCCCGAGAGGGAACTTTTAATGTAGAAATTGCCCAGTTAGTACACCGTAGAGTGCGGATAGCGCACCCCGATCAGTACCCCTATATAGATTCTTGGTTAAGTATTTGTGAAGATCCGCCCCTTTGGGCGCAGCGCTGTTATGAAGAACAGTGCAGAATAATGTTAGCTAAGACAGATTATAGTCAGAAAACAGAACAGTCTAGAATGAAAGGGCAGGATAAGAAGTCCAGGAAGAAGCCCATCCTGGTAGATCCTGATTCCCCAGAAATAATTCCCCGACAGCCTCGAACCCCAGGTCCAGTAAGGGTTGCCCGGCGTCCCGCCCCAGAGACCCTGAGACAGCCGAGACGGGACCCAACCCCAGAGCCATCACCCGAAGAGCAGGAAGATGAATCCTCTATACAGGAAGGTGAATCATCCGAGACAGAAAAAGGAGAGTCAGATACAGAAGCAGAGCAATTAGAAACTGAAAATTCCCTAAGCGATGTTGACAGTGTAAAAGTGGTTGCCAGCACTAGCCTGCCAGCAAAATGCACATCTAAAGTGAAACATGTAGAGAAGAAGAAAGTGACCCCTGATAGGACAGTTACAAAAATATCCCTTAGATCCAAAAAGGTATCTACCGCCAAGATGATGCCCTTACGGCAAGTCCCGGGAGTGGCCATAAAGAATGAAAATGATGAGGTGGTAGCAGGACCCCTGAGTTATGTGTATATCCCTTTCTCTACAACTGATTTGTTAAATTGGAGGTCGCATTATGCCTCCTATACCAATAAACCCTTAGAGCTTACAGAATTAGTGAATACCATTATGGAAACCCACCAACCCACTTGGGCAGATTGCCGCCAGCTCCTGACTACCCTATTCACGACAGAGGAGCGAGCACGAATTAGAAAAGCAGCTATAGATTGGCTGGCGGATAACCCTGTAGCTCCGGGACAGGGGATAGATAGAATAGACCCTCGAGAAGCGGCCCAGAGAGAATTCCCGAATGAAGACCCCCATTGGGATCCAAATACAGAGCAAGGATCCACAGCCCTAGCCCGTTTTGCCAAGGCTTTTTACAAGGTCTGAGAAGGGGGGGCCAGAAGGCTATGAACCTTTCCAAAGTTGCAGGAGTCATTCAAGGTATAGAAGAGAGCCCTGCAGAATTTCATGAAAGATTAATTGAAGCATACAGAATGTATACTCCCTATGATCCCGAGGCACCAGGAAGTTTATGTATGGTGAATTCTGCTTTTGTAAACCAGTCTCAACCAGACATTAGACGTAAATTGCAGAAGTTAGAAGGGTTTGCGGGCATGAATACAACACAGTTACTGGAAGTCGCTCATAAAGTGTATGTGAATCGTGATAATGAAAGGCAGAGAGAATGTGATAAAAAGATGAAGAAGTAAGCTGATTTTTTGGCTGCGGCCATAGTGGAACAGAAAAGGGGAGGTGTCCCTAATCGACGGAGCAGAGGAAGGGGGCGGGGCCGAGGTGGAGGCCGGTCCCAGCAGCTAGGCGTGAACCAATGCGCCTATTGCAGAGAAGAAGGACATTGGAGAGATGCGTGCCCGCAACTCGAAGACGCCCAGCAAGATGACGAAAACAATCATCAGTGGCGAGAAGAAAGACGAGGCCGTCCCCGAAACCGCGGAGGAGCCAATCGAGAACATTTCCAGCGAGAAAGAGGAGGAGCCATCCAAGCAGTGGCTACGACGATCCATGATGAAAATGACGTGGACTAGGACAGACCGGGCTCCGAGTTTGCTTTAGGTCTCCAGAAGCCTATGGTCGGAATACAAATAGGAGACCAAATTATGAACTTTATGGTTGATACTGGCGCAGAACATTCAGTAATCGACAGAAAAATAGCCCCATTTTCTACAAAAGCAGTCACCATCATAGGAGCAACTGGTGCCAAAGCTACAAAATCTTTTCTTCAGAATCGTATATGCAGTCTAGGAGGACAGCAAATAACTCATCAATTCCTTTACATGCCCGAATGTCCAGTGCCACTACTAGGACGAGATATGTTAGCCAAGCTTCAAGCACAAATATATTTCTCTGAAAAAGGAGAAATGCAAATGACAGTAAATCCCCAAGCCAAACCAGCAGGAATAATGCTGCTGACAGTTCCCCGAGAAGAAGAATGGAGGTATTACATTGATGACTCTATCCAAGACACCTATTTCGAACAAACTTTAAAGAACATTCATGCACCACCTGGAGTATGGGCAGAAGGCAGTCCTCCAGGCCTAGCCAAGCATATAGCTCCAGTAATTGTAACCCTTAAGCCTAGTGCTACACCAGTACACGTCAAACAGTACCCTCTCCCAAGAGCCGCAATTGAAGGCATTCATCGCCACTTGCAAAGATTGCTTGAACATGGCCTACTAAAAGTATGTCAATCCCCATGGAACACTCCACTTTTACCAGTAAAGAAACCTGGGACAGATGATTATCGCCCAGTGCAAGACCTAAGGAGAGTGAATGATGCAGTTGAAACTATACATCCAGTTGTACCCAATCCTTATACTCTTCTAGGACTGATACCTGCTGAAGCTACCCATTTCACTGTACTAGATCTAAAAGATGCGTTCTTCTGCATAAGATTAGCCCCTGTAAGTCAAATATTGTTTGCATTTGAATGGCAGGACCCCATCTCTGGAAGAGGGGGCCAACTCACATGGACACGATTACCCCAAGGATTCAAGAATTCGCCTACCATCTTTAGTGCTGCACTGAATCAAGACCTTTCAAGCTATCCAGTGGCCCCGGGGAAGAGAGTGCTTCTCCAATACGTGGACGATCTGCTGATAGCTGCCATATCAGAAAGTGAATGTATACAAGCTACCAAAGACCTCTTGCAGTTACTAAATGAAGCTGGATATAAAGTTTCCAGAGCAAAAGCACAACTATGCCAAAAAGAAGTGAAATACTTGGGTTTTCGTATAACCCAAGGAAGCCGAAGATTAGGCAGAGAAAGAAAAGAAGCAGTATGCAGAATTCCAACCCCAACAACCAGAAAGCAAGTCAGAGCCTTTCTGGGAGCGGCAGGATATTGCCGAATCTGGATACCCAACTTTGCCCAAATTGCCAAGTCACTGTATGAAGCCACAAAAGGAGAAGAGAAGTCGCCACTGGAGTGGGGACTTGAGCAGGATACAGCCTTCAAGAAGTTAAAGGAAGAATTGATGTCATCACCAGCACTTGGACTACCAGATGTTCACAAGCCTTTCCACTTGTTTGTACATGAAGCACAGGGAAATGCCTTAGGCATGTTGACTCAGAAATTGGGAAATTGGGAGCGACCTGTAGCATATCTATCGAAACAATTGGACACTGTGGCCAAAGGATGGCCACCATGCCTGAGAGCAGTTGCAGCTACAGCATTATTAGTGAGTGAAGCAGACAAGCTCACATTAGGACAGAACATACGAGTCACTGTGCCACATGCAGTCCTTGCCCTCATGGAACAAAAAGCAAATTATTGGCTCACCAATTCCCGAATGTTGAAATACCAGAGCATGTTATGTGAAAACCCACAGATACAACTAGAAGTGAGTCATGCCTTGAATCCAGCCACCTTGATACCCATTAGTGAAGAACTCCCAGAACATGACTGTATCGAAGTCATGGAAACTGTGTTCTCCAGTCGACCTGACCTGACAGATGTGCCCATAGACAATCCTGACCAAATCTATTATGTTGATGGGAGCAATCTCATCCTCGATGGACGACGCTGTGCCGGATATGCAGTCGTCACTCAACACAAAGTAGTTGAATCATCAGCTCTAGCCTCAGGCACATCAGCCCAGAAAGCCGAATTGATAGCACTCACCAGAGCATTAGTATTAGGAGCAAAACTTGTGCTAAATGTATATACAGATTCCAAATATGCCTTCACTACTCTACATGCCCATGGAGCTCTCTATAAAGAACGAGGGCTCATCACGTCCAGAGGAAAGTCAGTCAAGTATGGTCCCGAGATACTGATGTTACTTGATGCAGTTTGGGCCCCAACACGTGTAGCTGTCATGCATTGCAGAGGACATCAAGCAGGAAAAGGAGAAGTTGCCCGAGGAAATAGATTTGCAGATGCCTCAGCACGACAAGCAGCTATGACAGGACAGATCACACCACAAGCTATGCCAATGCAAGCAGCATTGTTTCCAGTACCTCTGAATTTATGGACACCACGATATACCACCAAAGAATTAGATTACTACTGTAACAAAGAAGATGGAGTACTGAAAGATGGATGGATTGAGCTGCCACCAGCAGAGGACAGTCAACCCCCTGGACGAATAGTAATTCCTGAACTGTTAGGACCATCCTTTGTCAAAGCCTTTCACGAAGCCACCCACTATGGGAAGAGTGCGATGGAGAAAGCACTCAGACCACATTTTTACATCCCTCTATTGACAACCATATCAGCTTCAGTAGCACGTCAATGTCTAACTTGTGCCAAAAATAATGCCAAGCAAGGCCTTATAACGGCACCCCGAGTTCAGTCAGGAGGTGTAACCCCCATGCACAACCTCCAAATTGATTTTACCGAAATGCCAAAAGCCAATGGATACCATTACCTATTAGTATTAGTCTGTACTTTCTCTGGGTGGGTAGAAGCCTTCCCGACCAGAACTGAGAAAGCCCGAGAAGTTACCAAAGTTTTAATGAGAGAGATTGTCCCTAGGTTTGGAATTCCAGCAGTAATAGGGTCAGACAATGGACCCTCATTTGTCTCCCAAGTTACTCAACAGTTAGCTAAAGCTTTACAGATACAATGGAAACTCCACACTGCATACAGACCCCAGAGTTCAGGGAAAGTTGAGCGAATGAATCGTACTCTAAAAGCCCAGATGTCCAAGCTTTGTCAGGAGACACACTTGAAGTGGCCCCAAGTGCTCCCGATAGCTTTACTCAGAATACGCTCAGCTCCTGTAAAGTCAACAGGTTTTTCCCCTTTTGAAGTCCTGTATGGTAAACCCCCACCAATAGTGCAGGGAATCAAAGGAAGTTTAGCCCAAATTGGTTCAGAAGTAACCAGACAAGAACTCCTAGCTCTTAGTTTTGTTCTGCAGACTCTCCATGCGTGGATCCGAGACCAGTTGCCTATCAACTTGACGGAACCTCTGCATCCCTATCAGCCTGGTACCTCGGTGTGGATCAAAGATTGGAAGAAGACACCGTTGGAACCCCATTGGAAGGGACCGTACACCGTCATCCTGTCTACCCCAACTGCAGTAAAGGTGGCAGAGATCGACGCTTGGATCCACCACAGCAGAGTCAAGCCCGCCGCTGATCCTGAACCTGAGCAGTGGACAGCAGAACAGCATCTTGATGCACCCTTGCGAGTTACTTTGAGACGGCAACCAGCAACTTAGACACTTCATCACAGTGTCTTGCAGTAGCCAAGTCTTTCGAAGAGGATTGCTGTTTTCCATGCAGCAACAGTTTTGTTTCAACGAACCCAATTTGTGTGCGATTTTGCACACTACTTTGATACTATATTGAACCATACTTCAAAACCAACTGAACTTGCTAAGTTGGTTGAGGTGTGATGGACAACTTGAGGATCTTCAATCAACACTCAGCTCCCGCTGAATTGCTTCATTAGCGCACGGGACGAAGAAAAAGAACGTCGTGGTCAAGATCTGCAAGCTGAGGATTCAGAAGAACTCCAATCAACATGTATCTTTGTCTTTGCTTTGCCCTGGTTGCCTTCTTTGGAGGATTTGAACTGACTTATGCTTTACCTCCATGCACAGCTTGTATTACTTCTACTCGAACTGGACTGAAATTAACTCAGACTTTGATTTACCATTCTTACTATACCTGCAAGGGAAAAGTGACTCGGTGTATTTATAACACCACTGAACTAAATGTTTGCACAAATGACAAATCTAGAGTATGCTATAATCCGCATCAGAATCCATCCTATTACACGTTGGAAATACGATGGAAGGATGCAGATGGACCTATAATAGCTGCTACGCCACCACTTAAGGACATTACTAAACCTGCTGTTTTGAATTTTGATGCATGTAATGTCATAAACAGAGATAGTTATTCTACCTGTGGTACTTTGGAGAAAGCGTATCGAAATGACCATAAGTATATGTGCCCGGAAGGTGCCACAGGATGGAAAAAGTGTACAGGTAAAAAGGAACCAGGCTATAGTACTGCCCCTGCAGCAGATTACTATTGCCCAGATTGGGAATGTGTGTTTTATGCTACATGGAATAATGGTATAGTTGACGAAAAGATAGATAAACGCATGGCCACCTTAACCAAGTCAACAACAAATGATAAATGTCAGAAAGATGCTTGTAACCCCTTACACTTACGCATACACAATCCCAGTGCATGGAAACAGGGATACAAGTTTGGTTTACGTATTGCTGGTGGAGCAATAGATCCTGGGACCATTGTGTATATCAGATTGAATACCCAAGCCCACAAGTCATCTAAATATCATATCCATAACACCTTTTATGAGGCCATGCATGTAAATAAGTTTGAAATCCCTCATCCCTCTCAGAATTTATTTCTAGAATTAGCCGGAGCAGTAGTATCTAGTCTTAAAATTTCAGATTGTTATTTCTGTGGTGGAACCCAGATGGGAGACCAGTGGCCATGGGAAGCTCAAGAATTGAATTATTCTTTGGTCTACAATCAGACTGAATTACACAAGACTACTAGCGAATGGGTGTTAGCGCACTCAATCGTTGGACGTCTTTGCTATGCCAGAACTGGACCCCAGTTCACCCAACAGGTAGGACAGCTGGTCTGTCTTAGCCAGAAATTCTATAATGCCACGACCAAAAAGACGTCATGGTGGTCAGGAATCAAACACCCTGAACCTCCTAACCCATTAGCCAGATTTCCTGAACTTGCTGATGTATGGACTAATCTTGCCAAAGCCCATGCCTGGCAAGCTCCACCTGGCCTATATTGGATCTGCGGAAACCGAGCATATGCACAACTTCCACCACTATGGGGAGGAGCATGTGTCTTAGGAACCATCAGACCTTCTTTCTTTCTTTTAAACACTGAACATGGAGAACAATTAGGATACCCAGTATACACTACCCACCGACACAAACGAGCCTTGAGACAGAAGAGATCACCCCTCCAGGTAGGCAAGTGGGAGAAGTGGAAGGGGGATGATTGGCCACCAGAAAGAATCATTGAGTATTATGGGCCTGCCACTTGGAATGATGATGGTATGTATGGTTATCGAACTCCAATTTATATGATTAATCGTATTATTCGCTTACAGGCAGTAGTTGAAATAATAACCAATGAAACTAGTCAAGCTCTTACACTTTTAGCTAGACAAAGTACTCAGATGCGCACTGCCATATATCAGAATCGCTTAGCACTTGATTATTTGTTAGCAGCTGAAGGAGGAGTATGTGGTAAACTGAATTTAACTAATTGTTGTTTGAAAATAGATGATAAGGGTCAAGTAGTTGAAGAAATTGCCAAAGATATGCAAAGACATGCTTATGTGCCAGTACAAACTTGGCACTCATTGAAATTCCCTAATTGGTTTGCTAACCTTTTCTCCTGGCTGGGAGGATTTAAGACTTTCATTGTCTTAGTACTAATCCTTGTTGCTGTTATTTTCTTATTACCATGTTTAATCCCATGTTGTATGTGTTCTATTCATACTGCTATTGATAGTACAGTAGAGCGGAAGACCGCAACTAAAATAATGGCTTTATATAAAGCCAGTCCTAGTCGAAATCCTTCAATCATGATGTGATTCTTTTAAAGGTGATTTAATTCTCACACCTTATTAAGTAATAGGGTGAGATTAATCAAAGGGGGGAATGTGGCAGGTGTAGGCCTGTGATCCACAGTGTCTGACATAAGCAGGCAGGCCTAACTAGCTTGACCTGTAAATGAAGCCTGTGAAGAGGCTCATAGGAATTACACATCCCCCAACATGCTGCTATTGTAGGATAGAACTCAGTAAAAGTATTGAATTAGCTTAGATAAGCAGAACAGATGGAAAAATACAGAAATTCATGTTTAAAACTGCTGACAGAAAAGTTCTAGAGCCCTGCTTCACTGCACGTAGCAACTAGCCCAATAGCCTTGAAAGTATGAAAGTAACAAGTTGATGAACTGGCCACTGTAATTGGGACTAGAAGGGGGGTAAGCAGGTGCTGAGCCCACTGAAGGAACATAATTGGATAATCATATCAGTACCGGCACCAATAGAAGGGGTACGGGAGGTACGGGAGAGTACCGGGACCAATGAAATGTTTTTCTATACCTAGAATGGAATAAAAGTCTATAAAAGTTGTTGTATTGCTAGAAAACTTTGCTCAGCCATTTTGAAATTGACTTTGCTTGAGACTTGTGCACAAATAGATGATTTGGACCTTCTGAACAGACTCCTGGTATCATTGGTTTGTCTGCGCTCTGCTGCTACAATAGCATTGGCTCACACACACACGCACTTCAGATACGCCAGTGTCACACTGTGCCCACCCACTCATACATTCCCTGCTACCTTACTGAGATACTCACACAGCATTCAAAATCCCCATACACAGGCACAGACAGGAGCTTCCTCTGTGCTTCCTTCCCTTTTATGATGTCATAGAGCAGGGATTAAGTATAAGGATAGAATTTCCACTTTCTACTTCTTCTTTGATTGGAATTTGATATATAGCCATTCAGCTATAAGGTAGTCATCATAGCAATTTATAGTAAGCAGTACAACAGGTAAACAGCAGTGACACTCAAGTCCCAAATCAAAACAACTTGCATGGAAAATCAAGACAGGGCAATATATGCAAGTAGAGGGAGTGAATAGGGCACCAGTATAATCCTGGTCCAATGTAAAATAGGCACAAGGTGAGGAGAGCGCCCAGAGCGCAATGCTTCACCTGAGGGAAAAAAGCGTGTTTTAAATGTTAGTGAAAATCAACTGGAAAAGCCAATTTTTGACAGTTTTTTAAAAATTTCAGTACTGAGCTTTCTAACCTGACCTCAGAAGGAGGGGCATTACAGAGTGTGGGAGCCAAAAAAGCTGAAGGCAACTGAAAGTGCCAACTCCAATCTAAACTGGGAAGGAGAAAGCTCACGTGACAGGAGAGCATCACCCTGGTGAGGCAGGACGTGATCCTGTAACTAGGACCTGTCCTCCAGGTGATGCAAAGCTCTCTTGCACCGAGGATGTTTCTCCAGGGCCATGTGCCCATGAGGGGAGGGTTAGGACAGCTGTAATAGTTGGTGATTCGATCATTAGGAATGTAGATAGCTGGGTGGCTGGTAGACATGAGGATCGCCTGGTAACATGCCTGCCTGGTGCGAAGGTAGCGGACCTCAAGCACTGCCTAGATAGGATCTTAGATAGTGCTGGGGAGGAGTCTGCTGTCTTGGTACATGTCGGTACCAATGACATAGGAAAATGTAGTAGGGAAGTTCTGGAGGTTAAATTTAAGCTTTTAGGTAGGAAGTTGAAATCCAGAACTTCCAGGGTAGCGTTCTCCAAAATACTTCCTGTTCCACGTGCAGGACCCAAAAGGCAGGCAGAGCTCTGGAGTCTCAATGCATGGATGAGACGATGGTGCAAGAATGAGGGTTTTGGATTTGTTAGGAACTGGGGAACATTCCGGGGAAAGGAGGGTCTCCTCCGAAGGGATGGGCTTCACCTTAACCGGGATGGAACCAGACTGCTGGCATTAACCTTTAAAATGGAGATAGAGAAGCTTTTAAACTAGATAATAGGGGAAAGCCAACAGTCGGCCAAGAGCGCATGGTTCGGAAGAAGGTATTCTTGAAGGATACTACCGAAAGCAGTGAGGTTCCAAAAAAGAGTAAAGTAGTCCAAATGCCCTTGAGTATGGTGCAGACAGAGCGTAAAGATTCCAAATTACCCTTGCCTACCAATAGCCAGATTGATATTAATAAAATACAGTCTCTGAAATGCTTGTATGCAAATGCTAGAAGTCTAAACAATAAGATGGGAGAGTTAGAATATATAGCACTAAATGAGAGATTAGATATGATTGCAATCTCAGAGACATGGTGGAAGGAGGATAACCAGTGGGACACTGTGATACCTAGATACAAACTATATCATAATGATAGAACTGATCAAATTGGTGGAGGGTTTGTGCTCTATGTTAGAGAGGGCATTGAGTCAGAAAGGATTAAAGTTTTGCAGGAAACAAAATTTGCTGTAGGAATCTCTATGGATTGAAATTCCATGTATGAAGGGGAAGGTGATGGCAGTGGGGTGTACTGTCGACCGCCTGGCCAGAATGAACAAATGGATGATGAAATGCTCAAAGAAATCAAGGAAACTAACAAAAGTCACAGTAGAGTAGTAATAATGGGTGATTTCAATTACCCCGGTATCGACTGGGTCAGTGTCACGGCAGGACATGCTAGGGAGATAAAGTTTCTAGATGAAATAAATGACTGCTTCTTGGAACAGCTGGTTCATGAACCGACCAGAGGGGAAGCCATACTGGACCTAGTCCTTAGTGGAACACCAGATCTGGTGCAAGAAATAAGGGTGTTGGGACCACTTGGCAATAGTGATCACAGCATGATCGTGTTTGATTTAATTAGTGGAGGAGGGACAGTAAAGAAATCCACAGTACTACCTTTTAACTTTCGAAAGGGAGACTATGATAAAATGAGGAAAATAGTTAAGAAAAAACTAAAAGGAGCGGTTGCAAAGGTTAAAGACTTACACCAAATTTGGGTGTTGTTTAAAAATACTATCCTGGAAGCCCAGACCAGCTGTATTCCACGCATTAAGAAAAGTGGAAGAAAGTCCAAAAAACTGCCAGCATGGTTTAAAGGTGAGGTCAGAGAGGCTGTTGCTGCTAAAAAAGCATCTTTCAGGAAATTGGAAAAAACAGCCAAACGACGAAAACTGGAAACAGCACAAGCACTGGTAAGTTAAATGCAAAGCATTGATAAGGCAGGCAAAGCGAGAATTTGAGAAGGAACTTGCTACGGAAGCAAAAACATGTAATAAAGACTTTTTCAAGTACATTCGTAGCAAAAGGCCTGTGAGAGAGTCAATTGGACCATTAGATGATAGGGGAGTAAAAGGGGCAGTAAGAGGAGACAAGGCTATAGCGGAGAGACAGAATGAATTCTTTGCTTTGGTCTTTACTGAGGAAGATGTAGGGATGTTACCCAAGACTGAAGTGGTATTTAAAGGTGATACTGCAGAGGAATTGAGAGAAATATTGCTACACCGGGAAGATGTATTACAACTATTTAATAAACTGAATAGTAGCAAATCACCTGGTATACGTCCAAGTGTTGAAAGAACTGAAATATGAGATTGCAGACCTGCTATTAGTAATCTGTGAACTGTCATTAAAATCATCTAATACCTGAAGATTGGAGGATCGCCAATGTAATGCCAATTTTTAAAAAGGGTTCCAGGGGTGATCCTGGAAATTACAGACCGGTGAGCCTGACGTCAGTACCGGGGAAAATGGTAGAAACCATCATAAAGAACAAAATTACTTAGCATATAGATAGTCATGGCCTAATGGGAGACAGCCAACATGGCTTTAGACAAGGAAGATCTTGTCTTACTAATCTGTTATGTTTTTTTGAAGGTGTGAATAAACAGGTAGACAAAGGTGAGTCAGTTGATATGGTGTATCTGGACTTTCAGAAAGCCTTTGACAAGGTCCCTCATCAGAGACTTTTGGAAAAACTAAAAAGTCATGGGATAGGAGGCAGTGTACTATTTTGGATCGGGAACTGGCTAAAAGATAGAAAACAGAGGGTAGGGCTAAATGGCCAATTTTCCCAATGGAAAAAGGTGAATAGTGGAGTACCCTAGGGATCTGTACTGGGTCCACTACTTTTTGACATATTCATAAATGACCTAGAAAAGGGAATAACTAGTGAGGTTATCAAATTTGCAGATGACACAAAACTGTTTAAAGTTGTTAAAACCCAAGAGGACTGTGGAAAACTGCAGGATGATCTGGATAAATTGGAGGACTGGGCATCCAAATGGTAGATGAAATTTAATGTGGACAAGTGCAAAGTTATGCACCTAGGAAAGAACAACCCACACTATGGTTACACGATGCAAGGTTCCACATTGGGAACCACCACCCAGGAAAAAGATTTAGGAATCATCGTGGATAACATGTTAAAACCCTCCATCCAGTGTGCAGCAGCGGCCAAGAAAGCAAATAGAATGCTAGGTATCATAAGGAAAGGAATAGAAAATAAAGCAAAGGATATTATAATGCCTCTGTATCGTTCCATGGTACGACCGCACCTTGAATATTGTGTGCATTTCTGGTCGCCGTATCTTAAAAAGGATATAGCGTTATTAGAAAAGGTACAGAGAAGAGCCACCAAAATGGTAAAGGGGATGGAAGGCTACTCCTATGAAGAGAGGCTACAAAGGTTAGGGCTCTTCAACCTGGAAAAGAGACGGTTGAGGGGAGATATGATAGAGGTCTATAAATTAATGAATGGAGTGGAACGGGTAAACATAGATCGATTGTTTACGCTATCAGAATATAGAAAGACTAGGGGACATGTAATGAAGCTACAGGGTAAACTATTTAAGACAAATACAAGAAAATATTTTTTCACTCAACGTGTAATCAAACTCTGGAATTTGTTACTAGAGGATGTAGTAAGAGCTGTTAGTGTGGCTGGGTTTAAAAAAGGTTTGGACAAGTTCCTGGAGGAAAGGTCCATAAACCATTATTAAAAAGGGACCCAGGATATCAATGCTTGACCCAATACAAGCATTGTGGAACCTGTGTCTTTTGGGGATACTGCTAGGTACGTATGACCTAGATTGGCCACTGTTGGAAACAGGATACTGGGCTTGATGGACCTTGGTCTGATCCAGTATGGCATATCTTATGTAAGGAGGTGGGATAGTCAGATAATTATGTTCAGATGATCACAATGCTCAGGTAGGACAGTAAGAAATAACTAGCATTTATATATACATTGAAAATATGTAGATGCTTTTGATATGTGGATATAGATATTTGTCACTGTAGTACGACAAAATCTAGGCAGAGAATAAGAAACCGACACGTGCTTTGCCTTTGTCCTTGACCTTGCGCTTTCCTTGCACTAGTCCCATGGATTCTCTGTCCCTGCACCTTCTCACACTGTCTTCCTCTGCAACTCCTGTAGGGATAAAGCCCTCCAATCAAAGGTGACAGCTGATGCAGGATCTCCGAGCGGTCTATTTTCTCCTGCCCAACCCAGTGAAGAGGTGCAGGGTGAGAAAAGAAGGTCCTGCTAGCCACCTCCAGGGCACCTGGCCAACAGGAGTTTGCAAGATGGAAGTGGTGCCGGAAGCTGGGTGAAAAAGCGAGAGAGCATAATGAGCTGCAAGGTGGAAGTCAGTGGTGAGAGAAGCTGGGTTCCAGGTGGGACTTAAGAAATCATGTGTGGCAATTTTACTTTTTGTGTGAGCTTAGAGGGAACCGTTCCCCCTGGATGTGTCCTATGTCTACCACTACTGTGTTGTCTTGACTAGATTGTAAGCGCTGATGAGCAGGGGCCGTCTTTTACTGTGTCTGTACATCGCTGTGTACGTCTTGTAGCGCAATACAAATGTTCAGTAGTAGTAGTAGGTAGAGAGTCCATGGTGTAACTGCACCTAGAATTGTGTGTGCTTTTCCGGTCCTAAAGGATATAGTGGAATGAGAAGGTTCAGAGAAGAGCAACAGAAATGCTAAAAGGATAGAACATTTGCCTTAAGTGAGGCTAAACAGTTTGGGGCTCTTCAGTTTAGAAAAAGGGACCACTGAGACAGGATAAGACAGAAGGTTATAAAATCATGAGTGAGGGAACATTGGTTTAACCTTTCAAACAACATCAAAACAAGAGGGCACGCCATGAAATTAACAACTAGCTGACTGAAAACAAATCATAGAAGTAATTTTTATGTTTATGTTTATGTTTAATCATTTGATATACTGCTCAGGCCAAAGCATCAGAGCGGTTTACAATACAATATAATTACAGAAGATACGAAAAGAACGCCATATATGAGATAGGACAGTGTAAGAGATACAGTAATAGATAAAAGGATAGGAGAGACAAGAAGAAAGGAGAACAATAGATTACAGCCATGATATAGCAGCATAACAGTTACGTACACAGTTATAAAATAGGTTTTACTCACACGCCACGGGCCCGCGCCTAAGGGCCATGCCAAAGGGCCCTCTGGCGAGGCCCTCAGGCGCGGGCCCGCAAGGCGCGGGCGCGCCTCAGAAGCGGCGGTTTTTGAGCCGTTGAAGAGGGCTGCTGATTGGGAGTTAATGGAGGTGAGGAGGAGCTCCTGCTCACTCCCTCCGATGATGGCTGCTGCTCCCCGAACTTACTGCACGCCTCAGAAGCCTCATGCAAGGCACAATTATTTATTTATGCATTTAACAATTCTTTTATACTGCTTTATATGAGAGCCAGGTAACTTACTCAGCTTACAAAAAACTTGATTTATATAAGCTTGTAACTAATGATTGATTTGATTTACATTATAACTTGTTATGCACAAAGAAATTTTAATTACTTTGAGATCTACTTTATCTGATGTAGAAGTGCATCATGTGGGGGAGAGAATTTTCCTGTCCGAGTTGAGTGACGGCATAACTTTGTGTTAGGTGTCAGGTCTGAAATGTTCTAGTTAAAAGTAGGTTTTGAGTTTCTTGGGAAAATTGTGTAATTTGTTTGTAGTTCTTGTATCAGCTGGGAGAGAGTTCCAAATAGAAGGTGCATAAAGTGAGAAAGCTTGATTACATGTAGTTTCACCGCTCTTGGTCCTTAGGATTGCTATGGTGAAGCTGTTTTGAATGCTGTACTTTCTGGCCCAACTGTTCAGGGATTTTTCTATTAAGGTTTGGAGATGGTCCGAAGAAAGTTTGCGCAATGTCTTGAAGATGTTGAGAAGCATCTTGTATTTTATGCCGGATAATATTGCTAGCTAGTGTAGCTGCTTTAATATGGGAGTTAGGTGATCCTATCGAGAAGCACCATTTATAATTTGAGCTGTTGTGTTTTGGGTCATTTGAAATGGTTGTAGTGTACTCTCTGGTAGATTATGTTGCAATAGTCGAGATATCTGGATTTTTAGAAAGTCTTTGACAAAGTCTCTCACGAGAGAATCTTGGTGAAATTAAAAAGTCATGGGATTGGAGGCAATGTATTTATTTATTTATGTTTCTTTTATACCGCACTATTTGAAATCAGCGTGGTTTAAAAGCAATGCATTTGTCCAGTGTAGGCAAGGGCCTTACTGGACTCACAATAAACAGGTTTCAACAGGGTAACTATATACTCTCGGGTATAGCAGTTCTTTATACAGGGTTAAACAGGGTAACTATGTACATTCCTGAGTGTCGCAGGATGTTGTGGTCGCTTAAAATTATTTACATGCTAACACCGTCAACATTTACATTCTCTCTGGTAATAGTTCTTCTTGTCCACATGTGGGGTTGGTGTACACGGGGGGGGGGGGGGGGGTGGGTGCACACAGGGGGAGGGTTTGAGGGGGACTATCGAGAGCGGGGGATGGGGGTGAGTACTGGGTTGTGCTGGAGGTGCTGGGCTGGGTCATGCCTGTGATAGACTGGGAGAGGTCGTTTGGTTCGGTGTAGTACTGAAGGAACAGGTGGTGCTTCAGTGCCCTTCTAAACTGGGGGAGGTCATTGATAGTTCTAATGGACAGTGGAAGGGCGTTCCAACAGGAGGGGGCATAGAAGGCGAAGGCTCTGTTTCTCGTGGCCTGGGAGCATCTGGTGATCGCCTTCGGGAGTGTAAGGGTGTTGATGGCAGCTGATCTCCTTACTCTGTTGAGGGGGGTGGTACGGATGAGATCAGTAAGGGAGGAGGAGGAGCACTTGTTGATGGCTTTGTAGGTCATTGTTAGGATCTTGAAGGATATCCTGGACTGTACTGGCAGCCAGTGTAGCTGTTTTAGCACAGGGGTGATATGGTCTCTTCTTGATGCGCCGTGGAGGATTCTGGCCGCTGCGTTCATAGCAAGTTGTAAAGGGTTAAGAGAGCTTTTCGGGAGGCCATGGAGTATTACATTGGCATAGTCAAAGTGTGGTATTACTAGTGCTTGATAGACTGTCCGGAAATCTTCCGGTTCAAGCAGCTGTCGTAGGTCGCAGAGCATCCGGATTTTGTGGTAAATCGCCTTTACCATATTGCCTATCTGGGCCTTCATGTTGAGTTGTTGGTCCAGTGTGACCCCTCGGTAACATATTGTGGGTTTACTGAGGAGTTCTGCATCGCGTACTTTTATTGTGGGGTGGTGGGGTAAAAGCTGGGTTCCTGGAGATGAATAGGACCTCCGTCTTCTTGAAGTTTATTTTGAGCTTCTGTGTATGAAGCCAGTCCGTGATGGCATCAAAGCAAGAGATCAGTGGGGAGAGGTCAGGGTTCTCAGTGGAGATCGGCATGTATAGAAGCACGTCATCCGCATAGACTAGGCAGTCAATGTTGAAGGATCTGATTATATTACAAATGGGCTGCATATACACGTTGAACAATAGGGCAGAGAGTGATGAGCCTTGTGGAACACCTTTCTCTTGAGGGAAGGGGGTAGAGGTGGAGGGTCCAGACCGGACATGCTGCCATCTGTCCGTCAGGTATGATGCACACCAGGAAAGAGCTGAGCTGTGTACGCCCTTCTCTAGGAGGTGTGCAAGGAGCAGATCATGGCTGACAGAGTCGAAAGCAGCAGCAATGTCCAAGAAGATCAAGGCAAAACCACGTCTTATGTTGTCCAGACCTATAGTTAATGTGTTGACTAGAGTGGTTAGCAGCGTCTCTACGCCATGTGCCTCCCAGAATCCATGCTGACAGGGGTCGAGGGGTGCGTTAGTCTCGATGTGGTGTTGAAGTTGGCGTTGGACGATCTTTTCAATGATTTTTGCTAGAAGTGGAATGCTTGAGATTGGCCTATAGGAGTCCATCTTTGCAGGGTCCAATTTACTGTTTTTTAGTAGTGGTCGGATGGCTGTTTGTGGTAGTATTGTGGATCAGAAACTGGTTAAAAGATAGAAAGCAGAGAATAGGGCTAAATGGCCAGTTTTCTCAATGGAGTAGTAGGGAGGTTTGGGAGGCCAAATTTAGACTTTTAGGCAGGAAGTTGAAATCCAGAACTTCCAGGGTAGCATTCTCTGACATGCTTCCTGTTCCACACGCATGACCCAAAAGGCAGGCAGAGCTGCGGAGTCTCAATGCGTGGATGAAAGTATGGTGCAAGGATGAGGGTTTTGGATTTGTTAGGAACTGGGCAATATTCTTGGGAAAGGAGAGGAGCTTTTTCAAAGGGATCAAATCCACCTTAACCTGGATGGAACCAGGCTGCTGGCATTAACCTTTAAAAAGGAGATAGAGCAGCTTTTAAACTAGATAATAGGGGAAAGCCGAAAGTTGTCCAAGAGCACATGGTTTGGAAGGATGTATCCTTGAAGCATACTAGCAAAAGATTGAAGTTAGGGCATATTGGCAGAGAGGTTCTAATAGAGACAAAAGTAACTCAAATGCCTTTAGGTACAGAGCAAATAGAACTTAAAATTTCCATATTACCCCTGCCTACTAGATTAATATGAATAAAATACAGACTCTAAAATGCTTGTATGCAAATACTAGAAGTCTAAAAAATAAGATGGGAGAGTTAGAATATATAGCACTAAATGAGAATTAGATATGATCGGTATCTCAGAGACAAGGTGAAAGGAGGACAACCAGTGGGACACTGTGATACCGGGGTACAAATTATATCTCAATGATAGAGTAGATCAAGTTGGTGGAGGTGTTGGTGGTTCGTGGAGTAACCAACATGGCGGATGTGAGCGTGGTCGGGTGAGCTGCCTTCCTGAGCATTGCCAATCTGTCGAGCCTCTGCCGTCGGAATGGGACGGAGGAAGCGAAAACAAGCCGCCCTACCTCCGGGCGAGAAAACTTCAAGCTTGGCCGGCCAGCGAATGCTCGGGGAGTGCGGTTTTGACCCACGCGTTGGAGCAATGTCTTTGGCTGGGGCAGTGGAAGGAGTTTCGCCCCAGAGCGTCTCAGGTGTCTCGCTGTCTTCGGTTGAGCGGACACCCCCGCCGTGGCCAGGAAGTTTGGTCTCAGCTGTTGCTCTGTCCTCGGCTTTGGTTTTGGCGAGTACACCAATTTTAGAGGGAGATGGAGGTGCTTAGGCTGAGCTAGATCCTCCCCTTGAGGAAATGGGCCAGAGTCAGTTGAGAGAAGCGGTGGTTTCAGCAGAACGATCTGTGTCTGGACCCTCAGTGGTGAAGGAAGAATTTCCTGACTTTCCCATTATGGTGAGACCCGCGGCATTTACTTTGCAAACGCTATGGGAAGGATTGGCGACCTTGAATCACTCCATGAATAGAGTTTGAGGGACTTTTAAAAAAGACATTAATGTGGTTAGAGACTCTTGTGGGCTCCTTACTAAGGCTAATGAGGTACAATGCAGTAGATTAGCCATCTTGGAAAGGGAGATGGGGGAGGTTCGGGATTTGGTAAATGCCCAAATAAAGGATAATAATGTCTCTGGTAGAAAATTGGAATACCTGGAAAACCTGGTTCGGAGATGTAATGTTTTCTGAGTTTTCCTCGGTCACCAGTGCTATCAGCGGTTGAAATGGTTCGAAAATATTTTGGGGAGGTATTGAAAATCCCGCCGGAACAGTTCCCTCCTATGACCAGGGCTGTGTATCTATCCCTGGGTAGTAGGGGTGGAACAGTTGCTCCCCCTCTCCCACAGCCTGGGCTAGAGGATCTTACGTGTCTCCTTGAGAGTTCTCTGGAGATTGTAATGGAGAGAACCACCCTGCTTGTTACATTTGCTTTAGAAACGTATAAAGTGTTTATTCTTAGAATGTTTTTTCGAAATGCTAATGAAGCTTTTCTGGGGTCTAGGGTGAGAGTATTTCCTGATCTTTCACGAATTACACAGCTGCGGAGGAGGGAGTTTTTGGCTCTTCGCTCTAGGGTTTTGGCCCTGGGTGCTTCCTTACAACTTAAATTTCCTGTTAAATGTTTTGTTAATTATAAGCAAAAGATGTATTTATTTTTTGACCCCAAGCAGCTGCTGGCTTTTCTGGAGACTAGGGAGGGGAGTAATACTGAGGTTGTTATTTCTTCTCATACAGCTGACGTGTAAGTCTCCCTTCCGCCCTTAATGTATATTTTGTGTTAAAGCTAGGATTTCTTGACAGTATATGAATTACCTAGTACTCCCCTATTTCCTATGTTTTTTTGGGATCTAAATAAGATGGAGATATGATTTGCTATGTGATTTATTTCCTGGATAATTGTATTGGAAGAATTCCATTTTTTTTTCTATGTCATTCATGGTATGATATCTGAATGTTAATTTGATAATTGATAAATAAAAAGTTTAAAAAAAACAATTGGTGGAGGTGTTGCATTCTATGTTAGAGAGGGCATTGAGTCACACAGGATTAAAGTTTTGCAGAAAACAAAATACACGGTAGAATCTCTATGGATTGAAATTCCAGGTAAAAAGGGGAAGGCGATGGCAATGAGGGTGTACCATCAACCGTCTGGCCAGAATGAACAAATGGATGATGAAATGCTCAAAGAAATCAGGAAAGATAACAATATTTACAGCACAGTAATAATAATGGGTGATTTCAATTACCCTGGTATCGACTGGTTCAGTGTCATGGCAGGACATGCTAGGAAGATAAAGTTTCTAGATGAAATAAAGGACTGCTTCTTGGAGCAGCTGGTTCATGAACTGACAAAAGGGGAAGCTATCTTGGACCTAGTCCTTAGTGGAACACAAGATCTAAGACCTTGTCTAGGTGGCACGTGAGGTCCGCTACTTTTGTACCAGGCAGGCATGCTACCAGGCAATCCTCACATCCACCAGCCACCCAGCTATCTACATGCCTAATGATTGAATCAACAACTGTAACAGCTGTTCTAATCCTTCCTTCATGGGCACATGGCCTTGGAGAAACCTCCTCAGTGTGAGAGGGTTTTACATCACCTGGAGGACAGGTTCTAGCTACAGGATCACTTCTTGCCATACCAGCGTGATGCTCTCCTATCACGTGACCTCTCTCCTCCATGGCAACAGGGATGTTGCCAGATTGGAGGTGGGACTTCAGTACTACACCCCTGTAAGTCTCGTCTATGTACTTTGCTGCTGGACTGTTGTCTGCATCTTAGTTTTAAGGTTGTGTTTATGTATTTAAGTTGTTTACTTATGTAGATTTGCTGGGGATACTTATACTAATAAAACTATATGTAATACATTTAATGGAATTTGTTCACCTGCAGATTAATTAATCGGAGATCCTTAATGTATGCTTGATGAGGATAAAGAGTGAGTCGGTTGATGTAGTGTATCTGGACTTTCAGTTGTCCTGGTGGCTCCAGATTGGCCAAGGAGGCCTTGGTATGCTGACTTAATGCGTCTTCTGGTAGAGCCTCCGTGGAAACTTCCGGTCAGAGAGGATCTGCTTGTGCAGGGTCCGTTGACTATGCCTCATATGGATCGGTTCTCGCTTACGGCTTGGCTCTTGAAAGGGCAACGTTGAGAACCAAGGGGTACTTGGCAGCGGTGATTTCTATGTTGCTGAGGTCCCGGCGGAGATCAGCTTCAATGGTATACATCAGAGTTTGGTGTTTGTTTGAAGCATGGTGCAAGGACAAGCAGACAGAGGCATTGAGAGTGTCAGTTCCACAGGTTTTGTCCTTCTTGCACGATGGATTTGATAAAGGTTTGGTGGCATCTTCTCTGCATGTGCAGCAAGCGGCGCTGTCGTGCTTTAGAGGGAAGGTGCAGGGGTGGACGCTAGGGTCGCACCCGGATGTAAAATGGTTTTTGCGGGCGGCTTCGCTCTTGAGACCGCCCTGCAGGAGTTAATTTCCGGTCTGGGATCTGAACATTGTGCTACAGGCCCTGATAGGAGGGCCCTTCGAGCCTTTGGCTAAAGTGACGTTGAAGGATCTTACCCTTAAAGTGGTATTTTTGGTGGCTATCACTTCAGCAAGGAAAATTTCGGAATTGCAGGCGTTATCCTGTAGAGAGCCTTTTTTGTTTTTTGATTCCAAGAGGGTGGTGTTAAGGACGGTTCCTTCTTTCTTGCCAAAGGTGGTGTCGGCATTTCATGTAAATCAGGCAGTATCTTTGCCTGTGTTTGAGAAGTCGGAGAAGGATGAGGTTAAGGGCCGACTGCATCGGTTGGATGTTGGCAGGGCCTTAAGGAAGTATTTGCAGAGAACGGCTTCTCTCCAGAAATCAAACAGATTGTTCGTGTTGTTTGGTGGACCAAAGCGAGGGGAGCCGGCTTCTAAGTCATCCATTGCTAGGTGGATTAAGGAAGCTATTGCGGCAACCTAGATCTTGAAGGGTAAGGTGGTGCCGAAGGGTTTAAGAATTCATTCAACTAGGGCGCAGGCAGCTTCCTGGGCGGAGGTTAGTAGGGTGCCAGTGGTCGAGATTTGTAGAGTGGCAACTTGGGCGTCCTTGCATACATTGTCAAGCATTACAGGATTGATGTCCAGGCGGAAGGGGACGCTAGGTTTGGATCAGCAGTGCTTCAGGCTGGTCTGGCAGGCCCCTCCCGTTAAAGTGGTTACTGCTCTGTTACATTCCCAGAAGTTCAGGACTAGACTGGAGGTACAATAAGGAAGGTTAAATTAGACTTACCTGCTAATTGTAGTTCCTGGAGTAACTCCAGTCTAGTCCCGCATCCCTCCCTGATGTGGCCTGCCGGATTTTGCCTAAAGGGTTAAGAGATATTGTTGGGCCGTAACAATGGTTTGTAGGGCTGCGCTTCGGTGAGGAAGGGGGAGGGGAAGTGGAAAGTGTTTTTTGCTACAAGAAGGTCTCTACAAAAAAAAGAAAAAAAGAGGAAGAGAGGTAGAGCATTTCTAGTCACTGTACAGTTCGGGGTTACCGTCAGAGGTAACATGTGCAGTGCACATAGTTCAAGTTCAAGGTCAGTTATTTGGTTTTATTATCTACTTACTTATTGCTCTGGTGAGTCTGCTTTGTCAATAGGTTACTGGAACAAGGGGGCGGTCCCTGGACTACTTATCTTGGTGTCATCAAAAGAGTGACATGCTCAGTCTCCAGGCTGCAGGAGGATGTGCAGAACCACAGAAGTTTGGGACTAGACTGGAGTTACTCCAGGAACTACAATTAGCAGGTAAGTCTAATTTAACCTTCCATTTATGCCCTAGGCATCCTGCTTAAAATTGGATCCTCTGTATTTATTTTAAAATGTTACTTAAGAAATAGGTTAAATAACAAAGTGGTCTGTTTCTGTTTTATTCCATCCCCCTCCCCCTCCCCCGCCAGCTCAATTTTTGATTTATAGGCTTTTAAGCCATTTAAGTGGATAAGAGGGACATTTTTCACCACTAGATTTAACTGGGGATTTTCATCAGCAAATCTGCAAGTGTTTAACCCTTAGCATAGAGTAATTTTAAGTCCTCTCAATTCGTTGTTAATAAATCAAAGAAATATATAAATAGCATAAAATACAATTTAGGGATTTTAAATTACTTTAAGTATCCCTAGTTCAGCAGCAACTTTAAATAAACAACTCGCCAGTACTAAGATGCATACAACGGTCCATCAGCAAGAGGGGGGCTTTGTAGTCTTTTGCACCAAGTGCCACATTTAGGATTATCTCCCACTCTCTGAGAGGTTATATGTGTGCTTTCAGGGAACAGTCCAATCTCTGGGGGCTAAAGTATGAGATTCGGAGAAGCTGAAGCAAAGAGGTATATAGGAACCTTCAGGGATTTAGCAGAGAAGCAGCCTCTCTGCTGGCATGGAGGAGAGCGGTCACCTGAAAGGAGAACATCACCTTGGTGTGGCAGGAAGTGATCCTGTAGCTAGGACCCGTCCTCTAGGTGATGCAATATCCTCTCATACCAAGGATTTGCCCCCAGGGGCATATGCCCAGGATGGAAGGGTGAGGGCCTTTGAAGTTAGCAATTCAGTCCTTTGGTATGTAGATAGCTGGGTGGCTGGTGGGCATGAAAGTTGCTGGTATTTTGCCTGACTGGTACAAAGGCAGCAGACCTCATGTGTCATCTAGATAAGATATTAGACAAGGTTGGGGAGGAGCCAGTTGCTTGGTACATGTGGGTACCAATGACAGGAGAATGTGGGAGGGAGGTTCTGGAAGCCACATTTAGGTTTCTAGGTAGAAAGTTGAAATCCATAACCTGCAGGTTAGCATTCTCAACGATGCTTCCTGTTCTACACGTAGGACTCAAGAGACAGGCAGAGCTCCAGAATCTCAATGCGTGGATGAGAAGATGATGCAGTGAGGAAGGATTTAGATTTCTCAGGAACTGGGAGACATTCTGGGGAAGGGGGAACCTATTCTGCAAAGATGGACTCTACTTTAATCAAGGTGGAATCAGGCTGCCCGTACTGACCTTTATAAAGGAGATAGAGCAGCTTTTAAACAAGAAAATGGGAGAAAGCCGGTAGTTGCTCAGGAACACATGGTTCAGAGAAATTATCTTTGAAGCATATTATTGAATGTTAGGGCAGGGAAGTTAGGGCATCTCGATTCAGAGGTTGCAATAAAGGCAAAATGGCCCGAGTGCTTTTAAGAGCAGCCAGAGTTGAAAGATTGCTAATTATCCCTGTCAACTGCTAAACAGATTGTAGCTGCAAACAAAAAGCATACTTTGAAATCTCTGTATATAAATGCTAAAAACCTAAAAAATAAGATGGGAGAGTTTATATATTATTTGATAGACAAATCCAATTTAAAAGTCTCGTGTTGGTTCACAAGGCCCAGTAAACGGATACCCCGACTTATTTATCATCACTCATCTCCCTGCACACCCCAGCCAAAGTCTTACAAGTTATTCATGGTGACCACCTCAATGTTCCTCAGGTCTCTACTACTACAACTACTGAGCATTTGTATAGTGCTACAAGTCATACGCAGCGCTGCACAGACATGTAAGAGACAGTCCCTGCTCATCAGAGCCTACAATCTAGTCAAGACAGACAACACAGAAGGTGCAGGCAGGGATAAAACAAGGGGAGTGGTAAAGAAACAAAGAGATCAGGTGAGTCAAGATCCAAAAGCAGCATCAAAGAGGGAAGACTCAAGGATACTCCTCCTTCTGCCTTTTATTTTATGGCCCCTACGCTGTGGAACTCTTTGTCCCTACATCTCCATTCCGAATTATCATATAAAAAGCTTTAAAGCAGGTCTGAAAACACACCTATTCACCTTGGGATTTGCAAGCCAGTGGGGCAGTGACAGCAGGTGTGGTTTGGGATGTCTGCAATGTAATCTTGCTTTCTTTTTCTCTTCCCTATAATAAATGTAGCTCTTTTCTGATACGTTTTATAGATTTTAAACTGCTTTGCCATTTTAAAGACAATATAGTAAATTCAAATAAAGTACAAACCGTAAAGCATGGTTCATAGAAACATAGAGGCAGAAAAAGACCATATGGTCTATCTAGTCTGCCCTTCTATAACAATTACTATAGTCCCTTTGTTTCCTTTAAAGATCTTCTGTGTTTGTCCCATGCTTTTTTTGAATTCAGATACTGTCCTCATCTCTACTGTCTCCACTGGGAGACTATTCCATGCATCTACCACTTTTTCCGTAAAGAAATATTTCTGCATATTACTCCTGAGTCAGTTTCTTTTCACCTTCATCCTATTTTGCAGAGCTTTCTTTCAACTGAAAGGGGTTCTTCTGTGCATTTATTTATTTTGTTTAACCAGTTTTACATTGTGTAATCACTACAAACAGGTACTGGGTACATTCCTTTGTCCCCAAGGGGTTAAGTGGCTTGCCCAAGGCCACAAGGAGTGCCTATAGGACTAGAAACCCTATTTCCTCTGGCCTGAGACTGCTGTCCTTAGGTGGAAATTGAACCCCTGGTCCTCCAGCCTGAGGTACCATGTCCTATCCACTAGGCCACTCCTCCCTATGAGGTATTTAAATGTTTCTGTCATTTCTCCTCTCTCCTGCCTTTCCTCTAAAGTATACATATTGAGATCTTTAAGTCTGTCCCCATATGGCTTATAACGAAGACCACTGAACATTTTGGTAGCCACCCTCTGCACCGACTCCATCCTGTTTATATCCTTTTGTAGGAATGGTCTCCAGAATTGCCCACAATATTCTAAATGAGGTCTCACCAAAGACTTACTGTATACAGAGGCATTATCATCTCCTTTTTCCTGCTGGCCATTCCTTTCCCTGTGCACCCAAGCATCCTTTTGGTTATTGCCTCCTTTCCTACCTGTTCAGCCACTTTAAGATCATCAGAAACAATCACACCTAGGTCCCGTTCCTCTTTCATGGACAGAAATATTTCACCCCCTATACTGTACTACTGTCTTAGATTTTTGCAGCCCAAATGCATGACCCTGCATTTTTTAGCATTAAATCTCAGCTGCTAAATTCTCAACCATTTTTAAGCTTAGCTAGATCCCTCCTCTTGTTATCTACTTCTTCCTGGGTGTCTACTCTATTGCAGATTTTGGTATCATCCACAAAGAGGCAAACCTTACCCGACAGCTCTTCCACAATATCACTAACAAAAATGTTAAAAAGAATCGGACCAAGGACAGATCCCTGCGGCACATCACTGGTAACATCCTTCTTCTCAGAGTGAGCTCCATCTACCTGTACCCTTTGTCGTCTCCCACTCAACTAATTCACACCCAGTCAGTCATTTTAAGGTCCGTCCCTGGGATGCTCAATTTATTTATAAGTCACCTGTCTGGAATTGTGTCAAAGGCTTTACTGAAATCTAAGTACATGTGGAGATCGGAAATGAGAAGTCAGGGTCATAATATAGCAATTCCAGTAATATTTTAAAAAAGGCTCTGCTAAAACGTGGAGTCTGTTCTAAAATAGTGCAGGAATGCCTGTGTATTTGCCGATACATGGCACTGGAGGATCCATTTTGCAAATCTACACATGGACAAAATCAAGCGGGGGAGACTCGGCAACTACCATGCATAGGTACCGGAGTATTTCGCAACTGTCACGTGGAAGTGCCTGCACGTACATGTGTAGAGGGGTCCTTTTGCCATCCTACACAAACAAACGCTGCCAGTTAACCACAGATGCCATCCTCTTTATCTAATTCCAACTTGGAGGAGGAGATAAACAACAGGAGATTAAGGAAGATAATCCACCTAATCACTCCTATAAAGGGCTGGCCAAAACAAGCACGTTTTAGAAACCTATACATGCCGGGTGCAGTGGTAAATCCCAATGTGGACAATTGCAATCATGCACATGTTTTCTCTATATGAAATGGGAAATACTCATTTAAATGTTTGGCCCATCCAGGCCATTCCTCATCACATCCCTGATGCATCCCCTTGCAATTTCTACTACTACTACTGATCTATAGCGCTACACGGCATACGCAGCGCTGTACAGATACATGTAAAGATGGTCCCTGCCAATGTTCCCTCTAATTTTCTGTAGGCTGTGTGCGCATAAAATATCAGCTGTGCAGCTTTTGAAGGAAGGTTAAATTTTTGTGCGCCATATAACGACACTCGGAGTTATATACTTTAAAATTTGACTACACGTCAGAATACAGTATGTACACCACATTGATTTTAATCAAATTAAATGAAAATAGACGATTACTAAATGAAGCGGAAAATTTCTAGTAATTACAATCGCAACTTTTAAATTTTAAGATGTCTGTGTTGTTTTCTATCGGAATCAGAACCGTAATTTTTGTGCGCTCTGTTGTAAAGTATGTGCGCTCGCTCGGTGAGGTGTGTGCACACGCGCACAGCTTAGAGGGAACAGTGGTCCCTGCTCATTGGAGCGTACAGTCTAGTCAAGACAGACAATACAACAGATGAGGACAAAGATACAACTAAGGAAAGGTAAGGAGACACTTAGGAGACTAAGTGGATTAGGATCCAAAAGCAGCCTCATAAGAACATAAGAACATAAGATATGCCATACTGGGTCAGACCAAGGTCCATCAAGCCCAGTTTTCTGTTTCCAACAGTGGCCAATCTAGGTCAAAGCGTTGAGCTTTTCGCATGGAGTTGAAAAGGGGCAGAGATGAAGCAAGACATACAGACTCGGCTAATTTGTTCCAGGCATAAGGAGCAACAAGGTGAAAGGATCGAAGTCTGGAGTTGGCAGTGGAAGAAAAGGACACAGAGAGAAGCAAGCCACCAGAAGAGCGGAGTTCATGAGGAGGGGTGGAGGGAGAGATGAGAGAGGAGAGGTAGTGAGGAGCAGCAGAATGAATGCATTTATAAGTCAGAAGGAAAAGCTTGATATGGTTATGGAAATGGATGGGGAGCCAATGAAGTTACTTGAGAGAAGGGGTTATATGAGCATATCAGGGCTGGTGGAAGATTAGCCGCACAGCTGAGTTTTGAACAGATTGAAGGGGAGAGTGATGACTCAGAGGGAGACCAGCAAGGAGGAGGTTGCAATAGTCTAGATGGGAGGTGATTAAAGAGTGGATAAGTGTCTTAGTAGTGTGTTCAGAAAGAAAGGGGTGAATTTTGCTGATGTTATAGAGAAAGAAACGACAGGTTTTAGCTATCAGTTGGATGTGTGTGGAGGAGAGGGAGGAGTCAAAGATGACCCCAAGGCTATGGGCTGAGGAAACAGGGAGTAGAAGAGTGCTTTCCACAGAGATTGAGAAAGGAGGAAGGGAGAAGTGGGTTGAGGGGACAATATAATGCTTGGTTTTGGCCATGTTCAATTTCAAATGGTAATGAGATATCCAGGCAATGATGTCAGATAGGCAAGCAGAGATCCGGATTTGGATAGCCAGAGAGGTATCAGGTATAGAGAGATAGATCTGACAGTCCAGTGTAAAAATGGTACTGAAAACCATGGGAAGAGATGATTTCACCAAGGGACTGGGTATAGAGAGAGAAAAGGAGAGGGCCCAAGACAGACTCTTGGGGTACACCAACTGAGAGTGCAATAGCAGTAGAGGAGGATCCACCAGAGCAAACACTGAAAATGTTATTGGAGAGATAAGAAGAGAACCAGGATAGTACAGAGTTCTTAAAGCCAAGCAAGGACAACGTGTCGAGGAGATGGTGGTGGTCAACAGTGTCAAAAGCAGCAGAAAAGATTGAGCCCTTGGATTTAGCCAGGAACAGCTCACTGGAGACTTTGGCACGTGCCATTTCAATAGCATGTAAAGGACGAAAGCCATATTGAAGTGGTTGCAGAAGGGCTTGAGAGAAGAGAAAGTCAAGGTATTCACATGGAAATTCAGCCCTTTCTAAAATCACCATTTATACGTAAATGCCATTTGCACTTGTAAGGGATCCATTCAGGACCTTTGTGTGCAGGACCATTCCACTTATATCCTTAGCAGTAGGTGCATGCCCTCTTGCTGTAACATCACCCTCATGGGGTGGCTGTTTTGGTTCTGACTGCCCTCAATATAACCTCAGTACATAGGATGTAAGGTGTGATGGTTGTTTGATGTCTTTATGGTCTGTGAATTTCCTTTTGAGTGTGAGGTTATGCTGTGCTGAGTGTTCTAGGCTCTATCTGTGGTCTGGTCTTTCATTTCATTTATGTCCTGTGTGGAATTAGCCCTTGATTCTTAAAATGTCTGCTTGTGAAGACTGTCAGAGGTTTTACTAACTCTTCTGCCTGAGTGTGGATAGAGACTGAAGGAGCTGGCTTGCCATACTAGCTTAACCAAAGAAAAAGAATTGGGAAACTGACTTGACCCAACAGAGGATTTTGTTGTACAGCAGAGTTGCCTGCTGGAAAAAAAAGTACAGTGGGGTGACTGTTTACCATATATACAGAAGAGATTACAGCAAGAGGTTCCAAGTGAAGAGAATGAAAATACCGTATAACCCAGGATCCTCCTGTCAGCAGTAGAACTGATAAATATTTCAACCAGGATCAGAGACACAATTCAAAGGAACACAACCTGTGTTACCAAAGACTGTGGGGCTTGTTTACAAAGCTGCGGTAGCGGTTTGCGATCGTAATCGAAGCCGTGGCCCCATTGATTTCAATGGGGCCGCGGCTGCGATCGCGATCGCGAACCACTACCGCGGCTTTGTAAACAAGCCCCTGTGTATTTGTTCTACAAACTTCATTTGTTTGTTACTGTTGAACTGGCCATTTTGTTTGCAGTAAACAGAACTGGAACACCCAAATTCAGAGTCAACAGCCTCTTTAATTAATACGCCAAGGGCCTTGAAGGGATTTCACTCCCCCACCCCCTCACAAAGAACCTGCTCACTGGAGATAAGAGTATGTGCTAGCTGAGTGAAGGGGAGGGAGAGAACCTGGCATAAAATTGTTCTGTGACCTGGTGCCTGCAGAACCAGCCTCCTGCCTTAGGGCAAGGGGGGGGGGGGGTGTTGCATATGTGTAAATACCTGATTTTACATGTGGAAAATGCAAATAAAACATCTACTGTAAAATAACCTTCATATTAGCCATCTCAGAGACCTGCTGAAAGGTAAATAAGCAATGGGACACCAAAGTTCAAATTATATTGTAATAATGGGGTAGGTCAAATTGGTGGAGAGGTGGAGCTACATATTAAAGAGGGCATAGAGTCAAACATGTATTTATTTAAAAACATTTACATTCCACACTATAACTCTAGGCAGTTTACAATAAAACACTCATAAAAATATAAAACATACACACAATAAACAATATACACAATATAAACTTCTTTAGAGTCAGGAGTGGTCCCAGAGGACTGGAGAAGGATGCATGTTGTCCCTTTACATAAAAGAGGAAATAAGGATGATGTTGGGAATTGTAGGCCGGTTAGTCTGACCTCTGTGGTGAGTAAATCTTTGGAAACGTTGCTAAAACAGAGGATAAGTGAGGTTTCTGAAGTCCAAAGGATTGCAGAATCCGAAGCAGCATGATTTTGTTAGAGGCAGGACTTGTCAGACAAATCTGATTGATCTCTTTAACTGGATGACCAGAGAGTTGGACCAAAGAAGAGTCCCAGATGTGATGTATTTAGATTTCAGTAAAGCCTTTGACACTGTTCCACACAGGTGACTTATAAACAAACTGAGCACCATAGGGATGGACCCTGAAGTGGGTTAGAAATTGATTGAGTGGGAGGCGACAAAGGGTACAGGTAAATGAAGCTCACTATGAGGAGAAGAATGTTACCAATGGTGTGCCGCAGGGATCTGTCTTTGAACCAATTCTTTTTAACATTTTTGTAAGTGATATTACAGAAGGGCTGTCGGATAAGGTTTGCCTCTTTGCGGATAAGACCAAAATCTGCAATAGAGTAGATACCTAGGAAAGAGTAGATAGCATGAGCAGGGATTTAGCTAAGCTTAAAGAATGGTTGAGAATTTGGCAGCTGAGATTTAATGCTAAAAAATGCAAGGACATGCATTTGGACTTAAAAAATCCAAGAGAGTGGTACAGTATAGGGCAGGGGTCTCAAACTCAAATTGCTTTGAGGGCCAAATGAGGACTTGTAAAGTAACCCAGGGGCCGCACAAGACGCGGGTCTCATTTGCATAAGGGACATCATTTGCATAAATATTTGCATAATGTTACCATACACTAACTTTTAGTAAACATGCCTCTTAATGAGTGTATGGATAAAGAAAGACTAAAAGATTTCTACATTACTATAATCCAGTGCCATCCACCAGACACATTAGGAACTACTACAAACACTGCCCATTTAGAACCCATAGCAAACCCGCCATATCCTAACAGCACTACCAGGACTCACAAAGCACCATACTCTACCTATCAAAGGGTAACACTGCAAATATTAAATCAATACATTTCAGAGAATAACAATACATGACCTACTGGGGAAAGAGAACAAGTGGCAATGTCAAATAGGAATTATATAAACAGAATACCTCAGCTCAGTTACACATGCAGAACATACACCATCACCAAACCAGGAATCACAATTTAGAAACAGGAAGACAATAATTAAACTGGGAATGTACAACACTGTAGAAATAAAACTATAAATTAATTTCCTCTTGTATTAAACAAAGCGCAGACGTTAATGATGCACATTTCCAAGAGCTGACATATTCCAGTTAATAAATTCAAAATAAAGAGATATTTTTCTACCTTTTGTGCATTTTTTTTCAGTTGCAATTGTTCCAGCCACTTTCTTCTGGTTTCTTCGTGTCTTCTGCTAATTCTCCATTGTCTGCTGTCCATTTGTCCTTTCTTCTCTCTTCTAGTTTTTTTTCCATTCTCTCTCTACATCTGCTTTAACATACTAATCTTTCTCCTTTTGCTCTTTCCTCATTCCTATTTCATCCACTCAGATTTCACCCCTCCATCCTCAATCCACACTTACTCTCCCAATACCCGGCCAATTGTAGATTTTTCTTCCCTCCCACACAAAATATTTTCCCCTCTCCATTTCACTCTCCCAGCCCTATCCCATTCTAATCCTCCCCCAACATCAGCTCCCTTCTAGTTCCAGCCCCACCCAGCATCCGCTCCCTTCTAGTCCCCGCATCATCAGCCCATTTCCAGTCCTATCCTAGCCCCACCATCAGCCCATTTCCTGTCCTATCCTAGCCCCACCATCAGCTCCTTTCCATTCCAAGCCCCCTTCCACTCAGCCCATTTCCATTCCAAAACCCCGTCCCCATTAGCTATTTGCAGTTCTAGCCCCCTTTCTACTCAGCCCATTTCCAGTCCTAGCAACCCCCCAGTCCATTACCGTTCTAGCCCCCCAAAGCCCATTACCAGTCCTAAGCCCCCCAACAGTCCACTTCCAGTCCTAACCCTTCCATCACCCCATTTTCATTCTTAGCCCCCCATAACCCCATTTTCAGTCTTAGTCCCCCAATCAGACCACCTCCAGTCCTAACCCCCATCTGCCCATTACCAGTCCTAGCCACCACCATAACCCATTACCAGTCCTAACCCCCCATCAGCCCATTTCCAGTCCTATCCCATCACCCCATTTTCAGTCTTAGCCCCCCCATTACCAGTCCTAAACCCCTCCCTCCCCCCCATCAGCCCAAGTACATTTAAAAATTAAAAACAAAACAAACCCCTGGCTTCTGCTGCTGCCGCTGTCGCTGTGGCAGCGGCAGAATCAACTCTCCTGCAGCCCCTTCCTGTCTGCCTGGCAGAGCCCTCAGCTGTCAGCTCCATCAGCGGCGGGCTTTTCAAGCTGCGAAGAGAAGAGTGATTTCCCTCTCGCGATGGGCTTAACAGAGCCACGAGAGGGAAATCACTCTTCTCTTCGCAGCTTGAAAAGCCCACCGCTGCCACGGCGACAGCGGCAGCAGCAGATGCCAGGGGTTTGTTTTGGGGTTTTTTTGTTTCCTCTCCATTGCGGGCCGCATGTTTGAGACCCCGGGTATAGGGAGTGAAGTACTGTTGTCTACAAAAGAGGAGCAAGATCTGGGAGTGATTGTTTCAGATGATCTTAAGGTTCCTAAATGGGTAGAAAAAGCAACAGCGAAAGCCAAAAGGATGCTTAGGTACATAGGGAAAGGAATGACCAGAAGGAAAAAGGAGGTGATAGTGCCTCTGTATAAATCTTTGGTGAGACCTCATTTGGAGTATTGTGTGCAATTGTGGAGATCACACCTTCAAAGGAATGGAGTCAGTGCAGAGGGTGGCTACCAAAATTTTCAGTAGGCTTCATCAAAAGGCATATGAGGACAGACTTAGAGATCTCAATATGTATACTTTGGAGGAAAAGCAGGAGAGGGGAGATCTGATAGAGATTGTTTAAACACATCTGTGGCATAAATACACAGTCAGAGAGCCTCTTTTAGTTCCACACAGCATTCATCTCAAACGCAAACTTTTATTTCCCAGATCTTGCAACAACAGAAGTATTCAAAAAGAAAATCAAGGGAACTTTTCATAAAAGTTTAAACATCAGAGAACTTAAAACATGAAATTGAACTTATAGCAGTGGAATACTATCTCTTTAAAAGTTATGCAATCGGTGTTCATTTAAGGTTTTCAAACTTGGTTCCAAATATTCATGACTTGTTCCTTCCTGATGGAAACAAACTTTGAACTTGGTTGTTCCAGAGCTGGTTATTACACTCCCTCCAGCCCTATTTTCCTTCTAGCAGTCTATCACAAGTGGCTGCATTCTCATGAAAACAAATAACTAGTTGAAAACCAATTCACACATACAGTATCTGAAAGCTCTCATTGCTCAGCTTGAACAGGCCGATGCAGAAAGCCGGCACTGAAGTCACATGCTATATTAGCTATGTACATATTTTTGTAGCACGTTGATAGCACCAAACTTCAGCATCAGCTTGCAGCAAAGGGCATGTATGCAAATGAACTATGTGCAAAACTTCAGCATAAAGTTGAAAGGAGGGGAGTAAGCGCTTGCGCAAAGAACAGACGCGCTACAAGTGGCCGTGAATGCATTCGTAGATGTCAAATGCTTATGTTATGTGTACAGGACGTGCAGGTTCTTTTGGTGCTCATCCCATAATAATCCACACTATTTCGCCCTAAAACATTTTTTTTATGAAATCACAAAAGAGATCTAACAGTAAATGGAGAATGATTTAAGGGAGTCCAAAAAACACACAAAGATAAGAAGCAAAAGATATTTGTTCTTGAATGCTGAATTTTCACTTATATGCTGAAAGCTACATGCAGAAAATTTTCATATCGAAAGTAACTGTTCTTCGGTACAGACCCTGAAATAGTCTTTCCCTACATGCGCAAGATGTTTAAGCCACCTCAGACCAGGCGTAGTGATATTGGCGTGCTTGCAGGTTATGTAATCCTCTGCGCCAGTGCTTACTACTACTACTACTAAGCATTTATAAAGTGCTACCAGGCACACGCAGCGCTGTACAAAGTAAAAACAAACACGAGACAGTCCCTGCTCAAAGAGCTTACAATCTAAAAAAACAAAACAAGAAAAGGAGAACAGATAAGAACAAGGGCAAAGAGACTAGAGCGGTAGAGGCAAGACAAAAGAAAGAGGGAAGAACAAGTGCAAGAGGAAGTAGGAAGGTGAAATAAAAGAGGGGAAGGAAGGAGAACAGCAAAATCAAGAGCCAAAGGCAGAGGCGAAAAGATGAGCTTTTAACTTAAGTTTGAAGAGGGACAAAGAAGATGCCTGATGAATAGACAAAGGAAGTTTATTCCAAGCGTAAGGTGCAGCAAGGTGAAAAGAGCGGAATCTGGAGTTGGCAATAGAGGAGAAGGATATAGCAAGAAGCAATTGGGTAGAAGAACAGAGTTCACGAGGGGGGAAGTAGGGAGAAATGAGAGAAGAAAGGTACCGAGGAGCCAAAGAATGAATGCACTTATAGGTCAAAAGGAGAAGTTTAAAATGAATATGGAAATGGATAGGGAGCCAGTGAAGAGATATGAGGAGTGGAGTGATGTGGGCAAAAAGAGGCTGACGGAAAATCAAACGTGCAGCGGAGTGCTGAACAGACTGAAGAGGGAAGAGATGAGACTGAGGGAGACCAGCAAGGAGCAGGTTACAATAATCCAGACGGGAGGTGATTAGAGAATGGATGAGGGTTTTAGTTGTGAGCTCAGAAAGAAAGGGGCGGATTTTGCCAATGTTGAAGAGAAAGAAGTGACAGGTCTTAGCGATGAGTTGGATATGAGAGGAGAAAGAGAGCGAAGAGTCAAAAATAACACCCAGATTGTGAGCGGAAGAAACAGGTTGGAGAACAGAGCCATCCACAGAGACAGAAAAAGAAGAAAGAGAAAGGGGAATTTTAGGAGAAAAAAATGAGAAGTTCAGTCTTGGACATGTTCAATTTCAAGCGACGATGGAACATCCAAGCAGAGATGGCAGAGAGACAGCTAGAGATCCGGGACTGCAAAGCAGAAGAAAGATCAGGAGTAGAGAGATAGATCTGGGAGTCATCAGCATAGAGATGGTAC
Source organism: Ichthyophis bannanicus (assembly GCA_033557465.1). Lineage (NCBI taxonomy): Eukaryota > Metazoa > Chordata > Amphibia > Gymnophiona > Ichthyophiidae > Ichthyophis > Ichthyophis bannanicus. Next base: position 1,006,197,022 of record CM066031.1, on the reverse strand, counting down.
TGAAAACCATAAGAGGAAATGAGTGCACCAAGGGACTGGGTATAGAGAGAAAAAAGGAGAGGACCCCCTCACTTGGAATACTGTGTTCAGTTTTGGAGACCGTATCTTGCAAAGGATGTGAAAAGAATGGAAGCTGTTCAGAGGAAGGCGACTAAAATGATTTGGAGCCTGCGTCAGAAGCCTTATGAGGAGAGACTTGAAAACCTAAATATGTACACTTTGGAGGAGAGGAGGGATAGGGGAGATATGATTCAGACCTTTAAATACTTAAAAAGAAATAATGAACAAACAAACCTCTTCCAGAGACAGGGAAGCTGTAAAACTAGAGGGCATGACATGAAGCTGCAAGGTGGTAAATTGAAAGGCAATGTCAGGAAATATTTTTTTACTGAAAGGATGGTGGATGCTTGTAATGCCCTCCCGATAGAGGTGGTGGGGGCAAACACAGTGATGGAATTCAAAGTGGCCTGGGACAGACACAGTGGATCACTTTACAGCAACAAGATTAAATCAAAATAAACGGAACCATCTAATTTCTCAACAAATAGGGGTGTCCTACATGGAGCAATGGGGGGAGGAGCGGTGGGTTCACCCCTAAACAAACAAAGAAACAAAGATATGGGGAGGGGTGCACCTGCTCCTGGTGGTTATGGTTATGGTTATGGTTTAGGCATTTGATATACCGCCCTTTACTTATGCATCAGAGCGGTTTACATGTATACTAACAGGTACTTTTTAGTCCCTTGTCCCCGCAGGGCTCACAATCTAAGTGTACCTGAGGCAATGGAGGGTTAAGTGGCTTGCCCAAGGCCACAAGGAGCAGCCATGGGACTAGAGACCCCAGTCCCTCCGGCCTGAGGTTACTTGTCCCCATGTGGGAATTGAACCCCTGGCCCTCCGGGGTGGGTGCACCACTAAGCAAAGACATGGGTATGGGTGCACCTACTTTCTAAAAGACATGGGAAGGGGTGCACCTACTCCTGCCATATTGCTGGGCAGACTAGATGGACCACGCTGGTCTTTATCTGCCGTCATTTACTATGTTACTATGTTACTATGACCCAAGACAGAACCTTGGGGGACACCAACCAACAGCAGGGTAACAGAGGAGGAAAAGCCACCAGAACAAACACTAAAGGAGTGATGGGAGAGATAGGAGGAGAACCAGGAAAGAACAGAGTCCCTAAAGCTAAGGGAGGACAAAGTGTCAAGGAGAAGATCATGGTCAACAGTGTCGAAGGCAGCAGAAAGGTCAAGGAGAATAAGGACAGAGTAGAGGTCCTTAGATTTAGCCAGGAACAAGTCACTGGAGACTTTGACAAGAGCAGTTTCAGTAGAGTGCAAGGGATTTAAACTGGATTGTAAGGGATCAAGGGGAGCATGGGAAGAGAGGAAGTCAAGGCAACGGCGGTAAACCACACGTTCAAGCAGTTTAGAAGTGAAAGGAAGGAGAGAAATGGGACGATATTTAGAAGGACAAGAGGGATCAAGTGAGGGTTTCTTAAGGAGAGGCGTGACCACAGCATGTTTAAAGGCAGCTGGGAAAGTAGCAGTGGAGAGTGAGAGGTTGAGGATATGAGAAATGGAGGGGACAACGGTAGAAGAAATAGAGGAGAGGAGAAGGGATGAGATAAGATCAGAGGAGCAGGTGGTGAGCTTGGAGGAGGAGAGAAGAAGAGCAGTTTCATCAATAGAAATCGTAGGAAAGGAAGAGAGGGAAGGATGGGGGGGGCTGAGATTGAGAGCAAGAAGGGGAAATAGGGGATTTAGAGGGAAATTGGAGAGTGATTTTATGGATTATATCAAGGAAGTAATTAGCCAGGGTTTGGGCAGAAAGGGAAGAAGGGATCAGAGGCGGAGGCACTTTGAGGAGAGAATTGAGAGTAGTGAAGAGACGGCGAGGATCAGAGGCATGAGAATTAGTTGGGCAAACAAAGTAATCTTGTTTGGCAAGAGCTAAAGCTGATTTGAAGGAGAAGAGCATGAATTTGAAATGAAGAAAATCTTCAGGGAAGCGGGATTTAAGCTAGGCACGCTCAGCAGAGCGGGCACAGGAGCAAAGATAGCGAATAGTGGGGGAGAGCCAGGGCTGAGGTAAGGAACGCCTCACAGGATGAGCGGTGAGAGGAGCGAGAGCATTCAGAGCTGAGAAGAGTGCAGCATTATAGGACACCACTGCCATATCAACAGACTTGGAAGATAAAACAGAAGAGAGAGAAGGAGAAATGGTAGAGGAGAGAACCAGGGGATCAATGGCAAGAAGGTTCCTAAATAGAGAGGAGGAGACAGGACAAGGCAGGAGGTGAAGATTAAAGGAGAAGGTGATGATCAGATAAAGGAAGAACAGTATTACTGAAGTTAGAGGGAAAGGAACAAGAAAGGAAAACCTGATCCAGACAATGGCCACGAGGGTGAGTGGGGGCAAAGGAACAAAGTTGAAGGCCAAATGAGAAGGTAAGAGAGAGGAGCTTCAGAGTAAGAGGATCAGAGAGGTTATCAACATGGATGTTAAAATCACCAAGAGTAAGAGTAGGGGAGGTATGGATAAGAAAGAGGGAAACAGCACACAGGAGAGCAGGGCTCCTGCAGGAATCAGTCAGTACACAGGGAGCAGAAGCAATGGACGACCCAGTTGCTTAATGTAATCTCAAAAAGCTTTATTGTAGATCCCCGACGCGTTTCGGGAGATGCGCAAACTGCTCCAAAAACCAGATAGTTAGTACAAGAAAATCTTGACAAGGCAGGACACTGTTGCGTTCTTCCGAATCGAATTTTTTGGAGCAGTTTGCGCATCTCCCATCAGAGCCACTATAGATTTCACCGTACAGCAGTGTCTTAGCACTTAGGTGCCTGTCCCATGGCACAATAAGGGATTTAGTGCCCTTTAAATTCCAACGGCACTTTGGTGCACCATTCACAACTCTCCCCTTGAGAAAGGCGCAAGCTGAAACGCGTCGGGGATCTACAATAAAGCTTTTTGAGATTACATTAAGCAACTGGGTCGTCCATTGCTTCTGCTCCCTGTGTACTAAGAAAGAGGGAAAGCCATGAGTCAAAGTCGGAGAAAAAGAAGAAAAAGCCTTGTCAGGAGGACAATAGACAACAGCAACACGGAGAGGAAGTGGGGCAAAGAGGCGAATAGAGTGGACCTCAAAAGAGAGGAAGGAATGAGACTGAGGCAGGGGAAGAGGTTGGAAATGACAGGAGGGGGAGAGAAGAAGGCCAACCCCACCACCACGGCCAGTAGGACGAGGAGTACAGGAGAAATGGAGGCCACCATAGCAGAGGGCAGCAACAGAGGCGGTATCGTCAGGGAGGAGCCAGGTCTCAGTTAAAGCAAGAAGATGAAAAGTGTTGGAGAGGAAAAGATCATGTGCAAAAGAGAGTTTATTAGAGACAGAATGTGCGTTCCAAAGGGCACAAGAGAAAGGAAGAGAGGAAAGGGAAAGAAGGGGGATATGGATAAGATTGGATAAGTTGCGAGAGGAACTCACTAAGGTTAAGGTTTAATCATTTGATAAAAACTGCCTTTCTATATCAATCAAGGCAGTGTACAATAATAAAATACATAAAAATTTGGCCGAAGCCGGTAAAAAGAAAGGAAATGTACAAAATTATAAAGAACAGAAGAAGAAAAAGGTAATAGAGACAAGACAAGATACAAAAGGCAGATCTAATATATAAAAAAGGGGTAAACTCATACAAAAGGAGAAGGGACATTAAATGCTAGGGAGAACAGATGGGTCTTGAGGTTTTGTTTGAAAGTGACATATTGTGGTTCCAGACGGAGAGAAGAGGGGAGAGAGTTCCAAAGAGCAGCTCCAGCAAAATAAAAAGCAGAAAGACGGGTGAGCTGCAAGTGGGCACGGGAAGGGGAAGGAAGGGCAAGACGGTTGAGGTGGAAAGAGCGGGGTGTATACCTAGGAGACTGAAAGGAGAGGAGATCAATCAGATACGATGGGGTGCTAGTGTGGTAAACTTTAAGTAACAGGGTCAAGAGCTTAAATTGAGAACGAAATGAAACAGGCAGCCAGTGAAGACGGAAGAGTAAAGGAGTGACATGATCCCGGAGAGTGGAATGTCTGACAAGGCGTGCAGCAGGAATGCTGGAATGCTGGCTTGAATGCTGGAATGCTAGCTGGAATGCTGGCTTGCAAAAGGTTAGTCCTGCTACAGAGCACACATCTGTCTCTCTTGCTTTTCTCCAGTTCCTTTACTCCTGCTGGGCTCGCCACAGTATAATGCAGCTGCAGAGCATCCCCTAGCAATACACTGCTACAGTAACCAGGGCTGGCCGAAGGGTATCTGGCACCCTAAGAAAGCCATCAGCTGTGTGCGCCCCACCCCGATGCAGCTCAAGGCCTTGCACCTGTGTCCATACCCCTGAGGAGTAGCCTGGTGGTTAGAGCACTGGCTTAGTAACCAAGCAACCAGGGTTTGATTCCCACTAGCAATCCTTGTGGCCTTGGGCAAGTTACTTAACTACAGAATGAGGCAAACATCTAGGAGGGGAAGGAAAAGGGGTGAAATCACCAGAAGAGGGAGGTGGAGGAGAGGGAGAAGGAGAAGCTAGAGGGATATGGATAAGATTAGCCAGATTGCACATCACAAAGAAAGGCAGAAGTCAAGGGAGCAGCTATAGGGGAAGAGGAAGACAAACCTTAAGTGGAGTGAGAGTAAAGACAAGAAAGGAGGAGAAAAGTAAGCAATTGGGGGTAGGAGAAGAGAGTAGGTTAATAAAATGTTAGAGGAATCGAAGGATACAATAAGTATAATATATAATAAGTTCAAAAAGCAATGAAATAACAATCAGGAGGCTAAGGGAGCAGACAGTCAATGATGCAGCAGAGCATCCCAGGAGACAATGACAATAGCAGATGGAACAGAGAACGACGCAGCAAGAGAAGGCCAGGGTGCAGGAAGCCACACATCAGGAGCAGAAAGACTGCCAAATGGAACCCGCCTAAGGGCCATGCCCAAGGGCCCTCTGGCGAGGCTCACCAAGGTGCGGGTGCGCCCGAAGGTGCTTTACTTTTAAAGCCGGTCACCAGCGCTGCTTAGTGGAGTGATCAGGCTTGACCAGCTCAGTCGGCACAGTTAACAGCTGATTTCAACGGCAGCAGCGATGCCACTCCTCTGCTCTGCTCGTGCCCGAAAGAAAACTGCTTCCCAACTGCTTCCATTGTATGCAGATCTATCTCATGCATATTCATTGTGGATATCCTGAAAACCTGACTGGCCTGGGGGTACCTGAGTACTGGGTTGGGAACCACTGCGCTATACATTTCTCTGCATCGGTTGCAGACCTCATTACCATATCATTTTAATATACACAGCTCATTTGCATATAATTTAAATACACTTGGCATTGCTCCCTCTTTATGCATGCATCAAACTCTTTTCTACATTTGGTGCGGCGGAACTTGTGCACAAAAAGTGCGCTAGTCTTTCTGCATCAGCTGGAAGTTTGCTAGCTGGAATGCTGGCTTGCATAAGGTTAGTCCTGCTACAGAGCACACAGCTGTCTCTCTTGCTTTTCCCCAGTTCCTTTACTCCTGCTGTGCTCCCCACAGTATAATGCAGCTGCAGAGCTTCCCCTAGCAATACACTGCTACAGTAACCAGGGCTGGCCAAAGGGTATCTGGCACCCTAAGAAAGCCATCAGCTGTGTGCGCCCCACCCCGATGCAGCTCAAGGCCTTGCACCTGTGTCCATACCCCTGAGGAGTAGCCTAGTGGTTAGAGCACTGGCTTAGTAACCAAGCAACCAGGGTTTGATTCCCACTAGCAATCCTTGTGGCCTTGGGCAAGTTACTTAACTCTCTGTTGCCTTGGAAGAAAGGCCTGGCAATCTACTTCCAGTCATGAAAACCCAGGAGTCAGCATTGATTTGAGGGCACACATTGCATCCTCAGTATCTCTGCTCCTCTTCCCTGTACTCCCTCCAAGTGTCTAGCATCGCCTTCCCTATCCCCTCCCCAGGGCCGGCCCGTCCATTGAGCAAGAATGTTTTTTGCACAGGGCCCCACGTTTCAGGGGGCCCCGCGCAAAAAACATTCTTCATTACACAAGTAGAAAAAAACCCCCAAACCGACTTCTGCTGCCGCTGCCGCCGTGGCAGCGGCAGAATCAAATGTCCCGTCACGGGGCCCCGCCTGCCCGTCAGAGCCTCCCTTCACCATCAGCTCCCGAGTCCCTCCCAATGCGCAGGCTTTCAGAGCCGCAAGAGCTTCTCTGACCTCTCGCGGCTCTGTTAATCCCACCGAGGCTGATGGGAAATCCCATCAGCCCCAGCGAGATTAACAGAGCCGCGAGAAGAAAGGGAAACTCTCGCGGCTCTGAAAGTCCGCGCATTGGGAGGGACTCGGGAGCTGATGGTGAAGGGAGGCTCTGCCGGGCAGGCGGGGCCCCGCGACGGGACATTTGATTCTGCCGCTGCCATGGCGGCAGCGGCAGCAGCAGCCGGTTTGGGTTTTTTTAATCTATCAGGGCTGATGGGGGGAGGGGGGTTAGGACTGGTAATGGGCTTTGGGGGGAGGGGTTTAGGACTGGTAATGGGCTATGGGGGGGCTAAGACTGGAAGTGGGTTGATGTGGGAGGGGGGTTAGGACTACTAATGGGCTACGGGGGGGGGGGGGATAAGACTTGAAGTGGGCTGAGGGGGGGGTCAGGACTGGAAATGGGCTGATGGGGGTTAGGATGTAATGGGCTATGGGGGGCTAAGACTGGAAATGGGCTGATGGGGTGGTTAGGACTGGTAATGGGCTATGGGGGTGCTAAGACTGGAAATGGGCTGATGGGGGGTTAGGACTAGTAATGGGCTATGGGGGGGGCTAGGACTGGAAATGGGCTAATGGGGGGTTAGGACTGGAATGGGCTGTGGGGAGGCTAAGACTGGAAATGGGCTGATGGGGGTTAGGACTGGTAATGGGCTATGGGGGGGCTAAAACTGAAAATGGGGTGTTGGGGGGCTTAGGACTGGAAGTGGGCTGATGGGGGGCTTAGGAATGGTAATGGGCTATGGGGGGCTTAGGACTGGTAAAGGGATGGGGGGGGGCTAGGACTGGTAATGGGCTGGGGGTGGCTAGGACTGGAAATGGGCTGAGTGGAAGGAGGGCTTGAACTGCAAATAGCTGTAAGGGGAGGGAGCTAGGACTGGAAATGGGCTGAGTGAGGGGGGGCTAGGACAGGAAATAGGCTGATGGAGGGCTAGGATAGGACTGGAAATGGGCTGTTGGGGGGGGGGCTTGGATTGAAATGGACTCATGGAGGGGCTAGAACTGGAAGTAGGCTCATGGGGGGCTTGGATTGGAAATGGGCTGAGTGGAGGTGAGCTAGGATTTGACATGGGCTGATGATGGTGGGGCTAGGAAAGGACTAGAAATGGGCTGATGGGGGGCTGGGATTGGAAATGAGCTGATGGAGGGACTCGGATGGGGGAGCTAGGACTTGAAATGGGCTGATGGGGGTTAGGACTGGTAATGGGCTATGGGGGGGGCTAAGACAAAATGGGGTGATGGGGGGGCTTAGGACTGGAAGTGGGCTGATGGGCTTAGGACTGGTAATGGGTTATAGGGGGCTTAGGACTGGTAATGGGCTATGGGGGGGCTAGGACTGGTAATGGGCTGGGGGGGGTGGCTAGGACTGGAAATGGGCTGAGTGGAAGGAGGGCTTGAACTGCAAATAGCTGATGGGGACGGGGGCTTGGAATGGAAATGGGCTGAGTGGAAGGAAGGCTTGAACTACAAATAGCTGATAGGGAGGGGGGCTTGGAATGGAAATGGGCTGTGAGGGAGGGAGCTAGGACTGGAAATGGGCTGAGTGAGGGGGGGCTAGGACAGGAAATGGGCTGATGGAGGGCTAGGATAGGACTGGAAATGGGCTGTTGGGGGGGCTTGGATTGAAATGGACTCATGGAGGGGCTAGAACTGGAAGTAGGCTCATGGGGGGCTTGGATTGGAAATGGGCTGAGTGGAGGGGAGCTAAGATTTGACATGGGCTGATGGTGGGGCCAGGAAAGGACTAGAAATGGGCTGATGGGGGGCTGGGATTGGAAATGAGCTAATGGAGGGACTCAGATGGGGGAGCTAGGACTGGAAATGGGCTGATGCGGGGACTAGAAGGGAGCGGATGCTGGGTGGGGCTGGAACTAGAAGGGAGCTGATGTTGGGGGAGGATTAGAATGGGATAGAGCTGGAAGAGTGAAATGGAGAGGGAAAAAATATTTTGTGTGGGAGGAAAGTCAAATCTACAATTGGCCGGATATTGGGAGAGTAAGTGGGGATTGAGGATGGCGGGGTAAAATTTGAGTGGATTAAATAGGAATGAGGAAAGAGCAAAAGGAGAAAGATTAGTATGTTAAAGCAGATGTAGAGAGAGAATGGAAAAAAACTAGAAGAGTGAAGAAAGGACAAATGGACAGCAGACGATGGAGAGTTAGCAGAAGACACGAAGAAACTAGAAGAAAGTGGCTGGAGCAATTGCAACTGAAAAAAAATGCACAAATGTAGAAAAATATCTCTTTATTGAATTTATTAACTGAAATATGCCAGCTCTGGGAAATGTGCATCATTAATGTCTGCGCTTTGTTTAGTACAAGAGGAAATTAATTTATAGTTTTATTTCTACAGTGTTGTTGGGCTTTTGGGGTTCCCAGTTTAATTATTGTCTTCCTGTTTCTAAATTGTGATTCCTTGTTTGGTGACGATCTATGTTCTGCACGTGTAACTGAGCTGAGGTATTCTGTTTATGTAATTCCTATTTGACATTGCCACTTGTTCTCTTTCCCCAGTAGGTCATGTATTGTTGTTCTCTGAAATGTATTGGTTTAATATTTGTAGTGTTGCCTTTTGATAGGTAGGGTCTTGTGCTTTGTGAGTCCTGGTAGTGCTGTTATGATACGGCGGGTTTGCTATGGGTTCTAAATGGGCAGTGTTTGTCGTAGTTCCTAATGTGCCTGGCAGTTGTCACTGGATTATAGTAATGTAGAAATCTTTTAGTCTTTCTTTATCCATACACTCATTAAGAGGCATGTTTACTAAAAGTTAGTGTATGGTAACATTATGCAAATATTTATGCAAATGAGGCCCCGCACCGAGTCTCCGCACATGGCCCCGCACCCCCCTTGGGCCGCCCCTGCTCCTCCCCAAATGTCCAGCATCTCTTCTCCTCTTGCCTACTCCCTCCATAAGTGTCTGGTATCTCTCCTTCTCTTGCTTATCCTCCTTCCAAGCGTCTGTCTCCCCTCCTTTTCCCTAACCCCGCCCCAAAAGTCCAGAATCTCTCCTCCCCTTCCTTAATCTCCTCTAGGGTCTAGCATCCCCCTCCTTCCATTTCCATTATGGAACCTCCCTCTGCTGCTTGCTACTGCCATCACTCATACCATTGCTACTCCTCTCAGCAGTACTAAAGATGACTTGGGGCAGCTGTCAGGGACCTCTAGGCACGCGCGCATGTGCTCAAGCCCCCTCTGAACTTCCTGTTTTGGAGGGGGCAGGCCTAGAGCATTTGCATGTTTTCAGAAGCCCCATGCTAGCTGTCCCAAGTCATCTTTAGTGCTGCTGAGGGGGTGGCAACAGGTGGCAGAGGTAAGCAGTGATACCTGTATTTTAGTAGTGCTGAATTCCGGTGCATCAGCAGCTAGGCCGCCCTGAAATTGTGCCATCTAGGCAGATGACAAGCCTGTCTAGTGGTAGGGTCAGCCCTAACAGATATATTAGCTTCAGCATACCTGCAGTCTGCTTCAGTTCAGCACACTCCCCCTATTCTTCACAAGCGGTTTTCTTTCTTTCACACCGCTCTGCCTCGCTCCCAGAGGTTATGAGCAACATCCTCCTCCTTACAATTCCTGGAGGGTTCAGTTCCCCATGCCAAGCAATGAGTTTTCTGTTTAAACCTCAAGCCTTCCCTGTAAGCCCAACACCACCCCTGAAGTCTTTGCACCAGTGAAATATCCATCCTGACCCTCTGAAGCCCCACCTCTGTGCCAGTGAAGTATCCACCCCAATCTCCCTCCTCAAAGCCCTGAAGCAATAAATCCCCCAGGCCAGACCCCTCCTATTCCCTGATCCAGCCCCTGGTACCTACCAAGGGCTCTCCCTTGGTGGTCTAGGGGGAGCAAAAGTGATCTCCAGTTACTCCTACTCTGTTGAATGCTGGGTTCAAAATGATGTGTCCACTCCACTGGTGGTAGTCTTGCAGTACTACTGCAAGGGGTCAAGCTACAAAATAAGGGCTTATTTGCCTTACTTGGCAGCTTGACCATTAGTGGTAGTACTACAAGACTACCACTAGGGATCAGAGGTGTCATTTTGAACCCAAGCATCCAAAAGAATTGGAGTGACTGGGAATCCTTCCTAGATCACTAGGAAGAGCCTCTGATGGGTGCAGGGGGTTGGATCAGGAGTGGGGGAAGTCTGACTTTGTTGTAAGGGTCAGGTGGGGATGTTAGAGTAAGCCCAGTACTTGTTGAAGTGATAGATGAAATGTGTGTCTCTTAACATCTATTATATTGTCCTAATATTGCTGATTGCTTCAGGACTTTGGGGAGTCTTTGGGGCTTCAAAAAGGTCAAAATTGGATACTTCACTGGAGAGAGGGCTTTAGGAGAATAAGGTGTAAATACTTCACTGGCACCAGGGTTTTGGGGGTTCAGGGGTGAGTAGTAATGCTGGTGGGTGGGGGGGGGGGGGAAGATACACCAGCTTTAGCAGTTGCCTCTTCAAACTGACACTAGTGCATGCCTTGAAGCAGATGTAAAAGCCGACATTGAAAATGTCTGATATCCATGTGTATTTCTCTTCTAAAATTGAGAATACATGTTGATATACCATGCCCTATCAATGCCCAAACCACAACCCCTTGAAATCTGTACATGGTCTGGATTTCTAAAATTGATGTTTGTATGTGTAGCAAATCTATAGATGTAAATGCCACTATTTACACATGGAGATGCATCTAAAATAACTCCTGTAGCAGGGCAAATTTTAACATAGTAAAGTGTAGCAAATCACCTGGACCAGATGGTATACAACTTAGAGTGCTGAAAACCCCCAAAAATGAAATTGAAGATCTACTATTTGTAATTTCTAAACTATCATTAAAATCAACTATGGTACTCAACGATTAGAGGGTGGCCAATGTAACGCCAGTTTTTAAAAAGCATTTCAGGGTGATCAGGGGTAACTACAGATCGGTGAGCCTCATGTACATGTGCAGGGTGCGCAGTCCCCTGTGACCTGCTGCACACTGCAAGATACATACACCTGCACATACACTGAACGCAAATCACGTTAATGACCCATGTGGACCATTGTAGACCATCCTGGCCTCTCTGGGGGCCAATGTGCATGTCTCCCACCATCATAGACAACAAGCAGGTACTGGGCAATGCTCCATTGATCACAAGTTGCCATTATGGTTGCAAATTCTGCTGTGTGCTGGTCTAGGTTAGCCCCTCCATTACCCATGATGCACTGCCCATTCTGAACAGCTTTCTGCAACTGAACATCAAATGGAGAATGTAATATGCAGCCACACAAAAGGCTATCCTAACTTTAGCCGGTTTAGCTAACCGGGCACACCAGATATCAATGTTGGTGGCTGGATATTATCCCAGCAGGGCCGGCGCAACCTGGTAAGCAGGGTAAGTGTGGCAGGGGGGCGCCGATATACAGGGGCCCCAAAACTGCTGCATTGACTGAGTTGGCATCATGAGAATCCTCAGTGTGTCAAGAGGCTGGTGCCGGCAGGTCAGCACAGCAAGAAGCACAGAGGCACAAAGTTCGGAGGCAAACAATGCAGCCATAAAAGCCACAGCATTCTCTCTCACTTTAATTAAAGCTGTGCTCCTTCCCAGAATCGCAGCAGCGGGAGGAACTTAATATGATTGTAGTTCTGGTGCACGGAAATACAGGAAGTGAAATCATTTTAAGTTCTTCCTGCCGCTGTAATTCTGGAAAGGAGCACAGCATTGATTAAAGTTAAAGAGAATGCCATAGCTTTTATGGCTGCATTGTCTGACAGACCCAGGGGGATGCCATGTGGCAGGATGTGCATGGGTCTGGCATGGTAGGAAAGTATGTCCAACCAAACGAAATACAGGCACACTCTCAGCAGCCAAGCAAACCAGTCCAGGGAGAGTATTGATAACACTCAGGGAAGTTTAATAGCACACAGGGAATAGTTAACCCGACAGGGCCGTGTTTCGTCAGAGCCTTCGTCAGGGGTTAAGGCTACAAAAAAACCCACATAAATAAAGTAAAATAGAAATTAAAATCATATCATAAAGTATATAGAACCATATTAAAAATTATATATTAAATAAAGGAAAAGGCAGAGAACACATGCAGGGGCGGCCCAAGCGGGGTGCGGGGCCATGTGCGGAGACTCGGTGCGGGGCCTCATTTGCATAAGGTGTCTCATTTGCATAACTAATTGCATAATGTTACCATACACTAACTTTTAGTAAACATGCCTCTTAATGAGTATATGGATAAAGAAAGACTAAAAGATTTCTACATTACTATAATCCAGTACCAACCGCCAGGCACATTAGGAACTACTACAAACACTGCCCATTTAGAACCCATAGCAAACCCACCGTATCCTAACAGCACTACCAGGACTCACAAAGCACCATACCCTAACTATCAAAAGGCAACACTGCAAATATTAAACCAATACATTTCAGAGAATAACAATACATGACCTACTGGGGAAAGAGAACAAGTGGCAATGTCAAATAGGAATTATTTAAACAGAATACCTCAGCTCAGTTACACATGCAGAACATAGACCATCACCAAACAAGGAATCACAATTTAGCAACAGGAAGACAATAATTAAACTGGGAACCCCAAAAGCCAAACTTGGAATGTACAACACTGTAGAAATAAAACTATAAATTAATTTCCTCTTGTACTAAACAAAGTGCAGACGTTAATAATGCACATTTCCCAGAGCTGACATATTCCAGTTAATAAATTCAAAATAAAGAGATATTTTTCTACCTTTTGTGCATTTTTTTCAGTTACAATTGTTCCAGCCACTTTCTTCTAGTTTCTTCGTGTCTTCTGCTAACTCTCCATCTGCTGTCCATTTGTTCTTTCTTCTTTCTTCTTTCTTCTAGTTTTTTTCCATTCTCTCTCTACATCTGCTTTAACATACTAATCTTTCTCCTTTTGCTCTTTCCTCATTCCTGTTTCATCCACTCAAATTTTACCCCTTCATCCTCAATCCCCGCTTACTCTCCCAATATCCGACAAATTGTAGATTTGTCTTCCCTCCCACACAAAATATTTTTCCCTCTCCATTTCACTCTTCCAGCTCCATCCCATTCTAATCCTCCCCCAACATCAGCTCCCTTCTAGTTCCAGCCCCACCCAGCATCCGCTCCCTTCTAGTCCCTGCATCAGCCCATTTCCAATCCTAGCCCCCCATCAGCCCATTTCCAATCCTATCCTAGCCCCACCATCAGCCCATTTCCAGTCCTAGCTCCCCCATCCATTTCCAGTCCTATCCGAGTCCCTCCATCAGCTCATTTCCAGTCCCAGCCCTCCATCAGCTCATTTCTAGTACTTTCTTAGACCCACCATCAGCCCATGTCAAATCCTAGCTCCCCTCCACTCAGCCCATTTCCAGTCCAAACCCCCCATGAGCCTACTTCCAGTTCTAGCCCCTCCATGAGTCCATTTCAATTCAAGCCCCACCACAGCCCATTTCCAACCTTAGCACCCCCCCAACAGCCCATTTCCAGTCCTATCCTAGCCCCTCCATCAGCCCATTTCCTGTCTTAGCCCCACCATTCAGCCCATTTCCAGTCCTAGCTCCCTCCCCTCACAGCCCATTTCCATTCCAAGCCCCCCTCCCCATCAGCTATTTGCAGTTCAAGCCCCCCCTTCCACTCAGCCCATTTCCATTCCAAGCCCCTGTCCCCATCAGCTATTTGCAGTTCAAGCCCCCCTTCCACTCAGCCCATTTCCAGTCCTAGCAACCCCCCATCCCATTACCAGTCCTAGCCCCCCCCCATAGCCCATTAGCAGTCCTAACCCCCCCACAGCCCATTACCAGTCTTAAACCCCCATCACCCCATTTTCAATCTTACCAGTCCTAACCCCCCATCACCCCATTTTCAGTCTTACCCCCCCCATAGCCCATTACCAGTCCTAACCCCCCATCAGCCCACTTCAAGTCCTAACCCCCTATCAGCCCATTACCAGTCCTAGCCCCCCCCATAGCCCATTACCAGTCCTAGGCCCCCCATCAGCCCACTTGTAGTCTTAGCCCCCCCATAGCCCACTACCTGTTGTAACCCCCGCATCAGCTCACTTCCAGTCTTAGCCCCCCATAGCCCATTACCAGTCCTAACCACCCCATCAGCCCATTTCCAGTCCTAAACCCCCATAGCCCTTTACCCGTCCTACCCCCCCATCAGCCCATTTCCAGTCTTAGCCCCCCATAGCCTATCACCTGCCCTAGCCCCCCCCCCATAGCCCACTACCAGTCCTAACCCCCTCCCCCCCAATCAGCCCAGCTAGGTTAAAAAACCACAAACCGGCTGCTGCTGCCGCTGCCGCTGTGGCCGCATCGAGCATCCCGCGGGGCCCCCCTGCCCTTCAGGTTCTTTATGGTTTCAGATTTTAAGGTTAACCTTAGTAAAGCTGAAGCTTTAAATCTTGGGTAGGTTATCTCGGGAATTTTTCCCTGACTTCCCTTTTCATTGGGCAGATCAGAAAATCTGATATCTAGGGGTCCACATAGGATGTGATCCACAAGATCGCTTTCAAATTAATTAATCTCCATTGGCTACTCAATTAGGGATTGATCTCCAATGGTGGACAGAATGACATCTGAGTTGGTTAGGGCAAACGGCTGCTCTGAAGATGAATATAATCCCAAAATGTATTTTTTTGTTCTCTCAGTTACCCATTGTCCTTCAAGGAAATCTTTGGAAACAGAAGAAAAGGCTACTTAGATTTGTATGGGGGCTGGGGGAAACAAGCCCATATAGGGGTGGATCCCATCAGCCCCGCGGCGGGATTAACAGAGCCGCGAGAGGAGAAGCTCTCTCTCTTCACGCGTCTCTGACAGCCGACGCTGAGGCCGCATGGAAGACTCTAAAGGGCAGGGGGGGGCCGCGCGGGATGCTCGATTCTGCCGCTGCCACGGCGGCAGCGACAGCAGCAGCTGGTTTGTGTTTTTTTTAACCTAGTTGGGCTGATGCAAGATGTTTTTTGTGCGGGGCCCTGTGCAAAAAACATTCTTGCTCAATGGACGGGCCGGCCCTGAACACATGGAGAAAACATTAAAAATAAAATCGAGCCATTATAGCACCATTACCTAAAAGGTAAGATGTAAATAAATAAATAAACATGTCATAATATGTCATGAGAGGAGAAACTATAAAAGGAGTAAGAATGTAACTAAAACATTCTTAAAAGGCATAAAGAAGGAATATATGATAGATTAGTAAGATTATAATGTAGAATGAATATAGTAATCACCCTTGCAACATACCACATCTGCAATGGTCCACACATGAACAGTTATGGCTGAAGAGGCACATATGAGCAGCAGTGCAGGGGGCTAGCAAGTACTGAGTCATTATGTACCAATGCAAGTGAGAAATGCAGTAGTGTACTAAGCATGACCTCTCTGGGCAACCAGATGTGGCTGATGTGGACCTTCAAGGTGGAGAGGGGGAGAGGAGGTGTGGGGAAGGGAAGCAGAATGTGCAGGAGGAGGAGGATGGGGCTAAGGTGGGGAGGTGCTAAAAGAGGGGGAGGGGATGGAGGCTATGGGGTATAGGAGGAGGAGGAAAGGAGGTGAGGGCATAGTGGTATGGGAGGGTGAAGTGGGAGGCAAGGGGGGGGGGTAGGAAGGCAGGTGGACAGGCTGCAGAACCAATACAGCAAACAGTCAGGCAGCCTGCCCAGCCTGCCTCCATGGTGGACCAGAGGTACTGCCATGAGGTCCCCCATGCCTTAGTTAAAACTGAAATCTTGCAGCACCTCTTGTCCCTGCAGCAGGAGGTGCATCAGAACTTTGTAGCATTCACCAGGTCACAGGACCTCAGGATGTGCACCTGGAAGGCCTGATAGTGGAGGTACATGCCATTGTAGTGTCATTTAACCAGCTCATAGTAACATAGTATATGACGGCAGATAAAGACCTGTGTGGTCCATCTAGTCTGCCCAGCAAGGCGTCAAGAGTAGGTGCACCTGCTGCTCCATGCAGGTCACCCCTCCCCATGCCTTTCTTTAGGGGTGTACCCATCGCACTATGTAGGTCATCCCTATTTGTTGAGATATAAGAGATAGTTTAGTTTATTTTGATTTTATCCTGTTGCTATAAAGGGATCCACTGTATTTGTCCCATGCCATTTTGTCACTGGATTTGCTCCCACCACTTCCATCAGGAGGGCATTCCAAGCATCCACCACCCTTTCAGTGAAAAATTATTTCCTGACATTGTCTTTCAGTTTACCCCCTTGCAGCTTCGTGTTAAGCCCTCTAGTTTTACAGCTTCCCTCATGGAATTTATCTTTACTCCAGACAGGAGGGGTGAAGGTGGGGAATAGTGTAGCACCATGTGGCATACAACTTGCTCAAGAGGCCATTGGTTCACTAATAAATGACCAGTTATCATTGTCATATGTGTCCTGTGTTGTGTTTTATAGTGCATCTAGCCACCACTGTAGTTCCTCACTGTCCTTTACACACAGCATGTACAATACCTGATGGCACCACCCAGGGACACACCCCATACTTAGCATCCCACCCACCCATGGAGCTTTGTAACCCCAAACTGCCCTACAGGAGCACTAGCTATGTGCCCCCACCCCTTGCACAAGGCATACCCTCCTTGTGGCATATGATCACTGCTAACATCTACAGGATGGTGCAGGGGAGGAGGTGCCCAGAGGAACATGGCTCTGGCATACAGACACATGTCGGTGGAGGTATGCCCACCTCCATGGCAACCTGAACACAATGTTTCGAGATGTACACCATGCTTCCACACCTGTCCACTGCACAGGACTCCTATGGCAGGGGTTGTCTATGGCTAACCATAGCTAACAGCAGCTTGAGTCACTGGCACTTATGATTACACAAGTGTCATCACATTCGTGGCTGCCATTGATGATTCATCCAATCGAATTATCAGATCATGGGATGGTGGAATGTAGCTGGTGTCCAGCGAGGTCTGATTGGTCGGGATGGCAGGCAAATGTTTTGATGTTAAAGAAGAAAGCGGTGATAACCAAGCTCCAACAAAAGTGGAACCAGTGTCTGCTCACTAATGACAATGGGGAAATATCAGATAGGTTGCAGTGGGATAGCGGGAAGGCCTTTCTAAGAGGTCTATTGATCCAATGGGCTTCTTAGGCAAAGCGGGAAAAGGAGAGGACAACGACACAGTTATTGCATCAGCTTGGAGAACTCCAGCAAGAGCATTGCAGGAGTAGAAAGAGGGACATGCTATGTAAACTCATGGACACTAAGCAGCAGCTTTATGCGCTTGAGTATCTGCACTTTCAGAAAGCCTTTGACAAGGTCCCTCATCAGAGACTTTTGGCAAAACTAAAAAGTCATGGGATAGGAGGCAGTTTACTATTGTGGATCAGGAACTGGTTAAAAGATAGAAAGCAGAGGGTAGGGCTAAATGGCAATTTTCCCAATGGAAAAAGGTGAATAGTGGAGTACCCCAAGGATCTGTGCTGGGTTCGCTGCTTTTTGACATATTCATAAATGACCTGGAAAAGGGAATAACGAGTGAAGTTATCAAATTTGCAGATGACACAAAACTATTTAAAGTTATTAAAACCCAAGAGGATTGTGGAAAATTGCAAGAAGATCTTGATAAATTGGAAGACTGGGCATCCAAATGGCAGATGAAATTTAATGTGGACAAGTGCAAAGTTATGCACCTAGGAAAGAACAACCCAAACTATGGTTACACAATGCAAGGTTCCACATTGGGAACCACTACCCAGGAAAAAGGTTTAGGCGTCATCGTGGATAACATGTTGAAACCCTCCGCCCAGTGTGCAGCGGTGGCAAAGAGAGCAAATAAAATGCTAGGTATCATAAGGAAAGGAATGGAAAATAAAACAAAGGATATTATAATGCCTCTGTATCGCTCCATGGTACGACCACACCTTGAATATTGTGTGCAATTCTGGTCTCCGTATCTTAAAAAGGATATAGTGTTATTAGAAAAGGTGCAGAGAAGAGCCACCAAAATGGTAAAGGGGATGGAAGGATACTCCTATGAAGAGAGGCTAAGAAGGCTAGGGCTCTTCAACCTAGAAAAGAGACGATGAGAGGAGATATGATAGAGGTCTATAAATTAATGAATGGAGTGGAACGGGTAAACATAGATTGGTTGTTTATGTCGTCAGAATATAAAAAGACTAGGGGACATACAATGAAGCTACAGGGTAACCCATTTAAGACTAAAAAGAGAAAATATTTTTTCACTCAACGTGTAATCAAACTCTGGAATTTGTTGCTGGAGAATGTAGTAAAAGCTGCTAGTGTGGCTGGGTTTAAAAAAGGTTTGGACAAGTTCCTGGAGGAAAGGTCCATAAACCATTATTAAAAGGGACCCAGGATATCACTGCTTGACCCAATACAAGCATTGAGGAACCTGTGTCTTTTGGGGAGACTGCTAGATACTTATGACCTAGATTGGCCACTGTTGGAAAAAGGATACTGGGCTTGATGGACCTTGGTCTGACCCAGTATGGCATATCTTATGTTCTTATGTTCCCCTTCTTAGCCTTACATAGTGACACTATATGGAACAGGGAAATAAGGTAGGGAAATTATTGGCCTGGCAATTGAAAAGGCAAAGAGCCTTGTGGCTTATTGCAGAATTTAAGGGGCAAGATGGCAAATATATTTGCTCCACTAGGGGATTTGTGAAGAATTTAGGGCTTTCTACGAGAATTTGTATATACCCGAGTGCTCCACATCAGGTGTTCTGATGGGGGACTATTTGGACTTGCTTCCCATCCTAATCTGGCTGCTTCATCTTATCGGAAGATGAAGCAGCCAGATTAGGATGCCCCGCCAGTAAACTTGAAGTGCATGCAGCAATTTGAGCTCTACCCAAAGGGAAGGCTATGGAAAGGGATGGTTACCTGAGAGAATTTTATCAATGTCTTTGTGAGGAGCTTTCCATACTTTTGGCAAGGATTCTTTCTGGAGCACTTCAGGGAGAACCCCTTCCAGAGTCCATGGTCCAGGCCAATGTAATCATACTGCACAAGAAGGGTAAATCCCCAAATCTCTGTAGTAGTTATAGACCAATTGCCTTAATCAATAGTGACGTAAAACTATTTGCCAAAGTGCTTGCAAAGCGATTAGAGAATATCTTCCCAATTCACCCAGACAAAACAGGATTCATCAAAGGGTGCCTGATTTCGGACAATGTTAGGAGAGCAGTGAATCTGTTACAGATCATCAAAGAGTGGGAGAACCCCGCACTGTGTGTGGCCTGACGTGGAAAAGGCCTTCGACAGTTTGGCGTGGGACTTCCTTTTTGAGGTGCTTAAAAAATTCAATTTGGGGGAGGGTTTAATTCACAGGATTCAGGCACTTTACTGGTGTCCATCCGCTAGGATTCTAGTAAATGGTGAATGCTCAGAAGCATTTGGACTACAGAGAGGCCCGCTCTCCCCCATACTCTTTGTGATGGTTTTGAGGCTTTTGCCACTCGGTTAAGAGACAACCCGATCATCCAGCCCACTGTGGTGGTAAGCGGGAGCCTAAAATACTTTTGTATGTAGATGACACCCTTATCTTCCTATCTTCACCGTGGGGTCTCTTCCACAGCTACTGGACTAAATTCAGAGGTTCTTTATGGTTTCAGATTTTAAGGTTAATCTTAGTAAAGCTGAAGCTTTAAATCTTGGGTAGGTTATCTCGGGAATTTTTCCCTTACTTCCCTTTTCATTGGGCAGATCAGAAAACTCGATATCTAGGGGTCTACATAGGATGTGATCCACAAGATCGCTTTCAAATTAATTAATCTCCATTGGCTACTCAATTAGGGATTGATCTCCAATGGTGGACAGAATGACATCCGAGTTGGTTAGGGCAAACGGCTGCTCTGAAGATGAATATAATCCCAAAATGTATTTTTTTTGTTCTCTCAGTTACCCATTGTCCTTCAAGGAAATCTTTGGAAACGGAAGAAAAGGCTACTCAGATTTGTATGGGGGCGGGGGGAAACAAGCCCGTATAGGGGTGGATTGTCTTTCTAGGATAAAGAAGCAGGATGGGGTTAAATTTCCAATTTTGTGGTATTACTATCGAGCAGCAGTATTGCGTGCATTGGAAGCACACCAAGATCATCTGAATAAAGCCTTGTGGGTAGATGTAGCACCCAATTGCAAGTGCTTTCCCTCTATTCTATTTTTTTTAGAGTGTAGATAGTGAGGGGCAGGCTTGAGACCGAGAATTAGAATATAAGTTAAAGTCACATCCCTTTTTGGGATCTCGAGAAGGGCGTCATTGCCGAAAGCAAGACCTTCTCCAGATTTCATTGTCTAAAAAATGGTCATTTATAAGAGATTATTTGCCTTTCTCCAGCCTAAGGTTTTCCCCTTTATGGTGCAATTTGCATAGTAAAGGGATTACTAGATTTCTGAGTTGTTGGGCAAGGGAAAATGCCTAGCGCAAAGAGAACTGGAATCGCGTTTGGAGCGGAGGGTCCCTTTTTATCAGTAATTCCAATTGTGTTTCTTTTTATTGCATCGGGGGGGGGGGGGGGGAGGCTCAATTGACGAGACAAACCACTGAGTTGGAAGAGGTTTTGTTAAAGAAGCGTACCAGGAAAAGCCTTACCTCTAGGTTATATAGCTATTAGAAGATGGACAAAGGGCACCTTCTACTTATACAAGTCCAACAAAAGAACAGCTAACTGCCACGAAGGCAGGGAAAGTACCAGTCCGAAAACGTGGCAGAAGGGGTAAAAACAAGCCTTTATTATCCAGGGAATGAGTGGTGCCAACACCCGACACTGGCCGTGTTTCGTATGAAACTTCTTCAGGGGTATGGCTCAACTACAAGTGAATGCATAAATAGATAAAACCAAAAACATAAAAAACATATCAATGGTTAATAAAATAAAACATAACAATAAATATCATTATTATTAAAAGACATCTAAAAACAAAACTCAAAAGAGCGAGCTACTTGACGAACAATAACATAGTTATAACAGCTGATGTAGACAAAACTCATAATGAATTATAGATTTAAAATACAAGACAGCAACCAAGGTACATCAGAATGCAACAAAATGTATCGACATTGCATATTATTATAAAAGACCAATTCAATAAATAATTAAAATTCATAACTAATATAAAATTCCATAGTAAACAATGTGAATACATCAATTATTAAAAAAATAAAAAATAAATACAGTAGAGAAATAAATACAATAAAAGAGATAAAAAGGATAAAAGGAATAAAAAAATGATGGAGGGGAGGACCCCCATAGGAGAGAACTTTTTAATTGTTATATGTCCTTATTAGTTCTCTCCTATGGAGGTCCTCCCCTCCATCATTTTTTTATTCCTTTTATCCTTTTTATCTCTTTTATTGTATTTATTTCTCTACTGTATTTAATTATTTTTTATTTTTTAATAATTGATGTATTCACATTGTTTACTATGGAATTTTATATTAGTTATGAATTTTAATTATTTATTGAATTGGTCTTTTATAATAATATGCAATGTCGATACATTTTGTTGCATTCTGATGTACCTTGGTTGCTGTCTTGTATTTTAAATCTATAATTCATTATGAGTTTTGTCTACATCAGCTGTTATAACTATGTTATTGTTCGTCAAGTAGCTCGCTCTTTTGAGTTTTGTTTTTAGATGTCTTTTAATAATAATGATATTTATTGTTATGTTATGTTTTATTTTATTAACCATTGATATGTTTTTTATGTTTTTGGTTTTATCTATTTATGCATTCACTTGTAGTTGAGCCATACCCCTGAAGAAGTTTCATACGAAACACGGCCAGTGTCGGGTGTTGGCACCACTCATTCCCTGGATAATAAAGGCTTGTTTTTACCCCCTCTGCCACGTTTTCGGACTGGCACCTTCTACTTATATACAGGGGTGTCATGATTGGCTAGGGATGGATTTTACAGAAGCTGAGTGGGAGAGGATACATGCAGGGGTGTATACATGGACTTTGGTTACTGCCTGGCATCAGACCCAATTGCAAGTCTTAAATTGCACATACCTGACCCCCCCCCCCCTTGCTGCTGCAGAGGGCAGGACATGTAGAGAGGAAGGGGATTGTTGGAGGGGCTGTGGGGGTCGGGGCACCTTCTACCATATGTGGTGGGAAACACCCTAGAATTTTATGATATTGGGAAGGGATAGTGGTGGAAGTGGGCAGAGTGGTGGGTGTGCCCATGGATCCCAATCCCTTAGAGCTTCTGTTAGGTAAGGGGAGTGTTGTGGCAGTGAGTGAGCAAGAAGTACTGTTTCGAGCTAAATTGCTGCTGATGGCATGGTTGTGGCCTGCAAATAGAGGATTGGTGGGGTAAAGTGGGTGAGGGAGGAAGTTTGATAAAATTATCTGATCTGCAAGGAAGAAATGGGCCTTGGGAGAAGGGGTGGGAAGAGTGGGAGCACTTGCACCAGGGGAGAGGTGGGGTGGTGATGGGGGGTGATCAGGTAATGTCTCCAAGGGATAACCGGCCAACACACTGAAGGCTGAGTAATTACGTTGTTTGAATTGTTTGAGCTTGGTTTTGTATTATGGTTGACGTATCTCTCTTCTAACATTAAGAGACTCAGTGCTATGTGATGCTTACAGCTATGTCAGGGTACGGGGTGAGTCTGATGGGTTAAGACTGGAGATAAAGGGGGTGGTGCTCCGAGTAATATCGGGGGGTTTGTAATGTATAATAAGCTGTCTTGTATATGTTGGAGAAATGCCTGTACCTGGAACTATGATTGTGGACAGAATATAGTGGTATGTACCTCTTCATTAGAATGAAGTAACTTTTTAAAAAAATTAAGTATCTCAAGGCACAAGGAAAGAAAAAGTAGAGGCAACACAAGCCAAGTTTACAACCCTGTGATTTTTACCTACATTCTAAATTAGTAATCTGCACTATAGAGTTACTGCATAGTGGTTACAGCAGTAGCCTGGTGACCAAGAGGCCAGGGTTTGATTCCCACCCACACTTCTTATGGCCTTGGGCAAGTCACTTTACTCTCCATTGCCTTGGAAGAAAAGCCTGTCAATCTACTTCTGGTCACACCTTGCCAAGAAAACACAGGGACTTCTGGATTGCCAGGAGTCACCATTGACTCAATAGCACATGGGGTTTTTTTGCATTGCAATCTATTATTACAGTCCAAGACCACACAGAGTCAAAAATGTATAAAAACTGTGCAATTTATTTGGACATAAACGGAAAAATAAAAGGCTAATATAACATTCCTAAAATGAATAACATCAACAGTTGCCTCATAAATCCTGTTGCTACTTCCAGAGGTTATCAATGTCACATACAAATCAAGCATATAGTTACAAGTTACAGATTATATATAACAATTAACAGATTAAATAAAAATATTTAAGAAAAAGTATAAATGTTGATGTTACAGATTTGTAAGAGTAATCACACACAATGTCTGTTTCTATGAACTCCCACTCCAGACAAAACATAGGCTTTAAATGGCAAACAAGGATTGCTCTTATTGCAGCGTAAAACGATCACAGCAACAGTTTACTTAGGTATCACTGTTTCTTCTTTTTATGTTCATAGATTCCAGGTGATGTCTTGCCTCTCTTTCACTCACAAAGAGCATTTAAACAAGTCTACAAATCTTTGAGCACAATATATTGAACATTCAACAAATCTGGGTAGCCTGCACTAGTTATGATTTGCTTTCAAAGAACTGAATTAAGAAGTTCCTATGAATAAACAAATATTAAGAAGTCCATGAACAATTATTTTTCGCCAATGCAAAAAATTTTAAGTTCTTTATTTACTTCTTTTTAGCCACTTTCTTTGGTGTGGATTTAGCTTTGGGTTTGGAAGGCTTTGCCCTTTTGGGTTTTGCTGCTTTCACAGGTTTAGCTTTGACAGTCTTAGGCTTCTTGTTTGTTTTAGGAGTAGCAACCTTCTTCTCAGCTGTTTTTATTTTCTTCTTAGATGCTTTGGGTTTTTTTGAGATGGATACAGACTTGGTTGCTTTCTTAGGCTTAGCTGCTTTCTTTGGTGTGGATGTCTTTTTGACTATCTTCTTAGACTTAGTAAATTTTTCAGGTTCGTCTGCCTTAGACAACCTAAAAGAACCTGAAGCACCCACTCCTTTAGTATGTTTCAGTGTGCCTGAAGTTACCAGTCTCTTAATTGCCAACTTGATTTGGGAGTCAGCGTTCTCCCCAACTTTATAGTGGCTTTTAATGTATTTCTGAATGGACTGACGGGAAGAACCAGAGCGACTCTTCTCAGCCTGAACAGCGGCTAAGATCATATCAGAGTACTTGGGATGATCCACAGACTTCTTGGTTGTCTTGACTCTCTTGGATTTAGCCTTGGTAGGCACTTTTTCAGTCATCCTGGATGTTTTTAGATAGCAGCACTGTCAAAATAAGATTTTGTTTTATTTGCCAGTTCTTTCTCCAGTGGATGTTTTGACCCGGTGTAACAGAATACAAAGTGCCACTCGCTCTCAGAGACAGCTGTGAAGTCAACAAAAAAGAGCAGCAGTCATGCAGAAGGGAGAGTACTCAGTTTGTGTTTCCCGAGAGAAAGGTTATGATGGCACCACTATCATTCAGTCTCCCTCTTGCAGAATAAATGAAGTTCTAGGTCAGTCTCTCAGTTCCCACAAAGCATTCTAAGAGTTTCAGTGATCTTCTCTCAGGCCTTTATTTTTTGTGAGTCTGTAATCCAGAACGTATCCCTTATTTTAACGTCGGTGCCACACTTTTCTTATCCCTGGGCTGCTTACGCTTCTCGAGTGTCTGCCGAGCTGCTTCTGTGTGCAGTCTCTCCGCTCCCGTGTCTCTCGCGCGCTCTTTGCGGGCGGCTGCAGTCGGGGCCTTTGTAGCTCAGGGGCGGACCGCATTGAGGACAGGGCGTGCTGGCTGTTCGCGAAGGGGCAGAAATGGCGCCGCTCCGCAGCCATCTGTGTTTCTTGGCGGCAGCAAAGAGGCGATTTGCACCCCTGCGCCCGGCCCTGCCGCTCCCGGAGCGCAGCCCCCCGCCGCCCCGGTCCCTGGGGCCTCCATCCCCGCCGGAGCCGGGCCCCGTCACCCTCGCTAGCGGCCTCCAGGCGAGCGAAAGGCGGCCGGGCTCCAGCGGCCCTTGCCCCATTTGGCCCTTTCCGGCCTCGGAGCGGCGCCCGTCGGTGGCCCTGGGGGGCCGAGGGCCCGGCGGGGGAAAGGGCCATCCCTGGCCGAGCGGGGGAGCCCCGGCTGGGGTCTCTGGAGCTCCTTCTGCCCCTGCTGGAGCCCCGAAAAGCGACCCCAACTAACACAGGGAGCTGGGAACTTAGGCTCTCACTCAGGGACGGTCCCTCTCAGGGGAGGGGGCCCAAGGGGTAGAGGGGGGACTTTGGTCTCCTAGGGACCCTTTGTGGGGACAGCGGCATCCCAGTGACCCTTTGTCCGGGTTTCGATCGCCCAGCATCGCCCTTCCAAAATATTTCTGTAACAGAACAGTGGATTCTAAAATCCCTGAACTGAGGGGGGCTTTTTTCACCAAACCTCAGATTTTTTTTCGAGCAAGTGCCCACACGCCCGACAATGCGCATTGAGAAGGCAAAACGTAAATCCAGCAAAGACTATAGCAGTGTTTTAAGTCTAATAAATAATATTTGTCAAGAGTTGGAAGAGGGGCGGTGAGGGATTGTTTTATGTATTTTTCTTAATATATGTTTTTTGTTTTATTTATGCTGTTTGTTAATTAATGCGGATTGGGGGAAAAAGGCTGTCTATAAGTAATAAATGAAATGTATATGCCCATACTGATTGAATGCCTCTCTCCACAGCCGCTGCTGTGTCCCCTAAGCACAGAGCTGCAATTAGAACGTGTGCTGGGAACTTTCTTAAGCTGCACAATAAATAAATAAAGAAATAAATACAGATTTTAGAGGGGGGGGGGGGAGGGATCTCGCTATATGAGCTTTCATTTGTGCTTGGGGCAGGCGTTGGTGCCGTTTTGCAGAGGCTTGATTCCTGAAACGTTGCCGTTTGGGCATTTGGGGCGCAGAGCTCCAGAGCCACAGTTGCTAACGAGTTCCGGGCTGTGGCACTGTCCAAGTTCTGATACTACTGGGGGAAAGAAACTTACCGCAAATCTAACACTGGATGAAAAATAAAATAAAAACCCTGCTTGCTGTATTAATTATTTTATCGTTGATGTTCCATTGTGTTCTTGGTTAACTCTGCAGTCCTCTGCGACTTTTGCACAGACTGATACCTAAAATGTATATGAAAACATTATTATAGATACTTAAACTGAACGTCTTTCTGTACCATTATATAATATGATTGTGCGTATATATTTGTTTATGAAGGTATGCATATATCCTGAAACATTGACAAAGGATGCAAATGGGACAAGTTGTCGAAGTGTCAAGCTGCTGGCACGGTTGACGATTGTTCGGAATTACTGTTTTATTAGTCTGGTACTCTAGCAGTAATTGGAGATTAACTGGGCTTCGTGGTAACGGTAGTAAGCGTACACTGTTGTCAGGCTGATGCGTGTTTATCAACAATGATGCAACAGATGCGCATTCAGACTGCCGGGCGGAGGGTTTAAATGGAGATTTCCAGTGACGTGTCTTTGGTTGAATAATGATCCTTGCAAGGATCATGATGAGCTCTGTTGTGTCCAGGGTCCTGCACCTAGTGGCCGAGCTCTGTCATAGATTTTAGGTTACCGCTTTGTTATAGCGTTGCGGGCGTGTTCGTCCTGGATGTCTCCTTAAGAAAATAGAACTGCAAATCCCATGTGTAGTGAATGAGAATTTGATAAACTGCCACACTGATTTTGCACCACTCAGCAGGCCCAATAGCCCAGCTAACATTTATTTCATTCCCAGTTACATCTGAAAATAAATAAAAGTAAGATCTAACTTCGTCCTCCTTGTCTTTGACACTGCAGTACAGCTGGCGCGCTAAAATGTTTTCTGGGAGAACCAGAGACTACCATGCCCTACTTTCTGTCTCTTTAAATGAACGCCGATTCCGATTGGTGTTCGGTGGGGGGCGGGGTTGTGACATTGGCCGTGCCCTGATTGGCTGGTTCTCGACACACCTCTAAGCGCTTTTTGCACGTCTGAGCCCTCGTGTCTTTCAGTCACTTCACCTCACCAGTACGTAGGAGTGAGAGATTCGGTATGTGGTGCAGGAAGGTTTTACGTTTGCCCTTCTTGGGGCAGATCAGTCCTAGTTACAGGCATCACTCTGCTCTGTCTCAGCTCAAGCATGTTTTAGATGCGGAGCTGGAGGGCATCAGAGAGGCTGGGACGTGGAAAAGTGAGAGAATCATCACTTCTAAGCAAGGGCCACAGATCCAGGTGGAAGGTAGACAAGAAAGTAAGTCGTAGTATATGAATTGGGAAAGTGATGTGTTTTGTTTCTCCTTTTGTTCTCCTCCCTTCCCTCTCGCTGGTATGTACTTGTTACTATTTCTCAGAGCAGAACAGCCGCGCGATAAGAACTTAATTTAATAACGTGGATCTAACTGATAATTATCTGATTTGTATATATGCTGCTGTAGGAAATAAACGTTTTCTTGCTTTAACTAAAATTATACCTTCCCTTTGCACAAGTGTTGTTTTAATATTCTGTACAATTTCTAGAACATTATTTCAACAACCACTATTTCTTAGCTTTGTGTTAAATGGTGCTTGCTTATTTATTTATTTAGCAGCATCTTTTGTGGCAGTGCCATTATTGTCAGCACCAGGTATTCCTGCATACTAGTATGAATGGCTGGCCCAAGATGTTGGCACTCTAGACAAACCTCAAGCCATATGTCCCGCCTGTCTGTCAGAATCTATTGCATAGCTTTGAATGCCTTGCTCTTAGCTGCCCCGCCCCGCCCCGCCCCACCCAGTTTGCTTAGTAGTTGGGCAAGCCCTGCTTGTACTTTGAAGCTGAGAAGGTCAGAAATCATGCTTTTCTGCCAGCAACGAATCTTGGTCTTAGAAGAGCTGCTAAGTGACTAGGGCCCATGCAAGAATATTTAACATCCTAGCCTAGATGAACCTTCAGCCTTGGGATGATCATGATTGCTGAGTTAATTGTTCAAAATCTCAATGCCACCCGTACCACAACAATGCTATAAAAATGCATAATGGACGTTACACTTTTAAATATTAAATTTCCTTATATGTATGTGTGTGCCTGCTCTCCTTTCATGTAAAAGAATGTGCTGCAGATGGCTCTCTGACTTTGTGTAGCTACCAGGATCTATTGTTCTGCTTTAACTGCTGCTGCTGCTCTTTGCTTTCCCCAGAGGCTACTGCCCTCGGTGACTACCCAGTCTTGCTTAATGGTTGGACTGGGCCTACAAGTTACCCAGATCCAGGAGGGAAATTTTTGGCCGGTCCTGGATTGCTAACATCTCCATTCTGATGCATTATGGGACCTGCAGCACTGACTTCATTGGGTAGAATCAGGGGCTACCACTTCCACTTTATTTTGTGACAAAAGTTTAAAACATGGACTGACTGAAAAGTCTCCCTCCTGGAATTGGATAACTTGACAGCTCTGACTGTTGATTTGGACTGTCAGTGGCGTGCAGTCAGGGCCTTCAAGGGATTTAGTGAATCTCCATCCCTGCTGTAACACCATCTAGATTTTTGTTTTTTAGGTTGGCTGTTTTGTTTGTAATACATGTGGCAGCAACCTAGTCTGCACTGGCAATAGTGTTTCTTTCACAGCCTTCTTCTTATCTCTCTCTCCATTCTCCCACCTCCCTAGGCCTGCAGCAATTAAAAAAAAACAATGAACACGGAACCTCAGATTCTGGTGCTTTTTGTAGATGCTGTTGGTCCTGCCCCTCCTGACACACAATTTTCACTTCAAAGGGGGGTGGAACAAGCAGGGCCTTTGAGGAGCATCTGACTCGCAAAGGCTCAGTATTTGTTCTCTCTTTTATTACTGTTGGCCTATGGAGATGCTGCGACACTGGTTGCAACAGGAAGGGTGATAAATAGGTTTGTACTGGTAAGGAAAATGTGGTAAGGGGTGTTAAGAGGCTGGAGGGATAATGCCCTTGTGGAGCCATATAAAAGGGGGAGAGAAGAGAGACAGGAGATGCAAGTGCCTAACTTCCACTGTGTAGCAATAACTGGGCAGCGGCTCAGTATTGTCGCTGCCTGGTTATCGCCAGGTGCCACCTCTGTTCTGCATCCAGAACGCCCTGATGCTGGCTAGCTAGCATTGGGATGTGCAGTGGTGGTATTCGCAGATATAGAAACATAGAAACACAGAAATATGATGACAGAAAAAGACCACATGGCCTATCTAGTCTGTCCTTCCATATCAACAACTACAACAGTCCCCTTTTTACCTTTAGAGATCCTCTGTGTTTGTCCCATGCTTTTTTAAATTCAGTTACTGTCCTCATCTCTACCACCTCCCCTGGGAGACTATTCCATGGATCCACTACTCTTTCCGTAAAGTAATATTTCCGCATATCACTCCTGAATCTATCTCCCTTCACCCTCATCCCATGTCCCCTCGTAGCAGAACTTGCTTTCAATTGAAAGAGGCTCTACTCCCTGAACATTTATGCCACAGAGGTATTTAAACATCTCAATCATATCACCTCTATCCCGCCTTTCCTCTAAGGTGTACATATTAAGATCCTTAAGTCTGTCCTCGTATGCTTTATAATGAGGCCCACTAATCATTTTAGTAGCCACCCTCTGCACCGACTCCATCTTGTTCATATCCTTTTGAAGGTGCGGTCTCCAGAATTGCACACTATACTTCAAATGAGGTCGCACCAAAGACTTATAGAGAGGCACTATCACCTCCTTTTTTCTGCTAGCAATTCCTCTCCGTATGCACCCAAGCATCCTTCTAGCTTTTGTTGTTGCCTTTTCTACCTGTTTAGCTACATTAAGATCATCAGACACAACCACGCCTAGGTCCCGCTCTTCTTTAGTGGACAAAAGTACTTCACCTCCTATACTGTATTGCTCCCTTGGATTGCTGCAGCCCAAATGCATGACCTTACATTTTTTAACATTAAATCCCAGCTGCCAAATTCTAGACCATTCATCAAGCTTAGCTAGATCCCTCCTCATGTTATCTACACCTTCCTGGGTGTCTACTCTATTGCAGATTTTGGTATCATCCGCAAAGAGGCAAACCTTACCCGACAGCCCTTCCGCTATATCACTAACTAAGATGTTAAAAATAATTGGACCAAGGACAGATCCCTGGGGCACACCACTGGTAACATCCTTCTCCTCAGTGTGAGCTCAATTTACTTGTACTCTTTGTTGCCTCCCACCCAACCAATTTCTAACCCAAGCAGTAACTTTAGGGTCCATCCCTAGGGTGCTCAGTTTGTTTATAAGTCGCCTGTGAGGAACAGTGTCAAAGGCTTTACTGAAATCTAAATACACCACATCTAGAGCTCTCCCTCGGTCCAACTCCCTGCTCACCCAGTCAAAGAAATCAATCAGATTTGTCTGACATGACCTGCCGCTGGTGAATCCATGCTGCCTCGGATCCTGTAATCCGCTGGACTCCAGAAACCTCACTATTTTCTCTTTCAGCAGCGTTTCCAATAATTTACTCACCACCGAAGTTAAACTAACTGGCCTGTAGTTTTCAACCACATCCTTACTTCTGCTTTTGTGTAAAGGCACCACATGAGCCTCTCTCCAGTCTTTTGGCACCACTCCCGACTCCAACGAGGCATTGAAAAGGTCAGTCAGTGGAGTTGCTAGAATGTCCCCAAGTTCCCTCAGTATTCTAGGGTGTATCCCATCCGGTCCCATCGCTTTGTCTACTTTAAGTTGAGCTAGTTTCTCACGAACACAGTCTTCTGAAAATTGTTCAAGATGTCCCTTGCTTCTGTTCCTATTTGTGGGTGTTTTCTGAGGTCCTGCTCCTGGTTCTTCATCTGTGAACACAGAACAAAAATATTTGTTAAGCAATTCCGCTTTATCCTTATCAGCTTCTACATATTCCTCCCCTGCACCCTTGAGTCTGACAGTACCACTTTTGCCCTTCCTCTTCTCACTAATATATCTGAAAAATGTCTTATCCCCCCATTTTATTGCATTGGCTTATTTCCTCCTCCTTTTGAATCTTTGCCTTCTTGACTACTTTGCTAGCTTCTCTAAGTTTTTTTCCAAATACAGATGCCTGTCTTCCTCTCTCTGTGATCTCTTGTATTTCATGAAGGCCTCCCTCTTTTTCTTCACTTTTTCAGCTACTTCTTTGAAAAACCATAGCGGTCTCCTTTTCCTTTTGCCTTTTATTTACCATTTTAACAAAAAGGTTGGTTGCCCTTAA
Source organism: Ichthyophis bannanicus (assembly GCA_033557465.1). Taxonomy (NCBI): domain Eukaryota; kingdom Metazoa; phylum Chordata; class Amphibia; order Gymnophiona; family Ichthyophiidae; genus Ichthyophis; species Ichthyophis bannanicus. Next base: position 1,006,165,467 of record CM066031.1, on the reverse strand, counting down.
AATATCCCCTTTCAGTTTTGCCCACTGTTTTTCTACATCCCCCAGCTGTTCCCATCCCACTAACGACTCCCTGAGGTATTGGCCCATCTTCGCAAAGTTAGTCTTCCTAAAGTCTAAGATCCTCACCTTTGAATGGATTCTAACAGCCCTAGTCCTAATGCTGAACCACACAATCTGGTGATCACTGGATGCAAAATGATATTCAGCAGTACTAACTGGCCAAGGTGATTAACGCGGTTAGCAGGTCTGTTAAACTGTGTTAATCCCTTTAAATATCTGGCCCTACATCTACATGAATATTGTAGAGTGAATTTTTCACCACTTGCATTTACTTGGACTTTCAAAGCCAAAAACGGATGCCTATGTAATTGAATTTTGGAAGAAAGATCAGGGTAAATACGAAGAATTTGACCCAAAAATGTTTTGCCTTTCTAAGGAAAAAGAAATTGATTTTTTAAATTATTTATTTATTTACATTCTCTTTTATACCGCGCTATTCTGCATCAGTGTGATTTACATTGAACAGGACATTATAACTTGGAGTTAACTATTTTACAGGGAACATGGGCTATGGAGGGTTAAGTGGCTTGCCCAAGACCACAAGGAGCACCTGTGGGACTAGAAACCCCAGTCCTTCCGGCCCAAGGTTGCTGTCCTCTAGTGGGATTTGAACCCCCGACCTTCCGGCCTGAAGTACCTTGCCCCAACCACTAGGCCACTCACTCAGATTCTAGTAAGAAAGTCACCAATAATGTGGTAGATTCCATAGTCTGAAGTAGTAACTCAGAAATGATATCGACAGACTTCACATCCAGATTAGGGGAGGAATGCTGGATCTTGGTAAATGCCCTACTGAAGATGCTTTTTGTTGACAAATAATAAACTGTAAGCAAGAGCAGCATACGTATTTACGTCAGGAATTTCCAACACTTCCTTCGTGTAGCTTTTAAACAAATCAGTGCCAGGTTTATTAGCCAATTTAGGAAAGTTGACCACTCTGACATTATAATATTTCATGAAATGTTCCATGTTTTTCATATTTTGCATTAACCTTCACTAAAGATTATGATGTAGTTTCAGTTTCATTGACTTTACAGTGAACATTAGATGTCTGTTTGGAATAAATCAATTTTTAATATCGTCCTGTTAGACCATTCCAGATAAGTGGGTTGTGTTCCCTTACCAGTGGATGTGGAAACAGAGAAACATTCCAGAGGCTTCTTATGACATCATCCTGCTATTAACAGTTAGTACCCCTTGGTGCATACCCCAGTATTTCTCTGTCTCCAGCAGATGGTGGATGCAAGTTTTTACAGCTCTGATGAAAATCTTTATAACATCTTTGTTAGTGATATAGTGGAAGGGCTGTCTGGTAAGGTTTGCCTCTTTGCGGATGATACCAAAATCTGCAATAGAATAGACACCCAGGAAGGTGTAGATAACATGAGGAGGGATCTACAGTAGCTAAGCTTGAAGAATGGTCTAGAATTTGGCAGCTGGGATTTAATGTTAAAAAATGTAAGGTCATGTATTTGGACTGCAGCAGTCCAAGAGAGCAATATAGTATAGGGGGTCCACTAAAGAAGAGCGGGACCTAGGCATGGTTGTATCTGATGATCTTAAAATGGCTAAACAACTAGTAAAGGCGGCAGCAAAAGCTAGAAGGCTGCTTGGGTGCATATGGAAAGGGATGGCTAGCAGAAAAAAGGAGGTGATAGTGCCTCTGTGTAAGTCTTTGGTGCGACCTCATTTGGAATATAGTGTGCAATTCTGGAGACCACACCTTCAAAAGGATATAAACAGGATGGAGTCAGTACAGAGGGTGGCTACTAAAATGGTTAGTGGTCTTCATTATAAAGCATATGAGCACAGACTTAAGGATCTTAATATGTACACCTTTAGAGGAAAGGCGGGATAGAGGGGATATGATTGAGATGTTTAAATACCTCCGTGGCATAAATGCACAGGGGGAGAGCCTCTTTCAATTGAAAGGAAGTTCTGCTACGAGGGGACATGGGATGAAGGTGAAAGGGGATAGATTCAGGAGTGATATGAGGAAATATTTCTTTACGGAAAGAGTGGTGGATCTGTGGAACAGTCTCCCAGTGGAGGTGGTAGAGATAAGGACAATATCTGAATTCAAAACAGCATGGGACAAACACAGATTTGGCACATTTTTGAGCCCTGGTGTGGTGAGCAGGGAGGGGTTTGCCTCCTCCGGGCTTCTCTCCCTGAGATTCTGGCGTTCATGCAGGCTGAACTGGAGAAAGGTTTCGCCTTGAGCTCCCTGAGGGTCCACATGGCAGCTTTGGTGTGTTTCAGGGGTCTGATTCAGGGTTGAGCCCTGGTGGCCCATGGGGATATGATTCAATTTCTGCAAGGAATGAAGCACCTTTGTCCCACATGCTGGTCTACGATTCTCTTCTGGGACCTCAATTTGGTGCTCTCTGTTCTGGGAGCATCTCCAGTTGAGCCACTTAGAGGCATCACAGTAAAGGACTTGACTTTGAAAGTGGTCTTCCTGGTGGCAGGCTCATCGCGTTTCTGAGCTTCAGGCTCTTTCTTGCAACAAACCCTATATGGTGTTTTCTAAGGAAAAGGAGATGCTATGTCCAGTGCCTTCCTTTTTACTGAAGGTTGTGCCCAGTTTTTACCTTAATCAGGTGGTTTCTCTGCCTTCCTTCTCTGAGATGATGGAGCCAGGCCTCCTTAGAATCACTCATCTGGTCATCCGTAGGGCTCGTAAGTGATATTTAATGATGACTCGGACCTTTCACTACTCTGAGAGACTTTGTTTTGTTTGGCAGACTTTGGAAAGGTGAGGTGGCTTCTAAAGCTTCTATTTCCGGGTGGATCCGGGAGGCTATCGCTTCCGTGTATTTGTTGTAGGGGCATCAAGTGCCCTTGCGTTTGTGGGCCCATTCTGTGGGGGCTCGGGCTTCGTCTTGAGCAGAGTTTGGTCTGGCTTCCCCTCAAGACATTTGTAGGATGGCGACATGGTCGTCTCTTCTTTCCTTCATGCGGCATTTCCAGGTGGATGTGCAAGCCCAGTGGGATGTGTTTTTTGAGACCAGAGTGCTGCAGACCGGTATCGCAATTCCCACTCATTGTTACTACTTTGCTACATCCCACTGGACTGGACTGGAGGGATGAACTAGAATATGAAGTGAGACCTTACCTGCTAATTTTCTTTCCTGGAGTCCCTTCAGTCCAGTCCAGGACACTCCTAGGAGTTTTGTGTCTCTGTGGATGGCTGTCTCGTGCTTTGCTCTTGCAGGGTTAGTTTGTAGCAAGCACATTCGGGACAGCGTGTGTTCTCAATCTCTACCAGTTGGCTGTGTGTGCAGGTCTGACAACCTGAGCTCTTCTTTAGTGGAGTCAGTCACTTGCCCTGGAGGATACTGCCATCTCCTAGGGTTGGCAGCAACGTTTCTGTCAGATGCAATGTATGATCTTGTACTCTTGTTGGCTAAAGATATTGCTCTTTCATTAGTGACACGGCACTGGCTGTGACTTCATTATTGGTCAGCAGATCCTGCCTCCAAGTCCCAGTTGTCCTGGCTTGTCTTTTAGAGGAAAGCCTTGTTTGTAAAGGACTTGGAGAAGCTGGTTAAGGATTTGGGCAAGTCCAGACCTCAGTGGGCCTGGGAAGTGCATGGGCACTTTTTCCTTCTCAGCATCCATCCAATTTCCTCATTCCTGATTACTGGAGTTCCTGGAACCTCCGTAGGTATTGCCCCAGAAAGCCCATCTTTCTGCTTATGGAATTGAAGCCCAGGCTTGTGGACTCTGAGAGCCAACAACTTCCAGAAGTGTCACCTTCTGTTCAGAGCAATGATGGATTGGGGTCCCATCCCTGGATGCCACCAGTGGGCAGCGCGTTGTGCCTTTCTTCTACGAGTGGAGCCAGGTCACTGAAAATTGCTGGGTGCTAGCCACCATTCAACATGGCTATGTTCTGGATTGCAGTCCAACAAAAAGCACAGTCCACGTACCAACAGCAACCCAGTAAAAACCGTGGAGGAGTCTCGGACATACGACCACATATTTTCAATAAACGGACGTAACAGTATGTCTAATAATTGAGATGTTGGTTCGAAAAGTGACCCAATAGCGGAGACTATCGGGCGCCCCGGAGGATTATGTAAAGATTTATGAATCTTTGGATTTACATAAATGGTGGGGATGACAGGAGAGGACACTATCAAAAAATCTTTCTCTTTCGAAGTGATTTTGCCAAGTTCAAAGGCGGTAAGTACCAGGCTGTCTAGCGATCTTTTTAAAGATTGTGTAGGATCACTATCTAGTCTACGGTAAAACGTAACATCTTTTAACTGCCTCTCAATTTCCTCAATATATTTATGTTTGTCCATAACAACTGTCGCCCCTCCCTTATCTGCCGGTTTTATAATAATACTATTATTTTTCTGAAGCGTTTTTATGGCCTCCTTCTCCCCTTTTGTCAAATTGTTGTATCGTGGATAATGTTCTGTCTTAAAACCATCAACTTCTTTCAATACCATCTTTTCAAACACTTCTATTAGCGGATTTATTATTATTAGTTGGATTCATTTACAGTAAATAGATACTTCATTGTGTGTCACTAATTTATTAAGTTATTGAGTATTTATTAGTGTGACCATGTGTCTATAAGTTCTTATATATGTGATTATACACGTATCATACGTATACAGTCATTTAATTAATTATTTATTTATTTATCTGTCTGTTGGTTCACAGACTTTCGCTGTACTTTAGCAGTTAGTATCTAATTAATTTTTATTTAATTATTTATTTACAGTTTTTATGAATTTTTTAGTGTTTTAGTGTTTTGAGTGCCTTATATATGTATATTTATGATGAATTTGTTTGTTTTAAATGAATTTTTTATATGTTGTTATAGCCAAAGCCCCTGAGGAAGGCATAAACGAAACACGGCCTGTGTCTGGCCTGGCTTTATGAAATAAAGGTGGTATTATAGTTCCTTCCTTGCCTCCACGGTTTTTACTATGTTCTGGATTGCACCAGGTGCTTCTTTGGCTGGAAGAGCCGCTGTTCAAGTCACGCTGGAAAGATGGATCCATCTGAGCGACGCGAGGGCTGGTATTTCATCTACTTTGTAGAGCCAAGAAAGATGGTTTCTTTCAGCCAGTCTGTGACCTCTAGGTGGTCAATGCTCATTTGTGCACTCTACACTTTGTCCATAGTCCAGGTGGTGTGGTGTGAGTAGCTCATTACATTCCTGGATCTAGCTGGGACCTATTTCCACATTTCTATCCATGAGGATCAACAGCACGTTCTCCATTTGGCCGTGCTTGGGACTCATTTTCAATTTACCACTCTTCCCTTTTGGCCTTTTCACTGCCCTAAGGATGTTCTCAAAGGTCATAGTGATAGTGACAGCAGCGCTGTGGCAACAAGGAAACTGTATTCACCCATTTGTTAATTTATCTATTTAACTGATTTTTAATAGTTAAATAGATAAATTAACAAAGCAGTTTACGCAAAATAATAAATGTTTACATAAAATAACTTACCTGTTCTATGTATATTGTTTATATTTAACTTGGAGTAATTAACAGGAGAAAATTTAACGACTGAGTTTGCTCAGAGGAACATGGATAGTGTATAGGACATGAGTCTGTGAGCTAGTAGTGAGGGTGGGTTGTTGAATGCAGGTGATCATGATCACTCCCTTACTTTAACTCTCCACATTTTATGGTATATGCTCTTAATACAGTTGAAATAAGTGAGTCTTGAGGGTCTTGCAAAATCTTAAGATATTCGTGTTGGCTCAGATTAGACAGAGAGTTCCAAAGGGTTGGAGCATACAGTGAAAATGCTCAGTTACAGGATATTTGGTTACTTTTTGTCCTCTCTGCAGGGATCAGGTGTGTGTTTATGCTTGTTTTGTCTTCTACTTCTATTGGCATGTTTGAGCCAGGTTACATTTTGACGTATCTCAGGGACTGGCCCATGTGATGCAGTTCCTGGAGAGTCTCAGCTGGGTGATCATTCGTGAAAATAATCTCTTGGAGCCTTCCCACACTGGAATTCCTGGGAGCATGTTTCAACACTCCTGTAGGCTGGATCATCTTATCCAAGGAGCGGGTGGAAAGTTGTTGTCTCAACTGGCAGTCTTCTGGACTCGGTAGATTCACAGAGTTTGAGATTACCTTTTCCCTTGGCCTGATGGCGGCATTAATTGAAATGGTACATGGGCATGAGCTCATCTGTGACTACTGCAGAAGTCCTTGCTGTCTCATAGGTCTCCAAGTCCTCAGGAGTTTGAGGCCAGGCTTCTCCAGTCTGTGTTGGTGAAGGCAACCCCATTGGATGATCATTCGTGGCTCCTTCTGTCGACAAATGCCAGGATCTCTGGGCTGGGGAGCCCTTGCAAGAGCCAAACAGCTCTGAATCGTTGGAGCAGCTGGGTGTTGGCATGGCCCGTCAACCTCCTCAAGGCAAGGGTCATTCATTTGGCCCTGTTGCACTTCTGGTGTCTAGTCTGGGGCAGCATGGTACATGTCAACTGGCAAGGGAGCACAGAGTGCCGGAGTGACATTGGAGATGACCCTTCTGGGTGGAATAGAACCCCCTAGCCCTTTAAGCACAGCCCATCATGGGAGTCAACATTGTAGAGGTGGACATCCTCAGGCACCACTCTCTCAATCCCGGGGAGTGGGGAACTGTGTCTATTGGCATTCAGCAGATTCTGCGATTCTGAGGTCTGGCAGGGCCTTTAAAGGATTTCTTTAATAGATCCTTGGAGATGGGAGAAGTTCCGGAGGACTAGAGAAGGTCTGATGGAGTGGTAATAGGGAAGAGGTAACACATTATAGGCTGGTAAGCCTCACCTCTGTGGTGGGAAAAGTAATGGAGGAACTCTTGAAAGAAAGAATAGTGGACTTTCTGGAAACCAATGAATTGCATGATCTGAGGCAACATGGTTTTACCACAGGAAGATCATGTGAAACAAATTTGATTGAGTTCTTTGACTGGATGACCAGAGAACTAGATCAAGGGCATGTGATGGATGTAATATACCTAGATTTCAGCAAAGACTTTGATACTGTTCCTCATAGAAAGCTTATCAATAAACTCATCAGCCTGGGAATAGGTCCCAATATGGTGAACTGGATCAGAAGTTGGTTGACTGCCAGAAGGTGGTGGTTAACAGAACTCGCTCAGAAGAAAGGAAGGTGGGGGGGCGGAGCCTGATGTCCAGCGGGTTAGACGCTTTGCGCTGAAGCTCCCGAGGGGCCTACTCAGAATCCTGACTTAATACCTACATTAACTTAATATTTTGCTCCGAACTTACCGGGGTGCCTCGGGGGAGATGGCGGCCCATAAACCAGCGCGCTTAGACTTCGGATCTCCCTCTTCTTCACACGGAAAACGTTCCAAGACAGAGCTGCCTTCCCCACAAAAGATGGTGCCATTTCGGGATAACCCCGAAATGCAACAGGAGATCTTGGAGGAAATACGTGGTGTGAAGGAACTGGTGCAGTCCAACGGAGAAGCGCTCCGAGCCATGAGAGAAGATTTTGGTGTACTTCAGGATCGTTTTGAAGGTCTTTCATTACGGCAGGACAATATGGCGGGGGTCCTCGACTCGCACGTGGTGCGCTTGGTGAAACTGGATGAGGCTGAGCGTCAGATACAGAATCTACAAAAAGAGTTAGAGGATAGCAATAATCGAGCCCGTCGCAACAATGTAAGGCTCATTGGTGTACCGGAGGGCGCGGAAGCAGGAGATATGAGAGAATTCCTGGTCAAAACTCTTCCCTCCTTGCTGAAGATTACTTTTCACAGAGATCTGGAAATTGACCGAGCACATCGTGTTCCTACCAGCATGGCGCTCAATCGGACGACCCCCCGGCCCATCATTTTTCGTCTACTGAGATATCAGCAAGTTGAGCAAATTCTAAATGCTGCCCGGGCGAATCGTCATTTGGAGTTTGAAAATCATAAAGTCTCCTTCTTCCCTGACTTGGCTAAGCCCACAGCTGACCGTCGGAAGAGACTCCTTGCTTTTCGACCTAGACTTCAACAATTACAGGCTCGCTTCGGCATCTTATATCCAGCGAAGCTCAGAGTGACTCTCCATAACCAAACTCGTACCTTCGAAGATCCTGATCTGCTAGCAACATTTCTAGCTTCTAAAGAAGCAGACCAGATGCGCTAATCCAACAGCTTGGATGGAATCCGCTGGAACTGTCCGCCATTTTGAATGGCCCGATGTGGTGATCGCTGCCTGAAACGGAGACTGCCTGGACTTTTCTTTCTCTTTATATATACCTTGTTGGTCTCCTTCTTTCCACGATGAGATCCTTGGTTAGTCTCGGAGCCTGTATAGCATTGTAGGATTTATGTTTCAATTCAGGCCTTCTCTGGGGTTTCTCCCCGCAGACATCAGGCCGCCAGTAATTTCTGGGGTTTTGCTTCTTCTCTAAGGCACTCCGGTGCTTATTTTGTTATAAGGGGCGCTTCATGGTTTTCCTTAGTTTAATTCCTATCATGTTGTTTCTGCAGTCATTTACTGGTACTATGAGCGACATTGTGTACCTCTGTGTGCTATTATGTTTCTTTTTCAGATTGTTTAACTATTTGGCATGGCTTCATGTACGTTATCATTACTGACTGTAAAAGGCATCAATAGTCCATTCCAAAGAAGGACAATCCCTAGCTCTCTTAATCATGATTATTCTGAGTTAGTGTTTTTTTCAGGAGGCCCATTTACTGGGCATAGCTATTTCCTATCTCCTTCATTACGACATACTGGAAATTGGCTTCCATCTGAACCTCAATGATTGGTGGAATTATGTCCATTTTACTGTAATTATGAGCAACTACCTCGTATGTCAATCTCTTCCACTCAAGCCCTTCATTGCTTGTTTAAAAGGAAGGTGTTCCATGATTATGTTCTAACTGCTAACTGCTCTCATTTGGCTGTTTACTTTTGTATACATTTCTGTCACAGGATCAGCCTGTATCATCAATACCATTTCTGCTTGTTTGCTGTACAATAACTGATGTGTGTAAGCGCTTATGTGATGACTCTTATTAGCTTAGAGAAGAAGCATAGGGTGGGGGGTAATTGGGGTTGTTTTCCTTATTGTATGTGTGTATTTGTATCTTTTGGTGTGTTGTTACTTTTGTTTGTTGTAAAATGAAAATAAACGTCTTAAAAAAAAAAAGAAGAAAGGAAGGTGCATAGTGGCATGCCTCAGGAAATAGTCATGCTCAATATATTTGTGAGTGATATTGTGGAAGGATTGAATGGAAAAGTCTGCCTTTTTGCAGATGACATGACAATTTTCAACAGAGGACACTCCTGAGGGAGTGGACAACATGAGGAAAGATCTACAAACACTGGAAGAATGGTCTAATGTTTGGCAGTTAACATTTAATGTAAAGTAGTGCAGAGTCATGCACTTGGGATGCAGAAATCCAAAGGAACTGTATGTGATAGGGGATGAGAGGTTGCTGTGCATAGACCATGAGGGAGACCTCTGAGCGCTAGTGTCTGAGGATCTCAAGGTGGCAAAACAATGCGATAAGGCAGTAGCCAAAGCCAGAAGGATATTGGGCTGCATACTGAGAGGTATAATCAGCAGAAAAGAGGACGTATTAATGCCTCAGTACAAGTTGGTGGTGAGGCCTCACTTGGAATATTGTGTTCAGTTGTGGCGACCATATCTCACAAAGGATATAAAAAGACTTGAAATGGTTCAGAGGAAGGCAACCAAAAGATGTATGAGAAGAGACTTGAAGACCTAAATATGTATACCCTGGAGGAGAGGAGGGACAGGTGAGATACGATACAGACCTTTAAATACTTAAAGGGTATTAATAAACAAACTTTTTTCAATGATGGGGAAGCTGTAAAACTAGACAGCTTACGATGAAGCTGCAAGACAGTAAACTTAAAAGCAATATCAGGAAATACTTTTTCACTAAAAGAGTGGTGAATGCTTAGAATGCCCTCTCAGTGGAGGTGGTGGGGGCAAATACAGTGACAGAATTCAAAATGGTATGGGACAGACACAATGTATCCCTTTTATAGCAAGAGGGAAAAAAATCAAAGCAAACTTAAGTATCTTTTATACCTCCATTAAATAGAGGGGGGTTGACTTGCACGGAGTGGCAGGTACAACCCTAAACACAAGCATAGAGGGGAATGACCTGCACGGTGTGGCAGTTACAGTACAACCACTCTAGCCACCTTACTGGGCAGACTAGATGGACCATACTGGTCTTTATCTGCCATCATACACAATGTTACAATTCCGAGATGGATCTGATGGCGACCCGATATAAAGCCAAAGCATGCAGATTCTTCAGTTGCTGCAGGGAGGCAGGCTCTGAGGGTGTTGCTGTCCTAATTCAGCCTTGGTCAAAGCAGTGCCTGTGTCAAAGCAGCCTTGGTCAAAGCAGTGCAAGTGTTTCCTCTGTGGCCGCTCATGGGGATATGTGCTTTGTTGCCTAGAGCAACATCTGTGCTGGATTGTCTGGTGATGCTGGATTGGCCACAGAGGTTGTGATTGAGGGTCCTGATGTGGCTCCTTCAGGAACCTCCTCTGTGTCTTCCTCCAGTTTGGGAGGGCTATTCTCTTGCTGTGGTTTCCACACTCTTCTGTGCAAGGAGAGGTTCTTCCAGCTTTGCCTATATGTGCATCTGGTGTCTCTTCGGGCTTTGGTGCCAAGAGCATTAAGTTATTCCTAATAAGGTGAATCTGCTGGCTTTGCTTGCCTTTTTTTCAGGATGACCCAAACAAGAGTGTTTTCGCTTAGTTCCCCGAAGGTTCAGGTGACAGCTTTATCATACTTTCGGTGACTGCTGGCAGGGTGGTTTATAACCTGGCAGCCATATGTCTCATTTTCTGCAGGGGGGTTCTGACACCTGCAGCCTTCCCTGCGTTTGGTCGTTCCCTCATGGGATCTTTTGCCTGGTGCTCCAGGCTTGGATGTCAAAGCGCTTTGAACCCTTGAAATGGGCCATGCTTAAAGATCTGACTCTTCAGACTGTCTTCTTGGCCGCAATCTGTTTGGCAAGGAGTATCTCCAAGCTGCAGGTGTTTTCTTGCAGAGACCTTACCAGTCATTCTTGGAAGAGGCCATGTACTTCATCCTGTTTCTTCCTTCCTTACCCAAAGTGGTGTCTTCCTTCCAGATGAATCATATAGTCAGTGTGTCTATCCTCCTTTTGCTAAGGTCCAGTGCCATGGCAAGGACAAGAACCTTCGCCTGATGCTTCTCTGCTATCTTAAGTTCATGTCCTTCGCAGGTCAGAACATCTTTGTGCTGTTTGTTGGAACCACATAAAGGTGATGTGGCTACCAAGTCTATTTTGGGGCTTGGGATCAAGGAGGCTGATGAAGAACCACCTAGTTCCAGGTGGTTTGTGTACACATTCTACTCAGGAACAAACATCCTTGTGGGTGGAGTGCAGCTGTCACCCTCTCAGACATTGTTGGGTAGCAACATGGATATAATTTTCTTCTTTGTCAAGTATTAACACTGGGATGTTCACTGTAGGGTGGACATGGTCCTTGGCTCAGAGGTCTTGAAAGCTGCCATGATTTCTTCCTGCCCAGTGAAGTTGTAGCTTTGGTATGTCCCATTTGTCTGGACTGGTCTTGAAGGATGATATGGAAGGTGACCTTTTACTTACCAGATAATGTCCTTTCCTTGAATCCTGCTAGACCTATCCAGGACTCTCCCCTCAAACCTGTTTTGGTCTGCTGGACTCTTTGTGATTGGCCTTGCAGACTCATAGCCTTTTGACAAACCTGTCTGAAGCTGATGCTGTGCATAGTTATGGTTCTTGTTCTTGTTCTGTTGAACCTGGTTATATTCACTGAGGTTGTGTGCGGTCAGGGATTCTTGACCATGAGCTTGGGAACGAATACTGGAGTATGCCCCTAGGGGTACTGGTTGTTAATGGCAGGGTGATTTCATAAGAAGCCTCTGGAATGTGTCTCTGTCTCCACATCTGCTGGTAGGGGAACACAACCCACTTGTCTGAATTGGTCTAGCAGGACTCGAGGAAAGGACATTATCTGTTAAATAAAATGTCTCCTTTTCGCATACTCCTGTCCATGAGATTCAGACTTAACCACAGTGTTGTGATGTAACTGTGTTTTCGCCAAGGCCACCACCTCAAGATGAGAAAATACTTGCAAGAGAACCTCAATAGCAGAATTCTGATTTCACTATTTCCCACAGAATCAGAAATAATAAAATATGCCTGCTTAGCATCCTTCTCCAACAGCTGACATGACACACATTCAAACCAGATCTAAGACTAGGCACATTTTAAATATGTTTCTCTCTATCGGTATTGGCATTATCTTTCCCTTTGTGGATTTTTCAACTTTAACCATGAGGCGTCTTCAGTCCTGTTCCTCAACGAGACAATTCTTCCAGCACAGTTCTGGTCTGGAGGATCTCCTGCTATTGCTGGACCACCGTCATACTCAACCTGGAGGAGGTGTTGATGAATGATCAATGGATTACTTTTCTTTCTTATTCCAAAGAGCAAACCAGTTCCTCATCTGAACTGGCAAATCTGAAGCAGATAGTTTCTTTATTAATGTGGTATCTGCTTCACACGGGAAGCTCTGCAGTCATACATTCACCTTCACAACATTGATTCCAGAGAGAACTACCTGCTGTATTTTTTTAAAATTTAATATATATTAAGTTTATATATAACCATCAAGACAAATCTTGAACAGAAAAAGAGATACAAAGGAGAAATATAACAACAAAAACTAGATATTATAAAAAGGAAACAAAATCCCAATTAATCTCTTGTAGTCCACATGTTGGAGGGTAGAAAGGCCTAACAAAGTCCAAGGCAGGAGAACCTCAGGCATACAAAGAGGAAAAAAACACATCATAATAAGATTCAATAAATTACAAGATGGACCCTGAGAACACAGGCTATAAACTAGGAGAGATTATTAACTATATTACTCTGGCACTAATCAGTAACTTGGCATTGATAAAGGCAGCAAGATCAGTAGGTTGAACCCCCCCCCCCCATATCTTAAAGATTTATATACCACCAAACATTTACAGGAAAATCTTAAATAAAAGGACCCCCCCATTCTGTAAAACTCAAGCTTTATGTAATATAAATTGTTTCCCCCTCTTCTGCGTCTCTTTAGCTATATCAGGGAACATAGAAATTGTAAGACCACAAAAAGTCTACAGTCTTTTCTTAAAGAACATTTTCAGCAACCATTCTTTATCCGTAACTAATGCACAGAAAACCAGCAATGTAGATGGAACATATGCCTCTCCACAGGACCCTTCACCCGCTGTATTTTAGTTGTTGGCAGTCCTTCCAAGTTGGGAGACAGGTACAAGGTCGGAGAGCCAACTGAATCGCTGCCCTTTTGCACCAAGTCGGTTGATTCCAAGCAAGACTCCACTTCACAGGAATGCGAGAATCAACAGCTGGGAAGGGTCTGATAAGTTTAAAGTCGAAAGCTCCTTTCATTTAGCCATTTAATAAGAAAAAACATGAGGGAGGATGTCAGTATCTACAGCTTCGTAGCTTCAGGACACTATCTGGGATCAAGTTCCGGCTCCACAAACTTCAAAAATCAGGTTGGCTTTATGCCAGAGTGAAATGGGGAAAAATAGTCTGTGTTTTTTTTCTTTTTTCTAAGAGAGAACAATGCATGTATGCCACTTCTCTCTTAGGATTGTCACAGATGGTATGCCAGTCCATCTTATTTTGGAAAGCACAGCTGCACTTAGTTTAATTATGTACTGATCTGCCTATACTTTTATTCAAAAATAATGGACATGATATTCAAAGCCACTTATCTGGATAGCAAGTCATGCTACCGGGGTGAGTATCATTGACTAGAATCAACCATTAAGTTTCAGCAGTATTGTCTAGATAATGTTGCTGAAAATCATTGCAGACTGTCCTTGTGCTATCTGGATAGCGCCAAGGGAGTCCCCAGAGTTACCTGGTTAATGGTGACATTTAGTCCGTTAACTGAATACCTATCCAAATAAAGTTAGGGCAGTAGAGGGTCACATAATGATTAACTGGTGAACAGACGTCCCGACAGTCAGATAACAGAAGAAATGCCATAGTGGGTCAGAGCAAGGTCCATCAAGCTTTACTATCCTGTTTCCAACAGTGGCCAATCCAGGTCACAAGAACCTGTCAGGTTCCCAAAATGATAGACAGATTCCATAATGCTTATCCTAAGGTAAGCAGTGGATTTCCCTGGTGCTCTTTTTAATAATGGCTTATGGACTTTTCCTCCAGGGACTTGTCCAAATCTCCTTTTTTTTTAAAACTTAGCTACATTAACAACTTTTACTACATCCTCCGGTAATAAATTCCAGAGTTTGATTACACGTTGAGTGAAAAAATATGTTCTCTTATTAGTCTTAAATGGGTTTCATTGTATCCCATTGCATTTCCCCTAGTCTTTCTACTTTTTGGTTGTTTACTCCATCAATCTACATTTACTCGTTCCACTCCATTCACCAATTTATAGACCTCTTATCTTATCACCCCTTAGCCCTCTTTTTTTCCAAGTTGAAGAGCCTTAAACTTTTAACCTTTCCTCATAGGAGTATCCTTTCATCCCTTTAACATATTGGTGGCTCTTCTCTATACCTTTTCTTAAAATGCTATTCCCTTTTTAAGATATGGCGAGCAGAATTGCACATAATATTCAAGATGTGGTCTCACTATGGAATTATACAGAGACACTATAATATTCTTGGTTTTATTCTCCATTCCTTTCCTAATGATTCCTAGCATTATATTTATTTTCTTGGCTGCCGCTGCACACTGGGCAGAGGATTTCAACATATTATTCACAATGATGTCTAGATCCTTTTTCTAGGTGGTGGTTCCTAATGTGGAACCTTGCATCATGTAACCATAGTCTGGGTTGTTCTTTCCTAGGTGCATAACTTTGTACTTGTCCACATTAAATTTTAATCTGTCATTTGGACATCCAATCTTCCAATTTATCAAGGTCCTCTTGCAATTTTTCACAACCCCCCTTCCAAAAAAAAAGAGCCTATAAATGTTATTTGTGAGAGATGACTCCATTGTCAGTGGTATTATGAAGAATGCAACTGGAAAGGCACACATGGGGAGCCTTTTATATCGCTCAGACACTGAATGGCTGGTAAACCCCCAAAGGTGAGACAGAAGTGCCAAAGGAGCAGAGATCAGTATGGTGGTGGAAAAGGCAGAAGCAGCCTTGACAATGCAGGAGGGAACGATGTGAGAAATAACAAAGGACATCACAGCTGAGTTGGACGATAAGCTCTCTCAGCTTCAGACTTCCATCAAGCAAAGTATCTTGGCACATGAGGACAGGATGATCACAGCAGAGAAGCATCTGTGGTGGTTGGAGGAGAGCAATAAATGCCTACTTGAAAGAGTGGAAGACCAGGAGAACTAGAGGAGGAGAAATAATAGCCGTATTGTTGGAGTGCCCAAATTGGTGATGGATGTGGAGCTGCTGAAACTGGTAAGTGGCAGGTTCTTGGAACACTTTGGATTTGTGACGGTGAACACTCCAGTGTAGGTGGAGCATGCTCACAGACTGGGAGTAGGCAGTGAAGGAGAGCGGAGGCCCTGCACAGTGATCGTCTGCATTTTAGACTTTGCTGACAAGAGCAAGACCATGATGCTTTACCGTGCAAAGTGGCCTTTTACAATATAAAGGGCACAAATTGCTACTCTTCCACGATTACTCTGCACAAGTGGTGGCATTCTGGCAGGCAGTGACACTATAGTGCACAGATCTCTACAAAAGAGGGATCCAGTATGCCCTGCAATACCCTGCCTGACTGAGAGTAGCTTTTCAAAATAAAACACAACTATGATACACCGGTGGCACTTTAGGCCTTTCTGAACACTTTGCCTGTGGAGAAATGAGGAAGCACAACTTGGATGTAGGTCTTGTATTATATAGCAAGTTATGAGTATGGTTAAAAAGAGATCTGTTTGCGAGGGGAAGGCATCCATGAGCCTGGCCCACACCTCTGGGGCTAACTTGCAATAAGAGATTGAATTCACTGTTCTGTGCAGAGATAAACAACTTCTGGTTATTTGCATTGGCAACAATTTGTTTTCAGCTACCAAAATTGGTTCACATAGATAACGTTTCTTAAAATTCCTTATGTGTTAACTGTTTTGAAAGTTGGACTGTAATCTAGGAGGAGTGGCCTAGTGGTTAGGACAAGGTACTTCAGACCGGAGGGCCGGGGGTTCAAGTCCCACCTGGGGACAGCAATCTCAGGCCGGAGGGACTGGGATTTCTAGTCCTATAGGCACTCCTTGTGGTCTTGGGCAAGTCACTTAACCCTCCATTGCCCATGTTCCCTGTACGTATTAGCGTATGTGTGTCATATCCCCTCGTGTTAAATGTATCTCCCAATTGACCGCTTTGACCCGGTGAAAAGCGGGATATAAATACAGCTAAATAAATAAATAAAATAAATAATTGATCAGCTTCTGCTTGAATAGTAGGGGTGAGAAGCCATTGTGGTAACCTGTCTTGGTGGAGGGGCACGCCTGCTCCTCCAGGTGCAGCAGCAGCAGCTGGGTCTAAACAGCCTTCTATGCTTGAAAGAGCTGTGAACTAGAATGGGGTCTGCATTGTTAAATGCGGAAGACCTCACAAAAAGGGTCAGTTAGCATTGTTCTCCCCTTTTTGTGAAGAAGATCCAAGTGTAGATATTGGACTTGGAATATGAACTGAAGTGGACTTTGAAGACCGCTGCATCAGTTGCCTGTTCACCTGATGCATGGGAGGAAGGGGAGAAATTATTTAAGTCTAGTGGAATAATATTGAAAGGACTTGCAAATATATCATTCACAATACCACTGTCGCGATGGAGTTCCTTAAGGGGAGGCTCGTGGGTTAGTTCGGCGGGACCAATCTGGGGGAGGGCACTGTAAGTTCAAATAATCGTATTGCAATGTTTGTATTTCTCCATTTCCCCCAGAAGTATTAAAGGAAAATGGGGTTAGGGTGTTGGTTGGGATTGTGTAAGGCTGTGGCAGGGGCAATGGGGGAATTGAATATCTGAGGAGGGGCGGAATGTGTGTGTGAAAATGAAGTAGTTGGAGATGGAAAGAATGGAGAGGTGAACCTGCTGCAAGTTCTAGAGATTGTGCGCATGAAGATAGTCCTGGAATATGTAAGTGAGCATAATGTTACCTACTTGAATAACATTGCAGTCACTTGGCGGTGTGGCTTGGGGGCATCTGGGGTGCAAAGGATAAGAACTATCTGTACACGACATGTAAATAATACATGAACAGATGAATGAGATCATGTTTTTTAACGTGGAATGTGTGTGGCCTGAACTCTCCTGTTGAATGTGTGAAGGTTCTGAGGGCTTGAAGTAACCAGAATGCTCATATCAGCTTGTTGCAGGAGACTCCTTTGACGGCTGCACATGCCAAGCTCTGTAGAGAGTGGGTGGGGGAGGTATGTGCCTCCTCCTTCAATAGCAAACAAAGGGGTGTAGTGATGCTCATTAGCAAAAAAGAACCCTTTGTGCTGAATAAAGTCATAGTCACAGAGGGGAGATAAACATACTTGTTTTTTAGAGAATTGTATGGTGAAAGATACATCTTGGGAAGCATATATGGGCCAAATATAAAACTTTATTTACATCTCTTTTGAGTAAATTGGAAGGCACTGAGGGATACCAGATTATTTTGGGCAGAGACGTTAATACAGTAAAGGACTCCTTGTTGGGTTGTAGGCCCGTGAAACCTCATGTGAAGGGGTATAAGCAGAGGGGGATAAATATCTTAGTAGAAGACCTGGAGTTCATAGATTGCACCCAGATGAGGTGGACTTCACACATTACTAGGCATGACGTAGAGTGTACTCCAGGCTGGATTACATTCTGGTCTGAAAGTTCTGGTTCACCACATTTTGCTACACTGAGATAAAGGAGCTGGGGATATCAGATCTTGCATGTGTGGTGATGAATATCCATCCCATGGATATCACCTGGGAAAAGATGTGGAAAATGAATCCCATAATGTAGAAAGATAAGCAATTCTGTATATACTGGAGGAAAGTCTGGAAAAATGATACAAGAGAAAATGGCAGCGGAGAAGTTGGGGATAGTGCTTCTTGGGAAGCTATCAAGGCAGTCGTGAGGGTGGAAATCATGGCATATGTGAGGAGGAAAAAGCAACAGGAGTATGGACAGTGGATGCAGTATATGTCACTGTTGTAGAGGTGTCGTAGGCTGTATCTCACTAACCTATCCACAGAGTCCCCGTCGGAATTACTTAGGGGCTTGTTTACAAAGCCGCGGTAGTGGTTCGCGATCGCGATCGCAGCCGCGGCCCCATTGAAATCAATGGGGCCGCGGCTCCGATTACGATCGCAAACCGCTACCGCGGCTTTGTAAACAAGCCCCTTAGAGATGAAAAGGAAAGTTAATGAATTTATGCAGAAGAGGGCAGAAACTGATGTAGTGCTGTATAACTATGGGTTACAAAAGTGGGATACAAAATTAGGAAGCCTTTAGCAAGCCTGATGACCCCTCATAGAGAGAAAAAAATCATTAGCTATTTGGGATAGGAATGGAGAGATTAAGACCCAGATACCGGGTATAATAAAGGAATTCATGGATTACTATACTGCCCTTTACACAGAGGAGCCTATGCATAATGGGCTACTTGGGGAAATTCTTTGAGGGTCTATGACTTCCTAAATTACAGGAAGACCAGGTCGAACAGTTGCATCTGCCAGTGACCAGCACCGACAAAAGGAAAGCAATTAAGAGATTAAATCTGGCAAAGGCCCCTAGCTCCAGTGGACTACTAGCCAAGTTTTATACAAGTCTAGATCTGGTGGCTTCCACTCTGGGACTGCTGACGATGGGAATTGTCCAGAAGAAGGAGGAAAGGAATATGCTAAATTTGGCACATGTTATCCTTATAACAAAACCGGGATGGGATCCAACCAATGTGGGCTCTTACCGGCCAGTCCTTCTACTTAACCAAGATTATAAAATTTGTGACAGTGGTCTTGGCTGAACATACCAGTGTAGTATAATAGCCCTGTTTAATTCATCCGGATCAAACTGGTTTTGTTAAAATGTGATGTGCATCTACAAATTTAATAAGAGACCTGGCTGGTGAACCTCGCTACCGAAAGAGCATTTGATAGGGTTTCCTGGGAGTATATGATGTGAGTCCTTGATAGGTTTGTAATAAAAGGGCACTTTTCTGAGTGGGTATACTTCTTGTATGCCTGCTTAATTCCTAATAAATGGTAGGAGGTCCGATCCTTTCACTTTGTCAAAGGGAATGAGGCAAAGGTGCCCTCCCCTCATTCATGCATTTTATTTTAGCCCTTGAGCCACTGGCAGTAAGAATGGGGGGATTACAGTTGGGGGAGGGGAACTATAAGATCAGTCTCTTCATGGATGATGTGCTACTCTTCCTGAGA
This sequence comes from Ichthyophis bannanicus, assembly GCA_033557465.1. NCBI lineage: Eukaryota > Metazoa > Chordata > Amphibia > Gymnophiona > Ichthyophiidae > Ichthyophis > Ichthyophis bannanicus. The sequence goes on along the minus strand of CM066031.1, from coordinate 1,006,145,977 downwards.
GATGCCAGGCGTTATGAATTTGCTCAGTTCTTTTGGAACTTTTTCAGGGTTGCGGATCAAGTATCTATCTTAAGTCAGAAGCACTGACCTTGGGAAGAAGCCGCCTGGATACAAGGCAACACATGCTGCAGCTTTCTTGGGTGAAGAATAGTTTAAAATACTTGGGAATACATTTTAAGCACAAACTATAGAACTGTCAAAAAAGAACAATGAAAAAAACTTGAGCAAATGAAACCATTATGTGAATGATGGAAAGATCTGCTGATTCTCTCAGGAAGAGTGGTTCTAGTAAAAATGGTGATCCCCCCCCCCCCCCCGGATCCTTTTAGAAGCACTATCTATCTGGATAAAGCAAAAAGGAGATCTTTTATAAATGCATTATCGAGAGGTAAATTTGGTGAGCAAAAAAATGTGCGTATCGCCTATTCAAAGTTAATTCTTGGACAGGGATCAGGATGGATTGAAACGTCAAGATCTGTGAATATATAACGTTGCAGCTCTTACATGGTGGATGAACAAAGTGTATATGGCACAGTATAAATATGACCCTGAAAACCTGTTGGAACTGTGATGGACCCCCCCATATACTTTCATAAATTTGCTGCTTACCAACCAACAGCAGCAGGGGCGACTGGGGGGAGACTGGTTGCTGACTACATCTAAGCAAGCTTGGAAGTGGTGGCGGATGAAGTGAGAGGAACACTAGAGATATTGCCTCTATTGAGGCTAATGGGCAATGTGGCTTTTGAGCCAGGGATGGGCCAGATGAGGTTTCATGTGTGGAAAGAACAAGGATGCTGGGAATTGGGAAAGTTGCTACAATTACAGGAAGCGATTTTCCCATCTTTTGAACAAGTTAAGCAAAAGTGGATAAGATATGCCATACTGGGTCAGACCAAGGTCCATCAAGCCCAGTATTCTGTTTCCAACAGTGGCCAATCTAGGTCATACGTACCTAGCAGTTTCCCCAAGGGACACAGGTTCCACAATGCTTGTATTGGTTCAAGCATTGATATCCTGGGTCCCTTCTTAATAATGGTTTATGGACCTTTCCTCCAGGAACTTGTCCAAACCTTTTTTAAACCCAGCTACACTAACAGCCTTTACTACATCCTCCGGTAACAAATTCCAGAGTTTGATTACACGTTGAGTGAAAAAATATTTTCCTTTATTAGTCTTAAATAGTTTACCCTGTAGCTTCATTGCATGTCCCCAAGTCTTTCTATATTCTGATAAGGTAAACAATCTATCTATGTTTACCCGTTCCACTCTGTTTATTAATTTATAGATTTCTATCATATCTCCCCTTAGCCGTCTCTTTTCCAGGTTAAAGAGCCCCAACCTTTTTAGCCTTTCTTCATAGGAGTATCCTTCCATCCCCTTTACCATTTTGGTGGCTCTTCTCTGAACCTTTTCTAAAATTGCTATATCCTTTTTAAGATACGGCGACCAGAATTGCACACAATATTCAAGGTGCGGTCTCACCATAGAACGATATAGAGGCATTATAATATCTTTTGTTTTATTTTCCATTCCTTTCCTTATCATACCTAGTATTCTATTTGCTCTCTTGGCTGCTGCTGCACACTGGGCCGAGGGTTTTAACATGGTATCCACAATGACGCCTAAATCTTTTTCCTGGGTGGTGGTTCCTAATGTGGAACCTTGCATCGTGTAACCAAAGTTTGGGTTGTTCTTCCCTAGGTGCATAACCTTGCACTTGTCCACATTAAATTTCATCTGCCATTTTGATGCCCAGTCTTCCAATTTATCAAGATCCTCTTGCAATTTTCCACAATCCTCTTGGGTTTTAACAACTTTAAATAGTTTTGTGTCATCTGCAAATTTTGATAACCTCACTCGTTATTCCTCTTTCCAGGTCATTTATGAATATGTCAAAAAGCAGCGGACCCAGCACAGATCCCTGGGGTACACCACTATTCACCTTTCTCCATTGGGAAAATTGGCCATTTAGCCCTACCCTCTGCTTTCTATCTTTTAACCAGTTCCTGATCCACAATAGTACACTGCCTCCTATCCCATGACTCTTTAGTTTTGCCAAAAGTCTCTGATGAGGGACCTTGTCAAAGGCTTTCTGAAAGTCCAGATACACAATATCAACCGACTCACCTTTGTCCACCTGATTATTCACTCCTTCAAAAAACATAACAGATTAGTAAGACAAGATCTTCCTTGTCTAAAGCCATGTTGGCTGTCTCCCATTAGGTCATGACTATCTACATGCTGATTAATTTTATTCTTTATGATGGTTTCTACCATTTTTCCCGGTACTGATGTCAGGCTCACCGGTCTGTAGTTTCCCGGATCACCCCTGGAACCCTTTTTAAAAATTGGTGTTACATTGGCGATTTTCCAATCTTCAGGTATTAGAGATGATTTTAATGATAGTTCACAGATTACTAATAGCAGGTCTGCAATCTCGTATTTCAGTTCTTTCAACACCCTTGGATGTATACCATCCGGCCCAGGTGATTTGCTACTCTTCAGTCTATCTAATAGTTGTAATACATCTTCCCGCTGTATCGATATTTCCTTCAATTCTTCCGCACCTTTAAATACCACTTCAGTCATGGGTAACATCCCTACATCTTCCTCAGTAAAGACTGAAGCAAAGAATTCATTCAATCTCTCTGCTATCGCCTTGTCGCCTCTTAGTGCTCCTTTAACCCCTTTATCATCTAATGGACCAACTGACTCTCTCACAGGCTTTTTGCTACGAATGTACTTGAAAAGGTCTTTACTTCGCGTTTTTGCTTCCGCAGCAAGCGTCTTCTCAAATTCTCCCTTTGCCTGCCTTATCAATGTCTTGCATTTGACTTGCCAGTGCTTGTGCTGTTTCCAGGTTTCGTCGTTTGGCTCTTTTTTCCATTTCCTAAAAGATGCTTTTTTGGCAACAACAGCCTCTCTGACCTCACCTTTAAACCATGCTGGCAGTTTTTTGGACTTCCACTTTTCTTAAAGCGTGGAATACAGCTGGTCTGGGCTTCCAAGATAGTATTTTTCAACAGCAGCCAAGCCTGATGTACGTCTTTGACCTTTGCAACTGCTCCTTTTAGTTTTTTCTTAACTGTTTTCCTCATTTTATCATAGTTTCCCTTTTGAAAGTTAAAAGGTAGTACTGTGGATTTCCTTAGTATCCCTCCTCCACTAATTAAATCAAAGGCGATCATGCTATGATCACTATTGCCAAGTGGCCCCAACAACCTTATCTCTTGCACTAGATCTGGTGTTCCACTAAGGACTAGATCTAATATGGCTTCCCCTCTGGTCGGTTCATGAACCAGCTGCTCCAAGAAGCAGTCATTTATTTCATCTAGGAACTTTATCTCCCTAGCATGTCCTGACGTGACACTTACCCAGTCGATACCGGGGTAGTTGAAATCACCCATTATTATTACTGCACTGTAACTTTTGTTAGCTTCCTTGATTTTTTTGAGCATTTCATCATCCATTTGGTCATTCTGGCAAGGCGCTCGATAGTACACCCCCACTGCCATTGCCTTCCCCCTTTTACATGGAATTTCAATCCATATAGATTCTACAGCAGATTTTGTTTCCTGCAAAACTTTAATCCTTTCTGACTCAATGCCCTCTCTAACATAGAGAGCAACCCCTCCACCAATTTGATCAGCTCTATCATTACGATATAGTTTGTACCCAGGTATCACAGTGTCCCACTGGTTGTCCTCCTTCCACCGTGTCTCTGATATTCCAATCATATCTAACCTTTCATTTAGTGCTATATATTCTAACTCTCCCATCTTATTTTTTAGACTTCTAGCATTTGCATACAAGCATTTTAGAGAATGTATTTTACTCATATTAATTTGGCTGTTGTTAGACATGGGTAATTTGGGATCTTTAAGCTCAGTCTGCTCCATACATGAGGGCATTTGGGCTACTTTACTCTTTTGTGGAACCTCTCTGCTTTTGGTAGTATCCTTCAAAGATACATTCTTCCGAACCATCCGCTCTTGGGCGACTGTCGGCTTTCCCCTAATATCTAGTTTAAAAGCTGCTCTATCTCCTTTTTAAAGGTTAATGCCAGGAGCCTGGTTCCATCCCGGTTAAGGTGAAGCCCATCCCTTCGGAAGAACCCCTCCTTTCCCCAGAATGTTCCCCAGTTCCTAACAAATCCAAAACCCTCATCTCTGCACCATTGTCTCATCCACGCATTGAGACTCCGGAGCTCTGCCTGCCTTTTCGGTCCTGCGCTTGGAACAGGAAGCATTTCGGAGAATGCTACCTTGGAAGTTCTGGATTTCAACTTCCTACCTAAAAGCCTAAATTTAGCCTCCAGAACCTCCCTACCACATTTTCCTATGTCATTGGTACCGACATGTACCATGACAGCAGACTCCTCTCCAGCACTATCTAAGACCTTATCTAGGTGGTGCGTGAGGTCCGCTACCTTCGCACCAGGCAGGCATGTTACCAGGCGATCCTCACGTCCACCAGCCACCCAGCTATCTACATGCCTAATGATCGAATCACCAACTATAACGGCTGTCCTAACCCTTCCCTCATGGGCACATGGCCCTGGAGAAACTTCCTTGGTGCGAGAGGGTTTTACATCACCTGGAGGACAGGTCCTAGTTACAGGATCACTTCCTGCCATACCAGGGTGATGCTCTCCTGTCACGTGACCTCTCTCCTCCATGGCAACAGGGATGCTGCCAGACTGGAGGTGGGACTTCAGGACTATATCCCTGTAGGTCTCGTCTATGTACCTCTCTGTCTGTCTTATGCTTTCCGAGTCTTCTACTTTAGCCTCTAGAGAACAGACTCGTTCCCTGAGAGCAAAGAGCTCCTTGCACCTAGTGCACATGTAAGACCTCTCACCAACTGGGAGAAAATCATACATGTGACACTCAATGCAAAAGACTGGAAAGCCCCCATCCCGCTGCTGGGCTGCTGTCTGCCTCATACTATTAAGTTTGTGTTTAGATCTAAGTTCTTTACTTACTAAGGGTTGCTATGGATATTTATACTAATAAAACTGTACCTAATGCGTGTAATATACCTTGTTCACCTGAAGCTTAACTAATCTCAGGTCCCTAGTGTATGACTGACTTGGGTAATGAGCTTCACCTGAGAGCACCTCCTGTCTTGTAAGATGTGTAAGTACCTATAAAGCTACGACTATCCCAAGGGTGGGTGGGTGTGGGGAGGGAGGGAGGGAAATAACACTTATTAAAAGAGGGCTGCTACACAGTACCCTGTCTTGTGCTGCTGAGGTAAGCTAAATTCTGATTTGATTTAAATTTATAGTTCTTAGCTGCTGCTAGGCTCTAACTTCTTATGAAATTTAAATTACAAGCTCTCTGCTGGGTTCTAAATTTAACCAGAAAGCTCTCTTCTGTGTTTTAAATTTAAGCTAAAAGTACTTTGCTGATGCCAAGCCCTGAGTGACTATTACATTTAAACTACAAGCTCTCTGCTGGGTATGAAATGTAACCAGAAAGTTCTCCTCTGTGTTTTATATTTAAACTTAAACTGCTGCTACTAGGCCCTGACTGATTTAACAAAAAATAGTGGGTTCACAGATTAATTAGCTTTAATACAAAGAATTCCATTTAGAAAATTACCAGAAGTATATACTCACAGTTGCAGATCTCTCTTCAGAAGTAACAGTCCCTTTTTCTAGTCCTTCAAGAGGATGATTCCTAACTCCCATTTTTTGCAGTATATACATGTTAGGCACTATTATTGGGAGTTAAAAGCTAGAGATCCGAGGGGCTCTAGGTTGACAGGATTTACCAGAGCGTGCTGTCCCATATGAACATTTTGGTAAACTGGTATCAAGTGGGTAAAAGTTTATTAGATACTGGGGCCCAATATTCAGTGGCTAGCATGAGTACAGTACTTAGCCGTCGCTGCTGAGGAGTTAACCCAGATATTTAGGGCCTGGACCATATCCGGCCACTGACATTGAACATCTGGGTTTGCCGCACAGCTACACGTGGTAGAGAAGTTATCTGGGCAGAGGCGATATTCAACCGCTTCCCGGCTAGCTTCTGTGACAAACGTTAGGATAGATTTTGCTGTGCCTAAATTTATCCACAGAAGGATAACCGGGCAGTGGCTGAATATCGCTGCTGACTGTTTATCCCCTGGAATGCTCCCGACATGCCCCAGTGCTAAGCGGTTAGCATCGGGGCGCATAGTAGCGTTACTCTGGGATATTCAGCGGCACTAACCACCTAAGGGCATTGCCAGAGTTTCCACCTCTGTAAACCGTGTAAATGCCTTGCATTATTGGGTCCTGGGTACATAGATGCCATATGAGCAGGCAGGGAGTGGAAAAGGAGGATGTGAATCAGCTTTTTTGAGATCTGTGGCAATAAACGCCTAGTGCACACTTGCAGGAAATGCAGTTTATAATCGTACACAGGCCATATATAACATAAGAGTAGGGCAAGGAAGTAGGAATGTGGCAAGATGCTGAATGTGTGAAATGGAAGACAATGGAAGGTACATTGATACATTCCAAGAAGGAACGTATCAAACTTTGGGAACTCTAAGGAGAAGCACAGCAGTTTATTGAAAAGGCCACGAGTGGAGTGGACATACAGCTTATTGCTATTGGGGTCCGGGGGGGATTCCCCTCTGCAGGAAAAAGCAGTGTCTGCATTAAGCCAAAATATGTATATGTGACTATCCTCCTGGTGAAAAAAATAATCTTGCAACACAGTCTGAGTGCAGAAGAAGCACCACTTCAGCAGCAGAGTGCCTTAATAGCAGAGAAGGCTGAGCTGTTTGTTCTGTAAACTGAAGATCCCTAAACATTTCCTAATAGGTGAGTCATTCAATTCTCATTATCATTTTAGCCACCTTTCTCTCTATCTTTTCTAATTTCACTACATCTTTTTCTGAGATACAGAGACCAGAATTGCACACAATACTCTGTTCCCGCTCAGTCGTCTTATGGAATTTTGGTCCCATCCACAGCGGTAAAAGACTGAAAATATAATTGATCTTGGGAGCCACGATCATTTTGATGGTTTTCTCGCACTCCCACAATGAAAAATGAAGCGGTGTCGAGCTCCAGGTTGTCTCACACACTATGCAGAATTTAAATGCCTTGTTTAGCACCCTTTCATTCTTAAACATCCTTTCAATGTCCGGGGCAATTCAAGGACATGGTGTCAGATTTGGTTTAACTGATCTTATACCCAGAATGGCCACAAAAGTATTTATTGCTTGCAAGAGGTGTGGGAGAGAGGGTGCTTTCAGACAAATTCCATTTAGCACTATTATGATATCAATATACCATAGATGTGTCTATTTAAATTTCATGATCAGTCCTTTTTACCAACTTTCTATATTTGTGCGTATAAACATGTGCAACTTTTATTTAAAACAAGTTCATTAATATCTCTCCTGACCTAGTACTGTGTTTAGAAAAGACTCTCTACTACTTAACCTCCTGATGCAAAATAGCTTATCCCACGCTAAATAATACTAAATAAAAAAATAAAAATATTTACGCTAGTATATAAGCTTCATCCAGCTCAATTGCTCCAATATAATCTAAAAACAAAATAGATGTTGTCAATGTTCTTACTAGCCCAACTAAGCCTAGTGGTTAGAGCACTGGCTTGGGAACCAAGAGACCAGGGTTTGATTCCCACTAGCACTCCTTGTGGCCTTGGGCAAGTCACTTAAACCTCCATTGCCTCAGAAACATCCAAGTTATCAATGTCCCTGTATATAATATATAATGTATTTTATTTATTTGGACAGTTTTTATACCGCCCCTTCCAGAGATCGGGGCGGTTTACATAGAACACAACAAGTTACATAGAACTAAGTATAACTATATACAGTACATTGTAACAACTGAACTATTGTCAGACGGCTGCCTGGGTGAGAATCTTCACAGTCTTGTCAAGTGCATATATCTATATGATTTGCAAGGTATTGTGGGCAATGTAGTTCATTCACACCAGACACAGCTGCTGACAATAATTTAGTTGTGCTCTTGGGTAAAGCCAATAAGATATTTATTTATGGGGTTATTTCTCCCAACACAGATATGCTTGGTAGCACATAAATTAGGTTACTTGCTTTCAGTGTTAACTTGGAAAAACAAAGTTAAAATCAGGAAAACAACAAATGAAAAGCCACAAAGCAAGAAACAAACTGTTCTTTTTTTCTTCAGACTTGATTAACTTCTGATTACTTCCCACATAGATACAGAAGTGATCCTCTCCTAGCTCACAAGCAATTAGGTAAGGCTTAATTGCTAGCAGTTACCAGCTGAAACCCCTTAGCTGGCTTGCCTTCCACTGTGTGGGTCAAATCCTGCTTCAGGAGCTTTTCTGAGTAGATTAAAGAACAAATTTGTATTTCTTTGTGATGGTTGCTGTACTTTATAACAGAAAGTTACCAACGGAGTTTAGATAGAGAGCAGTCCATATAAACAGGATCCTCATCTGCTATTATTCCCCCTTGTTCAACAAGCATGGGTTCAATATCATGGATTGGCACAGATGAATCTCTCAATGGAGCATTTTCAGGAGAATACTTGTTTCCCTGCTGTCTTTCAAGGTTATAGCTAGGGCATAGATCAGTGTTCATACCTGAGCTTCCATTGCTGCTAGAGTTCCTCTCTATATAGCCTGGCCAGTATGTAGTCCAGTTCTTATGTCCAGCCTTCCAATCCAGATCCCTGGACACTGGATCTCTCTTCACATACCTTCTGGCACAGGTCTTAGGGTCCCTTCCACGTGCAGCCGTCTCCCTCACAGGTAGCCTCTGGTGATTCCTAGCTCTGCAGCACCATTCCTCTGGCTTTCCCCAGTCCAATGGTGTATGCTGGCCCTTGGAATACCTCCCAGTATACGTACTGCTTTGGACTCTTCTAGACCTCTCAAAGGCTTTTCTCCTCTTTCTTCCAGAGGGTTTCCTTGCCTCTCTGTCTGTCCGGTTTGGCTTCTGCTTCTGATAATCCTTCAGATGAAACTGAGGATAATTCTCAGGATATCCAAGGTGATCATGAAGCTGGTCATCTGTAGAATAAACTCTACTCTTATTCTGCTTAGATGAGTGATCCTCCCTAACACAGCGCAGCTGTGCTGAATCAGGCCCTGCCCTTTGAGATGAGTGCTTAGGGATTACCTCATAGCCCTCCTGATTGAACACACGTTTCCCCACTTCAGCTCCTCTAATGGCTGTTGGAAACCTGGTGTATTCTGGGACTGGTAGTCTTTTATGGGAAAATTCTGTTTTCTTATTTCTACCAGAACTGACAGGTTGCTTGTTCAGAGTCACTTCACCTTTTCTATAGCTCCTTCCTGAGCTATGATAAGCTTCCTTATCACACTATGCACATTGTATCTTGTTAAGTATTTACATTGAGACATAAAGCAACATTGTAGCAGTTTTTTTTTTTTAATGATTGTTATACCGATCAGGTGCTGGATATGCTTTTGGGGAGTTTGTGAGGTATGTAGTTTTGCCTCTGATTAGGTTATGCCTTGTGTTTGGGGGGGGGGGGGGTGATTGTGTGCTGGTGGTGTTGTGGTTGCTGTAATGTTCAATGAAGAGTAGAGTCTTTAATTCCTTCCTGAATGTTTGTATGTCTAAGTGATTGTAGTGAGTCTGGTAGCAAGTTCCAAAGTACTGGGTCTGTGAAGGTAAACGCTCTGTTGCATGTTATCTGTTTGGTTTTGCGTATAGTGATGGGAATGTTGAAGTTCAGTTTACTTTTCCTTCTGTTTCTAGTGTTGAGCTGAGCAGTTATAAGGGATGACAGATATTATGGTGCAATGTTGTTGTGTAGTTTGAATGTTGTAATTATCATTTTGTATTTTGAGCGACTTGCTATTGGGAGCCAATGGAGATTTTGTAGGATAGGTGTGATATGGTCAGTTAAGTGTGCCTTGGTTATGATTTTGGCAGTGACATTCTGGGCTAATTGGAGGTGGTTTATGCTTTTTTGGGGAGACCTTGTAGTAAGCTGTTGCAGCAGTCCAAGTGGGGTGTGATTAATGCTTGGACTACCGTTCTGAAGTCATGAGGTGCGAGGAGGGGTCTAAGGTGTTGCACGGTTCTTAACTTGAAAAATATGGTTCTTGCAGTTTGTTTTATGTGTGGCTCCATGTTAAGGGTTCTGTCTAGGATGATGCCAAAGTATTTGACTTCCTGTTTTACAGGGATAGCGGTATTGAGAATGTGGATTGTGTGTGTGTGTGTGTGTTTGGGGGGGGGGGGTGAAACTATGGTTCCTCATGGTGACAAGTACTTCTGCTTTTTTTTTTTTTTTTTTAGGTTAATTTTGACGTTTACATTTAGCCATTTTCTGCTTCCTGTATGCATTCGGTTTTGTTGTGGTATGTAGGGTTATGTACACTGATCTGGGAGTAGAGTAGTATGTCATAGAGATGGTATCCAATCTTGTGCTTTTTGAATATTGAGCAGAATGGTTGAATGTAGAGGTTGAACAGGAGGGCAGAAAGTGCCAAACCTTGCGGGATACCTTGCTCCTGCGGGAATGGTGATGAGGATTCAGAATCGAGTTTTACATACTGGGTACGATCAGTTAAGTATGGTCTGAACCATTGGAGGACGGTACGTGCTAGACCTAGTTGAGCAAGCCTTGATAGGAGTATAGTGTGGTCTACATTGTTGAATGCAGCCGTTATATCTATGAATATGAGTACAAAGGCTGTGTTTGAGTTATCCATGCCTCGTATGAGGGTATCAAACAGTACAAGCAGCAGTGTTTCTACTCCATGAAAGGAGCGGAACCCATATTGATGCTTGTCTAGGGGCGCATTTTGGTCGATGAAGCTTTGGAGCTGTAATTGCATAGTTTTTTCTATGATTTTAGCTAGAAAAGGGGTATAACCAAGTTTAAGTTACAATGTAAACTGCTTTGACTAAAATGATAAAGCGGTATAAAAAAACCTGGTAAATAAACAAACTCACGTGACCAGAAATGTCATCACTTTCATATCAGTGATTGCCATTCGATCTCAAAGTTTAATTCTGCTGGTGTCACTGTGTCAGGCATAAAAATCCAATAATGTTTTCTATAGCTTAGCCAATAATCTGTTTCCCCTTCATGGACTCTTCTTTACTGAATTAATTACCTGCCATTTCTGATATGAGATTAACTCCTTGATGCAGAAAAGCTTAGTAGAGTCTATTTGAAACATGCTACTATGCTGGGGGAGATGTTAATGGACTTGTGTTAAATGAAAGTTGCACATGTCTATACACAAGAATATAAAAAGTTGGTAAAAAGGACCGAAGGGTGCATTAATGGTATATTGATGCCATAATAGTGCTAAATAGAATTTTGAGGGTCTGCAAACATTTTTTTTAAAATTTAATGATTATTATATTGGTGAGCCTGGCAGTATTGATTGGATAAATGGTTGGTGAGGGCTCTTAAGTGCTGGATATTTTATTTTCGACAAAAAAGGATATCATCTGCATGTAGGAATATTTTACAATGAACTTCCTTGTACCAGAATCCTGTATCCCTTCATTCTGCTCTAAGGCTACTGCCATGGGCTCCAATACCAGACTGAACAGTAAAGGCAACAACAGGCAGCATTGTTGAGTGCCATGTTGTAATTCAGAAATATTTGTTAAATGACCATTTACTAAAATCTGTGCCACTGGACAAAGCTGGCCCAAGGCTATCTGAATCATCAGGCGAACTAGCCATGCATGCCCTCCCCACTGCAGCATCTCTTCTTACCTAGCTTTCCCCCCTTCGTGCTCCCATCATCTCCTCTTCTCTTTTCGTTTCCAGGTGTCCAACATCTCCTTTCTTTTCCTGCCTCCCTTCCCTAGGTGTCCAGCATCCCCCCTTGCCTTCCCTGACCCCTCCCCTCTCCAGCAGTTCTGAATTTCTCTCACTTCTGTTGCCGCCGCTACTGCCTTACCTCGGTTGTCATCCGGAGCCAGACCTATAAATACATTCAGTGCAGCAGTGGCACTTCTTCCCCTTTGTACACGCTCTAGGCCTGCCCCTTTCCACCCCATCTGATTCGGATTTCCTGTTGGAGGGGCAGTACAGGAGTGGTCTACAGTACACACACATGCAAGTGGAAGGAGGTCTGCCGCTGTGCTGAATGTACTTGCAGCCGCGACTCCAGACAACAACTGAGGTAGGGCAGCAAAGGAAGAGGAGGGAGGGGAAATTCATAGTACCATCTGCCTTCTGCCATCCTATATTCCACCTAGTGCTAGGGCCAGTCCTGCCACCAAACAAGTATACAGTGCTTGGACCATTTTAAGGAACCCTTCCCGAAACCCAAGCCACCTCAGGACCCAGAACAGATAGTCCCACTCTTCCCTGTGAAAGGCTTTCTCAGCATCCGGTGACAGGGCAATTAGAGGCAACAGCATGGTATGGGCTAGCTGCAACACAGTCCAAAATAATCTAGTATTATCCAATGATAGTCTTGCTCCCCCCCCCCCAAAAAAAAAATCTCACTTGTTTTGTATGCATAAGCTGAGGCAACATCCTTTGCAGACAGACAGCTAAAATTTTGGCATAAATTTTAGCATCTATGCTTTACCAGGGAAACGGGGCAATAACTATGAATGTACAGGGGCCCCTTTCCAGGAATGGGTGAACTACAGTGGTGGCTTCAACAAAGGAGCCTCTAACTGCACTACGTTTTGTAAAATACTGAAAAAGCTCCCTTAACCTGGGGGTTAATAACTCAATATAAGCAGGGTCGGCCCAACCACTAGGCAAACTAAGCAGTTGTCCAGGATGGCAGCTTCTTGGGGGGAGGGGGGGAGGGACAAAAAGTAGGGCGTTCAAAGCTAAACAATAGATTCTAACTGCTAGGAGGGAGTAAGGCTTAAGGTTTGCCTAGGGTGCAAACACCTTGAACCAACTCTGGAGGTGGCCCTGAATATAAGCCACATAAAATGCCTCTGTATGACCATTAGGGTCTGAAGCTTTATGGAGTGACAGTCTCTTAATGTTAACCCAAATTTGTTTTTCTGTAATCTTCCCCTCTAAGGCTTCAGTGTAACAAATTCATCTTGGGTGCCTTCCGTGACTGGCGAAACTGTGTTACGCCCTTTCTTTCCTATCCCTGGGATGAATATAACTGACAGTAGAAAGCACTAAAATGTTGTCTCATTTCCTCATCCTTTACTACTCTTTAGTCCTGCTGAAATTCTGCAAACAAAATTTAAACTTCTAGTTCGTCTCTCCAGTCCAGTCCAGACACATGGAATATGCTCATCCACCAGCAGAGGGAGACTGAGAACAGCAAGCTGAAACCGTTTTCTTTAAGTAGCCTGTGCTTTTCTGCAGAGCCAGTATTTCTCAATCTCCAGCAGGTGAATGAGCATTCCTTAGTTAAGTGCTGGGCTGTGATTTTGGGGTGTAGAACCTGGTAGCACCTGGTCCCTCCCCCCCCCTCTGGGCAGTAGGAGATAGCTGTTCCCTCCCCCCCCCCCCCTTCTCCTCCTCTCCAAAACTTAGGAAGAGGCTGGGGATTGAACTCTCTGCTTCTGCTTAAATCAATACAAAAGAAAAGGGGTCAGCAGCCAGCATCGAGAGAGGCAGCAGCAGCACAGTGGGACCTCCAGGAGCCGGTGAGTCAGGGCGGAACAGGTTCCTGCATGGCGTGCACATGATTGACCCAGAGAGGGGCCATTATGCAGTATGTGGCAGCCACAGGAGCTTATTCTCCGTGGTAGGGCTCTGCTGTGTCAGTATTAAGGAGAGCACGGCTGCCGGGGAGAGCTTAGTCGGATCGGAGGCAGCCGCAGAGGGCCTTCTGACCACAAGTGCCCTTCGGGAGAGGCCGGAACACCCATGGTTTTGTTGCAAACAGCCGCCATCTTGTCTGCTGCTACTTCTGCCTTGGACAGAGAAATCAAGGTTTCTTACCTGTAACGGGAGTTCTCCGTGGACAGCAGGATAAGTCAGCCACACCTGGTGACGTCATCCGACGGCGCCGTGGACGGAGTACTCTCTCTAGCCCAGAAGGATTTGCCTCCTGGGCTGAGCCCCCTCCCCTCCGCCTGGCCCAGCCCCCAGACCGCCCCTAGCCAGCCACTATTTTCCAAGTCGGTCCAGCATGTGCTAGGGGCGAGGGCATGTCAAGGGCCCCTGAAGGGGAGGACGGGTGGGAGAGTGTGGCTGACTTATCCTGCTGTCCACGGAGAACTCCCGTTACAGGTAAGTAACCTTGATTTCTCCTAGGACAAGCAGGATGAAGTCGGCCACACCTGGTGCCTCCCTAGCTAGGAAGGGCTGAGGTAGCAGGGGCCCACAAAATAATAAGGAGGACACGAGATGTATAGGCAAGAATTTTATCAAGTTATATGAATAGCATGCGAGTGAGTGCAACACAACTTGAACATAACCACGTGCAACCTTAGCAAACATCACTTGCAAATAGCATGTGCAAACAGCATGTGCAAACAGTCTGTGCAAATAGTGCAAACAGAAAAGCATACATCAAGTAACAACATCAATGTGCGTAAATAGCCAGTGTAAACATCCTGTGCAAACAGTATGCGCAAACAGCATGTGCAAACAGTATGCGCAAACAGCATGTGCAACAGTGGAGGCATAAAACAAGTATCATCACTGGCAGGGCGTGTGCATCAACCTGCGACAGATATGGTAACACTTGGTGGCTGCTTGGCCTTAAGGTTCCGTCGGCGGTGCATGGGCCGTCGTTAAGACCGCTTGGCCGAAGGCCTGGTTACGATGCAGGTCGAGGCAGTAGTGTTTCTGGAAGGTCTGAAGGGATGACCAGGTGGCCGCCCTACAGATGTCCGTTGCCGGAACTGAGCGGAGATTCGCCATGGTGGCAGCAAGCGTCCTCAATTGATGGGCATGGACTGACGGAGCGTGATCAGTACCAGCCTTGTCGAGGCAGAAGGCAATGCAGGCAGAGATCCAGAGGGATAGGGTGCGCTTGGAGACAGGGCGCCCAGGTTTGTTCGGGTCATAGGAGACAAAGAGCTGGGTGGTACGGCGCTGATTGCTCGTTCTTAGGAGGTACAGACGTAGCGCTCTGACACAATCCAGTGTGTGGAGTCTCTTCTCCTCTGGAGAGGAATGTGGCTCCGGGAAGGAGGGAGGGAAGCTCGATGGTCTGGTTAATGTGGAAGGCAGAGGACACCTTCGGAATGAACCTCGGGTGTGTCCAGAGGGAGGCTCTGTCGCTGGAAAGCTGCGTGTAAGGTGGATGTGCCACGAGGGCCTGGAGCTCACTGATGCGCCTGGCGGAGGTGATGGCTATGAGGAACAAGGTCTTCCAGGAGGAGAACTTCAGCTCTGCTGACAGTAGGGGCTCGAAGGGGGGGAGTGTGAGCTGGTTGAGAACCGCGTTGAGGTCCCAGTGTGGAACAGGCTTCCTGACTGGAGGATGTAGATTGGCTAGGCCTTTCATGAAGCGGGCTACAATGGGTAGCTGTGTGATGGGGGTGTTCCCTGAGCGGTGGTGGAGTGCAGAAATCGCCGCTAGGTGCACCCGGATGGACTGGGGCTGTAACCCCAGCTGAGACAGGGAGGTCATGTATTGCAGAATCTCGGGCACAGGAGCCGAGAAGGGGTCTAGGCCTTGAGTGGAGCACCATATAGAAAAACGGCGCCATTTGAGGCTGTATGACTTCCTGGTGGCGGGACGGCGGGCCGCGAGGATTACCTCCTCCACCTCCTGTGAGAGGCCCAGGGGGAGCAGGATTACCCGCTCAGCCGCCATGCTGTCAAGGCCAGGGTCTGAAGATTGGGGTGGAGGGTGAGTCCATCTTCCTGGGTTAGGAGGTCCGGGATGAGCGGCAGCCGCTGTGGCGGTTGGAGTGACAGGCGCCTGAGGAGTGGGAACCATGCCTGGCGGGGCCAGTGGGGGCCACCAGAATGGCTTGGGCTCTGTCGGAGATGATGCGTTGTATGGTCATGGAGATCAGGGGGATGGGAGGAAAGGCATACACTAGTGACCATTCCCCCCATGACTCGACGAATGCATCCGCTGAGTGGCTGTGGCGGGATGGCCGCTTGGAGCAGAAGCGTTTGCACTTCGCGTTCTGCTCGGTGGCGAAGAGTTCTATCTCTGGATGGCCCCATGCCCTGAAGAGGGATAAGGCGATTTCCGTCTTGAGGGACCATTCGTGGGGATTTAGCTGTCGGCTGAACTTGTCCGCCAGCTGGTTCTCCGTTCCAGGCAGGTATGAGGCTCGGAGAAGGCAGCTTTTGGAGATTGCGAAGGTCCAGATCTTGAGGGCTTCCCGGCATAGGGCTCGGGAGCCCGTTCCACCCTGTTTGTTCACGTAGAACATTGCCACTTGGTTGTCTGTCTGGATGAGGATGACTTTGCCGCTGATTAGGTTCTGAAAAGCGCTCAAGGCATAACGAATGGCTCTGAGCTCCAGAAGGTTGATGTGATACTGCATCTCCCGCTCTGTCCACGCACCCTGAGTCCGGAGCTGTAGGCAATGCGCCCCCCATCCCACTGAAGAGGCGTCGGTGGTGATGGTTAGTTGGTGAGGTGCCTGCGCGAGGGGTCTCCCATGTGAGAGGTTTTTTCTCCGAGCCCACCACAGAATGGCGTTGCGGACAGCTTGGTTCATCAGTACGTGCGTGTTCAGAGGCTGGGAGTGCTGCGACCAGTGTGCTCGCAGATGCCACTGCAGATGGCGCATGTGGAGCCTCGCTAGAGGGACCGTTTGCGTGGCCGCTGCCATGTGGCCAAGGAGTTGGAGTAGTTTCCGGGCGGTAGGATTTTCGTTGGATTTGATGTGCATTGCCAACTCCCGTATGGATCTCCTTCGCAGTGGCGGGAGGAAGGCTTTTTTACTTCGTTGGTATCTATCAGCGCCCCGATGAACTCCAGTTGCTGCGAGGGGTGCAGGTGGGATTTCGGGTAGTTCATCAAGAAGCCCAGTGCGGATAGTAGGGCAATGGTGGAGCGAGTCGCCCTCACTGTCTCTTCGGGGGAGGGTGCTGAGATCAGCCAATCGTCCAGGTAGGGAAACAGGCAGATTCCTTGCTTGCGGAGGTACGCTGCTACCGCGGCTACGCACTTTGTGAATACTCTCGGAGCTGGGGACAGTCCGAACGGAAGGACTTTGTACTGGAAGTGTCTCCCCATCACTCGGAACCGCAGGTATTGGCGGTGCTCTGGATGGATCGGGATGTGTGTATGCGTCCAGCAGATCCAATGATGTCAGCCACTCCCCGGGCTGAATGAGTGGTAGAATGGATCCGAGGGAGTGCATTCTGAATTTTTCTTTGGTGATGAAGAGGTTGAGTGCTCGGAGGTCGAGAATTGGGCGCATGCCTCCTGATTTCTTTGGGACTAGAAAGTACCTTGAGTAAAAACCAGAAAAATGCTCCGAGATTGGCACTGGCTCGATGGCATTGGAGGAGAGAAGGGAAAGAATTTCCTTCCCCAGGGCAATGGAGGAAGGACCCGGTGCCTTGCAGGGTGGGACTCCATGTTGCACTAGGGGTGAAAGGAACTTCAAGCGATACCCATCCTTGATGATAGCCAGCACCCATTTGTCCGAGGTGATGGACTGCCAAGCCGAGAAAAATAGGGTGAGGCGTCCCCCTGTGGGGGTTTTGTCCAAGGGCTGATTGTCAAAAGGCTTGATTAGTTTTCCCCGTCCCGGGTAGCTGGCTTTTCTGTGGCTTTCTATCTCTCTGCCGAGGTTTTTGCCGGTAAGATTGCTGTGATGGCTGTTGCTTGTATCGGGGTTGCCATTTTTGGTAAGAGCCATAGTGACGCTTAGAGGAATTGAAGTAGTGATGCTTCTGGTGGTAAGAGTTCTTGCGGCCGGTGCGATCAAAGCCCTCGTCCGACAATGTTTTTAATGTGGTACAGCGATCCTTTAAGGCGTTAACGGTGTCAGTAACAGTGTCTCCAAAGAGGGACTCCCCAGTGCAGGGAGCATCCACAATGCGCTCATGGGTGTCCTCTCATAGGCCGGAAGCCCTGAGCCATGCCAGGCGGCGGGCGGCAATGGAGGAAGCGGCCGTGCGGGCTGCTGTGTCAAAAGCGTCAAAGACCGCCCGTACCTGGTGCTTAGTGCATTCTTGGAGATCAAGGATGACGTCGGCACAATCATGCTGAGTTCCCTGAGTTGGGGCAGGAATGGTCGCTTTAAGTTTCTCTAGGAGGGAATCCAGGTAAAGGGCCTGTTGCAGTTGGTGGGCCGAAATCCTGGCGCTGAGCATGGCACCTTGAAAGACCCTTTTCCCGGTGTCGTCGAGCGACTTTAGGTCCTTTCCAGGGGGACCGTTAGCGTTAGCATGCGTGGACTTGGTCTTTTTCAGAGCTGATTCCACCACAATAGATTGGTGCGGAAGCTGAGTCTTGTCGAATCCGGATGCGGGTTGGACTTGGTACTTGTTGTCGAGCTTCCGGGACACAGCTGGCCCCGAGGAGGGGTTCCTCCAAAGGGTGATGAGATTCTCGAGCAGCAAAGGGTAAACCGGGACGGTTGCCAGGGGTTTCGGTGCTTCAAGGAACTTGCGTGCCGCCTGCGTCTCCGGGCGTTGGTCAGAGGCTTCAGAGGTGCTCGGAAGACTGAGAGTATAAGCCAGCTTCTGCAGGAACTTGTGATAGGAGAGGTCCTCTGGGCTGGAGGGGAATGGCTCAACAGACGGTCCGGAGGCTGCTTCCGAAGCCCCTGGAGAGGAATCCTCAGGTGGAGATGCTGTTCCTGCTACTGCGGCAGTCTCAGGGGTCGCAGCAGGATTAGCTACAATGTCATCGGAGGTGGCCGTGGCGGGCAGGGTGATGGGCGTTGGGATAAGCGGTGACAGGGCATTCGCTGGTTGTGTCTGCGCCCATTGCTGGAAAAGGGAGGATAGGAATGAGAGGAATTTGGTGTTCTCGGCACATCCCTCTACCGGAGTTGGGAAGGTTTCAGGTCTAGGGGGCTCAGGTTGATCATGTTCCTCCGATGCAGCCTTGGGGGAGGGGGACCCGAAGTCAAGCAGTTGCTGTGGAGATAGGGCAGCACGGCTCTCATAGGATTCACTAGAGGTGGAAGAAGAGCTGGACTCACTGTGATGCCACCTGACCCTGGAACGGCGTCGGGGAGCGCGTCCGCACGAGCTGCTCCTGCGATCCCTCTTACTGTGCCTTTGATGATGGTGCGGGCATGCCCGGTGTCTCCGCGCGGAAGACCGTCGGTGCCTCGGTACGGAGGATGACTGACGTCTGTGCCGGCTGTGCCCGGATGTAGAGCGCTGTCGGTGCCTGCTCTGTCGGCGCGAAGAGGGGCTCCTTCTTCTCTTGTTCCTGTGTCTGCGCTGGTGCCCGTGCCGATCGTCAGCGTCATCGTCCGCGTCATGATGGGCGGAGCTTGGGGCGGAAGCGGCAGAATCCAAGATGGCCGCCCCCATAGCCTCCACATGTTCGGGGGCTCCCGGGATGTCCTGAGCAAGGGGAAGCCTGCAGACAGAGCCCGGGGGAAGAGAAGCTGGACCCGCAGCATCACGGCATGGAGTGGAGGCCGGCGGGGGCACGCTCGGGGCCGCAGCGAAGAGTGCTTCAGCCTGACCTAGGAGAGCCAGGAGGTCGCGGCAGGGAGCGGAGGCCAACAGGGGCACGCCCGAGGCCGGGGCAGCACTTATCTGGATGCCGGAGGCAGAGGCAGAGGAGCCTTGACGAGGTGAGGTGCCTTGTGCAGGAAACAACTCCCTGAGCAGGTTTTCCCTTGTTTTCCGTGCCCTGGGGGACATCCTAGCACAGTGGGAGCAGTCCTCTACTTTGTGTGCGATGCCAAGGCAACGGATGCAGCAGGGGTGCGAATCCGACGCGTTCATCTTGCGGGAGCATGCCGGCACTTCTTGAAGCCCGGCTTGGGCATGTTGGATAAATAAAAATCAAAGAAAGTTAAAAAAAAAAAAAAAAGGAGAGAGTGTAGGTCCGTCTTGCTGGCAAGGCGGAAGAAGTGAAAGTGGCTGACTAGGGGCGGTCTTGGGGCTGGGCCAGGCGGAGGGGAGGGGGCTCAGCCCAGGAGGCAAATCCTTCTGGGCTAGAGAGAGTACTCCGTCCACGGCGCCGTCGGATGATGTCACCAGGTGTGGCTGACTTCATCCTGCTTGTCCTAGGAGAAACTCCTTTTTTTTTGTAGCAGCTGGCACCGGTGCCCCCTGGGGCAGTTGGAGGGGATCTGAATAGCGAGGTCAAGTCCCCTTTTTCTCCAGAGTTTGTGTTATTATTGCATCAGGCCTTTCAATGAAGCAAGGCCTGGGGGGGGGGGGGTCTCTCTTCTTTCAGGGGGGGACTGTCGGTCTTGGCGACGGGGAAATGCCCATGCTGGGAGAAGTCCCTCATGCTCTACCCTATCTCGGAGGAGAGGGCGCGCTTGCGTCCCCCCCTCCCCAGGTGGATGCACTGGTGGCAATGGTCACAAGGAAAACTACCATTCCAGTGAAAAGAGGGGTGGCTTTGAAGGACCCGTAGGATCGACGTGTGGGGGCACTGCTTAAGCAGACCTTTGAGATTTTGGCCCTGGCCTTACAGGGAGCCATCTGTGGCTCCTATGTGGCGTGGGCCTGCCTATGTTGGTCACAGAAGATTCCGGAGACATCGCTCCCAGAGATGGCAGACCGGGAAGGAGCGAACAAGTTGGAATCTGGGACCACCTTCCTGGCTGATCTCCTTTATGACTTGCTTAGGGCCTTGGTCAATTCAGTGGTGACTATGGTGGCTGCTATGTGGTTCTTGTGGTTACGGAACTGGTTGGCAGATTTGGCCTCCCAAAAAGAGAATGTGCAAGCTCCCTTTCTCGGGAGCTCCTGTATGGGGAGGATTTGGAGAAGCTAGTAAAGGACCTAGAAAATACTAAGGTTGCAAGACTCCTTGAGGACAAGCCCAAGGTGGTGGGATGGGGTCCTCTTCTAGAAGCTGGGGGTGTGAAGGGCGGAAGTTCCACCTAGTCCAGGAGGACGAACCCCCAGAGGTCCCATTTTCTCCTGAAAGACCCCTCCTTTAGAGGAGGCGGTCAGGATGGCAGAGGAGGGAGCTGCAGTTGGCTCTGTTGTCACTAAGCCCTCTCATGAAGGTTCGGGGGGCTCCAGCAAAGGAGCAGTCGATAGGCTAACCTGATTTTACCCTGCCTGGGCCCACCTTACAATGGATGCTCGGGTCCTGGAGGTCTATCCCCTCGAGTTTGCCAGATCTCTCACAGATGCCTTCATGCTGTCTCCTTGTCGAGACCCCGCCAAGGCCTTGGCAGTCCAGGAGATGTTGGACTGCCTTCTGCTGCTGGAGGCCATAGTGCCCATCCCCCTGGAAGAGTGGGGGACGTAGTGTTACTCCATTTACTTTGTAGTGCCGAAGGAGGGTTCCTGGTGCCTCATTCTGGATATGAAAGGGTAAACAGGGCCCTCCGGGTTCCACATTTTCTCATGGAGACCCTGTGGTCCATTGTGGCCGTTCAGCACGGGGAGTAATTGATGTCCTTGGATCTTTCCAATGCGTATCTGCATATCTCCATTTGTCTGGAGCATTAGTGTGTTTTGCAGTTCCACGGGGGCATTTTCAGTTTCAGGCCCTCCTCTTCAGGATGGCCATCACCCCTCACGTTTTCACCAAGATGATGATGATGGTGGTGGTGGTGGTGGTGGTCCTGTGGAAATGGAGCATTCTGGTGCACCCATATCTGTCTGATTGGTTGATTTGAGCAAAATCCTTGCAGGAGAGTCAGGAGGTGACTGCCTGCATGATTTGCCATCTGTAGGAACTTGGTTGGGTAATGAATTTCAGCAGGAGTCAGCTGTCTCCTGTGCAGTCCCTAGAGTTAACTGGGTGCCCACTTCAACACGCAGCAGGGGATGATATTTCTGCCGGAAGGCAGGATAGTGAAGCTACAGTGGCCGGTATAAAGGTTGCAGGCAATTCCCCACCCGGGGGCTTGGGACTACCTGTAGGTACTTGGCTGATTGGCGGCCTCCCTGGAGTTAGTACCCTGGGCTCGATTCCACATGTGACCTCTTCAGGCAGTGCATGATGGTCCTCACAGGTGTAATTGATATAGGTTCACCTTGCTCTATCAGGGTGAACCTGGGAGAGTTTGGTCTGTTGGCTCGACTTGACCCACCTTGCGGCTGGGATGCTCATCGAGACCCTGGATTGGTAGTGTTAATAACGGATGCTAGTTTCTTGGGTTGGGGAGCTCATTGCTAGGGTCATGTCGCCCAGGGATAGTGGTCCCTGAAAGAGAGCCTCTGGCCTATCAATTGCCTTGAAACCAGGGCAATTTGTTTGGCCTGGAGTTTTTCCTTCCCACAGTTTGGGGGCAGGCCATGAGAGTCCAGTCTGACAATGTGACAACTGTGGCTTACATCAACCCACACGGAGGCACTTGGAGCTTGCTTGTGGTGGCGGAAGCAATTCCGCTCCTGCAGTAGGCGGAGACCCATTTGTTTTCACTGTTGGTGGCACATGTGCTGGGACAGACTATGTCCAGGCGGATTACCTGAGCCATCATCTCTTGGACTCGGGACAGTGGTCCCTTTTTGAGATGGCATTCCAGCTGATAGTGGCGCGCTGGGTTATTCCCATGATAGACTTGATGATGATATTGGTGAATTCCAAGGTTCCCAGGTTCTTCAGCAGACGCAGGAAGCTCTGGCCAAGAAGCAGGCTACTCTGTGTTCTTCCATAGCCCTGATTGGGCACGTCCTGCTGAGGGTCGAGACCCATGTGTGGCACATAGTGTTGGGGCTCTAAATTGGCCTCAGCGGCTATGGTATGCAGACCTGGTGCAGCTCCAGGAGGCAGGTTTTCAAATGCAGGGCCCTGTCCAGATGCTGGATGTGGATCGGTTCTTGCTTACGTTTTGACTCTTTGAAAGGGCATACTTGAGTAGTAAAGGGTGTGCTTCCAAGGTGGTTGATACCTTTCTGCAGGTGCAAAAGCGTTCTACTTCCAAGGCCTATATGTGGGGTTGGCATGTTTTTGAGGCTTGGTGCCAAGAGAGAGGTGTGGCCCCTAGGGGCCACTTTCCTGGATATTTTGGCTTTCTTGCAAGATGGTCTCAAAGGGTCTGGCATTCAACTCTTTTTGAAGGTGCAGATGGGCAGCCCTGGTTTGGTTCCGGTGCTGGGTACAGGGTGTGTCCCTTGCCTCTCACTGGGATGTAGTCTGTTTTCTTCAGTGGGGGTCAAACACTTGAGACCACCTCACTGTCCCCCTGTTCTGTCCTATGACCTTAACGTAGTACTCTCTGTGCTCATGGGATCCCTGTTTTGAGCCTCTGTCAAGAACCTCCTTGAAGGATTTGACTTTCAAGGTAGTGTTTCTGGTGGCCATCTCAGAGCTGCAGGCTCTCTTGTGCACGGAGCCTTTTTTGGCAGTCGCAAAGGAAAGAGAATGATCCTTTGTCCAGTTCTTTCTTTCTTGGCAAAGGTTGTTTTGGTGTTCCTCCTTAATCAGACGGTGACCTTACCAGCCTTTGCCAGTCCCCTGGACTCTGTTGAGTCTAGGGATTTGCACTTAATCTATGTCTGCAGGGTGCTTAAGCAGTATTTGAAGGTGACGGAGGTCTTTTGGCGCTTGGAGCGTCTTTGTGCTCTTTGGTCGGCCTCGCAAGGGTGCTATTGAATCCATGTACTTGCTGAAGGTGTGTGTGGTTCCATCGGGGCTCTGGGCCCACTGTACCAGGGCCTAGGCAGCCTCTTGGGCAGAGTTCAGCCTTGTTCCACCATAGGATATTTGCAGTGCACCGAGATGGTCGTCTTTCCATTCCTTTTCGCATCATTACTGGCTGGATGTTCAGGCCGGCAGGATGCAGATTTCGGGGCTTGAGTGTTGCAGGCCAAAGTTTCTTAACAAAGCAGTACTGTCATGGAGTGGGTAAAGTCCCATGCGTCTGGACTGGACTGGAGGAATAAACTGGAAGGTGAAATTAGACCTTACCTGCTAATTTTCTTTCCTAGAGTCCTTCCAGTCCAGTCCAGAACCCTCTCGGGACTTGACTTCTGTCTTTCTGGTCTGGTGTCTGTTCTGAAGATGCTATTAGCTGGAACAGGCGACATCCGGGCCAGTTGGTTATGGCAAGTCTCCCTTTGTTTCATTGTGATTCTAGGGAGTTCCGCTATGCTGTTGCACTGTTTGCTCTCCTTGATGCAGACTTATGTTTTTTGGGAGAGGAGGGGTCCTGTTTTGAAAATAAATAGAAACATAGAAACATGATGACAGAAAAAGACCACATGGCCTATCTAATCTGTCCTTCCATAACAACAACTACAACAGTCCACTTTTTACCTTTAGAGATCCTCTGTGTTGGTCCCATGCTTTTTTGAATTCAGTTACTGTCCTCATCTCTACCACCTCCACTGGGAGACTATTCCATGGATCCACTACTCTTTCTGTAAAGAAATATTTCCGCATATCACTCCTGAATCTATCTCCCTTCACCCTCATCCCATGTAGCAGAACTTGCTTGCTAATTGAAAGAGGCTCTCTCCCTGAACATTTATGCCACGGAGGTATTTAAACATCTCAATCATATCACCTCTATCCTGCCTTTCCTCTAAGGTGTACATATTAAGATCCTTAAGTCTGTCCTCTAATGCTTTATAATGAAGCCCACTAATCATTTTAGTAGCCAACCTCTGCACCGACTCCATCCTGTTCACATCCTTTTGAAGGTGCGGTCTCCAGAATTGCTCACCATACTCCAAATGAGGTCGCACCAAAGACTTATACAGAGGCATTATCACCTCCTTTTTTCTGCTAGCCATTCCTCTCCGTATGCACCCAAGCATCCTTCTAGCTTTTGCCGTCGCCTTTTCTACCTGTTTAGCTACTTTAAGATCATCAGACACAACCATGCCTAGGTCCCGCTCTTCTTTAGTGGACAAAAGTACTTCACCTCCTATACTGTATTGCTCCCTTGGATTGCTGCAGCCCAAATGCATGACCTTACATTTTTTTAACATTAAATCCCAACTGCCAAATTCTAGACCATTCTTCAAGCTTAGCTAGATCCCTCCTCATGTTATCTACACCTTCCTGGGTGTCTACTCTATTGCAGATTTTGGTATCATCTGCAAAGAGGCAAACCTTACCCGACAGCCCTTCCTCTATATCACTAACAAAGATGTTAAAAAGAATCGGACCAAGGACAGATCCCTGGGGCACACCACTGGTAACATCCTTCTCCTCAGAGTGAGCTCCATTTACTTGTACTCTTTGTCGCCTCCCACCCAACCAATTTCTAACCCAAGCAGTAACTTTAGGGTCCATCCCTAGGGTGCTCAGTTTGTTTATAAGAGGAGTTGAGATACTCGATGGCTAAGTGTGCATCTGGTGCATAACTTGTTGTAGGGTTGGTGGAATTGTTGGCGTTTTGGGACTCCATTCTGCTACTCTGTGAGGTTTATACTGGCTGTGCAGGGAAGCACAGGCTACTTGAGGGATTTTTTTTTTTTTTTTGAGCTTGCTGTTCTCGGTCTTCCCCTGCTGGTGGATGAGCATAACCCACTTGTCTGGTCTGAACCGCACGCACAGAGGGGATCATGATTCTGATCCTGTGGGGCACATCTAGCCCCGCGGGATCAGAATTGCAAACTGTCCTGCACGTGCAGGCTGGGACAGCGATTCTGTCTGTATAGGACTGCACCCAGTTTACTCGGTCAAGGCATTTAAATAGAGCTGCGGCGCCATGGCATCATGTTTCCATGGCACCGCGGCTCCATTTAAATGCCGCAATGCCTGCTGCCGACTAAAATGGTACATTCCCCGCAGCCTGACCCCTGATCCGGCCTCCGAAGGCCAGGGTTACATAGTAACATAGTAAATGACAGCAGATAAAGACCAGAATGGTCCATCTAGTCTGCTCAGTATGATGGCAAGAGTAGGTGCTCCTGCCGCCGACCAAAATGGTACATTCCCTGCAGCCTGACTCCCGATCCGGCCTCCGAAGGCCAGGGTTTGGCTGCAGGGAATGTCCCCTGGCCCCCCAGCCCCTTTCATGCCCCGAATGTAGGAAAAAAAAACATCCAGGGAAGTTATTCCACCTCTGAGGTGGACTAACATCCCTGGCCATTTTGCCAGCCCTGGATGTCCAGGGCCAGCTACTGCCCACTCTCCATCCCCGGGCCGCCCATTCCCCACCCCCGACTAACTTCCCTGCACAACCAGCGAGGAAGTTAGTAGGGGGTTGAAGTTGGCATGAATAGCAGGAATGGACGTCCCATTGGGACGTCCATCCCTGCTGTTTATGGTTCAGAATGACCCCCATTGTGTTTGAGTGATGATTTTATCTCTGTATTGTATTTGAAGTTAAATATCACAAAAAAGTACAAAATTTTTAATTATTGTGTGCAGAATTGCCATAGGAGTAACTCTTTTTCACCTTTTTCTCCTTGTAGTTATGAAATTCGCTCTCTCGCCCACCTATTCCTAAGGTAACACCTCAAGGCAGAACTACTTCTATTAGATTTAGCATAGTAGCAAGCCCTGTCCAGAAACAAAATGACGCTTGCCTGCCTACTTGGAAGGGAATTATATTATTGGTACTTGAGCTGTTGCAACTCTAGATAGCACTATCCCAGGATGCTATTTGACTTTCAAACTCTCCCCAGTGTTCCTCTTCTTTTTTTTTTTTTTAAATTCTTTATTTTCGTTTTATAACAACAAAGGAAAAGGAAGACATACAGCTAAAAGACAGATACATAAAGTGTAATACATACACCAAAGTAAACCCCTGCCACCCCCCTCCCCCCTGCTTCTTCTCTAGAAAACTAATCATTCCCGAAGCGGGCGTGTACTTACATTATTGTGTTACAAAACCTAACGGTGATCTGAAACATGATGAGTGCACATTATAATCAGAATCTGTGCAACAATGACATAATCACCGAGTATGCTGGCTAATACACCCCATATTGAAAAGTATGTACCAAAGTATCTTAGAGAAGAAGCAAAACCCCCAAAGAATATGGCGACCATATGTCTGCGGGAGGAGGCCCTAGAGAGGAAATAGAAAGACATGAAAAAAAAAGAAAAGAAACACCAGAGTCCATAATTAACACTGTCTCTGATACTCATCGAGGCTACTGTGGGTAGATGGAGTCGGGTCACAGATATCATCAAAAGTAAGGCAAACAAACTGCCCTCGCCAGACTCTTTGCTGGGCTGCGGCAGATCCAATATGGCAGGTACAGCGGATATGAGAATACTTGCAGGAATATTCTGGAAGTCAGCGCATCAAGTCGGCTTCTTTGGAATCCAAAAACTCCGCTAGTAGATCAGGGTCCTCAAATGTTCTTGTCTGATTGTGAAGCGTGACTCGGAGCTTGGCCGGGTACATCAGGCCATAGCGTGCTTGTAGTTGTTGAAGCCTCGGCCGGAATTCCAGAAAGCGCTTTCGGCGGTCGACCGTGGGTTTAGCCAAGTCAGGATAGAAGGAGATCTTGTGGCTCTCAAACTCCATATGGCCCTTTGCCCGAGAGGCACTGAGAATTTGCTCCACGTGTTGATATCTCAAAAGTCGAAAAATGATAGGCCGCGGGGTCTTCCTGTTGAGCGTTATGCTTGTGGGTACACGATGAGCGCGATCGATCTCCAAATCTTTGGTAAAGGTGATTTGGAGCAGGGAAGGGAGGATTTTGCATAAAAACTCTTTCATGTCTCCCGATTCCGCTCCCTCCGGTATGCCCACGAGTCGTATGTTGTTGCGGCGCGCTCTATTATTGCCATCTTCCACTTCTTTCTGCAAGGCCCACACCTGACGTTCAACTTTGTCGAGTTTGGACAACCGGGCCGCATGGGAGTCCAATATGCTCTCCATTTTGTCCTGACGCGAAGAAAGCCCTTCTAGCTTGCTTTGCAGCACACCAAGATCTTCCCGCAGCGCTCGGAGTGCTTCACCGTTTGACTGCACGAGGTTTTTGACCCCTCTAATCTCTGCGAGGATTTCCTGCTGCATTTCGGGGCCCTCGCGCAAGGCCAGCCCCTTCTGCGGGGACGGGGGTTCAGTTTTGGAACGTTTGCCGTGAGAAGCCGCTGGAGATCCAAATTCCAGGCGCGTGGGTTTGGTCCCCGCCATCTCACCAATGTGCCCCGGCAAGATCAGAGTAGAAGTTCCAAGTATGTACGGTGTTAATTCAGGATTCTGAGTAGGCCTCTCGGGAGCCTCAGCGTTGTGCGACCATCCCGCTGGACATCAGGCTCCGCCCCCCCCCAGTGTTCCTCTTCTATTCTTTCGTTTTCCTTGCCATATAATTTAATAATCTCTTCCTTTATGGTAGCCTTAAAGGCATCCTATCTCACGGAGATAGGCATATATTCCAGTACTAAATTCCTGTATGGCCTGTCTTGTCTTTTCATTAAATGGAGCCTCCTCAATCAGTTGAGAATTGAACCTCCATTAAGGTGCAGGTTGCTGCAACTCCTCCATCTCTATCATTATAGAAATCAGAGCATGATCAGAAACTAAAATATTATAAATATTCGTACCTGTTACACTTGGCATCAGTGTTGTGATTAAAAAAAAGTCTCTATTCTTGTGTACTTCTGATGTGGAGGTGAAAAGGTTGTTGCCAGTTCGTCCTTCTAGTCCAGTCCAGACAAGTGGGTTATGTTCCTCTACCAGCAGGTGGAGACTGAGGACACAGCTTAGTGTGTTTATAATCAGCCTGTGCTAGTTGACTAAGCCAGTATTCTCAGTCTCCAGCAGGTGGTAAAGATCATAGCCTGTGCTGTCTGGTGATCTCTTTGGCCAAAGTCAATTCCTCAGGCTCGTGGTGCCAGGTCCCTCTCCCTGCTCCCCACGACCTGGCTTCTTCTGTCGTCCTCCCCAACTCTTAGGGGGGGGGGGAGGGGAGACCAGGGGTAGAGCAGGCTCCTGTGAAAAGAAAAAAAACAAAAAGGGGGCAGGAGCATGCAGCACTCATACTGGCTGCTGAGGCAGCGGTGATCTGCAGGGATGCGGCACTGGGTAGGTCCGGTATCTGCCCCAGGGAGGTCTTCATGAGTACAGCGCAGCTGCCGTGGTGTCAATAGACCACTTCCGTTGCGTTGCTTGCAGCAGCCTCAGTGCACAGCTCTCGGAGGTCAGGCTGTGCTGCGGCTGCCTGAGAGAAAATGTGGCTGCTGTGGATTGCCTCAGGGGAGGCCCACAACCGTGTGGGGAAATATTGGGGGATAGTCTGCTGCTCCCGGGGATGGCAGTGGGACTGCAATTTTGGCAGGAGCTGCTGCCATTTTGAAGGCATCGGGGACAGCAGCCCTAGAGAGTGTGGCGGCCCCTTTTTGCAGCCTATGGCTGAATTCTCACTGGGAACTGGCGGTGATGACAGGGGGCTCAGGGGGGCCCTAAATGGCTCCCCTTTCCCCCCAAGGTTTGCTACACCAAGCCTTTGTGTTGCAGCAAGGCTTGGGAGAGGGTTCCTTAGTTTCCCCCAAGCCCTCCTTGGACAAGGGCATGAGGGCTTCGGCAGTGGCAAAGCACCCACACTGGGACAGGTTTGATGTAAAACCCTAAATTCATGTTAAATGTAAACTGCTTTGACTTGATGACAAAGCGGTATAGAAAAAGTGTTAAAGAAGTGTCATTGCATTGATGCCGACTCCTGGCGAACCTGTGGATAGTTTTACAAATTATTAATAATAGATCTGCAGTTTCTTTTGTGAGTACTTTCAGTACTCTGGAGGATGGAAAGGGCCGAGTTAAGAGGAAAGGGGTAGAGCGTAAGGGAAGGGACATGGTTACAGAGGAGGAGAAACTGAAACAGAAGGTAAGGATAGGGGCAGGCAGGAGTAGAGGAGTGACAGAGAAGAGAAAGTGTAAGAAGGTAGGAAGTGGCTGGAGTGAAAGGCAGTGGCAAGGAATAGAGATAATGCAAGGTTGGGTAGCAGGTGAAAGAAAGGGGCGAGTGGAAGGGAGAGGGAAACTGCAAGAGAGAGGATGGAAGAGACAGGGACTTGCAACAGGAGAAAAGGGAAACGTCCAAGGGGGGGGGGGAGAGAAATGTACATGCCCCAGTGGCATACATTTAGAGCCCCCTATAGACGTACACACTCGCATATGCACGCTCCAATGATATCGGTTAGCATCGAGGTGTGTAGTGGTTGCATCTGCAGATATTCAGCGGCCGAGTTAGTGCCGCTGAATATCCAGCTCTCATGCATGGTTTGCAGATCTGCAAAGCTTGTAAATACCTTGGAATATCCTCACCACTATGCCCATCCATCCAGACATTCACTCACACATCCCTGACTACCCTATTGAGAGAGATTTTACTATAGCTGCTTCAACAGAGTCCTCTACGTGGACATGCTAGTGATGTGTACTGAGTAAAGTGCCATTATATTGCAGTAAGTGTGCACTTTTCAACTTCATTGTTATACAAATGATTTTCAAAAATTTCCAAGGGCTCTGTGCACTAAGGGCAGTCCAAAAGTACACACACTTGCAATATCAAACAGCAGCAGAAGAGCAAGGTGAACTAACGGTCAACCGTGGGCAATTGAGTAATGTCAGAAAGTAGATTTATTGTGTCTTCATAAAAATTTGTCCCTGTTTATACTCCACACAACCATGTTTCAGCATGTGCTTTCTTCAGGTGTATATCTTTAAAAATATAGGGGCATGTTTACTAAACTGCGGTAACGTAACAACATCTACGTTAATGCATGTTAAGTAACGTTAACACACGTTAAGTAACATTAACGCACGTGCGTTAACATTACATAACATGCATAAACCTTACCGGCTGCCTTAAGGACCGGTGAAGGGTGGAGAGAGAGTGGAGAGAAGGAGTCAATGTGCAGGGAGTAGGCGGGAAGTGGCCCCTGCTACACTAACGCATTGATCTTAAGGCCAGAACAATCTCCAGGAACAAGCAGGAATGAGTCTTCACATATGGGTACGTCGGTACCGACGGAGTCCGCGCGGGAACGCTTCCCAGCGTCCAATCAGAAAGCTTTTGGAAGCATCCCAACATGCCTGCGTGCTGCCTTCCCGCCTTCCCAACTGCCTCTCCTCAGTTTTTGTTTTTCCGCGGAGCCGGCAGGACGTCCTCCTGTCACCGCAGAAAATTCTTCCTTTATTTTTTAGTTTTCTTGTGGTCGCGGCTGTCTTCCCCGACGCCACCGGTACCGCCGGTGTTTCTTTCTTTTTTCTTTTCTTGTAAAATTTTTCTCTTAAGGAATATATTTTTCTTTGTCAGTGTCTCACGGTTCTCAGGCCTTCTAGGCCTCTCCATTTTTCCTCATGGAACCGCCAGCCACTTTCCCCAAGAAATGTACAAACTGTGGCAGTACAACTTTATTTTTAGACACTCACAATTGGTGTCTAACCTGCTTGGGTCCTGACCATTTTCCTCCGGAGCCCTCGGGCACCAGTATGGTGAGAAAAAGTTTTCAACATCGAGTTCCTCTCGACACGCGGTCCCCCTCCAACTTCAGGGCACCGACCATTTCTTCTTCTGCACAGGATCAGGTAACCCAAAAACAGTCTGTTAAGACTAGCCAGTCCTCGAGTGGCACTTCTCATGCACAGCATAGAGATGCCTATGGCCTTGTCCTCGAGAATCCACTGGCTTCAAAACCCCGGTGGAAGTCTTCGGCCTCCAAAGCCTGTGTGGGGGTTTCAGGTTGTTCCTGAGGTTCACCCCTCACAGAACATACCTGAGCCATGCCCAGTGGTGCCATCCGCTTCGAGCGGTACCGATACCCCGGCATCGGCACTGGTGTTGGATGAAACATTCCTCACCAAGGATCGTCGTCTGGCGTCCTCGGTACCTACGGGCCCCATGGATACGCTTCAAACTGACTTTCCAGTATCGGTATCGACACTGATACTAGTACCGACGTCGGTACCCTCCAGACGTGCATCGATAGACTCGCTTCCTTCGATGACGAGTCTGGAATCGATCTCCAGTCTGGAGGACTGGGTACCGACTCGCCTTGGTACCGACGGCTCGTTTCCGATACTTCGGATCTGCAACTCTCGGTTCCTCTGACACTGTTAGAGTTGCCACCGGCTGGTATTCTTCCGCCGGTATCAGATACGGTACCGAGATCGGTACCGATATCCACAGTACCATTACTGTCGGTACTTTCCATGCTTCTCTCTTCAGGCTCGCTTCCCTCGATGCCGAGTCTGGAATCGATCCCTAGCATGGACGATCTGTTACCGACTGTCGCTGGTTCTGACCTGCAGTACCAGCGACCACCATCTAAGGATCCCATACTGCACCATTCAGGATCTTCTATTCCTATATACTGGAATAGATTCCTCGGTGCCAACGCTAGTTCTTCATCAGATCTAGCCTATCCAAGGGAAGTTCCCTCTGGGGATCCTTCTTTCCAGACTTTCATCCTGGATATGGCAAAATCACTTGCCATTCCTATTCCTGGACAAAATCCTACACAAGGGAATACAGAATACCTCTCTGTTCCTATCGAAGCAAAGGAGAACATAATGCTTCCTTTGCATCATTCTTTGCAGGATCTCCTTCTACGAATGTGGGAAGCTCCTTTAAGGGTACCCCCACTTTCCAGAGCAACTGATCTCCTATATCAGGTGCCCCCCTCTCCAGGGTTTCAAAGGACTCAACTTCCTCATCATTCCATTGTAGTGGAATCAACATTGAGGCGAGTAAAGAGTAATAAAAAGCACTCTTCTTGTCCGCCAGGTCGTGAGTCTAAGACACTAGATGCCTTTGGACATCAAACCTTCCAGACATCCATGCTTTCAGCAAGAATTCTCTCATATATTTTTTATATGGGTCTATCTCTTGAGGAGGTCACAAGGAAATTACTTTTGACTCCTTGACTTCAAGAGCCCAAACAAGCAGACTATTCCTTACTGGTTAGTCATGCTCATAATATCTCTAGGTTTTTTACTCGTGCTTCTCTAGACTCCTTTGAGTCTGTTAGCAGGACCTCTGCTATAGCTATAAGGGCACGACGTAGAGCCTGGCTCCAAGCTTCAGACTTGGACAAATGGGCACAAGAAAGATTGGGAAATACTCCTTGCACTGGAGAAAATCTCTTCAACAAGGAGTCTTTACTCCAGGTTACTCAGTTATCCACTGACTTTCCTGTTTCCAGGGGCTATTCTACGCCGCCTTCTTTCCCAGTAGGTAGGAAATGTCCTACCAAACTTTCTTCCCCTAGGGGGAGAAGGTTTTGTCCATCATCGGCCCATCATACAGATGTTCCCAAACAGGGGAAACATCGCCCTGGTCTGAAGAATCTACAAACTCAACAGGGTCAACAAACCCAGCAGTCGCAGGGTTTCAAATAGATCTTTGTCCCTCTTGGTTGCTGGTTAGGGTAGCAGTCTGCTTCTTTTCACTTGCAGTATCTGCACTAAATTTATCCTAACCTACCTAGATATCTCTTCATGAGACATCTTTTCTCTAAGAGTCTTTATGATGATCATGTCCATACTTTAACAGATTTCCTCTTCCTCTAGGAGGAAAGAGAGGTAACAACTATCAATAGACAATTGTTTTCCCTGTATTGGCATGTATCATCTCACCTGTCAGACTTCCTCCATAGTTGGTCTCTTGCAACTCTCTTACCTCCCTCTTACTACAACATTTAGTTTGTAAGAGTGACTTTTTTACACGGGTAAGCCCTTATGGTCTTCTACCTGTTCTACTGGGGGATTCTCCCTTCTGGAGTTGTCTTCCCCCTTGTTACCTTAGGGCAGCTCCTCAGACAATGGGAAGTCCTACCATGTCTGTTTCTTTTTCCCAATCTAAAAAGAGGAGGGAAAAGAAATTCTCCATGCTGCCCTGATAGTTCCTGCAAATGCAGCAATTCCTAGTGGTTAAACCACTGGTTTTTGTTCACTACACAACCAGGGTTTCCCCTCCACTAGCAATCCTCCTAGCCTCAGTGCTAGGTCCCAAACAGGGTATCAACCTCGTTTGGGAAACACTATTATCACAGTTTGGTTGGTTAACTTCTATTCTTCGCCCCTTGCCCTTGGCAGAATAGCTGGTTACCTGTTGGCTTTCCACAGCCAGTTTCTTCTTCTAACCAACCTGCAGCATGCTCTCTGCAACTCTACTACAGTAGCTTTGCACTATGGGCCCTTGCTAAAGAGCATTAGTATCTTGCCTAGCAGATAACCCCAGATGGTTAAAAGGGGTTCCCCCAGTCATGTTCATGCCTGGCAGGTATTTTCTACCCTTTCCATCTTATCTTAAAAATCTTTTGAGGCATAAGCCTCAGGCCTTTCATTACGTGAAAGCCTAAAGAAGGGCCAATTCCCTGGCTTGTCCCATATCTCCTGGGGTCTCCCGTCAGAGATAAATTCTTCACTGGCAGCTAGAGGATACCTAATACCCATCTTGCCCTCATAGGCGGATCACTAGGGTATCTTTCTCCTGAGGCCTCCTCTATCCAATCTCCATACTACAATTCTGGAGATATCTGGACTTTCTGTCTGCAGACTGCTGTTATCCTCTGCCATTTTCACGTAGGCCATCCTGGTTACTCAAGAGCTCAAATTCTGCGAAGAATTAAGCCGCCTTCTTGTCAGGGACACCTTTCCTCTGACTATGCCAGTCATAACCAGGATAAGAGGATTTTTTTCTATTTTATCTATTCAGGCAGGTATCAACCTTCTTGCTATTAGATAAATTTCTCTTTCTCCCTATAAGGGGGGATGGGGTTCTCTGGACATTTCTCCATCCATATACCTGGAGACATGTCTCTGTATGCCTGCCTATTCATCTAGGTATATATATATGTCTTCTGCCCATATATATATATATATATCTTTACAGATATATGCATATATACCCAATAGGTGTATATATTTAAATCTACATATATATATATATATATATATATCAATCATATTATATGTATATATATATATTGTTAGATCTGTATCCATCTACTTATCTATCTAGCTGTTAGGATCAGATATCCTGACATTCCTTTATGATCCTGACAGATGGGCACTAACCCTATCAATGCTGTACCAGCATACCTAGGGGACTACACCTAGAACCACTCCTGTGGTAATTAACCTTTTCAGGTTTAGGTACTCCTCAAGCTCTCCATGTACCTTTCTTTCCTAATTGATCCCATTTAGGAAAGACATTGCGGAGCTTCCGTTGCTCTAAAGCTTAGCGCTCCTGAGTCTGTCCTTTCCTTTTTATCAGATACAAGGGTTTCCATACCCTTTCTCCTCTACATGGACTGATTCTAACCCCAGTCCAGTTGGGTCAGACTAAAGTTTTCTCTTGGTCCTAAATTTATACTATTTTTGCACCAAAGCAGCTTAAGCTTTCCTTAATAGTACCTTCTGAGTCTCCGCTGAAGCTCTACCCCTTATACTACCCCAGTTTTCCTCTGGGGCTATTTTTTTGTCACCCTAAAGGGTTTTGACCTCCACTTGTTTTTTGTTCTACTTTATTACCTCTACTTCTCAGTGAGGTACCCCTTGAGCACATTCACTGGCTCTTCTATCAGATCCATATGTAGCTCACTGCACTTGTGCAATGCCAACAAGGGAGGCCAGATTACAATATCTTATTACTAAATGCCCTCGATACAGGGTCTTCCCCTTTTTGAAGCCCTGTTCTAGCCAGCTGTTCCACAGCTCTTTTTCTGTATTCATCTCCTACCCTCCATCCCCAGGATGCCTGAGGTCCTGAGGAATAGCATGGTTCGTTCTAGACTTGCAACATGCTAGGACTCCCTCCGGGTATCTGAGCTTGGGAGTCCCCATATGTGAAGACTCATTCCTGCTTGTTCCTGGAGATAGCACAGTTACTTACCTGTAGCAGGTGATCTCTGGGAACAGCAGGAATAAGTCTTCACAACCCACCCACCTCCCCTAGGAGTTGTATCTCTCTGTCTATCTTTCCTTTCCTCTCTCTCTCTTTGTCTCAGCTTTAAAACTTAACTGAGGAGAGGCAGTTGGTAAGGCGGGAAGGCAGAGCGCAGGTGTGTTGGGATGCTTCCAAAAGCTTTCTGATTGGAAGCTGGGAAGCGTTCCCGCGCGGACTCCGTCGGTACCGACGTACCCATATGTGAAGACTTATTCCTGCTGTTCCCAGAGATCACCTGTTACAGGTAAGTAACTGTGCTTTACCACGAGTGAAAACCTCACGTTAGAGGTACATTTGCAGGAGAGAGAAACCATTTCAGTCAGCAATGTACAGCATAGGCAGGGAGCCCAAGAAAGGTGATAGTAGTGCTACCTGTGCAGCAACAGCATAGTGACCAGGTATGAAAGGCCACTATGGTGGGGCTGCATGCAGGACAGGCAGTGGGTGCAGAGGGGACTAGGCAGCCGCCTATGTGGCACATAGGAACACAGAAACAAACCAGCAGCAAGACAGCATTTGACCATGGCCAAACATGCACAGCAGTCTGTGCTCTACAGTGTCGCATCCAGGGGACACATGGCCAGTAGGTACCCCAAACGGCACACAGGAAGCACAATGCCTGTAATGGGGTAAGCAATGCACATCTGGGGAGCATGCCTGCAAGGGTCTCTGCACCTTCCACAGGCTACGTCCAAAATAGACCAGACACCCAACTAAACGAACACCCATTACTACAGCTCCTGGAAGGCAGTGCAGAGTGTGACCACATGTCATCTGAAACAGATGTACACCTAGTAGTCCAAACCGTATACCGTACCCGCACTGCATGCCCTAGCCAGTCCATATTCTGCTGGCATAACACCAGCTATCTACCAGGTCCACCCTAGCCAATAGCTGCGGGATCAACAACCTGACACCCAAAGCCACCATCAGCCCATGTGGAAGGGACATAACAGTGGCAGGTGGAGATGGTGGGGGGGGGGGGATGTACAGGTAGGCCCCACCACCCCAGAAGCCAGATGCTAGGCACCCGCCTACCTGTACAGTGGATGGCCTGCGACAGCGCGCCACCATCACAAACAGCATATGGGCATGTCAGCATGGTGTGGGAGAGGGTGTTGGTGGTGATGGGGCAGTGACACCCTCAGGGGACCAAGGCCTTGCCCTCCTCCAGGACATCATGGACAGTGCAACAGACAAGGTCTGGAAGGTGAAAGGCAAAGGTAGCCACTGGGACCACAGCCCTTCTGTGGCAGCAGGGTAGTGCAGTACACAAAGACAGTGTGTCCTGGAACAGAAGGTCACAAGTTCGAGTCCCAGCTGTGGCTTTCGCACAGCACGCCCTCATGTTTTACCCTACAATGCAGATAAACCATCAGAATGTGCAATCCCCAAAGCAGCGGCGAACAGAGCGACAAACACCCACTCACACAGCCTCCACTCTCCAAAGCGTCATGGCGGCTCATGCTGTTGGCTACAGCATGGAGCTGCAGTTATCACCAGTGCACAACTACTACCTCCTGCACAGTTGAGCAAAGTCGGCACTGTGATCAGGACCAGTGTGCCTGGCAGCCTTGCCAACCACCCATATCTGTGCACAATGATGCATTAGGAGTGTGTATGTGTATGTCCAGGCATTGTTTTGTGGCTGGCCACACCTCACAGGGCCCACAATGTCCCACTGTTACCAGTGCTAGGCTGCAAATGCGCATAATGAGGAGCAAGACATTGTGGGTATGGCATGGACAGGGCAGATTGGGCAGGATGCATCTGCTCAGGGTGTAGGTCAATGGCTGGGACACTGTAGAGGCCTACAACTACCTGCATGGACAGTGAGGCCATAGCACGTCCTGCTGTGAGGTAACTCTCACCCTGACTGAGCAGTGACCATGGGATGTCTATGTTCCCACATAGTGCTATACATCATGTGTCTCATGTCACACTGGGTGTTCCCAGTGCTGTTGGCAAGCACAGTGCTATCTGCTTGGTACATATTGTTCCTCTATGATCATGCACTATGGATTGGCTAGTGGACTGTTTGCAGCTAGTCTGTGCATGGTTGAAATTCCCCGAGGGTGCTATAGGTGCAGTCTGTGCAGTGGAGGCTTTACAGGCATACACACAGCAGTACTGCTGGGGTGTCACTGGCCTAGTCACAGTTATGGCTGTGGGCCACAAACCCTGGGGTGCTGTCCATTGACAGCAGGATGGGGTTTGCTAGTCATAAAGCCATTGCTCCACTCCCTCAACTGCCAAAAGGGTGTTTAGGGTGCCCTTGGGTATGTACTGTATACTACATCAACCTGTAGAGGCACAGCCACACAAACATGGTGTGTGTTGTGATAAGGAAGTTTATCATAGCTCAGGTAGGAGCTATATAAAAGATGATGTGACTCTGAACAAGCAACCTGTCAGTTTTGGTAGAAGTAAGAAAACGGAGTTTTCACATAAAAGACTACCAGTCCCAGAATGCACCAGGTTTCCAGCAGCCATGAGGGGGGCTGAAGTGAGAAAACGTGTGTGCAATCACGAGAGCTATGAGGTAATCCCTAAGCACTCATCTCAAAGGGCAGGGCCTGATTCAACATAGCTGCGCTGTGTTAGGGAGGAGCACACATTAGGACAGAATAAGAATAGAGCTTATTCTACAGATAATAGCTACAGAGAGAGATACAGCAACAGCTTCAAGCTCAAGCACCAACATCATCTCGAGAAGCAGAAGCCAAGCCAAGCGGATAGAGAGAGAAGGAAACTCTCTGGAAGGAAGAGAAGAAAGGCCATTGGAAGGTCTGGGAAGGACCAAGGCAGTACCTATACTGGGAGGTATTCCAAATGCCAGCAGAGTCCATTGGACTGGAGTCAGCCAGAGGAATGGAATGGCAGAGATAGGAATCACCAGTGGCTACCTGGAAGAGAGAAGACTGCACGTGGAAGGGACTTTCAGACCAAGGCCAGAAGGTATGTGAGAGGAGATCCAGTGTCCAGGGATCAAGATTGGAAGGCTGGACATCAGAATTGGATTACATACTGGCCAGGCTATACAGAGAGGAATTATGATAGCAGGAGAGGCTCAGGTATGAACACTGATCCAGACCCTATCTATAATAGTGAATGGCAGCAAGGGAATAAGCATTCTCATGATAGTGCCTTATGGAAAGACTCGTCTGTGCCAATGTATGATAGTGACCCTATGCTGATTGATGAAGGGGAAATTACAGCAGATGAGACTATTAATTACATGGACTGTTCTCTATCCCAATTCTATTGCTAGCTTTCTGTGAGCAAACACATAAGCCATCACAAAGAAACCTAACTTTGTTCTTATTTCCACTGCAAAACAGCTCTTAAAGCAGGATTTGGGTTCACACAGTAGCAGCCAGCCAGCTAAAGGGTTTCAGCTGGACAATTGATAGTAATTAAAGCTGCACCTGATTGTGTGTGTGTGAGCAAGAGAGAATCACTGCAGGATCTGTGTGGAAAATAAGCAGAAGTTAACCTAACAAGCAAAGGTCATTTATTTCTTTGTGCCTTTGTATTTGGTAATTATTTGCTAAGAAAACATTAGCTAATTGCCTGACAAGCTGAAGGTTGTTTTTCTGATTTGCTTTGTGACTTTTTGTTATCCATTTAAACACTGCAAGCAAGTAACCTCATTTATATTGCTACCAAGCATATTTGTGCTGGGTGAATTAAACCCCATCAATAAAAGAAGTATTTTATTGGCCTTACCACTGGTATCACAACTCAATTATTGTCTTCAGCTGTGTTTGGGAGTGAAAGAACTACATTACCCACAATACCTTGCAAGAATCATATGAATATATGCATCATCAAGATTGTGTAAGTTCTCACCCTAGGCAGCCGTCTGACAGTGTCTAGACACCCTTCCACCCGAATAACAGGTGTCAATGGCAGCCATACCCTAACACTGGGTATGCAATAATCTGGGTGGTGACTTGACCCAGAGGGCCACAAGTGAGTGTGTATTGCAGATGGACACTGAATAACCTTCAGATGCACTGCAGGGAACACCTGGCACACAGTGGTAGTGATTAGGACATACAACAGGACCACTCACCAGCAGCACATGTGCTGCCAACCTAGTGCTGAGCGGCCATCCTATCACTCAGGGTGAACTCTGAATATGCACAATGCCCTGGTCTGTAGCTGCTCTGTGGCAGCATCACGCAGTGTCCGGTCTTTTTTTCAGGCTGAGGTACCGGAGAGATGCAGATCCCATTGGGTCATCAGCTGTATACAGCTAATCAGCATGTGCATTGCATCATGGGTACTGTTGGGGGTTGCCCTATCCTGGCAGATCGCAGGCTTCCTGTGTGGTACCCTGTAGTCTTCTTGTATGCAGCCTTTGCTGTGGGGCTCACGTTGGTGGTGTAGCCTACAGGTTTGTGCATTGACATTTGTGTTACTGGTCTCTATTCTCTTTTAATTTTATGCCTGTCGTACACAACTATGTTTCATTCCTGTGACAGTCATATCTGTGTAGATCTGTGCTGTTGCCACATTATACCCTCATCACATTTGCCAACCATCCTTCTGTCTGTCTATATGTGTCTGCCAGCTGTGTGGTGTCCTTCCCTAATGTGCAGGCTGCTACCCCATGACCTGCACTGTGACCCCTTTCTGCATTGCGGCTTATCATGCTTGCCTCTCCCGTGTCTGCTCTGCATGGCACTGCTACTCCTCTGTCCTCCTGTCATTGCACTTATTCTGCCACCTCTACCTCCTCTGGTGGACACGTATTCACATCTTCTGCCACACACTGTCATTGTTGCACTTTACAGTACCATCACCCTGTGCATCGGTACAGCTGCCCCCGTTATATTTGTCCACTTTACCAGCTGCCACATGGCCCTCACACAGATTTGGTAGGTCCTTCACCTCTGACATTTACTTCCTTACATCACTTGTTAATTGGCTTTCCTTGCTGCTCTGTGCAGTGTTAGAGTTACATCTGTGTTTGGCCCATACATTTCATGCTTGTGACCTTGGTCCACCTTACTGCCCTTAGCCAACATTTCTTGGGTCACCTTAACATCCTTGGGCCATCTTTAGCATCACCTTCGGTTCGGCCAGCTTATGGGGCACGTTATATGCTGACTTGGGAGGTGCCACCCTTTCGTGCTGCCCTCTGGGGCAAATTATGACCCGCCTTGGATGACGTGGTGCTCTGTGATGTGCCTTATGGTGTGCCCTAAAAGGTGCATTAGGTTATGGAACTGGGGTGAGGGTTTTTTGGCTGGCAGTACAGGTTGTTGAGATGTGTCTGACCATTACAGGCAGGAAAATTAATTGCCTCTGACAGCCTAATGAACTTTTCCCACTGAGGGATCGAACTCATGACCGCTGTATTAGCAGTCATTATATTAACCAGTGTGCTACACCTATATTTTTTTTATCTTATGCCACAGCACGAAATTAAGGTTAACGCGCGATAAGCCGCCATTGCTACCTTACCGCAGAAAGCCTACTACCTTATATGGCATTCCTCACGTTATCGCTGCAACTAGCACAGGTAACATTAAGACGGTTTAGTAAACATACCCCATAATGTAAAAGGATATATTAGATCAACAAACCAAACAATTAAAACAACAAACATATTCATATAGCATATATTAGACTGTCAGTAACATAAATCGACTAACTATCATAGGGCGCTGACAATGACATATACTTAAAACACGGAGTACCTCTAAATAAATAAGAAAACCATATCTAAAATTCAACCATAGATCACATATAATTAAATAGATACATGTAAAAAAAAATCAAATGGGAGGGACAGTATGAAGTGTGTACAAAGACGATGCAATGCTAAAAATAAATATGACTAAATCTAATAACATCATTTTAAAAATGATAAAATACAGTCTGGGGACAAGGAACTGTTGTATCTGAATGTAATTCACTTTGAACTACTACTGGAAAGGTGGGAGCAAAATGCTAAATCTCCAGTAACAAGCAGGAATGTAGCCTTCACATATGAGTATCATCGATACCGATGGAGCCTGCGCGGGAACGCTCCCCAGCGTCCAATAAGAAAGCTTTTGGGAGCATCCCACAGTGCCTGCATGCTGCCTTCCCACCTTTCCCAACTGTCCCTCTCCAGTTCTTCATTTTCTGCAGAGCCAACAGGTCGCACTTCCTGTCACCGCAGAAAAAAATCCCTTCTATTCTTCTTTTTTGTGGTCGTGTCTGCCTTCCCTCGACGCTACACCAGTACCGCCGGTGGTTCTTCTTTCTTTTCTTCTAAAAAAGCAAAAACCTTTCTTCTGGAGTCTTTCCAGTAATTTTTCTCTTCAGGTGCCAGGCGCCATTTTGGGACTAGGCCCAACTTTTCCTTCAGAATGGAAAAACCCGCTTCGGGTTTTAAAAAGTGTTCTAAGTGTGGCGGTACCATCTCCGTCGCCGACACCCATGAGTGGTGCCTCAAATGTTTAGGTCCTGACCACTCTATTTCAGAGTGTGTTGCCTGTGGGATGATGTCGAAAAGGGGCCGGCAGAACCGAGCTGCTAAACTTAGCACCCTTTTTCCCTCCGATGCAGCCTCCGTGGCATCAATGTCTTCCAGGGCTTCGTCTTCCTCCCATGGATCTCTGGTAACTAAACATAAATCTAGTCAGTCTTCAAAGAGTAGATCTCCTTCTAGACAGCGAGATGCCTCTGGCGTTGCCCTTGAGGGACTTTCACCATTAAAATTTCCCCGGCGTGAGGCTTTGGCTTCCAAAGCACTAACGGGGCTCCAGGATGTTCTCGAGGCTTCAACCTCGGCAGAACTACTGGTGCCGTGCTCTGGGGTACCGGCCGCTTCATCCGGTACTGATACCCAAGCATCGGCAGTGTCGATAGACCAGAGATTCTTGGCTATTGAACGCAGTCTGGCGGCTCTTCTCACGGCCTTGATGCCCCTGAAACCGCTTCAGACAATTCAACCGGTACCGGCACCGACTCCGGTGCCAGCACTGACTGCATCGACATCGGCAGGTATTCTACCGGGACCGAGTCATGCGTATCCATCCGGTATCGACAAGTCTGTACCGGACCACTTCGATGCCGACTTCGATCGGTACCGGTACCGTGCCTTGCACGATCACCCGGATTGGAGATACTTCGAATCCTTGGATGAGTCTGAAGACTCTGAAAGCTCTGCTGATACCAGAGTACTTCTTCCTGAGGATTCTTCTTCTCCTCCTCAGCGTAGGATGTCTCCACCAGACGATATGTCCTTTCAGGATTTTATCCGAGATGTGGCTCAAGGTCTTTTCATCACAGTGGCTCCTAAAAAAGAGCCTAGGGCAAAGGAATTAGAAATCCTGCAATACCCTAAAGCTCCCAAGGAGGCAGCTACCTTACCTATTCATGACATCTTGCATGATCTCATGTTAAGGATGTGGGAAACACCTCTAAACCACATCTCCTCACTCTCGAGGACTCGACACCATGTATCGAGTTCCTCCTTGTCCTGGGTTTCAGAAGACTCAATTACCACACCATTCCATTGTGGTGGAATCAGCTATGAGAAGGATCAAGAGTGCAAAAAGGCATGCACCTAATCCTCCAGGACGTGAGTGTAGGACTCTTGACGCCTTTGGACGTCGAACCTTCCAGGCTTCCATG
Organism: Ichthyophis bannanicus; assembly: GCA_033557465.1. Classification (NCBI taxonomy): domain Eukaryota; kingdom Metazoa; phylum Chordata; class Amphibia; order Gymnophiona; family Ichthyophiidae; genus Ichthyophis; species Ichthyophis bannanicus. The sequence continues at coordinate 1,006,102,539 of CM066031.1, read as the reverse complement.
CTTTCTGCTAGGATCAGTTCCTATATATTATATATGGGAATGTTCCTTAAGGAGGTCACAGGAGATTTAGAGCTTATGAGCCCTCTCCTTCCTGATGATAAGAGGCAAGATTACCTCACTCTTGTCAAACATGCTCAAGATGTTTCCAAGTTTGTAAATCATAAGAACATAAGATATGCCATACTGGGTCAGACCAAGGTCCATCAAGCCCAGTATCCTGTTTCCAACAGTGGCCAATCTAGGTCATACATACCTAGCAGTTTCCCCAAAAGACACAGGTTCCGCAATGCTTGTACTGGGTCAAGCATTGATATCCTGGGTCCCTTCTTAATAATGGTTTATGGACCTTTCCTCCAGGAACTTGTCCAAACCTTTTTTAAACCCAGCTACACTAACAGCCTTTACTACATCCTCAGGTAACAAATTCCAGAGTTTGATTACACGTTGAGTGAAAAAAATATTTTCTTTTATTAGTCTTAAATAGTCTACCCTGTAGCTTCATTGCATGTCCCCTAGTCTTTCTATATTCTGATAACGTAAACAATCGATCTACGTTTACCCATTCCACTCCGTTCATTAATTTATAGACTTCTATCATATCTCCCCTCAGCCATCTCTTTTTCAGGTTAAAGAGCCCTAACCTTTTTATTAGCCTTTCTTCATAGGAGTATCCTTCCATCCCCTTTACCATTTTGGTGGCTCTTCTCTGAACCTTGTCTAATAACGCTATATCCTTTTTAAGATACGGCGACCAGAATTGCACACAATATTCAAGGTGCGATCTCACCATGGAACGATATAGAGGCATTATAATATCTTTTGTTTTATTTTCCATTCCTTTCCTTATGATACCTAGCATTCTATTTGCTCTCTTGGCCGCCGCTGCACACTGGGCCGAGGGTTTTAACATGTTATCCACAATGACACCTAAATCTTTTTCCTGGGTGGTGGTTCCTAATGTGGAATTGTGTAACCATAGCTTGGGTTGTTCTTCCCTAACTTGTCCACATAACTTTGCACTTGTCCACATTAAATTTCATCTGCCATTTTGATGCCCAGTCTTCTAATTTATCAAGATCCTCTTGCAATTTTCCACAATCCTCTTGTGTTTTAACAACTTTAAATAGTTTTGTGTCATCTGCAAATTTGATAACCTCACTCGTTATTCCACTTTCCAAGTCATTTATGAATATGTCAAAAAGCAGCGGACCCAGCACAGATCCCTGGGGTACACCACTATTCACCTTTCTCCATTGGGAAAATTGGCCATTTAGCCTAACCCTCTGCTTTCTATCTTTTAACCAGTTCCTGATCCACAGTAGTACACTGCCTCCTATCCCATGACTCGTTAGTTTTGCCAAAAGTCTCTGATGAGGGACCTTGTCAAAGGCTTTCTGAAAGTCCAGATACACTATATCAACTGACTCACCTTTGTCCACCTGTTTATTCACACTTTCAAAAAAACATAACAGATTAGTAAGACAAGATCTTCCTTGTCTAAAGCCATGTTGGCTGTCTCCCATTAGGCCGAGACTATCTACATGCTGAGTAATTTTATTCTTTATGATGGTTTCTACCATTTTTCCCGGTACTGACGTGAGGCTCACCGGTCTGTAGTTTCCCTTTGACTGCTTTGAGTGCATAAGCAGAACCTCTGCCATTGCCATAGGTGCACATAGGATTGCCTGGCTCCAGGCATCTGACTTGGAAATTTGGGTACAGGATAAACTAGGGAATATTCCTTGCACAGGAGAGAATCTCTTTGGCAAGAATTGGCAGGAAAAAGCTAATGAGATAGATGTTGACAATATCACTTTGGATAGATTGTCTAAATCTACAGCTGATCCTGTGAGGAAAAAATCCTCTAAGAAACCATTCTTCAGTAAGAAGAAGTTTTATCCCTGCTATACCCAACAGGGGCATCGTTTAGGTCAATCTGCCCAAACGTGACAGCAGCAACAACCTAGGCAAAGAAAAACAAAAGCAGCTAAGCCCCAACCAGCTCAGCAGTCTCAGCCTCCACAGGAGCTTTGACTCCTATCTAGAGAACTTTGCCTTCCTGGCCCTGAATGGCCCAGAACCCTCTACCATCCCAGGAAGGTTATGTCATTTTGCCCCCCGATGGGGTCAGATAACAGCAGAAAATTGGACTCTGTCTATTGTAAGAGAGGGTACAAGCTTCATTTCCTCAGCATGCCCCCTCCTACAATGGTAAGACAGTTCAATTCTCAGACCTCTCTCAACGACCAGTTAGGTCAAGAGGTCACTGTGCTTCTTGCCCAAGGGGCAATAGAAGAGGTACCCATTCCCCAATGGGGTACAGAGTTTTACTCCCCCTATTTCCTTATTCCAAAGAAAACAGGAGGACACAGACCCATTTTAGACCTCAGAGAATTGAACAAATTCCTGTTCAAAGAGAAGTTCAAAATGATTTCTCTAGGAACTCTGCTGCCATACCTTCAGAGTCAGGATTGGCTTTGTTTTCTAGATCTCAAGGATGCATACACTCATGTTCTCATCCATCCAACTCACCGAAAGTTCCTTTGATTCCTGTTTCAAGGGAAGCACTACCAATACAGGGTTCTTCCTTTTGGCCTGGCCTCTGCACCAAGGGTGTTCACAAAATGCATGGCTGTGGTGGCAGCATTTCTCCGCACGTGGGAATATTTGTCTTCCCTTACTTAGACGACTGGCTCATTCGAGCCCCTTCAGAGCCAGAGGCCAGGGTTGCTCTCTCTCGCACAATGCGCATCCTTCAGTATTTGGGACTTGTCATAAACTTCCCGAAGTCCAACCTTGCTCCCACTCAGTCCCTAGAATTTATAGGAGCTCTGCTGGATTCCAGACAGACAAGGGCCTACCTTCCACAGCCCCGCTGCCTTCGCATTTTGCAGTTAGCTTCCCAAGCAGTGCTAAAACCTCACCTCATTGCTTGGGAAATGTTACAGTTGCTAGGCCACATGACATCCACCGTGCATGTGGTTCCTTATGCTCGCCTCCATATGAGGGCAGCCCAGTGGACTTTATCCACTCAGTGGACTTAGACGTCAGGTTGCCTGTCAGACAAAATAACAAACTCAGATCGCCTTATTTTGTCCCTCCAATGGTGGCAGTTGCCCCAAAACCCTTTGGTGGGGTCTCCTTTTTCAGCAACCCCCACCCCAAGCCACTGTAACAACAGATGCCTCACAGGTGGGTTGGGGAGCCCACCTGCAAGGCCTCTCTACCCAGGGTACCTGGACTCCGCAGGAGGCCTATCTACACATCAATCTCCTCAAACTCAGAGCAATCTTCCTTGCTCTTTGAGTATTCCACACCCAGCTCAGCTACAAGACAGTCCTAGTTCAAACGGACAATCAAGTAGCCATGTTCTATGTGAACAAGCAGGGCGGAACAGGCTCTCTGTCGCTATGCAACGAAGCTTTGCGACTATGGCCCCTCGCCAGAGAGCATCAGATTCATCTCCTTGCGGTGTATCTTCCAGGCATTCAAAACTCTTGGGCAGACAGACTCAGTCCACACGAATGGTCTCTCCATGCAGACCAGGTGGCCAAAACTTTTCAAATTTGGGGAACCCCGGACATAGATCTCTTTGCAAGTCCGCTGAATGCCAAACTTCCCCAGTTCTGTTCCAGAATTACGGCTCAGGGTTGTCAGGCCAGGGATGCTTTCCTCCTCCATTGGGGTCAGGACTTCCTGTATGCCTTTCCACCCATTCCCCTAATTCCCAAAACCCTCTTCAAGCTTCAGAGAGACAGAGGTCATATGATTCTCATAGCTCCATGTTGGCCATGGCAAATGTGGTACCCTCTGCTCCTACATCTCTCTCAATCTCCGCCTCTGGAGTTAGGATCTGCTCCAAATCTCCTTTCTCAAGAGGAGGGGATGCTGTGGCATCCCAATCCCCAGTCTCTGCATCTCAGGGCCTGGTTGCTGAAAGCCTAGAACTTCACAATTTTAACCTTTCCCAGCAGGTAAAGGATATCCTTTATGCTTCCAGGAAGCCTTCCACAAGATGCTCTTATGCGTATAAGTGGAAAAGGTTTACCATATAGTGCTCGCAGAAGGGTCTTAACCCTCTTGCGATACCTCTGGAATCATTACTGGAGTATCTCCTTCATTTATCAAATGCAGGGCTTAAGACCAATTCCGTGAGAGTTCATTTGAGTGCTATTGCAGCTTCTTTCAAGCCTCTAAATGGATAACCTATTTCCTCTCATCCTCTCATAGCGAGATTTATGAGAGGCCTTCTTTTAACTAAGCCTCCCATAAAGCCACCACCGGTGGCATGGGACTTAAATCTGGTTCTTGGGCAGCTCATGAAACTGCCTTTTGAACCATTAGCCACTACCTCTTTGAAATTCCTTTCCTGGAAGGTTATCTTCCTTATTGCAATCACATCAGCATGTCACATCAGTGAATTGCAAGTGTTGGTGGCTGATCCTCCTTTTACAAGGTTCCATCATGATAAGGTAGTCCTTAGGACTCATCCACACTTTATGCCAAAGGTGGTGTCACCTTTTCATTTAAACCAAGTGGTTTAGCTTCCTGTATTCTTCCCAAGGCCTCATGCCTCAAATGCAGAAAGAAATCTTCATACTTTGGACTGTAAAAGGGCTTTAGCCTTTTACTTGCAAAGGACATAGCAACATAGAAAGTCCTCTCAACTCTTTGTTGCTTTTGATCCTAGTCATTTGGGACTTCCAGTCTCCAAAAGAACACTGTCCAGCTGGATTGCACAGTGTATTTCTTTTGCCTATGAGAGTAAGAACCTTCCTCTTGAAGGCCATGTCACAGCTCACAATGTGAGAGCCATGGCAGCCTCTATGGCTCATCTTCACTCTGTGTCTATCGACGACATTTTATTTATTTATTTATTTATTTATTTATTTTATTACAATTTCTTATATACCGCGCTATTTAGCATCAGTGCGGTTTACATTATAACTTAACGACCATAACAACAAGCTGTCAGGTTTACATCGAACAGGAGTATAAACTTGGAAAACAGGGTTAACTATATACATAATCTATTTACATTGGAAGGATACCTTCACAGCCCATTACTGCTTAGACAAGGACTCCCGCCGGGATGCCTTGTTTGGTCAGGCTGTTCTTCAACACCTGTTCCATACTTAATCAACTCCTACCCACCATCCCTGGTAGGATGCCAGAGATCCATGGGGGGACGTGGAGCCCTTTCACAGGGGCACACAACTTCTGGGGCCTTCTCCCTGGCATCTGCAGCTAGGGAGTCCCCATATGTGAAGACTACATTCCTGCTTGTTCCTGGAGATAGCATAGTTACTCACCTGTAACAGGTGATCTCCGGGAACAGCAGGAATTTAGTCTTCACAACCCACCCACCTCCCCAGGAGTTGTATCTCTCTCTCTCTCTCTCTCTCTTTCTCTCTTTTGTCTCTGCAATAAACTCAACTGGAGAGGGACAGTTGGAAAAGGTGGGAAGGCAGCATGCAGGCGCTGTGGGATGCTCCCAAAAGCTTTCTTATTGGACACTGGGGAGCATTCCCGCGCAGGCTCCATCGGTACCGACGATACCCATATGTGAAGACTAAATTCCTGCTGTTCCCGGAGATCACCTGTTACAGGTGAGTAACTATGCTTTACTAAATAATAATAAAGTGAATTAATGGTGACAAATGATGCATGCCAGTGAAAAATACATTTATAAAATAATTGGGGGAGGGGGGGCTTTTTCAGTGGCAGGGGCCAGGGCAAATTTGGGGACTGGCACTGAATATCTGGTTTTGTTAGATTGCTGTTAGCAATCCAGTTAGCAGCTATACTTTGGAGGAGCACTGGCTTGAGAATCAAGAGACCAGGGTTCAATTCCCACTAGCACTCCTTGTGGCCTTAGAGGCTGGATATCACTGCTATGTGGATAGCTGAGGAGCCCCTCCCTGAGTTAGTACCACTGAATATGCCCGTCGGCAGCTTTTATGTGGTTTTCAGGTTTGCAGACTGCATAATCTCTTTGAATATGCCCCCTCCCTTTATATATAAATAAAATGCATACATTGCAAAAGTTATAGCATTCTCTAAAAATTATAAGACTGTGGCCATAAGTGGAAAAATGTAAGTGCTATGTGATTGCATGTGGACCATTTACCTCATGGGATTATGTTTAGCAGAGCAATTATTCTTGATCACTCTGTTATCTATAAAGAAAACTTATAAAACCACTGTCTATAAAAGATCAAAATATATCAGACGTAATCATCTATCTACAGTTAAAACCCCTAAAATCTCTAGACTAAGATTGCATGGAAAAGTAAAAAATATGTTTACATTGTCATATAGGCATACAGCTTATGAGTTGATTCAAGTCCTGAAGCATTTAAGTCACCTAGATTTGTCTATTTATGGATATGATTTGGTTTATTTATTATTATAAAATATTATTTTGGTTATAGTATGTGTCCTACGATGATTTGGGTCATGTTTACTAAAGGATTTAATGCGCTTTAATGAAGGGTCCTTTTCTTTCTATGGGTATAATGGTACTTACCTTGCATTAACCTTTAGTAAACACACCCCTTATTCAATTTATGTTATTTATAGGGGTATGTTTACTCAAGGTTTTAACTCGCATTAACACACTTTTTGTGCCCACAGCCGTTTTATTTCTATGGGCGAGTGGCATTTAACTCATATTAATTTCAATAATGTGCAGTTCAGCCCCCTCTATTTATTGAAATATAAAAGATTATTTGCCATAATATACTATGTTACTATGCATTAATCTTTAGTAATCATTCCCAATCATCTAATATATGCTATATTAATGTTTGTTGTTTTAATTGGTACGTTGATCTAATATGTGTCCTTTTATGTTATATTTCATTTTCTAACTTTTGTTTGTCTTGATTAGATTATAAGCTCTAATGAGTAGAGACTGTCTTTATCTGTGTTTGTAGAGCACTGAATATGCCTTGTAGCGTTTTATAAATGTTTAATAGTAGTAGTAGATTATACCCCTGAAGAAGGCACACACCGCAACACTGTTGTGTCAGGTATACACTGCTGTCCCAACAGATACTGGGGCTACCTTCTCTGGTGCCATAATATTAAAGTTAGTGATGGTGGAATGAAAAGAACAGTAGTTACCGATATATGAATTTTAAGTAACTTTGTTCTGATAGCCCCATGTTGAAATCTCATGACCTTCCAAGTGTGAAGTTAAAAGCAACACTTATCACTGAAAAAACATAGTTTCCGAATTGCTTTCTGTGTATGAGAATATGGGAGACTGCCTGGTGCAGATATCAAAGTCAAAGAAATGAAAAGATTTTTAAATTACTGTAAGCGGATTTGATTATTTCTAGCAGCGGACATGATAAATTATTTCATTCTGTTTGAGATCTCTACCCACTGCTCTAACCAATATGCTATTCCTCCAAAGAACAGAAGTAGGAATGCTAAGTTTGAATCCCACTGCCGCTGCTTATCTCGGCAAGCCACTTAACCTTCCATTGCTTCAGGTACAAACTTACATTGTAAACCCTCTAGGGACAGGCTAATACCTACTGTAACTGAATTTCCAAATACATCCTGCTAGACCAGTCCAGACTAGTAGGTTATATCCCCCTGCCAGCAGATAGTGAGACAGAGAAAAATTCCCGAAGCTTTGTGGCATCATCCTTGGTATAAAAACCCATCCCCCAAGGGGAGCTTCAGTATTTTCTCTGTCTCCACAGATGGTGGACTTCTCCTAGCTCCTGGATTCTCTGAGAAGAGATTTGGTGTTAGTGTAACTATCTTTGGCAGCTGTGCACACTGTGGTGCTCCTTTTTTGCCGACAGGTTTCCTTTTTTCACTTTCCAGAACTGCCCCTGGTCAAGAGAACCAGTAGAGCACCTCTGAAGGGAAGTGCTCCTGCTCATTAGGAGCAGGTGCAGCCTTTTGTTCTGACTGTTCTGCAAGCAAGACTTCTGTCAGCTAAGTTGGCAGTCACCTTTTGTTATTTTTTAACACCTTAAACGTTGTTGCTGTGGTGGTTTTTTTGTTTTTTTTTTTAAACAAACGCCTTATTCAAGGACCCGGTTTCTGAGGAAGTAGTTCCTTCTTTGTTCAGTGTACTCCATTCTCTGCAGTTGCCTTTTTCCTTTTTCCCGCTTCTCTTCATGCGATCAGTCGGCAGCTGCTTCCCGACTCTGTTGTGCTGTTTCCTGCTGTAATTTTTGGGCCGCGGCTGACATTCTTTCTTCAGAGACTGTTGATTTTTGACTCTCCGGCTTTTCCTGTGACTTTTTCTTTTATCGTGTTGTGAAAATGCTTTCTTCCCTAAAGCGCTGTTTGGGCTGTGGGAAGAAGTGTAAGACTTTAAGACTTTGACAGGTAGTTTGTGTTCCTCCTGTGGTCCTGATCATGGGGGTCCTTCTGCATCTGCAGGTCCTGGTTCCGATAGCCCTTCCAGATCTCTTGCTTTAGCACCCTCTGGGTTACCTCAGGATGATGCTAGATCTCAAGATGCCCTTCCTCCGGTTTTGTGCCTGAGCAACCTGCTCACCCTCTACAACTCTCTATTCAGCCAATGCAGACTTCAGCTGATGGCTCTGATCTCCCAGTTTATACAGCTAGTCCATCAGGCCTGGGATATGTGGCACTTGGGAACTTTGACTACTCAGACTGCCGCTGATCCACCATCTAGAAAGCGTACCTACCAAAGTTTGACTGGAGCTTCTTTAGATCTGGCCAAGTATACCTCCTCTCCTCTAGGGGACTAGTGCTCCGCAGGGGAAGATGGTGATGATCCTTCAGATGAACATTCTATCACTTCTGAGTCCAGCCAGGAAGAAGAAGAGCTCTTGCCATTGGAAGATGACCAGGAGCTTCGAGAAGACAGTCAGGATATCTATTTATTCCATAAAGAAGAGCTTCCTGCTCTCATTGCTCAAAATACGGAGTCTCTGCACCTCTCGGACTCTCAAATGCAACGGTCTTCAGATTCCTCTAAATCTCAGGCAGACTCCATCATCGTGGGCATCAGGAAAATTAAGGCTTTTCGCTTTCCCATGGAACTACAACAGTTGGTCTCCTTAGAGTGGGATTCTACTGATGTGTCTCTACACTCCGCTCATCGCTTGGGGTTTGTTTGTTTGGTCTTTGGATGATCTTGACAAGTGGCTGTGTTTTCCTAAAGTAGACGCTCTGGTCACTGCAGTCAAACGTACAACCATTCCTGTGGAGGGCGGCACTGCCCTCTGTGATCAGACAAATCACAAGGTGGAGGGCTTCTTAAAAATCACTTTCTTGTCTTTGACCTTGGCATTGCAGGCCTCTGTTTGCTCCTGCTCCGATGGTTTCAGTCACTTCCGAATGATTTGGCTTTGCCTCATTTAGAGTCAGTCACTGCCTTTCTTGCAGATGCCTTTTATGATCTGTGCTTATCTGCTCGGTCTGTGACTGACTGCTGCTACAGTGGCTTGGTATTTGCTATGGCTCTGCATTGGAATGCGGATGCTGCTTCGGCGTCTCCATCTCACCAAGCTTCCTTTCAAGAGCTGCCTTCTTTTTGGTGAGGATTTGGAAAAACTTGTGAATAATTTGGGGAAAGTCAAGCCTTGACATTTGCTGGAGGATAAGCCCAAAACCAATTTTCGTCATCCTGCCATGTCATTGTCCGTGTCCTCATCTTATAGAGTCCGTTTCAGAGACGTTCATCGCTACCGGCCTGGCAAATCTGGTTCTTCTTTGAATAGGGCTACTTTTAAGCCTCAGTCCTTTCAGGGTATCTGTCATAACCGGGACAATTTCTCCTCATTCAACAAGTTTTCTGGTTCCACCAAATCTTCCCGTTGATGGTTTCTGGGTCCATTCTGGGGTGTCTCCTGTGGGCAGATGCTTACGGTATTTTTCCCGCAAATGGATCCAGATAACATTGGATCGGTGGGTTCTCAAGGTAGTGACACAGGGTTATACTCTCAGCTTCACCGAGCCCATGCTGAATGTCTTCATCTCTCCATGCAGTTTCGCGGCCAAGGCAGCAGCTGCACGCCTGACTCTCCAGCGTCTTCTTCAGCTCAATATGGTATGCCCAGTTCCTCCCTCAGAAAGAGGTTCTGGTCACTATTCCATTTACTTTGTCATTTCTATCCTGGACTTCAAGGGAGTCAATTGCTGTCTTCAGGTGCTGTGGCTCCGGATGGAAAACTTCAGGACAGTCATTCAAGCTGTTCGGTAGGCAAATTTCTCACATCCCTGGACTTTGCTGAAGCATATTTTCACATTCCGATCTGTCAAGATCATCAGCAGTATTTACGTTTCGCGGTCCTCTGTCAACATTATCAGTTCCATGCCCTGCCCGTTGGTCTTGCCACAGCTCTTTGCACTTTCTCCAAGGTGATGGTTGTAGTGGCAACTTCCTGTGGCACCAAGCTATTCAGGTTCATCCTTATCTAGACAACTGGCTGATCAGAGCAATGAGTTTCGAGGAGGCCACTTCTGTGATCTCTCAGGTCCTCTCCTTTCTGCTGTCTCGACTGGGTGGTCACTTATGTCAAAAGCAATCTGTGCCCACTTCAGTCTCTGGAATTCCTCGGCACCCACTTTGGCACGAGAGTGGGTTGAGTCTTCCTCTCTTATGACAGATGCCAGAAGCTCTGCATTCAGGTCCACGCCTTCTGGTTTCTGTCAGCTCCCATTGCCTGGGATTACCTACAACTCCTCAGCACCATGGCTTCTGCTCTCAACGTAGTCCCCTGGGCCCCTGCTCACATGTGTCTGCTTCAATACTCTCTCCTGTTGTGCTGGTCCCCTTCCACCCAGGACTATCGGATTTATCTACCCCTTTCTTCAGTAGTTTGCCACAGTCTTTGCCGGTGGCTTTGTCCTCATCACTTGTTGAAAGGCATTCCCTTGGAATTTCCTTGTTGGGTGGTGGTCATCACGGATGTCAGCCTTGCAGGTTGGGGAGCGCACTGCCAGGGATAGGCAGCACAGGGATCTTGGTCCATTCAAGATGCCTCATGGACCATCAATTGCCTTGAAGCCCGGGCTGTTTATCTGGCTCTACACTTCTTTCAATCCCACCTCCAGGGTCATACTTTTTGACAATTCCACCACTTTGACTTATCTCAACAGACATGGTGGGACCAAATGTCCCGAAGTGGCCCTGAAAATGAGTCTATTTCCCTGGACAGAATCCAGCCTCCTGGCTCTTTCTGCATAGCACATTGGGAGAATAGAGAACATTAAAGTGGATTTCCTGAGTTGTCATATCCTGGACTCTGGCGAGTGGGAGCTAGCTCTGTGGGTGTCTGTGAACATTGTGCATCGGTGGGATCATCCGACTCTAAGACCTAATGGCTACATCTTCCACTGCCAAGACGTCAATCTTTTCCATTCATCAAAAGTGAACTCTCACAGCCTAGATGCTGTGGTTCAGACCTGGCCCTCGTACCTTATGTCTTTTCTCCTTGGCTGCTAATTGGCTGTGTACTCCATCGGATAAGAGTCACACTTCAGACAGATAGTGCTGGTGGCCCCAGATTGGCCTCTGTGTCCATAGTATGCCAATCTCCTCTGCCTCCTGCAGGAGGCATCCTTACCTCTCAGTGTCCAGAGAGGTCCCCTGTTTCAGGGGCCAGTTCTAATGGATGACACTGCTCCTTACCTGCTTACAGCTTGGCTATTGAGTGGCGGCGCTTGCATTGCAAAGGTTACTCTCTGCAAGTAGTGGCCACTCTACAATGCGCTCGACGGTCTTCTACCTCACGTGCCTATTCTCAGATCTGGTGTCTTTTTTTTCTTCATGGTGTTCTAAGAGATCCCTCTCCCCTTGGTGAGTTTATATTTCAGATATTCTTTCCTTCCTTCAGGATGGATTTGATAAGGTTCTCACCCTTAATTCTTTAAAGGTATATATTGCAGTCTTGACATGCTTTCGGGGGCCTCTCCATGGGCGGTCTCTTTCTTCACATGTAGATGTTTCCCATTTTCTGCAGGGCGTTCGCTCCCTGAGGCCCCCCCATTCATCCAATCATCCCTTCTTGGGATCTGTCCTTAGTGCTTCGCAACTCACCCATGCCTCATTTGAGCTTCTCCATAGAGTATCTTTCAAAACTGTTTTTCTTATAGCAATCACTTTGGCATGGCGCCTTTTGGAGCTCCAGGCACTTTCTTGCCGGGACCCTTTTCTGTCTTTTTCCTCAGAGGGGGTTACCATTTGAACAGTGTCCTCTTTTCTGCCTATGGTCCTTTGGATTTTCATGTCATGCTTCCTTCCTTTTTTAAAGATGTCTTCGGATGACTACCAAATCCTTCACCTGTTGGATGTTGGTCGTGTGTTACACTGTTACCTCAAACACACTAATACGTTTTGTCTTTCTGATCACCTTTTTGTCCTGGCTTCTGGTCCACAAAAAGGAGCGGCCACTTCCAAAGTGACCATTGTGCACTAGATCAAGCAGAGCATTGATTCAGCTTATATTTTATTGAACTAACCTGTGCCTGTAGGTCTTCAGGCACATTCTACACGGGCCCAGTTTACCTCCTGGGCAGAATGCTCACAGGTAGCTGTGCTGATATTTGCAGGGTGGCCACCTGGTCCCCCCTCTCTACTTTTGCATGTCACTATCCCTTGGATGTCCAAGCTTAAGAAGCAGCTTGCTTTGGAGCCTCTATCTTGGCTGCAGTTGTTTCTTCCCATCCTGGAGTAGTTTTAGCTATGGTCCTCCCTACTAGTCTGGGCTGGTCTATCAGAATGGAGAAATTTTACTAATTGATTAATTTCCTTTGCTGGAATCCTGCTAGACTAGTCCAGGACCCACCCCTCTAAACTGTTTAGTCCGTCGCATAGCTAAGACATTTAGGTGATATTGCTGTACCTCGCCATGAACATACATTCTTGGCCTGTGGGTCCTGTTTCACATTGTTCAAGTTAGCTTGTAGTTATAAGAGTTATTCATTTATGAACTCCCATTTTTGGTCTGGTTTTGTACTTCCTTGGCTGTTTTGGATTCCTGCTGCTTGTTATGGTTATATTGAAGTTCCCCTTGGGATTTTATACCAAGGGTGATGTCACAAAACATCGGGACTTTTTCTCTCTCTCACCATCTGCTGGCAGGGGAACACAACCCACTAGTCTGGACTGGTCTAGCAGGATTCCAGCAAAGGAAATTATTGGCAAGTAAAATGTCTTCGTAAGTTACCTCGAACTTCTGAGAGAGAGCATGAGCAAAATCCAATTGTTTCTCATTTATCTCTGTTTTAGAAATACATAAATTGCCTTGTATGATGAGAGGAGGTCAAGTTGATCAAGAAATTACACTAAAAACGACAAAAAAACGAGAAAAACCAAAAGGAAAAGAAGCAACAAAATCCACAGATCACAGCAACATCAACCAGGAGTAAAGGAGGTCCTTGGATCACAAGACACACAAACTCTGGGAAATGCACATATGACTTTATTGGATGACCTGACTTGGCCACGTTTCAGCAATAAGCCTGCGGGGCTTATTTTCCATATATGTTGCCCTAATTAGGTAAACAAATGACCAATTTGTGGCTCACAAAACACAATTGTGTATTGATTGCACTGTACTCACAGAGAATGTCATTAAATAGGGCTATGTATATGGAAGAGTCCCCTTGACATAGGTTTATTGCCGCTTGGCTGAGTGGGGTCATCCAATAAATCCATATGTGCGTTTGACAGAGTTTGTGTGTTTTTAAATCCATGGTTCATATCTGCTCCTGGTTGATTTTGCAGAAATAAGAAAAACCAACAATAGCAGATGCTTTACTCTTTCTCTCCCTCCTTCCTTCCTCCAGGAATTCTGAATTTCTGCGCAAATAATTACCTGGGACTGTCCAGCCACCCAGAGGTGATTCGCTGTGGTCTGGAGGCCTTGGAGCAGTATGGGGCAGGCCTCAGCTCTGTGCGTTTTATCTGTGGAACTCAGGTGTGTCAACATAGATACCACCAACCCTGGGTAGAGGGAGCATGAAGAGGAAGCTACTGTGTGCATGGTCTGGCTCTCATTTGTGTCTGATGCACTTCCTGGTTTACTCTGGTGGTAACGCACACATCATTATCTTCTAACTTTGTTCATGGGTGTACATAATAGGGGTAGTTTTATAACAGGATACCCATGCAAGAGACCCAAATGGACACCTGTTCCTTATCGTCACTCCAGTCCAGTCCCTTTACTTCTGGGTTGCGCAACCCTTCCAGCAGCTTGGAGGCTGAGCCAAACCTTTTTGGAGGTGGGGCGGTATAAATACCACTGGGACCACCCCTCCACTCCAGTATTCTCAGCCTCCAAGCAGCTGGAGGGTTCCGTAAGCCTGGGGCTTACTGGAGTCTTCCTTTAACTAAATTCCCTTAAAATTACTTTTAAAATTATAACTTTATTACTTTATTGCTTTTAGTTTCTTGCATTTATTTTCCAGTGCCTATCAGTTAGTTTGGGTGCTCTGTTCCTTTAACTACACTCTGCTCTCTTCCCCTCCCTCCCCCCCCCCCCCCCCCGGGGGGGCCGGGCGCCGGGGGGAGAAGGGTGCTGGCTGTTTGCCTCAGATCATCGGGATTTCCCCGCTTGCCCTGCCTCGCGCCGAAGCCCTTCAGGTGGCTGAGCGCTGGAGGAACCCCCGAGAGGCAGATTGCGACCGCCGGTCTCACCCCGCGGCTGAAGAACGCGGCAGCGATCCTCAGGTCTTCCACCCGCGGCGGAGGACTCTGCTCGGCTCAGCACTGCTTCTCACGGTCGGCACAGTCTCTGCCGGCATCCACTGCCTCAGCGACGTTTTGTCCCGGGAGGAGAACAACGACCCGCAGAACGCACTCACGATCCCCCGTTCAAGCTCCACGTGGTGAGGCCTACCACGTGTAGAGCCAACGGGCAGAGATCGCTGAGCCGGGTTCACCAAGCTACAAACCGCAAGTATCAAAGAGATCTACTCGCAGTTTCCTGGATCGCTATTGCCTGTGTTTTAAGTTTATTTTATTTTGCTTTTAATTGTATTTTAATTTAGTAATTTAATTTTCTAATTGTACTTAGCCACGGGCCTAGGTTTCACTGTTAGAGAACAGAGGGTCTGGTAATTCCTCTTCTCTCTCTCTCCCTCAAGTACAAATTGCTTTTAAAAAGAGGGAGAGAACTATTCCTTACAGCTACATTTTCTGTTTTCCTTGTAGCTGGGGTCCGGGCCTATTGCTTATCCCTCCAAACAGGTCTGAGGTACCTGGGATCAAGAGCATGGCGGCGAAGCCCAGATGCCTTTCCTGTGGCACCCGTAGGGGCACTTCCTTGGAGGCAGGAGTCTGCAGGGCTTGTGCTGCAGTAGCTGCCACAGTGGAGCAAGAAATTAATTTGGCCATGTCTCAGGCCTCTCAGAATACTGAAGACCCCTTACAAGGGGAGGGGGGGTCCCAGCTTCCTTCCGTCTCAATCACAGATTTACCCACCCCTCCGCCCCCAGCGTCTCCCCCCCTTCGGGGGAAGGGAGTTCAGGGGACTTTTTCTCCCCAGACTTCATTCTTTTACTCCACAAGGCCTATTGCTTGCGCAAGCAGGGTTCGGGTACAGGGGGGAATGCCCCGGCGACTGAGACCATATCCAAGAAAGCAAGCATCCCTGACTCAGGCCTTCCACCCAAACGCCCACGCTTGGGCGGGGAAGAACCTCTCTCCGTCCTTTCCCAAGGTTCTCCAGAAGAAGAGGGCTCTGACAGAGACTGGGACGAGGAAGAAGAGGAACTGGAAGAAGGGGAGATCCCTGAAGAAGATCATTCCAGGATAATTAGAGTCTTTCGGCGGGAAGAACTTCCGGCTCTAATTGATGAGTCCCTAAAGATCCTCAATGTATCCTCTGATATGCCAACAGAGGAGGAGACAGTGGAGGATCCGTTAATCCAGGCCATCAGGAGATCACAGAGGGTTTTCCCTGTCCATAGAGTGGTGCGCCAGATGATCCAGGAAGAATGGGATCAACCCGAGTCTAGTCTAAGGGGAATCCGATCCATGTCTCGCTTGTACCCTCTACCAGAGGCGGACAGAGAACTACTGAAGTCTCCGAGGGTGGATGCAGCGGTTTCAGCAGTTACTAAGAAGACTACTATTCCAGTGGAGGGCAGCACCGCCTTGAGGGACTCTCAAGACAGAAAGCTAGATACCCTCCTGAAACAAGCGTTTGATGTGAGTGCCCTTGCCTTGCAGGCCTCGGTTTCAGGGGCTTGGGTGGCGAGAGCCTGTTTAAGGTGGTCTCAACAGCTGCAGGCAGCAGAGGGTCCATCTAGCGAGGCTCAGGCCCACTCGGCTAGACTGGAATCCGGAACAGCGTTCCTGGCGGATAGTCAGTATGACCTCATCAGAAGCCTAGCCAAGAACATGGCCTCGGTAGTGGCAGCTAGACGTTATCTATGGCTACGGAATTGGGCAGTGGACGCTTCCTCGAAGGCGCGCCTGAGCCGCCTTCCTTTTAAGGGGAAACTATTATTCGGAGAAGACTTGGAGAAGTTGGTAAAGGACCTTGGCGAGTCTAAAGGGGGCAGGCTGCCTGAAGACAGACCAAAGCAGGGGAGACCCTTAGCTCCAGTGCGTAACCAGTCCAGGGACTCCCGAAGGTTCCGTCCAGCTAGGACAAACCCCTTTCCCAGGGGCCATTTCATCTCGAAGGGACAAGGTTTTAGAGGGTTTCGAGGAGCAGGCCGAGGTTTTAGCTCGTCCTCCTTCTCCTCCTCTCAAGGAAATAGAAAACAATGAGGCGACGGGGGTCCAGGGGGAAGAGCCTTCGGTGGGCGGTCGCCTAAGGCGTTTTCTTCCTGCCTGGTCCCGGGTCACGTCCGATCAATGGGTTCTAGAGGTTATCAGAGAGGGCTACGCTCTCGAATTCGCAAAATAAATACATCCAGCCTTCGTTCAGTCTCCCTGCGGTTCTTCGGCAAAGAGAGTGGCGGTAGAGACTACTCTCTCCCGCCTGATAACGCTCGGAGCCGTAGTCCCAGTACCGCCAGACCAGCGCGGTACTGGTCGGTACTCGATTTACTTCGTAGTTCCAAAGAAAGAGGAGTCTTTCCGCCCAATTCTAGATCTAAAACAGGTCAATCGCTGCCTCAGAGTTCCACACTTCCGGATGGAAACCCTACGTTCGGTCATAGCAGCAGTCAGGGGCGGGGAGTTCCTAACTTCCCTCGATCTGACAGAAGCCTACCTACATATCCCGGTCAGGGATTCCCATCAACAATTCCTGAGATTTGCAGTGCCAAGGGGCCATTTTCAATTCCAGGCTCTTCCCTTCGGCCTAGCCACGGCTCCAAGGACATTCACCAAGGTGATGGTGGTGGTAGCGGCCTCTCTTCGGAAAGAAGGAATTCTAGTACACCCCTACCTGGACGATTGGCTAATCCGGGCAAAGTCCGAGGAGGAAAGCCACATCGTGACGGCAAGCGCTCTCAAAGCAGCTTGTATCCCTGCCCTTGTGTCTCCCAAGGTACTTGCTTACAGTCCCCGCCCACCGGAAGTGACGCTGGGTCTCTCCGTGTTTAAAATCCACACTGGTGTGGCGTCTGGCTGCTGTTTGCTGTGCTCTGTTCCTCCCGATTATTTGCCTACCTGCTAATTGCCTCTGCTTGTGCTGAATATCCGTGTGCTGTCTGTTGCTGTGGTCTGCGCTCTCTCAAAAGCAGCTTGTATCCCTGCCCTTGTGTCTCCCCAGGTACTTGCTTACAGTCCCCGCCCACCGGAAGTGACGCTGGGTCTCTCCGTGTTTAAAATCCACACTGGTGTGGCGTCTGGCTGCTGTTTGCTGTGCTCTGTTCCTCCCGATTATTTGCCTACCTGCTAATTGCCTCTGCTTGTGCTGAATATCCGTGTGCTGTCTGTTGCTGTGGTCTGCGCTCTCAAAGCAGCTTGTATCCCTGCCCTTGTGTCTCCCCAGGTACTTGCTTACAGTCCCCGCCCACCGGAAGTGACGCTGGGTCTCTCCGTGTTTAAAATCCACACTGGTGTGGCGTCTGGCTGCTGTTTGCTGTGCTCTGTTCCTCCCGATTATTTGCCTACCTGCTAATTGCCTCTGCTTGTGCTGAATATCCGTGTGCTGTCTGTTGCTGTGGTCTGCGCTCTCAAAGCAGCTTGTATCCCTGCCCTTGTGTCTCCCCAGGTACTTGCTTACAGTCCCCGCCCACCGGAAGTGACGCTGGGTCTCTCCGTGTTTAAAATCCACACTGGTGTGGCGTCTGGCTGCTGTTTGCTGTGCTCTGTTCCTCCCGATTATTTGCCTACCTGCTAATTGCCTCTGCTTGTGCTGAATATCCGTGTGCTGTCTGTTGCTGTGGTCTGCGCTCTCAAAGCAGCTTGTATCCCTGCCCTTGTGTCTCCCCAGGTACTTGCTTACAGTCCCCGCCCACCGGAAGTGACGCTGGGTCTCTCCGTGTTTAATATCCACACTGGTGCGGCGCCCTGCGCCGCGTGCGCGCGCCGAAGGAGCGCGCACAAGGAGCAGGACCTGCTCCTTGTGCGAGCTCCTTGGGGCGAGTTCCGGGGGCGACGAAGCTGCGGTTCGGGCGCCTCCATCTGCGCCTTTACACCTGCACTCATCCTTGTCCTCACTTCCTCACTCTACTACCCTTCGCTCCTCATATCTGCCGTCAAAAGCAGTCTCTGTTGTCATATCCCGTTCTGCAGCTCTGGTTCTCTTGCTATTGTTCTGTTTTCCCCTTAACATGTCTGTTATACCGGTGCACTGGGGCTGGCGCCCTGTTGCGTCCCCTCCTATCCTTCCCGGCCATCTTGCCCGGCAGCCTCTCAACCTAACCCACTGTCCCACCTCCCCTTCACATTCCTCCCTTCCTCCTGCATTCTCCCCTTCATTTTTGCACTTAGCTCTCCTGAACTGTCGCTCCACCCGGACCAAATCATCCCTGATTCAAGACCTTATTGTACTGCGTAGTCTGGACATCTTTTTTCTAACTGAAACCTGGCTGAGGGAGGGCGAGGAGCCCTTCCTCAACCGGTGCCTTCCACCTGGCTATTCTTTCCTGTCTACCTCACGTAGAAGCAGAAGCGGCGGTGGAATCGCTATTCTTCACCACTCCTCTGTTTCACTATCTGAACTTTCCTCCCCAGTCTCTCCTTCCTATCCCGAGTCCCTCCTTGTAAGGTTGGATTCTTCCTCCACCCCATACTACTTCCTTCTTATCTATGCCCCTCCTTCTCTCTCTTCTTCCTACTGGGATTCTTTACTAACCACTATTTCAGAAGTTTCCCTCCGTTATCCCCGTCTCTTAATCCTAGGTGATTTCAATATTCATGTGGACGCTCCTTCATCACCAAGAGACCTTTCTTTTCTCACTTTCCTATCAGATCACTCCCTCCGTCAATTTGTTTCCTTTCCCACTCACATTGCTGGCCACACTCTCGACCTTCTTATTGCTCCAGGTTCCTTCCCCTTCCTACCTTTGTCCCTTTCCTTTTCTACTCTTCCCTGGACCGATCACGTATGTCTCTTTTTTGATGTTCCTGTCCCACCTATTGCTTCTTCTTATAATTTTGATTCCAACTCCTCTCCTATGCTTTCTCGTCGAATCACTGCCGATACCTTTCACCATCTTCCCTCCCCAGCCATTACGCTCCCAGTAGACTTCGATGCTCTTCCCCTCGACGTTCAGGTTCATAAACTGCATTCGTCACTTTCCTCTGCCTTAGATTCTGCCGCTCCCCTTCGTCCTCATCACTCTCGTCGCCGCTTCCCACACTATCCCTGGTTCCACCATGGTTTAATTCTGCACCGTAAGCACCTCCGCCGTGCTGAACGCCTCTGGCGAAAGTATCCTTCTCCTACCACCTCTGCTGACTTTCATACCTGTCACCGCTGCTATCGCACCCTTCTCCATACGGCTAAGCGTGATTACTATACTGATCTCATCTCTTCCTCCTCAAACTCATCTCGCCAACTATACTCTGTCCTTCGTTCCCTCACAGCTTCACACTCTGCATCTTCTCCCTCTCCCAATGTAACCTCTGTTCTCCCAGACCCCTCTGCCCTTGCCTCCTTTTTTGTCTCCAAGGTTAGTGCCCTTCGCCAAGCTTTTCCCCAATGTCCACCGCCTCTTTCTCCCCCTGCTGAGCCCCCTCTTCTTTCCTTCTCTTCTCCATCCTCATCTCCAGCACTATCACATTCCTGGTCTTCATTTGACCCTATCACACTTGATACCCTGGAAAAGACCTTTTCTAATATTCGCAAAACCACTTGCCCAGCTGACCCTATCCCCTCCAAATGGCTTCTGGAACCTTCCTTAGCTCTATCCCCCTACATTCTTTCCCTCCTAAACTCTAGTCTCTCCACCGGTTCTTTTCCTTCCACTTGGAAACATGCATTAGTCCGTCCCATTTTGAAATCTCATTCCTCTGACCCGTCCACTCTTTCCAATTGGCGCCCAGTCTCAAACCTACCCTTCCTATCAAAACTTCTTGAGAAATTGGTTTTTCTCCAGCTTGCTTCTCACCTTGAGCTTGCCCTCACTCTCCATCCCCGTCAATCAGGTTTCCGCCCTGGCCACAGCACCGAATCTGTTCTTCTTTCTCTTCTCAACGATCTT
Source organism: Ichthyophis bannanicus (assembly GCA_033557465.1). Lineage (NCBI taxonomy): Eukaryota > Metazoa > Chordata > Amphibia > Gymnophiona > Ichthyophiidae > Ichthyophis > Ichthyophis bannanicus. The sequence continues at coordinate 1,006,081,980 of CM066031.1, read as the reverse complement.
CACATCGCTCACGATCGCGGTCTCGTCACTCTGGCTGTTTCTCTCGACTTATCTGCGGCTTTCGACTTGGTGGATCATCACACTCTCCTCTTCCGTCTTCAAGAAGCTGGTCTTTCGGGTGTGGTTCTCCGATGGTTTCATTCGTTTCTATCCTGTCGCTCTTTCTCTGTTGTTTCTGCATCTTCTTCTTCTGCCCCCACCCCCCTGTCCTGTGGTGTTCCCCAAGGGTCTGTTCTCGCCCCACTTCTCTTCAATATTTTCCTAGCCCCCCTAGCCCTTCTGGTCCAACAGTTTAGCATCTCTGCATATTATTATGCAGACGACATTATTCTTCTCCACCACACAGATCCTCTTTCCCCTGATATCTCCCCTATCAACCACTGTCTCACTGCTGTGATGTCTTGGTTCTCCTCCAACTTTCTACAAGTAAACCCGGCAAAATCCTTCGCAATCTGGTTCACCTTTGGCAGTCCTTCTCCCACCTGTGCCCCCTCTCTCTCCTCCCAGTCTATCCCCCTGGTTTCTTCACTCCGATACTTAGGTGTTGTCCTTGACTCTGCCCTTACTTTCAAAGATCACATTTCCTCAGTTGTTCAACGTTCCTTCTTTTCTCTTCGCCAGCTTAGAGCAGTTCGTCCCTTCCTTTCTACTCCTGCTCTGACCACCCTTCTGCTTACCCTTGTGTTGTCCCGTCTTGATTATTGTAATGTCTCCTTTGCTGGTTTACCCAAGTCCCAACTGTCTCGTCTCCAACGCGTTCAAAACGCTGCTATCCGTCTGTTGTCCCATGCCTCTCGGTTTGATCATGTTACACCCCTTCTCTATCAACATCACTGGTTACCTATTTCTTTCCGCATTCGGTTTAAACTTCTAATTCTTGCACATCGAACAATTTACACTGGCACTCCCCTCTATCTAGCAAACCAGATACAATTTCATATCCCCCACCGTCTCCTCCGTTCCATGCATATGAATCGCATGGTCCTTCCCTCCCCTTCACATGCTCATCTAGAACAAACCCGCTCCTCTGCCTTCTATTTCCTGGTCCCCAGCCTCTGGAATTCACTCCCCCCTCCCCTCCGTGCAGAAAACTCATATCAAATTTTCAAAGCCCACCTCAAAACCCATCTCTTCCGCCTTGCGTTCGACCCTCCCCCCTAGCCCACTCCCTCCCCCTTCCCACCACCTCACCTTTTCACAGAATTTGTATGTCTTTCCTCCCCCTCCTTCCCTGTCTGTGCACTTGTATTTATTATTTTTAGTTCATTTCTGTTCTTATCTCCTCTTTCCTTTTCCCCTACTTTTCCTTAATTTGATGGCGTTCCTTTTCTTTTTCCACAGCCAATGCTTGTTTTAATCAACTTGCTTGTTTTTTATATATTGTAAACCGCTCAGACGCCTATGGTATTGAGCGGTATAACAAGTTTTTAATAAACCTAAACCTAAAGTGGTTCAAGTACTGGAAGAGTTGGGGTGGGTCATCAATCGAGCGAAGAGCAGGATGACTCCCTCCCAGGAACTGGAGTACCTCGGAGCAAGGTTCGATACCAACAGAGGCAGGGTGTTTCTGTCTCCATCAAGATCAAGAGAACTAAGACTCCTGGTCACTCAGTTTCTAGCCAGACGAAACCCCACGGCGCGGCATTATCTACAGGTCCTGGGAACAATGGCAGCGGCGATAGAGGTGGTACCATGGGCCCGGGCCCACATGCGGCCACTACAGAGGGCCCTATTGCGTCGTTGGTCGCCACAACGTCACTCCATATCAATGCAGTTACCCTGCGCGCCTCGAACCAAACAGACGCTGCACTGGTGGCGATCCCCGAAGAATCTGGATCGCGGGATGCCCCTTGAGCCTCACCAGTGGTTATTACTGACGACGGATGCCAGTCTGGCAGGCTGGGGAGCTCACTGCGAGGACCAGTTCGTTCAGGGCAGCTGGACTTGGCTAGAAGCCCAATGGCCCATCAACAGACTGGAATTGCGGGCCGTAGTATTGGCGCTCAGAGCTCTAGAGGCCTTGGTACAAAAAAGAGCAATTCGCGTGCTATCAGACAACGTTACCGCGGTGGCTTACATCAACCACCAGGGCGGCACCAGCAGTCCCGCCCTAGAGAAGGAGGCGAGCACCCTGTTCCAGTGGGCAGAAACTCAGTTGGAAGCTCTCTCGGCACAGCATGTAGCAGGCATAGACAACGTCACGGCAGACTATCTCAGCAGGTGCAAGATAGACCACGGGGAGTGGGAGCTGGAGCAGGAGACGTTCGACCGGATAGTAGCCCATTGGGGTCTGCCAGTCATGGATCTCATGGCGAGGTTCGCGTCCGCCAAGGTGGAACGGTTCTTCAGCCGACGCAAGGAAAGGATGTCCGAAGGCCTGGATGCCTTGGCCCAGAAGTGGCCCTCGGAGGGTCTTCTCTATGTGTTCCCTCCCTGGGCTCTGATCGGAAAGGTGCTACAACGAGTGGAGTCCCATCACGGAGACATAATCCTCATAGCCCCGGACTGGCCTCGCCGTCCCTGGTATGCAGATCTGATGCGATTAACCGCCGACCAACCTTGGCGTCTCCCTTGCAAAAGGGACCTACTGAGGCAAGGCCCATTACGGATGCCTCACGTGGATCTGTTCTCGCTTACGGCCTGGCTATTGAAAGGGCGAGGCTCCTAAAGAGGGGTTATTCGGGAGCCGTCATCTCTACCCTGTTAAACGCTAAGAAGCGTTCGACCTGTCTCTCTTATATCAGGACGTGGCGCACCTTCGAAGCGTGGTGCGCTGAGCGCAGGCAAAAACCCCTATCCGCTTCAGTCCCCGAGGTCTTAGAATTCTTACAGGCAGGCTTTGACAAGGGTCTAGCCCACAGCTCCTTGCGGGTTCAGCTAGCGGCAATCGCATGCTATAGAGGGAAGGTCCGCGGAAAGCCCCTAGGGGCGCACGCGGATGTCTCCAGGTTCCTAAGGGCGGTGAGGCGCCTGCGGCCTCAACAGAGGTCCGTCGTCCCCCCCTGGGACCTCGACCTAGTACTTAACGCTCTGATCAAGGAACCCTTCGAACCAGTGAAGAGGGCCTCCTTAAAGGACTTAACCTTGAAGACAGTCTTTTTGGTCGCGATATGCTCAGCAAGGCGGGTTTCCGAACTACAAGCGCTTTCCGCTCAGCCTCCCTTCCTACTGTTTCTCAAGGACAAGATAGTTCTACGTCCGGTCCCCTCCTTCTTGCCCAAGGTCATTTCTCCTTTTCATATGAACCAGGCAGTTCACCTTCCGGTCCTCTCCGCCGTGGAGGGCGGAGAAGGGGTTAGCAAACTGCGGCTCCTGGATGTCCGGAGGACCTTGAAACGCTACCTTTCCCGCACGGCCCCCTTTCGGAAGTCCGAGCGGCTATTCGTTCAGTTTGGGGGTCCACACAAGGGAGAAGCGGCGGCCAAGGCCTCCATCTCCAGATGGATCAGGGAAGCGATTGCTTCCGCCTACATCCTGAAAGGAAAGCAGGTGCCTGCGGGGCTACGGGCGCACTCCACCCGAGCTCAGGCTACGTCATGGGCAGAGTTCAGCTTAGTCCCTCCAGTGGATATCTGTAGGGCAGCAACTTGGTCCTCTCTTCATACGTTCACCAAGCACTACAGGCTGGACATTCAGAGCGCAGCGGATGCTCGGTTTGGTCTGGCGGTCCTTCAGTCCGGTTTGCCGTATCCCACCCAGGATTGAACTGCTCTTGTACATCCCAGAAGTAAAGGGACTGGACTGGAGTGACGATAAGGAAATAGTAATTAGATCTTACCTGCTAATTATTGTTCCTGAAGGAACGACAGTCCAGTCCCTGATCCCACCTGGTGAGGACCTATCAATCAGGAGGAAACTCTGGACCGAGCGGGGGGCCTTTTCAGGATGAAGGGACACGGGAGAAAACCGGATCGGGCAACATCAAGCATTTCTCCTCCGTCCGGTCACTCTCTCTCTCTCTCTCTCTCTCTCTCCCTCTCTCTCTCACTCTTCCTCGCATTATCCATTTGCTATATAAAAACAAAACAAAAAAAAAATGTTGTTGTACATAGTTAGGCAATGTTGTTTAGATAAGTTCTTAATGGAAATCTGTAGATCTGCTTTTTCAGTCGATTACTGGAGTGGAGGGGTGGTCCCAGTGGTATTTATACCGCCCCACCTCCAAAAAGGTTTGGCTCAGCCTCCAAGCTGCTGGAAGGGTTGCGCAACCCAGAAGTAAAGGGACTGGACTGTCGTTCCTTCAGGAACAATAACTAGCAGGTAAGATCTAATTACTATTTTTAGGCCTATTTTATAAAGGGGGCCCATTGCCTTTATAAAATAGGTTTCCAGAACCAGCTCCAGTGATGCACAGATTTACACTTGCTCTGAAAAAGGAGTAAATGTGTGTGTGTGTGTATGTTTGTACTTACATGTATACTTATGTATTTTATAAAATAATGTGCATACATTTAAATTCTGCCTCTACTCTACCCAACCTATGCCTGCCCGCAGATTGCATAAAAGTAGGCATACTACCTTTTATGCATGTATGCGCTTACACAGTTCTATGAAAGCCCTTTTTTGTGTGTAAATTAGATATTTTCTTCTGCACTATGGGGGGTCATTTTAAAAATCATCTGTGCACAAAAAACAAAGGTTTATGCACAAAAAAAATTACTTTTTTGAAAACTGCCCAGAATATGGGGGTTATTCCCTCACACATAAAATCATCTTCAACGAGTCAGCTCCGTGCCTCTCCTCACTCTTATCCATCATCCACAACAATAGATCATGCCGCTCCATCACCAAAAACCTTCTTACCATCCCAACAAATAAGAGTTATTGCAATCAAGCTACTTGTAACCGGACCTTCTCCCTCTATGCCCCGTCCTTATGGAATGCTCTACCTCATGATCTACAAAACTGCTCTGACCACTCTGAGTTCCAGAAGAAGCTAAAAACTCACCTCTTCCTGGAACATTTTTCCCTACCTCCATAGATAGTCCTCAGTCCTTTGTCTTCCTCCCATCTCTCCTGCCCTTCAAACTCACTCCTACAAACTCGCTGTAACCATATATCCGTATGTAAATAGTTGATTACTGTATAAAGTTTCACATTTATGCCTATGTATCCTTATTATGTTGTTCCATTGTAAACAGTTGAAATATACTGCCTTATTTTGTTCTATGTAAACCGTCTTGAATCGCAGAAAGACGGTATATAAAAACCGTTAAATAAATAAATAAATATTCTAAAAGCCTTACCCACAATTTCCACTTGGAATATCAAACATTTAGATGTGGAAATGGTAATTTTAGAAAGGGATCCATTTACAAGTGGGTGTCCAGAATATATAGAAGTTGCAAAAGGATGTGTCAGGAGCATGGTTAGAACATGGCCTAAGCAGGTCAAAAATCTGCACGAGTATTCTCTATTTCACATAGAGAATGCACGCCACTTCAGGATTTATAGCTGCTCCCTGGCACATACAGGGTTTTAAAAAGTGTTTGCTTTGGTTGGCTCTTTATAGCAGGGTTTAAGGGGGTTAGCCTTCTTAATCCTCCCTGTTGTTTAGTTCTTCCCCCCTCCCCCCCCCCAGTTGAAATGAATTTAGGATAGTGGCTGCTGTTGTTAATTGACGACATTTATATGTATAAATTTGCAAAATACCCACTTCCATGCATAAGTGCCGGCACTTATACATGTAAGTTGCTTCTGCTGATTTTTCCAGCATGTAGATTTGCAGGAGTGCATGTGGATTTGCCGGCTATATGATTTTATTTATTTAACAGGTTTTTTATACCACTTTATCATTTCAATCAAAGCAGTTTACATTGTAACTTAAACTTGGTAACATACATTAAACAGGGACATTGATAACTTGTTGTTTTTTCTGAGGCAATGGAGGGTTAAGTGATTTGCCCAAGGCCACAAGGAGTACTAGTGGGAATCGAACCCTGGTCTCTTGGTTCCCAAGTCGGTGCTCTAACCATTAGGCCACTCCCCCACTCCGCATATGTGTCAGCAAATACACATGCAGTCCTGCACATCTTTATATCTATTTTACAAAAGGCGTCATGTTAGAGCCTTTTCTAAAATACAGCCGGGATTGTGTATATCCTGACCGCGTTGTCTCAATTCTGATTTCCATGTATTATCTAAAATTTGCCGTCACATGCACATAAGCCTATGTGCACGTAAGTTTTATTTTATACAAATTGAGTAGACTGTGATTGGGGTGGGGATAGTGCTTATATTCACATTTCATAAAATATGCATGCGAGTGCATGCTGGGAAATCTGTGCCTGCTAAATAGCAAGTCTCCGTTTGTGTGCTTGTACTTTCCATACGTTAATATTGTGTGAGCGCATACATAAATGCCCCACACTCTCCCCCCTCGTTATCCGATTCCCCCTTCCACACAATCTCATATTATTACTGTCACTCTGTAACTAGATAATTTGTACATAGTTCATATTGCAGGAGCTCCTTATATCCGCTGCGCTATAAGTTCCTTGCAATATCTCCATGCATGCCCCCCTTCCTCCTCACCGTTCTGTGTAACTCTTTTTAGTTGTCTTGTAAACCACTTTGATTCTAGGCGAAGGTGGTATAGAAATCCATTTAAATATATAAATAAATTCAAAGGGCAAAATAACTTATAGGTTTATTTGCCACATGAATGAGGTAGCCTGTTATACAAGTTTCCTCTCTGTGTTTTTAGTGCCTGACACCATGGCATGCGTCTTTTCAAGCTGAGCAAAACCTGGTGCTTTTGATCATTTTATTGACAAAAACATGTTTCTTTCTTTTTCTATCCTTCCCCCACCATTACTTGCACTTGTTCTTCCTGCTTTTCTTTGCTTTGGTCACCTGCTTGGTCTCTACAGAACATACACAAAAGCCTGGAGCAGAAGATTGCTAGTTTCCATCATCGGGAAGATGCCATCCTGTACATCAGCTGCTTTGATGCCAATGCAGGGATTTTTGAGGTTGGTAGAGCAGATGATCCATAGAGAGGGAGTTGGGGCTGGCCCGGCCACTAGGTGGGCTAGGTAGCAGCTCTTGATGGGCGGCACAGTGGCTTTGTGATGCCACTTTGGTGCTCATGATAGGCCATGTGCTTTGACGCAACTTTTTGTTGGAGAGGGATCAGAAGCACCAGGCCATGTGTGTCGAAGAACATTGCCTGCCACGGGTACCAAACCAATGGCACAACGCTGCCGCTTTTAAACTGATGCTGCCGTCGGCTCCCCAGTAGATGGAATTGATGGGGCGGCAGCAGCAGGAGGTGACTTGGCTGGGGCGCCTGCCTGGGGTGGCAGAAACCCTTAGGTAGCCCTGAAGGGCAGACCAAAATTTAAACATCAAGAATTGCACTTTTTTCTCAAGAGGAAACTACCTCGGTAACCCTCAGGGCCACAACATAACCCATGGAAGTAGAGGGCGAGCTAACCAGTGTATAAATAACAATTCCTAGTTAGGCTTGAAACAACATCAATGGTTAAAAAACCTCTTGTATGCAAAATATATACAGCAAAGCAAAGTTTTGGAATCAGTCACATGTGATAAATAAAAAGTCAAAACTCTCAAAAAATACTGTCACATGTGGCTCTTACTTATGCTGGGAAGAACATCAACATCAAACATCAGAAAAGCTGTATTGTAATTTCCCAAGGGTACATAGGTTGGTGTCTTGCTTGTGTTACAGTCAGAAATAATCCACATGCAGCTGTAAATTCCACTGGCCGTCAAAGCCCCGACACCGGGTGTTTTGCCATTCTCGGCTTCTTCAGGGAGCCCGACAGCTCAAATACCCAAACATGTGAACACAATCGAAAAAAAGCACAATGAAAACTGATGACGCCCCAAAAGAACAATACTGAGGTCTGGATTTCAAAAGGCATACAGGAAAAAGAGCCAGCCACAAAGGTATCAGCTGCACAAAGCAAACAGCGGTACAGCCCAGCGTCAAGACCGAAAAAATGCCATGCATGTGCAACTGCATCAATGTCAGACGCTGGAAAGCGGCATTCTCCCCTAATCAAATGTAGCGGCTCCTAAAAAGAACCAATAAGCAAAGGTAACAGCGGAGGGAAGCCTTTCAAAAATAGAAGCAATGCAACATAATGATTACTGGAAACATAAAAAGAAACCGAAGATAAAAACGAGAAAGGATCACATAAAGAAAACTAAGGAAAAATACATTAATGGAGACCCCACCATCCCACCAAGACCCAAATAAAAAAAAAGGCCTTCCAGTCGATGGAGTCATTAAGTTCATTAGGTTGAAGAGTGTTCAGACGAAAAATCAAGGGTTGTTCAATACGAACAAGTGGAGGTGGTAGAGATGAGGACAGTATCTGAATCCATAAAAGCATGGGACAAACACAGAGGATCTCGAAAGGAAAAAAAGGGGACTGTTGTAGTGGTTGATATGGAAGGACAGACTAGATAGGCCATGTGGTCTTTTTCTGTCATCATTTTTCTATGTTTCTAAGTGTCTTGTCCCAGTTTTTGCCATATTTCTGAAGGAGATCTCTGAGTATTAACCAGACAGCGTAACTCCTTAAACTCATGGTTCAAACATTTGACAGTGCTTCACCATTGGGGCCCCCTCAGTTCTATGTTGAATTTTGCTTTTATGTTCAATCAAATGTATACGAAGTGCATGATTGACTGACTGGTTTCTAATTCACAAGGGCATAAAATCAGGTAGATCACACCACTCCTACTGCAAGTGGTGGTTTGGTATAGAGTGTAAGACTTACCATTATATGAAAAGGAGATACATTCAGACATCACTGAAGATACAGAGCAGTGGCCACAAATCTTATGATCCTGTGGTTGAATATCTGTGGTGCAAACATCCCCAAAAGCCGAAGGACATAAGTCCCTCGGATTACGATTTCTAGTGTACATAGTTCGTATATCAAGTTGCTGAAAACCTGTAATCAAATGGAGAATATGAGAATGTCATTGAATAATTTTAGATAACTTATAACTGCATGGGTTAAATGCATCAGCCTGTCATCAGCTATTGTCGGACGTACCCGGGGTGTTAGTAGCCATGACTTTTCATTAAAGTGAGTCCGTGTGCGAGCATGGCACACCAAATGAGCTGGATAAACCCGATCCAGAAAAGCCATCTCCAAATGTTAGGCCTGTTGCTTATACTCAGTAATAGTGGAACAGTTGTAAACTTTGTTTCAAACGAAGCTGGTCATCTTGTCTACACAGTAACATGTCCAGAAACAAAATCTGTTTTGCATGAAAATTTATAGAGAAGTTAATATTGATATGATATGCTGTGGAATGCCAATAGCTGTTGAGAGGGGCCAGTTCACAACAAAAAAACTTCATCAATATAACAAACCCATAGACTAATTTGAGCTTGAAACTGGTTATGTGAAGGCAATCACATACCCAGACCCTCTCGAAATTGACATTATACAAATTCGCAATAGGAGGAGCCATTGTGGCTCCCATGGTGATTCCCTTTATTTGTTGGAAAAATTGGCCATTAAAGCAGAAATAATTCAGTGTCATCACCGGATTCATTAGTTGCAAAATAAAAGCTATCATGGCATCACTAAGATCTTGGCGATCAGTGAGAAATTGTTTAACTACCTCAGCAGCACCCATCTGAAGAATGCTTGTTATAAAGATGACACATCCATAGTTACAAGGAGCAGCCTTGTTGGCAAATCTTTATCATGGCCATCAGCCAAAATTTGTAAAAAATGCATCATATCACACAAAAAGGAGGGAATTTTAGACACCAGTGGCCTCAAAAATGAGTCTGCAAAAGTAGACAGCGGCTCTAATAAGGAGCCCTGTAAGGGAATAATGGGTCTCCCTAGTGGATCTATGAGATCTTTGTGTATTTTAGGGAGAATATAGAAATGAGGCATATGGGGATATACCACACAAATAAGAGGCTTCTTTTTTTATTAATAGGGTGTCTCAAGAGCCGCTGAAACTATCTCCTTGATGAGAACTTGTAGATGTTCTGTCGGGTTGATAGGAAGTAAAGCAAGCGTGACATCATCAGCAAGTTGTCGAGCCACTTCTTGAAGATATTAATCTTTATCTAAAACAACCACTGCACCTCCTTTATCTGCGTGTCTGATGATATCTGAAAAGGAAAGTAGTTGTGTTAATGGCTCTCGTTCCGAACGTGGTAAACTATGATGAGTAAAGTGGGTAGGCATCTGCTCTATCTGAGCCATATCACGCAAAATCAATTCATGAAACAACTGCAAAATTGGATGCAGTGGGCCAGGTTGCTTCTGCCCACTGCAATTCGTAGGTTAATCGAATTGGCAATTTAACACGATCAACTGAAGCGAAATCCATATCAGGGTGTCTCTACATCTGGGAAAGGGACTGTGGTGCAAAAAATTCCTTGAGCTGGAATTTGCGCATAAGTTGCTCCAACTCTACATGAGCTTGAAAACCATCATAAGATGTACATGGTATAAAGAAAAGGCTTTCTCTAGAACCCATAATTGATCAGGGGTCAAGACATGAGAGATTTGACTACAAGTCCTCTGGATCCGCTGCTGGCTGGGATAGAGTCCAAGGGTGGCGTGAAGTGGTCTGATCGTCTCCTTGTTTCCCATGGATTTCCCCTACTCTAAAAAATCTTCAGCATCAAATAATGGATGATCCAAAGGAGAAGAGTCCTCAGAATATTCAAACGACACGTTGTTGGTCTTCCTCTTGTCTGGATGCATCCAAGGATATACAAATACGGATTTATAGTCTGTTATCCCGATGTAATTTAGATAGCTTGAAGGTTTTTTTAACTCTGAGCAGAAGGAGTCCATCTGCACTTGTGGATGTTGCAATAGATGAGAAAAAGCATCTTCGTTCTCTACTGCTTTTAGTGCTTCCGTTTTCTTTTCCAGTTCAGCTAGTGCTGTGGTGTTAACGGTGAATGCCACAAACGTTTTTAATACCATTAAGTCAAGAACACACTTATTTAAAATTTTATTCCAGTCCTCTACAAATTTCTTGTCCTTTCTGAAAAGTTGGGTCCTTTTTTTGATCTGAAACCCGCGAGGAATTTGGTATCTGTGGATATATTCTATTAATGTGGCACGATGTAAATCGGCCCGAATGTCGTTCCCATAATTTCTATAATGAAGACCAGGAAGCATGTAAATTTGACATATCGGTGTCATTAAAGAGAGTAGGTTCATTCAACAGTTCCTGCATTTGATGTTCTGAAAATGTCAAGGTTGCTTGCCATAATTAAACTATATCAGAAATGTATCCTCACAAGGAGCCAGAAATAGACTAATCAATAGTAATAGCAAACTCCTTATTGTGGCAAAAAGATCACATTATAGTCCAGACCAAAACATCAAAAAAGATACTTTTTTCTCTAGAGGAAAAGACCTCAGCCACCCTCAGGGCCACAACATAACCCATGAATATAGAGGGCAAGCTAACCAGTGTATAAATAACAGTATCTGGTTAGGCTCGAAACATCAACTGTCAAAAAACGTCTTGTATGCAAAATTATATATAACAAAGCAAAGTTACTCATGCCGGGAAGAACATCAATATCAAACATCGGAAAAGCTATATTGTAATTTCCCAAGGGTACATAGCTTGGTGTCTCGCTTGTGTTACAGTGAGAAATAATCCACATGCAGCTGTAAATCTCACTGGCTGTCAAAGCCCCGACATGGGTGTTTCGACATTCTCGGCTTCTTCGGGGAGCCTGACAGCTCAAATACCTAAAACCTGTGAACACAATTGAAAAAAAAGCACAATGGAAACTGACGATGTCCCAAAAGAATATTACTGAAGTCCGGAGTTCAAAAGGCATACAGGAAAAAGAAGAACCAGTCACAAAGGTATCAGCTGCACAAAGCAAACAACGGTACAGCCCAGCATCAAGACCGAAAAAACGCTGTGCTTGTGCAGCTTTAAGGCACCCCCCCATGAATATCAAACACTGGAAACCATCATTCTTCCCTAATCAAATGTAGCGGCTCATAAAAAGAACTAATAAGCAAAAGTAACAGTGGAAGGAAGCCTTTCAAAAACAGAAGCAATGCAACATAATGATTATTAAAGACATAAAAAGGAATTTAAAAAAAAAGGATCACATAAAGAAAACTAAAGAAAAATCTGTTAATGTTTTGGCCCTGAGGGTTACCGAGGTCTTTTCCTCTTGAGAAAAAAGTGCAATTTTTGATGTTTAAATTTTGGTCTGGACTATAATATGACTTTTGCCACAATAAGGAGTTTGCAATTATTATTGATTAGTCAATTTTGGACTCCTTGTGAGGCTACATTTCTGAAATAATTTTACTTCGAAGCACGAACTAGAACATAGAACGCTAGGGAAGATAAGATGAGAAGAGGAAAGAACAGATTGATTGCTAATGAAACTGCGCTGAGAAACGCTGTCTTTGCGATGCAACATGGGGGAATGGAGGGACCAAGCTCCACCCAAGTAAACTGCACTCTTCTTAGGGCCGGCACCCCCGGTGGCATTTCATTGCGGCAGAAATCAGCAGCTAAAAAGAGTTAGGATTACTGGTATGGAGCCTCCGAGCGCAGGTGTGTGCTCAAGGCCTGCCCCCTCTGATCTTCCTGTTTTGGACAGAGCAGGCCAAGAGTGCATGCATGTGTTCAAAGGCCCTGTGCAAGTCAGCTGGCTGCTCTGAGTCTTCTTTATTGCAGCGGAGAGGGGTAACAATGGCATCAGCGATGCAGCAACAAGCAGTGAAGATAGGCCTGATGGTGAGAACAGAGAAAAGGAGATGCTGTACACTGGGGGAGAGGTAGGAGATGGGAGCAGCTGGAGCCCTGGGGGGGGTAGCAAAGTGAAGGAAAGGGGAGATGCTGGATATAGGGGAGGAGGTAAGAAAGAGGAGGGCGATGCTAGACACTTGTAGGGGTAGGGACGAGGAGAGGAGAATACTGGACATTTGGAAGATTAGGGAAGAAGAGGGGACATGTTGGATATGGGGCAGGGAATAGGGAAGAAGAGGAGGGGAGTGGAGTGCTGGAGTCTTGTGGGGGCTAGGGAAGGGCAAGGGGGATGCTCTTCCCTACTCCCCTCCCAATTGCCCAGCAGCGGAGATCTCACTGGCAACCACAAAGTCAACATAAATTCTAAAAAAAAAGTCTCAGCTTTCATCTCTACTTATCCTACTACTTCTGCTGACCGTCCTTCAATGTACCCACATCACATCCATATAGAATGGGTCGATCCTGATCATCTACAGAGGTACATTCTACCAGTACCCCATATTCACGCACAAAACAACAAAAGACATCACTGTCTCATCAGAATCTGGCAGACACACTCCACTGAACCTAAGAAACCAGACACCCAACATGTCCTATCCATTAAATGCACCCTGGTTAATGCTCACTCAGCATGCAACAAAATCAACACTTTCTCTGATTACAAAAAGGAACACAACATTGACATACTACTTGTCACTGAATCATGGCTAAACACAGACAACGTACTAGCAAACCAACTCATCACAACTACGTCATCCCTACACAACTGCCCAAGACAGGGAAGAAGAGGAGGAAGAGTCTTCATCTTGGTAGAAAAAATCCTTGAGACCAAGATTACCACAGCCACCACAACCTAATTGTGGAAAACAAACACCTTTCCATTTGCCTAGTTTACAGATCTCCTGATACAGACATAGAAGATCTATCAACACTACTCGACATAGCATGCAACCATGCTGCGAAAGACAAACCATTTATAATGCTGGGTGACTTCAATCTCAACTCAGCATCAAAATCACAAGTCAATCCATTCCTCGAAGCCATGGAAGCTATAGACTTCACACAAATCGATGCATCCACTCATAGGAGAGTAAACACCCTGGATTTGCTCTTCGTTCCAAACAAAATCCAATCAGCCACATACCACATCACTTACCAAGTAATACCCATTCCATGGTCAGACCCACCACACAATCGCCTTCAACCTACCACTGCTCAACTGCAACTCCTCAAAACACACTCGAGCTCAAACACATTGAAGGTTCAAGAAATTCAACAAACAGAAGCTGCTAGATCATATCATACCAAAACTGGACTCCAGACACAACGGACCTTACATTACTCATTGACAGATGGAACAATACCATTTCACCATACGCTACCGCTCCACAGAGATAAAAACCTACTATACGTGTGTCAACCTCTTGGTACTCCAGTGAAATCAAAAAGGCCAAACACGAGCTATGACAGATTGAATGCCGCTAGAGGAAGACAAAAAAAAACATCGCACCAAACTGAATATTCTTCAAAACAAGATGAATACAATAATCTAATTCACAAACATAAAAGTGAATATCACTTGAACCTGATCCTTAAGTCACTAAACAAACCCAGAGAATTGTTCACCAAGGTAAAATCTTTCACACATGCACCGTCAATCCAGCCTCAGTCTGAGGTGCAACCAGACGACTATGCTACACAACTCCAGACCAAGCTAACCACCACAAAAGTCACATCAATGAATACCAGTCCCCCACTCCTCATTAACCTTGGAACATAATACTGGACCACATTCACCTCTGTATCTCCAAATCTGCTTGATCAAATAATCTCAATGCTTAACACCACAACGTTGTCACTTGACCCTAGTCCCATCTCCTGGATAGAGATGACCAGAAACAAACTCCTACCACCCCTTCTCAAAATACTAAACCTCTCACTTTCCCATGGAATCATTCCAACAGAACTTAAGACAGCTTCCATAAGACCTACATTGAAAAGCTCCACTTTGGATATTAACCTGCCCACATCATATGGACCCATATCCAGCATTCCCTTCCTTGCAAAGATAATCAAAAACGCTGTTCAATTACAGCTACAAGACTTCATAGATTCAAACGTTTCGAACACCACTCACAACTCAGTCAAAATTGTGAGTTGTGAGTGGCGTCCGAAAAGTTTGAAGGAGCCATTTTTTGCAGCAGTATGAAGCATTGAGACAGGACTTGAAAGGAATTGTTCGGTCCTAAACGCAGTACTGTGTCCGGTTCTGACTGCGGCTGTTGGGGAGAACAAGTTGAATCTTCCTTAAGAAAATGGAGTTTTTGCTATCGATCAGATGAGTATTAAAAAGTAAAGTTAGATCGATAGATATGTTTTTAAACTTTGAGGTGGGTAGAGGCACTGAAATGTGTGCATTTTCTCACTATTAGTAAGTTTACGGGATTAAACCGTGCTTTTGATTAAAAGGGAAGTTACGCTTCGAGAGGGGGCTCCCCTCAAGGCAAAAACTTCCGACAAAAATGAATTGTATATATAATTGATCTCTGTACACAATTCATTTGGTTCATGACACTCTAGTTAGATAGTGACTTTAGAGTGGTGTTATTTAGATTATAGTTCAGGAATGCACAATCTCACAGCAGCCTGCCTGGTTCCACTCATCAAAAGGAACATGGACACAAGACTGTTGCCAACCGCACCAAAATTTCCTCTCCATACCAGCTCTAAAAAGAAAAAGCACACAATTGCTCTATCAAAGAGCTTTTTCTTTCTGCATACCTACAACTGGAACTCACTACCATCCTCACAAAGATCCATCCTGGATTTAAATGATTTCAGAAAAAAAAACTAAAAACACATCTCTTCAAGGAAGCCTTCAGAAATATCACATAGTCTGCCCATAGCAAGATGCTACTCACTTCAGATTCTCATACACTACATGTTCAAATCTCATTCCAGCCTATGCTAAGCTGCTCAAATTTAACTCTTCGTACATTCAATGTATATAACTACAAAGTGCAGATGCAATGATCTATGCACTACACAGTCAAGCTCCATGAAAGCCAATCCTATGTATATAGTTCTCTTAAAACTGCTCAGAATACAATGTATATAGTTAGATGTTACAGGCACAGTGTTCCATTTACTATGCAGTTGAGTCCCATGTAAATTGCTATGATACTGTGAGAGAATGAGTCTGGTGAAAATTGGAAGAGAAGGAGAGAGAAAGAGACTGGAAGTGTGGAGACAGGAAAGGGAGATAAAGAAGGCTGGTGGGGCTAGGCTTGGTGCTGTGAAGAGAGGTCCAAGAAGAATAGTGGGGATGAACTGGGGGTATCTGAACTCTTTGGAGTTTAATAATGGTGTCTACACAACCAAAAAGGTTGGGAAATTGTGGCTTAAACTGTGCTTTGGCACTGTGCAAGGAGTTGCGGAATCACAGAGGGTAAAAGGGCTTATAGTTCCCCTGTTGTCCATATGAACTGCATATATTTGCAAGAATTAATAGCTTAGCTAGCTAAGTAGTATTAAAGATGCTAGCATAGTGCCAACGTTTCTTTCTATGGGCTCCACAAGTACACTTGTGTATCTATCTTCCATCGGTCCTCAGTGCTTCTGTCTTGGCCCTGAGTTGGCACATGTGCTGAATCTGTGAGTGTTTCTTACCCGTCCCAAATGAACCACTCTCTTCTTTTGTGACTTCATGCAGGTGTTGCTGAGCCCTGAAGATGCGGTGCTCTCGGACGAGCTAAACCATGCTTCCATCATTGATGGAATCCGTTTGTGCAAGGCCAACAAGTATCGCTACAAACACCTGGACATGGAGGACCTGGAAACCAAACTAAAGGATGCACAGGTATGGCAAGAGGTGTACTCCAGCCTACAGGGACTGTGCTGCAACCTGTGACGCTTGAGTCTGTTACAGCATTTCAAATGCCATGCCATCCTGCCTTCACTGAGCATCTTATTCCCATGTTGCTGTGTTTTAACTTGTTTAAAGAGACGCTGCTGGGATTTCTGAAAGGTGAATTTTAAAACCATTGACATTCAGAGACCTGATGACGTGAGTATAGCTCTCAAAAGCTTGACGAATATCTTAAGTTAGTCCAGCAAAAAGGTATAAAACTTTAGTGGGTCAGTGTTCAAAGACATTTATCTGAATGGACCATGATGGTCTTTATCTGCCGTCATATACTATTTTACTATGAATAATGACAGCCATTATCTGGATAAATGCCCTAGCTGCCGACATCGTCCATGGATTTTCAGTGGCACTACCTAGATAGTGCTGCTAAAAGTCTTTACAGACCACTTCAACACTATCCAGATAGTGCCAAGGTGGATTGTAGGTGCTTCACCCAATTATCCGGATAGTGGCGGTATTCATTCTGCTATCCAGATAACTATCCAGATCAATTTAGAACAGCAAAAAAGTTTTCCTAAATTTATCCAGATAGTGGACTGAATATCACTGCTATCCAGATAGCGGAGGCGCTCACCATTCTCTATGGATATTCAGTACCACTTGCTGTCTTGATAGCAGCACTGAATATACCTAAAATATTTAAGTGCCATGACTGGTGTTTTTTAAAACAAAAAAAGCTGACCAGAATGTTTAAATATCAATCTGTTTCTTCATATTAAAGCAGAGATTATCCCACCCTGTTGAGCTGTTGCATGACTTAACGCATCTTTGTAAAGAGGGATAGTAAACACACTCAAATGCGCCTTATTTAGCATGGTTCCATTATATGTAGTAGATCCCATTTACTAATCACATGCATGCTGGCATGTTAACATATAACCTTTTGTAAACGTGGGCCTATGTGTCTTTCCTGCTGCACTGTGTGCATAAACATCCATCATCGACAGCGGAGCGGCACATTGCGGACCTAAGACGTTCCCTTTTTCTTTAAAAATCTAGAAAAATAGTCCAGTGGCAAAAAAAAGTTCATTCATAGCTAAAATCACAAGATTTTGACTTCCAATTTCGTCAATCCCAGTAGGGATCCATGTGGCCAATTCTGCTCTTTGATGATTGTAAAGTGCTTGAGTTTTCAGGATAACCGCAATAAGTATACATAAGATGAATCTGAGTTAGACAGTTAGTCAGCTCCTCTACAGGCAGCCATTTTGAAAAGTGTCTCACAACTGAGGCATGCCAATATCAGTTTAGTCTTTTCTGGGAATGATGTGCTTGTTAGATATTACACTGTAATACTATGTCCCCACCCAGTTCCTAAAAAAGAATTTGCACATAGCACACTTTTGTTGCCTCAGCATGGTTTCTCTCTACACCTGATATCTCTCTGGCAAAACATGCCTGCCTATGTGACATCGCTGCCTGGATGTCTCACCGCGTTTGAAATTGAACATGATCAAAACCGAGCTCCCCATGTTCTCCTTTCTCAATCTCTGTGGATAACACTCTTCTACTCCCTGTTTCCTCAGTCCGCATCCTTGGAGTTGTCATTGACTCCTCCCTCTCCTTCTTCACACACATCCAACTGATAGTTAAAACCTGTCGTTTCTTTCTTTATAAAATCAGCAAAATTCACACCTTCCTTTCTGAACACACTACTAAGACACTTATCCACTCTTTAGTCATCTCCCGTCTAGACTATAGCAACCTCCTCCTTGCTGGTCCTCCCTCTGAATCATCTCTCTCTCCTTCAATCTGTTCAACACTCAGCTGCGCAGCTAATCTTCCGCCAGCCCTGTTATGCTCATATAAGCCCTCTTCTCAAATCACTCCATTGACTCCCCATCTGTTTCTGTATCCAGTTCAAATTTCTCCTATTGACCTATAAATGTATTTTTATTTAACAATTCTTTACATGGAATACTTTGAGGCAAAGTAAACTGTACAATGTAAACTCTGGAACATTTGAACAAAGAACAAAGTAAACTATGGAACATTTGAAACAATGTGACTGTACGAGATGAACTGCAAAGGAAAGCAGCAGGAGACAGGGCTGTAGGTTGCTCAATGAGCTGAGATGGAATGCTTAGAAGGGGCTAGGTTGGATTATGATGTACGTTAAATGCACTCATTCTGTTGCTCCTCACTACCTTTCCTCTCTCATCTCGCCCTACACCCCTCCTCGTGAATGCCGCTCTTCTGGTGGATTGCTCGTCTGTGCCTTTTTCTTCCACTGCCAACTCCATTCTTCAATCCTTTCATCTTGCTGCTCCTTATGTCTGGAACAAACTACCTGAGTCGTCAAGCTTCATCTCTGCCCCTTTTCAAATCCATGCTGAAACCCACCGCTTTGAGGCTGCTTTTGGATCCTGATCTGCTTAGTCTCCTATAAGTCTCCTTACCTTCCCTAGTTGTACCTTTGTCCTCAGCTGTTGTATTGTCTGTCTTGACTAGATTGTAAACTCTGAGCTGGGACTGTCTTTATGTATCTGTGAAGTGTTGCATATGTCTTGTAGCACAATATAGAAACATGATGGCAGAAAAAGACAACATGGCCTACCTAGTCTCCCCTTCCATATCACCCACTACAAGAGTCCCCTTTTTTCCTTTAGAGAGCCTCTGTGTTTTGTTCCATGCTTTTTTGAGTTTGGCTACTGTCCTAATCTCTGTCACCTCCACTGGGAGACTATTCCACAGATCTACCACTAGTAGTTTTAGTAGTTTTTCTGCAAATTGTATGTAAATTTTGGATGGACCTGGTCAGTCTTTATACAAATTTCTAATTCTTTAACATGTAGGGCGATTATGGAGAGGAGTTGGAAGTGAACATATTCCAGGTATCATGGTAGCCCTACAGGAGGAGCTTCTTTTCATTTGCCAGCATAGAGATTTCTAGAACGGGCTGATGCTGAGGGAGGTTCTTTGCGGCCAGTTCAGGTTATGGATTTGTGAAGCTCCAAATATGATTGGATAGAGAGTCCTGTTGGCTAAAGGAGGCTGTTGCATCTATCTCTTGGCTTAAGAGGTGATTGACTTCAGCAGGACCAAGGGTCCATATCATCAAGACTTTGGCTAATTAGGAGTCTAACTTTGGCTGGGAGTCTTTCCCCCAGTTTTATAAGGCAGTGAGAAGGTCTTCCCTACATTCCTTGGTGTGCCATTATTGTCTGAACATGCGAGCACATAAAGTGATGCCATTTGGGACGTGAATGTGGCAGGCTAGGCTTCCCCCCTCCTCTGTTTTTTAGGTACTGCTTTGGTACATCCCAAATGGATAGTGCTGGGGTAGGCTGCAGTACCGAGATGGAGCCTGGGCAGTCCGCCTAGCTAGCCAGATGGCACTGATAGTCAGTCCACTACCTGGATAATTATCCAAATACATTTAGGACAGCCTTCTACCTCTCCTAAATTTTTATGGGCAGTTATCTGGATAGTGGACTGAATATCAATGCTATCTGGCTAACTAGGCACAATGCTCAGGCAAAACCCTATCACTATCTGGATAACGCCAATGAAAATCTATGTACAGCGCACTTATCCGAAATATGGTTTCTGCTATCTGGATAAGTGCCTCTGAATATTGGGATGAATGTTTTAAACTCATCAGAAAAGCAGCACAGTTGACCATTTCACCTTTAAAGGAAGTGTTTTCAGTTGTAGCATATAATAGGTGCAGGATTGTAATGTGGCTATTGCTTGGGCAGTGGGAAGAAACTGCAGACCAGTTTTGAGTCATGTAATGGGCATGATGGGTGTGCTATGAAGTCTCACTGGGTGCACCGAGTGAATGAAGAAAGGAGCAGACTAGTCATCAGATCTCTCAGCCTCTTACCCCCAGGTTTGCACAGATGCCCTTTCTTGCAGTGTCAACGCAGCCCCTGTGCAATCTCCAGTTATTTCTTGCTGTCGTCCTTTTTCTATCACCATCTGTAGTCATCCCAAATATCAGTGGTGATTTCTTTAAAAATCTTTGCACAAGGTTGGTTGATGGCGAATTGCGGGAATAGAGTGGGGGAAGAATTGTACTTGAGCTGATTTCCTCTCTCTCTCTCACTACGCAGTCTTTCTTTTTCCTGTGCATTAAAGATAAAGTCCATCTCCCTGCCTCTCTTCTCTATTGTGCGCTGTGTCTCCTCACTCCTGCCCTACCTCCAAAGCAGCTGCAGTGGTATGTGGGCTGCCTTCTGTCTTCGGTGACTGGCAGGATGGGATTTTCTAACCGTTATAGGCCTCCTTTACTCTTTGGTAGTCAGCAGGATGGGTTCTGCCAGCTGCCACAAATATCCTCCTCCTCTTTGGCAGTCGATGGATTGGGTCTACCAGTCACCACAAGCTTCCTTTTTTTACTGTTTGGCAGCTGGCAGGATGGGCTCCACCAACCGCCTGTACCACAGCCACAAACACTTCAAAACTTACCAACCGCAGAAGTTGTTTGGTTGCTGATCTTGCTGTGCATGAGATCACACTCCTGAAATGTCACCCAAGAGTTTCAACAATTCCGAGGGTGCCTGACACCCAAAGATTTGCACAATGTCTCTGGACCCTTGAAGTGGGGCACATTTTGGAAAAACATTTCTAGTTGGTGACCCAACAAAACATCACCACTGTCAGATATGAATATTTGCTAGACAGAGAAAAAAAACCTTTCTTTTTAACTAGCATGAGGAATTGTCTCTCCACATAAAAGACAGATGGCTACACTAGGTCTGTAGCCTCGGGGGGGGGGGGTCATTTTAGAAGCCCTATATGTGCTTTGGACATCCGAAAAACAGGCCTAGAGATGTCCAAAGCACAGAGACTGTCTCCAGAGTCATTTTAGAAGCAGGCTCTGGGGACATTCCCCCCTCCCCCCCTCGGCATGAGGATGTCCAAATCTGAAAGGGGGCGTGGAAGAGGCACTGCCGGGGCGTTTCCTGGAAGCTGGAGGTGTGGCCGAAATCAATGGGGCCGCGGCTACGATAACAATCGGAAACCGCTACTGCGGCTTTGTAAACAAGCCCCTTAGTCTGTGTATTCTGTGTCACTATCCCTATAGGTAGCAACACTGACTGTACAGAGTGATGGCATGGTTGTTGTATTATCTGTTTAGGCTAGGCCTGATATTCCGCAGGCCTAAACTAAATGTGTAACTTAGTGACTGAATGTTGCCACTATCTGGATAATTTTCTGGCCTACCCTCCCCTAATAAGCACCACAAGTATGCAGTAATACAAACTAACCACAAATGAAAGCACTCGGATCATTCCAGGCTTCTGCTTATCAATGCTATGACCAAAATACTTTATAAAAAGAGAGGATCATCAAATAATGAGACTTGGTCCAAAGCGTCTTTAAGACCATATCTTTGTTCCTAATAATGTCATCCTCGGTGCCCCAAACAGTACTGTTTGTTTACCTTATCATGGAAATAGCCAGCCAGAGTTTGGGTAGAAAGGGAAGCAAAGGTCGGAGGAGGAGGTACATTGAGGAGAGAGTGGAGTATAGCAAAGAGGTGACGAGGATTAGAGGCGAGAGAATTAGGCAAACTTGCCTAGTGAGTGCTATGGCCAGCTGGAATGAGGTTAGCATGAATATGAAATGCGGGAAGTCGGAAAGGGTATGGGATTTAAGCCAGAGGTGCTCAGCTGAGCAAGCACAAAAACAAAGTTAGAGGATTTTAGAGGACAGCTGGGGCCAAGGTGCGGGAGGAAGGCGTGCATCCAGAACATAGGCGAGTATAGTGTTTTATAGGAAGACACTGCCTCATCAACAGATTCAGATACAGGATACCGATGATGAAATTGTTGGGAACTATGATATGGTCTTAAAGACACAATAGACAGAGTCCCATTATTTGATGTTCTCCTATTTTTATAAATGATTTTGGTTGCAGAATTGATATAAGCAGCAGCCTGGAAAGCTCTGAGTTCTTTCATTTGTGGTTATATTCTTCAGTTTAAACAGCCTGATATGATTTGTATATTTTTTTGAAAATACACAGTTAGCTAATTATGCATTTGCAAATGAATGCCTAATTGCCTTTGAATATCAGTCTGATAGCGCATCGTTATTCATTCATATGGAACACTCCCACACTTGCCAATAAAACTCTTCCACCAACGGATGCAGAGCGGAAGTAGGAGGTTTCACTTTAAAACTCGCTATATCAATAAACTACCAACCAACACCCATCCCAGAAAAACAAATATAGTTATTTGATTAAACTTTTTGTCGGATGAAGCCATAGGGGGCCAAAATTATACTCTAACCCCACCAAATGGCAACATTCATTTTTTTTTTAGAGAGCCATTCATGTATAGGTAAAAACTTAGCTTAGAGACTCCAATAGAAATTTCATAATTCCTTGATGATTTCAGCAATTCAAATCACAACACAGTGTCCAATAAGTAAGGCGCTTGTGTGTGTTGAGTTCACTTTAAAACCCAACACACACAAAATTATTTTCAAATTCTAGTCTCACCTTACTGAAAACACTATTATCTCCCTCCACTGCTAGACATTGTGCGTCGTAACACAAAATCTTGTGAATGGGCACTCAGTACCCAGGGTCAAGAACTCACATTGCACCAGCTCTTACCTATGGAAAATCCAGTACTGTAAATATTCTAGAATACCAGTAATCTCAAAAATATATACATACAAATAAAGAACAGCATCATCCAGCAGCTTTTTTAAAATATCTTTATTCATTTTTTCATATAACACAACCAGCCAGAACCCTTTTAAAAACTGGGTCGTGCAGGACCGATTCTGTTTCTGTCCCTTATAACATACATTCGGCAATTTGCACATAGAATTGCTCTTACTTATATGAATAGTGAGCCAATTTTAGAATCCAACACTTATAAGTACTGTCAGTTAACAAAGTACTGTCATCCTAACAAAGTTCTCTTCATACAATAAGCCGTCCATATGTAAATAGTTCAATTACTATTATTCATTGTAAATAATTACCCCGGTTACCCAAGTTTTTGTCCCTGTTCCATGTAAAAAAACAGATAATATGTATCTTATCTGATGTTTTATTGTTCTATGTAAACCGCGCTGATTATAAATAGTGCGGTATATAAAAGATGTTAAATAAAAATAAATAAAATAAATAAATAACTAGAGAAACCATAAAAGGGTAATTTTTAATCCTGAGGGAAAAAAATAAGAAAGGGGACATTAAGAAAAATGATCCTCTAATCCCTCATTAAAAGCCCTGGTTGAAACTAGCATTTTTCAAAAAACTATACGTGCCTTAGAAATGGTGCAAAAGCTGACCGAGAAATTGTGTAAAATATACATGTATTCCCATATTAAAAGGAGAAACATATGTATTCATTTTCAGCTTTCCCTAATCATGCCTCGAACATGCCCCCTTAAAAACTCTGCATCCCAACCGTCAGGACCATACCAAGCTAGAAATGTTCCCTGTGCGACTAAGTAATCCGGCACCCTTTCCGTTCCAGCCACATGCAGTAACTCACTTTTTTTTTTTTTTTTTTTTAACTTCCTCGAAGCCCCAGTGATCATATTAGCGCCCTATCTGTACTTGCACCCTGTATGGCCACATCATTTGCACAGCCCTTGGATACATCCCGACTGACTGTCTACATTTGGAGATTGTTTTAAAATGACCAACTTGGTGTTTGTCCTTCTTTTTCAGAACACAGACGGTGCAAGGGTAACAACCTAGTTTGAACCACTAAGAAATGATTGGTGGCATATAATATTTTAAAATAAACTATAAATAAATATGGATTCTTTCTTGTGCCTCCTACTGGATTTCCAGGCAAGCTCACTTCCCCTCTTTTGTCTTCTCTCAGAAACATCGTCTGCGTTTGATTGCTACAGATGGCGTTTTCTCCATGGACGGTGACATTGCACCCTTGCGAGAAATCTGTGCATTAGCCCAAAAGTACAATGCTTTCGTCTTCATTGATGAGTGCCATGCCACCGGTTTCCTGGGACCTAACGGACGGTAAGACATCACACCAGCCGTATTCTCCTGTATACACTGTACTGCACATGCTGAATTGCACATCTAACCGGCATTTTGGCTCAGAGATGTTATGTGATCTGCCAGACCTCTTTCCATTACAGGAAGTATTTCATTCACTGTTTTCATCATGGCTGACCTTGTTATTGCCTGTGCTTCCTGACTCCCTGCACTCTTCCCAAGCCTCCTTGCTTTCTCTAGCCCCTCCCTCCTCTCTTAGCCTCAAAATCTCTTGTGTCTTTACCTCATCTTACCTAGACTTTTTCCTCTGGAATTATCTCCCCCCCCTCCCCTCATATCTGCCAGGAGCCCTCTTTTCCTATGTTTGAGAAAGCCGTGAAAACATGGCTGTTCTCTCTTGCTTTAGGTGAATGTCTGGTACTCTGAGATGATATAGCCTGCTCTTCCCCTCCCCTTCCCTCAACAGTCCTGTCTCTGCTTGCTTGTGATATGTAAGATGTTGTACCTTTGTAAACCACCTTGCTGTGCAAACTTGCTCGGAGTGTGCTATAATAAGTGTTTATAAATAAATAAAATAGGGTAACCATATAGCTACATATGTTTGAAAGGAACAGACTGTGCTGTGTTTGCTCTTACCCCATTGTGGAGGGAGGGGAGGTGCCATCTTGTTTGTTTTTAAAGAAATTGGAACTACCTCCATGTGCGCTATAGGGTAAAACTAGGACAGACTAAGACTGTCCCTTCTGACATAGTTCTATGGT
The DNA here is from genome assembly GCA_033557465.1 of Ichthyophis bannanicus. NCBI lineage: Eukaryota > Metazoa > Chordata > Amphibia > Gymnophiona > Ichthyophiidae > Ichthyophis > Ichthyophis bannanicus. The sequence goes on along the minus strand of CM066031.1, from coordinate 1,006,056,590 downwards.
AACCCTATTTCATTGAAAAGTCTGGTGCATGCTAATTGGCAATGAGTGAGCAACAATGGGCATAGATTCTTCTGCTACTCCTACTATCTCCAGGAACAAGCAGGAATGAGTCTTCACATATGGGTACGTCGGTACCGACGGAGCCTGTGCGGGAACGCTCCCCAGCTTCCCAAAAAGGAAAGCTTTTGGGAGCATCCCACAGCGCCTGCGCGCTGCCTTCCCGCCTTTCCTAACCGCCTCTCCTCAGTTCTTCTTTGCCGCGGAGCCAGCAGGTCGAGCCCTCTCACCGCTGAAGAAGTTCTTTATTTTATTTTATTTCTTTGGTCGCGTGTCTGCCTTCCCCGACTCCGGACCGGTACCGCCGGTCTTTTCTTTCTTTTCTTTAAAAAAAAACCAAAAAAAAAACTATATATTTTTTCTCTCACTTAGTGTATTTTCTCTTTGGGCCTTAGGCCTCACAAGAATTTTTCCTCATGGAAAAACCAGCCTCCGGGTTTAAGAAATGCACTAAGTGCAGCGGTACTATTTCTGTTACAGACACCCATGAATGGTGTCTTAAATGTTTGGGTCCTGAACACTCCATTTCGGATTGCCCGTCCTGCTCTCTGATGTCTAAACGGGGTTTACAGAACCGAGCAGCTAAGCTCCATGTGCTGTTTCCCGCTGATGCAGCTTCGGTGGCATCAACGTCTTCCAGGGCTTCTTCTTCCCCCAATGGATCTCAGGTAACCAAACATAAATCCAGCCGGTCCTCGAAGGGTAGATCTCCCTCTAAGCATCGAGATGCCTCCGGGCTTGCCCTCGAGGATCCTGCACCTGCAAAACAACCCCGGCGGGAAGTTCCGGCTTCCAAAGCTCCACCTATGGGGTTACAGGTTGACATCGATGGCACGGCCTCGACCGATCACCTGTTAGAATGCTCTGGGGTACCGGCACAACCTTCCGGTTGGGAGCTGCTCCAGACCTTCTGTCCCAGGAGGAGGGGACTTTGTGGCACCCAAACCCCAAGTCCCTTCACCTCAGAGCTTGGTTACTGAAGGCCTAGACCTTCAAGGCTGGAATCTTTCTCAACAAGTGAAGGATATCCTCCATGCTTCCATAAAACCTTCCACTAGGTGTTCCTATGCTTTTAAATGGAAAAGATTTTCCATTTGGTGTGCTGGAAGGGGTCTCGACCCTCTAGCACTACCTTTGAATTCTCTATTGGAATACCTCCTGCATCTTTCCAATGCAGGCCTTAAGACGAATTCAGTAAGGGTCCATTTGAGTGCTATTTCAGCATCCCTTAAGCCTATCAATGGACAACCTATTTCCTCTCATCCTCTTATTGCAAGATTCATGAGAAGCCTAACTTTAACTAGACCTCCCATTAGGCCTCCTACAGTGGCATGGGATTTAAATCTGGTTCTTGGTCAGCTTATGAAGCCTCCTTTTGAACCCTTAGCCACCACCTCCTTGAAATTTCTTTCCTGGAAGGTTGTTTTCCTCATTGCAGTCACCTCAGCTCGCCGCATCAGTGAGCTGCAGGCCTTAGTGGCTAATCCACCTTATACAAGGTTCCATCATGATAAGGTAGTTCTTAGGACCAATCCACACTTTATGCCTAAAGTGGTCTCACCTTTTCATCTTAATCAAGAGGTATATTTACCTGTCTTTTTTCCAGCTCCTCATGCATCAACTGCAGAGAAGAATCTTCATACTCTGGATTGTAAAAGAGCTCTTGCCTTTTACTTACAAAGAACACAGCAACATAGAAAGTCTTCCCAGCTCTTTGTTGCTTTTGATCCCTCTCATTTGGGACTTCCAGTTTCTAAGAGGACACTGTCCAATTGAATTGCTCAGTGTATTTCTTTCGCCTACCAGAGTAAGAACCTTTCTCTGGAGAGCCATGTCACAGCTCATAATGTGAGGGCCATGGCCGCCTCTATGGCTCATCTGAATTCTGTGTCCATCGACCAGATCTGTCGAGCAGCCACCTGGGCCTCGGTTCATACCTTCACAGCCCATTACTGCTTGGACAAGGACTCCCGCCGGGATGCCTTGTTTGGTCAGGCTGTTCTCAAACACCTGTTCCATTCTTAATCAACTCCTACCCTCCATCCCTGGATAGATGCCTGAGATCCATAGGAGGAGGTAGAACCCTTCCCAGGGTCTCATATCCTTGGGGATCTCCCAGGCATCTTAGCTAGGTGTAGGCTTTGACTAGCCCCCTCCTCACTAGCAACCTTGCAGGGCTCTTGGAGCTACAGAAGACTACATTCAAAACAATGGGAAGGTAATCTAAAAGAAGCAATAAAATACACACATCTATATACATACACCAAAGCTTTAGTGGAGAGAAACAAACAGAACCAAGTTCCCCTTGTTTACTCTAACTATTAGCCATGGTTCACTTTATTTATAAGGCTCTTTTGGATGATACAGCATAATTTCACTTTATTATTACACGTCAGACATTACGCATTTATCATATCGTAGGTCAACTTCTAATCAGTGTAGGTCAATATGAGGAGACATACATGGATTCCAAGACATAACTGTTTACTGCTGACTAGGTCAGTATGAGGAGACATACACATATTCCAAGACATAACTGTTTACTGCTGACTGCTTGATATCTAATAACCCTGAGTACTTTAGCTAATAACCCTGAGACAGAGAGGCTAGAGTACAACCTGCCCTTTTCTTTATTTACAGGACATGTAAACCTTCACTTAGTAAGCAAATATATGAAGTTTATTTCTAAGCAAGGTTCTGAACAGAATTAACTCTTTCTCAGGTTTAGTCAGTCTAATAGTGTAGACTACCCTGTACAAACAAACATGCTTTCACTAGGGAGTCCCCATATGTGAAGACTCATTCCTGCTTGTTCCTGGAGATAGCACAGTTACTTACCTGTAACAGGTGATCTCTGGGAACAGAAGGAATAAGTCTTCACAACCCTCCCACCTCCCCTAGGAGTTGTATCTCTATCTGTCTTTCCTTTCCTCTCTCTCTCTTTTGTCTCAGCTTTAAAACTCGAACTGAGGAGAGGCGGTTAGGAAAGGCGGGAAGGCAGTGCGCAGGCGCTGTGGGATGCTCCCAAAAGCTTTCCTGTTTGGGAAGCTGGGGAGCGTTACCACGCAGGCTCCGTCGGTACCGACGTACCCATATGTGAAGACTTATTCCTGCTGTTCCCAGAGATCACCTGTTACAGGTAAGTAACTGTGCTATCTTTCCTATTGGAATAGTACTGGGAAAAAGGGCAGAGAAAGGGACAAACCCATGCAGTGGTATAATTTCTAATGAGGGGCCCCCAAGCAAGCTTTTACTGAGGCTGCCTACACACACACACACACTTTTCAGATCATCCTGCTAGACCAGTCCAGAGAAGTAGGATATCTTCCCCCCAACCAGCAGATGGAGACAGAGAAAAAATTTAAAACAATGCTAGGACATCGTCACTTGCATAAAACCCAGTGCAGCTAGGGGCACTCCCCTATATGTTCTCTGTCTCCAGCAGATGGTGATGTTCAGTGCAGCTAAGGCCTTCAGCTACTGCCAGCTACGTCGAGGGCATCTGGCAGTTTAGCTTGGTGTGAAAGTCACCAGGGTATATTTGAGATACCCCTCTGGTCTGACTGGTCTTCATTGGGGGCAACTTCTGGCCCTGAGGGTCAGTTGAGTTGGTGTGAGTGATCTTCTGTGGGGGTGCTTGGCCCTGCTTCCCTAGTATTTTTATTATTTATTTTGTTTCTGCCATTTATTTTATTTGTAACATTAAACCCCCCTAAAAATGTTTTAGGATCCACTTGCCTGAGAAACTGGGTGCAGGCCCTTTAAGACCCAGCAGTCTGAATTCTCTCTCCCCCCCACCCCTCCAGAATCTCTTCTTATCGGCAGCAGAGATCAGAGATGGGGTGGAAACTGACCCGGAGGGACCCGTGGCAGTTGGCAACTGAGTATTACCCTTTTCTTGGCATGGAGTATGTTGGCTAGTGTTGACGGCTTGGGGCCTTTTTTCCCATCAAAATCAGGCCACGCGCATGACTTCTAACTCTTCCTCGCTGTCTCAGCTATGGTAAACAGTGGTGATTTCTTTTGGACCATTTGTGTGCTGCTTGCGCAGCTGACCCTGGGGAGTCCTCCAGGTTCAGTTTGTCTCCTGGGCACAGACAGCTTTACCAGTAGACTCCACGATTACTCCTGTGGCTTCAGAGGTCCCTCCCGTGACTCTTCCAGTGATCCCTCCTTCTAGTTCTTCTCCAGATGAGGATCCTTTCCCCCCTCCTTTTGGTTTCCCAGGTGGGCGGAGGATCGGGGCAGCAGCAGCATGTGGGTCTAGTGCAAGATCCTGCAGCAACTGAGTTTGTTGCGCTTTTTCATCAGAAGTGGACCTTATGGAAAGGGGGCTAAGGGGCCTCCCTACCTCAATCCCAGCTCCTGTCAGCAGGGATCTCCAGGTCTGAGAGGAGTAGTAAGTGTCCACAGGTCACGGATTCAAGCCACGGCGGTGGACAGTCATGCAAGTCCTTAGTATGAGCCCTTGATGACTTGGATTCATTGGATGAAGAGGAGGGTGACCTGGGGCTGGATGACTCTGCAGCAAGCTATTCCCGTGTAGAGGAAGGAGAGTTTTCAGCTCCGGAAGTTGATGGCGCGTCTCTTGTGGTCCAGTTCTTCTGTAAGGAAGAGGTTCTGCCTCTGTTCAGATTGCTTTAGAGCTTCACATCTCTGATTCTTCGACCTCTTGAGCTCCATTGTCATTTGACCCGATTCTGTGGGGTATTAGGACACCCTCTAGAGCTTTTCCATTTCCACCAGAGCTTCAACAGATGGTTTCAGAAGAATGGGACGCCCCGGATGCAGCTCCCCTTAGTGCCCAGTGGCTGGGCAAGATATACTCTTGGTGGATCATTCAGGGCAGGAAAAGCGGGGTTAGATGTCTGGATTGGATGTCCATCTCTGCTATTTGCTCTCCTGCTGCCCTGGCTACTGCCTCCCCATGCGAATAGCTTGTTTGTATGGGGAGGCTTAGACAGGGACAGGAGGGGGTGTTACTGAGGTGGAGCGTGGGTAGGGCATGGGCGTGCCCTGTCCCCAGACATACAGGGCTGATTCTGAGGTCAGCCCTGTATATCTGGGGCCGTGAACATGGACAGTGGACCTATTCCACACACAGGTGGAATAAGTCCCCCTAGATGTCAGGGGATTATGCCGCTGGGTCGTGCCACATAGGTAGGGACGTGCAGGAAGATTCGTACAACTGGGCCCTGGCCATGGAAAGCCGGATCAAGGGTCCGGATGCAGGGAAAGAAAAATATCTGTGGCGGCGGTATTTTCGGCTCCTGAATGAAGCCATCATGTCATGGCGATGGGACACCATGGCACTGCGGCACTGATTCTGGTTGGTTGTGCATGCAGGCTGACCAGAATCAGGGCTGGCCTGTACATTCGAGCCATAGACCCGATTCTGATCCTGTGGACATGTCTAGCCCCCACGGGATCAGAATCGGGTCTACCTTTGGGCATCCCACTTCTGGTCGGCCGCACAAGGGGCTGGACGGCCATGTCAGATTGTGCATCTTGGATTTGAATAAGTGGTTATGGTACCCTAAGATGGATGCCCTAGTGACAGTGATGACTAAGTGCACCATCATCCTGGTTGAAGGGGGGGGGGTGGTACTCTGAGATCAGCAGGACTGCAAGGCTGTTAAAGATGGCCTTCTCTGCTTGGTCTTTGGTGGTTCAGGTATCCGCATGCAGGGGCCTGGTGCCCCGAGCCCTTCTATGTTGGGTCCAGTTACAGAACTGCTGGATGAGCAAACTCTGCTCATTTGGAGTCCATCGCGGCCTTCTTGGTAGAAACCTTCTATGATCTTTTGCAATTGGCAGCTCAAAGAGTTGTAGCGGCCACCGTGGCTCGCCGTTGGTTGTGGCCATGGAACTGGCTGACTGATGTGGCTTCTAATGAGTGCTTGGCCAGCCTTCCATTTAAGGGTGTCTGCTTTTTGGTGAGGATCTGGAGAAGCTCATTAAGGACCTTGGTGAGGTCAAACCGAAATGCTTGCTGGAGGATAAGTCCAAGGTTTCCTTTAGGCACCAGTTCCTCCTGCTTTGGTTTCCATGACCCTAGGTGTTATTGATTGGGAAAGCAGGCTGCCTCTTATTAGAGTTTGGGTTCAAATGATCATCCCTTTTGGTTAGTCCGCCACTCCCAGGGCTCTGCCGCTGCTTGCTCCAAAAAGTCATTGTTTTCTTCCTGTCCCTCTCATTGACTATCGGGGAGCCCATTCCAGCATGCTGCATGTGGGAAGTCATCTTCGTTTCTTTTACCACGAATGGGACTGTTTAACATCAGATCACTAGGTTTTAGATGTCAGTCAAGGCTATGGCCTAGAATGCAAAAGTCCCTTTTGGGATGCACTGCTGATTTCCCCTTGTGGCTCTGCTCTCAAAGTAGCGGCCATACGGTCCACCCTTCAGCGGCTGTTACATCTACGGGCCATTCTTTCAGTGCCTTCGTCCAAGAGAGGTGCGGGAAGGTATTCTATATACTTTTGTTGTCCCAAAGAAAGATGGATCTTTTTGCCCCATTCTTGATTACAAGGGAATCAACCGCCTCTTAAGAATCCCCCGTTTTTGGATGGAGACACTAGTCCATCATTCAGTCCGTTCGGCAGGGAGAATTTCTCATCTCTTTGGACCTCATGTTCACATTCCCATCAGACTGGATTCTCAGTGCTAGGGTATTTGTGTACATCCCTACCTAGATGGCTGGCTTATCCATGTCAAGATCCTGTTGGAGGCCGTTTGCTTGATATATCAGATGGTTCAGCAGCTCTAGGAACTCAGCTGGATAGTCAATCACAGCAAAAGCTGCTTGACACCTTGCAAAAATCTGGAATTTCTTGGTGCTTGTTTTGACACTCGCTTTGGAAGAGATTTTCTCACTGCTGAGTGTTGGAACAAATTCTGCTGCCAGCTGTGCCAGTTTCTGGAATTTCTGTCTCCCAGTGCTTGGGATTATCTGCAGTTGCTCAGAGCGATGGCCACCACTCTGGAGTTGGTACCTTGGGCTCAAGCTCATATGCATCCCTTGAAGTGAGACTTACTAATGTATAGGTCCACATGCTCGCAGACTAACAATGTGTTTCTGCTCCTCCCTCTAAGTGTGTGGAACAGTTTTTATTGGTGGGCTTCGTCTTACCACATGATCCTGGTCATGTTGCTCAAGACTTCAATGTGGGTGATTTTTACCACTGATGCCAGCCTCGGCGGTTGGGGAACCCACTGTCTGGGTTGCACCTCTCAGGGAACTTGGTCCAGGATGGAGTCTGAATGGGCCATCAGTCATCTGGAGGCAAGGGCCATTCATTTTGGCTCTGATACACTTCGTCAGCCTGCTTTGGAGATGTGCTGTTAGAATTCTTTTGGATAATGCCACAGCTGTAGCTATGTCAATGGCCAGGGCGGCACCAAATTTCCAGGGGGGGGGGGCGTGGGAGTTGCACTTATGTTCCTCTGGATAGAATGTCATCTGATAGGGTGAGTGGGAACGGCCATCCTGGGCCTTCAATCGCTTAGTGAGACTGGGGGAGTCCGCATATGGATTTCATGGCGACAGCTTCCAATGCAAAGATTCCCCTCTTTTTCAGTCAGCGGAAGGACACCAGGTCCAAAGGAGTGGGTGCACTGGTCTAGTCGGGGTCTCTAGTTCCCTTCCTGTATGTCTTTCCTCTATGGCCCCTAATTGCTCAAGTTCTTTGCAGAAGAGAGACCCATCCCATCTGGTGATTCTCATAGCTCCAAATTGCCCGTGGTGTGTGGATCTTATTCATCTTCTGGTGTCTTCTCCTCTACCTCTGGGAACTCGCAGAGGATTGCTTTGGAAAGGGCCAGGCCACATGGAAGACCCGGCTCCCTTCCCGCTTACGGCTTAGCCCTTGAGAGGCAGTACCTAATGCACAAGGGTTATTCCACAGCGGTGGTGGGTACTCTTTTACAGGCCAGGCACCGGTCTACTTCATTGGCCTATGTCCATGTCTGATGCCTCTTTGTGAAATGGTGTCACCTACGCAAAGTGTCGCCATGGCAGGTGCAGGTACCCTCTGTGCACTCCTTCCTTCCTGCCTGTTGGTCTTGAGAAGGGGTTGGCTTGGAGCTCCCTCAGGGTACAAGTTGCTGCACTCTCTTCCTTCAGAGGGCTCTTAGCCAGCCATTCTCTAACTTGCTACTGGGATGTGGCCTGGTTTCTTAAGGGAGTTCGGGCAGTGCACCCTACGGTTCGACCGGTGGTTCCTCCTTGGGATCTGACCATCGTTCTTTGGGCTCTTGTATGGCCATCCTTTTGACTGTTTGAAGCGAGCCTCAAGTAAGGACTTGTCTGTGAAAGCTATATTTTTAGTAACCATGACCTCGGCGTGTTGCATCTCAGAGTTACAGGCCCTTTCCTGTCAAGATTCCTTCTTGTCCTTTTCATTTACTACTACTACTACTGAGCATTTGTATAGCACTACAAGACATACACAGCGCTGCACAGACATGTAAGAGACAGTCCCTGCTCATCAGAGCTTACAATCTAGTCAAGACAGACAACACAGTAGGTGTAGACAGGGATACATCTAGGGGAAATGGTAAGGAAACACCAAGAAGATCAGGTGAGTCAAGATCCGAAAGCCGCAGTGAAGAGGTGAGTTCTTAGCCTGGATTTGAAAAGGGCCAGAGAAGGTGCCTGACATACAGACTCAGGTAGTTTGTTCCAGGCATAAGGAGCAGCAAGGTGAAAGGAACGAAGTCTGGAGTTAGCAATAGAAGAGAAGGGCACAGAAAGAAGCAATTTGCCAGAAGAGTGGAGTTTCCAGGGAGGGGTGTAGGGAGGTATAAGAGAGGAAAAGTAGTGAGGAGCTATAGAGTGAATGTACTTATAGGTCAGCAGGAGAAGTTTAAACTGGATGTGGAAATGGATAGAGAGCCAATGAAGTGACTTGAGAAGAGGGGTAATATGAGCATGATGAGGCTGGCATTACCTTAAGAACATAAGATATGCCATACTGGGTCAGACCAAGGTCCATCAAGCCCAGTATCCTGTTTCCAACAGTGGCCAATCTAGGTCATACGTACCTAGCAGTTTCCCCAAAAGACACAGGTTCCACAATGCTTGTACTGGGTCAAGCATGGATATCCTGGGTCCCTTCTTAATAATGGTTTATGGACCTTTCCTCCAGGAACTTGTCCAAACCTTTTTTAAACCCAGCTACACTAACAGCCTTTACTACATCCTCCAGTAACAGATTCCAGAATTTGATTAAACGTTGAGTGAAAAAATATTTTCTCTTATTTGTCTTAAATAGTTTACCCCGTAGCTTCATTGCATGTCCCCTAATCTTTCTATATTCTGATAACGTAAACAATCGATCTAAGTTTACCCGTTCCACTCCGTTCATTAATTTATAGACCTCTATTATATTTCCCCTCAGCCGTCTCTTTTCCAGGTTGAAGAGCCCTAACCTTTTTAGCCTCTCCTCATAGGAGTAGCCTTCCATCCCATTTACCATTTTGGTGGCTTTTCTCTGTACCTTTTCTAATAACGCTATATCCTTTTTAAGATACGGCGACCAGAATTGCACACAATATTCAAGGTGTGGTCACACCATGGAACAATACAGAGGCATTATAATATCCTTTGTTTTATTTTCTATTCCCTTCCTTATGATACCTAGCATTCTATTTGCTCTCTTGGCCGCCGCAGCACACTGGGCCGAGGGTTTTAACATGTTATTCACAATGACGCCTAAATCTTTTTCCTGGGTGGTGGTTCCTAATGTGGAACCTTGCATTGTGTAGCCATAGTTTGGGTTGTTCTTTCCTAGGTGCATAACTTTGCACTTGTCCACATTAAATTTCATCTGCCATTTGGTTGCCCAGTCTTCCAATTTATCAAGATCCTCTTGCAATTTTCCACAATCCTCTTGGGTTTTAACAACTTTAAATAGTTTTGTGTCATCTGCAAATTTGATAACCTCACTCATTATTCCCTTTTCCAGGTCATTTATGAATATGTCAAAAAGAGCGGACCCAGCACAGATCCCTGGGGTACTCCACTATTCACCTTTTTCCATTAGGAAAATTGGCCATTTAGCTCTACCCTCTGCTTTCTGTCTTTTAACCAGTTCCTGATTCACAATAGTACACTGCCTCCTATCCCATGACTTTTTAGTTTTGCCAAAAGTCTTTGATAAGGGACCTTGTCAAAGGCTTTCTGAAAGTCCAGATACATTCTATCAACCGACTTATCTTTGTCTACCTGTTTATTCACACCTTCAAAAAAACATAACAGATTAGTAAGACAAGATCTTCCTTGTCTAAAACCATGTTGGCTGTCTCCCATTAGGCCATGACTATCTACATGCAGAGTAATTTTGTTCTTTATGATAATTTCTACCATTTTTCCTGGTACTGACATCAGGCTCACCGGTCTGTAGTTTCCAGGATCACCCCTGGAGCCCTTTTTAAAAACTGGCGTTACATTGGCGATCCTCCAATTTTCAGGTATTACAGATGATTTTAATGAAAGTTCACAGATTACTAATAGCAGGTCGCAATCTCATATTTCAGTTCTTTCAACACCCTTGGATGTATACCATCTGGTCCAGGTGATTTGCTACTCTTCAGTTTATCAAATAGTTGTAATACATCTTCCCAGTGTAGCAATATTTCTTTCAATTCCTCTGCAGTATCACCTTTAAATACCACTTCAGTCATGGGTAACATCCCTACATCTTCCTCAGTAAAGACCAAAGCAAAGAATTCATTCAGTGTCTCCGCTATAGCCTTGTCCTCTCTTATTGCCCCTTTTACCCCTCTATGGTAAAAATGGTCCAATTGACTCTCTCACAGGTTTTTTTTGCTATGAATGTACTTGAATGTACCTTGTGGCCAGTGCCTTCCTTTCTGCCCAAGGTGGTTTCACCTTTTCATGTCAATCATTTACAGCGGATCAGTGCTATTTGAAGGATAAGCACCTGCATTTCTTGGATGTCCACAGGGTGTTACATACTTGGAGGTCATGAACGCCTTCCTGCTTTTGAATCACCTCTTCGTCCTCTTTGCCAGTTCTCGCAAAGGTCAGGCAGTGTCCAAGGCCACCCTCGGTCACTGGATTACAGTCCACTTCATTGGCCTATTTGCTAGCAGGCAAAATGGTTCCCCGCCAGGGTTGAAAGCCCATTCTACTCACTCCCAGGCTGCGCCCACGGCAGAATTGTCCTGTGAGTTGCTGATGGATATTTGTAGAGCGATGATGTGGTCTTTCTTTTCCTTTTTCACTTTCGTGAAGTATTACTATTTCCAATACATTAGCTGGACCAGTCAAGACTAGTGGGTTGTGTTCCCCTGCCAGCAGATGGTGAGACAGAGAAAATCACTGAAGCTTTTGAGACTCCACCCACTGGTATATAGTGACCCACCCTTAAGGGATCCACTTCAGTATTTTCTCTGTCTCAGCAGATGGTGGACTTCTTACCTCCAAGGGGGTCAAGATTTCTATGGGAGCTGCATTCCTGGGGATTTTGGCACACTGTAGTGCCTCTTTATCCTGGGAGTTTCTTTTGCTACATCTCCCAGAGGTGCTCCTGATTAGGAGGGTCAATGGAACACCTCTGAAGGGAACGGTGCCTGTTCAGGAGGAGCAGTGCAGCCTTCCTCTGCCAGCTCTGCACCATAAGTTCAAGGCTACAACGCGGCTGTGATAATGTTTTTTAAAAAACAAACAAAGAGAGAATCTGAAAAGGGCACCGGTAATCTGCAGGCTCAGCCAGTGTCTTCATCTCCTTCAGTGCGGCTCTAAGCATCCGGTACAATGAGTTTTTTCTCAGCCAACTCACATTGTTTCTGCCGTGTTCGTTGGGCCGCTTCCTTCCTCCGGTGATCTTTAGCGGGACGGCCCGCTTAACGCCGATGCACTGTGTTGGGCTTTCTCAGGCAGCCGGCATTCTGGGCCCCCACGATTCCCACCTAAACAGTGTGGTAGCTGTTTTCTGTTGGGGAGACGCTTCTTACACTGTGTTCCCGCCTAAACAGTGTGGTAGCCATTTTCTGGAGGGAAGAAGCTTCCTGCACTGCTACTATTCTGACATCCTTTTGGATGTGCGGTTCAGTGTTTTGGCCTCCACGCAGCCTCTTCTTCTTCCTTTCAGGCTCTGCACGGCCATTTCTGAATGGAAGACATTTCTTGCTCCGTTACTGTTCCGGCAGCCTTTTTCACGATGTGGTTCAATGTTTTTCGGCCTCCCTGTAGCCCTTCTTCTTTTTAAGGCTCTTCACTGCTGCGCTATGTAGCATGTGGCAAAAAGCACAAAACGCTGCATAACAACTTATGTACTTCCTGTGCAGCTGATCCCAGAGGTCCATCCTCAGTCATGCCCCTTGCACCGGCTATGACTTTGGGGTCATTGCCTGTTGCGCCAGGGTCGCAGCATATTGCGCCTTCAGAGCTGCCCATCCCAAGCGAAGCTCCTCCTCCTCTCCTCCTTCCTGAGCAGCTTCCATTACTACCCAGTGCCTCGCTATCTTGGTGCCCATCTTCACAAACCTGGGAAGCCTGGCGAGCAGGATCAGAGACGGAGTCCCCTGCTGTGCACCCGGGAGCCAAGTCAATGCACCTGTCACAGTGGAAGTGGGCCAGGCTTAGTTCCACGGAAGCTACGGCCTCTCTAACTACTGCCTAGTTCAGAGCTCCCTCCTCTCCTTCAAGGGACATGCACCTAGCTGCGGAGGATGGTGAGTGTCCCTTGGAGGACCTTTCCCTTTTTTCTGGGAAGAAGGTGAGCTGTCACCCCCAGAAGATCAACAGGAAGCACAGGACTCTCATGAAGAGGGACAAGATATTCGCCTTTTCCGAAAGGAGGAACTGATGGCACTCATGGCTCAGATTTTGGAAGCGCTCCACCTTTCCAAGACACAGCCTCCCTCAGACCCCGTTAGGCCTCAAGTAGATCCCATCATCGTAGAAATTAGAAAGCTATTAATGACTTTCCCCTTCCCCATGGAGCTTCAGCGCATGGTCAGTCGGGAATGGGAGTCGCCTGAAGTGGCACTGGGCTCAGGGCTTCACTTGGACTGTTTATACGTCTAGTCCTCGGAGGACCTTGAGAAATGGATGTGTTTTCCCAGAGTGGATGCCCTTGTCATGGCGGTCACCAAGCACACTACTGTTCCAGTTGAAGGGGGAACTGCCCTTAGGGACAAAATTAACCACAAGGTGGAGGGACTTCTCAAGACAGCCTTCTCAGCTTCATCCCTCACTTTGCGGTAGGCGGGGGGCTCGCAGTGCGGGTCTTGCTCCGGTGGCTTCAGTTACTCCCGGATGACCCAGCTTTGCCACATCTTGAATCTGCCACTGCCTTTATTGTGGATGCCTTCTATGACCTCCTGCATTTGGCCGAATGCTCAGTCGCAGCAGGAACGGTGGTGAGACGTTGGCTGTGGCATTGGAATGCAGACCCGGTGTCCAAGTCCCGTCTTGCCAAGCTCCACTTTAGGGGAAAGCTGCTTTTTGGCGAGGACCTTGAGAAGCTTGTCAAGGGTTTGGGTGAGGTCAAGCCTCAGCGCTTGCCAGAGGATCGGCTAAGGTCTAATGCTTGGCACCCTGTGAGAGGGTCTTTGTCGTCCTGGCCACCCAGGAGACGGTTCAGGGAGGCCCGATGTTACTGGCCAGGTAAGCAGGGGGCCTCCACAAACAGGCCTGGTTCAAGATGCAGTCCTTTCGTGGCATCTGCGATAATGGAGACAATTTCTCCTCTGCCACCAAGTTTTCCGGCCCCTCACGTTGACATGCTCAGGGTCTATTTCGGGGTGCTGCATGTCAGAGGCCACCTGTGTCATTTTTTCTGCGAATGGACCCACATCACCTCGGACAAATAGGTGCTCAACACAGTCTCCTGTGGCTATGCTCTAGACCTGGTGACACCCGTCTCACACTCTTTGCCGTCTGCTTCAACTCAGAGCCATTTGTCCAGTCCCACAGTTCGAGAAGGATTCCGGGCACTATTCCATTTACTTTGTGGTTCCCAAGAAGAACGAATCCTTCCGTCCCATCCTGGACCTCAAGGGAGTCGATCGTTGTCTGAAGGTGACCCATTTCCGCATGGAAACTCTCAAATCTGTAATCCAAACGGTTCGGCCGGGGGAATTTCTCGTCTCTTTGGACTTGACGGAAGCATAATTTCACATCCTGATTTGCATGGAACATCAACAGTATCTGCATTTCATGGTCCTCTGCAGACATTATCAATTTCGGGCCCTTCCCTTTGATCTTGCCACGGCTCCCAGGACATTCTCCAAGGTCATGGTAGTGATTGCAGCAGCTCTTCAGTGCCGAGGCATCTGTATCCATCCTTATTTAGACGACTGGTTCATCTGAGCCAAATCCATGCAAGAAGCATGGTCAGCGGTGGCCCAGGTTGTTAGTCCTGAGTCAACTCGGCTGGGTGGTCAACCAGGCGAAGAGTCACTTTTTCAGCTAACTCAGTCTCTCAATTTCTTGGGGATGCATTTCGTTACGGCCTCGGGACGTGTCTTTCTCACCCACGACTGTTGCTAGAAGCTCCGGGCGCAGCTCCACACGTTTCAACCAATGTTCCCTCTAATTTTCTGTAGGCTGTGTGCGCATAAAATATCAACTGTGCAGCTTTTGAAGGAAGGTTAAATTTTTGTGCGCCACATAACGACACTCGGAGTTATATACTTTAAAATTTGACTACACATCAGAATACAGTATGTACACCACAGTGATTGCACTAGAAAACATTGTAGAATTTGTGAAAACCGTAAATACATAAGAACTTTTAAATTTTAAGACGTCTGTGTTGTTTTCTATCAGAATCAGAGCCATAATTTTTGTGCGCTCTGTTGTAAAGTATGTGCGCTCGCTCGGTGAGGTGTGTGCGCGCTGTGATGGGGCCCGTGGTTAGAGCCCTTATTGCCCTGTATAGGCGGTTGCCTAGGGCCTATGAACAAGTAATTGCTCTGGCTTGTTAAATGAAAGAGTCTTTCAGAGCAACTTTTGAATGAAACTTAAAGTGGGTTTTATTCCCCGTCCCGCTCGGACTTGTCAAGAAAACAGAAACTCAAAGATGAACAGAGCAACAAATTAATGGCAAACAAATAATCCTTATTTCCTGTACAAAGTTCTCTTTGCAATCATTCACATAGCAAGGCTGCGTTTGTAACACATGCTGCATTCCATGGGAATGGGCTCCGGAAGATTGCTAGCGTCTTCCCATATCATATTCTCCTCAGCAGTGCCCAAACTCCCTGTGTCAGACTCCTCATACAAATCGCGCTCAGACACAGTGTCCTGTGATAAATCACTGTAATAATCAAAAGAGGCTCTTCTCCCTTCAGGGCTATACCTCTCTGGCCTGTGGTATCTTCTGCCTGGGCTCTCCTCCCAGAATAACAGTTCTGAACCACCTTGCTGCTTGTAGTTATATTCAGGACCACGCCCTTGGTACTTAGGGGTTTTAAACTTCTCCCTATAATCATATGGAGGATTCCTTCTCTCTGCAGGGACTGCCTTAATACTTGGCTCCCTATACCTTATGGCTTTTGCCTTCCAGGCTGGTTGTGCAGGAGTATAATTAGACTTAGTTTTACACCTACTTCTTAGGCTGCAGACGTGCTTGGAGTTCCCATCCCCCAACACTTTCCTCTCACAGTGACCTCTGCCTTGAGCTGGCACATACCGGTCTCTAGTGTAGTGGGATCCTCCTAGCTTCTCTTTCAGGTTATTTCTGGTAGCAGGTTTACTCTTGAAACAGCTTGCCTTGAACCTCTCTTCTCGAGAGCTGGAGTCAGACTCACTTCCTAGTTCTCCGTGAGAAGAGTTTCCTCCCAGCAATCCCCTGGGGTTTCTGCTCAGCTGATGAGAGCCACACCTCCTGCTATTCTCTGCAACCCGACCTGCAGTCCTACTCTCTGCAGTTCCCTTTGGTGTTCGTGTTCTTGCTCCTCCTCTTGCCACTCCCAATCTACTCCACTGACTGGAACCTTGCCTTAAGTAATCCCTAGCTCTGCACGTGACCTGGGGATTTTCACTCAGGTGTTCCTGATGGGATTTTTGTTTGCTACGTAGCAAGAATTTCCCTTGCTCCGGTGAATCAGAGTGCCTAGTGCTGCTTTCTAAAGCTGACTCTGAGGTAAGTCTTTCTTTTACCTGAATTTGCATAGGCTGTGTACCCCTTGCTGCATCACAGCGCGCACACGCGCACAGCTTAGAGGGAACAGTGGTTTCAACGTGTTCCAACCCCAGCAGCCTGGGACTATCTCCAGTTTCTCGGCTCCATGGCGGCCACGCTTGAGGTGTGCCTGGGTCCAAGTGCACATGAGACTGCTCCAGCAGGCCCTACTATCCCGTTGCTCACAGACCACACAGGCTTATCAGGCCAAGCTTCCCCTATCTCCCATTGTTCACAGGAGCCTCAGGTGGTAGATGTTCTTCTGGCATTCTCGTTTATCCACTGCCCTCGACCTTCTTGCCCCTCCTCGTCGACCCCGGTGCACCTCTCGCCATCCATGGTACCATCCTGGCTTATGGCTGCAGTGTCGGCAGCTTCATTGGGCAGAAAGACGATGGAGGAAAGACAGGTCCCCAGAATCTCTTCAACACTTCAACCACTGTCACCATCATTATTGCTCCCTCATTATCAGAGCCAAACATTCTTATTTCTCCAATTTAATCATCTCTATGTCAAACTCAACCCGCCAATTTTACTCTTCTCTCAGGTCCTTTACCTCGCTCCATGCTCCTTCCATTAGCAGTAATCAGCCTTCTGTCCCTTGCTTCTCTGATTTGGCCACCTTCTTTGCTGCTAAGATCCAGTGTCTGCGCTCCTCCCTCCCAGTCAGCACCCCCCCCCTGCTGGGGTCACCCTCCTTCCTTTACCTTTCCCATCTCCCTCTACCTCGCACACTTGGTTCTCTTTCCAGCCTCTCTCCCCCTCTGAACTATCCAAAATCGTTACCACCTCATGTAAAACATACTGTGCTCTTGATCCCATTCCCTCAAAGTGGTCCCTAGAGCCATCCCTTGCTCTGACTCCTTTCTTGCTTTCTTTGCTAAATTCCTGTCTGGCCCTGGCACTTTCCTTACCCCTGGAAGTATGCCTTGGTTTGCCCTCTAATTAAGGACCCCACTGACCCTGCCCACTATCGCCCAGTTTCTAATCTCCCCTTCATTTCTAAAATCCTTGAGAAAGCAGTCTTTTCTCAGCTGTCCTCTCACCTTGATTCCACCCACTTTCTGCACCCACGCCAGTCTGGTTTCCGTCTGGTCATAATACCGAATCTATCCTTCTCTCCTTCCTTAATGAGCTTCACATTGCACACGATCGGTGTGATGTCTCGTTAGCTGTCTCTTTGGATCTATCAGCTTCTTTTGATCTCGTTGACCATGCCATTCTCTCTCGTCTCAGGAATGCAGATCTGCGTGGCACTGTCTTTCACTGGTTCCACTCTTTTCTTCACTCCTGCTCCTTTTCTGTAATCTCTCCACTTGACACCTCCACTTCCCTACCCTTGCCCTGTGGAGTTCTCCAGGACTCAGTTCTTGCGCCTTTACTCTTTGACGTCTTCGTCACCCCCCTCACTCTCTTGGTGCAGCAATCCGGAGTATCAGGATACTATTACACTGATGATGTCATCCTCCTGTTCCACACCTCCCCTACATCCCTGGATCTCTCACCACTCAATGCCTGTTTAACACATGTTGCAAGCTGGCTGTCCACCAATCTCCTCCACCTCAATCCGTCAAAGACATCAGCGATGTGGTTCACCTTTGGAAATTCCTCTCCCTCTCCGGCTCCTATACTTCTTGACAATCCAGTACCTCTGGTATCTTCCTTCCGCTACCTGGGAGTAATCCTTGACTCAGAGCTGTCCTTCCATGATCATATTTCCACCATTACACGACGTTCTTTTTTCTCCATCAGATCAGAGCAGTTAGCGATATTCTGTCCCCTCTTTGCTCACTACTCTTAAGAACATAAGAACATAAGATATGCCATACTGGGTCAGACCAAGGTCCATCAAGCCCAGTATTCTGTTTCCAACAGTGGCCAATCTAGGTCATATGTACCTAGCAGTTTCCCCAAGAGACACAAGTTCCATAATGCTTGTACTGGGTCAAGCATTGATATCTTCGGTCACTTCTTAATAATGGTTTATGGACCTTTCCTCCAGGAACTTGTCCAAACCTTTTTTAAACCCAGCTACACTAACAGCCTTTACTACATCCTCCGGTAACAAATTCCAGAGTTTGATTACACGTTGAGTGAAAAAATATTTTCTTTTATTAGTCTTAAATAGTTTACCCTGTAGCTTCATTGCATGTCCCCTAGTCTTTCTATATTCTGATAAGGTAAACAATCGATCTATGTTTACCCGTTCCACTCCGTTCATTAATTTATAGACTTCTATCATATTTCCCCTCAGCCGTCTCTTTTCCAGGTTAAAGAGCCATAACTTTTTAGCCTTTCTTCATAGGAGTATCCTTCCATCCCCTTTACCATTTTGGTGGCTCTTCTCTGTACCTTTTCTAAAATCGCTATATCCTTTTTAAGATACAGCGACCAGAATTGCACACAATATTCAAGGTGCGGTCTCACCATGGAACGATATAGAGGCATTATAATATCTTTTGTTTTATTTTCCATTCCTTTCCTTATCATACCTAGCATTCTATTTGCTCTCTTGGCCGCCGCTGCACACTGGGCCGAGGGTTTTAACATGGTATCCACAATGACGCCTAAATCTTTTTCCTGGGTGGTGGTTCCTAATGTGGAACCTTGCATCGTGTAACCATAGATTGGGTTGTACTTCCCTAGGTGCATAACCTTGCACTTGTCCACATTAAATTTCATCTGCCATTTTGATGACCAGTCTTCCAATTTATCAAGATCCTCTTGCAATTTTTCACAATCCTCTTGGGTTTTAACAACTTTAAATAGTTTTGTGTCATCTGCAAATTTGATAACCTTGCTCGTTATTCCACTTTCCAGGTCATTTATGAATATGTCAAAAAGCAGCGGACCCAGCACAGATCCCTGGGGTACACCACTATTCACCTTTCTCCATTGGGAAAATTGGCCATTTAGCCCTACCCTCTGCTTTCTATCTTTTAATCAGTTCCTGATCCACAATAGTACACTGCCTCCTATCCCATGACTCTTTAGTTTCGCCAAACGTCTCTGATGAGGGACCTTGTCAAAGGCTTTCTGAAAGTCCAGATACACAATATCAACCAACTCACCTTTGTCCACCTGTTTATTCACTCCTTCAAAAAAACACAACAGATTAGTGAGACAAGATCTTCCTTGTCTAAAGCCATGTTGGCTGTCTCCCATTAGGTAGTGACTATCTACATGCTGAGTAATTTTATTCTTTATGATGGTTTCTACCATTTTTCCCGGTACTGACGTTAGGCTCACCGGTCTGTAGTTTCCCGGATCACCCCTGGAACCCTTTTTAAAAATTGGTGTTACATTGGCAATCCTCCAATCTTCAGGTATTAGAGATGATTTTAATGATAGTTCACAGATTACTGATAGCAGTTCTGCAATCTCATATTTCAGTTCTTTCAACACCCTTGGATGTATACCATCCGGCCCAGGTGATTTGCTACTCTTCAGTTTATCTAATAGTTGTAAGACATCTTCCCGATGTATCGATATTTCCTTCAATTCTTCCGCACCTTTAAATACCACATCAGTCATGGGTAACATCCCTAGATCTTCCTCAGTAAAGACCGAAGCAAAGAATTCATTCAGTCTCTCCGCTATCGCCTTGTCGCCTCTTAGTGCTCCTTTAACCTTTTTATCATCTAATGGACCAACTGACTCACAGGTTTTTTGCTACGAATGTACTTGAAAAGGTCTTTATTTCGCGTTTTTGCTTCCGCAGCAAGCTTCTTCTCAAATTCTCTCTTTGCCTGCCTTATCAATGCCTTGCATTTGACTTGCCAGTGCTTGTGCTGTTTCCAGGTTTCGTCGTTTGGCTCTTTTTTCCATTTCCTGAAAGATGCTTTTTTGGCAACAACAGCCTCTCTGACCTCACCTTTAAACCATGCTGGCAGTTTTTTGAACTTCCTTCCACTTTTCTTAAAGCGTGGAATACAGCTGGTCTGGGCTTCCAAGATAGTATTTTTCAACAACACCCAAGCTTGATGTACGTCTTTAACCTTCGCAACTGCTCCTTTTAGTTTTTTCTTAACTGTTTTCCTCATTTTATCATAGTCTCCCTTTCGAAAATTAAAAGGTAGTACTGTGGATTTCCTTACTATCCCTCCTCCACTAATTAAATCAAAGGCGATCATGCTATGATCACTATTGCCAAGTGGCCCCAACACCCTTATCTCTTGCACTAGATCTGGTGTTCCACTAAGGACTACCTCTCACTGGTAATCTCACTGGTAATCTCCCACATTGACTACTGTAATGTTATTTTCATTGGTCTTCCTCAGCACTATAGCCATCATCTGCAATTAGTTCAAAACACTGCCGCCCAGATCATATCTCACACCACTTGTTACAGCTACATCACTTAATCCAGCCTCTCTGGTTACCGATTCCTCACTTTTTTTTTTCAAACTCCTAATCCTGACTCACAGAGCTCTTTACACCCACACCCCACAATACATAGCTGACTCTTTTTGTAATTTCGTCTGGTGCCTCGCATCCTCCTGTCTGTTCACATTAATCATCTTGAACTTCCCTCCCCAGCCCATGCCCACCTAGAGCGCACCCGCAACTCAACGTTTTTCTTCCTGGCACCAGCCCTATGGAACTTCCTCCCCCTTCCCCTCCGCCAGGAACCATCATTCCCCAAGTTGAAAAACACTCCTTAAAAATCACCTCTTTTGCCTAGCTTAACACCTCCCATTGGACCTCCCTAGCTAATTTTCCCCCCAACCCTTCTATTCTCTTCCTTTCCCTTTCACCTCTCTCCTCTATCCTGGGTGTGCTTGTTGCTTTTCTATGAAGAACTGTAGTTCCTTACCATTTCCTGGCCAAGTTTTGGCCTCTGTATTTTTTTGAACTTATTGTAAATTGCCCTGCTGGTCTCTGAAGGTGCGGTATAGCAAGAAAACTCAATAAAAATAAAGAATTTGTTGAAGGGGTTACCCTTGACAGCCCCGCAGTGGGTTGTTCTTGCTACCGATGCTAGTCTGAGAGGCTGGGGAACGCATTGCCTGGGTCACACGACGCAGGGCTCATGGTCAGCCCATGAGGCCACATGGACGATCAATCAACTCAAGGCCCGGGCTGTTTGGCTAGTCCTCCTTGCCTTCCACACAGTCCTTCAACATTCTGCAGTGCGGGTCCTCTCCGACAATTCTACAATGGTCGCGTATCTCAACCGCCAGGGAGGAATGAAGTATCCAAGGGTGGCCAGAGAAATGAGTCTTCTCTTCCTATGGTTGGAGAGCAACCTGCAAGCCCTCTCAGCATAGCATATAGCTGCAGTGGGCAACATTCAGGCGGACTTCGTCAGTTGACACACGCTGGATCCCGGTGAGTGGGCACTGGCACCATGGGCTTTCGCAGCCATAGTGAGCCACTGGGGCTGCCCAGTGCTACACCTCATGGCTACCGCAGCCAGCACCAGAGGGAACCCCGATCGAAAGGTCTGGATGCCATGTCTCAGCCTTGGCGCTCGGAGCAACTGTTGTACTTCTTTCCCCCATGTCTGGTGATCGGCAGGATCCTGCACCGCATAGAGATGCATCACGGCTGGGTAGTCCTCATTGCGCTGGACTGGCCACGGTGGCCCTGGAATGCTGACCTGGTTTGCGAATCACTGCTACCCATCGGAGCGCGTCCAGGTCTTCTCTGTCAAGGCCCCATTTTCTTGGGTGACCCTGCTCCCTACTCTCTTACAGCCTGGCTATTGAGCGGTGACATCTAGAGCGCAGAGGGTATTCACCCCAGGTGGTGGCTACGCTGATCAGAGCACACCAGCCCTCGACTTCTCAAGCTTATGCCTAGGTTTGGCGTCTCTTTTCCTCATAGTGTCACTGCCAGTCTGTCTACCCATGGAAGGCACAGGTACTGTCCATTCTCTCCTTCCTTCAGGAGGGATTTGATAAAGGCCTGGTACTTAGCTCATTGAGGGTACAGGTCGTGGCTTTCACGTGTTTTCGGGGTCTGCTCCAAGGCTGTTCCCTGGCCTCCCATGTGGATATATCCCACTTCCTCAGGGGCGTTTGCTCACTAAGGCTGACCATCCACTTAATGGTTCCCGGGAGAGACCTGTCTCTGATGCTCCATGCTCTCACGCGTGCACCATTTGAGCCCCTTCGCAGCGTGCCACTCAAGGATCTCACCCTGGAAATGGTGTTTCTCATTGCAATAATGTCTGCCAGGCGCATCTCAGAGCTCCATTCTCTGTCCTGCTGGGACCCTTTTCTTTCCTTTGAGTCGAAGGGGTCACCATGTGTACGACCCAGGTTTCCTTCCCAAGGTTCCCTTGGAGTTTCACCTCAATCAGTCAGTTTCTCTCCCTGCCTTCTGGCGCAATAGGCAGGATGGTCAGCAGCTGGTGTCAGTAGCTATTTCAAGGTTATTAATTCCTTTTGTCTTTCTGATCACCTTTTTGTCCTGTACACAGGACCCCATAAGGGAGCATCTGCCTCCAAGCAGACCATAGCACGTTGGATTAAGCAGGCCATAGAGTCTGCCTACATTCTCCAGCACAAGCCCGTACCAGTGGGACTTCGGGCACATTCCACTCGAGCTCATTCCATGTCTTGGGCTGAGCTTTCCAGAGTTCATCCCTCGATATTTGTAGAGTGGCAACCTGGTCTTTGTCGATGTTTGCACGTCATTATCGCTTGGATCTCCAAGTTAGGGACGCAGCTACATTTGGGGCTTCAGTGCTGGCCACTGCTGTTTCTTCCTACCCTGTGGAGGGGTAGCTCTGGTACTCCCCGCTAGTCTGGACTGGTCTAGCAGGATGTATTGGAAGGTGAAATTTTACTTACCATTAATTTCCTTTCTGGATATCCTCCTAGACCAGTTCAGCACCCTCCCTGGTCTGAGCATCACTGCGTTCAAGAGTTCTTGTGCCTTGTTCCTTGCGGCGTTTTCCGACTCTGACTCTGCATTCTGCTGGCTTAGCTCGTTTTCCGTTGTCTCGGCTATGAGCCTTGTTGCTTATTGTGTTACTTCCTGTTTCTTGTTTCATTTCCAGTTCTGGAGCATGCTTATGTTTGAAGTCATGGTCCTGACCTAGGGTGCAGTCCTGGTGCTTGCCATGAGTTTACTGAAGCGGATCCCCTAGGGGTGGGTCACTATATAACAGTGGGTGGAGTCTCAAAGCTTCAGTGATTTTCTCAGTCTCACCATCTGCTGTCAGGGGAACACAACCTCTAGCAGGATTTCCAGAAAGGAAATTAACGGTAAGTAAAATTTCATCTTGGATGTCCAAGCTCAGTCAACAGTCCATTTTGGCACTCTGGTGCTCGTTGCTGCAATGTCCTCCCACCCAGAGGTGGCATAGCTTTGGTACTTCCTACTTGTCTGGACTGGTCTAGCAGGAAGATCTGGAAGGGGAGATTTTATTTGCTGCTAATTTCCTTTCCTGGAGTCCTGCTAGACCTGTCCAGGACCTGCTCAGCTCGGTGCTTCTGATTCAGGGCCATCTGTTTTGGCAGACTGGTTTCTGCTCCTGTAGATTCTGTATATAGTTCAAAGTGTGTTTCATTCATGGTCATGTTCTGATTCGGTGGCCCCTTCAGAGGATTCTCCAGAGGTTCCATTTGCTTTGTTATGAAAATACTGGAGAGTGCTCCTAGCTGCACTGGTTTTTATTCTAGTGATGATGTCAACAGCACTGTTCTGGTGTTTTTCTGTCTCCACCATCTGCTGGTTGGAGAAGATAATGCACTTGTTTAGACTGGTCTAGCAGGACTCCAGGAAAGGAAATTATCAGTAAGTAAAATTTCCCAGTGTTTGCCATGCCACCTTCACTCTGAAGTTTTGAGGCACGGTAGTTATCTCCTCCTGGCTGTCATCTCCTCTCAGCCACTGACAGGCTGAGGTTTCACAGTGCGGCTGTTATGAGACTGAGGCCCAGCAGCTGCTGTGAAGATGGCTGCCAGGCCTCAAAACTAAAAAGAAAAGCAGAGGCAGCATGGCAAACTTTTAAAATAAGTTTGCTGCTCTGCCTTTGCTGCTGTCTGATAGGCCCCCTTTCTGCCTGGGTCCCCTTGCATTCAGAGGCTGCTTGGGTGAAATTTACACTATAGCCCACGTATATGTACAGATGTACTAATGGTATTTCCTCCCACTCCAGGGGGACCGATGAACTACTGGGAGTTATGGACCAAGTGACTATTGTGAACTCCACGCTGGGGAAAGCTCTTGGTGGTGCTGCAGGTCAGTCCCTTTAACATCCTTCTTTTTTGGCCCCCCCCCCCCCTCATCATCCTTACCTTTTTTTCTTACAATTTACAGTTTATTTGTTATACCATCTTTTGTTGTAAAAAATGCGAAGCGTTTTACAATCAATAAGAAAGCTGAAAAGAACTCCAATAACTGATAGGAAAGGGGAGATGGATAGGCGAAAACAGAGAGAGAGAAAGAGAAAACATACACGCCTTATGCATTTAAGGGGGCTCCACTAGATGTATGGCCTAGACGTCCAACCAGTGCACTTCAGCTCCGGCATATTCCACAGACAGCGCTCCCTGCACGTAGACAGCATTTATGCGGGGAGCATTGTACGTGGGTGGGAGGGGGCGGAGCAGGGGCAGGGCAAGGTGCCAGGACGTACGGAGGCCATTCAGAAAAGGCCTCTGTATGTATCTCTGTACTGACATAGATGCCTGGCTTATTCCACCCCGATGGTGGAACAAGTGCTGGGCACTGCAGTTTGCGGGTTGTCGACCCCTATACTCCATGCTGCTGCCATGGAACAGCATCCCCTGCCCGATCCAGGCCTTGGGGGCCTCTGCTGATGGATGGATAGCGGTGTGCTGGGGCTGCTATCAGACCGGGCGTTCAGCGCTTCTGGCTGGACATGTTAGTGCCTTGGCAATGGGATGCCAGTCCACATTCACTCCTGCTGGAGCATTATATGGAGAGGATGGGCAGCTGCGGAGATGTCCACAGCAGCAGAATACGGTGCATGCCGGGCCATCTAGGTGCCCGATTCTGCAATCGTGGGTGCATCTAGTTCCCACGGTTGCAGAATTGGGTACAACTTGGCCCCGTCCAAGTGTTAGGCGTCTCCACAGTCTAGGCATGCACCACTGGGAATCTGCCGCTTAGCAAATAGACAGAATTCATAATCATGTTCAGGGCTGTCAGTGTCTACCAGGCACCAGGGAAGCCCACCCATTGTGCTCAGGGTAGGTTTTCAAATGCTTGTTCAAACAGTAGCATTTTAAATTCTGACTTAAAACTGTTGTAGGAATCCTGAAGAAGAAGCTAGAGAGGGAGGTGGTTCCATAGTGTAGGGGCTAGGCAAAGAAATGCAGAGTTCCTAGTATATTCGTAGTGGGCCCTGGCAGGTGAGGGAAGATATAAATGATTACCACGTGAGAAGCGTAAGGAGCAAACGGGACGATTGGGAATGATTAATAATGACAGATAATCAGGAGTCTTCTGGTGGAGAGAGTCTTCTGGTGGAGTCAGGATTAGAATTTTGTATTGTATGTGTTTAGCAACAGGTAGCCAGTGGAGCTGAATTAGAACTGGGATGGGAGGGCTGTCACATGGTCATGCCTTTTGGCATGTGTTATGATACGGGCAGCAGTGTTCTGAATGTGTTGTAGTCTTTTTTTTGAATTTGGGCAGTCCTTGTAAACAGTATTACAGTAATCAATGCGACTGATGACCAGGCTGAGGATCACTGTAAGCTGGGCTGCATGGTCAAAAAATGGGGAAATGGCCCAAAAGTATCATAGAGCAAGGAATGTTGATCTCACTGTGGAACTGATTTGTTTTGAGAAAGAGAGATCAAAGTTGAGGAATACGCCCAAATACCTGAAGGACATAGTCAAGGTGATTGGACCATTGTGGAGAGTAGGGTAAATGGTGGGTGAAGGTGATCCACCTGTGAGTCAGGTTGCTGTAGACTTGCTCAGGTTCTGTTGTAGACAGTTTTCATGAATCCAGTTAGACGTGTTAATATAGTTTACCTACACTAATGACATCTTGTTCGTTGTGGACTTAGGAAGATATTGGAGTATGGTTGCAAGGACGGATCCTTGCAATATCTCACATGAAAGTAATTGCTCAGTTGAGAATTTATTGTTAGTGGAGACGGAGTAGCTTGAAAGAAAAGAATGGAACCAATGAAGTACTGGACCATGGATGCCGACTGAATGAAGGCGTGAAAGCAATAAAAAATGGCTTACCTAGTCGAAAGTGCTCAAATCTAGAGAGACAACTGGAGCTATGTTTCCTGAATTCAGGGCACTGTGTACCTCGCTAAGTAGGGCAGTAAGGATAGTTTCTGTACTGTGGTTTGGGTGGAATCCAGATTGTCGTGGGTGTAATTCATGGGTCAGCCCTATATGGCTGAATAACTGGGAGAAGACCAAGTGTTTGGCATATTTGGAGATAAACTGTAAATTGGAGACGGCATAAATGGAAGGGCTCTGAGAATCTAAATTGGGTTTCTTCAGAAGTGGGTGGATTCTAGCTTTTTTCCAGAGAGTGGGAAATTGCCCAGGTAAAATGTTCTTGTTGATAATTGTGCAGACGATCAGCAGCAAACTAAGAGAAACCTCCCCTACCCAAGACAAGAGGAAAGGATCCAAAGAGCAAATAATTTTCCTAATGGAGGTGAAGGTCTTTCCGAGAGAAAATTTAGTTAATGGGATAAACATGGACCAGGTATGAATAGGAACAGAGGTTGATGAGCCAGTGACATCAAGGAAGGAAAAGGGAGGTGGCACTGGTAAGGTTTGGTGAATCGATTGGACCTTATCCAAGAAATAAGTTGTGAGAGCATCCGGTGTTGGACCAATGCAGATGTGATGCTGCGATGAAGCAGTATTCAAGGATGACAGTCTAGATATGACAGAGAGAAGCGTTTTTGATAAGGAAGCTGAGCGACCTGTGCCAAGAAATAGGCCTTCTTTGATGTAATTACCTGTGAGTGATAGTAGGCATGATGGTGTTGAAAGGAAGCTAATGTGGATGGAACTGGATCATTGCGCCATGATCTCTCAACCTTTGTCATATGATACCTTGTCAGACTCAGGCAAGGATGGAACCAAGGGTGGCTCTGTTAATGGCGAAGAAAACATGGCTTCATGGGGGCAATATTATCTAGTGTTTCGCACAACTCAAGAGTTCCATAGCACTGCCTGAAAGTCCAGCAGAAGGCTGTGAAAATCTGAGGGAGAGTGTCCACTGAAGGGAATTGTTTAAGAGTATGAGGCGTTATCCTACGATGAAGTATAGGAGATCTAACAGTAGTCACTGGGAGGCTAAAGGGAGCAGGAGGGAGTACTAGATTAAAACAAACAAAAAAGTGATCAGTCCGAGGCAGAGATGAAGATGATAGATTGGCAGTGGAGAAGATGGAACTCTTTGGGATCAAGAAAAGATCTAGTGTATGCCCAGCCCTATGGGTGGGAAAGGATACATGTTGCAGGAGATCATGGTCAGCAATAAAAGTCGTGAATGATTTATCTCAAGGTCGTGTAGAATTCTCAGTATAGACATTAAAGTCCCCAATATAAGACTCGGTGGGTGAAGAATAAGAAGTTCAGCGAGGGAGTGAAATGGAAGAGGGGCAGTAAAGTAGTAGTAGGTGAAAGTTGTATAGAGTATCACATTTTAGAAGAAGCGCTTCAGGATAATGGAGGTGGGAAGAGGGACATTCATTTAGTGGTAGAGTGTTCTTGTATATTCCTGCCACACCCCTGCCTCAGCGAGATGTCCATGAGAGAGAGAACGCTGAGAGCCCAGCAGGCAGACAGAGTATGAGGTAGGATTCCTTGTTGTTCATTAGCCAGGTCTCGGTCAAACACAGCAGGGCAAGCTGCTGAAGATTACTGAGTCAGAAATAAGATCGGATTTGGATTTGAGAGATCTACAGTTTAGGACTGCCCCTTTGAGGGTAAAAGAAGACGGGGCAGGGGGAGGGATAGCACCTGATGAACTACAGGGGCTAATAGGACAATAGATAGGCCCCTCACGTCAGGTCAGCAATCTTATCATAGAAGGATGAGGAAGGCGGGGATTCCATATAACAGGCATGGCAGCCATAGGCGATAAGGACAGCAAAAATGGCAGTGTCACAAATGTCATAAGGAGCAAAAGCTGAGCCATAGTAAAGGTTGGGGGTTGCCCTGTAGTCACCCCAAGGAGCTCGCTCAAGGGCAGGACCTGCTCCTTGGGCGTGCTCTGCCATGGCGCAAAATGCAGCTGTAGTATGAGATTTAAAAGTACTCCCGACGTGACCTTCAGCGTCAGGTCAGGTGGGCAGAGCAAATGAGTGCAGGAAGTCTCGCCAGATGCCTGGAACACAGACAGCACACAGAAAAGTAAAAAAACAGCAAAACAAAGCACAGAGCTGCAGAGGACAGATCAATTACATGTTTCTATTCCACCCTCGGCTGCTAGCACATAACACCATCAGAAGTCAGTCTGAGCCAAACTAAGGTCCAGCAGTCCCGCATCCTGTCTCTAATAGCGGCCCGTCTGGGACACAAGTACCCAGCAGATCCCAAAAAGTAGATCTATTTCTGATAGCTCATTTCCAGGGACGAGCAATAATTTTTTTAATGGATTTTTTTTTTAGGAACTTGTCCAGTCCTCTCTTGAACCCCACTTTTACCATATTCTCCAGCAACAGATTCCACAGCTTAATTATGCGCTGTGTGAAAATAAACTTTCTACTCTTCGTTTTCAGTCTGCTGGTCATTAGTTTCATGGAGCTGCTTCTTGTCTTTTGTGTTGTTTGAAAGTTATACAGCCTTTCCCTATTTAACCAACTATCCCACTCATGATTTTAGAAACTTTATTCATATCCCCCTCATTTTATTCCTCCTCCATGCCAGCTCTATCCTTTATATCTCCTCCTCCCCAGCAACCTTCTTCCTCACTACTTCTTATGCTTCTGTCTCTTCTCCCTCCACAAATCTCGCCTGTTCTTTCTTTCATTTCTCCCCCGACCCTTCGTACTCCTCCTTGCCACCTGTCATGAAGTAGCAGAAGCTTTGTAGATGGGCAGAGTGCCCTTTCAGGACTAGTTCAGGAAAAAGCTTTTGCTTCCGTGTAATGCCATGAAATGTTCTTAAATATCATTTTCTGTTGACAAGCTCACAAATGGGTTGCACATTACCGGGGTGAAACAGCTCTCCCGGCGCTCACAACTTAGTGCAAGGTTTTGAGAATGTGCAACCCTTCTTTCATGCTGTGGTCTCCTCAGTTTTGTTTTTTCTGTTCTGCCGAATGGATGCGAAACAAAGCTCTCAAAATAATTTTTTGATATGCAATTAAACTATCATCTTCTGATATTATTGTTCCTTTCCTTCTTTTGCGTAAAATACAATTCACGTTGAGTTAGAGGGTTCGTTCCTGTTCTTGGTGTGCTAGATCTTTCCAGAACATGGACCCTCATCTAGTCTGCCTCTGTTGCCTGGACATACTTTTTAAGGCATGAGAGAGATCACTGAGGGCGGAGAGATATTCTTGGATATCCCTGGGTGTCGCCGCTGCTATGCGCCACAATGCTAACCGATTAGTATTAGAGCGTGTCGGGGGCATTATAGGGTGGCACCCATCGCTACCTGGGCAGTATTGAGCCAGTGCCCAGTTAGCAACACGTGGCTAACAAGGCACAGCAAAGGCTGGCTTTACCTTAGCCACAAAAGCAAGCCAGACAGCAGCTGAATATCGCCACAGCCTGGTTAGCCTTCGGGTTCTGCGGCCGAACCACATATTTAATGCTGGTAGCCAGATATGGCCCTGGCATTGAATATCCAGGGTTAAATTTCAACGCCAGCAGCTAGCGGCTTTAGCAGTACTAACTGCCGATGCTGAATATCAGGCCCGTCATGTCTTCTGCTCCATGATGTCTCTTACCTTCCAGAAGAACTAGTTCATCCAGCTACAAAGATATAGAGACAAACCCAGGGACTTCCTTGCCAATGAGGGGAGACGAGGGAAAAGAAGGTCTGCACAGAGGTTGGCTGACTTTGCTTTTTGGCTCATTTCTGTCTTCCTTGAAATTTTCAGCCTCCCAGTGCAATGGCTCATGAGGCCCAGACAGATAGGAGCAGCTTGAAATGCTTTTATCTTTGTGAAGCTTGATCAAGCCTGAGGATTAGGGTATCTCTCTGGGTCCTCAACAGGGCAGACTGCTCAGCAAGCACTAGACCTTACGGCAGCACAACAATTTCCTCACTGCACTAGTGTCTGGCTTCAGCCCTTGTCACTACAGGAAACGCGTGGAGCTACTGCACCTTCAATGCAGCTAATCTCTTCCTGCACAGACAATTCCGCTGTTCTGTCAGCATGGCAGAATCACTTCTGCACAGATAGACAGAGGATTGGCCAGAGCGGGTAACACAGATTGTGTCTTGTATTGTGATACCTGTACAGTCTCCGTTATATGCAGGTAGCTCTTCACTTGCACCACACAGGGCACTATCTTAATTCAATGCATACTATTCCATAGAGAGGCCCCTTGGACTATTGTTTGTTGCCCCTCAATCATCTCTGTTGGTTATTTCTTCAGTATGTGTTTCGCATCCATTTGAGTTCAGTAGGATCCACCAACCCTACCCTCAGAGCACCAGCTTCAGAGCAACTGCATAATCGATCAGATCCCACATGGTGCAATGTTTTGGGAGAAGCTACAGGCCTATTCTTGCAACCATAATTTTGTTTGCATCCCTTACATTAGGTATGCCTCTTCACATGAACAAATTTATTTCAAGAAGAAATGCAAGGATTATCAGTTCCTAGCCTAAAACTGGATTTTACCTCTTATTGAATAACCCAGTTGAACATTCTGGAACAAATACCTGACTTCTTCAGCAGTTTTTATTCTGTACTAAAAAGAAAAAAAATTTCTTCGTCGGCCAAAGGGAGCTTTCCTTTTTCTCATAAACAGATTTTTCTACACATCGACTGAAGTCTACTGAGCTGAGTGATCCACCTTTATATGGTTCAGTTTGTACATATCATTGTTAGAGTGTTTATCTTCAGAGCTTCACCGCAAGCACTGATGAGTGTGAAATCCATCTTCTGCATATGGTATTTGAATTATCTTCTTTGGCATTTTGTCTTCCACCATATTGGCCAAACGTTTTGCAAATGTATGTGCTTTGGACCTATGAAAGGACATTTACATTAAACTGGTGGATGCCACTTTATACCAACTTCTCTATTCCTGTCGTGGTATCCTAGTACTTCCCAAGCTGCCATTTTTATTATTACGATGAAAGCGCCAT
The DNA here is from genome assembly GCA_033557465.1 of Ichthyophis bannanicus. NCBI lineage: Eukaryota > Metazoa > Chordata > Amphibia > Gymnophiona > Ichthyophiidae > Ichthyophis > Ichthyophis bannanicus. The sequence goes on along the minus strand of CM066031.1, from coordinate 1,006,025,134 downwards.
CTTCTCATTTCAGAAACTGCTGCAAGAAGTGTTTCCTCAGCTGGAAGAAAAGAGTGAATTCCAAGAACTAGTAACCTGCGCAACATACATACAATTACATCAGAACAGAGTAGTTCTTTGGACTCATCTTAACTTTACTTTTTCATGTTAAGGAGGAAATAACGTTTTCTACATGCTGTCTAAAGCCTCATAGAAATCTGCACGATGAAGCCCTCCATATTCGTCAGGCCGTCCCCTACTACCTCAGAAGTGAATCCATCAGGAAATCTATGCAGCTTGTCTCCTTTGATGCCAGCATAATTGGCATACCATTCACCAAAAGAAATGTAGCAAATTTGATGGTATCCTGCATCTAGTTGCATGCTTAACAAACAAATAATCCTCTAAATGGTAAAGTCAAGTCTCATTAATTCAGAACCATGGTGGCTTTCCTGAATTTTGCTTTGCAGGATACAGTTTGTAAAGAAATGACCTGGACCTCACTTCATTCCTTTTTGTTCCTCATTACTGGCAGTGCCTTTGGTCAAGCTGTGCTACCAGTCTGCCTGCATGATCCGGCAACTCTTGCAGTTTATTCTGTGTGGACTGCTCCTAAGAACGGGACAGTACATAAGAACATGAGCAGTCCTGAGCTTGAGAATCGCCCACTTTTGTGCCTCATTTAATCCTGCTTGTCGAAGGGAAAAAAAACACTGTTGACCACCTGTATCATGTGTTTTCCATAGATAGCAGGATTTATCAGGCACACAGTCCCTCCCACTTTTCCTGAGAATTACATTAATTCTTAAGCTTTGGAATTTGAGGAGATGACTACACTTGCGAAGGGCTGTGCATGCCCAGAACTTTACACTAAAGTTCTGAGCTCTTGGAGATCTGTTCCAGCAATGTCACCTGCTCATGTGCTTGACTCAATCCTGCCATCTATGGAAAACTCCTGTTACAGGTGAGCAACAATGCTTTCTCTTTTTTGATTTTAAAGTGGCTTGGTTTTCTCTTTTACTTTGTCATGCAAACCAGAAAAAAAATGGTTTATGAGATCCATAAAACAAGTCGTTTAAAAGGCATCAAAACATATGTACGCAGGGTCATAAGCAGCATGAAGCAGCCAAACTTGAGCATGACGTTCAGAAGGAAACTGTACAGTAGCTTTAACTGGTGCTTCTGGCAGGAATAAAACCTGCACTTTGTTTTCAATTAAGCAGCAGTATAACCCTGCTGATGCCAGACGACTGAATCATTTTTATGCCCGTTCCGAGGACAGCCCTTGCGTCCAGAAAGAGGGGAGTTTTCTGTGGGTGCTGAATGCTAGTTATAGCATCAGTTTTTTATAAGCTCATTTGCATGCGTTTGTGGTCACATACGCATGGGAATAACTTTATAAACTTACAACTGCTACCACTGAATATACATGTGGAAGTTATTTAGGGGTATGTTACCACTGCTGAATATATGTATTACTTTACATGGATATTCATATCAACTTTTATGAGCACTATTTCACAGAAAATTTACTTTCTTACTTGTAAATGTCAAACTTATTTTTTTCATACCTGTATCAATATTACAAATAGGTTCCAGAAGTCATTCCACTCTGTCTGATAAATGTGTCATCTGATTTCTGAGGGTAAGACTACAACCAAGAAACATGAGTTTATAAATGACAATAAATCCATACTACATTGACTGAAGGTAATCTGTAAAATGGCCGAACTTGGATTTTTCCCTTTACTACTTACCATACAAAAAGAAATGTCAAATTTTGTTGTCTCCTCAGTAACAGTGCCACAAACTGCCTTCATTACCAGGCTGGTTGGGAAGTAACACAAAACCCTACCCACCTAGAATCTATTGTATATAGCAAGCCACATCACGAAAATAGCATCAGTTCCCAGAACTCAAATAGCAACAATCCTGTATTACAAGGCAGTAGTGCAGATATTCCATCGGACCCTAGAATATCACTGTACTCCTACTGGGAAAACGGAACGTGCGAGACTGCTACAGATCCCTACACAGAAACTACATGCTAGTAGAATTCCTCACCTGATTACAAATGCAGAACACGGGCAGACCCTTGCCTAATGCAGAATTAGCCGCCATAAATTAGAACTATGCAGACAAAATCTGAATTCTTCTTTACTCTGCTGTCTCCTCCATCCTCAGCCCTCCCCTCATGTAAGCAGGAGGACAGAGGAAACAAAAGGAGGAGAGGAGCTGGATTAGGGCACAGAGTGGCCATTCTTTGCTCTGCAGTGTCTCCTCCAGGCTGTGGGGCAAAAGGTAGATGCTCGCTGGCTGAGATCGTGGTATTCTCCAGCTGTCATACTGGAAAAATGCCTTTTCTTTTCACTGGCATCTAGATGGGGAAGAATTTCTTTAGTTCTTCTCATCGAACAGGACTGTGGCAGTTCTCCTTTCAGATGAAGAGCACCAGGGCCAGCCTGTCCATCAGGCAGACAAGGCATCCGCCTAGGGAATCATACCTGGGAGGGCGACAATATAGCCGGCCCTGTTGCTCCCACCTCCTCTATCTGAAAGAGGAGCCAGGACCGGCAGATCTTGAGTCCACATGGTGCTTGAAGGCCTCCCAATGTGCTGCTTTGACTTTCTCTGCAGGCTTGGCTGGGGCAAAGAAGGAGGTATGCAGCAGAAGGGGGAAGGGAAGGGAACGTGCTGGGTGCCTTTGGGGGCGGAGGAAGGGAGGATGCTGGACAACTTGGAGGGGAGAAGGAATAGCCTTGAGCTGCTCCTGAAGGGTGCACATGGCTGAAAGATCGTCTAGGTCAGCAACTACCCTTGGGCCTGCCCTTGTATACCTATCGCAGGAGAACATCAAAGGAGGATATTTTCCCCTGTGTCCTCTTCTGGTAGCACCACAGGCTTCTCTTTTCAGAGATGATCCTCTCATAGCTGCACCTTGATTGGATGAGGAGGGGAGCTGAAAGCTCTCCAGAGACAACCAGATAGGGCTATGGGCAAAATCATTCTTTTGTGACGAAGAGGAAAATTTTATAACTGGCCACAGAAACGAGTGTCGCCAGTATACCTAGGCCAGTTGCTTTTTTTTTGCGTATACTGGCAACATCCGTTTATCTAGCCAGTTATAAAATTCTCCTCTTGCGTGTAAACATCCCTTAAAAACTGTTGCTTATATGTGCAACCAACGGCAAAAGCATAATGCATTCGTTTGCCCCTGCTCTGGAGCAGGTGTAAATATAGACATGCTTATTTGCCAGTATTCATGTATACTTGCCCATTTTGTAAGGTGTACCTGTAAACTGCAATTTCAGCCCCACAATTACTACGAGAGTTGCTCAGAAAGTAATACCCCACATGTTTTTTCTCAGTCCAGAATGAAGATAGAGGTGTGAAATTGAAAGGGTAGTAACTTGGAACCTCAAAGGACATGTATGTAATTTTACAGTCATCCGACAAATAGCGAGGTGGTAGTGATCCTTCAAATGGCGTCTGTGAGTGACACACGGTACAAACAACGAGCTGTAATTGAATTCTTGGTGGAGGAGAAAGAAAGTGTGAGAAACATTCACAAATGGTTGTGTGCTGTGTATGGAAGTTCTGCGGTAGATAGGAGCACCATTGGACAATGGGTGAAGAGAGTAAAGGCTTCAGGAAGTGGTAAAACAGAACTGGAAGATCGGCCGTGGTCTGGACGTCCTGCCTCAGCCACCAGTCCAGACAAGTTGCAGCGCGCTGATGACATTATTCGTGCGGATCGGTGCATCACGAGTCAGGAATTGTCCGTACAGCTTTCCGTCAGTAGAGGTAGTGCAATGGCAATTATTGACTCTTTGGGATATTCAAAGGTGTGTACAAGGCACACCGCAACAGCTTATAGTATTTTAATGCCCGCTGGCAGCTGTCGCAGGGCACTGCAACTGCTGTACATGCTATATAAAAGTCTGTTCAGGATTGCTTCTTGTGTATACTTTTATATGTGTGTATGGCAGCCTATTTTACAAAATGCTGTTTCTATACTTGGCTATCTCCAGGAACAAGCAGGAATGTAGTCATCACATATGGGTATCGTCGGTACCGACGGAGCCTACGCAGGAACGCTCCCCAGCGTTCAATTAGAAAGCTTTTGGGAGCATCCCACAGCACCTGCGTGCTGCCTTCCCGCCTTTCCCAACTGCCTCTCTCCAGTTCTTCGTTTTCCGCAGAGCCAGCAGGTCATTGTTCCTGTCACCGCAGAAAATTCTTCCTTATTACTTTCTTTTTTTGTGGTTGCGTCTGCCCTCTTCGACGCTCTACTGGTACTGCCGGTTTTTCTTTCTTTCTTTCTGTTCTAAAAAAAAAAAAAAAAAAAAAAGATATACTTAGTTCTTTTTCCCTTTTTCCCAGGTGCATGCGCCATTTTGGGCCTTAGGCCCAAAACGTTTTTCTACAATTGAGAAACCTGCTTCAGGTTTCAAAAAGTGCACCAAGTGTGGCGGTACCATCTCCGTCACCGACACCCATGAATGGTGTCTGAAATGTTTAGGTCCTGACCACTCCATCACGGATTGTATGTCCTGTGCCATGATGTCCAAGAGAGGTCGGCAGAACCGAGCTGCCAAGCTCAGTACCCTGTTTCCCTCTGATGCAGCTTCGGTGGCATCGACGCCTTCCAGGGCTTCCTCTTCCTCCCGTGGATCTCAGGTAACTAAACATAAGTCCAGCTGGTCCTCAAAGGGATGCCTCTGGCGTTGCCCTTGAGGATTCTGCACCGGCAAAATTGCCCTGGTGGGAGGCTTTGGCTTCCAAAGCATTATCGGGGCTCCAGGACGTTCTCGAGGCCTCGACCTCGGCAGAACTACTGGTGCCATGCTCTGGGGTACTGGCTGTCTTCTCCGGTACCGACATCCAGGTATCGGCAGCGTCGATAGACCAGAGATTCCTGGCTATTGAACGCAGTCTGGTGGCTCTCCTTGCGGCATCAACACCCTCGGAACCGCGTCAGACAGTTCAACCGGCACCGACTCTGGCACCAGTACCGGTATCGATAGCATCGACATCGGTGTCCACATTGCCGGCACCCAGTCACCCGATGCCCTCCAGTACCGATACACCGGTACCGATTCCCCCTGATACCGACTTTGATCGGTACGGGTATCGGGCTTTACAAGAGCATCCGGACAGAAGGTACTTCGAGTCCTCAGAGGAATCTGAGGACTCCGATAGTTCTGTCGATACTGGAGCACTTCTTCCAGAGGAGCCCTCCTCCCCTAAACGCAGGATGTCTCCTCCAGAGGATATCTCCTTCCAGGATTTCATCAGGGAGGTGGCTCGGGGTCTCTCCATTACTGTGGCTCCTGAAACAGAGCCCAGAGCAAAGGAGTTGGAAATTTTACAATATCCCAAAGCTCCTAAGGAGGCAGCTACTTTGCCCATCCATGAGATCTTGTATGATCTCATGCTAAGAATGTGGGAGACCCCTCTTACCACCTCTCCTCATTCTCGTAGACTTGTACCTTCTGTCCGGATGCTCTGGGTTCCAGAAAACTCGGCTCCCTCACCACTCTATTGTAGTGGAATCAGCTATGAGAAGGATCAGGAGTGCAAAAAGGCATGCCTCTAATCCTCCAGGACGTGAGTGCAGAACTTTGAATGCTTTTGGACGTCGTACTTTCCAAGCTTCCATGCTTTCTGCTAGGATCAGTTCCTATATTTTATATATGGGAATGTTCCTGAAGGAAATCACCGGAGATTTAGAGGTTTTGAGTCCTCTTCTTCCTGAGGAGAGGAGACAGGATTTTCTCACATTGGTCAAACATGCCCAGGATGTTTCCAAATTTGTCAGCCGTACAGCTTTTGACTGTTTGAGTGCATAAGCAGAACCTCTGCCATTGCCATAGGTGCACGTAGAATTGCCTGGCTCCAGTAACCATCCAAACAAAGAAAAGCAAAGACTGCTAAGCCTCAACCGCCTCAGCAGTCTCAGCCTCCACAAAGCCTTTGACTTGCATCTAGAGAACTTAGCCTTCCTGGCTCTAAATGGACCAGAGCCTTCCACCATTCCAGGAAGGTTGTGTCACTTTGCCCCAAGATGGGGACAGATAACAGCAGAGCAATGGACACTCTCCATCATAAAAGAGGGGTACAAGCTTCATTTCTTGAGCATGCCCCCTCCCACAATGGTAAGACAGTTCAATTCTCAGACCTCTCTCATCAACCTGTTAGATCAAGAGGTCACCATGCTTCTTGCCCAAGGGGCAATAGACGAAGTACCCATTCTTCAACAGGGTACAGGGTTCTACTCCCCCTATTTCCTTATCCCAAAGAAAACAGGAGGTCACAGACCTATTTTAGACCTCAGAGAATTGAACAAATTCCTGTTCAAGGAGAAATTCAAGATGATTTCTCTAGGAACTCTGCTGCCATACCTTCAGAGTCAGGATTGGCTATGTTCTCAAGGATGCGTACACTCATGTTCTCATCCATCCATCTCACAGAAAGTACCTTCGGTTCCTTTTTCAAGGGAAGCACTACCAATACAGGGTGCTCCCGTTTGGCCTGGCCTCAGCTCCAAGGGTGTTCACGAAATGCATGGCTGTAGTAGCAGCATTTCTCCGCACTCTAGGAATATTCGTCTTCCCCTACTTAGACGATTGGCTCATTCGAGCCCCATCAGAGTCAGAGGCTAGGATATCTCTATCTTGCACAATGCGTATCCTTCAGTATTTGGGTCTAGTCATAAATATCCCAAAATCCAGCTTAACTCCCACTCAGTCTCTAGAGTTCATAGGAGCTGTGTTGGATACCAGAAAGGCAAGGGCCTATCTTCCTCAGAACCGTTGCCTTCGCATGGTGCAGTTAGCTTCTCAAGCAGTGCTAAAGTCCCATCTCACTGCTCGAGAAATGTTGCAACTACTAGGCCACATGGCTTCTACCGTGCATGTGGTTCCTTATGCTCGCCTCCACATGAGAGCAGCCCAGTGGACTTTATCATTCAATAGACCCAGGCATCAGGGTGCCTGTCAGACAAAATAGCAAACACAAATTGCCTTATTTTGTCCCTTCAATGGTGGCAGTCCACTCAAAACCTGTTGCTGGGGTCCCCATTTCAACAACCCTTACCTCAAGCAACTCTCACAACAGATGCTTCTCCAATGGGTTGGGGAGCTCATCTACAAGACCTCTCCACCCAAGGCACTTGGGCTCCACAGGAGACTCATCTACATATCAATCTCTTAGAGCTCAGAGCAATTTTTCTTGCTCTTCGAGTGTTCCATTCCCTGCTCACCTGCAAGACAGTCCTTATTCACACGGACAACCAGGTAACCATGTTCTATGTGAACAAGCAGGGGGGAACAGGCTCTCTGTCGCTCTGCAACGAAGCTTTGCGACTATGGGCCCTTGCCAGAGAGCATCAGATTCATTTCCTGGCAGTCTATCTTCCAGGCATACAAAACTCTTGGGCGGACAGAGTCAGTTGAGTTCTGCTTCAACACGAATGGTCTCTACATGTAGACCAGATGGCCAAGATTTTTCAAATTTGGGGAACCCCGGACATAGACCTCTTTGCAAGTCCGTTGAATGCCAAACTTCCCCAGTTCTGTTCCAGAATTCCGGCTCAGGGATCTCAGGCCAAGGATGCTTTCCTCCTTTACTGGGGACAAGACTTCCTTTATGCCTTTCCGCCCATTCCCCTATTTCCCAAAACCCTGTTCAAGCTTCAGAGAGACAGAGGCCGTATGATTCTCATAGCTCCACATTGGCCTCGGCAAGTGTGGTACCCTCTGCTTCTACATCTCTCTCAAGCTCCCTCTCTGGAGTTAGGGTCTGCTCCAGATCTCCTATCTCAGGAGGACGGAATGTTATGGCATCCCATTCCCCAGTCTCTGCATCTCAGGGCTTGGTTGCTGAAGACCTAGATCTCCATGATCTTAACCTCCCTCAGCAAGTAAAGGATATTCTTTTTGCTTCCAGAAAGCCTTCCACAAGACACTCTTATGCTTTCAAGTGGAAAAGGTTTACCATATGGTGTTCGCAGAAGGGTCTTAACCCCCCTTGCGATACTTCTGGAATCATTACTGGAGTATCTCCTTCATTTATCTAATGCAGGACTTAAGACTAACTCAGTAAGAGTCCATCTGAGTGCCATTGCAGCTTCCTTCAAGCCTCTAAATGGACAACCTATCTCCTCTCATCCTCTTATAGCAAGATTCATGAGAGGCCGCCTTCTAACTAAGCCTCCCATTAGGCCACCGCCGGTGGCATGGGATTTAAACCTGATTCTTGGGCAGCTCATGAAGCCACCTTTTGAACCCTTAGCTACTACCTCCTTGAAATTCCTTTCTTGGAAGGTTATCTTTCTCATTGCAATCACATCAGCACATCGCATTAGTGAGTTGCAAGCACTAGTAGCTGAACCCCCTTATACAAGGTTCCATCATGACAAGGTAGTCCTTAGGTCTCATCCACACTTTATGCCAAAGGTGGTCTCACCTTTTCATCTAAACCAAGCGGTCTACCTACCTGTGTTCTTTCCAAGGCCTCATGCATCAAATGCAGAGAGGAACCTTCATACCTTGGACTGTAAAAAGACACAGCAACATAGAAAGTCCTCGCAACTCTTTGTTGCTTTTGATCCTTCTCATTTGAACTGAATTGCTCAGTGTATTTCCTTCGCCTATCAGAGTAAGAATCTTCCTCTGGAGGGCCATGTCACAGCTCACAATATGAGAGCCATGGCAGCTTCTATGGCTCATCTTCACTCTGTGTCTATCGACGACATCTGTCGAGCAGCCACCTGGGCCTCGGTTCATACCTTCACAGCCCATTACTGCTTGGACAAGGACTCCCACCGGGATGCCTTGTTTGGTCAGGCTGTTCTCCAACACCTGTTCCATACCAAATCAACACCTACCCACCATCCCTGGTAGGATGCCAGCAGGGGCGGCCCAAGGGGGGTGCGGGGCCATGTGCGGAGACTCGGTGCGGGGCCTCATTTGCATAAGGGGCCTCATTTGCATAAATATTTGCATAATGTTACCATACACTAACTTTTAGTAAACATGCCTCTTCATGAGTGTATGGATAAAGAAAGACAAAGATTTCTACATTACTATAATCCAGTGCCAACCGCCAGGCACATTAGGAACTACTACAAACACTGCCCATTTAGAACCCATAGCAAACCCACCGTATCCTAACAGCACTACCAGGACTCATAAAGCACCATACCCTACCTATCAAAAGGCAACACTGCAAATATTAAACCAATACATTTTAGAGAATAACAATACATGACCTACTGGGGAAAGAGAACAAGTGACAATGTCAAATAGCAATTACATAAACAGAATACCTCAGCTCAGTTACACATGCAGAACATAGACCATCACCAAACAAGGAATCACAATTTAAAAACAGGAAGACAATAATTAAACTGGGAACCCTAAAAGCCAAACTTGGAATGTACAACAACAATGTAGAAATAAAACTATAAATTAATTTCCTCTTGTACTAAACAAAGCACAGACATTAAAATGCACATTTCCCAGAGCTGACATATTCCAGTTAATAAATTCAAAATAAAGAGATATCTTTGTACCTTTTGTGCATTTTTTTTTCAGTTGCAATTGTTCCAGCCACTTTCTTCTGGTTTCTTTGTGTCTTCTGCTATCTCTCCATCGTCTGCTGTCCATTTGTCCTTTCTTCTCTTCTAGTTTTTTTCCATTCTCTCTCTACATCTGCTTTAACATAATAATCTTTCTCCTTTTGCTCTTTCCTCATTCCTATTTCATCCACTCAAATTTTACCCCTCCATCCTCAATCCCCACTTAGTCTCCCAATACCCGGCCAATTGTACATTTTCTTCCCTCCCACACAAAATATTTTTCCCCTCTCCATTTCACTCTCCCAGCCCCATCCCCTTCTAATCTCCCCCAACATCAGCTCCCTTTTAGTTCCAGCCCCACCCAGTATCCGCTCCCTTCTAGTCCCCACATCAGCCCATTTCCAGTCCTGGCCCCCCATCAGTCCATTTCCAGTCCTAGCTCCCCCATCCATTTCCAGTCCTATCCGAGTCCCTTCATCAGCTCATTTCCAATACCAGCCTCCCATCAGCCCATTTCTAGTCCTTTCCTAGCCCCACCATCAGCCCATGTTAAATCCTAGCTCCCCTCCACTCAGCCCATTTCTAATCCAAGCCCCCCATGAGCCTACTTCCAGTTCTAGCCCCTCCATGAGTCCATTTCAATCCAAGCCCCCACCACAGCCCATTTCCAATCTTAGCTCCCCCCAACACCCAATTCCCAGTCCTATCCTAGCCCCTTCATCAGCCCATTTCCTGTCCTAGCTCCCTCCCCTAAGAGCCCATTCCAAGCCCCCCTTCCCATCAGCGATTTGCAGTTCAAGCCCCCTTCCACTCAGCCCATTTCCAGTCCAAGTCCCCCTCCCCATCAGCTATTTGCATTTCTAGCCCCCCACTTCCCCTCAGCCCATTTCCATTCCAAGCCCCGTCCCCATCAGCTATTTGCAGTTCAAGCCCCCTTCCACTCAGCCCATTTCCATTCCAAGCCCCCCTCCCCATCAGCTATTTGCAATTCAAGCCCCCTTCCACTCAGCCCATTTCCAGTCCTAGCAACCCCCCAACCCATTACCAGTCCTAGCCCCCCATAGCCCACTCCCAGTCCTAATCCCCCATCACCCAATTTTTAGTTTAAGCCCCCCCCATAGCCCATTACCAGTCCTAACCGCCCCATCACCCCACTCCCAGGCCTTATCCCCCCAGCCCATTGCCAGTCCTAAACCCCCCTCACCCAATTTTTAGTTTAAGCCCCCCCATAGCCCATTATCTGTCCTAACCCCCCATCAACCCACTTCCAGTCCTAATCCCACCAGCCCATTTCAAGTCCTAATCCCCCATCACCCAATTTTTAGTTTAAGCCCCCCCATAGCCCATCACCACTCCTAAACCCCCCACCCCCAGCCCCCATCACCACTCCTAACCCCCCCACCCCCAGCCCAGCCCAGGGAAAATTTAAAATAAAAAAAAGCTGTCTGCTGCTGCTTCCGGGGCCGCCGCGGCAGAATCGAGTGTGCTGCGGGGCCCCCCCTGTGCCCAGCAGAGCCTGCCCTCCGCGGTATCAGCTCTCTGTTTCCAGCTTCAGTCACACGCGCTGGCTTTCAGAGCGCGAAGGGACTAGTTTCCCTTTCGCGGCTCTGTTAAGCCCGCGGGGGCTGATGGGAACTTCCCATCAGCCCCCGCGGGCTTAACAGAGCAGCGAGGGAGAAACTCTCCCCTCGCGCTCTGAAAGCCAGCGCGTGTGACCGAAGCTGGAAACAGAGAGCTGGTACCGGGGAGGGCAGGCTCTGCTGGGCACAGGGGGGGCCCCGTGGCACACTCGATTCTGCCACGGCGGCCCCGGAAGCGGCAACAGACAGCTTTTTTTTTTTTTTTTTAAATTTTACTTTTGGATCGGAATGTTTTTTGCGCGGGGCCCTGTGCAAAAAACATTCTCGCTCAATGGACGGGCCGGCCCTGGATGCCAGAGATCCATGGGGGGAAGTGGAGCCCTTTCAGGGACGCACAACTTCTGGGGTCTCTCCCTGGCATCTAAAGCCAGGGAGTCCCCATATGTGATGACTACATTCCTGCTTGTTCCTGGAGATAGCATAGTTACTCACCTGTAACAGGTGATCTCTGGGAACAGCAGGAATTTAGTCCTCACAACCCACCCACCTCCCCTAGGAGTTGTATCTCTCTATCTCTTTCCCTTTCCCTCTCTCTCTCTTTGTCCCAGCTTTAAAACTCAACTAGAGAGAGGCAGTTGGGAAAGGTGGGAAGGCAGCACGCAGGTGCTGTGGGATGCTCCCAAAAGCTTTCTAATTGGATGCTGGGGAGTGTTCCCACGCAGGCTCCATCGGTACCGACGACACCCATATGTGAGGACTAAATTCCTGCTGTTCCCGGAGATCACCTGTTACAGGTGAGTAACTATGCTTTACCCATTGAAAGCCTTTATGAAATTACCTCCTGAAGTAATTTCCACTCAAGTGCAATAAAAAAGGGCTACCATAATGACCCCACAATGACTAAAGTATTTTGAAATATATGGAAGAGGCTTTGTAAAATAAAGTTACAAGGTAGTTGTAACGTATTTTGCTAATGTTTTTGTAGAGTTACCATATTACTACTAATATTTTATGGTACAGGATATCTTCTAGTTCTAGGTATTAAACTGTTTCAGTGGAAACTCTTCTCGCAACATGGCTGCCATAGATCCATGGGTTTATGCTATGTGTGTTGGTGTTGTTGCATGCTCTCATGGTTCTTCTCCATTGCAGGTGGCTACACAACTGGTCCCAAGCCATTGATTGACCTCCTGCGCCAGCGTTCCCGGCCATATCTGTTCTCTAACACCCTGCCTCCTGCTGTTATTGGCTGTGCCTCCAAAGCACTGGATCTGCTGATGGAGAGCAATGCCATTTCCCAGGCCATGGCTGCCAAGACCCAGCGGTGAGTGTCTGGGTAACATGCCTTCAAAATGTTCTAAAAAGATTTCTTTTTTCAGGAGGATAGTCCTTTTTCTACAAAGATGGTGTATAACAAATATTCCTGAACACAAGGAGAGCGAAGGCCCTCGCGGATGTAGCACAAGAACACAATGAGCGAGTGGTGTACGGCGATCACAGGTGCTTTACTGGATAAAACCCTACTCATTTCAGCAGATGCCTTCCTTAGGAAGTACAGATCCTCAAAAAAATAATAAATAATGAAAACACAATTAAAAACAATAATATGTAAAACAAATGCAAACTTAATACTAAAAAAATATATAAATAACTCAATTAGTATCAAAATGTGGTTAAAAACAATCAAAAAAAGAGACGAGTAAAAAGACGTGTTAAAATCAAAAACATAAGACATGTAAGATAACGAAGTGCCTAGTTACATCATAGTGCACACAATAAATATACAGACCCCAAAACTGTGACAAAAAAGAGATGAGGAGGAGCTAAGATTAGCCAGATCTAATATCTATAAAACTACTGTAATACTCACAATGGTCTGTGGAAAAGGAACAGGAGTCAGTCAAAAAAACAGTATTGTTGCGTCAATGGCAGATATGACAGTATCCGATGGGGAGATTAATGTATCCATACTATAAGTATAACAGAGTGAAAATAATAACTTTAATTTTTGATTTGAACCGAAGGCAATGGTAGGAAAGGGAAGAAGTGTGCATCTATCCCATATCATAGGATTCTAAGCGACAACAGAGGGTCAGAGCTAGAGGGAGCCAAACGCAGATAAAAACGGAGGTACTTTAAACATGTGAGTGACAAAACTAATAGTGAAGCAATCACAATAAGTTAATGAACAAAACGGCATGAAGCATGTAGACAAATATATTCCTTACCCTGCAAGAAGCGGAAAAACAACCCATAGTTTGTATGCAATCATTCCGTTAGACTTCTAAACTTGTGCGCTGGAGCCGGAGCACTTTTAAAACCCCCTTCATTTCGTGCCGAAAAGGTCAAGGGTCCCTAATTTGCATGCGTTCTGCAAAAAAATCTTTGATAATGTTGAAATTTTTATTGCGTGCAATACTGGGGTGAACCCACCTGACCTTATTACAAGGTATTTAATTACAGTCAGGCACGCGAGCAGAAATAGCCCCAAAAGAACAGGAATGCTACCCACAACCCCGATGTATATTGTGTGAAAGAGACGCAATGTGCTGCTTAGTGTAAACCGGCCTGGAAAAATACCAGGTTAATAGGGGAGACCCCAACATCCAATCCTACTTCTTAAACTGGCAGGCTTGCTAAAATAAAAGTCCTTCAATGGAATTATAAAAATTCTATGATGACAGGGAAAGGAGGGGGAGGGGGAAAGGGGGGAAGAGGGAAAGGAAAGGGTAAATCCAAGGAAAAAAAGAGTAAACCAAGTACTACAAACCAAAAATTAAAAAATGTGAGTACCCACAATGGAACTTAGAAAAATAAATATGAACCAATAAGAGGGCCTACACTTAATAAAAACAGAAATGGAGAAAGAAATGGAGAAGTAAAAACCTAATAGATAAAAGAAAACAATGTAAAGTGAACAAAAATTAAAATGATGATCCCTTAGTAAAAGGTAAAACAATATACAGTAACCAATACATATAAAAAACATAGGAGGGGCGTCCCTCCAAATGAAAGACGATGACATTTTTTAAAAAACGTATTAAAAAAACATAGCAGTTGGGGGGAAGGGAAGGAAAGGAGGGAAAGGAAGGGGGAGGGAGGGGTGAAAAGAGAGAAAGAGAGGGAGAGGAGAAGGGAGATGGAGAGAGGGAAGAAAGGGGGAAGGGGCAAATATGCGTGCATGGCAATGACAGAGCAGGGGAGCCCCTGAAGGTTAGGGCAAGCAAAATATAGTTGAGATACCCCCAGGGGTAATAAATAATGAATATCAATTAAAAAGTTAAAAGTAAATACTAAAAAAATAAGAATAAATAATAACAATTTAAAATAAAAAAGCCAATTAAAAATCAAAAAGGGGAGGCACTAAAAACATTAAAAAAAAGCATAAATAAAGTGAAAAAAGGAGGGTAAAAAACATCAGAGGAATTCCGCAAGGTTAACTTCTTGGTTCAGACCTTTGCGTTCCAAGGTCTGCAGATCATAAATATAGCGTTGTTCCAATCTGAGTAAAATCCTATCGATACCTCCACCTCTTCAGTGTGGTTCCACGGCCTTGAGCACAAGAAACTTCAGTTCAGAGACTTGGTGGTTCTTCTCTTCCCAATGTGTCACCAGCAGCGTCTCCACTACACATCTGCGTAAACAGCTCTTGTGTTCTATAATTTGTGTTTTAACCGGCCTCTTGGTCTTGCCTACATATATCAGATTACATGGACAAAGGATAAGATCTATGGCGTTCTCAGTGTTAGTTAGAAAAGTGCTGTATAAAAATCTTTTTGCGTAATGTTGGATGCTCAAAAAAACTTTTAGTAACCAGTACGTTGGAACATACTAAACACCTTCCACACTTAAAGTGTCCCTTAACTTTACAGGCTAACCTGGGCTTAGATAAAGCTGAGGGGACAAGGATGTTGGCTGAAGTGTAATTACATTTATAGGCAATAGTTAGTTGTTTTGAGGCAAATGTTACTGTAGTAGCTAAGAGGCGCCATTCTTGCTTCAAAATGCTTACAATGTCCCTGGACAAACTGGAGAATGTGATGGCACACATGATCCTATCTTGGATAGGTCTATCAGACCCTGGCAGAAGAAATGCTCGATCCGTGGACTTAGCACACTTTTACGCTCTTTGGATACAATACGGGGTTGTGGGTAACCATCCCGTTCTTTTGGGGCTGTTTCTGCTCGCGTGCCTGACTGTAATTAAATACTTTGTAATATGGTCAGGTGGGTTCACCTCAGTATTGCGCACAATAAAACTTCAACATTATCAAAGATTTTTTGCGGAGTGCATGCAAATTAGGGACCCTTGACCTTTTTGGCACAAAATGAAAGGGGTTTTAAAAGTGCTGCGGCTCCAGCGCACAAGCTTAGCAGTCTGCTGGATGATTGCATACAAACTACGGGTTGTTCTGCTTCTTGCAGGGTAAGGAATATATTTTTCTACATGCTTCATAACGTTTTGTTCATTAACTTATTGTGATTGCTTCACTGTTAGTTTCATCACTCACATGTTTAAAGTACCTCTGTTTTTATCTGTGTTTGGCTCCTTCTGGCTCTGACCCTCCGTTGTCGCTTAGAATCCTATAATATGGGATAGATGCACACTCCTTCCCTTTCCTACCATTGCCTTTGGTTCAAATCAAAAATGAAAGTAGTTATTATTTTCACTCTGTTATACTTATAGTATGGATACATTAATCTCCCCATTGGATACTGTCATATCTGCCATTGACGCAACAATACTGTTTTTTGACTGACTCCTGTTCCTTTTCCAAAGACTTGATTTTTTAGTGATTGGTGTTTTTGTCAGGACATATTTCCAGTGTGCCACTGTGAGTATTAGTTTTATAGATATTAGATATGGCAAATCTTAGCGCCTCCTCATCTCTCTATTGTGTCCCAGTTTTGGGGTCTGTATATTTATTTATTTTATTTATTTATTTATACACATTTATATACCGCATCTTCCACAGTTCAGTTGCGGTTTACAGTGAACAACAATTGACAAAGCAAGTTTGTTTTACAGGGAACATCATATTATAACAGAACATATTTACAAGGAACATCATATTATATGTAGAGTATACAGTCTAAACAATGTGCGATAATACAAAACAAAACAGAAAAAACTATATACAATTTTATATATGTATATATATACATGGAAGTGAAGGACATAAGCTGTAAGATCATCATGTGTGTGTGCTATCTGTGTGGGTTAAAGGGGTTTTTGCTTGAGGCAGACAAATACCTGTTTAACCTTTGTCTAAAGCAGGTAATGAGTTATCTATGTTATAGTGTTTGGTGAACAGATAAGTTTTCAGTTTTTTGCGGAGTTCCATGATCTCCGTTAGTGTTCGTAGCTCCTCTGGGAGGGAATTCCAGATAGTTGGGGCTATGTGGGAAAAGGCTCTGTTTGTTGATTTATGGGCTCTTGTATAATCTTTCAGGATCTTTAATCTGTTCAATTGTCCTTTTCTGTGTGTAGACGTAGATGGTTCTTTGTGTATTAAGTTGCATAGCATAGTCGGGGCCATATCATATAAGGCCTTGAATGAAGTTATTATTGTTTTGTAGATTATTCTGCTTTGAATTGGTAGCCAATTTAGTGTGTGCACTATGATGTGACTAGGCACTTCGTTATCTTACATGTCTTACGTTTTTGATTTTAACATGTGTTTTTACTCTTCTCTTTTTTATGATTGTTTTTTTTAACCACATTTTGATACTAATTGAGTTATTCATGTATTTGCTTAGTATTGAGTTTGCATTTGTTTTACATTTTATTGTTTTATTATTTTTTTTTGAGGATGTGTACCCCCTGAGGAAGGCATCTGCCGAAACGTGTACGTATTTTATCCAATAAAGCACCTGTGACCTCTGTACGCCACTTGCTCTTTGTGTTCTTGTGTAACAAATATTCTTCATGGACAAGCAGGATAATGTCTTTGCGTAGGAGGGAATGTCACCGACAAAGCCTTGTGTGGGAAGTAGTTCTCAGTAACTTCTGAAACCTTTTGAAACAGTTGCACTGTGCCTGTGCACTTGTTCTTGCCTGCTGCCTCCCACGCAATATCTTCTCAGTCTTCTTGTTTCCATGGAGCCTGACAGACAGACTGACCGTGGTTTTCACGGTTTATGTATACTAGTACCTTTTAGTATCTTTTATCATACTTTCCATTTCTTCCTCTTTCCTGCTGCCATGTGTCCCTTTCTGCATGGAGTATTTTTCTTTGGTAGGTTAATTGTTTCTAAGTTTTCTTTCCTATAGGCCGCATTTAGGTCTCAGGTGCTTCATTCGGGTAATTTTTATCAACATCGAGTCATTTGATTTCACTGCAGCTATTTTTCTTGACAATATGTCCCAGAAATTCTCTAGCAGGTTTAAAAAGTGTACCTGGTGCAACAGGAGCATGCCTGTCATGTATATCCTTAGGTGGTGCCTGCAATGCCTGGGGCTTGACCACAAACCCTCTCTATTGTATTTTGTGTTCACAATGACAGCAAGAGGACTCTAGAAGTTGAGAAGAGCAGCATAAAGGGATTTATGGTGCAGGTAGGTCTGATTCATGAATATTGGCATCAACAGCATTGGTCTCCATGGCCCAAGGAGCTGCACCGCATGCTGGGGGTGCATAGACATCAAGGCATCATTTGAGCTCACTCAGAGTCTAGCATCAATAGAGTCCATTAAGAATGGATCTCCTCTATTTCCTGTGCAAGGAAGTGGAAGGATTCATCTTCTTTGTCATTGATGGCCAGAGTTGCCAAATGTCAGGCAGAGGTTGAGGTATGATGGCATCAGTGCTCATCAGAGTGCGATTTCATGGGTATTGAGGAATTGGAGGAACCAATAGCTTTGAAGTAGCCTCGACATGAGAATTGCTCGTCAGCCTCAGTACTGGGAAGGACTGTGCGGTCTCCATGGGTCTGAGATCAACCTATTGATGCTCTCCTACCAACTCCTCATATATCAACAGAGTCTACTACAGCCTTTTCACCTTTTGTTGATGAGAGCCCTCAAGGAGCATCTCAAGAGTTTTGAAGAATGGACAGTGGTTGTCTTTGCTCAATATGAGGCATCTGCTTCAAATGCACGAAGGTCAGAGCATTGAAACATCGAGGTAAGTCTCAAAACTTGTCATATATCTGCAGCAGATTCGCTGTCATCAAGGACTTGAAGGGCCATGACTGTTGACTACCTAGCCAATGTCTTCTCAAGTGCTTTGGGAGGCAATTGCTTACCAAGGCATCCACTATCATTGTTGCGCTGTCACTCTGATTGTAGATATGCAACAAAGAGGAATGGAGGGCAGCCCAGGCACATGCCCAGTCATCATTGTACATCTGTTCTGTGTCTGAGACGGCATTCCTAGTACTCAGAGTATGACTTTTGAGTACTTCTCAGAGGAGAGGTCCCCAGGCATACCTTCCGATTCCTTGCCTTCTCATGAAAGAAGAAAATTGCCTCTTGGAGAACTATACTTCATTGATTTTGTTTGGGAAATGGCTAAGTCTATTCCATTTAAGTTAGAGATGGAAGAGTAATCTAGGGCTGAAGCATTGGATATCCTCCAGGACCATGATCACCTAAAAAAAGCTGTGATAGTCTAGCCACAGAATCCTGAAGGACATGCAGATGAGATTGTGGGCGACTTCCCCAACCCCACCCCACAGCCTGTGAACAAGTTGGTCGACTCGATATACTTGGTCCAGAAGGCTCCCGGATTCAAAAGGCTCCTATTGCAGCATCATTCCAAGGTAGTCCAGTCCACTCTCAAATGGCCAGGTGCTTCAAGACTTGCTCTTTGGCTCCCCTATGAAGAGACCATGAATTTTGGATTCTTTGGAGAGAAAGTTCTTTCAGAATGCTGTGATCCCTTGCTACATAGCATCCTATCAGCTCTTTGTGGGTATGCATTGTGGAAAATCATGGGCCATATCCAGGAGTTTGCTAATTCTGTCCTTTCAGAGAAAGCCCATCTTCTCCTTTCCCTAATGAGCAAAGAGAAGAAATATGTAAAATTCACAGTCGGGTCAGCTTATATTTTTGGTACGGCTTTGAGAGCCTCCTCTATAAGTATTAGCACCTGGAGACTGTCATGGCACCAATATTCAAACCTATAATATGATGCTCAGGAGAAGTTCGCTGACGTGCCATGCCATGAAAAGAATGTCTTTGGTGATAAGGTGCAGGAGGCTGCTACTCGCATTAAGAAGCACAGTGACATGCTTAAGACTCTCTTCATACCCACTTACAACCTGGCCTCTTCCTCTTCTCAGAGGTTATACAGCAGAGGAGGACCTATTACTCTCATAGGTGTAGGTATTCTCCAGCTGTCTTTTCAGCTCTGTCCACACAAGGTTCTTGTTCTCAAATCCATCAGCAGGGAGTCCAGAAGCCCCAACTGGCTCTCCAGCCAAAACCTGGGATGAGGTTTTCACTAGCTCCTAAAGAACATAGTCAAAATTCTAGTATCAGACCTAGACAACCTTCTGGTTGGGGAGAGAGGCCATGGTTCTTATCAGACTGATGGCCCCTAATCACCTCCAAGAATTGGGTGCTTAAAATTGTCTGGTTTAGGTAATGTTTGCACCTATTGGAACCCCCTTCAAATTGTCCCAAGAATAACTATGCTCTCAGCACCAGAAAATACTTGAACAGGAGCTCTCTGACCTTCTAGAGACCAGTGCAATTCAACCCATTTCGCCAGAGGAAGAAGAACAAAGATTTTACTCCAGGTATTTCCTGGTCACCAAAAAGATAGGGAGATTCTGTCCTATCCTATATCTCAGGAATGTGAACAAATATCTAGTTCAAGAGAAGTTTAGAATGGTTTCCCTCAGCACCCCGATTCCCTATTTTCAAAAGGAACATCGACTATGTTCCCTGGACTTTAAGATTGCATATATCCACATTCAGATACATCTTACTTAAAGGATTCATCATAAGGAAACACCTTACCAGTACCACATACTACCTCTTGGCCTCATGTCTGCCCCTCAAATGTTTTTTTGCCATTGTCAGTGTGGCTATGCATGCTGGGCATTCAGATGTTGCCATATTTGGACAATTGTCTGGTCAAGAGCATGGCTCAGGAGGGAGCCAAGGAATCCATACACACTCCCATCTGGGTGCTACTGTTACTAGGGTTCATAATAAATTACCTCAAAGCCAAATAGAGCCCATCAAGTCAATTGCAATTTCTAGGAACTCTGCAAGACACAACTCATGAAAGCCTTCTTTCCACAAGAAAGACTCGCCAAACTGATTGTTATCATGGAAGATGTACAAAAAAGTCAACAGACATCAGCAAAAGCCATGTTGAGGATACTGGGCCACATGACTCAATGGTACACATAGCACCCTTGACACATCTCAGAATGAAATAGGCTCAGTGGACTTTGAGCACAGAGTGGTCCCCAAGCTCTCATTTCAGTCTGGCCAAAGGAATTCCCTTCCAAATTCCTCCCCACCAAAAATTACTCAGGACAGAAGTCCGAACTGGACCGGGGAGCCCATGTAGATGGTTTTCACATTTAGAGTCTTTGTTCTCAGTTCCAGAAAATGTATCTAATTAAGGCTTTTCTGGAAGGACCAATCAAACATTTTAAAGGCTTTTGGAGATCAGTTGACTAATCAAATTATATTGATGCAAACAGTCAAATAGCCATGTACTATATCAAGAAGCAGAGAGGAATGGGATCATATCTTCTGTGTTGGGATGTGGTCAGGATGTGGACCTGGGCCATCTCTCATGGGATGACCTCATGGCCAGTTACCTGGCTGGAGAAGATAATATCTTGGTGGAAAAACAGAGTCGTATGCTTCAGTTTCACAAATGGATTCTGGCTCTCCAGCTCATTTGGGAGTGGGGCACCCCCTTGAAAGACTTCTTTGCCACTTCACAGAATATGCAAACACTTCAGTCCTGTTCCAGGATAGGGGCACATGGCAGACTAGCCTCAGATGCCTTTTCTCCTTGACTGGGGGAAGTGCCTTCTGTATTTGTATCTTCCGATACCTTTCATAGTGAGAACTGTCCTGAAACTCTAAAGAGAATGGGGGCTCTGTGATTCTCACAGCCCCTTACCAGCTGAGATGCCCATGGTTTTCACATCTCCTGTAGATGTCGGTCAGGAATCCAATATGCTTAACCAATGCTAATCATCCATGATTGGGGAGCATTGTTATATTCCAGCATCAAGTTCCTGGCCCTCACAGTTTGGATGTTGAGATGCTTGCTCTGTCCTCTCTGGATCTGCCAGTTAGCATAACTAATGTCCTTTTGGCTTCTAGGAGAGATTCCACTAGGAAGACATATAATTCAAAAGGAAGAGTATTGCTGTTTGGTGTGATGGAAAGGCCCTAGATCCTTTCTCCTGTCCCACACAAAAACTGCGTGAATACCTTCTACATCTGTCAGAACCTTGACCTTCTATTTAGAGAGGACTAAAGCCCTTAGAAAGTCCACTCAATTTCTTTTGACCTGAACAAGATCGGGATTGCCATCAACAAATGTATTCTGATTGGCTAGCTGATTGCATTTCTTTTGTTTATGCCAAGGTGCCTTTGATTCTTGCAGGTCATGTCTATGGCTATGGCTATGGCCGCATTGGTAGCCTACTTGAGATCAGCCTCCATGGAAGAAATTTGCAGGGCAGAGACATGAACATCTGTTCACACATTCACATCGCTCTACTGTTTGGAGAGAGACTCCTGGTATGGCAGTAGATTTGGACAATCTGTTGTCTGGAATTTTTTCAGAAAATAGAATTCAATTCCACCCCCACTAGGCTCAGTTCTTTTCATGTTCAGGTTGCTTGTTATAAAAAGATACAAAAGAAGAGGAGGAAGTGATGTCGTCGGTCATGGTGGAAGCTGAGATCTTAGCTTTGTTGGGCTGAGTGATAAAGTGTCTCTTACCACCCTCCCCAGTGTGTGCTTTGACCCTCAAAACCCCCCTTTGTGTGAGGTGAAGGTGCTGTGAGAGCACATGGCGACCATCCTCTGGAAGACGATGATTTATGAGACTTTGTCTATGCAGGCCAGAGCAAGAGTGATGTGGAGGATAGTATGCAATCGACGAAACCGCATGTTGAGACTGCAGATGAAGTAAGCATGATGAAGTTATTGGTGGGTAAAGGCATCGTGGTGCAGATCTCCAAGGAGGAGTTGTGTGCCTGGTTTTCTGAACTCGAGCAAGAAATTGGAGGAGTGTGTAGCAAGTTGGGGGAGATGGTGGGCGAAATCCGCTTGGAGGTGCAAGATCTGGGCCACCACGTGGAGGAATGGAAGGTCTGATGGAAGAGAATCATGCTGAGATGGCATGGCTTTCTGACCATGTGAAGGCATTGGAGGAGGAGAAAATGTGAGTAGCCGTAAAGTTGGAGGCTATGAAAATAGGTCCCATTGCAACAACTTACAAATTAAGGGCATGCTGGAATTACTGGAGTTTCAGGACAGTAGAGCAGTGCCGATATCTATATTTCAAACATTATTAGATGGTTTGACTGAAGATGGGGACATGGTCACTATTAAATTGGATAGAGCTCATAGAGCTATAGGCCTTATATGAGGTGCGAGGCCCTAGAGATATAGTTACCTGCGTTCATGATTTTGCCTTAAAAGAAAGGATCACTATAACGAGAACAGTGGAGAGGTTTGAGTGGTGGTGTTTGCAGGTTTGGCCACAGCAACACTACAACGAAGGAAAGAACTAAGGGGCGTCAAGGAGAGGTTTAGGAGAAAACAGATTAAGTATCGATGGCTTCATCATTTTGGCATAGCATTTACGATAAATGGAGTGACTCACAAAACAGAGACGCCAGAGGAGGCGGGTATGAAGGAGGCAGGGGTGCAAGTACAAGAAGAGGCCTGAAGATCTAAGTGGACTGTGATGGAGAAAGGTGACCATAGAAAGAAGAAACAGGGAGTCAAGCACATAGAGCAGACCAAGTCTACATAGGACACTTGAACTGTTGTAGTGTTTGTGAGGACTTATTTGTTTCTTTGCTTAATGATAAGGAGTGAGTTTGGTGTATGTAAAAGGGGGAGGGGAATGGGGGAATGTCTTTGACAGTAGGGCAAATGATGATGGTTTGGGGGGATGATGGAGGGGCGAGTGGATGAATGGGTTGATTGGGTTTGAGAGGAGTCTGAAGACGTGATTGTGGGGGAGGGGGCTTGGGGGTGAGTGTGGGGAAGTTAACAGGATGTGGGGGAGGATGAATGGGGGATTGTGAATGAATGAGGAAGGAAGGGAGCATATGATTATTTGATTGGCTGGTAAGGTATAGAGGGTGGAGGGGAAATGATCAGTGGAAGGGGGAGTGGGCTGTTCTGACAGATGATGTCACTACTCCATGGAGGATTTGGTGGTAATGGAAGGCCATTGTTGGGGGTGGGGACGGACTAAAGGGAGGTGGTGATAGGGGTTGGATTCCTATTAAAGGGGAAGTGCAGAAGAGGGCGTACCGGGATAATGCATAAGCAGGGGGGAGGAGAAATGGAGGTAATAACATTGAACATAAAGGAGTTAAATACCTGGCATAAGAGATCCTTGCTACACAGGGAGGGCACACGCCTGAAGGCAGATATCTTTGATACAAGAAACACATTTGAAGAGATCTTTTGAAAAGGGATTGTGTACAACAGCGCTCCCATGTGTGCTTGTGGTGGAGAATAAAGATAACCCAAAAAAGGGAGGGGTGAGCATCTTGATTTCCAACAAGTTGAGGGTGGAGATTTTGGCAGTTATAAGGAATTTGGTTGGTCGGTTTATTCTGATTTAAGGCAAAGCTGAATGGAGAGGACATGCTTTTAGTGAATGTGTACTAGTATGCACCAAATAGTAGGCAGGGGGCATCATTTGAGGGTATGAAAAGGGCAGTGGAACAGTTTGGGGAGGGTAAGGTGTATTTTGGGGTGTGATTTTAACTTAACTGTCAATCCCCAGGTCAACAATTCTGTGGGGAGGGGTGGCAAAGGATAGTAGGAGTCCTTAAGCACCTCAGACTCGTGGGACGTGTGGAGGCAGTATAGTGGTACGAAATGGCAATATACAGTACTTTTCTCCCATCCCCATGGGATGTACAGCAGGATTGATATGTTTTGGATAGATGCAAGGTGGATGTCCTAGATATGGGATGTAATGACAGAGCCGATAATGTGGTCGGACCATGATCTTGTGTGGATGCGGATTGGATGGGGAAAGGAAGAAGTGGACCTAAGATTTTGGAGATTAAATGATGGCCTTCTGAATAAAGGGATAGCCTTCTGACAAATTAAGGCTAGGGTTAAAGGAGTACCTGGCACTAATGTGGGTGGGGAGGTTCCAAAGCATGTGGTTTGGGATGGGCTTAAAGCTGTCATGCAGAGTCAACTGATATTTTGGCAGCTCACCAAAAACAGATGCGACTACGGAGGGAGGAGTGTTTGCTCGGACAGTTATGGGAGTTGCGGGATGCATATATTTGGACCCAGTCCTTAAGAGTGAGGCGAGACTAGAACAGATTCAGGAGGAGCTGTGCAGCTCTGCAGCCTGCAAATGCAAGGGATGTCCTATCAGCTTGAGAAGTTCAAGCAACAGCATTTTGAGTGGGATAATAAGGCAAGCAGGGTGTTAGCTTGCATACTGAAGGCTAAACAAAATCGGCAACAAGTGGTGAAGATCTGGAATTAGAAAGGGAAGTTGGTGTTCACTTCAGGGGAAATTAAGTAGGCATTGAAACTGTTTTATGAAAAGCTGTATTGCTCCATGATGTGGGGAATATGAAATGAAGCAATACATGGACGAATGTTCCCTAGCAAGTTTGGGCAAAGGTAAAAAGGAAGCATTGGAAGCCAGCATTATTAGGGGGAGGTCTTGGTGGCCATAAAAGGTCTCAAAAAGGGAAAGGCGCCGGGATTAGATGGCCTCGTGGCAAAATTCTTTAAGGAAGAGATTGTGGACTACTTGGTAGAACTTTTTAATGGGGTAAGGGGGGGGGGAGAGTCTTCTAAAATCTATAGCGGTGACTGGTATCACTGTGCTGCCCAGGCTAGGCAAAGATGCCACAGTGTGTGGCTCTTTCAGGCCCATATCCCATATCAATGTAGATGCCAAGCTGTTTGCCAAAATATTGACCACTCTGTTACAAAAGTATTTGTCCTTCTTGATTCATCGGGACCAGTCTGTGTTTGTACCAGGAAGGCAGACGAGTGATAATATGAGAGTGTTGAATTTAATATGGTATGCAAGGCAACAAAAAAACACCACCCTCTTAATGGCAGTGGATGCTGAGAAAACATTTGATAGGGTGGAGTGGAGTTTCATGTTCCAGGTCCTGTGGAAAATGGGGTTAGGGTCTAGATTTATTGAGTGGGTAGGGGCGCTGTATAAAGACCCTAAAACTAAGATTAGGGTTAATGGAGGATACTCTGGGAAATTTGGGTTGGAAAGAGGAACAAAGTAGCGGTGTCTTCTTTCCCCCTTCTTATTTGTAATTGAGTCCTTGGCAGAGAGGATTCGAGGGTGCGGGGATGTGGGGCGATAGAGGTAGGATGGCAGGAACAGAAAATAGCCTTGTTTGTGGGTGATGTTATATAAGAAGCCCACTGACCTCCTTGCCGCTGTTGATGAGAGAACTAGCAGAGTATAGCAGCATGTCTGTGTACAAGGTGAACATTACCAAAACGGAGATACTGGGGGTACAGTTAGCCCTGAATTTGGAATCTAGGCTGCAAGATACTTTTCTGTTTTAAATGGGTAAAATCCTCATTGAGGTATTTGGGGATACAAGTTGGGGTGGGGTTGCGAGACCTCTCTACTCTAAACTGTAAGCCACTTCTAGAGATGCTGGATAGAGA
The DNA here is from genome assembly GCA_033557465.1 of Ichthyophis bannanicus. NCBI lineage: Eukaryota > Metazoa > Chordata > Amphibia > Gymnophiona > Ichthyophiidae > Ichthyophis > Ichthyophis bannanicus. The sequence continues at coordinate 1,005,999,138 of CM066031.1, read as the reverse complement.
TTTGGAGAGCAAGGGAAGGGGGGAAGCTGTGTGACTGGGGAGAAGAGCAATACTGAAAATGAATGTACTCCTTAGATTGCTGTTCTTATTTCTGTCGCTGCTGATAGAGGTGCCAAAGGAAGCGTTTAAGAAACTGCAGAGAGAACTTTGCTTTTTGATGGAGGAAGTGACCTCCATGAGTGGCACGAGTAGTTTTGTTTAAGGATAAGAGGCTGGGGGAGGGGGGGGGGGCTGGGAGTCCCTAACCTAAGGGCTTATTATGAGGCGGCTCGTGCAAGGGGTATTTGTTTGGAAGGGAAGCTTGGAGGTAAAAGCGTGGATAGATATTGAGCAAAGCCTAGTGGGGAAGTGTTCATTGAGAGATATCTCATGGTTAAAGGGGAAAGGTGGGGAGGTAGATGAGGGAAGGAGTCCGTTTACAGCCCTAACGTTAAAGGTATGGAGGACTATGGTGCTGAGAAGAGATGATTGGGGGGGGGGGCGCGAGTGTATGGCCTCTCTGCGATACAGTAGGGAGTTTCTCCAAGGTTGGGGGAATGTGACTCTTATTTAGATGGGCAGAGGTGGGGTTGTGGAGGGTGGGTCAATTGTTGGGACTAGATGGTTGTGTGTTGAGTTTTGAGCAGGCTATGGAAAGCTTTGGACTTAGAGAATCTCACCGGTAACTGAATCTTATACAATTTAGATAATAAACCCCTTGATTTCCAAATTATATAACTTCTCCTCACCCCCTCCCACACTCCCTTAGTACATAGATTATAATAATTTGGAAATCAAGGGGTTTATTATCTAAATTGTATAAGATACAGTTACCGATGAGATTCTCTAAGTCCAAAGCTTTCCATACCTGCTCAAAACTCAACACACAACCATCTAGTCCCAACAATTGACCCACCCTCCACAACCCCGCCTCTGCTCATCTAAATTACCCCAACCTTGGGGAAACTCCCTACTGTATCGCAGAGAGGCCATAACCCCCCCCCCCCCAAGAGGTTTATTATCTAAATTGCATAAATAAAATAATGTAGGGGGAGCACGTTAGGGAAGATGGACTTTATGGTAGCCTGGGAACGAAATCTTGGTGAGGAGCTGGGGAAGGATCGATGGGCTCAGATTTTTAAATGGGTTAAGAGAGTGTCATTGTCAGCTCAGCTTCAAGGAGGTGACAGGGGTGGAGGTTGCCTTGAATCCACAGATAATGCTTCTTAACCTGGTGTCAGAGGATATAGATAATGATGCTATGAGGTGGTTGGTATGATATGAGTTGCTGTATGGATGAAGTTAGCAAAAATGTGGAAGGATTCTAAAGTGCCCTGTTGGGAGGAGGTTATGCAAAATCTAGACTACACATTCCATATATGTGAACTGAATGCTTATAGAAATTGCCTTCATGATCAATATATTAAGATCTGGTTGCCATATAATTGTTGGAGAAAACAATGTTAGCATTGCATTGACTGAAAATCAGGGATTTTTGGGATTTGCTGGGTTAAGGGGAGTTTAGGTGTCCTGATATGGGATGAAGGTTTGGAGGGGGGAAGGTTAAGGGGTTGGTTAGTGAAAGAAGAGTGGGATGGTGTTAGTTTGGGTACGTTATTATGTATATTGTGATATTCTCTATCCTAGAGTATAGAGTTATAAACTGTTATGAAAATTTTGATAAATAAACAATTTTAAAAAAATGCAAAAGAACAAATTTGTTTTTGACAGCAACAAACGTTGTTCAATTGCTTGCTAGTTGCAACAGTTTATTTCCTTTTTTTTAGACACCCTGTAGCTAGGGATTCTCATATGTGATCCTGCTTGTCCATGGAGAAAACGGTTATTTACCTGTAGCAGGTATATTCTGGTGACAGCAGGATAAGTGCTCAGAACTCTGCCACCTCAGCATTGAATTCTGTGTCAGCTAGTTAAAAAAACTGAGGCAGTCTCGTGGTAGCAGCAACACAGCAGGTGGGAACAGGTGCACAGGCATGGTGCAACCATTCCAAAAGCTTCCTGAAGTTGCAGTTCAGGGCTCCTGTTCAGGACTCCATTGGTAAAGTCACCCAAATTTGAGGATTTAAGCTGCTATCCATGGAGAACACCTGCTTCAGGTAAGTAACTTTGGTTTCACTTACTACTTTCTCCATGGGTTTTGATCTTTTGGTATTCTTTGAAACTCCCCAGGGCCAGGGTTTGCTTTTGGTTGTAGTTTGGTTGGAGGATGAAGGATGGTTTCTGAGAGGGATCTGAAGTTGATCGAAGGGATTTCTTAAGTTGTGGTCCCATAAAGCCTTTGGAAACACATGTTGTGACTTGGTTTACTTTGTAAGGTCATTTCCCTCAAAGCGAGATAAACCTTTTTCAACCTTCCTTCATGTCTGTTGCTCTTCAGCCACTGACCACATCTATCTTGGTCCCTTCAGTCTGTGATAACTCTCCCTTGTGCAGTCATTCAAGATAGGAATGGGCTGGTGGGTTTTCTTGCCCTTGGTCAACCACGGTAAAGTTGAAGAAGTAAAATGGGGAGTTAACCTTTTCTTCCGTATCGTCCTGCTAGACTAATCCAGACAATTGTGTTGTTCTCCCCTACCAGCAGATTGGTGGAGACAAAGAACCAATGAAAAGTCCAGATTTCAATGACATCACTCCTATGCCTCTATTCGTCTGTCACCAGAGGTCCCTTCAGTATTTCTTTGTCTCTAGAATATAGTGGATGGATTTTCTCCTTTGTGAAGAAAATCTGAAGATTGAGAGGAAAATATTGATTAAATGTTCGTGAATGACCGACTTGAGCATGACATGGGAGGTTCCACTAGACTGCTGTCTTTTTGGTAGCCATAGGATGAGGGAAAATTGGTTCTGCTCCACATTTTTATCATAAGAGCCTGTTGAGCAGCTAAAAATTGGAAGGATTTGGAAGGATCTTGTAGAGTTCAGCAGCCTCACATAACCTCAGCGTCGCCTCCCTCCTCCTCAGTCCCCCCTGCTCTCTCCGGAAGATTGCAGAAGGCTCTCAGAGGGATCTGTCTGCTAGCCACCTTAAACACAATGCTGCACAGCCAGCAAAACAATTCCAGGAGAGTAGTGCTGAGCCCAGCACAGATTTTCTGCCTGGGGCTTTCAGGAGGTGAGTACCAATGCTTGAACTCGCCATTGTCCTTGTTGGGAGCTCTCAATTCTGTCTGTGTGGGATGCAATTTGGGGTGGACTGCTGGTGACCGTTGGCATGGTGCGGAGGTTTCCCACCATTTTCTGCATGCATTAGTAGTGCTTTTACATACTGTGCACCTGGCAGTTGTGCAGTCCTAGCGTGCATTCTGCCTTAGCAGTTGCAATGCGCACTCTTTTCCTAGCGCCTGTATCTTTATCTTTATTATCTTTATCTTTATTTACAAAACTTGATATACCGCCCTTGCCAAAGCATCAGGGCGGTGTACAGTACAACAAACTATGGGCTACAAGAGATAGAAAGGAAAAAGGAACGCCATTAAAAGACAGGAAAGTAAGACGAAACGAAGGACAGGCTGGAGAGCAGTATAGGGAAGACAAGAGGTATGGAGCAACTAGAGCTGTGGACAGATTAAACAGGAGACAGCTAAACTGAATTTGGGAGGGGGGAGGCAGGACGAGGGAAGGACCGAGCCATCAGCAGAGACAGGGAGGTCATAAGCCTTGTGAAAGAGGTGAGTTTTAAGGAGTGATTTGAACTGAGGGAAGGAGGGTTCGGTGCGAAGGGAGTGTGGGAGAGAGTTCCAGAGGGCGGGACTGAGGAAAAAGAAAGCAGAGTGATGGGTGAGCTCAAGGTGGGCTTGAGAGGGGGGAGGGAGAAAGAGCCGATTACCGTGAGCGGAACGGAGGAGACGGGGAGCTGATTGAAAGCGGATAAGATCGGCTAGATATTGTGGAACACCCATGTAGAGTACTTTGTGGGTGATGGTGAGAAGTTTATAGATAAAACGAACGGAGATAGGAAGCCAATGAAGAGAGAAAAGGGAGGGGGTGACATGAGCGTTCGCAGGGGAGTGAGTGATGAGGTGAGCGGCAGTGTTCTGAACTAGCTGAAGACGGCGGAGTTGATAACGGGGAAGACCTGCGAAGATAGCGTTACAATAGTCTAGACGGGTGATCACGAGGGAAAGAACAAGAGTAGTGATGTCGGGAGTGGAAAGAAACGGGCGGATGGATCTGATTTTGCGGAGATGGAAGAAACATGTGCGCACTACCGAGGAGATATGTTGATGAAAAGAAAGTGAGGGATCAAGGGTGACACCAAGGTATCGAAGGGTGGAAACAAGAGGGATGGGGTGGGTGGACATGATGGGGGAGAGAGTAGGAGAGGGGGCACCGAAAGAAAACCAAATGGCAGAGGATTTGGACGGATTAACATGGAGAAAGTTGCAACTGAACCAGGAGGCAACAAGAGAGAGGCAGTCGTTCAGTGGAGAAAGGTCGGGAGCAGAGGGGGAGCTGTGGTGAACTAGGAGAATATCGTCAGCATAGATATAAGAGGAGATACCTGATTGCTGAATGAGTAAAGCTAGAGGGGCCAGAAAAACATTGAAAAGTAAAGGAGCAAGAATAGAACCCTGCGGAACCCCACATTAGAGAGGGAGGGAGGGAGAGACATGAGGACCCATATGAACAGCAAAGGTGCGAGAGGAAAGGAAAGAGCAGAACCACTGCAGAACCGTACCATAGATTGCCAGGTCAGACAAACGTGAGAGAAGGGTACGGTGATCGACAACATCAAAGGCAGAGGAGAGGTCAAGTGAAACAACAAGAGAAAGATCACCACAGTCGTGAGAGCAGTGGAGTTCGGAGAGAAGGGCAAGAAGGATGGTCTCAGTGCTGTGACCGGCACGGAATCCAGACTGACGCGGATGGAGAGAGAAAGTGGCATCGAGGTGAGTGGCGAGCTGAGAGAAGACCAGTTTTTCGAGGATCTTGGAAAGGAAGGGGAGATTGGCGACCGGGCGCCAATTGGCAAGGATATCAGGGTCCAGGATAGGCTTTTTGAGAAGGGGGCAGACTATGGCGTGTTTCCAACTAGTAGGAAAGTGACCGGAGGTAAGGCTGGAGTTAAGAATAGCCAAAGCAAAAGGAATGAGGGCGAGAGAGGAATTAAGGAGCCGGGGGGAAGGGAAGGGGTCGAGAGGACAGGTGGTCTGATGGGAAGAGGAAATGACTTTAATGAGCTCAGCGGAGGTAATGGTGCTGAACGTGCACCAGATGTGAGGAAAGGTATGAGTAGGCAGTGGAGAGCATGTTGGCAGCGGGGAGGGAGGGGGGGAGAGAGGAGGGGGGCAGACAGAGAAAGATGAGCGAAGGGCCTGAACCTTATTTGAAAAGGAGGCAAGAGTGGTCGGGCTGAGAGCGGATAGCGCAGAAGTAGAGGGGGGGGGGGTAGAAGTGGAGGAGAGGGAGTTGAGGACCTGATGTAAGCGCCTGGAGGAATTGGAGGAGGAAGGAATAAGTTGTGAGTAAAAAGATTTCTTGGCAGAGGTTACCGTACATTGCAATAAAAGCACAATTAATATCTGCCTTCAGGGTACCACAGCCTTAGCACGTACTGTTGTGATACTTGCCTTAACTATCTGTCTTCTTCCAGGAAACGTTGTTTGACCTGTTGCAAGTGAGGTACCTCAACTCTGGATTCTGCCCTTCATGCATGACAGCTTCTGAGTCCTCCCTGGAGGGCCTGCTTCCCCTCTCTCTGCAAGGGGATGCAGGTAATCTGGCCTTGCCTGCCTCAGGGCAGGAAGTGACAGATGGTGCTGTGGGTAAGGATATCCAGCCAGCCGGAAGATCCGGTGACCATGCTGTGAGCTGCTCATCATCCTCTAGGGGTCTGTGGTGGCTGTGCCGCCTGGTGTTGTGGGGAACTTTCCGAAAGGAGAGCTTCCAGAATCTGGATTGTCCTCCCCTGAATTCTTCTCTGTTGTGCAGCAGGCCTGGTCCTTCTGACGTGGACATTCAGATCCTGCGGCTCTGAGTGCCCCCAGGCACAGTCTCGTGTGGGGCAGGCTGAGAGTGGAAGCCCTATTTGATTACCTTCGACTAAATGTCCCTGGTGAGGGGTGCCCTCTGGAGAGAGGGAACAACTGGGAGCTGTCCAAGATTTTGACTCTGATTTAGTACTTGGGTACTGTGCTCTGATGTGGATGAAGCAGTAAAGACTGTGAAGAAGCCAGAGTGATCCGCCTATTCTGGAAGGAGGAGCTGATGGCATTTATTGCCAGGGTCTCGTCTGCCTTGAACTTGACTGATGCTTCTGACATTGATCAGGAGCCAAGGGGCACTTGCTCAGTGCTGGCCGCAAAGTTGGCTTGAGGTGTCAGCACCCTAGGCAAACCTTAAGCTTTAATCCTCCTCTAGCTGTCAAAATCTATTGTTTAGCTTTGAATGCCCTGCACTTTACTACCTTCCCCCCACTCCAAGAAGTTGGTGCCATAGGCAGCTGCCTAGTTTGCCTAGTGGTTGGGCTGGCCTTGCACCCACTTCTTCAAGGGGTTTGAAAATCCACTATGGTCTTCTCTTCCCAGATGTTCCCTAAAGGGTTAAGGGTGTGTAAAAAGCTCTACACTCTCCTGGAGGAAGTGTGCATTGAGTGGTTTGGCATTCCCAAGGTGGATGTGCAGGTCACAGTGGTTACTAGTTGGACCACCATTCTTGTGGAAGCCGAATTGGCCTTATAAGATTTTCTGGAACGATAGGTGGATTCATTCTTGAGGAGCAAGTTCACTGTGGCAGCGGTTGTTCTGCAGCTGGCGGTATGTACCAACCTGACATCCTGAGCCCTGCTCCAGTGGATTCAGTCTCTTCTGCTGGATGATACTTACCCCTCTTTTGGAGTCTGCTATGGCCTTCCTTTCTGATGCCATGTATGACTTGGTACATTTGGCGGCAAGGGATGGTGCCCTGATAAGTGTCATGGAATTCATTTAGCTCCAGGACTTGGCAGCAGACACATCTTCCAAAGCCCGGTTGGCCCAACTGATTTTTAAGGGGACGCTTCTTTTTGAAGCCAATTTGGAGAAGCTGGTGAAGGACCTGGGTGGGACTAAATCATACCACCTCCCAGAAGACAGGTCCAAAGGGCTTGTGAAGCGGGCTGGTGCCCCTTTCTTGTCAACCTTCGCCTGTCCTCCAAGGTTGTGCTGGCCAGATCCCCAGGGTCTCGCGACTCTCGTCATTACCAACATAGAAAACCTTTCTTCCTCTCTGCTTCTGAGCTTTGGGCTTATTCTCAGTCCTTTCATGGAGCATTTGGGCCCAGGGACTCTGTACCCTGCAAAGGAGGACCCTCCCTGTCTGTGCACTGAAGGTTTGGAGGCCCATTTCCTGGTTCCTCCAGTTTAGAGGCATGCTTTGCCTTTTCTTTCAGGAATGGGCCCAATTACCAAAGATATCTGGGTGCTGGACACCATTCAGTTTGGCTATGTCCTGGAATGTAAAGAGCCGATTCCGGATACCTTCGTCATCTCCCCTTTTGTGTCTGCAGTCAAAAGTGTCACTGTGCAGGACCACCTTGGACATCTTCCTGCACCTATGGCGGTGGTGCCTGTCCCCTGTAGATAATGGGGCAAAGGCAGATACTCCCATTTATACCATAGTGCCCAAAAAGGATGGTTCCTTCTGGCCCATTTTAGACCTCAAGGGGGTCAATGAGCACTTGTGCCAGGCGGTTCAAATGTTTTCAGACAATGCCACGGCAGTGGCTTATGTCAGTCGGCAAAGCGGCATGAGGAGCTGTGGAGATGGTTTTCTTGTTTGCCTGGATGGAGAAGAAGTTTCTAGCCTTGTGAGCTCAACACATTGCAGGAGTGGATAGTGTGAAAGCGGACTTCCTCAGCTGGCACTTTCTGGATCCTGGAGAGTGGGAATTGAGTCAGGAGGTGTTTCCGTTGATTCTGCGCCGCTGGGGTCTCCCCAAAATGGATCTGATGGCGACCTGTTCCAATGCCAAAATCTGCTGCTTCTTCAGTCACCATACAGAGATGGGGTCTGAGGGCATCATTGCCCTGGCCCAGCCTTGGCCAAGTCAGCACCTGCTATACATATTTCCTCCATGCCCTCTGGTGGGGTTTGAGGTTTGGCATATAGAGCGCCACCTGGGCAGGATTGTTCTGGTGGCACCGGATTGGCCAAGGAGAGCATAGTTTGGAGATCTGATGTAGCTCTTGCAGGTGCCTTCTCTTCAGCCTCTGCCGTCTGGGGGGCCTATTGTGGCAGAGACCAATCGTCCTTAATGCTTATGGCTTGGCTATTGAAAGGAGATGGCTAGCGTGTAAGGACTATTCTCCAGCGGTGGTCTCTACTCTGCTTGGAGCCCAGAGGTCATCTACCAAGCTGGCATACATGTGGTTCTAGTGCCTCTTTGAGCGATGGTGGGGTGTTCGACAGTTGGCACCTGAGGCAGCCAAGGTGCCCTCTGTTGACCTTTCTACAGGATGGCCTGGAGAAGGGTCTTTCCCTTGGCTCCCTGAAAGTTCAGGTGGCAGTTTTGGCCTGTTTCCAAGGTCCGGTGACTGGTAGGTTTGTAGCCTTGCACCCGGACATCTCATGCTTTCTCCAGGGGATTCAGCACCTGTGTCCTCCCCTCTGGTCTGTGATCTCTTCCTGGGATATGTGTCTGGTGCTCAGAGCCCTGATAGTGGCGCCCCTTGAGCCATTGAAGCATGCTACTTAAAGGATTTGATGCTCAAGATGGTCTTCTTGGTCACGATTTGTTCTGCAAGACAGATTTCTGAGTTGCAGGCTCTGTCTTGCCGAGATCCTTATCTCTCTTTTTCAAAGGCCATTTCCATTTGGCCTGTGCATTCCTTCTTGCCTAAGGTGCTTTCTCCCTTTCACATGAACCAGGTAGTTTTCCTGCCCTCCTTCTCTAAGGAGTAGTGTTGGAGGAAGGATAAGGATCTTTGCCTTGTGGATGTCCAGAGGGTGCTTCTCTGGTACTTGGAGGTTACGAATTTCCTTCATAAGTCCGACCATCTTTTTGTACTGTTTGCTAGCCCGTGCAAGGGTGATGCAGCGGCTACGTCAACTTGAGGGTGCTGGATTAAGGAGGCCATTGTATCAGCATTTTTGTTGCAAAACTGGCTATTTCCAGAAGGTTTGTGCACCCATTCTACCCGAGCACAAGCATTCTCGTAGGTGCAGAAGAGCTCAGTGACCCCTGCAGACATTTGTTGGGCAGCAGTGTAGGCATCACTGTTAACTTTTGCCAAGCATTACCACTTGGATGTCCACTTGTGGGTGGGTACAGTCTTTGGCTGAAGGGTTTTGTGAGCTGCTGTGTCGTCTTCCCTCCCAGTGGAGGTGTAGCTTTGGTACATCCCACTTGTCTGAGCTGGTCTAGCAGGATGATCTAGAAGGTGACAATTTACTTACCAGTTAATGTCCTTTCCTTGAGTCCTGCTGGACCAGTCCAGGGCCCACTCCTGAAACTATCTTTGGTCTGTTCTTCTGCTGCAGTACCTTTGGATCTGTTATGATTTTTCTACTTGGCTCTGCAGGTTCATCTCCTACTGACAGCCTTCTTTTTATGCTTTCCTGTACATAGTTCTCTAGTGTTTATTACTCATTGTTGCCCACGATAGAGGTTGTATGAGGCTTGCCATGTTTCTCCCATACTATTTCAAAAACCAATTGATTTTTGCAGTTTCCACATGTAGTAATATTTATAAATAGTAACAACAATTATGGAGATGGTCTCAGACTAATTTGGCATAAACATCAGACTATTGTCTGTACAAAAAATGCCTTTTTGCATCAAGGACCGTTCTCCACATGCAAACAGTAGTTTTTCCAAATAGGTTATGTGGTCTTTCTACAATTGATACTATCTGTCTCTTTTTCTGCCCCAACGCCTCTCCTCGGCACCTTTTTGCGTTTCGCTATTTAAGCTTCTTCAGGGGTATATACTACTGTTAAAACAAACCAACACCATATATTCAACTACATTACCAATCATTACTGCTTATATCAATGCTTTATTGACTAAATCTCATTTTTAAAACCTAAAATCTGTATCACCTTATCGATGTTAAAACCATATTCACGTCAATGTTTCTTTTTATCTATTCATTTATTACCATGTTCACCTTCTTTATTTAAATTCTATTTACTTTATCACACGCTAACAATCCAACCTATACATATCCCCCAGATCTTTTCAGCAGTCCCACTCGAAAAACCATCACTTAAATGAACTCAATCCTTACAATTTTCCATTAAACTTCCCAACCAGTTTCTTATTTTTTTTATTTATTTTTAACCTACTCACGTCACAATCTCCTTATGTATTAACTTCATCACTTACTTGAATTTGTCTTTTTTCTTATATATTTTAAACATCTCTAAGATTCAGAAATGCTGCACGCGTTCAACTCCTCTTCATCTCTGTTCATCATGGCTTCACTGCTCATCCAAAAAACGCCGCGCATGCGAGTTCTACCAATGTCACTTCTGTTATACACTCTCCTCAAATGACGTCATTCTTATAAAGAATTGTTGCTTATGCAAACTCAATGTTTAGAACTTCTGTATAACCCTTCTTATTTCTTGATGTATTATTATCCCCCTATTTATCTCAATGGACATTTTTTTGTCTTAACCAAATATAGTGTACTTTAAACGTTATTTCTTTTCACTGCCGCTATCTTTTGACGTCATTTCTTTACCATTCCCTACAGCTCTACTACTCTCACAACAAACGCCATTCATACTACCTCAACCCATGCGATCTCCATTATGCATCCTCCTCTAACAACTACTTTCTTATTGAAATCAACTCAAACACATGCTGCCCATTCTATGTGTGCGTTTAATCCTCCTGGAGATACCGTATGTAACCTAAAAATCCATCTCTGTTCACATATAATTAACGTTCTCTTGATTTGCCCGCTTGCCCTCTTAATATGCTATCAATACAAAAGCATCTGAGTTCTTCAAAACTATGTCCTGCTGTCAAACAATGTTGTACAGTTGGGGCCTCTCTTGTTTTACATTTTAATCTACTTTTATGTTCCCCTATACGTATTCTAAATGATCTTATGGTTTTTCCTACGTATAACAATCCACAAGGACAACGAATACAGTAGACTACTTATGTTGAACTGCATGTAGTTTGTTGCTTCAATTTAAATGTGTTTCCATGATATTCTAAATGATCTAACTCACACGTTAAAGGACAAATGGCGCAATCCCCACATTTACTATGACCCAATTTTACTTCTGTCTCAGAAGAGCCTATTTGTATAGGGCGCAAAACAGCTGGACTTATTTTTTTCTTTTAGATTTTGATGTCTTTGCCATACACATCTTATCTTTTTATCTTCCAACCCGGGAATCATATTAAGAACATTAGCATGTTTCTTTAGAATACGCTATATGTGTAAACTATAAGGGGAATATTTAGTTATTAAATTTACATTAACCTCATCTCTTATATTGTTGTTTTTTCTAGGATTTAAAATAAACTCCCTATTGTTGCATAACGCTCTCTTATAAGCCCGTGTCACTACCTGTTTTGGATAACCTCTACTTACAAAATTTGCTGTCAAGATCTTTGACTGTTGTTTAAAATCTAGTTGTTCCGGGCAGTTCCTTCGATATCTTATATATTGAGAGAAGGGTAACCCATCCCTTAAACGTGCTGGATGTGCACTACTATAATGCAAAAATGTAGTCCTATCAGTGGCTTTCCGATAGACTGATGTAATCCAACCTGAAGTGCTCTTAGTTATCGTCACATCCAAAAACGTCATTCTATCAGTACGATATATATAAGTAAACTGAATATGTGAATCCCGACCATTTAGCCACTCAAAAAAACTCTTCAATGTTTCTTCCGAACCTTCCCACAGCATGAACACATCGTCTATATATCTACGCCACATTTTTAAATGTACTATATATGGTGATGATACCAGCTATTTCTCTTTATAATTACACATGAATAGATTAGCTATAGAAGGTGCATAAGTTGCTTCCATAGCTACTCCTGAGACCTGATGATATATTGTGTCCTCAAACACAAAATGATTGTGAAATATTGCTAAATTAGCTTGCTGACCCAAAAATTGTATTTCTTCCTCTGAGAGATCTCCCCGACGTCGTAAAAATAACCACTATTTCTCGTGCTATTTTTTGAGGAATACTCATATACAACACCGTCACATCAAGTGTAACCAAAATTAGATCTGGTATTTTTGCCCATTCCGAATTATCTCTCAACATACGGAGAAAATGGGCAGTATCTTGTATATAAGAAGGAATTTCTACTAATAGTGGACGTAGATATGAATCTATATATATTGATAATGGTTCTAACACTGTCCCACATGTGGAGACTATAGGTCTACCTGGAGGATTAGCTAAATCCTTATGTATTTTAGGAACTAGGTAAAACTTAGCCAATGTCGGAGAAGGAATATTTAAAAATGCCCATTCTTTTTTGGATATCAATTTATTTTGCAATGCTTGAGATGTAATTTCCTTAATATTATCCTGTAACTCTCTTTATCCAACGGTATATATATTTCTGTTTCTGCCAGTTGACGATATGCTTCTTTCAAATAGTAATCTCGAGTGAGAATCACAATGGCGCCACCTTGATCTGCTCTTCGTATTACTATGTCTGTTTGGTACTGTAAATCTTTTAATGCCAATCTTTCTTCCCTTGTTAATGTCCCATATGAAGATCGAGATGTCTCTTCCAATCGCATTACATCTTTTAAAACTAATTCCTTATACATTAGTAAGGCTGGATGTATCTGGCCTGGAGGAGTCCAAGTTGATTTTAAAGGTAATGTCATTCTTCTGAAATCTTCCTTGGGAGTTTGTATCACTGATGTAGTTTGACGCAAAAAACATTTTCAAATTTAACTTTCTTATTAAACTTTCCAGATCTATTCTGAATTGAAATGAATCAAAAAATAGTTCAGGAACGAAAGACAGTCCCTTATTAAGAACTTCCAAATGGGTCTGTGGTAATACAATCCCTGATAAATTTACCACCAGTGTGGGATTTTCATTTGTTATATTTTTTTTACTAATCGTATTCACTAGAGCGCTGTTCCTCGTCTTTTGTATCGATCCCGTGCTCCTTCTTTCATCTTCTTCTTGTCCTCTCCGTCTTCTAAAAAATCATCCCACGATGATTTACTGGAATCTGTCAAGCATACTTCATCTGATGTAAATTCAAAGTCCACCTGTCTCCGTGATTTTCCTTGTTTTCGATTGCCATTCATCCACGGGTATACATACCCTACTGTATATTCGTCATTATCTCTCTTTAACTTTTTTAATTTCATCTTCTTTACTTCTTCACATAGGGAATCTATTTGCTTCTTGAGATCTTCAGTTTTTCATTTAAAACCTTCTTTTTCTATATTTTTTAAAGTAAGTAACATAGATTCTACTTCTTTATTCAGATTAGCTATATCTGTTTTCGCTATATCAATCACCAAGACCATTAGGTCAAGTGAACATTTATTCAGTATATTATTCCATGTCTCCAAAAATACCTGATTGGTGGCATACATTCTAGGTTCTTTATACATTCTCCATCCTCTTGGAATCTGTTGTCATCAAACATATTCTATTAAGGATTGTCTAACGGGTCTGTTTACTAAATGGCGGTAGCGGACTCCGTGCAATATCAGAGCCGCAGCCCCATTGATTTCAATGGGGCCACGGCTCCGATATCGCACGGAGTCCGCTACCGCCATTTAGTAAACAGACCCCTATGTAGTTCTGACCGCACTATCCGTTTTTGTGTTTTTAATACTTGATCCCAATTGGTGTTATCCATGGTATTATCTATGATGTCTTTTGTTGTGAACAAAGTCTTTTCATTACTTACTTCTAGTATATGTTCACTAGAGAAACTATATATTTCTTTCCATGATGTTTGACCTTCCATGCTTGTGATGAAACAATCATTATTAAGTCGTTGCTTCAGAGTGGAGATATTATGTTTGTATCCAAATGCACTTCTCACTCTATTTCAAACACTAATTGATTTTTGCAGTTTCCACATGTTAAACAGAAGTTCTAAACATTGAGTTTGCATAAGTGACGATTCTTTATAAGAATGACATCATTTGAGGAGAGTGTATAACAGAAGTGACATTGGTAGAACTCGCATGTGCGGCGTTTTTTGGATGAGCAGTGAAGCCATGATGAACAGAGATGAAGAGGAGTTGAACGCGTGCAGCATTTTTGAATCTTAGAGATGTTTAACATATATAAGAAAAAGACAAATTCAAGTAAGTGATGAAGAAGTTAATACAGAAGGAGATTGTGACGTGAGTAGGTTAAAAATAAAAAAATTAAAAAATAAGAAACTGGTGGGGAAGTTTAATGGAAATTGTAAGGATTGAGTTCATTTAAGTGATGGTTTTTCGAGTGGGACTGACAAAGATCTGTGGGATATGTATAGGTTGGATTGTTAGCGTGTGATAAAGTAAATAGAATTTAAATAAAGAAGGTGAGCATGGTAATAAATGAATAGATAAAAAGAAACATTGAAGTGAATAGGGTTTTAACATCAATAAGGTGATACAGATTTTAGGTTTTAAAATTGAGATTTAGTCAAAGCATTGATATAAGCAGTAATGATTGGTAATGTAGTTGAATATATGGTGTTGGTTTGTTTTAACAGTAGTATATACCCCTGAAGAAGCTTAAATAGCGAAACGGTACCGAGGAGAGGCGTTGGGGCAGAAAAAGAGACAGATAAGTTATGTGGTCTGTCTACAATTGATACTATTTTGAAAAACTACTGTTAGAATGTGGAGAACGGTCCTTGATGCAAAAAGGCATTTTTTGTACAGACAATAGTCTGATGTTTATGCCAAATTAGTCTGAGACCATCTCCATAAATGAGGAGGCCGCGGGCAGGGTCCCGGCGGCCGACTGTAACCGGGCGCGCGGCCGGTGCGCGGGCCCTGCGCGCGGCCTCGGGCATTTTGAAGTGATTGGCTCCCGGCGGTGGCTGCTGCGCGGGAGCCATTCAGGGTGGTTCCTGGCAGCGTGGGGGTGGTAGGAGCCGGCGGGCAGCCTCCGCGTGGTCATTCGCGGCGGAGGCTGCTTGGGGGTGCCGGCTTGCATCGGACGGGCTGTGGAGGTCCAGTTGAGCGGCCGCGGCAGGCTGTAGCGGGCGGCCCGAGGAGTGCTTGTTGGCTGGGCACATGCGGTAGGTGCTGGTCCTCTCCGGGCTGCGGGGGGCAGGTAAGCCTTCGTTGTCGGACGGACGGGGGACGGGGGAGGGGGGGGTAGAGCTCCGTGCATGTCGGAAGCGGCAGTGGAGGTAGCCTGGTGCTAATTGTTTCAGTTTAGCTTCCTCCAGCTTAGCGGAAATAATTGCCCTGGATTTATTTTCATGTTCTAGTTTCCCCATTTGCTCAAATCAAGTACCTGCAGACCGAGAGGGCCTAGCTCTGCAAAGAGGAACAAAGAGCTGCAGTTCATCGTTTGCAGGTGCCGCTACACTGCCCCTCTCATTTCTGTTAATTATCTGACTGCACCTGCCACTCGCATTAGGCTGTGCTCAATTGTATATACGCCACAGCAGGTGCTCGGCAGCAGGAAACAGCAAAAGGTCAAACGATTTAGAAAAGCCATCTCTGGAGGCTGTTTTACCGATTGGGACCAAAATGGCAATTTCCACAGAAATGCATCATTTGGGAGAGGGCGGGTCAGAATCAAGGATTACATTCCAAACCACGACGTTTCGCTCTTCGCTGATAAATTTCCACAGACTGTGTACACGGAACGGCAAGTGCAGATACAGCGCTGGGCTTAAAGCCATGTAATTCTGTGGGCATAGTTGCCAGCTATGGGAGGGCAGAGGCTGCTTAAGCAAATTCCATAAACGTTTATAGGGAGGGTACTATATGTTGCATTTCATACCCCCAACCATTTTGACAAGTTGGCCCCTATATCTATGGGTGGACAGTGTTTAGCTCCATCGTTAGTTCCCTTATTGATAGTATAGTGCTCAGGAGAAGTGAGGTGAGGATTTTGTCAATAAAGATAACAGGCACACAGATTCGCTAAACCACCAAGAAACTGCAAGAATTTGTAGGTTCTCCAAATTAGTTTATCAAACCTTTTTTCAAGAAGATACAACATGATTTTTATTTAAATCAGTGAATTCACACCAGATTTCAGCAACTCCAGATTGTTCCCCAGATTCACCTGGAAAATCTGAAGGAACTTTACACTGAGATCAAAAACCGGGCAGTGGTTCAACATCATTCGTAACTTTTAAATTTTCCGATGTCTGTGTTGTTTTCTATCAGAATCAGAGACATAATTTTGTGTGCCCTGTGGTAAAGTATGTGCGCTCACTTGGCGAGGTGTGGGCGTGCGCACACACGCACAGCTTGGCGGGATCGGTGTTAACGGGTGCGGTTAGCTTGCATGAAATGCCAGGGGGTGGGTACCCGCCGGGGGGGGGAGCAGTGGCGGGGGGGGGCAGGTAAGGCTCTTCTCGGGTGGAGTGGTTTGGGGTGTGGCAGCAGCCTTGGTCTGTGGCAGGTGCCTTTTCGCCTTTTGGTCTCTTCTATCCTCAGGTACCACCTGGATGGCAGCAGTCCGAGGCGGCAGGAGCGAGTGCTGTAGTGCACGGCCGGCGACCGCGTGGCGGACGGACCACAGGCCGGGGGCCCCCGCCTGTGACGGAGCATCCCGAGACTACTTGACCGCGGAGAGGGTGAGAGGTGCGGCAGGTGAGTGGATCTGGACGGCGGTGCGGAGGGGAGGATGGAGTGGGGGCAGCTGAGGGGTGGACAAGGAGGTGAAAGGAAGCGTAAGCCTTCTTGTTGACGGCGTTGTCGGCCTGGTTCCTCGTACGCGTTGTTCACTGCTTCATCGTCGCATTCGGCTACGTTGGAGGTGAGCGGGCGGGGGACCGGGGCCTTGAGTGCTGTGCAGCTTTCGTGGGCGGTGTTCTCGGGTCGGAGGGTTGCTAGGAGGGTGGTTGCTTGGTCTCGGCCCCCCCCCCTGTTTTTCGCTTATGTCTCCACAGGGGCCGGCGCTGGTGCCTTAGTCGTAGTCGTGGAGGCCTGGGGCTAGTCCACTCGGTGTGGTGCGGCAGCGGAGGCTTCTGGTGCGGCGCAGTGAGACGGTGCAGACCTGCGATGACATCAGCCAGTTGGACGCCTGGACTGCAGCTGCCGGGGCAGCCGGTCGTGCAGCAGGTGAGTGGTCGGGCCCCCCCCCCCGGGCGGGGAATGGCGTGGGGCTTGACGGTCGGGGGAGGTAGGGCGGGGAGGGCAGGCGGTATTCCTCGGCGGCTTCGGGGTCGGCTTCCTCCTCCTACGCGGGTGCTGCATCGTCGGCGGCTGTGTTTGTGCTGCTGTGGAAGGGGTCGGATGGCGTTGGGGGGTGGGGGCCCAGGGCTGGGGGAGGCCCGCCGGGGGTCACGTTCTCTGAGTCATTGGAAGGGATAACAGGCCAACTTGACATTGGGGCTGCCTGTCGTAATCGATACAGGCTTTCGACTGTTTGGGGGCTGGAAGCGCTTGGGTTTGAGCATACCGGGGGGCAAGGAGGATGGTAATGTGTGGTGGGTTCTGGGGGTTGCGCGCATGGGGCATTGGACTTGCTCCCTCGGTGCTTAGGTGGGTGGGGGGACATCGCATGCTCGAGCGCTCCGGGATGATATGGGTACGCGATTGTTATTGGGGGGTACCGGACTCGCACGGGGGGGCGTGCTTGTGCTATGTGGGAGGGGTCCTGGGGCGGATGGCAGCCGTTTGGTTGGTACTGGAGAAGGGGTGCATGGGGTTCCCGGGAAGGTGGGTGGGGGGGGGTTCGTACCGCGGGTTGGGGTGCATATGTCAACCTGCCTACTTCCGGACTGCGCTCTGTTGTAGTGTGGTCGTCTATGGGTCACGCTTTGCATGGGTGGCTTCAGCGGTATCCGCGACTCTGGGGTTTGGTTTTGGTTAGGTGTTGTTTTCCAGCGCCGGGCATAATGGGCCGGTAGTAGTGGCTGATGTCGGGTTTGGCTGCTGAGATCTCCTTCTGGGAGCGGTTTCGGTTATGGGTAGTGGGGGAGCTTTGGCCTGCTTGGCTCCGCAACCGTGAGGCGGTATGGTGGGCGGCAATGCGGCGGTGGGCACGGGAGGCCTTCGGTGTTCCCGCGGGGGTGTGACGAGGGCGAGTTGGATGCGGGTGGTGGTGTTGGCATCTCTACAATTGCGAGTGTTGAGGGAGGCTTGGCTTCTCTCTAGCTGGGTGGCTGGGATGGTCATGGCTCTATCGAGTTCCGGTGGACCGGGTTCGGGGTTTGGACACGGAGTGGACAATGAGGGATCTGGGGCCAGGTGACCTTTAAGGAGCCCTGTCCCGGGATACATGCGGCTTTTACTGCGGCATTTGGTATCACAGGGGCCGTGGTGTGGGTATCATCAGGGCTGTGCCTACGTGGTCCGGTTTCGGTCGTGCGCAGGCGGCAACCGGAGTCCCTGCTTGGTGGGTATAGCGGGGTGGATAAGGGCATGGGGGGGGTTTCAGAACGGGGTGGGCTCGCCGTTGGGACGGTTTTCTTGAGCGGCGGAGGTCTGCGGATCGCTAGTGGGGGGATTGGTAGCTCGCCGGTTACCGCAAGGGGGGGGTGAGGCCCGGCTGTCCGGCCTCGCGCACTTGATGTGCTGGGCTGCCCCCCTTTTTTGGTGCGCTGCGGATGTCCGCTTGGGGGTATGTAGTCTTTGTCTGGCCCACTTTGAGAGGGCCTTTTGGAAGGGGGAGTGGGTGGCGGCTCCGGTCGGGATGGGGGGGCGGGAGAGGGCTTCCCCCCACGTTTGGTGTGCTGGGCGGTTTGGGATGTTGGGGCGCGTTTCCACGGCTCGTCTGGGTGTCGATGTGGGGCTGGTGGAGTCGTGCAATTCCCTGTGGCGGCCATGTCTTTTTGGGGGAGGGGGTGTGGGTCTCCTTCCCCGGGGTATTACAGCGCTTAAGGTGATCAGAATGGCGCGGTGCTTGGTGGGGGGTGAGTCTACTTCTTTGCGCCGCACTCTGTTGCCTTTTGGGTGGGTGTACAAGTCCGGTAGAGTATAGGATGGTGCTCTCGGCCAGGTAGAGTTTCAGTGTAGCGGTACCGGACCAGTACTGGACCAGGTGGGTCGGGGGGTGGGGACTTTTCATTGTTCCTTTATTTTGCAGGGGGGGTCTGGAGCCTTCTGGAGGTTGGGGACCCTGCACTCCTTTGTCCGCCGAGCTGGCCGGCGAGTTCTGGTGAGGCGGTGACTGACAATTGGGGAGCGGCCCAGGTGTGGTGGCTATAACATGGCTAGGTGAGCCCGGACCTCGCGGGTCGCAGCGGCTCCCTTTGCTACGGCGCCAGAGGCGGTTATCGCGACGGCTTGCAGGTTGGATGCAATGATCGTGTTTCAGGTAAGGCAAGCCTCTGCTCAGAGCGGCGCCAGGGGAATTTTGCTGGGGTTTTGCAGGCGTTTTTGTTTTGGGAATTTTGCTGGGGGCTGCCTTTGCTTCAAGGCTTGCATGTTGGAGCTGGCGGCGTTGGTCGGGGGGCGGGGGCTACTAGCTTGCTTGGCCGCCATTGGGGTATCAGAGGATGCCTTATCGGGTTCCCGGTAATGCGTCTGCTCAGAGCGGAGCAGGGGGTTTTTTGCTGGGGTTTTTTGCCGGCGGTTCTGGGTACTTGTGCGGGGGGCTAACTTTGTTAAAGGCCTGCATGTGGGAGCCGGCGGGGTTGGTCGCGGGGGCTGGCTAATAACTTGCTGGCTGGCGGGAGGGGTGTCGGATGATGCCTATTGGGGGAGGTGGAGGCCGGGGCTGTCTAAGGATGATGGGGCTGTTCTCGCCTGTAGTGCGGGCTCTCCTCTTTTAGGTGCGGCGGCAGGTCTGGGAACTTGTTTGGGTGGGGGTGCTCACTGGTTGCAGCTTGGCTTTGGGGGGGGGGGCGGCACAGGAACAAGGTTGTTACCTGTGCCGGTGGCGGGATCCCGGAGGTTTCCGGGGTCCGGAGCCTCAGGCTACACCTGGGGCGGGGTGCCCCTGACCCGGACAAACCCTGGTCGACTTTTGCTATAGCATGGCGAAGTCGGGGGAAGGGTTAGGTAACTTGCCGGGGGGGCAAGTATGGCGTTAGCGGTGGCAAGGCACTTTGCTAAGGTATGGCTGGTGCGGGCCGGGTGCCGCTAATCGATTGAGAAGGTGTAGCATGTTGGCATATTATGTTGGCATATTGTGAAATTGTTAAAGGTTAATAAAGCTGCGACCAGTTGAGTTCCATGAAATGTGGTCTGTGTCTTTTGTTGGGTGGGGAAGATTGGGGGGGGATGGGGGGAGGTGAAACGGGCCCGATGCACCAAGGTCCGCCTGCCTCGGTTAATGAGGAGGCCGCAGGCAGGGTCCCGGCGGCCGACTGTAACCAGGCGCGCGGCCGGTGCGTGGGCCCTGCGCGCGGCCTCGGGCATTTTGAAGTGATTGGCTCCCGGCGGTGGCTGCTGCGCGGGAGCCAATCAGGGTGGTTCCTGGCAGCGTGGGGGTGGTAGGAGCCGGCGGGCAGCCTCCGCGTGGTCATTCGCGGCGGAGGCTGCTCGGGGGTGCCGGCTTCCCGCCCACCCGCCCACATTATTTATGAGGGTGTGGTTTCTGGGGTGTTGCAGCTTGGGGGGGGGTTGGGCGGGATCCCGGCGGTTTCCGGGGTCCGGAGCCTCCGGCTACACCTCGGGGGGGGGCGGGGTGCCCCTGACCCGGACAAACCCTGGTCGACTTTTGCTATAGCATGGCGAAGTCGGGGGAAGGGTTAGGTAACTTGCCGGGGGGGCAAGTATGGCGTTAGCGGTGGCAAGGCACTTTGCTAAGGTATGGCTGGTGCGGGCCGGTGCCGCTAATCGATTGAGACGGTTTAGCATGTTGGCATATTATGTTGGCATATTGTGAAATTGTTAAAGGTTAATAAAGCTGCGACCAGTTGAGTTCCATGAAATGTGGTCTGTGTCTTTTGTTGGGTGGGGAAGATTGGGGGGGGGATGGGGGGAGGTGAAACGGGCCCGATGCACCAAGGTCCGCCTGCCTCGGTTATTGTTGTTATTTATAAATATTATTACATGTGGAAACTGCAAAAATCAATTAGTGTTTGAAATTTAGTGAGAAGTGCATTTGGATACAAACATAATATCTCCACTCTGAAGCAACAACCTAATAAAGAATGTTCCTCCCATATGCTTTAAGATGAATATTGAAGGGACCTCTGGTAGCTGAGGCAAATAGAGGCATAAGAGTAATGTCATTGAAATCTGGGCTTTTCATTGGTTCTTTGTCTCCACCAGTCTGTTGGTAGGGGAACACAACTCATTAGTCTGGACTGGTCTAGCAAGACTCAAAGAAAGGACATTAATTGGTAAGTAAAATGTCACCTTTCTCTTCCTGTGTAGCTTCCGAACTAAGATGGCTGCCTCTGGCTTCACCATTTCAGGCCAGAATCACCCTATCTGCCCAGTGATGCTTGGAGATGCGCGGCTGGCATCTACAATGGCAGATGACATGCTGGGAAAAGGTATAGTAGCATGAAAAACTCTGAGGAGAATTTGAGGAATGCCATGAACTATTGTATTCTGTTGGTATTTGTGCCTGCGTGTGTGTTTGTCTATACTACTACAAAAAACACATATCATCCCCATATACTGGTAAAGTGCTATTAAACATGTTTTTGTAGTGAATGCATTCAGTAAGTTTTCTACTATGAAAGGAGGAAAAAAAGACCTCAGAACTTTACTATAGGAAAGAAATTCTTTGGTGTTTGTCATTATCACTGATCAAAAAATCCTGCTTAGTTTTTGTAATTCCACTATATTGTCCAAATTTGTCTTTTTAAAATTAATTTTCATTTGACTTTTCAAAACATTTCTATATAACCAGAGTGTATACCAACGCACCAGAATTACACAGTCAAAAAGATCAAACCCCGCCTCCTACCTATTCTCCACCCTTCTCTCAACAGGTGTTCCTCAGTCGTAGAGGTGTCCTGATAGCAAAAGATCCACCCACTCCCTCAAAGTCACATATGGATCCAAAATCAAGATAACAATAGAATAGTAAAACAATAAAACAGTGAATGAATGCGGCCATAGTCCAATAGAACATTCAGACATAAAGAGATAATTGAAAGTAAGTAGAGCTGTTCATGGAGACAACAGTTCAAACATTTATCCAAGAAGCTATGGAACAGCAGAATAGGTTACGTTCTAGCCTAGTTCAGAATGAGGCAGCAGCTGGGGGGGAACTGAGATTGTGCCCACTTATCCTTTCCGTTTATACCCAGCTGGACCGGCAGGTCCTATGACTGTCCCTGCTAACTGGAGCCCTAAGGAGGTGTTTGATCTGGCTAAACCCTTTCCAAATTACCAGGATAGCCCTGGCAGATTTGTTTCATTATGGCCTCAAATAATTAATAGTTATAATCCTACTTGGGCAGATCTGGATAATTTGCCTGTGTCCTTTAATCCAACTGATTACCATCGTGTTAGTCACCCAATCCATGAAAATAACTGGCAGTGGCCACTCGCGGACCCTGTGACAGATTTTCAAAATGATAGCCAGAGGGGTATCTTTAATTTGGCTAGAGGAAAATTGTTAGAATCCATTAAAGTAGTTTGTAAACCTGTGAAGAATTGGTCAAGACTGACATCCCTAAGGCAGGAAAGGGGCAAAAGGTTACAGATTTTCACACTATGTGTATGTTAACCTTTTACAGATCATTTTGGAGAAGAAAAAGCAACACCCTCAGGTTTCACCAATATTTTTGTTAATGACCTGCTTCCTGGAATAAGAGAAATTCTGGAAACCTCAATGATAGATTGACCAGTTAAACCAGCTAGATTGACCAGTTAAACCAGCAAATTCAATTTTGGAAGCTGCCCGATATAGTGAGCTAAAATATGAGGAGCAGCAGGAAGAGAAGACCAAGATAGATGCAAAACAGACTAAGGGCCCAATATTCTTGTGGGATGACTATGCGCAGCTATGGTGCATAGCCGTTGCTGTCAAACTTTAACCCCGGATATTCAATGCCAGGGTCATATGCAGCGCAGCCCACAAGCCTGCATAAACTAACCGGGCAGCAGAGATATTGAGCCACTGCCTGGTTAGCTCCCATGGGTAAAGAGAGACCATCTTTTGCTGCGCTTATCTTATCTCCAGGAACAAGCAGGAATGTAGTCTTCACATATGGGTATCGTCGGTACCGACGGAGCCTGCATGGGAACGCTCCCCAGCATCCAATTAGAAAGCTTTTGGGAGCATCCCACAGTGCTTGCGTGCCGGCTTCCCGCCTTTCCCAACTGCCTCTCTCCAGTTCTTCGTTTCCGCAGAGCCAGTAGGTTGTCGTTCCTGTCACCGCAGAAAATTATCCTATTCTCCTTCTTTTTTGTGGTCGCGTCTGCCTTCCCTGGACGCTATACCGGTACCACCGGTTCTTTCTTTCTTTCTTTCTTTCTTTAAAAAAAAATAAATAAAAAATCTAATAGTTCTTTTTTCTAAAACTTTTTCTTCTTCAGGTGCACGCGCCATTTTGGTCACTAGGCCCAAAATTTCCTTCACTATGGAAAAACCCGCTTCGGGTTTCAAGAAGTGTACCAAGTGTGGCGGTAACATCTCCGTCACCGACACCCATGAGTGGTGCATTAAATGTTTAGGTCCTGACCACTCCATCTCGGCGTGTATGGCCTGTGAGGTGATGCCGAAGAGGGGTCGGCAAAACCGAGCTGCTAAGCTCAACACCCTTTTTCCCTCCGATGCAGCCTCTGTGGCATCAACATCTTCCAGGGCTTCGTCTTCCTCCCATGGATCTCAGGTAACTAAACATAAGTCTGGCCGGTCCTCAAAGGGTAGATCTCCTTCCAAGCATCGAGATGCCTCTGGCGTTGCCCTTGAGGGTCTTGCACCGGCAAAATTGCCCCGGCGGGAGGCTTCGGCTTCCAGAGCATTATTGGGGCTCCAGGTTGTTCTCAAGGCCTCAACCTCGGCAGAACTACTGGTGCCATGCTCTGGGGTACTGGCCGCTTTCTCCGGTACCGATACCCAGGTATCGGCAGCGTCGATAGACCAGAGGTTCATGGCTATTGAACGCAGTCTGGTGGCTCTCCTTGCAGCATCGGTACCCTCGGAACTGCTTCAGACAGTTCAACCAGTACAGGCTCCGGTTCCGGCACCAGCACCAGTATCGGTACCGGTACCGGTACCGACAGCATCGACATCGGTGTCTGCATTGCCGGCACCGAGTCATGCTATACCTTCCGGTACCGATACACCGGTACCGATTCCCCCCATCACCGACGTCGGTCGGTACGGGTATTGTGCTCTACAAGCGCATCCAGATAGAAGGTACTTTGAATCCTCGGAGGAATCTGAGGATTCTGACAGTTCGGTCGGTACCGGAGTACTTCTCCTGGAGGAATCTTCCTCTCCTAAACGTACAATGTCTCCTCCAGAGGATATCTCCTTTCAGGATTTCATCAGGGAGGTGGCTCGAGGTCTTTCCAGTACAGTGGCTCCTGAAACAGAGCCCAGAGCAAAGGAGTTGGAGATTCTACAGTATCCCAAGGCTCCTAAAGAGGCAGCTACTTTGCCTATCCATGAGATCTTACATGATCTCATGTTAAGAATGTGGGAGACACCTCTTACCACCTCTCCTCACTCTCGTAGACTGGATACCATGTATTGAGTACCTCCTTGTCCTGGCTTCCAGAAGACTCAGCTTCCTCACCACTCCATTGTAGTGGAATCAACTATGAGAAGGATCAGAAGTGCAAAGAGGCATGCCTCTAATCCTCCAGGACGTGAGTGTAGAACTTTGGATGCCTTTGGACGTCGTACTTTCCAGGCTTCCATGCTTTCTGCCAGGATCAGTTCATATATTTTATATATGGGAATGTTCCATAAGGAAGTCACAGGAGATTTGGAGATTTTGAGCCCTCTCCTTCCTGATGATAAGAGGCAGGATTTTCTCACACTGGTTAAACATGCCCAGGATGTTTCTAAGTTTGTCAATCGTGCAGCTTTTGACTGTTTTGAGTGCATAAGCAGAACCTCTGCCATTGCCGTAGGTGCACGTAGGATTGCCCGGCTCCAGGCATCTGATTTGGAGCTCTGGGTGCAGGACAAACTGGGCAATATCCCTTCTACAGGTGAGAATCTATTCGGCAAAAATTGGCAAGAGAAAGCCAATGAGCTCGATGCTGACAACTCCACTTTGGATAGATTATCCAAAGCTACAGCTGATCCTGCAAGGAAGAAATCTTTCAAGAAACCATTCTTCTCGAAAAAGAAGAGGTTTTATCCCTCTTATACCCAGCAGGGATGTTCTGCAGGTCAGTCTGCCCGAAAGGATCAGCAACCACCTAAACAAAGGAAAGCAAAGACTGCTAAGCGTCAACCGTCTCAACCGTCTCAGCAGTCTCAGCCTCCACAAGGCCTTTGACTTCCATCTAGAGAACTTAGCCTTCCTGGCCCTCAACGGAACAGAGCCTTCTACCATTCCAGGAAGGTTTGTCATTTTGCCCCCAGATGAGGGCAAATAACAGCAGAAGATTGGACTCTCTCCATTATAAAAGAGGGGTACAAGCTTCACTTTCTTTGCATGCCCCCTCCTACAATTGTAAGACAGTTCAATTCTCAGACCTCTCTCAACAACCTGTTAGATCAAGAGGTCACTATGCTTCTTGCCCAAGGGGCAATAGAAGAGGTATCTATTCCTCAACAGGGTACAGGGTTTTACTCCCTCTATTTCGTTATCCCATAGAAAACAGGGGGACAAAGACCTATTTTAGACCTCAGAGAATTGAACAAATTCCTGTTCAAAGAGAAATTCAAGATGATTTCTCTGGGAACTCTGCTGCCATACCTTCAGAGTCAGGATTGGCTTTGTTCTCTAGATCTCAAGGATGCGTACACTCATGTTCTCATCCATCCAACTTACAGAAGATTCCTTCGGTTCCTTTTTCAGGGAAAGCACTACCAATACAGGGTGCTTCCTTTTGGCCTAGCCTCAGCACCAAGGGTGTTTACGAAATGCATGGCTGTGGTAGCAGCATTTCTGCGCACTCTAGGAATATTCGTCTTCCCCTACTTAGACTGGCTCATTCGAGCCCCATCAGAGTCAGAGGCCAGGATTTCTCTATCTTGCACAATGCGTATCCTTCAGTATTTGGGTCTGATCATAAACATCCCAAAATCCAGCCTAACTCCCACTCTAGAGTTTATAGGAGCTTTGCTGGATACCAGAAAAGCAAGGGCCTATCTTCCACAGCCCTGCCTTCGCATTGTGCAGTTAGCCTCCCAGGCAGTGTTGAAAACTCATCTCACTGCTCGGGAAATGTTACAATTACTAGGCCACATGGCATCTACTGTACATGTGGTTCCCTATGCTCGCCTCCATATGAGAGCAGCCAAATGGACTCTATCCACTCAATGGACTCAGGCATCAGGCTGCCTATCAGACAAAATAGCAAACACAAGTCATCTTATTTTGTCTCTCCAATGGTGGCAATCAACCCAAAGCCTGTTGGTAGGGTGCCCTTTCCAGCAGCCCCTACCCCAGGTCACTCTAACAACAGATGCCTCACAGCTGGATTGGGGAGCTCACCTGCAAGTTCTCTCTACCCAAGGCACCTGGACTCCACAGGAGACCCACTTACATATCAATCTCCTAGAACTCAGATCAATCTTCTTTGCTCTTCGAGTGTTCCATACCCAGCTAAGCTACAAGACAGTCCTAATTCAGACGGACAATCAAGTAGCTATGTTCTATCTGAACAAGCAGGGAGGAACAGGCTCTCTTTTGCTTTGCAACGAAGCTTTGCGACTTTGGGCCCTCGCCAGAGAGCATCAGATTCATCTCCTTGCGGTGTATCTACCAGGCATTCAAAACTCTTGGGCAGACAGACTCAGTCGAGTTATGCTCCCGCACGAATGGTCTCTCCATGCAGACCAGGTAGCAAAAATTTTTCAAATTTGGGGAACCCTGGACATAGACCTCTTTGCAAGTCCACTGAATGCCAAACTTCCCCGATTCTGTTCCAGAAAAGTCCGGCTCAAGGTTGTCAGGCCAGGGATGCTTTCCTCCTCCATTGGGGTCAGGACTTCCTATATGCCTTTCCACCCATTCCCCTAATTCCCAAAACCCTATTCAAGCTTCAGAGAGACAGAGGCCATATGATTCTCATAGCTCCACATTGGCCACGGCAAGTGTGATACCCTCTGCTCCTACATCTCTCTCATGCTCCATCTTTGGATCTCGGATCTGCTCCAGATCTCCTGTCTCAGGAGGACGGGATGTTGTGGCATCCAAATTCCCATGCTCTGCATCTCAGGGCATGGTTGCTGAGAGCCTAGACCTACATGGTCTTAACCTTTCTCAACAAGACACTGCAGCACGCATAATTGCTGCAGCACAAGACAAGAACACATCACACCCACCCTAAAAGAGCTCCACTGGCTGCCTATCAGTGCCCGCATTAGATACAAGACAATCATAAACATTTTCAAAATCAAACATCAATCATCAGCTTTCAGCCTACACCCACTCATACAACCAGACAACAATACAAGGCCGAGAAGAAGAGGCACATCCAGCCGTGTCAACACACCTAAAGATATCAACAGGGTACACATGGACACCAAAAAACGAGCCTTATCAAAGGCGGCACCAACAATCTGGAATGCCCTCCCCGACTAACTGCGTTCAACAACAGACCTTAAGGAGTTCAGGAAACTACTGAAGACAACCCTCTTCATAGAACACTACGGTGACATTACTTAAACCATGCAACAGACACCTCAGTTCCCCCCACATGTCACTATAATTGTAATTAAGCAAGGAACTGATACCCATAGCATTGTAAATAGTGCACGCTGTAAATAGCACCACAAGAATCAACGTCCAGACACGCTCACACGCATACACTACTCACTGCATGTGCACACTATACACTGTATCTTATTGATTGTTTGCTGTTCAGACCGCCTTGATTGCAGGATAAGGCGGTATAGAAATACGTTTAAATAAAATAAAATAAATAAATAAATAAGTAAGGGATGTCCTTTGTGCTTCCAGGAAACCTTCCACAAGGCGCTCTTATGCTTTCAAGTGGAAAAGGTTTTCCATATGGTGTTCACAGAAGGGTCGACCCCCTTGCGATACCTCTGGAATCATTACTGGAGTATCTCCTTCATTTATCTAATGCAGGACTTAAGACTAACTCAGTAAGAGTCCATTTAAGTGCTATTTCAGCTTCTTTAAAACCTTTAAATGGGCAGTCTATTTCCTCTCATCCTCTCATTGCGAGATTTATGAGGGGTCTTCTTCTAACTAAGCCTCCCATTAGGCCACCACCATGGCATGGGACCTGAATCTGGTTCTTGGCCAGCTCATGAAGCCGCCTTTTGAACCCTTAGCTACTACCTTCTTGAAATTCCTTTCCTGGAAAGTTATCTTTCTCATTGCAATCACATCAGCACGTCGCATCAGTGAATTGCAAGCATTGGTTGCTGATCCTCCTTATACGAGGTTCCATCATGATAAGGTAGTCCTTAGGACTCATCCACACTTTATGCCAAAGGTGGTCTCACCTTTTCATTTAAACCAAGCAGTTTACCTGCCTGTATTTTTTCCAAGGCCTCATGCTTCAAATGAAAGGAATCTTCATACTTTGGACTGCAAAAGAGCACTTGCCTTTTACTTGCAAAGAACACAGCAACACAGAAAGTCCTCTCAACTCTTTGTTGCCTTTGATCCTTCTCATTTGGGACTTCCAGTCTCCAAGAGAACATTGCCCAATTGGATTGCACAATGTATTTCCTTTGCCTATCAGAGTAAGAACCTTTCTCTGGAAGGCCATGTCAGAGCTCACAATGTGAGGGCCATGGCAGCCTCAATGGCTCATCTACACTCTGTGTCTATTGACAACATCTGTCGAGCAGCGACTTGGGCCTCGGTTCATACCTTCACAGCTCATTACTGCTTGGACAAGGACTCCCGCCAGGATGCCTTGTTTGGTCAGGCTGTTCTACAACACCTGTTCCATACTTAATCAACTCCTACCCACCATTCCCGGTAGGATGCCAGAGATCCATGGGGGGAAGTGGAGCCCTTTCACAAGGGCACACAACTTCTGGGGTTTCTCCCTGGCATCAGTAGCTAGGGAGTCCCCATGTGTGAAGACTACATTCCTGCTTGTTCCTGGAGATAGCATAGTTACTCACCTGTAACAGATGATCTCCGGGAACAGCAGGAATTTAGTCTTCACAACCCCTAGGAGTTGTATCTCTCTTTTCTTTCCTTTCCCTCTCTCTCTCTTTGTCTCAGCTTTAAAACTCAACTGGAGAGAGGCAGTTGGGAAAGGCGGGAAGGCAGCACGCAGGCGCTGTGGGATGCTCCCAAAAGGTTTCTAATTGGACGCTGGGGAGCGTTCCCACGCAGGCTCCGTCGGTACCGACTATACCCATATGTGAAGACTAAATTCCTGCTGTTCCCGGAGATCACCTGTTACAGGTGAGTAACTATGCTTTACCCATGGGTGCTAACCGGGCAGCGGTGCAATATTTCTGCTGCCCAGTTAGCGACTGGTGCCACCCCCGGAACGCCCACGACACGTCTGATGCTAAGTGGTTGGCAGCGGGGTGTTTATTGGCATTAATTGGGAATAACCGTGTTAGTGCCACTGAATATCCCATTCAGTGGCATTTACATGGTTTATAGGTCTGTAAACTGTGTAAATGCCTTTGAATATTGGGCCTTAAATTTTTTACTTTACAGACTTCATCCATGCAACTACCTCCGGGTAGAGGAGGAGGGAGAAGAGGTGTTATGAATTCCCAGCAGGAACATGGGCAAACAGGAGGGACGCGTACTTGTTAGACCTGTGCCCAGCAAAACTGTCCCCAGTCTCTTGCTATCCAGAAGACTGATTCTACTCCGCTGTATCAGTGTTACTCTAACCCAGAAGACTTTGCAGTTGATACATTTATTTATTTAGACTGTTTTGTATACCATCTTATCCTTCAATCAAAGTGGTCACAACACAATTGGGGGATACATTTAACACATTAAACTTGCTAATTAAATTAAACACGAGGGGGCATGAGACACATACGCTAATACTTACAGGGAACATGGGCAATGGAGGGTTAAGTGGCTTGTCCAAGACCACAAGGAGCACCTGTGGGACTAGAAACCCCAGTCCTTCCGGCCCAAGGTTGCTGTCCTCTAGTGCAATTTGAACCCCCGACCTTCCGGCCTGAGGTACCTTGCCCCAACCACTAGGCCACTCCTCCCAATACATGGGATGAATTACTATTTTTGCATCTAAGCTTAACCCCTCAGGGAGAGTTAGTGGCTAGGCTAGGAGAATCTAATCTTAAATTTGTAATTGATACAGAAGCTACTACTTCTGTGCTCTGTTTGCAAGATTTGCCTGCCATTTATCAAGCTCAGCTAGCACAGGCACAGATGGTGCATTGTGAGGGCACTGAGGGCAAGGTAATTCCTCACCAGAAACTTGAATCTTTACCTTTGCAGATTGGACAGACTGTGGATCCCGCTACCTTTCTTGTAGGAGAGGCTTTACCAGCAAATCTTTCAGGTCGGGACTTTTTAGCCTCACACTGAGTTACTTTGTCCTGGTTATCTGGACAATTGCTTTTTCAATTGTATCCTCTCTGAGTGCCTTCTCCTGCAGATGCCAGCACCATTCATCCTGCTCTCTCTCAACTTCTTTCAACCCTATGGTCAACACCAAGCTCTAGTGTCGGAACACTTTCTATCCTGCCTGTGAAGATCACCTTGAAACCCGGAGCCTAGCTTCCTCGACTCAAGCAATATCCTCTACCAGCAGCTGCCATCGATGGAATTCATCCTGTTGTTGAAGCCTATGATGTAGAAAAAGGGCAAGAGGAAACAATAAGTTGTCTGGGCAGATGAGAAGACGATTTCCAGTAGCCTTGGGACTCACATGTAGCACCCCAAGAAGTCCACGAAGTCTGGGTTTCCAGCGGAACATCCTGATAACACTGCAGGAGAGATGAGAGGGAAAACAGAGCCATGTTAGGTGGCTTTAAATACAGCAGTGTTTTGGATGTTGATGCTCATCACAAGGTGGTTGCCCTTTACCAGAAAGTCCCCAGCAGAAGAATGTCCTTTACACTTTAAAACTGTGACTTGCGCAGGCAGTAGCACAGCCTGAAGTAAATGCTGAATGTATTCCGCATGCTTAATGTGCCTAAATGTTCCCAAAGTCCCACAGAATGCCCAAAGCCTATGCGTTGTTTGTACAGTAGTGGCCAAAACAATTAAGGCAGAGTCCAAAATATCAGAATTTTATTAGAAAAGTACGTGTTATTGTCACTTTCATGGTCAAAAGTTTTAAGAACCAAAGATATATATGTCAGTTTCAAAGTTTTATTCAGGAAACAATATATGTATCAATATTTGATAGGGTGTCCATGATTTTTCAGCACACCCTGGATTCTTGTAGGCATACTGTTAACTAGCGTTTTACAGTATGCCGGAATGATTTTGTTGACCCATACATGCTTGAATATGTCCTTTAAATCTGCTTCTGAAGTTGGACGGTGAGCTGCCACCTTTTTCTTCATAAGATTCCAACAGTTTTCAATTACATTGAGATCCAGAGAGTTTGATGGCCAACTTGGTAGCAGTTCAATCTTGTTGTCCAAGAACCATTTTTTGACTGTTTTTGCAGTGTGGCACGGTGCCGAGTCCTGCTGAAATATAGTTATGCCAGAAACATTCATGTGTATTTTAACTTTACTATTCAGCACGGATATGTATTTTGCAGCATTTACTCTTTCACCTTTCTCAAAAATGTGCAGGCCACATCGTCCATTCGCCGAGATACCACCCCATACCATGACTGATGGTGGGTGTTTAACAGTCTTGATCGTGTACTTCGGATTTAGTCTCTTGCCTGCTGGTCGACGGACGCAGTTGTAACCACTCCCATGTACTTGGTGAAATGTACTTTCATCTGTGAACATTACCCTCTCCCACCATTCAGCAGATTTGTCTTTCATCTTGCTACAAAACTGTATGCGGGCAGCAATTTGTTTCCTGGTCATCATAGGTGTCTTGGCAGGTCTTCTGGCCACGAGTTTGAATTCATCCACAAACCGTCGTTGGACAGATCTGGCACTTATCTTTATTCCTCAATCATTAGCTGAGTCACACGTTGAGACTATGTGGACTAGATTTAATAATGTTTTTGAGGAATCGGTCATCTCGTCCAGTAGTTATCCGTCTGTGCCCACATTTCGAACGACGTGTATGGCCACCTGATTTCAGAACATTCTGAACTGCACACCTTGATATATGCAAGTGTTTTGCAATAGCACATTGCGAATATCCTTCAGCATGGAAGGACAGACTAGATGGGCCTTGTGGTCTTTTTCTGTCATCATGTTTCTATGTTTCTATGGAGTGTGACAACTTGTCCCTTTACAAAGCCATTAATATCGCACTTTCTACCCATCTTGATTGTATATTTCACATGTAACTTTCAATCTTTTCCTAGGTGTAAAAATTCAAAACTTCATCCAAGAAACCTACTAGAGTGTAAGTAAACTAAAGTGGACGCCAGACGCATGGTGTGACTAATCGCCATGCTGATTAAATAAGTAAGCACGTGTGACATCTCCACAGTACATTATTTAACAATAAATTGTAGAAAAAGATACCTGCCTTAATTTTTTGGCCACTACTGTACACTGTATATATATTTACCACAAGATATCAAGGAAAGTTCAAGCGCACGTGTAAGTCCAGACACCTCAGCTAATTGTGTACTAGCAAATGGCGAAAAAGCAGATTCCAATACGGTGTCTAAAGTAGTGGCTGCATATCCCACATAAATTTCACCATTTATCTCTCTGAAAGCAGATCCGTCCACAAATAATGTCATAGAGGCATGTATTAGCTAGACTTTTTATGTATTATCCATTTTATCTCTTTTTACTTTGTCTCCTCTGTTTTAAGTGAGATCTTTTATGTGCATCAGTTATTTTAATGGTATTATTACTCTTTGTTTATTGTTTTATTTATTTTGTTTTTGAGGGTTTCACCCCCTGAAAAAGGCCTTTGGCCGAAAAGTGTCGGGGTTTGACAAATAGTCTTTTGACTGCCACGTCTCGCACCGGCTCCCTTGGTTTGTTCTGTACGCTGTAGATGCTGTTGCTCTTTTTTGGACTGCTTTGCCCTGCTGTTTTTACATTGGAATCAATTTGGTCTGCTATCTCAAAGTTGGGTGAGGCGATTATTCCTCAGATATAAGTTTTGACTGCTCAAATTCAATCTCATATAATGGTTATTTCTAAAACTTTCGAATAGATACCTGGTATTCAGTGGTCTCTTTCCGAATTTGGTAGTAGACTTTCTCGTGTGGAAACTGTCATGGATATGTATAGTGTTGATTATGAAGGCTGTTTAAGTTTAATTTCTGCTTCTATGTGCTTGCATGCATTGTTGTAGTACTTCTCCTTGTCTTGTCTTGTCTTGCTGCACATTGGAAATCTGAGTTCTGCAATTGCCTCTCTTTCTTCTCTGACTAGCTTCTCTGCATTTCTGGGCAATTTTCAGAGTTTCTTCAGTCATCCATTTGGCCATTTTTGTTTTTTTTCACCTTTTGTAGAGATTTCTCACTTTCTTCCAACTCAACCTTCTTGATGTCATCCCATAACTCTTCTGGAGCTCTATCAATAATGTCATATGGATGCGAAAGTTGCAAAGTGAAAAAAAATAGAAAGGAAGAAAACTGATGCCTTTGTATTTATGGTGCTGGCGACGAATTCTGTGTATTCTATGGATTGCTCGAAGAACAAACCAGTCAGTACTAGAGGAGACCAAACCTAAACTTTCTTTGGAAGCTCAGATGACAAGACTTTGACTTTCATACTTTGGACACATCATGCGAAGAGAGATCATTAGAGAAAAACATCATGCTTGGCAAGTTAGAAGGTCAATGCAAAAGAGGAAGTTCAGCAATGAGATGGATTGATAACAATAACAGCAGCTATGGGTGTCAACAGTGAGCTGCCTGACTGAGGACCAAATACAGTTTAGAACAACTATCCAGAGGGTCACCATGAGTTGACACTGACTCAATGGCACATAACAACAACAACAACAAGTTTAAAATGGAACAACTAGAGAATGTTACTTGGTCTGCCAACTTGAGACTAGTTAGCTTTTCTAAGTCTGCTGTGGTGTCTGCAAGAGATATGTTTAAGGATTATCTGGTTCAGTATTATCGTATTGGGGGTACCTCAAAAATTGTACCCCAAGAAGGATTCTGGCTCTGGTCAGAGCAGTTCTGCTTCCCAGATGGATGTTCTCTTTTTTTTTTTTTTAATTTTTTATTTACGAAAATGTTTTACAAATTAAATCAAGATGGCTCCAATGAGCATTCTTGAAGAAAAAGAGCAGACAAAACAGAAATTTCTTTTACAAGAAAAACTAGGTAACAGTTAACAAAGTAATAAATGATACAAACATCATCCACTCACCCTAGCCCACGAAAAGAGGGGGGAGACAGATCACAAAATTAAATCTACAACTTGAGAAGTATTAAGGACAGCAGACCAGCTCTGGCCATCTAAAGATTAAGCGAGTCCAGGAGAGGAATCAACAGACGACTCGAGACGGCGAGCGTTAATGAAAGCCAACATTTGGGAGCGATCATAAAAAATATAGGAAACAGAGTGATACGTCACCAGACATTTACAGGGATGTTTCAAGAAAAATAATCCCCCCAATTGAAGAATCCCATGGCGAACTAGGAGAAAATCCCTGCGACGTCTCTGAGTTTCCTTTGCTAGATCCGGATACATATGAACGAGTAACCCTCTAAACATAAGATTCCGCTTCTGGAAAAAAAGTTTCAATAGCCATTCTTTATCAGAAAGTAGAGCAAAAGTAATAAAGTAGAAGGAACCTGGGATTCATATCCTGAATTTTCCAAAAGATCTGTTACATTCAATATATTACCAGCTGCCTGATCTTCCCTAGACTTAATCTGGCCCAGAATTACTTTCCCTTTAGGTAAATAATAAATCCTAACCAAGGGCGGAATTAAATCAGGGGAAACACTCAACACATCCTCTAAATACTATTTAAACAAATCTCTAGGAGAAACAGTAATCAACTTAGGAAAATTAATTAATCTTAGGTTCTACTCCCTAGACTTATTGTCCAACAATTCTAACTTAGCTTGTACTGAAGAGAAGTTCTTTTTAAATGCTTCAGAATGTTCCTCAAGAACAGCAACATTACTCCGAAGTTCCTCCACTACAGGTTGTAGTATTGCCATTTTCCATTCTAATTCACCCACAACAGCCTCTGTACTATGGACCTTCCGGGCCAACGACGAGACATGGGGCACCAAAGTTTCTCCCAAGGAGACAATAGCCTGCCATATTGATTCCAACGTGAAGTTGTCCAGTCGCTGCAGAGAAAAAGCAAAGCTCAGATCTGGTGATGACATAGCGGTTTCCACTTCCACCAGCATCTCTCGAGCACACCGCACAGGGAGACCTTTCCCTGTGTGACCTTCCTCCTTCAGTGCCGACGATGTCAAAGGGCGGTGTTGCTCAACAGCAGCACCCACAAGCTCCAGTGGCACCTCCACTCCGGACCCTCTCAAGCCAACAGCTTCCCGCTCAGACGAGTAAGGGCTAAGCACCAGAAACCCCTCAGGGAGAGGTGATCCACGGAGCACTTTCGGAGCAGGGCTCGCAGGGGAGAAAAATGGAGCCGAAACAGCCGCTGAGTCACCCGACTCCGAAGAACCTGTTAATTGGCGTTCTTCCCCTGGTAAAGCCGAAACTCGAGGAGCACGAACAACAAAGGAATCTAAAGGCCCCCGAAGAAATTGGCGTAGAGGTATGAGGGGGCTGAGAGGGCAACGATCCTCCTCTCCCTTTCCGCTTCCGACCCATGAGAAGTGCTCACTCGCAGCGGCCCGCCGATGCC
Source organism: Ichthyophis bannanicus (assembly GCA_033557465.1). Taxonomy (NCBI): domain Eukaryota; kingdom Metazoa; phylum Chordata; class Amphibia; order Gymnophiona; family Ichthyophiidae; genus Ichthyophis; species Ichthyophis bannanicus. Next base: position 1,005,963,131 of record CM066031.1, on the reverse strand, counting down.
ATCTTGAGTTAGACACTCCCCCCCCCCCCCCAGATGGATGTTCTTAATGTTTTCGCAATATTAAAATCGTCTGTGGTGGACTCTGTGTGGTATCTGTTGCTTTAATGATAACTTTCACTCTCACATCTGACCAAGAATGGTTGTTGAAGATATTCTATAAGAAAAGGAATGTTTCATTTAAGGGTTATGTTATCCGTGTAGTTCCAGATTTTGTCAGGGAGACTCAGAAGAGGAAGAAAGAATTCCTTCTTCTGAGGCTGGATGTTCTGCAGCTTGTTTCTTAAATTTTCATGCAAGTGCCTGGTCAAGTACCAGTCGGCTAGTTACATATTTTATGAACCCTCCCAGCTTATTGCCTTTATTGTACTTCTGTTTTTATTGAACCATAGATGTACAAAAATCCCCAAGGCCATGGGTACAATTACATGGACCCTGGATTCACCAATACAACAGCAAAGATAACAAAACATCCAGTTTTTATTTACATTTTCTCCCACAACAGACCTTTACCTCACTTATCTCCCTCCCTTCCTCCCCAACCCTGCCCCACAGCTGGGATTACAATAACCCTTATTCAGTCCTAATACCACAACTGCTATAGTCATTATACACCAAATAATCACAGAATATTCATATATTGTGCATCAAATTGTTTGTAGCACTAGGTTTGAGCCTTCCAAACTGTCTCCCGTGATCAACTTTCTGAGTGTTTGTGGTCAAGGTCTTACACTGCTCATCTTTGGGCTCCTCGGTCTCATCTCGTCCCGTTAGCCCATACTTAAAATCTCATTCCGAGCGTGTGATGTCAATGTATCTAGGTAACATCCCCATTACAAATAGAAGGCCTCCTATTCCTGGGTGCTCCCTTTTGTTATCAAACGTTCCATGAGCATCAGCTGGTGCAGATTATTGTGCCACTCCCAAAATGTGTGTGTGTGGGGGGGGGGGGGGGATTTTCATCCCTCCAATGTTGAAGAATTGGCTGCTTCCTCACCACACATGCTTTCCCAACTAGCAATCTCACTGGGTGGCTCTTTGGTTGTGTTGGCCGTAGGGAGTCAGACAGATTCATTTCCATCTGCAGCTCTATGTTTTGGTCTAAGATTTCTTTATCTTTATATTTTATCTTTATTGCAACACTTGATATACCGCCCAAGCAGAGCATCAGAGCAGTGTACAATCAATATGGGCTGCGAGTGAAAATAAAGAGAGAAAGGAACACCATTATTTAGACAGGAAAGCATCAGGTGGAGAGACAGACAGAAAGTGAAGGGATAGATGCACCAGACACACATACGAGGGGTATAGGGGATAGAGGATCGCCACAGAGGAGGGGAGGAAAACCTAGGGGTCAGGGGAGGGAAGGTCAGTGGCAAGGTGATGGGTTTTTCAGCATGGCCTTGAATCGAGGAAATGACACCTCGGTGCAGAGGGCATGTGGTAGTGTGTTCCAAAGTGCGGGGCCTAGTTAAAAGAACACGGAGTGACGGGTAAGTTCGAGGCAGACCTGGGCGGGGGAGGGGAAGAAGAGACGTTCCCATGAGCAGACCGGAGAGGGCGGGGGGAGGGCTCCTGATAGATAAGGTCTGCTAGATATTGGGGTTGTTTGTGTATGCAGTACTTTGTGGGTGATTGTGAGTATCTTGTATGTGAACTGGGATTTGATTGGGAGTCATTGTTGCTGCAAAAGGAGGGGGTGTCGTGGTCGGACAGAGAGGAGTGGGTAAGAAGACGAGCTGCGGTGTTCCGGATAAGTTTTAGGCGACAGAGCTGCTATAGGGGGAGGCCTGCAAGAACAATGATTTCCTCCAAGTAACATTGGATTTGTCCTCAAAAAGTTGTTATCAGGGCCATCACCACCACATATGAACCACATTGACCTGACTGTTCACACCTTGAGCACTCAATCCACTCAGAGTCCACTGTGAAGTGCCCACAATGGTGAGAATTGGGCCCTGTTGAGGGCCAGAAACTGGAGCTCACACCATCGATTTGACTGAAAGAAGGAATCCATTTGATGACTTGCAGAAGTGTTTCCGCAGGGACTGAGCCCTCCATATCCCTGGCCCACGCGGATTCCGCCCAGTGCATCAATTTCCTGTTGAATTGGGCTGTAGATAAAGCTCCACTGTTTTCCTCCTTCAGATGAAAAAAGTCCACCATTCTCTCCTTCCCTCTCATGAGCAGACTTTCCTTGTGAAGTTATGTAATGTAGTGGTGGAGTTGACAGTAGGCAAAGTAGTGTTTAAGACTCACGCTTATATTCAGCACTTACTGCCGTGAACGGTCCGATTGTCCCTTACCTGTCTATTTGCCTCACAAAACGTAAACCCCGTCGCTCCCAGAGGAAACACACTGAATGCCATGCCAGGGTAAAAATTCATGTTACAAAGAAGGGGGAGAAAGTCTGATCCCACCGGTAAGATCTATCCCCGAGTGCAGAGAATATGCCGCTAATAGGCCAAATCAGCCAGCTTTTACTAAGTCGAGCGAGGAGCGAAGAACTTTCTATCTGTAAGACTCCCAACAGGCTATAGGGGAAGACAAAATCGTCCTCAAACCTACGTGAGGTGCCACATCTGGAATGCCATCGTGTACTGCTGTAAATCCGGTAATCCTATCTCACTATATTTCCACCCACCTCAAAGTCTGGACAACGCCACTTTGGCACCCCCCCCCCCCCCCCACTCCACAAGAACTGATGAATTTCCCCTCAAGATAGTTAAGATCCAAGTGACACATAGAGGTTAGAAAGGTCTGGAAGTAATAAAGAATCTTTGGTAGCAACACCATACAATAAGTCTCCACTCTGCCTACCAGGGAAAGCGGCAGTGGATTCCAACCTTGCATACATATTCACACTTTCCGAAATAATATCTCTTAATTCAGCTGATATAACTTACCCGGGTCTTGAGGCAACTGGATCCCTAAATAAGTGAGTGCCTTCTCTGCCCATCAGAGCAGAAATAATGGGCCTCAGGTAGTTCTCAATTGGCCCAGAACGTCCAGGGCTTCCGATTTGTCTACATTAAGTTTAAGCCCCACCACTGCCCCATAGTGGTAAAATTTGAGAGCAGTATAGGCAGTGATTCCCTGGATTGAGTGATATGGACCAGTATGTCATCAGCAAAAGTGGAAATTTTGAATTCGGAACCTCTAATTTGAACCCTGGGACAGCTGGTGATCTGCTAGCTTTTGAAGAAGGGGGTCAAGAGAGAACAAATAATAAGGGTGACAACGGGTCCCCCTCTCCAATGAGAAGGACTCTTATATCATTGAGTTTACTATGACTGTCGCCGTGGGTTGTGAGTAGAGCAACCTGACCATATGAAGAAAGGAGTCCCCTAGGCCATATTTAGGGAGCACTGCGAACAGGTAGTCCCAGTCCACCCAGTCAAACACCTTTTCTGCGTCGAAGCTAATGACCAGGGAGAGGAGGTCTTGCTCGTGTACCCACTCCAAGGATGCCAGAATCTTATGTATATTGCTGGTTGCAGAGCGATCCCCGGACAAAACCAACCTGGAATTCATGCAGGAGTTCAGGGAGCACTCCGGCCAGGCTATCAGCCCGAATTTTCGCAGAGTTTAAGATCATAATTAATCGGAGAAATGGGACGGTACGATGTGGCATATTACGGGTCTTTCCCTGGCTTCGGGAGCATGGCAATATGAGCCCAGTTATTGCCCCATCCAAATATGCCCTTCTCAGTATGCTCCTGAAATGTTTCTGCTAGAAGGAGTCAGCTGACATTGTAAGATTTTGTAAAACTTGGCACTAAATCTGTCCGGGCCAGGGGCCTTGCAACATATCGCATGTTGGATTCCTTTTTGAATTTCCTCTGTCGAGGTCAGTGCTCCTAGTGCCACCGCCCGCTGGTCTGACAGCTGAGGCAACTGTAAGTTACCCAAATATGCTGCTAGTGTGGATGGTGACACCGGATCTCAGGTGTACAGGTTTTTATAAAATACCTGAAGTAAATGTGTGATGTGGGTATTATCGCGATGTAGGCCCTCCGCAAGCATCATGCCAGTAATCTACCTACTTGATCACCATGTCTAAATAACTGGAATTTGTAATAAAGTATAGATGTTTTGGCTCATTGATGTAGCAGCTAATTTAGAGATGCATCTCCAGCCATGCTGACTTCATGTGTGCAGTCGGGCATTATGTTTATGTTTATGTTTATTTAAATTTGATATACCGCTCAGGCCAAAAAGGCATTAGAGCGATTTGCAATACTATATCATTCAAGGAAATAAGAAAAGAACGCCATTTATTTGATAGGACAGAATAGGGGACAGAGATAGTCAAACAGATAAGAGAGAGAAGAACACAGAACAGCATTGCATATAATTGTGATGGGCCCTTACCACTTGCCTCTCAAGGCACAGGATTTGCCCGTTTATCAACCGCCAGTTTCATGCCATGTTTGCCAGTATGGTCCCCTCAAGGCATCACCTTAGCTGTTTCCCTGAGGAGGTTAGGAGTGTCTTTATGTTGGGCATTGTTCGCATAATCGTTCCACCGCTCTTGAAAGAATTTATGAAAAGTGGTGTCCTTATATAGCTCCAAGGGAAACCGCCAATCTCTGTTACTCCCCATGGTAGATCTACCCACACCGGGGAATGGTCTGAAATTTCGCACGGGCTATAGTGGCCTCTATGACCTTATCATACAAAGTCGGACAACAGTACCGTGTCCAGACAGGTGCTGGTCCCATGTACTCGGGAGAGGTGGGTGTAATCACGCTCCATGGAGTGAAGGACACGCCAGGGGTCCACCACCTGTAACTGTCGATTAAACCTACTCAGTGCCTTCACAAGGCCTCATCGGGTGTCCATTTCAACCCACGAGGCATCCATCTGCAGATGAAAAACCACATTAAAGTTACTGCCAATCACTAGGCTTGCCTCTGGGAGGCTCTCCAGTTCAAAAGCCACTTTGGCAAAATATGGGGTGTTGTTCGCATGTGGACCACATGGGGAAAATGAATAAATGCACAGGGGGAGAGCCTCTTTTGATTGAAAGCAAGTTCTGCTATGAGGAGACATGGAATGAGGATGAGAGGGGATAGATTTAGGAGTGATATGCGGAAATATTTTTTTACGGAAAGAGTGGTGGATCCATGGCATAGTCTCCCAGTGGAGGTGGTAGAGATGAGGACAGTATCAGAATTCAAAAAAAGCATGGGACAAACACAGAGGATCTCTAAAGGAAAAAAGGGGATTGTTGTAGTTGTTGATATGGAAGGACAGACTAGATAGGCCATGTGATCTTTTTCTGTCGTCATTTTTCTATGTTTCTACATAGCACCACAGGGGAGCCTTCCAAAATCCCATAAAGTATGAAGTATCTTCCTAAAGGATCGGCTATTATCTGTGAATCCTCAAACCGAAGGACTTTATGAAACAGGATTACCCACCTCCATTCCTCCGCTGCGCGGGAGCCCCAAATACCTGACCCATCCCATCTCTCTTCAATTTGGTGTGCTCCACTGCAGCTTGATGAGTCTCCTGCAAGAGAGCGATATCGCATTGGGAACGACCTAATGCTTGGATGTTCTTATAGCGTTTGACCGGGGAGCCCAATCCACACATATTCCAGGAAAAAACCCTCAGCCTGTTCCGTTTTTATCAAGGCCAAGCCAGTGACACACTGTAATAATAGGAGGGTCCCCCCAGCCTAGGACTACCCCTACAGCAATTATAACATTATAAATGTAAGCTCTGAAATACCCTACTTTGGACATCCCAACTGTTCCCTCCCCTGCTTGATCCCCTCCCTTCTCCTCCCTCCCTCCCCCATCGCCTCTGTTCCAATTCCTCTCCCAAATCACAGACCACTTCTTGATGTGTCAGGGTCCTTCCCCCCCATCCTGCTTGCCCTCATGCCTATTGCCGTCCCCGTCTTATACACTGCCCATCATAATAGCCACGCTCACTCTTCTCACCATTCATCCATCCTCAAGCACTCCCCTTTCTTTCTCCAGCAAGTCATGCTACCCTCCCACCCTCAAACCACTAACTCATTCCTGGCCTCTTTCTATCCCTCCAAGTAGGAGACATTCCCCTTAGTCCTTTGACGTTATAGACATCATTTTCCCCATATCAGGACCTGGTTCTCTGAAAACGGTACCACAGTGCAGAGGGGAGGCATGATCCCACCTTCTACCCCATGTCCTTCTCCCTCCTGACCCAACATGGAACTAGCTCCTGTACAGCCCATGACCCCGCATACCCACCCCCACCAAGTTGTTGGAGCCCTAGTTTGGTATTGACATAGTCACTGGGGCGATTCCATTTCCCCTTCATTGGGCAAGGAAACGTTATTTAGACTTGTTGCCAATCGTTACAGCCCCCCTATGTTCTAGCTTGCATCCCCTCTGCCCGCATTCTCACCATTCATTCCCCCCCAATCATCTGCCCTCTATCCCTCATATAGTCCCCAAGTCCCATCCTTCTCCGCCCATTAGCTTTGTTCTTAACAATTTAAACCCATGCTTCTTCCAGTCCACCCCTTTTTAGACCACAGACTGCATAACATCAGCTACTGAAGTTCTAAAACATACAAAGAGGCACACATTGCCACTTATGAAGGAATGGTAGTCCCCTCTCCTCTGCTTTCCTCCCTCATTATGATCCTGCTCCGGTCGCAAGTCGGCAACAAAATTAGGGGGTTTATTGTCCCCTCGCAGCCAGAGCAGTAGTGTCTATGTCCATGGCCTACCAAGCTGGGCCTAATGCCAAAGAGGTTGTGTTCCACATTCTTGATGATGATTATAGGATCCTGGCCATGGCTGCGAAGATGCTTTCATTGGGGTCAGTTCTTTCTGAAGAAATTGTTGCGTTTTCTCAGCTGAATCAAAGACCCGATATGTGCTGTGATACTGTACACAAAGCTTAGCTGAGTAGAGCACTGCAAATTTTAACTGGGCCTCTGTTAGCTGCTGACAAATCGGTGCATTTGCTTGGTGATGTTGGCTCAGTGGGGCGGAATAGTCTTGGGCAATGCTCAGCATGCGACCCTCATGGTGTATAGGCCCCTTATTCCGCGCTGCTCTCAGCACTAAATCCTTTTGCACATAATTAAGGAATCTTGCTAGCACAATGCATGGGCACTGGTCTGATGGTCGGTTAGAGCCCACCCAATGGGCTCATTCAATGAGTAGCACCCCACACTGATCTCCTAAAGGCAGAAACTGGGGTAACAATACTTTTAAACAGCTACATAATTTCCCATCTTTAATAGCATCCGATATTCCAAAGAAGCAGAGATTGTTTCGCCTGCTTCTATTTTGAAAGCATCAAGCTTACTGTCACATATGGCTGCTTGCTCTTTAAGTTGTTGGACTTCTCATGCAAGGGTAGTAGTCACATCAGCAAGGGAGAGATGGCACTCTGCGTCTTGCAACCAGCCCCTGACAGCTTCAAGGGTTTGTGTCAGTATGCCCAGTTTGCCATCAAGCCTCTCAAACCAGGAATTAAGGGTGCCTACCACTGCTAGTGTCACATCATCCACCAGCTCCATTTGCAACGGTGATCTCGGCGGTGGCTGAGTGTCCGCCATCTTGACTGGGTGCGCTCCAGTTTTATCTTTGTTGCTCCGGGATTTTTTTGTGACCTCAAGCTTGTCATGGCACTCAAGGTCACTGCTCCATCCTTCATACAAGTCATCAGGATGTTTTGGGACATGTGGGTCAGCCAGTTAGTGTTCCGGGAGCCGGTAGAGGTAGGTCCTTGGAGAGAGAGCAAAACGTGTCCACTCCCTCTCAGCACATCATGTGGTCTCGTTTTTGCCTTTCTTAATGCTCGCAGCACCTCCGTTCCTCTGGAAAGTGGTGTTACTCCGTAATTATGTTAATGGTGGCTGTAGTGCCTTTTTTTCCCTTTGATTTTTTTTTTTTTTTCAGTGGAGTCCTCCCCTCATGGTGGACTTGATTTGTGGGCAGTTAATGGAGTATTTCCCTGAGTACTTTTATTTGTTGTTTCCTTTGTTGTTTTTTTGCTATGCCTTCCATATTTCTGTACAAGTATTTTGCTTGGAACTTATTGTAATTTCATAAATAATAAAGTAAAAAGAAAATTAGGTTCCTCTCCCTCCCCTCCAAGCACACCCACACTATTGCAAAACACTCTTATAGATCATCATATTGTTAGAGAAGCACCGGGTTAAGATCCTTTGCAAATAAGATAGTTACCCCTCTCTTTTTATTTTCTCTTAAATACGATGCAGCCAATATCAAAGGGAAATGAAGAAAATTAAGAAGTCGCTAGTCTTCCTCAAAAAACACCAAAGTGTGACAGCTCTTTAAACAAGATGGAATGGAAAATAAAACAAAGGATCCAATTCAGGAAGGCCGTGAAACACTACCTCTTCCTCATACATTACCCTGAACCTAATAGAAACTCAGCACCATTTGCCGAATCCACCCAAATCACTACTGTCTAAAACCACACAAACACATGATCAGCCTACAAATTGTATATATTGTATATTTTATGGTTGTACATAGTTACCCTGTTAGCCAAGTTGATTATCCTGTTCATATGTAAACACAAAGTACTATTGGAAATGTGTATGTTCACTGTTTATTGTAAACCGCGCTGATGCTGAATAGCGCGGTATAAAAGAGACTTTAAATAAATAAATTAAATAAATAATGCCTCTGTATTGTTCCATGGTGAGACCGCACCTTGAATATTGTGTGCAATTCTGGTCGCCGTATCTTAAAAAGGATATAGCGATTTTAGAAAAGGTTCAGAGAAGAGCCACCAAAATGGTAAAGGGGATGGAAGGATACTCCTATGAAGAAAGGCTAAAAAGGTTAGGGCTCTCTAACCTGGAAAAGAGACGGCTGAGGGGAGATATGATAGACGTCTATAAATTAATGAACGGAGTGGAACGGGTAAACGTAGATCGATTGTTTACGTCATCAGAATATAAAAAGACTAGGGGACATGCAATGAAGCTACAGGGTAAACTATTTAAGACTAATAAAAGAAAATATTTTTTCACTCAACGTGTAATCAAACTCTGGAATTTGTTACCGGAGGATGTAGTAAAGGCTGTTAGTGTAGCTGGGTTTAAAAAAGGTTTGGACAAGTTCCTGGAGGAAAGGTCCATAAACCATTATTAAGAAGGGACCCAGGATATCAATGCTTGAACCAATACAAGCATTGTGGAACTTGTGTCTTTTGGGGAAACTGTTAGGTACGTATGACCTAGATTGACCACTGTTGGTAACAGGATACTGGGCTTGATGGACCTTGGTCTGACCCAGTATGGCATATCTTATGTTCTTATGTATGATAGAATGCTTAAAGAGTGAATTAAGTCCTTTCACATTATAGGTCAAATTTTTGATTTTAATACCAGCCGTTATCCACCATCATCATATAACAAAACAATGCTAACATCAAGAACAAAACGTTGCTAGTGCAGAACATTCCTTTGACCACTACCCTACCACTATCCACACCTCATTTAAATTCCCTTAGCTATACCTGTTGACCCAAATCCCAACCCACTTGTCCTTTCATCTTTCCTCTGTCTAAGCTGTCAGATTCTCCCTCAGCAACCCTACCACAGGAGGAAAGATCCCATCCTAGACAGATCCCACCCCCACTTCCCTAGGAAAAACACCCTCGCTCGTCTTCCAACTATAACTCATTCTATGGCATCTATCAAAGCCCAAACATACTGCTATGCACTTGTGCAGCATCCATCTCCCCAAACCACTTGCATTCAGCTACAAAACCCCATCCCTTTCAAGAACCAAAAACTTTAAAAAGTATTTAAACAGATCACCCCATGAGGATCAAGTGTCTCTGGAGAGACCCCTCAAGAGTATCTTAAGGCTTTTCAGGCAAAGCAAGTCCAGATCATGGTAGCACTCAAACAGTTACAGAGGCTCAGCCATTCTCATTGAGTCAATTCCTCTTATGATTTCCACCAGACAGTTGCTGCCATTTTGCAAGTGGTATTCTCTGTAACTACTGAGGCTGTGGGAGATCCTCAATGCCCAGCACGCCCATTTCCTTCAGCACTGCCAGAGTAGCCCTTGAACAGATGCAGACAGTCTTACCCTCCTTAATCATGGCCAAGGCCAAAGGGAACTGCCAGCAGCATCTTCCCTCAGCTTTTGGGTAATGTCCCTTATCTTTCCACTAACACAGAGTGACTAGAGACAAATCTTCAATCTCAATTTTGTGGGTCTTCCAGACTATTTCAACCATCATCCTCACTTTTGATGCCTCTCTCTCTGTAAGCGCATAATGATGGAAGCATACCACAATGTTGCAAGAAAGATTCTGTCTGGGAGGCCCCAAGAACCATTTTACTGGTTCTGATTTTAGTGGCAGGCACTATCCCGATCCATCTGCCATCAGTTGTGTAATCATCTTCTCAACAACTGTTGCTCAAGCCATATAAACAGCCTCCTCCAGGATGCCTCAAAATCACAAATGATTGCATCTGGTGCGATTCTTCAGGTCTTCCACTTTATCTGCTAAGTCCACATTAGCCTGCTTGAGTGCCGCCATGCTTCTCCATGTGAACTTCAGCTTTCTCAGCTTGATGGCCGATGTCTGTGATTTCATCTCTGAGGTTGCTTGCCAGCACCACTACTTCTGCCCACACAGAGATCATCTCTGACTTGCTAAAGCATCTGTGAAATTCACTCAGGGAGAGCTGCTCCCCAGATTCTGATTCGGGGCTGCTGTCCCGGCTTGAGTGCTCCCTGTCGCCCTTGTCAGTGCAGCTTCACAGGCGCCATCTTGCCACCCTCTTTCCTTGGCATGGGGAGCCTGAGTAAGCATGATCTTGCGATTCCACAGCCTGGTATTTTGCTACCATTGGACAAAATTCAGTGTTTGGGGTCAACAAATCAATTTGGTTGTGAAAATTGGAGGTCAGTGAGTGTTTAAAAGCTCTTATACATCAGGGGGAGGAGGGGGTAGCAGAGCTCCCAGCATATGTCATCATCTACGTTGGTGATATCACTTTCACCAAATTTATCTTTAATTGCCAAATTTTTAAAAATAATAATATTTGCTTATTTCAGTACTATGCAGAACGTGTTCTGTTAGGTTCCCATTCTTATACCCAATTAAATATCCCAGAGTCAAAGAGTCCAACATGGCTCATGTTTTGCACAGTGCTTTCTAGGGGCTCACAACCTGCACGACTAGATCTTTCTGCTAGACCAGTCCAGACTAGTGGGTTCTCTGCCCCTGCCAGCAGATGATGGAGACGGAAAAGAACAAAACTATGCCATGACATCACCACTGGCATAAAACCCAGTGCAGCTAGGGGCAACCTTCAGAGTTTTTTTCTGTTTCCAGCAGATGGTGGTTGTTGTCTCCTGTACAGCTTAGGACTAGAGCTCCTGGCAGACAGTTGGGGATGTCGACCAGTTGAGCTCTGTCACTTAAAAGCCCCAGAGTGTATATGAGATACCTCTCTGGTTGGTCTCTTCCATGGTTTTCTGCCTGGGGGTGAACTCCTGACTATGATGGCCAGTGCAGTTCTCTTTCTTCTGGGGTGGTGAGGATCCTCTGAGGGGGTGCTTAGGATCTTCAGTTTTCTACCTTTTATTTTATTTTTCACTAAAGTTATTTTCCTTTAAAAAAAAAGAAAGAAAAGAATAAAGATTAAAGTACATGGAACATGGCTGTGTGAGCCCCCCTCCTCCCTCTACTGACTTAGGCTGGGAGCCAGTGAGTGTGCCTGCAGCTTTGCGATTGCAGTGGGGGGAAAAGACAAGTTCTTCAGCAGTCTGTGAGTGTGCTCCCAGTGCTGGGTTCCTGCGTGGCCTCTTTCCTGCCCACCTCCTTTTGCGGCCTGTTCCCACTCTGTTTTGACTTTCCGCGGCCTACATTGTCATACCGCCTTCTCTCCCTCAGTGCCTCAGCTGCAGCAAGTGGCAGTGATTTTTGATGGATTGCCTGTGCACTTATACAGCCGATTCCGGGGAGTCTTCTTAGCAGGCAGTCTCCTCTGTGGTCCAAGCAGCTGTAATGGCCAGTGCTCCTGCCTCTTTGATGGTGGTGGCGGCAGCGATGGCTCCTGCCGTGGGACCTCCGATGAGTGCAGTGGTGCCTCCAGGGCTGGGATCTCCCCGAAAGGGGGGACTCCAATCCACCAGTATTGCTTCCTCAGTCACAGCAATCTGTTGCGGTGGGAGCAGATCCTGTGGCAGCAGAGTTCACTTGGTTATTTCAGGATGCCTGGAGCTTATGGAAAGGGGATCAGGGCTTGTCCCTTTCACAGGCATCACCCCACGCAGATTAATTCGCAGGTCAGTCAGCTCCAGTGAAGGGGTCCAGAAAATGCCCCCCCCCCCAAGAATTTCTCTTGGGGAGAGGTGGATTCTTTAGATGGTGATGATCCAGATGTGTACTTTATTGATGATTCGGTGACCAGCGGGTCCAGACTGGAGGAGGGGGAAGTATCCCCTCCAGAAAGTGAGTGAGCCTGAGTGGTCTGTCTCTTTTGCAGGGAGGATATCCCTGCCTTGATTGTGCAAATTGCCTCAGAACTAAGGATTCCAGATTCAAATGCATGGGCTCAAGAAAAGTTGGACCTCTGACCTCATCTTAGTTGGCATTCGTAAATCTTTGAGGGTTTTTTCATTTCTGCCCAAATTGCAGCAGATGGTATCTGCGGAATGGAACTGTCCTAAAGCAGCCCTGAAGATAGCTCCGTGTCTGGGCTGTATCTACAACTGGTCCCAGGAAGATTTGGACAAGTGGCTATGTTTTCCCTAGGTGAGTGTCCTGGTCACAGTTGTGACTAAGCTTATCACTATTCCCATGGAGGAGGGGGGGGAGGGTTTGCCCTTCAGAATCAGCAGGACTGGAAGATGGAGGGTCTTCTGAAGACTGTTTTCTTCACTTCTCTGGCAGTCCAGGTATCAGCGTGTGGAGGCCTTGGGGCCCACACCCTTCTCAGCTGGGTTCAGCTTCTCTTGGATGATGCAAATTTGGCCCACCTGGAGTCAGTAGTGGCTTTCTTGGCAGATGCCATTTATGATCTGTTGTCTTGCTACCTGGGGAGTTGCAGCAGCCACTGTGGCTCGATGTTGGCTATGGTTTTATATACCGCCGTAAACCATTATTAAAGAGGACCCAGGAAATCCACTGCTTGCCCCAGTACAAGCATTGTGCAACCTGTATGTCTTTTTGGGAAACTGCCAGGTACTTATGACCTGGATTGGCCACTGTTGGAAACAGGATACTGGGCTTGATGGACCTTGGTCTGACCGTGTATGGCATTTCTTATGTTCATATGTTCTTAATGTTGAATTTCACCATTGTACACATGTATTCCTTCGGTTCTTGCATTCCTTCAGTATGGCCTGGAAAAGATGTTGTCTGGAGTTCCCTGAGGGTTCAGGTCACTGCTCTCTCCTGCTTTCGGTGAGCTGCTTTCTTGTGTTGCACTGGAATGTGGCGCATTTCCTTTGAGGTGTTCGGGCCTTGCGTCTGACAGTATGTCCGGTGGTTCTGTCATGGGATCTGGCACTTGTTCTTCGTGCACCCTTGCAGTCTTTCTGCGAGACCCTTAAACGGGCTATGCTGAAAGATCTGTCTTTGAAGATGGTCTTTTTTGTAGCTGTTACCTCAGCACGGTGAATTTCTGAGTTGCAGGCACTTTCTTGTCTGGATCTGTTCTTGAACATTTTGTCTGAGGGTGTGACATTACAGCTGGTACCTTCCTTCTTGCCCAAGGTGTTGTCTCCTTTTCATGTTAACCAGACTATTTCTCTGCTGTCCTTTTCTCCAAAGCAGTGCTCTGGGAAAGATAAGGGCCTTCGTTTTGTGGATTGCAGGGTGTTTTTATGCTACCTGGAGGTAACAAATCCCTTTCGCCTTTCAGATCACCTCTTCGTCCTTTTTGCAGGGCCTTGTAAAGAGCAGGCAATTTTGAAGACTGCTCTTGTGCACTGGATTAAAGAGGCGATCGCTTCGGCCAGTTTGTTCAGGAGTAAGCCTATTCCTGAGGGATTAAGAGCCCACATGATCCAGGCTCATGCAGCTTCCTGGGCCGAATCATCCAGTGTTTCGCCTCTAGATATGTGTAGCATGATAACGTGGTCCTTCTTGTCTACTTTTGTGAAACATTAACGCTTGCATGTTCAAGCTCGGGCAGCAGCTCATTTTGGCACTCATGTGCTCACGGCTGCAATTTTTTCTCGCTTTGGTACTTCCCACTATTCTGCACTGGTCTAGCAGGAAGATCCGGAAGGTGAAATTTTACTTACCATTAATTGCTTTTCCTGGAATACTGCTAGACCAGCCGAAGACCTGCCCCCGTTCTCATCTTTGTGCCTTGACAAGGGACATTTTGTCCATGCAGAATTTATGTACATAGTTTCGAGTTTCTTATTGTCATTTGGTTGATTGCAGGTTGGAGAATTCTTGAGCGTTGCCATTTGTTTGTTGTGAAAATACTGGAGGGTGCCCCTAGCTGCACTGGGTTTTATGCCGGTGGTGATGTCACAGCATAGTTTTGGTTTTTTCTCTGTCTCCATCTGCTGGCAGGGGAAAATAACCCACTCGTCTGGACTGGTCTAGCAGGACTCAGGAAAGGAAATTAACAGTAAGTAAAATTTCACCGTGCATAATTACCACTTCCTTGCTGGTGTGGCCTGCTCAGTACGCAGTGCTAGTATGTGGGGTTGATATGTGCTTTTTGCAATAGTGCATTTCCCATATGGTCTATTATTTGTTTGCCTACATGTTTTTTGTTTTTAGTGCTGTCAAGTCGGTGCTGACTCTGGGTTTCTTGGGAATGTATCACTGGATGTAGATGGCCAGGCCTACACTTACATGTATATTTATGCTCGCATGTGCAGTGCCCCTGTGTCTTGACTCCGTAATGTACATAGGAGGATGCCTGATCTAGGGGGTCAGAGCATTGTGCTTTGAGCCAAGTGAGATCCTGGAAGGCAACTTTCCTCTCTCTCATTATCACCCGGAGAGCAGTAACATTAACCATTTTGTGCCAAATGGGGAAAATCCCTGTTATTGCTTCTGTTTGTTCTTTCTCTCTTACCCCATTGCAGTGTTTTCATGTAGCTAAGCATCAGAAAGATGCTGCCAGGCTAATCACTACCAGTGATTTTATTGTTTTTTTCAAGAGAGGTGCTACTGCTTGGATCCATTGTCCTTTTTGTTGGAGAGGGGTGGGGAGAATTGGGACAATCACCTGGTATCCTGCACCTCCACCGTAGTTCCACGCCCAGCAGCCAGTTGCAGTGCTCAATCACAGTTCGATCCTCGCCCTTTACATCCTCAGGAGGCATAAACACAAGAGGGCATCGTCTGTACCTACAGGTGCCGCCTCTGCCATGGTAAAAGCACTAGGGGTGGGGGTTTTAAAAGAGAGGCATCATCGGTTCTTTCCTCTTTCTGCTCTCCCTGCCCTTTTAGGATTAATCTCTCTCTTTCTTCTCCCTCTCCCTACTGGTGCTTCACTAGCATGGCAAAATGTACACACGTGTTGAAGAATTCAGCCCCTCCCTACTTGTTGTTTTCCAGGAACTGAGGCAGCGAAGAGAGGGTGTGGGTACTCAGTGCCATCCAAAAGAAAACCCTTTTTATTGTAGAGATTGACGCATGCGTGCCTGAAATATTACAGGAGGAACCATCTTTTGAAAAAAAGTGCTCTTTAACCACAGATTATTTTTAGTACGAGTTTCCTGGACTTCCCCCGTTCTGCTTGACTAGGCATTTTTCTAGTTTCCTTTTTTTCACTGACCACAGATGTCTGTACACAGAAGATACTAGAGAAGGGAGGGCGTAGCACCCGTGAATCTCCCTTTGAGTTGACCAGAAATGGTACTGTGCTCTCTCCAGTAACATTTGCTCACTTTGCTCCCTCTTTGTACTGCAGGGATATATGTGATTGGCTTCAGCTATCCAGTGGTGCCCAAGGGGAAGGCACGGATCCGTGTACAGATTTCAGCTGCCCATGATGACAAGGACATCGATCGCTGTGTGGAGGCATTTGTCCAAGTGGGACGGAAGCATGGTGTGGTGTCCTGAGAGGCGTAAGCCGTCCATGCCTCCTCCCCCAAAACATAAAGGGGGTATATTCAAAAGGATTTATGTCAGAAATTCTGTTTACCTGGTTAAACACCCTGTCATGGGTGTTCAAGGGGCAGCACTATTAGCTAGCCGGTCAGTGGCGATATTCAGCCATTAACCAGTTAGCTAAACCACCTAAAGTTATGACAGGTGAAATGTGCCTCCCCTCTCCCCCCCCTAAAAAAGAGCACCTTTCATTCCCTGGCCCTACACCGCAACACATCTGGAGAGATGAGTTGGAAGGGAAACAGAGGTACCCAGCATCAAGGAGGCAGGGGCTGTATCGGTGCGTCCATAGCAGCAACTTCCAGCTGGAAACTGTTGTGAGAAAGGATAAAAAACTGAAACCTGGATGGTATTAGTATTGATCAATACCCTGCAAATGAGGCCGTGAGCTCACAGCTGCAGAAGCATTACATTCTCAGAATAAATTAAATCTGTCAATTCTATTGATAACATATTGTTCTTTTTCTTGTGTAACTCATAGTAAAGGTGTAGGGTTTATTTTCCATCCACGTTCTTTCTGCCCTAGAGTTCTCATGTTCCATATCTTTCTCCTTTTTGTTACCTGCTCCAGCATGTGAACGTTTATCCCTGTTTCTGATGTGTTTTCTCGCAGTTCAGCATGCTGGCTTTCTTCAAACTTGACAGGTTTCTAGAGTACAAAAGAGAGAGGACGTGGTCTGGTGGTTAGAGCAATGGGCTGAGAACAGGTAATGCAGGGCTCCATTCCTGCCTCTGCCACTGCTAGTCTCTGTGCCCATGAGCAAGTCCCTCTCTCGCCCCCATTGCCTCAGGTACCTATCCGGTTAGATTGTAAGCTCATGGCGGCAGGGACATATTATGCCTGACTACTTACCGCCACTGTGCAGTGCTACGTAGATCCATTAGCACTGTGAAAATGCCAGGTAATTTGTATTCAGTTTTATTTTATACTCTGCTTCCCTAGCGAAACCTTTCTCTACGTTGCCAGAGCTCTCCATTTCCCCAAGGTGACATGTGTGCCAGTCTTGGCATCCTGCCCACTCCAGGGGAAGCATGTGACCAAACGCAATGAGTCAGCACAACTGTGAAACCAGGAACTCTGGATTTTACTCCTCCGTCACTCGCAGTGTGACATGCAGAGGGTGGCAAAAAGTTTTGAAAATGTACCACCCATTTCCAAAAGAGATGTTAGCATGTGGACCCCTGCTCCTAGATGAAATAGTACCTCTACTGGGGAAAGGAGGTAGCCTGTAAAAACACCCCCCTCACTGATGCACCAATCTTCAGTCTCTCCTATGGACTCCCATGCGGCAACTCCAGCAACTGATGGTTACTACAGCGAGGTACAAAGGAGTGAGGAAGCATCATGTCAGCACTCTGGTAAATTGGGCGGAGGCATGTTTGCCAGGGCTTGTTGCCCCCTGCTCTAAGTAGGCACCACGTGCCATAGAAAGCTGTGAAATTAGAAACAGCATTTCTTTTAGCAGTGCACTGCTTTCATGCTGAGACATGTGGAAGGTTATTTTAAAACAGGGCACTTAGGTTTGGAGATGAAGAAAACTATTTTTCATCTGTTTTATAAAGACGCATAGGTCCCTAGCTGTCTTTATAAACTACTAGCACAAATGCTGTGGAAGTGACATCTAGACTGAAGGCGCAGACATTACCCCTGCTCTCAAGCA